>JALJEV010000118.1:0-1230368 GCA_026586105.1 Hylodesmum podocarpum | reverse complement strand
CACCTCAAAAGTTGACCTAGTGTCCTATTAACCACTTCGGTTTGGCCATCCGTTTGTGGATGACAAGTGGTAGCGAACAAAAGCTTGGTGCCAAGCTTGCTCCAAAGGGTCCTCCAAAAGTGGCTAAGAAATTTGGAGTCCCTATCACTCACTATACTCTTTGGCATACCATGCAACCTTACCACTTCTTTAAAGAATAAGTTTGCTATGTGTGTGGCATCATCAACCTTATGGCAAGCAATGAAATGAGGCATTTTAGAGAACCTACACACCACAACAAACAAGGCATCCATACCCCTCTTAGTTCTAGGCAGTCCAAGTATAAAATCCATAGAGATATCAATCCAAGGGGAGTTAGGAATAGGTAAAGGGGTGTACAATCCATGGTTTAGAACTCTAGACTTTGCTCTATGACATGTTATGCATTTACTCACAAACCGGTTAACATCCTTTTTCATATGAGGCCAATAAAAATGTTCATGTAATATAGCAAGAGTCTTATCATTACCAAAGTGTCCCATGATGCCCCCTTCATGTGCTTCACAAATGAGTAGATCTCTTAAAGAAGTCTTAGGCACACATAAAGTTTTCCCTTTAAAAAGATATCCTTCATGCCTAAAGAATTCTTTATGAGCTCCTTGCACACACATCAAGTACACTTGACTAAAATCTATGTCATTCTCATACAAGCATTTAATATGTTCAAAACCAAGCATCTTAGTTTCTAACATGGCAATCAAAGTATATCTCCTACTAAGTGCATCGGCTACCACATTATTTACCCCTTTCTTGTATTTAATGACATAAGGAAATTTCTCAATATACTCAACCCATCTTGCATGTCTCTTACCCAACTTTCCTTGTCCTGTCAAGTGCTTCAAAGCCTCATGATCCGTATGCACTATGAATTCCTTGGGAAGGAGATAGTGTTGCCACACTTGGAATGCTCTTACTAGGGCATACATCTCCTTGTCATATGTTGAGTAGTTCACTTGTGCACCTTTGAGCTTTTCACTAAAGAAAGCTACAGGGTGTCCTCCTTGGATCAACACAGCTCCAATTCCTATATTAGAAGCATCACATTCCAATTCAAAAGACATATCAAAATTAGGCAAAGCAAGAATAGGTGCATTAGTCAATTTTTCTTTGAGAGTGCGAAAGGCATGTTCTTGTTTAGGGCCCCATGTAAATGAAATTTCTTTCTTAACTAGTTCATTTAAAGGAGATGCAATAGTGCTAAAATCTTTAACAAACCTCCTATAAAAGCTAGCTAATCCATGAAAACTCCTAACATCTTTAACACAAGTAGGAGTGGGCCAATCTTGTATAGCTTTTACCTTACTCTCATCCACTTGAACTCCTTGAGAGCTCACTACATATCCAAGAAATACTACCTTGTTAGTTGAGAAGGTGCACTTGTCTTTGTTGGCATAGAGTTGCTCCTTCCTAAGTACTTCTAAAACAAACTTCAAATGTGTTAAATGTTCAAGGAAAGTTTTACTATAGATCAAGATATCATCAAAATAGACAACAACAAACTTTCCTAAAAATTCTCTTAACACATGGTTCATGAGTCTCATAAAAGTACTAGGTGCATTAGACAAGCCAAAGGGCATAACAAGCCATTCCTACAAGCCAAATTTAGTCTTAAATACGGTTTTCCATTCATCACCTTGTTTCATCCTAATTTGATGATAACCACTTTTAAGATCTATCTTAGAGAATACACAAGCACCATGTAACTCATCTAACAAATCATCTAGTCTAGGGATAGGATGGCGATACCTTATAGTGATATTATTTATTGCTCGACAATTGTGCACATACACCATGTTCCCTCCTTCTTAGGCACTAAGATCACCGGTGAAGCACAAGGGGAGAGACTCTCCTTCACCCAACCTTTATCCATTAGCTCTTGCACTTGCCTTTGGATTTCATGGCTCTCTTGGGGGGAGCTCCTATAGCTTGGACGGTTTGGTAGAGGTGCACCCGGAATCAAATCAATTTGGTGCTCAATTCCCCGAATTGGTGGAAGGCCATGAGGTATGTCCTTAGGAAACACATCTTGAAACTCCTCCAATAAGGCCTCCAATCTTCCTTGATCACCTACAAAATTAGTGCTCAAAATCAAAGGGTTAGGAACACAAAGAAGCATCACTTTCCTAGCTAGGTAATCTCTCTTTAACTCCTTTCTTTCAATCAAGAAACTCTCTTTTTTATCACTCTTATCATGTTTCACTTTTCCATGCTTCTTGGCCTTAAGCTTGTGAGATTTTCCTTTTACTTTGTCATCCTTGGAGCTTTCGGCCAAGGAGAGTTTCTTCTCTTGGTCTCTTTTAATTTTCATTTTGATTTGGTCTTCACAAACCTCCTTTGGTGATAATGGTTTGAGAGTAATCTTCTTTCCTACATGAGAGAAAATGTAAGTATTGGCAACACCATCATGTAAAGCATGTTTATCAAATTGCCAAGGCCTACCAAGTAAAAGGTGTGTGGCCTCCATAGGAACAACATCACAAAGTACATCATCACTATACCTTCCTATGGTGAAAGAAATAAGAACTTGCCTATCTACCACTAACTCTCCTTTCTCACTTAACCATTGTAATTTGTAAGGTTTGGCATGTGAAGAAGTTTTCAAATTTAATTTATCTACTAACCTAGTACTAACTACATTAGTACAACTACCACTATCTATAATTAAAGAGCATACCTTCCCTTCAATTGTGCATCTAGTATGGAAGATATTCTCCCTTTGTGATTCATCAAGCTCTTTACATACATTACTAAGCATCCTTCTTACCATTAAGAGGTCACCTTCCTTGGGTTGTTCATAGGTAGAAGGTCCACTTGTGTAAGAGGCTTCACTATCACTTGATGATGAGCTAGATTCCTCACTTGTGATGGCTCCATCAACTCTCACCACCATAGTCTTCTTGTTTGGGCAATTTGAGGCTATGTGGCCATGACCTAAACATTTGAAACATTTAATAGAACTAGGTTTAGAAGTGTTAGGAACTACCTCTTTTACCTTAGGTGTGTCTCGGTCCAACTTGTTCCGTTGGTTGGAGTAGCCCTCCTTCTTCCCTTTGTCTCTCCATGATGAAGTATGTGAAGTAGAGGATCTCTTAAAGGTTGCCTTCCTCTTTATTTGTTGTTCAATCTTTTCAGCCTTGTGGATGGCATCCTCAAGTGTCACATAGCTTTGGAGCTCAAGAATATCTTGGATCTCTCTATTAAGTCCATGAGTGAACCTTGCAAGTGTAGCTTCCCTATCTTCTTGGTAATCACATCTTAGCATAGTCAACTCTAGGTCTTTGTAATATTCTTGTACACTCCTAGAGCCTTGGTTCAATCTTTGAAGTTTGATGTGGAGATCTCTCACATAAGTAGGTGGTACAAATCTCCCTTTCAATGCATCCTTTAGTTGAGTCCATGAAGTCACTTGTGGTCTTCTCCTTCTTTCAACATCAACAAGGATTTGGTTCCACCACACTAGTGCATAGCCTTCAAATTCCAAGATAGCTAAATTGAGCTTTTTCTCCTCATTAAGCATAGGGTAACATGAGAACACTTGGTCTAGTTTCATCACCCACTCTAGGTATGTTTCGGCACTCCCTTCACCATTAAACTTGGGTAGGTTAAGCTTTAGGTTCCTCTCATCTATCCTACCTTCTCCCTCAAAGAAGTGATTGCCACGGCCATACCCTCCATACCCTCCATATCCTCCATAATTTTCTCTTCTTCCTCTCCTTCTATCTTCCTCATATTCTCTATAATCATGGTCATCCTCATAATTGCTTCCTCCTTCACTATCCCTAGGTGAAGAATGATTTCCTCTATGATTTCTTCCTCTCCCAGCTCCTCTAGGGTCATGGTTGTCTCGGTTATCACTTATTTCCCCATGGTTTCTTTTCTCAAGTTCTTTCCTTAACCTCTTTTCCTCCTTAGCTCTCCTCTCTTGGTCAAATCTCTCATCTAAACTAGCTTGCATCATGGTTTTCATCAAGTCCATCATCTTATTGGTTTTAGGTGAAAGATCATTTCCTATGCTAGGAGAACTATCCATGGCTGCACAAGAAAGATTAGATAACAAATGAAAGTATATAAAAGATCCTTGCCACTCTCTAAGTGTTTCACTCTAGTAGAACTCGTGTATCACACTTTCAAGACTCTTTCTCTAATGTTCTCTCTTGTCTTTTTCCACTCAACCTCTCTTTAAACTCTTGTTGAAACCTCTAATCAATTATCAAGGTCTTTGTTTCCAAAGTGAAAGAGGAACGATTCTAGAGTTGAGCTTAAGAATTCCAAAGGATACAAACTCAAGACAAAACCTTAAGAATCCAATAGAAGACAAGCAATAAAGAACAACTGAAAGAATTAAGCTACTCAAATCAATGAATGAAACAATGTGACAAAGGCACAATCAATGGAAACAAACTATGATGTAGTTATAGGAAGCAATGAGACAATTTGTAAGCAAGTTTTGACACAAAAATAGAGTGGTAATCGACATCGAGGTTTGGTAATCGACACTACCGAGGCTATGAATGTCCGTAACACAAATTGGAACAAAGGTAATCGATTACTAGTTCGTGGTAATCGATTACTACCGAGGCTATGAATGTCCAGAACACAATTTGGAACAGTGGTAATCGATTACTAGTTCGTGGTAATCGATTACTACCGAGGCTATGTCTTTCTGCACCTTGTTCACAAATGCAGTTCACCACTACCAAGCACAATGCACACCTCAAGTTCAAGAATCAAAATTATTAGCACTTTAAACTCACGTTTTAGGTGTAATGCTTAGTCCTAAGTGTCTTTATAATCCAAAGCTCATTGAATCACTAATTTGATGATGAATAGAGGCTCATTCAGTCATGATACTGCACTTGCATAATGTTTCTTTCTTACTTCACTTGATTTTCACTTCAATTTCACTTTTCTAGTTTTCTCTTCTTTGAATTTTCTTTACTTGCTATTCTTTTTCTTGTAATCTTTTCTTTTGTTTTCCTTTTCCTTTTGACTTGTATAATCTTTTCTTGATTTTTCTTTGCTGCACTAGACTTAGGAACCTAAGACTAAAGCAAATTTGAGTCTAAAATTGCTAATAACAAAGATTATGCAGAAGAAAGCTACTTGACTTGTAGTGTACAACACACAAAGCAATGTGAACAACACTCAGAAAACAGGGGAATACATGAATTCAACAATTTTGTAGATCTGGAATTTTTTTTCAAAAGGAAACTCAATTATAAGATGAAGACAACTCAAGGAACATGTGAATTACTCAAACAATTCAAGCAATCACAGATCTATAACAGAATTTCAAGAAAACGAAAATTCAAGGTAGAACTCAAAAATACACAAAAAACAGGGACTGCACTAAGCAAAAAGATGAAAAATGAAAATTCAAAGTTCAAGACTCAAACCAGATTGAACGCAGCTCCAATTGAAGTAGAACAAGCTCTACATACCAAATTTGATGTGGTATCAAGAGAAACAAGCTCTGATTACCAAATTTGATGCAAGTCTCGAGAGAATTGCAAGAATTGAACGGACCTTCATGCTTCAATGGAGTTTCTAGGTTTTTAAATTGGGGAAAAACGAAGATGTAAACAGAAAAGGAAGAGAACAAATGGTTTAGAAGAGAAATGGAAGCGCCATGGCAAGTGCCAATAAGCTCAAGGTGGAATCGCCACAATGGATCAAGAAGCCATTGATAAGATTCAAGGTTCTTCACAAGAACTCTAGAGAGAAAATGCTCTCACACAAATTCTGAATTCTATATTCAATTTCCAAAAGTTCTTTACAATTCAGTTTTTTAGGTATTTATACTAATTGGAGAAGTGCTAGCTTGCAGCCCAAGCTTCTAACCTATATACATTTACGTATTTAAATGGAGAAACAGCCCAAAGTTCAGAAAAGCTGAGAATTGCTCGTGGTAATCGATTACTTAGTCGTGGTAATCGATTACCAAGGATCTTTGGGTGTCCAGAATTGAAATTGTCTCGGTGGTAATCGATTACCTAGTCGTGGTAATCGATTACCACAGTGCCAGCCTCTCAAGTAATCGATTACCAGGTCGTGGTAATCGATTACCATCCTGAAACTGGAAGTATATCTGCCTTGGATGTGCATTTATTCACTAAACAAAGCCCAAATTAATTTCTCCTAACCTAATTACAACTTTACAACATGTTTAGAAGGTTACAAGTCCTATTACAAATTAAGGAAGAGTCTTGAGTTGAATCTTGGCTTTGACTTTTGAGTTGACTCTCAACTTCTTCTTGAATTCTTTTGTGCATGGCTCTTGTAACTCTTCTTGTCAAGGATGGTCCTCCATCATTGGTCATGCCTTCTGGCTTTTCCAATGCTCCTAGTACTTTTATGAGGCTAATGAATCATGTGCTTAGAGAATTTCTAGGGAAGTTTGTGGTGGTATATTTTGATGATATTCTTATATATAGTCAATCTTTCCTTGATCATCTAATGCATTTGAGACTTGTTTTGGAAGTACTAAGGAAGGAGAAGCTTTATGCTAACAAAGATAAATGCACATTTGCCATGGACCAAGTGGTGTTCCTCGGTTTTGTGGTAAGTTCCAAGGGTGTGCAAGTAGATGGAAGCAAGGTGAAAGCTATACGTGAGTGGCCCACGCCTACTAGTGTGAAAGAAGTGAGGAGCTTCCATAGTCTTGCAAGCTTTTATAGGAGATTTGTGAAGGACTTTAGCACCATTGCATCTCCCCTTAATGAGCTTGTGAAGAAGGAAGTGCCATTTGTGTGGGGGCCAAAACAAGAGGAAGCTTTTAACCTTTTGAAAGAAAAACTTACCAATGCTCCTATATTATCTATGTCTAACTTTGAATTATCTTTTGAACTTGAATGTGATGCTTCTAACCTTGGTATAGGTGCTATTTTGAAACAAGAAAATCATCCAATAGCCTATTTTAGTGAGAAGCTAAAAGGAGCATAACTCAACTACTCAACATATGATAAGGAGCTGTATGCTTTGGTGAGGGCCTTGCATACTTGGCAACATTATCTCCTTCCCAAGGAGTTTATTGTCCACACCGACCATGAAGCATTGAAGCACCTAAGATCACAAGGCAAACTCAAAAAAAGGCATGCAAGGTGGATGGAGTTTGTGGAGACATTTCCCTACATCATCAAGCATAAGAAAGGAGTAGCAAACATAGTAGCGGATGCTCTTAGTAGGAGGTATACACTTCTATCTTTGCTTGAATCTTAATTGTTGGGATTTGAATATATAAAGGACTTATATAGTGATGATGATGACTTTGGCCGTGAGTATGTAGCTTGCCTCAAGGGTGCTCACAATGAATTTTATAGGCATGGTGATTATCTTTTTAAAGGAAAATGTCTATGTGTGCCTAGAACTTCATTGAGGGAACTCTTAGTAAGTGAAGCTAATGAAGGAGGAATCATGGGTCACTCTGGTATTGAGAAGACCTTAGCCATTTTACATGAACACTTGTTTTGGCCAAAAATGAAAGCTCAAGTAGCTAAGTTTATTAACAAGTATGTTACATGTCATAAGGTTAAGTCTAAACTCACTAACCATGGCCTATAGCCTTTGCCTTCACCCACCTCTCATTGGTTGGATATTGCCATGGACTTTGTCCTCGGTTTACCCAAGACAAAGAGATGTGTAGACTCTATTTTTGTTGTGGTGTGTAGGTTCTCAAAGATGGCACACATCAATCCTTGCCATAAGAGTGATGATGCAACCCATGTAGCCAACCTCTTCTTCAAGGAAGTAGTAAGACTTCATGGTATTCCCCAAAGCATAACGAGTGATAGGGACTCTAAGTTCGTTAGTCATTTTTGGAGATCATTGTGGGGAAGACATGGTACCAAGCTCCTTTTCTCCACCACTTGCCATCCTCAAACCGACGACCAAACGGAGGTGGTGAATAGGACCCTTGGACAACTACTTAGAAGCTTTCTGAAGAGCAATTTGAAGTCTTGGGAAGATTGCCTACCTTATGAGAATTTGCTTACAATAGAGTGGTCAATTCTACTACTTTTCTCCCCTTTTCAAGTTGTTTATGGCTTTAATCCTTTAACTCCACTTGACTTGTGTGCTTTTCCTTCTAGTGATATTTTGAGTAAGGATGACGTGGATAGGGTCGAAAAGATCAAAGCTATGCATGCCAAGATTAAAGCTAGAATTGAGCAAAGGAATGCTCAAGTGGCTACACAAGCTAATAAATACCGAAAACATGTTGAGTTGAAAGTAGGAGATAGGGTTTGGGATCACCTTAGGAAAGAGAGGTTTCCAAATTTTAGAAGCTCCAAGTTGTTTCACAAAGGAGATGGACCTTTTGTCATCATTGAAAAACTTGGACCTAATGCCTTTAAGTTAGATCTTCCTATTGACTTTGGTGGTAGCAATTCTTTCAATGTTTGTGATCTTACTCTTTGTGATGTAGGTGATGAAGATCTTGGAGGAGTAGATGACCACAACTTGAGGACAAGTTGCCATCAAGAAGGAGGGTTTGATGGAGGACCATCCCTTCTAGAAGTCAATGGAGGAAGTCAAAGAAGAATCACAAGGTCAATGCTCAAGAGGATTGAAGAACAAGTCCAAGGAGAGTTAACTAAGTCAAACTCAACTCTAGATGAAGACTTGTCTCTTATTTTAAGACCTTGTAATTTTCTTGTAATTTTGTAATTTCTTTGTTTTGAGACAATTAAATAATTGCATTTTGGCCAATGTTGGGAGCTTGAAGCTCACGACCTAGCATAGGAAGCATGCACCCGAATTTCCTATGGCAAATTGAGAGAGAGTGTGCGCCACTCTCCTTGAAGAGAGTGGAGAGAAATTGGAGGGAAAGCTAGTGGCAATTTCACTAACTCTATTCAAACTCAACCCTTAGATTAGATCCAAATCAAGAGCTTAAGTTTGAATTTCGGTCAAGCATGTTTTGCACCAATTCAAGAGTGATTCTTAGCTCTTGATCAAGATCTCATCATGTGGTCTTAATTCAAACTTGAGTCACATGTTTCCCACCACTCAAGAGTTAATTTCCTCCAAATGATCTAGATCTAATCAAGAGGTGGAGAATTAAACTTGAATCACAAGTTACATGCCTCCCTTCTAGCTTCACCGTGACCCTAGATTAACTTGCTAATCCAAGGGTTAAGGTGAGGATCCGTGTGAGGTGCCTCCTATGGGCTTGCCATGCGTTGATCCTCCTTTAATCCAAGGGGTAACAAGCTAACCCGAGATCTCTCTTAGTTAGCGCCACAAATCTAGTATAAGTAGTGGAAAATTTGAAGTGTAAGGACTTTTGGTGAAATTTTGAATGAATTGAATTTAGCAAGTGCTAATTCTTGAGAGTGTTTTCTCTCTAAGGTTTCTTCTCCAACCTTGAATCTTATTAATGGAACTTCTTCCTTGTGGCGTTTCTCCCTTAGGCTTACTACTCTTTCATGGCGCCTCCACTCTCTAAACCTCTTCCACTTTCATCTTTCTTCTAAGTCCTTGAGTCTTGAGTCATGAATGCTCCCGCCATTGATGCATTTCCGTGGAGCTTCCAATTGAAGATGAAGATTGGGCCAAATTTGAGCTTCTTCTCAAGCAAGCTCATATCAAGTGGTATCTTGATAGAGGCCTCCTTAGAAAGATTCCAAAGAGTCTTTGATGTTGTCCAATCTAGCTTCTTCAATGCAACTCTAAGTCAAGCTTTAATTAAGCTCTCGGGCAAAGCTTCAATGGAAGGGAAGATAACCGAAAAGAAAAAGAATGGAAAGGGTGAGGAATGGTGAGGGTTGGCACCACGACAAGCCAATAAGCCTAGGGAGAACCACCACAATGGAGGATGGAATCCATTGATAAGATCCAAGAAACCTTGCTAAGCAAGACAAGAGAATCCTCTCTCAAAGAACAGCTCAAAGCTTATTCATTCATCAATTATACAAAAGTTCCTTTACAAATTCTTTTTTGGCTTTATATAGGCTTAGGAAGACTTGAAGAGGAAGCTAAACAACTTTAGAGTACTCTACAAGTCAATGAATAAGAGCCACAAGTTCAAAGGTTCAATTACATATCACTTTCAAGAGTGTTTCATGTCACTTTCAAAAGTTACATGTCACTTTCCACTTGATTATCATCCATTGGATGAGTGCATCTAATCAAGGGTTAAGATTTACTCTTGGATTAGGCATGGATCCTAATCCAAGTGAAAATCTTCTTGAACCAAAACCACTTAGATTCACAATTTGAAATTCAAACTTAAACCAAATTAAATATAGATTTTCAAATGAGAATTTAATATGAACTTGAATTTAAATTTATTCACCCTATTAAGCTTCACTATTTAAGCTTACTAGCCTTTTAAGCATAATGTTAAGCAAATACTTAAAAGAAAATACACTTTTGGCCGAAAACATACAAGACCATTACACATGCGCCAAACGTGCATCAAATAATACCAAAGTTTAGCTACTACTTTGCAGTAATAGTGGACTCGGATCGTTTCCCTACGGATTACTTTGTTACTTCTCTGTAGCCTAAATTTTAAATGCAATTTTTTTTGGGGGGTTTTGTGTAGAGGGAAAATTAAAGGCAATTCAATTGTAAAAATTAACCAATGAAAGTAATTAAACAATAATTAAAAAGCAATTAATAGATTATTAAAAAGCACCAATCCGATCTCTGTCAGATCCCAATTTCCCTCATTGGTTCAACAAAATAAAGACACTCATCTATGCAGTGTATTGAAACCAAGATCTCTGCATGTCAACACTGAACTAACGCTTTAAGATCTTAGAGAATTATCATCGAACACTTGGTGGCCTTTAAACTCACACGATCGCATGAAAGCACACAACTTGGTTTTGAATCATATAATTAGTTCTCTGCATTCATTATCAATCAACAATGACAGAATCAAAAATCTCAATCCAAAATATTAATCAACATAATGGAATTAAAATTATAGAATCCAAAACGAGTACTCATGCAATTGAAAATGGAGAACCTAAAGAAATTAGGGATCCTATTGAGATCGAATTGGTTGAAGAAATTAGTTGCGCATAATTGAAATTAGACTAAACATAGATTGGGATTGCATATTTGAAGAATTAAATTTCAAGAAGGGAGAGAGAACGAGAATTGGAATGACAAACCTGAAAATCCTAGCAGAGTAACTTGAAAGGAAAAGAGTAATGCTGAAAATTGAAATTGATTAAAAGGTAAAAAGTGTGCTACAATTTTCTGAATTGGGGTATTTATAATAAGTGAGTCATGTGCTAGTCACATGACTTTAAGTGACTTAGGGTGTAGGGTTCAAATCCCACTCAATGCAAACATTTAAATGGTCCAATTACATGATTTGAAATGGGCCTACACTAATTCATCACGCTAGAATTCCCGCATCAATTTCGTGCATCACTTTCAAGGCATTTTTCACCCCAGATGTGTTCTCTTTCATATCTTCATAGATTTTGTATCTCTTTCAGTCCTCTTTAATTTGACATAAAATGGAGCTCAAACAGAGTTCTGTAGTGAGAGTTATGCCATTTTTAGTGAACCTTGTCAAAACTGGAAATTTTAGCGAATTAGAACAAAAATAAGCACTTAAGGCCCAAATGAGCCCAAACTCATAAATGCACTAAATCATGCTAATTGACCATTAATAATGTTGTAATATGATGTATTAAATGCAGAGAAATTGATCAAAATAATGATTCATCAAATTCCCCCACACTTATCCTTTTGCACTCCTGGGCAAAACTAAGTCCTACTGAAAATGTTAAATTGGATGCAAAATTTCATATGGTCTAAGTTATTTCATACTCTACAAAATAGTCATCAATGTTTCAGAATTGAACATAGCGATCAGAGCACAATCAATCTAATAATTACATATTATAGTATTAAACAATTCCTGCTTCAGATAGGACCAATCAGACAGTGAATTATCATGCAAGTTAATTATAAGCAATGACCTCACTAGAATTGTATCACTCAAACTCTCAAGTGTATCAGACAAGTGTTTACTCTCAAACCATTAAAGTGAACATCATTTTACCATAGGATTGCAATCATTCTAGCTCTCTACCACCAACAATCACAGTCATGCATGATTCAAGAGGACTTGCAAAGGATGTAACGGGGCCAAGGATAAAGGTTTGATAAATTTGGTCAAGTGACTACTATTTCACAGATATTGAAATCAACATCAACAAATTACAAAAGATATCAAAATTACATAATAAATCTGCAAAGTTGTTATTTCAACAACTGCTTAAGTACTCAACTCATTTTGCACACTTATTCAGATTAAAATTTTGCTATTTTGCTATTTTGCTCTTATTTCTTTTTGTTTTTCCATATATTTTTTTCCAATTTTTTCTTGTCTTTTTTTTTCAATTTTTTTAGTACTTATTTTTCTTTTTCATCCATATCAGTCTCAAATAGCAAAATAGTACTAAGATAACATTTACATGAGTGTGCTGGTCAAAAAGCAACCAAAATGTATCAGTTCTAAAACTCAGACCCAAATCATACTAATTGCAATATTCCACCCCCCACACTTATTTTTCTGCACGTCCCGAGCAGACACCCTTACACTTATCTGCTTCACATAACCAAAAGATGAACAGTTAACTCAATATCTGCGAAATCAGGACATCATTGTTTTACTCTTAAGGCTTGTAATGCAGGTAGTGAAAGAAATGGTTTCAGGCGCAAAGGAGCTAGCAAGGGATAAAATGCAAGGTAGGCTATTTGGTCAAGTGGGGAAAATAGAAATGTATGCCTCTATCATGATCATGCACTAAGTGATAAAATGAAGCTTTGAAAAGAATAAAAGCAAGTTCTGAAAAATAACATCGACAAATGACATATATCACACTGAAAGAAAGAGAATGTCATGTAGAAGAATCCATTCAAAACAGGTCCAAGAACTCACAGGTTCAATATTGTCAAATACTTATCAAAAATAGTACATAATCAATTCATACAAACTAGTCCAACATCTATCAGAGGAATATATCAATACCGCAAAATAATAAAAAAAAATTAACTCAAATTTCGATTCCAGCTTCGATTCTCAAAGATATAAACCATAATGCAGATGTACTAATAATCATACCAGAATCACAAAATCTCCAATTCATAAAAATAAAATGTAACAAAGCATGGAAATCCTAATTACTCCTAATTAAAGGTGGAAAGATAGGGAATAAATGAAAATAAAACGGAAAAGAGTGGAAGGAGAAAAGAAAACTCCCTCGACCACTCAAAGCGGCATTGTATCTGCTAGTGTCACAAATTTTTGCTCTGCGGGCTGCTCAATGGAGCTCTCATGATAACGCTTTAAACGTTTCCCGTTTACCATGAATGTATCCTTAGTACCTACTACAAGAAACAAATACCCACCTGGGTCAAATATCACAAAATCATCTACAATAATATGTAAGTCATTCTTCATCAGTGCAAATGATTCAGGGTGTAGGTATGTTTTTGTGCTATAATCAGTGCATGGTGGTGGTAGGAATAAGTTGAATGCCATAATCATAATTCTCCATTTGTTCATTTTAATCTTGGCATCTAAATTGAACAATTCACATGTTTCATTTACTGTCAAATCAAAGAACATAGAATAATGAACTCTAACATCAATAACATAATTTAAAAAAGAGAGTAAAAAATTAGAGTGTTCCAAGGTAGCATGAATATTCTCTACTCCATCTATAATGTGTTTAGACATTGGCTCGCCAATAATTATAGAAACTTGCACTTGACTCTCCATTGTTAACTTCTCTAACGACTTATAAGAATATGTAACATCATGAGAACAAAAGCCATTAGGAACAACTAATAGGTTCAAATAAGCAAGCTCAATGATAGTCCAAGCTTTAATTCCATAAGAGTCTAAAGTGAAACATTTAATGTTGTTCATATTGCAATTATAAAAAGTATCAAATGATAAAGAAATCTCCCCTAATAGTTGCTCTGATTTCCTGGATGCTTCACTCTTTCCACAATGTTTGCTCCAACGAAACTTTATGGACAATTCTCCACTAGGTACCAAGACATGAGGATTTTTGTAAGGAGGAAGGTCACAAACAGCTTCACCGTGTGCTTTACGTTCTTTCTTTTCTACATAAACATCTTCACATAAAAAGTTGTTATCTTGTATTTCTTCCTTAGGACTCACTCCTACATCACCTATCAAAAGAGAATCAACATAAACAAAGGAAGGATTAGTATAAACAATTAAATCATCACATGTTTCCTTCTCTTGTTTATCTGTCACTTTTTCTTCCATGTCTTGTTCTTTCAAATCTTGTTCTTACAACTCTTTCTCTTTAGCTACAACCTCCATGGTAATTGTCTTTTCTGGTTGTGCAGTAGGTTCCACCATATGCTTACCAGACCCCAAAGTAATATCACTCACATTCTTATCATTATCATTCAAATTGGAAATTGCTTGTGAGGGTAGACTGATGGATGCTTGAGGTTGGTTCTGACTAATTGCATTGGATAACTGCTCAATATGAGTCTGGATACTCTGAAGGTTAGCCTCAGTTATCTGCTGAAATTGCAAGTTGTTGGTGGCCATCTGCTTGATTAATTTTTCCAAAGAAGGACCACCTTGTGGTTGGGCTAGTGGTTGTGTAGGATGTTGTTGAAAAGCTGATATATGATGGTTGAAATTTTGCTGCCAATTTTGTGTCGGATAGAAAGTAGAATAGTTAAGTGAACTCTGATAAATCTGATCTTTCCATCCAGGGTTGTAGGAATATGAGTTGTACTGCTGCTGAGGTATGGTATGAAAAACTTCTGCCTTTACAAAAGTTGGATCACTGAAACTCCCCTCCTGCTGCAATAGTTCGCTAATAGTCCTGTTATCCATGCTAGCTTAAATAATGCAAATCAGCACATCTACCTCTAGTGCATCATATTCAACAATAGCCACAAAAATAGCAATATATAACAAAAATCAGCATAAATAACACTAACTAACAATACTTAGCAAAATATCATTGTCAGGATGCACCAAATGACCAAAATAACTTGCAAAACAGTATCAAATGATTTTTAAAAATTACGGGACTGCCACAGATCAATTATAAATTGTCTCGGGACCCCAAAAATGCAGTGTAAAATTTTTAAAAATTGAAAAGAGGTTCTAAACGATGAAATTTGGCCTCAATAGGGTGGTGCCCCGTGCATTGCACAGGGTTATACTCAATTCCTCAAAAATTACCACCCAGCAAAATTTCAAAACCAACGGAATTAGTTCAATAATTCAAAAATACCCGTTATGTCCCCGCAGGACTAAAATAATTGCAAAACAGCAAAATATGAAAGGAATTTCGCAAAATTAACACAATTTTTTCACCCAATTGGGGTGAAAAGTTTGCTCAGAAGGCCAGATTACTTCAGGAAAGGTAATTATAATGACCGAACAGATCTAAAAATCCAAAATCAGATGACCAAAAAGCATATAACAGACCAAACAAGTGCTAAATAGAGCAAGAAATCAGTATACTGCAGAACTTATTGAATGTAAACTAACCTATCCTAAGTCTAATAATAAAAAAAATAAAAAAAATGCATATAAACAATGAGAATTAACAAAGCAATCCCCGACAACGGCGCCAAATTTGACACACACGCCGAACGTGTGTCAAATAATACAAAAGTCTAGCTACTACTTTGCAGTAATAGTGGACTCGGATCGTTTCCCTACGGATTACTTTGTTACTTCTCTGTAGCCTAAAGGCAATTCAACAGTAAAAATTAACCAATGACAGTAATTAAACAATAATTAAAAAGCAATTAATAGATTATTAAAAAGCACCAATCCGATTTCTATCAGATCCCAATTTCCCTCATTGGTTCAACAAAATAAAGACACTCATCTATGCAGTGTATTGAAACCGAGATCTCTGCATGTCAACACTGAACTAACGCTCTAAGATCTTAGAGAATTATCATTGAACATTTGGTGGCTTTTAAACTCACACGATCGCATGAGAGCACACAACTTGGTTTTGAATCATATAATTAATTCTCTGCATTCATTATCAATCAACAATGACAGAATCAACAATCTCAATCCAAAATATTAATCAACATAATGGAATTAAAATTATAGAATCCAAAACAAGTACTCATGCAATTGAAAACGGAGAACCTAAGGAAATTAGGGATCCTATTGAGATCGAATTGGTTGAAGAAATTAGTTGCGCATAATTGAAATTAGACTAAGCATAGATTGGGATTGCATATTAAAAGAATTAAATTGCAAGAAGGGAGAAATAACATGAATTGGAATGGAAAACCTGAAAACCCTAGCATAGCGACTTGAAAGGAAAAGAGTAATGCTGAAAATTGAAATTGATTAAAACGTAAATAGTGTGCTACAATTTTCTGAATTGGGGTATTTATAATAAGTGAGTCATGTGCTAGTCACATGACTTTAAGTGACTTAAGGTGTAGGGTTCAAAGCCCACTCAATGCAAACATTTAAGTGGTCCAATTACATGATTTGAAATGGGCCTACACTAATTCTTCACGCTGGAATTCCTGCATCAATTCCGTGCATCACTTTCAAGGCAGTTTTCACCCCAGATGCGGTCCGAATTGGCTCTTCATGTCTTCAAAGCTTTTGTAGCTATTTCAGTTCTCTTTAATTTGACATAAAATGGAGCTCAAATAGAGTTCTGTAATGAGAGTTATGCCTTTTTTAGTGAACCTTTTCAAAACTGAAAATTTTAGCGAATTAGAACATAAGTAAGCACTTAAGGCCCAAATGAGCTCAAACTCATAAATGCACTAAATCATGCTAATTGACCATTAATAATGTTGTAATATGATGTATTAAATGCAGAGAAATTGATCAAAATAATGATTCATCAGCCATCAAAATTATTTACACTTCAATTACAAAAATCAAATCCTAAGCTAAGGTAATTTGGAGCTTCTAGTAATTCTTCTATTTGAGTGATTTTCCTTAGATGTGCCTACATCAAACCCTCCTTCCTAGTTGCAACTTGTCCCCAAATTGGCTTATCTTCACCTACATTAAAAAAGACAAGTCAATAATATTAAAAGTTTTCCATCCAACAATTCACTAGGTAGATCAAATTAAAAAAAGTTTTGGGTCGTTTAAGACTCATATCTAAGGAATTTCCTCAACGGACTCTTGCTCCTAAATTGAGTCCTCTTTGCCTACAAACAAATAACCACCCGGATCAAATATCATAATGTCATCATTAATAAAGGATAAGTCATTCTTGGTAATATTCAATGCAAGCAATTTATTGTGTTTGTATTATTGCTTTCTAAATTGAGTACTTTGTGGTAAAAGCAATTGAAATTCTATAAATCTCCACCTATTTAACTTAATATTAGCATCTAGTTGAAGCAAATTACAAATTTCACTCACTTCCAAATCATAGGACAACAACATTTATTTTTTCTCAATATCAAAAATATAAATTAAAGAATGAAAGGAAAATTTTGAATACTCATTTGGGATATAACTGAAACTATTAAGAGTTTTTACTCCTTTCCCCACTTGTGTAGACACTTGCTTTTTATTCAACATTCCTTCACTAAGTGTGGAACTTTGTCGTGTGCCCTCCTTCTTAACCTCTTCCAACAACCTAGGAAAGAATTCAACATCATGAAAATAATGGTTAATAGGCACAATTAAGAATTCCAAATTACCAAATTCGAGGATCTTCTAAGGCTTAATGCCATAAGATTCTAAAGTATGGTATGAAATATCATTCTTAATAAAAGTACAAGGAGTAGTAAGTGATAAGGAAATTTTTTCAAAAGGTAGTTCAAATTCTATAGGCATTTCTTTTTCTTCACAATGTTTGTTCCAAGGCTCTTTTATGCACAACTCTTCATTAGGAGTCAAATCAAAAGCAACTTTATAAAGATGACCACAAACATCCTTATAAAGAGATTTAAGTGCATTCCTTTCTACATCTTCACATAATAGTTTGTCAATTTCCTCTTGGTAGTCATCTTTTGGAACCATACCTACAATATTCTCCAAATAAGAATCAAAACAATCAAATGAAGGGTTAGTATAACTAAGTAAAATATCACTTTTCTCCTTCATTTGTTTTTCCATCAACTCCAATTCTTTAATTTCTTTTGCTCTCAATTCTTTTTTTCTTCTCTCCTTTTCCCTTCTCTCATACTCGACATAATTCCTTTCATTTTCTTCTAACACCCTTCTTTGTTTTCTTTCTCTCATTTCCCTCTTAAATTCATAATATTCTCTATCACTTCTTTCACTCCCTCTTCTACTCCTCCTATCACTATCTCTATGGTACTCTCTCCTTTCACCTCTATTCCTACTATTCCCTCCATTAGGCCTTTTCTCACTCTCCAATCTCCTCTCAATTGACCCCAACCTCTCCACAAAATTGGTATTCAACCTACTCATCAACACATCCATCATTTTGACAGTTTTGGGTGACAAATCATTGCCAACACTAGGAGAACTAGCCATCGCTGCAAGAAAAGGTTAGTGTACAAGAAATATAATAGGAAATAAAGGATCTCACCACTCTCTAAGTGTATCCACTCAATCAACTCGTGTTTCGCAATTAGTGTCTTTTTCTCTAATGAAACTCTCTTGCCTTTTTCCTCTCTATCTCTTGGTTCTCACTTAGAAATTATTCTCAAATAAATTATCAAGTTCCTAACAAGCCAATGTAAAAGAGGAACAACACCCTAGCTAGGCTTAAGAAGTCCAAAGAGACAAATACTTAAAGACAAAACTAGGAGTCCAAGAAAGACAAGCAAAAAATAGGCTTAAAATGAAAGAAAGACTAATCAAATATGGAGTAAACTTTGATGAGACAATGGCACATGTATGGACAGCAAAAGAACATGAAATTACAGGGAATAATAAGTCCAAACAGAGACTAAGAGTATGAGAATCAAAATGTACAGCCACACACAAATTCAAATTAGCCACCGAAATTTCACCAAGATTTAGCGACGGATTTGCTAGAAATCCGATTAGTGACCGAAATATAATTATGTTCTACAATGGTCTATCCTTCTTAAAATTCAATCCAATTACATAATAAGGTTCATATAGACATTGTAACATCAAATTCCAGCAAGTGCAGTACAATCTCAAAGTGAAAATTACACCAAAAAATCACTATACACTCAAGTCCAAAAACAAGGTACTAGAAATTCAACTTAGGTGATGTGTGCTCAAAACTAAGTCCAAGGGTGTGTCTAATTCCAATTCTTTTCACTTTTTCAAATTTTCCTCTTGCTGTTTTGGTTATTTTGATTTTGCTTTTGTATGGTCCTTAAACAATTTCTACTCTTTTTGGACCCATACACTACTCTTTTCACTACCATTTATTTTTCTTTTGTTTTTCTCACTTGTTTGTTTTCTTTGTTTTTGATTTTGTATTTTTCTACACACTATGTATGGCTGGACCGAAACCACAATTTGAAGATGAGCAACCTCCAAGTTCAATTTCAAGCACCCAAAATGAAATTCTCAAAGGGTTACACAAATTGGACCTAAAGAGTGCTCTAGAAGCTAACTAAATACATGTTCATGTGAAACTTACACTAGCCTTCTTCTATTTCATGGAACCCATGTAAAACATGAAACCCACTCAACAATGGTGCAGCACGTACATCATACTCACGATTTTGGAAGAGAAAACACAAAGGACTAAATAAAACTACAAGAAATCAAATCAAATAAAGAAGCTTATAAGGAAAGTTACTCTAGAACAAAGAATCTTGTCATGGAAGCTAAAGTAACAGGAAAGTTACTCTCGAACAAAGAATCTTGTCATGGAAGCTAAAGTAACTATGAGTAAAACTTCAAGATAAGCATGCCTAACCATGGAAACCCACAGTTTGAAGAAGAACAATGAAGAAACACATGCTTAAACAAAAACTAACCGAACAAAATAGAAACAACTCAAAGGAACAAAGACTAGGTTATTGATAGAAGACATGGAACAATGAAAACTCAAAGAAATCTATGGAAACACATGAAACCCATAACTAACCCGTTGAAGATAACCCATTGAAGAAGACAACAAGCTCTGATACCACTTGATAGAGGCCTCCTTAGAGAGATTCCAAAGAGTCCTTGATGTTGCCCAATCTAGCTTCTTCAATGCAACTACAAGCCAAGCTTTAATGAAGCTCTCGGTCAAAGCTTCAATGGAAGGGAAGAAAACCGAAAAGAAAAAGAATAGAAGGGGTGAGGAATGGTGAGGGTTGGCACCATGACAAGCCAATAAGCCTAGGGAGAACCGCCACAATGGAGGATGGAAACCATTGATATGATCCAAGAAACCTTGCTAAGCAAGACAAGAGAATCTTCTCTCAAAGAAAAGCTCAAAGCTTATTCATTCATCAATTATGCAAAAGTTCCTTTACAATTTCGTTTTTGGCTTTATATAGGCTTAGGAAGACTTGAAGAGGAAGCTAAACAATTTTACAGTACTCTATAAGTCAATGAATAAGAGCCACAAGTTCAAAGGTTCAAGTACATGTCACTTTCAAGAGTGTTTCATGTCACTTTCAAAGGTTAATGTCACTTTTCACTTGATTATCATCTATTGGATGAGTGCATCTAATCAAGGGTTAAGATTTGCTCTTGGGTTAGGCATGGATCCTAATCCAAGTGAAAATCTTCTTGAACCAAAACCACTTAGATTCACAATTTGAAATTCAAACTTAAACCAAATTAAATTTAAATTTTAAATGAGAATTTAATATGAACTTGAACTTAAATTCATTCACCCTATTAAGCTTCACTCTTTAAGCTTACTAGCCTTTTAAGCACAATGTTAAGCAAACACTTAAAAGAAAATACACTTTTTGTAACATCCCAAAAATTTAAATAAGGATCTAATGATCAAGTTTGAAAAAGGTGTCAACGAGCAATCAATTGCAAATAGTATAATTGTAGCTGGAGTCCACAATTGCGGCCAAATGATTGATCCTCTTTTTCAAAATGCGTTTGAGAATCCCAATGCTAATCTTGAAAGATTTTGGTAACTCCTAAAAATTGAAATTTTGGAGTTACTATCGTCTGTTCTTTACTTCCCAGGACAGACAATGCAAAAGCTTGAGTTTCGTCTGATAGTTTCGTCTATAATATCGTCTATAATGTCGTCTATCATGACTTTCGTCTATAGTGTCGTCTGATCATGACTTTCGTCTATAGTGTCGTCTGATCATGACTTTCGTCTATAGTGTCGTCTGATCATGACTTTCGTCTATAGCGTCGTCTGATCATAACTTTCATCTATAATGTCGTCTGATCATGACTTTCGTCTATAATGTCGTCTGATCTTTCGTCTGTTTGAGATAATCGTCTATACTAACGTCTGCTCTGTAATATCAAAATTATGCATGTTAATTATTCTTAATCTAACACATGATTGCTCTATTCTTTCCAGACATCTCTTGCTTATTCTACATGTTTCTAGAAAATTCTTGTTGATTTTAGAAATTCCTTATTATTCTAATTTTCTAGAAACTTCTAGTTTACTCTACATATTGAAACGGTCCAAACTGGCTCTCAATGTCTTCATGATATTTCTAGATCTTTCAATCTTCTTAAATTAGAAACAAACCGGAGCTCAATTGGAGATTTGTGGAGGAAGTTATGCCTAATTTAACAAGAGTGGTCAAATGTGGAAAAATACAGTAAATTCACGTCACTGGTTCGTGGTCCACTTTCAAGGCTAATTTCACACCAGATGCAGTCCGAATTGGCTCTTTGTGTCTTCATGACATTTGTAGCTCTGTCAATCCTCTTTCATTTGCAAGAAACTCGGGCTCAAAAAGATATTTGTGGAAAAAGTTATGCCTATTTTACCGAAAGTAATCATTTTGACTTTTCAACCATTCTAGAATTCTCTTTAAGATATTTTGATAGAAACCTAAGATATTTTGATGGAAACCAAGATATTTTTATAGAATCTCAGATTTTTCTTTTAGAAACAATCTCCAATACTCTAGAGAATTCCTTGGAAGTCTATAAATAGGGCTTAGGGGTGTCAAGTGAAGACAAAACCCAAAGAATACTTCCACATTCACTATCATCACTACAAAAACCTTTCTATACATTTTTCACCTTAGTAGGATATCTCTCCAATCAAAGTAGGAGCAAGTAGATAAAGGAAGAATATAAGAAGCTAGGAGAAACCTGTAAAGGGATCTTTCCTTATCCTTCTTTTCTATTCTTTGTATCGTTGATACTTCCATTTTCTTTCATTTATTTTACTATTCATCTGATGCATTATTCGTCTGATGCATTATTCGTCTGATGCACTATTCGTCTGATGCATTATTCGTCTGATGCACTATTCGTCTGATGCACTATTCGTCTGATACACTATTCGTCTGATGAACTATTCATCTTATGAATAGTAAAATTTATTCGACTGATGCAGTATTCACGTGAATAGTCTGCTGCGAGATACTGTTCATATGAATAGTAAAAGACTATTCGTCTGATGATTATTTATATGAATAGTAAAATACTATTCGTCTGATGGACTGTTCATACGAATAGTAAAATACTACTCGTCTGATGGACTGTTCATATGAACAGTAAAATACTATTTGTCTGATGCACTGTTCACATGAATAGTAAAATTGAGGAAGAAATTTATCAGCGTTACAATTTTGTTCATAAAAGTGTTCTCAACACAATGGATTATGTGTCATAAACACAAATTTATGGTGATACATGGTTGATTTATTTTACATTCAAGTATAACTTGTTTTGTGCATGATATGCAATTACGTGGTGAATTGGATGTGAGTAAGTAGTGACATGCATGGTTGCATTGAAATGACAATGGACTTGAATTGTTTAATGACCGATTGGAAATGCCTAGTGGAAAGGCAATATTCTAAGATTGCTTGGTGAATGGGCAATACTTAGAATGAGGTGAGATAAGGATGACCTGGTGGAAAGGTCAATTCCTAAAATATGATGAAGGTCATTATACAATTCAAGGTCCTAGAACATGTTGCATGGTGACTGGATAGTAGTAGACCAAGTCCGTAAGTCCTTGAACGGGTTCCCGTCTGAGTGAGTGGAATGTCGTGGACTTGGGGGTTCTCTTAGTGGGGAAATTGCCCTACTCATGATGATCACATGCTGCGGGGGAGGTCCTGCCGGACACTGAGGGAACTCGACAAATTATGAAGTGTCTACCTCTGGTGGGTCTGATTAGTGTGAGAATCAGATGCCCTAGGCTATTTCAGTGGAGGGCGCCACATTGCATTTTGAGTGAAGAATGAAAATGCATGGTGGAGGTGCATGCATCATATAGAACTAGGAACATATATTATTGATTGTGTTTGATTGAATGTATGATTCATTGAAATTCATGTTTGAATCATTTATAGTGATTGATGGATTTGTTTGATGGTTGTCGGTTGCCTTACTATGTGGCTGATATTTTCGATGAAACCTTGAAGAATACTTTACATTTATAAAAGAAAAGGTTTTCCGTGAACTATAATCAATTGTTTATAATTATGGTTAAGGAAAGCTCACCCTTGCACTTTGTGTTTTAACACCTGTGATGATCTCGAACAACGTTCGGGGGAGCAGATTTGCAGGGTTAAGAAGATGGGGATGTGTTGCAATGGTTGTTGCTACTCTCTTGATGTGAAGATGTTTGCTATGTTTTGCATGTAGAAGTGTTGGGTAGATGTTATAAGGAAGTAGAAAGGAAGTTATGTAAAATAATAATATGACAAAGTGATGAAATCTAGTTGTAATGAACTTTAAATATTATGTAATAAAAGTGTTGTTTCCTAAATTTCTCTTTTATTTACAACATTAACCATTATAAATTACTATTTAGATTATATTTAAAGTAAGTAAATAAGGGGGGGTGTTACAGTAGTGGTATCAGAGCAGGTTGAACTAGTTCGACTTGTGAGTTATGTGCTTGCTATGTTTTTGCTGTGTGTGAATGATTGTTTGTTTGTTTGCTTGAGTGTTTGTTTGATTATTCGGTGTGCTTTGATTGATTGAATTAATTAATTTTGCCTAATTGTTTGATTGGCCCAAAATAATTGCTATTGATAAACCTTAGAATAGGATGTAGACTAACCTTATAATATTCTATGCCCTACTTTTATCAGAAAAGTATGGCGGTAAGAAATGATAAAGCTATAGCAGAAGCTTTACAAGCTCTGGCTCGAGCTCTAGAAAACCAGAGTCGAGGAAATAACGAAGGGAGGGCAGAGTACCAAGGGTTGAATCACTTCCTGAAGAACAATCCACCATCTTTTAATGGGGGTTACAACCCAGATGGTGCTCAAAATTGGATAAGGGAAATAGAAAAGATATTTCGAGTTATGGCTTGTCCAGACGAACAAAAACTAGCATTTGGAACTTATATGCTAACAGAAGAAGCTGAATATTGGTGGGAAAACAACCGTCAGTATTTAGAAATTAATGGACAAGTCATAACTTGGGAAATCTTCAAGAAAGTATTCCTGGAGAAATACTTTCCAGAAGACATAAAGAACAAAAAAGAAATGGAGTTCTTGGAACTTAAACAAGGGAATATGACTGTGGCTGAATACGCAGTTAAGTTTGTGGAGTTGGTACGATATTTCCCACATTACCAAGGAAGAGATGGGGAAAGCTCCAAATGTGTCAAATTTCTTAATGGACTTCGACCTGAGATCAAACAAGCTATCAACTATCAGAGTATTAGACAATACCCTACTTTAGTAAACATGTGTAGAATATATGATGAAGACTCTAGAGCTAAAGCAGCTTATTATAAAGGCAAGAATAATGGGGGACACCCATAAGAAACAAGGAACAAAGGCTGTAGGAAGAGTATTCACCCTCAATGGAGCCGAGGCCTCGAACGCCAATGATCTTGTACAAGGTACGTGTTCCATACGTGGAATTCCTTTACTTGTACTATTTGACTCTGGAGCCACTCATTCCTTTATATCTTCAGATTGTGCTAAAAGGTTACAACTTCCACTATCCCTTCTAAACATTGATTTAATAATAACTACCCCTACCAATGAGTCAGTAACAACTACTTACATCTGTTCAGATTGTCAAATAGAACTAAATAACAAAACGTTCCTAGTCAACTTGGTTTGTCTACCACTAAAACAAATTGATATTATTCTTGGAATGGACTGGTTATCTTCCAACCATGTCCTTATAAATTGCTTCGATAAAACCTTAATCTTTTCTGATCCTGAAGCAAGTAGGGATATGGAGATAATTTCTGCCAACCAAGTAAAAAGGGACTTAAAGAAAAATAATAATAACGTGTACATGATCCTTTCTAACCTAGAAGTGGAACAAAAGGTCACATTCGATAATATACCTGTAGTACAGGATTTTTCTGAAGTATTCTCCGAAGAGGTAAACCAACTACCACCTGAAAGGGAAGTTGAATTTTCTATAGACCTGATACCTGGGACTGGACCAATTTCTATTGGACCCTATAGGATGTCACCCTTAGAACTAACAGAGCTAAAGAAACAAATAGAAGAACTATTGAAGAAACAGTTTATTAGACCTAGTGTATCACCTTGGGGAGCACCCGTACTCCTAGTAAAGAAGAAAGACGGAACTATGAGATTATGTGTAGATTATAGACAACTAAATAAGGTAACCATTAAGAATAAGTACCCCTTACCAAGGATAGATGATCTTATGGACCAACTAGTAGGAGCTTGTGTATTTAGCAAGATTGATCTAAGGTCTGGATACCACCAAATAAGGGTAAAAGCTGAAGATATTCCAAAAACTGCCTTTAGTACCCGATATGGACACTATGAGTACTTGGTTATGCCTTTTGGTGTAACTAATGCATCCGCAGTATTTATGGATTATATGAATAGGATATTTCAACCATATTTGGATAAATTTGTGGTAGTATTTATAGATGACATTTTGGTATACTCAAGAACCAAAGAGGAACATGCTAAACATCTTAGAGTGATATTACAAATCTTGAAAGATCAACAATTATATGCGAAATGGTCCAAATGTGAATTTTGGTTAGAAGAAGTCAGTTTCCTAGGACACGTAATATCACAAGGAGGAATTGCAGTAGATCCACATAAAGTAGACGCAGTTCTAAAATGGGAAAGACCAAAAAATGTGACAGAAATAAAGAGTTTTCTAGGATTAGCTGGATATTATAGAAGATTTATAAAAGATTTCTCCAAGATAGCCTTACCTCTCACAACCTTAACTAGAAAAGGCCAAGCTTTTGTATGGAATAACGACTGTGAACAAAATTTCCAAACCCTTAAGAAAAAACTAACTACTGCTCCTGTTTTGACCTTACCAACCCCAACTGAATCGTTTGAGGTTTATTGTGATGCCTCTAAACTAGGTTTAGGAGGAGTGCTAATGCAAGGAGGAAAAGTGGTAGCCTATGCATCAAGACAATTAAAAAACCATGAAAGGAACTACCCAACCCATGACCTAGAACTAGCTGCAGTAGTATTTGCGCTTAAAATATGGCGACACTATCTTTTTGGAACAAGATTTGAGATATTTAGTGATCACAAAAGCCTTAAGTATTTATTTAACCAAAAAGAGTTAAATATGAGACAGAGAAGGTGGATAGAATTTCTAAAAGATTATGATTTTGATCTTAAGTACCATCCAGGCAAAGCAAATGTAGTAGCTGATGCGTTAAGTAGGAAGACTATAGCAATGTCAAGTTTAATGGTCAAAGAGATGGATTTAATAGAGCAATTTAGGAACTTTAACCTTGCGTGTCAATTTACTCCTGTTAGTATAAAGTTAGGAGCCTTGAGAATAACTAATGAATTTATGAGTGAAATAAGACAAAAACAAGAAATGGATCCTTTTCTTAAGAATCAGATTGAAGCCATAAGAAAAGGAGAAAATAGTAACTTCAATATTGGAGTTGATGGAATTTTAAGATTTCAAAATAGAATATGCATACCCAATATATTGGAACTTAAGAAGGTAATCTTAGAGGAAGG
This sequence comes from Hylodesmum podocarpum, assembly GCA_026586105.1. Lineage (NCBI taxonomy): Eukaryota > Viridiplantae > Streptophyta > Magnoliopsida > Fabales > Fabaceae > Hylodesmum > Hylodesmum podocarpum. Next base: position 1,203,320 of record JALJEV010000118.1, on the reverse strand, counting down.
ACATAAAAGTAAACTTAGTATTCATCCTGGTGCCACCAAAATGTATAAGGACCTGAAGACCCTGTTTTGGTGGCCTAAAATGAAGAAAGAAGTGAATGAATTTGTATATGCATGCCTAGTATGCCAAAAAGCTAAAATCGAACACCAGAAACCTTCAGGAATGCTACAACCCTTAGAAATACCCCAATGGAAGTGGGATAGTATCTCTATGGATTTCATAGTAGGATTACCAAGAACTTCAAAAGGAAATCGCATTCTATTTGGGTAATAATAGATAGGTTAACCAAATCCGCCCATTTTATCCCGCTTAACGTAAGGTATTCATTAGAAAAGCTAGCCAATTTATATATAAGTGAAATAAGTACGATTACATGGTGTACCCACAAGCATAATTTCGATAGAGACCCTAGATTCACTTCTAGATTTTGGGAAAGTTTGCAGGAAGCATTAGGGACAAGGCTAAAACTAAGCTCTGCCTATCACCCTCAAACGGATGGACAGACTGAAAGAACTATTCAATCTCTAGAAGACTTATTAAGGGCATGTATTTTGGAATATTAAGGAAATTGGGATAGTTATCTACCCTTAATAGAATTCACATATAATAATAGTTACCATTCTTCAATTGGAATGGCCCCATATGAGGCATTATATGGAAAAAGATGTAGGACACCTCTATGTTGGGTAGAGCCAGAAGATCACATAACCTTAGGACCTGAAATAATACAACAAACTACTGAAAAGATCAAACTAATCCAAGAGAAGATGAGAGCAGCACAAAATAGGCAAAAAGGCTACTATGATAATCGAAGGAAGGACCTTGAGTTCGAGGAAGGGGATCATGTATTCGTAAAAGTAACACCTTGGACTGGAGTTGGCAGGGCTCTCAAATCCCGCAAGCTCACACCTCGTTTCATAGGACCTTTCCAAATTCTCAAAAAGGTTGGACCTGTAGCCTATCAAATTGCATTACCACCTACTTTGTCAAACCTTCATAATGTCTTTCATGTATCCCAATTGAAAAAGTATATCCATGATCCTTCACATGTGGTAGAACTTGACGATGTTCAAGTAAAGGAAAACCTCACGTTTGAAACACTACCTATAAGGATCGAAGATAAGAGGATCAAGTTTTTGAGAGGAAGAGAAATTCCCTTGGTCAAGGTTATTTGGAAAAACGGAACAAGTAAAGAGGTTACGTGGGAATTGGAAGATCAAGTAAAAAGCAGCTACCCTGAATTATTCTAATGAAGGTAAATTTCGAGGACGAAATTTTTAAAAAGGAGGGGAGTATTGTAACATCCCAAAAATTTAAATAAGGATCTAATGATCAAGTTTGAAAAAGGTGTCAACGAGCAATCAATTGCAAATAGTATAATTGTAGCTGGAGTCCACAATTGCGGCCAAATGATTGATCCTCTTTTTCAAAATGCGTTTGAGAATCCCAATGCTAATCTTGAAAGATTTTGGTAACTCCTAAAAATTGAAATTTTGGAGTTACTATCGTCTGTTCTTTACTTCCCAGGACAGACGATGCAAAAGCTTGAGTTTCGTCTGATAGTTTCGTCTATAATATCGTCTATAATGTCGTCTATCATGACTTTCGTCTATAGTGTCGTCTGATCATGACTTTCGTCTATAGTGTCGTCTGATCATGACTTTCGTCTATAGTGTCGTCTGATCATAACTTTCGTCTATAATGTCGTCTGATCATAACTTTCGTCTATAATGTCGTCTGATCATGACTTTCGTCTATAATGTCGTCTGATCTTTCGTCTGTTTGAGATAATCGTCTATACTGACGTCTGCTCTGTAATATCAAAATTATGCATGTTAATTATTCTTGATCTAACACATGATTACTCTATTCTTTCCAGACATCTCTTGCTTATTCTACATGTTTCTAGAAAATTCTTGTTGATTTTAGAAATTCCTTATTATTCCTTATTTTACTATTCTTGTTGATTTTAGAAATTCCTTATTATTCCTTATTATTCGTCTGATGCATTATTCGTCTGATGCACTATTCGTCTGATGCACTATTCGTCTGATACACTATTCGTCTGATGAACTATTCATCTTATGAATAGTAAAATTTATTCGACTGATGCAGTATTCACGTGAATAGTCTGCTGCGAGATACTGTTCATATGAATAGTAAAAGACTATTCGTCTGATGATTGTTTATATGAATAGTAAAAGACTATTCGTCTGATGATTGTTTATATGAATAGTAAAATACTATTCGTCTGATGGACTGTTCATACGAAAAGTAAAATACTACTCGTCTGATGGACTGTTCATATGAACAGTAAAATACTATTTGTCTGATCCACTGTTCACGTGAATAGTAAAATTGAGGAAGAAATTCATCAGCGTTACAATTTTGTTCATAAAAGTGTTCTCAACACAATGGATTATGTGTCATAAACACAAATTTGTGGTGATACATGGTTGATTTATTTTACATTCAAGTATAACTTGTTTTGTGCATGATATTCAATTACGTGGTGAATTGGATGTGAGTAAGTAGTGACATGCATGGTTGCATTGAAATGACAATGGACTTGAATTGTTTAATGACCGATTGGAAATGCCTAGTGGAAAGGCAATATTCTAAGATTGCTTGGTGAATGGGCAATACTTAGAATGAGGTGAGATAAGGATGACCTGGTGGAAAGGTCAATTCCTAAAATATGATGAAGGTCATTATACAATTCAAGGTCCTAGAACATGTTGCATGGTGACTGGATAGTAGTAGACCAAGTCCGTAAGTCCTTGAACGGATTCCCGTCTGAGTGAGTGGAATGCCGTGGACTTGGGGGTTCTCTTGGTGGGGAAATTGCCCTGCTCATGATGATCACATGTTGCGGGGGAGGTCCTGCCGGACACTGAGGGAACTCGACAAATTATGGAGTGTCTACCTCTGGTGGGTCTGATTAGTGTGAGAATCAGATGCGCCAGGCTATTTCAGTGGAGGGCGCCACATTGCATTTTGAGTGAAGAATGAAAATGCATGGTGGAGGTGCATGCATCATATAGAACTAGGAACATATATTATTGATTGTGTTTGATTGAATGTATGATTCATTGAAATTCATGTTTGAATCATTTATTGTGATTGATGGATTTGTTTGATGGTTGTCGGTTGCCTTACTATGTGACTGATATTTTCGATGAAACCTTGAAGAATACTTTACATTTATAAAATAAAAGGTTTTCCGTGAACTATAATCAATTGTTTATAATTATGGTTAAGGAAAGCTCACCCTTGCACTTTGTGTTTTAACACCTGTGATGATCTCGAACAACGTTCGGGGGAGCAGATTTGCAGGGTTAAGAAGATGGGGATGTGTTGCAATGGTTGTTGCTACTCTCTTGATGTGAAGATGTTTGCTATGTTTTGTATGTAGAAGTGTTGGGTAGATGTTATAAGGAAGTAGAAAGGAAGTTATGTAAAATAATAATATGACAAAGTGATGAAATCTAGTTGTAATGAACTTTAAATATTATGTAATAAAAGTTTTGTTTCCTAAATTTCTCTTTTATTTACAACATTAACCACTATAAATTACTATTTAGATTATAATTAAAGTAAGTAAATAAGGGGGGTGTTGCACTTTTGGCCGAAAACTTACAAGGCCATCAAAATTATTTACACTTCAATTGCAAAAATCAAATCTTAAGCTAAGGTAATTTGGAGCTTCTAATAATTCTTCTATTTGAGAGATTTTCCTTAGATGTGCCTACATCATATCTAGAGCTAGTTTTCTTCAAGATTGGATCTCTACTTCATAGATTAGTAAGTTCATTCGGTCACTTGAATTTTCTTGAGTTCTTCATCTAATTCTCTTAGTGTGCTTAGGATCTATCATTAGAATTCTTTAACTGTCTAGTAGTTTTGTCAAATTTTTGTTTAGGACTTTTTGTTTGGTGAAATTATGTGAATTCATCTGGTTTGTTTAGTTCATGTTCTTTTGTGTCAAATCTGGAAAAATGATGTTCAAAAACATGTCATATGCGTTAGATCTCAAATTATGCACCGTAGCACCACATGCTAACATATAGGGCTTGCAAATTTTAATTTTTTTTTTCTTATATGTTTATAATAATAAATAATAATAATTTATATATCAATAATAGTTATAATATATATAAAAAAATATTTTAAATAAATAATTTTAATTCTAGTTTTATAATTTTAAATGAAATTATAATTATAATATTCCTAAAATAATTATTTTAAATATTAATTATAATATATATAAATAAATATTAATTATACATAAATAATAATTTATAATAATGAATAATATATAATAATAATAAATTTTAATTTTTGATGGTTTTCCATTTTTGATTTATAATTATATATGTAATTTTTAAATCATACATGTTTAAGACTTCTATTTAAATGATTTTTAGTAAAATTTTTAATATTCATCTTCCTATTTAAAAGATTTTTAATGTTAAAATTTTTAATATTCATCTTCGTATTTAAATAATTTTTAGTTTCAAAATTTGTAATATTCATCTTCCTATTTTAATATTCATTTTTAATTTGAAATTCTCATCTAAAAGATTTTTAGTTTAAATTTTTTTAATATTCATCTTTACTTTAAATTTTTCACTTTCATATTATATATTTATCTAAAAAATTATTGATCATAACAACAATTTTTAACCATTGATAATGTATTTTTTATTATGTTACACATAAATTATAACTAAATACACTAAAATAAATTTAACATACTTTTCACTATCTCATTTTAAAGAAATTAAATAAAAAATGTAAAAAATAATAAATTAAAATGAAAAGGTGAAATGAAAAAATAAAGAAAAATAAAACTGAAATAAAAAATGATAAAATAAAATAAAATTAGAATAATAAGAATAAAACATTAACCTTTCCTTACCTTAAATTCTAACTCACCTCTTGTTAATTATAATATTTATTTGATATGATTAATATATAACACTTACAAGCTTATGAATATATATTAAAAATATTATTGTGTTGTTAATGAGTTTATGTCTAATAAACCTTTAAGAATACAAATAATAAAATTAAAATGAAAAAAAGAGAAAAAAATAAAAAAAAAATTTCACCCCCACTAACTTTTGGGTCTGGCTCTGCCCCTTTGTAAAATACAAATACACAAGAAGGGGGTTGAATTTTGTTTATCAATTAAAAATTTTTCAGACAATGTGATTTACGTCTGTGTTAAAACCTTTGAATCAGACACAAACTTAAACTTCTCCTTTTCAAGGTTGATTTTAATTAAGAATTCAGTTTAAGTTGTTATCCACAGTTAGTGAACAAATAAAAATAATCAAAGGAATAATATTTTTATACTGGTTCGTCTATTCAAGACTACGTCCATTTACCCAGCAACTTGTTGAGGTTCCACTAAGAGTATTCTTTGAACTCAGCTATTCCTGACTAACAATACAGATATTCTTTGAACATAGCCTTCTCAAGCTAAAGTGGTATTCTTTGTCCCCAGTATCCACAGGCTAAACCCAGGTGTAACACCCCTAAATTACTACGACATCAACGTCACAAATTTTCTATGGTTCACAGGAAATAATTACGCCATTAAATGAAGGGGAGTAAATTTAATTTCATAACACAAATTTTAAAAATAAAATTATACAATCGTATAAGTCTCACAAAATAAAATCGTCTCAAATAATGAAATCACTAACAAGTAAACATAAATTTTATCATTTATAAATAAATGCAATGTCCGAATTCAAAAGAAGAAAAAGAAACAGCATGCTACTCACAATTCCCTCTCATGTCATGTGGTACCATTAAAACCATTGAGCGATGTCTAGGAGTACATGTCACCTCTGACACTCTCACTAGAGATATTAGACAGTCACAGTTAGGGTAGCCAGTGTTGCAAAGGGACTCACTTCCACTCATGGTGATCGGTCACAATGGAAACTCTCTCCACCGCGAATACCCTTGTAGTCCTAGGCCATTACATCGACCCGTCAGGGACCAACCGTTCTAGTTCCATCCATCCTCACTTTTCAAAAATATTTTCATTTCACTTAACATTCATGATAATTGTCATCATGTTCTTAAAAACATTATGCCTCATAAGCATGTCCACTAGGGATAACCTCACTTAGGCATCCATCCCCCACACTTCCAAAATTTTTACAACCAATTATCATGAACCTAAGTAATTTATCAATGCAACATGCCCATATAATTACTCTCTCAATCCACAACAATATTTCCCTGTAACAAAGTATTTAACACAAGTACATAGACCAAAATCAACACATACTCCTAGACAAGAGTAAAATAATTCTCAAGATTTTATCGACAAACACATCATAATTAAAAAAAATAATTATAACGAAAATAACATAGTCAAAATAATATAATAATTAATGAAATACTGCATTTAGTACATGGCGACAGATAATTAGAACAACAAAACAAAAAGAAAAATAAATAAATATCACCAAATCATCCCAATTTAAAATTAATATAACAACATAATTTAATAATTAAAACCACAAACAAATTCTTATATCCTAACTAAAAGTTAAATAATTTCAATTCAAATGATTAATTTACTCTAAGAAAAATTAATATCATATTCCAATTTAAGCACCAATCTCGCCTCCAATGCCAATGCTAATTCCGTGCACGAGTGTTCCCTTTTTCACTCTTATATTTATTTTTTATCAATTAATATAATAAGTCTGTTCGATTTGTCATTTACATTATTATTATTTTATTTTTTTATTACTTTTTACAAAACGGTGGATTAGGCGATGGGCATAGTTGCCCTATCTTCCCAAACTCAAACAACGGTGTTTGGTTGCTCCAGCGGCAGTGGCGGCACCCCTTCCTTCCATTGATCCAACTATTCTATCCTATTTTGTTCTCTCGTTTCCTCTCGCCGTTCATCACGTAACAACTACTCAACCATGAACAGCCACAACAACCCTTCTAACAAGCATCGGAGGTTCATGGGTTAAGAAGCCACGAGGAGCCAGTAACCATGGCATCTCTTTATTGAGTTGTAGGAAAGAAGGAATAAAAAAGAAAGAAAGGGAACCATTGAAAAACTCTCACGGCCAAAACACTTCGGCTAGATAACCAAGGGTGCAGTGCATAACTTTGTGTTCCATTATCAATAAGAATATTGGTAAATGAATGAATAAAACAAAACATTAAACTGAGAATCACCGCAGAACAATAACCACAACACGCAGCCACGTGTTTCAATATCATTAAAATTTTGAGAATTAATTGAACTAATTAAAAAAATCAAGCAGGAATTAGTATACAATATTCTTTTTCACCGAAGCCATCCCAATGTGCAATATCGACAGAAAAGATTCAAAGTTTAATTCACAGGAATTAAAATAGAGAGAAATAAAATTGAAAAAGAAAGGAAAACACGTTAATTTACTAAAACTTAGTCCTATTTAACTTTGTCAATTAATTAAAAGCGATTAGAAGATATTACATTATTATTATTAAAATGGAGAACACCCTAACCTGGATGTGAGCAGATCAAGCGCTACAACAAAAATTGAGATAAAAGGATGTTCCTCGTTGATGTAGGAACATCTAGGACAAGAAGAAGTATTAAAAGCAAGAGAAAGAAGCTTGAAGTGGAAATGAAAAAGCTCCAAGACAAGCACCCTAGTATAGGACTCAAACTTGTAATATCTTGTAAACTTGTATGGACAAGATTAGGTCCTATTGTAATAGCCTAGGGTATGACAATAGGGTACAAAGCCCATGAGTTTCATAAAGCCTAAGCATGCCATGCATTCCTAAGCCAAGGTCACACAAGTTTTCAAAATCGGCTAAAAACATTTTCGGCTACAAAAATTGTGTGAACCTTAAAACACTTGCTAAAATAGGAAGGAAACCTTGATTAAGTATTGGATCCATGCCAACACTTAATCAAGGATCTCAACCCTTGATTAGGAAGTGTTTAGGATTGATGACATGGCTAATCACATGGGTACCAAGGGGAGACAAACCTATGTGCACCCATGTGAGGGCCATGTGAAACCCATGTGCAAGTTAACTACCAACTAACTAGCCTAGTTACTTGGGGTCAAGGTGGGATTTCGGATTGGCTATGAACTTAACTAGGATTAGGCTAGTCTAATCATGGTTTAGGTGACTTGGAGGCTAAGGAAGCATAGCCTATAAGTACCTTGGCCAAAACTCATGTAAGGAACTTTTGCTAAATTTTGAATGAAGAGCTTTAAGCTTTTGAGAGATATTTTCTCTTGTTCCCTTAGGGAAATTCCTTAAATCTTATCAATGGCATCTTGCTTCCATTGTGGCGGTTCCTCCTAGGCTTATAGGATATCCTCCTTGGCGCCACCCATCCATTTCTACCTATTCCGCTTTCTACTTGATTTCTAAACACCTAAAACACCTAAATACATGCTTGGCCGAGACACTTGTCTTGGACTCTTGAAGGATTTCGGTTTGAAGACTAGATCTTGGGCAACATTGAAGATTCTTTGGATCACCCCAAGGAGGCCTACATCACTCGTTTCTGCTTTTAGTTGGAAATTTCGATATCTTTTTAGGGTTTGCAAAATAGGATTATGAGTGATGTTTCAGAGCACAGACCAATTTAAAAAGATTTTTCTTTGAGCAGAAATTGGAACAGCCCACTCACCCACTCACTAGAATCTTAACTGCACCCCAAATATATTTTCTGATATAATTTTTTTTATCTTTTTATTTCTTTTATTTATTTATTTTTAAAAACAACCGCCTGTTACAATTCCACCCCCCTTAAAAGAATTTCGTCCTCAAAATTTACCTGATGTAAATAGTGCAAGATAAGCTTCTTTCATTTTGTCCTCTAACTTCCACGTTGCTTGCTCACTCGATGCTCCACCCTAGACCACCTTCACCAAAGGGATTTCTCTGCCTCTTAGCTGCTTGACCTCTCTGTCAACGATCCTTAACGGATGGTCTCATATGACAAGTTGTCTCTCACTGACACATCGTCAACCTCTATGACTTGAGAAGGATCGTGAACGTATTTTCTGAGCTGAGACACATGGAAGACATCATGGAGGTTTGAAAGATTTGGAGGCAAAGCTATTTGATAAGCAACGGGACTGACTCTTTTGAGGATTTGAAAAGGACCAATGAAACGGGAAGTGAGTTTCTTAGACTTTAACGCTCAAATTCTATGTCTTTTCTTCTTTTATCATGGTAACTCTTTTGTCTACTCTGAGCCGCCCTCATCCTCTCCTAGATAAAGCTAATCTTATTGGTAGTCTGTTGTATTACATCTAGACCTAGAATAAGGCTCTCCCCAGGCTCAACCCAACACAAAGGTGTCCTACATCTCCTACCATACAACGCCTCACACGGTGCCATGCCAATCGAGGAATGATAACTATTATTGTAACACCCTGATTTTTTTTGAAATAAGATAAAATAAAATAAAACAGATAAAAATAAATAAAATAAAGTAAAATCAAAATATCTTAAAGGAGTGGTTAGGTTTCACGTGGGTGGGTAGATTAATAAAATAAAAGAAATCAGAAAATATGGGAAGAGAGTGCAGGTGAGTGGGCTGTTGCAAATTCTCATCAGAAAATCTATTCAAATATCTTTGATATATTGTCCCCATCATTCTCATATCCCTTTATCGTTCCCTGTGTTACAAACCTTTCTAAAAAAAGGAGATCAAATTTCTGACAGAGAATAGAGATCAACACCTGGTCATCTTAGTTTTTTCTCCTCTGTGTGTGATCGGCTTACATTCAGGTCAGGGTGTTTCCAATTTTAATAATAATATTAATTTCTTTTCTTGTTACTAGTGTTAGTTCTGCTCTTCTCTATTTCGGTACCCCTTTTATTTTTTATGCTAAGTTTTTCATGTTGCTTTGAATCAGCGTGTTCTCGTTGTCCTGTTAATCTGAACATTGGTGACCTGGTTTATTTATTGAATTAAGTATTACCCGCCTTATTTTATGGATTGAATCGAGTATCAGTGGCTCGATCCTTTTTCTTATTTTAGTTTCTTCTCAGTAGCTTAAACTGGTGCCTCTATTACATTACCTCTTTGTCTGGTTTGTTCACGTTGATTTCCTTCTTCTTATTTTTTGTGGTTGTGCATCTGTTGATTTTGTTACTCGATAATTGTGTAGTTGTGGTTGTAAGGAGAGGTGAGAGAGACACTCGACGAGAAAGGATAAGGAAGACAACAGTGAAAAAGTAAAAATAGGAAACTCGTCTTCTCCCTAAAAGTGATTTCAATGCCACCAAATTGCAGTGATAAATCCTGAGTTACACCTTTTAGTTTATTGTCAAATAAAAATGAAATTTTGTAGTGCAATTAGTCACACCAATGAAATAAAATGTTACTGGAGGCAATCAAATTTTAATTAGATCGTGAAAAAAAATCAATTTCCCTTGTCATGTACTCTGATGTTCTAGACACTTATATGTTGTTTTGATTTCATTTTAGCCTTTTCTTTTTATTTCTGTAATTTAAAATGTAAAGTTCAAAGCTGTGGGATTGTGCATTCGTAGACTATTTAAGTTATGATTTAATTTCATCTAGAACGATTAGATGTTGATTGGAATTACTTTGTAAATAAAGAAATACATTACTACACAGGAGTAATTGTTCCCTTTTTATATAATATAAAAGTTAAATAATTTATTTTAACATTTATTTTAATCTCGGCAAGTCATTTTAGTAACAATTCCTTTTGTCATTTTAGTCGTTTAGATTAACTTTATTAGTTAATTAAATTCTTGTGTGTATTCTTATTGTAATTATTGTATTGTTACTATTTTTATTTAATTTAATTGGCGATTGGAATTGTAAGGAGTTTAATTTAATTCTTTCTCTTTCTTTTTATGATAAAGTGTATGTCATATCTCTTACTTAACTGTTTTCATTTTCTCATTTACATTGATTGTACATATGATTATCTGTACATGATGATCTTATTAAATTTTGTGGTATTAAATGTTTTGTTATGTGAGTTGAGTTATATGGAGTGAGAAATTAATTTTGCTGGTCATATTGCATGGATGAGTCGTTTAGGTTCATAATAATCTATTGTGAATGTTTATTTTTGTATGAGAGGGATGGATGCCTATTGCTAGAAGGAGCGGTGAGGTTGCCCCTTGTTGTTTTAAGAACGAGAGAGATTATTATGAATACTAAACGCATGAAAATATTTTCAAAATGTGAGGATGAATGGAACTAGTACGGTTGGTCCTTGACGGGTTGATGTAATGACCTAGGACTTTGAGGGTATTCACGGTGGGGAAAGCTTCCATTGTGGCTGATCACCATGAGTGAGAAGTAACTCCCTTTGCAACACTGGTTGTTATGACGGTAACTGTCTAGTATTTCTAGTGAGAGTGTCAGAGGTGACATGTACTCCTAGACATCGCTCAATTGTTTTGATGGTACCACATGGCATGAGAGTGAATTGTGAGTAGCATGCATCATACTGGGTTGCATGATATGATTGGTTTTGATAAATTGTGAATTGAGTGTGTGTACCTTCTTGTGTTCCTTGAGTTGAGTTGTTCTTGTTGATTTCATCATTATTATTAAAATGTGAACTAACCATGTGTTGTGTCTGTGGTTGACACCTGTGATGACCCCGCGGACGGGCGAGTAGATGAGCAGTTTGTTGGAGGCGAAAATAATGTAGGCTAGGAAAGGAATTCGATTGCTTGAGGACTTGGCATACTGTGGTCCTTGTGTTTCCTTTCTTGATTTTCAATGGTGGCTTCTATTTATAAATGTTAAAAATTCTTTGGATATTTCGTTATTTGAGAGTTTTTGATTTGTTGAGACACATGTAATTGTGAGATTTCGTTCTAAATTTTAGTCCATGAAATAAAGTTTAGTTTCCATCATTGAATGATGTGTTTATTTTCTGCGAATCATATAGAATTTATGACGCTACAATCATAGTAGTTTAGGGGTGTTACAATTATTATAGGTGAACTCAACTAAAGACAAAAAGGTATCCCATTTTCCCTTATCCTCTAAGGACTGGATGGTCTTCTCAGTCTGACCGTCAGTCTGAGGGTGGTAGGCTGAACTCAACTTAAGCTTTGTTCCCATGGCCTTATGTAAGCTATCCCAAAAGCTAGAGGTGAATCTATGATCCCTATCAGATACTATGCTAGCAGGCACTCCATGCAACCTCACAATCTCACTAATATACAAAGATGTCAATCTCTCTAAAGGGTATCTAATGTTAATGGGTATGAAGTAAGTAGACTTAGTCAGTCTGTCAACAATAACCCATATGGAGTCATGGTTGTTGGGAGTCCTAGGCAATCCCACTACAAAATCCATAGAAATACTATCCCACTTCTACTGGGGTATCTTGATGGAGGAACATCTCCAAAATACTATCCTTTTATATAGCCTATTCCGCAAATTATCTCTTGATTGTTGAGTGATGATCACTTGGTGAATGAAGATTGGGAACACAAGGTGTTGAATCCGTGGAGATCATGTCATTGCCTTCATGGGTTTGCATCATATCTCAAGAGGTTGTAAGAGACCAGAAGGTTTTTGGTGTTCTACCTTAGATTTCTGGCAAACTAAACAATGATAAACAAACTCACTGACCTCTCTCTTCATATTAGGCCACCAGAACATGGCCTTTAGGTCCTGATACATCTTGGTAGCACTAGGATGTATGCTTAAGATACATCTTGCGTCTCATGGAAGGGAGAGAGTATTTCAACCTCCCTACTTTCATCAATCAGCCAATTTGGCCTAGAAAAGTCTTGTTCTTTAAGATAGACTTTCTGATAAAGATTATCAAGAAAAGAGTAATCTATTTTCCTTTGTAAAGGAAGTTCAACAAGATCAACAACTTCTGAGTATAAAAGAGGTTCCTTTCTTGAGTATTCTATCTGTTCTTCAAGATGCTGCCCTTTCGTCTGTAAGAGTGCTTCAGAGGATGCTATCACAATAGTCTGTTCGGGAATAAAAGCAGCAAACTCAAATGGGGCGTTGATGGGTTCTGAATTGATTTCAGAAGGTGTTGTGCCAAACGCACCTCCTCCATTACGTCTTTCTAAAGCAAGTCTGTTTTTCTCATTAGACTCTGCTTTTGATGCTTTGATAGCTTTTATCAGATCCTCATCAATTACTTCTTCTTGAGCAATAACTTTCCTTTTTCCTTGAGCTATTTCTTGTTGCCTGTCAATAGCTTCAATTTCTTTGTTTGCTTCTGGTTCAATTCGATTAACGTTTGAGATAGTCTTGATCTCTTTTCTAGAAATGAACTCAGCTTCAGTCGAGTCTTCACAAGGAGTTTCAACAACTTTGTTTGCTTCATCTGTCTCTGCATTGAACTTTCTTTTTGGAGTGCGAGGACGTCTTCGAATGAGAGATTGTTCTGAAAGAAGGTCTCCTATTGATTCATCCACTAGAATAGGAGATTGAACTTCAATCTTAACTTTTATGGGATTAGGAATTAGAGGTAAAGTAGGAACAAAAGATTTGGTAGGAATTTGTGGTAGAGTTTGGACTTGTGTTTTAGGTGATTTTTGAGTAGAGATTTTAGGTCGTTTGGGGTGTGAAATTTCTAGAATGGAAGGGTGCTTGATGATCTCAATTGTCTCTTTTGAAAGTCATCTTTAGAAGATAACTTGGATGATAGACGTAACTTGGCAAATATGCCTTGTTTAATTTCTTTTCCACAAGGATGCCATTCAACATCTTTGGCAATGAATCCTTGATTAATAGCGATATTGGAGAAGACAGAGGGATATGGAATATACAGTTTCTTTGCTATGCCTCTGGCTTTTAAAGCCGTCAGCCAAAGGTCCATGATGATGTGAGGCAGACTAATCTTTGTTCTTTGCAAAAGGTGAAAGAGACAGAATCTGTCTCTAGCACCAGTCCTTGGAGTAAAGACATTGAGAAGAAGATAATGAAGGACTCTTCATTCTGGAATCAATTTCTTTGCTTTAAGAAAGTTTGCAACACCAATAGATTGAGATTTTCCGTAAAGCATTTCATCTATAAGATTGCTATCTAGATGAGCATTCCAATTAGGTCTGTAAATCACTCCTTCGATCTTGCATTTTCCAGCAGCAGTGATAGTTTCTAGGTTAATCACATATTCATCCTTTGAGATCATCTCGTCTATCCCTTCTTGAAGAAAATGACAATCACTCTAGTATTCGACATATGCTTCCATTATCCATGCCCCTTTCCATTCTGCTAACTTCATCCATCCAACAACAATAATCATCTCGCAGACTTCTTTGGATACATTTTGGAGAGTTTCTCTCGTAATATGGTGGCTTGGGAGAAACCATTCTTCATCAAAGAAATTGATTTGAGTTTCCTTGTAAGATTCCTTAATGTTCTTGGCGACCATTTGAAGAGATTCAAAAGCTGTGATATTTTAGGAGAGTGAAAGTTCTTTTTGAGTAAAGAGATTTGAGTATGCAGTAGAGGAAAACAATTCACTCATTGATATATATATATATATATATATATATATATATATATATATATATATAGGTAACTAAACATTAGGTCAAGGAATATACGAAAGAAAAGTAACCGTCCCGATTTGACATTTTCTTTTTTGAATCTCCTTCTAATGATTGTATTGACTCTACAAATTTTGCACGTGTCTTATTTCTTTAAGAATTTTGCTACAAATGCCAGACATTTAATGCTACATTAAATGTTGTACCATGCACACTTGATTAAAATATTAATAGATAATATAATGTTGTGTCTGTTGAAGAGTCAGACAGACTAATTCAACTATGAATCAGACGCAGCGTTTTGTCTTAACACGAAATAATATAGACGAAATTATGTGCAAACAAAAGTAATAATCAAACTGAAAATTTAGCAGATGAAAGATTTATTCAAGTAAGGGAACAATTCCCAAATTTTCTTTTATAAAGGTAAAACGAGTTTCGTCTAAAGCCTTCGTAAAAATATCAGCCCATTGGAAATCTGTTTGTACAAATTGCATATCAAAGACACCTTTTTCAACATAATCTCTAATAAAATGAAATTTAATTTCAATATGCTTGGCCTTTGAATGCTGAATAGGATTTTTGCTGAGATTAATTGCACTTGTATTGTCACAAAGTACAGGTATATGATTCTCAAATTTGGAATAATCTTCCCGTTGATGTTTTACCCATAAAAATTATGAACAACATCCAGTAGCAGAAACATACTTTGCTTCTATTGTTGAAAGTGCTATGGAGTTTTGTTTCTTACTAGATCAAGAGATAAGTGATGATCCCAGAAACTGGCATCCTCCACTTGTACTCTTTCTCTCCACTTTATCACCAGCATAATCAGCATCACAAAACCCACTAAAATTGAAATTATTATTTCTCTTGTAAAACAAGGAGAGATTAGTGGATCCAACAAGATATGCGCTTTACAGCTTGAAGATGAGATTCTTTTGGGTCAGACTGCAGAAAGACTGATGCTAAACATAATGTCTGGTATGCTAGCAGTTAAGTAAAGTAGAGATCCAATCATACCACGGTATATAGTCTGATCAACAGACTTACCAGATTCATCTTTACTTAAACTGGCTCCAGATGAATGCATGGGAGTTTTCATAGCCTCAGCATTATCCATTTTGAACTTCTTTAAGAGTTCTTTTGTATATTTCTGTTGATGGATATATATGCCTCTCTCAGTCTGCTTAATTTGCAGACCTACAAAAAATTTCAACTCTCCCATCAAGCTCATCTCGAACTCATTCTTCATAAGCTTAGAGAAGTCTTTGAGCAAAGATTCATTAGTTGCACCAAAAACAATGTCATCCACATATTTCTTGTATTTAATGACATAAGGAAATTTCTCAATATACTCAACCCATCTTGCATGCCTCTTACCCAACTTTCCTTGTCCTTTCAAGTGCTTCAAAGCTTCATGATCCGTATGCACTATGAATTCCTTGGGAAGGAGATAGTGTTGCCACACTTGGAATGCTCTTACTAAGGCATACATCTCCTTGTCATATGTTGAGTAGTTCACTTGTGCTCCTTTGAGTTTTTCACTATAGAAAGCTATAGGATGCCCTCCTTGGATCAACACAGCTCCAATGCCTATATTAGAAGCATCACACTCCAATTCAAAAGACATATCAAAATTAGGCAAAGCAAGAATAGGTGCATTAGTCAATTTTTCTTTAAGAGTTTGAAAGGCATGTTCTTGTTTAGGCCCCCATGCAAATGAAATTTCTTTCTTAACTAGTTCATTTAAAGGAGATGCAATGGTGCTAAAATCTTTAATAAACCTCCTATAAAAACTAGCTAATCCATGAAAACTCCTAACATCCTTAACACAAGTAGGAGTGGGCCAATCTTGTATAGCTTTTACCTTACTCTCATCCACTTGAACTCCTTGAGAGCTCACTACATATCCAAGAAATACTACCTTGTTGGTTGAAAAGGTGCACTTGTCCTTGTTGGCATAGAGTTGCTCCTTCCTAAGTACTTCTAAAACAAACTTCAAATGTGTTAAATGTTCAAGGAAAGTTTTACTATAGATCAAGATATCATCAAAATTGACAACAACAAACTTTCCTAAAAATTCTCTTAACACATGGTTCATGAGTCTCATAAAAGTACTAGGTGCATTAGATAAGCCAAAGGGCATAACAAGCCATTCATACAAACCAAATTTAGTCTTAAATGCAGTTTTCCATTCATCACCTTGTTTCATCCTAATTTGGTGATAACCACTTTTAAGATCTATCTTAGAGAATACACAAGCACCATGCAGTTCATCCAACAAGTCATCTAGTCTAGGAATAGGGTGGCGATACCTTATAGTGATGTTATTTATTGCTCGACAATCCGTGCACATACGCCATGTTCCCTCCTTCTTAGGCACTAAGATCACCGGTGAAGCACAAGGGGAGAGGCTCTCCTTCACCCAACCTTTATCCATGAGCTCTTGCACTTGCCTTTGAATTTCATGACTTTCTTGGGGGGAGCTCCTATAGCTTGGCCGGTTCGGTAGAGGTGCACCCGGAGTCAAATCAATTTGGTGCTCAATTCCTCTAATTGGTGGTAGGCCATGAGGTATGTCCTTAGGGAACACATCTTGGAACTGCTCTAATAAGGCCTCCAATCTTCCTTGATCACCTACAAAATTAGTGCTCAAAATCAAAGGGTTAGGAACACAAAGAAGCATCACTTTCCTAGCTAGGTAATCTCTCTTTAACTCTTTTCTTTCAATCAAGAAACTCTCTTTTTTATCACTCTTATCATGTTTCACTTTTCCATGCTTCTTGGCTTTAAGCTTGTGAGATTTTCCTTTCACTTTGTCATCCTTGGAGCTTTCGGCCAAGGAGAGTTCCTTCTCTTGATCTCTTTTAATTTTCATTTTAATTTTCATTTTAATTTGGTCTTCACAAACCTCTTTAGGTGATAATGGCTTTAGTGTGACCTTCTTTCCTACATGAGAGAAAATGTAAGTATTGGTAACACCATCATGTAAAGCATGTTTATCAAATTGCCAAGGCCTACCAAGTAAGAGATGTGTGGCTTCCATAGGAACAACATCACAAAGTACCTCATCACTATACCTTCCTATGGTGAAAGAAATAAGAACTTGCCTATCTACCACTAACTCTCCTTTCTCACTTAACCATTGTAATTTGTAAGGTTTGGCATGTGAAGAAGTTTTCAATTTTAATTTATCTACTAATCTAGTACTAACTACATTAGTACAACTACCACTATCTATAATTAAAGAGCATACCTTCCTTTCAATTGTGCATCTAGTATGGAAGATATTCTCTCTTTGTGATTCATCAAGCTCCTTACATACATTACTAAGCATCCTTCTTACCATCAAAAGGTCACCTTCTTCGGGTTGCTCATAGGTAGAAGGTCCACTTGTGTTGGAAGCTTCACTATCACTTGATGATGAGTTAGATTCCTCACTTGTGATGGCTCCATCAACTCTCACCACCATAGTCTTCTTGTTTGGACAATTTGAGGCTATGTGGCCATGACCTAAACATTTGAAACATTTAATAGAACTAGGTTTAGAATTGTTAGGAACTACCTCTTTTACCTTAGGTTTGTCTTGGTCATGTGGTTTTCTCATGTTGGAGTAGCCTTCTCTCTTGCCTTTGTCTCTCCATGATGAAGTATGTGAAGTAGAGGATCTCTTAAAGGTTGCTTTCCTCTTCAATTGTTGTTCAATCTTTTCAGCCTTGTGAATGGCATCCTCAAGTGTCACATAGTTTTGAAGTTCAAGAATATCTTGGATCTCTCTATTGAGTCCATGAGTGAACCTTGCAAGTGTAGCTTCCCTATCTTCTTGATAATCACACCTTAGCATAGTCAACTCTAGGTCTTTATAATATTCTTGTACACTCCTAGAGCCTTGGTTCAATCTTTGAAGTTTGATGTGGAGATCTCTCACATAAGTAGGTGGTACAAATCTCCCTTTCAATGCATCCTTTAGTTGAGTCCATGATGTCACTTGTGGTCTTCTCCTTCTTTCAGCATCAACAAGGATTTGGTTCCACCACACTAGTGCATAGCCTTCAAACTCCAAGATAGCTAAGTTGAGCTTTTTCTCCTCATTAAGCATAGGGTAACATGAGAACACTTGGTCTAATTTCATCACCCACTCTAGGTATGTTTCGGCACTCCCTTCACCATTAAACTTGGGTAGATTAAGCTTTAGGTTCCTCTCATCTATCCTACCTTCTCCCTCAAAGAAGTGATTGCCACGACCATACCCTCCATATCCTCCATATCCTCCATGATTTTCTCTTCTCCCTCTCCTTCTTTCTTCCTCATATTCTCTATAATCATGGTCATCCTCATAGTTGCTCCCTCCTTCACTACCCCTAGATGAAGAATGACTTCCTCTATGATTTCTTTCCCTCCTAGTCCTTCTAGGGTCATGGTTGTCTCGGTTATCACTGTCTCTCCATTGTTTCTTTTCTCAAGTTCCTTCCTTAATCTCCTTTCCTCCTTAGCTCTCCTCTCTTGGTCAAATCTCTCATCTAAACTAGCTTGCATCATGGTTTTCATCAAGTCCACCATCTTCTTAGTTTTAGGTGAAAGATCATTTCCTATGCTAGGAGAACTATCCATGGCTGCAAAAGAAATGTTAGATAAACAGATAACAGTATATAAAAGATCCTTGCCACTCTCTAATTGTATGCACTCAAGTAGCACTCGTGTATCACACTTTCAAGACTCTTTCTATAATGTTCTCTCTTGTCTTTTTCCACTCAACCTCTCTTTAAACTCTTGTTGAAACCTCTAATCAATTATCAAGGTCTTTGTTTCCAAGGTGAAAGAGGAACGATTCTAGAGTTGAGCTTAAGAAGTCCAAAGGATACAAACTCAAGACAAAACTTAAGAATCCAATAGAAGACAAGCAATAAAGAACAATTGAAAGAATTAAGCTACTCAAATCGAAGAATGAAGCAATGTGACAGAGGCACAAACAATGGAAATACTATGATGTAGTTATAGAAACAAGGAGACAATTTGGAAGCAAATTTTGGCCAAGAAAAACAGAGTTGTAATCGATTACAGAGGGATGTAATCGATTACACCAGAGGCTTGAACAGTGGTAATCGATTACAGGAGTTTGGTAATCGATTACTTCAGGTTTTTGAATGTTTCAGCACACAAAGTGGAACAGTTGTAATCGATTACTTAGTATATGTAATCGATTACTACTGTAGCTTGAATGTTCTGCACCTTGTTCACAAATGCAATTCACCAAAACCAAGCACAATGCACACCTCAAGTTCAAGAATCAAGATTATTAGCACTTTAAACTCAAATTTATGTGTAATGCTTAGTCCTAAGTGTTTCTATAATCCAAAATTCATTGAACTATCAATTTGATGATGAATAGAGGCTCATTCAGTTATGGTACTGCACTTGCATGATGTTTCTCTTTTTCTCCACTTGATTTTCACTCAATTTCACTTTTCTTGTTTTCTCTTCTTTGAATTTTCTTGCTATTCTTTTTCTTGTAATCTTTTTCTTTTGTTTTCCTTTTCTTTTGTTTTCCTTTTCTTTTGTTTTCCTTTTCTTTTGTTTTCCTTTTCTGTAACTAGAATTAGGAACCTAAGACTAAAGCACAATTAAGTCTAAAATTGCTAATAACCAAGATTATGCAGAAGAAAGCTACTTGACTTGTAGTGTACAGCACAAGCAATGTGAACAACACTCAAAAACAGAGGAATACATGAATTCAACAATTTTGTAGATCTGAAATTATTTTTTCAAAAGGAAAACTCAATTATAAGATGAAGACAACTCAAGGAACATGTGAATTACTCAAACAATTCAAGCAATCACATATCTATGACAGAATTTCAAGAAAACACAAAAAAACAGAGACTGCACTGAGTAAAAAGATGAAAAACGAAAATTCAAAGTTCAAGACTCCAAACCAGATTGAAGGAAGCTCCAATTGAAGTAGAACAAGCTCTGATTACCACATTTGATGCAAGCCTGGAGAGAATTGCATGAATTGAAGGACCTTCATGCTTCAATGGAGTTTCTAGGTCTAGGATTTGGGGAAAAACGAGAATTGAAACAGAAAAAGAAGAATCCAAACGGTTTAGAATAGAGATGGAAGCGCCATGGCAAATGCCAATAAGCTCAAGGTGGAATCGCCACAATGGATCAAGAAGCCATTGATAAGATTCAAGGTTCTTCACAAGAACTCTAGAGAGAAAATGCTCTCACTCAGAAAAATTCTGAATTCTATATTCAATTTCACAAAAGTTCTTTACAATTCAGTTTGCCAAGTATTTATACTAGGGGGAGAAGTAATAGCTTGCAGTCCAAGCTTCTAACCTATGAGAAAGAGCCCAAAGTCGAAAAAGCTGAAAAACCACGTGGTAATCGATTACATAAGCATGGTAATCGATTACCATGGTCTTAGGTCCAGATTTGAAGGTGTCTCCTCATGTAATCGATTACATTGGCAATGTAATCGATTACACCAAAATGATGCTCATCATGTAATCGATTACATTGCCAATGTAATCGATTACACCAGTGACTGCTCATCATGTAATCGATTACCATAGCCGTGTAATCGATTACCACCCTGAAACTGGAGGCTTTACCTTGCTTTGGTTCAATTATTCACTAAGCAATGTTCAAATGACTTTCTCCTAATCTAATTACAGCTTTACAACATGTTTAGAAGGTTACAAGTCCTATTACAAACTAAAGAAGAATCTTGGCTTTGAGTTTTGAGTTGATTCTCAACTTCTTCTTGAATTCTCTTATGCATGGCTCTTGTAACTCTTCTTGTCAAGGATGGTCCTCCATCACTTCACATGGGTGCACATGGGTTTGTCTCCCACTCTCACCCATGTGAGTAGCCAAGTCATCAATCCTTGCCAATTAGTGATTAAGGGTGAGATCTTCTTAATCAAGTGAAGGCATGGATCCTTGACTTGATTAAGAGCTCCTCCTTAATCCTAAGTGTTTCCAAGTCTTCACACAAGGGATTTTAGAAAACTTAATTATTTTGAAAACTTGTGATTTTTCTAAAGAACTTGTGTGAACCCTTGTTTATTAGGGATTTATGGCTTGCCTAAAAGCTATAGAAAATCGTGGGCTTTGGACCCTTAAGTCATACCTTAGAGCTATTACAATATGACCTACTCTTTTTCATACAAATTACAATGATATTACAAGAATTTAGTCCTAAGCTAGAGTATAAATCTTGGAGTTTTTCCATTTCCTCTTCAAGCTTCCTTCTCTTGCTTTTAGTAATCCTTCTTGTCCTAGATGTTCCTACATCAACGACCTTTCTTCATCATCATTCTTTTGAATCTCCTAGCCATCAAGGAGATTTCATCGTCTGTTGATTTTTCTGAATCATCATATTCAGTTGAGTCAGCTTTGAGTATTTTAAGTTTCTTTTCATCTTTCTTGCTGAACTCTTCTTTTTGAGCTTCATCAACAGAGGGCAAAGCAATGGATTCTTTGACCTTGATTTTCTCCTTCTTACTTAGGTGAACTTCATGTACTCTTAGAGCACCAATAAGTTCATCTAGAGTTAAGGTTTTCATGTCTCTACCAACAGATATAGCAGTTGACATGGCTTCCCATAGAGCAGGAAGACTATCAAGTATTTTCATGTTGTTTTGGGCCTTAGAGAAGGTGATGCCCAAAACAGTTAATCCATTTATAATGGTTTGGAATCTTCCAAACATTCCATCTATAGATTCACCTTTCTGCATGGAGAACATCTCATATTCTCGATGAAGGGTAGCAGCTTTTCTGAGTCTGACATCCTCAGTTCCTTCATAAGATACCTTGAGAGCATCCCAAAGTTCCTTAGCGGTTTTGTAGGCACAAAATCTATTATATTCTATTCTCGATAACGCACATGTTATAGCATAACGAGCTTTGTTGTTGAATTCCATTATAGTGTATTCTTCATTTCCACATTGTGCTTCAGGTTTAGTTAGGGGAATATCTCCTTCAGTAATGATCTTCCAGAGTCTATATTGGGTAGACTTGACGTACATCTCCATTTTGTCTGCCCAATATGGATAATCATCTCCAGAGAAAGGGTTTGTTCATAGAAGATCCTTCTGCTATCAGCATCGTCTTGGAGGTCTCCATTCTGGATCTTTTCCTCTAGGAGTTGTTAGGCGCTCAACCCTTAGAGGCAGAGCTCTGATACCTAACTGTAAAATACAAATATACAAGAAGGGGGGTTGACTTGTATTTATCAATTAAAACTTTTTCAGATGATGTGATTTGCGTCTGTGTTAAAACCTTTGAATCAGACACAAACTTAAACTTCTCATTTTAAAGGTTTATTTTAATTAAGAAGTCAGTTTAAGTTGTTATCCCCAGTTAGTGAACAAATAAAAATAATCAAAGCAATAATATTTTTATACCGGTTTGTCTATTCAAGACTACATCTAGTTACCCAACAACTTGCTGAGGTTCCACTAAGAGTATTCTTTGAACCTAGTCACTCCTAGCTAACAATACAAATATTTTTTTAACACAACATTCTCAGGATAAAGTGGTATTCTTTGTCCCCAGCATTCACAGGCTAAACCCATGTATTCTTTGAACACAGCCTCCACAGGCTAATCAAGGTATTCTTTCAACACTTAGCCTCCTCAAGCTAAAGAAGGTATTATTTGGACTTCAGCCTCCACAGGCTAGACTCACGATATTTTTTGGACTACCAGCCTCCGCAGGCTTGATGCAAGGTATTCTTTAAACACTTAGCCTTCTCAGGCTACAAGATTACCACAACAGTGGCTTACAATAAGTTCAAATAGAAAATATCCTCTACGTAGAGAGGGATTTTACAATGAAGTTTCTATTCTAAGTTTGTGGCGAGCAAACTTATTTTCTTGAGAGCTTAAGCGAGTATGAATATATTCTCAATCAGAGTAGTTCGCCAATTTGAACTCGTAGAGATGAAGTCCTTTTATAAGTGCTTGCGTGAAGTAACCGTAAGACTGTAGATGTTAACGTTAGTCCTTGTCTTGGGTACTTTCACATCTGGCAGAGTGAGCAATCAGAACATTTAATGTAAAGTCAGCGGTTATTAGCGTGAGATCTGTCGTTGACTTGATTCACTCAGAGATTTCATTAAAACGTACAACTGCTTTTCGTGTTGCAGAGGTTTAATTTGAAATCCCTTTCCACCTTTAGAACATTCTGAGTAACGGTTGAATAGATATGTATGCACATGTTACTCAGAGTCTTGGACTTCATAAAGGAGTAGACGAATGAATAATTATAATGAGTTGAGTGTTGAATTCATTCGTCTGTCTTCAATCTTTGTCTTCAACTTAAGTCTTCAAATCTTCACTCTTGAGCTCATGACTTGCAGTCGAGATGCGCTCTCCGTCTAATCTTCAAAGTTCTTCGTCTGATGAAAATACTTTGTAGTATAACGACTTGAACTTTGCGTTTGGAACTTCTAATGCTTTGAGGGTGCATCTTTCGTCTATGAAGGTGATGATTCATCTGATCATTGTTTCCTCTGCGTCTGTAGATGTTTTCGTCTGTCTTCTAATTATCAAAATTAAGATGCTAAGTCATTTTGACTTAACACCCTTCTTGTAGGGCAAGGTAGTTTTATGTGTACGAAGGCTTCCATACAAAAATTGTAAACACTTTTTGATGAAATTTTAATGAAAGAGCATTTTGCTTGAAGATTAGATTCTCTTGTCTTCGTTAGGAAGGTTTCTTGCATCTTATCAATGGATTCTCGCTCCATGTTATCAATGGATTCTTGATCCATTGTGGTTGTTCCTCCTAGGTTTCTTGAACCTTATCAATGAATTCTTACATAATAATGTTCTCTTAGAATCCTAATCATCACAAATGTAGAGAAACAGAAAGAAAAGTCAAGGAAGTGAATTGACCTTGCCTTCACCATTTGATGGAGAACCATCCATGAGATTTGCAAGAGTCATGCATAGGAATTTACAAGAGGAAGTTGAGAAAGAGTTGACCATGAGTCAAACTCAAAAGTCAACTCTAGAAGACTATACTCTTTTAATTAGGCCTTGTTATTTTCTTTCAATTTAGTAATTCATTCTTAAACATTGTAAGACTTATGTTTGGGCCATTTGTGAGAACTTTAGTGCACAAACTTGGTTTTCTTACCTTTGGACTGAAATGCAAGGTGAATTTGAGAGAGAGTGTGCGCCTTTCTACTTGGAGAAAGTGGGATAACAAAGGTGTTTGTTAAAGAAGTTGCAAGACTTTATGGGTGCCCAATTCCCTACTTGGTGACTAGGACCCTTTGTTCAAGAGTCTCTTTTTGAGAGAATTTTTTAGAATGTAGGGCACAAGGCTTCTCATGAGTACAATGTATCATTCACAAATGGATAGATAGTCGAGGTGACAAATCACTTGTTTGGAGAAATACTTAAGATGTTTCATTACTGATCAACCCAAGGGAGAGATTTTTGGAGGGAAGTTAGTGCTCCCTCTACTAACTTGATTTGAATTTCAACCATAGGATTAGATCTAAATCCAAGGGTTAAATTCAAATCAAGACAAGTCATATTTTTAGCACTAATTTACGTTTGAATCTTAACCTTACGATTAGATCTAAATCCAAAAGATGAAATTCAAACTTAAATCACATGTTTGGCACCTCTCTTCTTTGAATTATGGCCGCTAGATTAAATCTAAATCTTATGGTTAGCATTAGTGATCTGTGTGCCTCCCTTGAGGAAGCCTAGCAAACGTTGATCACTTACTAATCCAAAGATTAAGATTAAATCCGAAACTTGGCACCAATTCAAGTAGTTTGTTTGCACCTCAGCACCACACTTAGCTATAATAGGTCAACTTTTGAATTGTATGGACTTTTGGTCAAAATTTTAAAGAAACATAGTTTCTTTGTGAGAGCGAATTCTCTCTAAGTTTTCTCCAGAAAGCTTTAAATCTTATCAATGGACCTTGTTTCCATAGTGGCGATTCTACCTTGACCTTATTGACTTAGTCATGGCGTTCCTTCCATTTCTCATATCCTTCCAATTTGAATTTATTCTTCCTTTGAATCAATCTGTGAGTGTTTGAGCAACTTGTATCTATTGGTTCTTTGTGCTTTCTTGAGTCATTTGCATCTTGGTCTTGGAGAATTGCTTGAAGAATTAAAGATAGGGACTTTACTTTGCAAGTAGTCATGGAGATCTTCTTATTCCTCTAGGAGCTTGCATCAATTTGGTATCAAGAGCTTGTTAGAAGTGTTCTTCAAATTGGGTTTGATTATCAATCCTTGAGTCTTGAATTCTCTTATCTTCTTCATTTCTAATCGAGTTAGTCGTTTGATTTTGAGTTCCTTGAGGTGTCATGTTCTTGTTGTTTGTATCTTCATTTGAATTCCTTGAATCTGTGAAGTATAACATGTTTTAGAGTAGATCTTTGAATTTTATTTCACTTGAAGTGCTAGCCGTCACATGCTTAGTCCTATTTCAAATTTTAGTTCACATCATGCTAGTTTGAAGTCTTGATTTTGAATCTATGATGTTTGGTTTGTGCCATGTAGTCTTCATAATTTTTGCTCAAAAATTGTGTTAGAAAAGTTCATAAAATTTTTTGCTAGTGAAATTGAGAATTACATGCTTAATTGCTAGTGTAGTGCACATTTTAAGTTCAACTAGTTGTCACCTTGCTTATATCATTGATTTTAGCAATTTTCGAGTTAAAATGCTCTAGTTATAGGCATTAATCTTCTTGGTCCAGCAAAGAAAATTTAAAAGAAAAAGTGTTACAAAATAAAAGAAAGAAAACACTAACAAAAGATTGAAATAAAAAGAAGAAAGTGTGAAAATTAAAAAGAAAAGTACTAGAAAATTTATTTGGAAAAGAAAATTGTACCAAGTGTGTTAAGTGAAAATTTTCCAAAATTGAGAGGTGTAGTACTAATGGAGGACCATCTCTAAGAGCCCAAAAAACACTCCAAGAGATGTCAAAGCTAGGGGAGAAGTTCAATGCTCAAGTCAAAGTCAAAGAATAATGAAGACCTTACTCTTTAAATTAGGCTTATAATTTCTATTTTGTTTTTGTAATAAATTCATTGTTGTTTTTGGTTCCTAACTAGGTTCAGTATTGATAGAGGCCTCCTTAGAGATTCTCCAAAGAGTCCTTGTAAGTTCCCAATCTAGCTTCTTCAACTATCTCCAAACCCAAACTTCAAGTGAAGCTTTCGGTCAAGTCAACAATGGATGCAAGAGAAACCGAAAAGGGAAAATGGAAGGGGGTGAGAAATGGGGAAGAAAGGCGCCATGGCAAGCCAATAAGCCTAGGAGGAACCGCCACAATGGAGGTGAGAATCCATTGATAAGATCCAAGAAACCTTGCTAAGCAAGACAAGAGAAAACCTCTCTCAAGAAAAGCTCAAAGCTTATTCATTCATCAAAATTATCAAAAGTCCCTACAATTTCGTTTTTACATGTATTTATAGACCCTAGGCTACTTGGAAAACAAGGTAAACTAATCCTAACCATACCTAAACTAACTAACAAAAACTAACCTAGGCTTAAGGTAAACAACTAACTAATTAATGAGTAACTAGTTTAAGTTACATGTCACTTTCAAGTGACATGTCACCCATCTTTGATCTAAACCCTTGAAGGGCTTTGGGAGATCTAGGGTGGAGATTCTTTCTTAAGTGGAGACATGGATCAACACTTAAGCAAGAACTCTACTTAAACCAAAGCTCTTCGATTCACAAAAGAATTTCTAATTAAACTCAAATTTAACTTGAAATTCTTAAGTGAATTTTAGTGCCTCATTAATTCCTTACTTGAATCTTTAAGCTAGGCATCTTAAACACAAATTTAAAGCATTCAAACTAAAAGAACAAGCTTGGCCGTGAGCTCTTTTTGGCTCACTAACAAGGCCTTACATAAGTACACACTTAGAAGAATTATTTAAACAAGTTTACAAGCATATTACAAAAAGTAAGTCCTAAACTATGGCTTGATTGAGGTTATGCCATGTCTTGAAGCTTTCCCACTTCTTCCTTTGTATGCTTCTAGTAATCCTTTGAGATGTTCCTACATCAAACCCTCTTTCTTTGCTTGAACTTGTCCTTAAGTTTCTCAAACCATTGGAACCTACATTAAACAAAGAAAGATCACTCATATTAAAGAATTACTACCTCCATAATCCATGGGAAGATCCAAATTACCTTGGTCTTGACCTACCAACACATTTTACCGGGATCAAAGACTAAACAAGGTTCTTTACATTGGTTATTATATGATGCAAAATATAGGTAAATTTGGTTCTTATAGTGGTTGCATAGATGTAAAAGCAAATGATACTTTCTATTTAAACACTCTTTTAACTTGTTATATTTACCTAAGTCATTTATTTTCCAACCATATAAAAACAAGATAATTTGATTTCTAATATCAATAACACAATCTAAGGAAGTAAAAGAAAAACTTATTCTATTTTTCAAATCATAACCAAAGCTCTTCGGGGCTTCTACTTCAAGGTGTGTTGATACTAGCATTTCCTCAAGTGTAGACATGTCTAGATTGGAACTCTTAGTTAAGATTCTTCTTCTAGGTGTAGAAGTTTGCAATGTACCCTCCTTCTTAAACTCTTCCATCAACCTAGAAGGACATTCAACATGATTAAGATAACAATCATTAGGCACAATCAAGAATTCCAACTTAGCAAATTGAAGTATTCCCCAAGGCCTAATGCCTTGAGATTCTAATGTTAAACAAGTAATATCATGCAAATTGGAACTATTAGGATAAGTAAGAGATAAGAAAGATTTTCCCAAAGGTAGCTTGAAGTTCCTAGGCACTTCCTTCTCTCCACAAGGCTTGTTCCATGGTTCCATGATGCACAATTCTTTACTTGGACATAAAGCACAAGAATTCTCAAAAGTGAAGTCTTTAGGATTTTCACAATGTGTTATGAGTCTTTTCTTTTCCAAGTCTTGGCCATAGAGGTATTCATATTGCTTCGGCCATCACATCTTGGAAATGACCCCTACAAAATTATCAAAGCAAGGGTTAATACAATCAAAGGTAGTATCAAATTTAAGAGAAAGTTCACACTTCCCTTTTAATTGTCTTTCCATCAACAAGCTTTCCTTGCTTTCAAGGTTACCTACAAGATGAGAACTTAAAGAAATAGAGTTTGGTAAGCATAAAAATATGGATTTTCCAACCAAGTACTCCCTCTTGATTTCCTTACTTTCAATAAGCAAGCTTTCTTTCCTTTTCATTTCATCCTTACCCTTAGGCTTGCTCGGTTTCACTTTCAAGACACCTTTACCTTTGGGAGGCTTCTCGGCCAAAGCCTTGCTTGGCTTGGGTGTCTCGGCCAAAGGCTTCTCTTGGTCTTGTGCCCTCTTGAGTCTCATTTTAACTTGATCCTCACACACTTCCCTTAGAGATAGAGGCTTCAAGAGTACTTTTCTACCTTCAAAAGAAAATAAGTAAGTGTTAGCAAGGCCATCATGAATCACATTCCTATCAAATTTCCATGGCCTACCAAGAAGTTAATGTGTAGCTTACATAGGAACTACATCACATAATATGCTATCACTGTACTTACCAATAGAAAAGTTGATATGAGTTCGCTAGAGACGAAGCTCAAATTTGGACTGATCGTCGTCTTCGATTGGAAATTCCACGGACGCGTTAATGGCGGAAGCTCAAAATTAACTCAAGACTCAAGGACTTAGAAGAAAGAATGAAAGTGGAGTAGATTTAGAAGATGATGGCGCCATGCATAAGCAATAAGCCTAAGGGACAATCGCCACAAGGAAGAGTTTCCATGATAAGATTCAAGGTTCTAGAAGAAACCTTAGAGAGAAATCCTCTCTCAAAGAATTAGCTCTTGCTAAATTCTATTCATTCAAAATTCATTCAAAGATCCTTTACAATTCAAAGTGTTACGTATTTATACTAGCGGGAGTTGGAATAGCTTGTGACGCCCAGACGGAACCAGTTCAGACGGAAAAGCTCAGCATGTGAAGGCCTAGATGGAACAAGCTTCAGACGGAAGAGTTCAACATGTGAGGGCCCAAACGGAACAAGCTTCAGACGGAAGAGTTCAGCATGTGAAGGCCCAGACGGAACAAGCTTCAGACGGAAGCATGTGAAGGCCCAGACGGAACAAGCTTCAGACGGAACATCTTCAGACGGAAGAGTTCAGCATGCAGCATCAGATGAAAGAGCGTCTTTGGTATCGTCTGAGGTAGCGCCTGTGGTAATCGTCTTTGACATTCGTCTGTGGTATTCGATTGATTACCATCCTGGAAGTATTCCAATGCTATCGTCCGTGGGTATCGTCTTTACCCAACTCTCTCACAAAAACTCTCCTAAACTTTGGTTCAATTACAAACATAAGGCCGCGCGTTTATTCACCCAGCGAGGCCCAAATTAAATGTTCCTAATCTAGTTATAACTTTACAACATTTTTAGAAGGTTACAAGTCCTATTACAAAGTAAGGATAAGTCTTGAATTGAATCTTGGCTTTGACTTTCGAGCAGACTCTCCATTTCTTCTTGAATTCTTTTGTGCATGGCTCTTGTAACTCTTCTCGTCAAGGATGGTCCTCCATCAAACCCTCCTTCTTGATGGCAACTTGTCCCTAAGTTGTGTTGATCTACATCTTCAACATCTTCTGTACCTATATCACAAAGAGTAAGATCACAAACATTAAAGGAATTATTACCACCAAAGTCACTAGGAAGATCTAGTTTAAAGGCATTAGGGCCAAGTTTTTCAATGATAACAAAAGGACCGGCTCCTTTAGGAAGTAATTTGGAGCTTCTCAAATCTGGAAACCTCTCCTTCCTTAAGTGAACCCAAACTCTATCACCCACTTTCAACTCAACATGTTTTCGGTGTTTATTAGCATGTGTGGCTATTTGTTCATTCCTCTGTTCAATCCTCTCTTTGATCTTGGCATGCATAGCTTTGATCTTCTCTTCTCTATCCACTCCATCCCTACTCAAAACATCACCGAAAGGTAAAGCACACAAGTCAAGTGGAGTTAAAGGATTAAAACCATAAACAATTTGGAATGGTGATAGTAGAGTAGTAGAATTGATCACTCTATTGTAAGCAAACTCTACATAAGGTAGCCAATCTTCCCAAGATTTCAAGTTGTTCTTCACAAAACTCCTAAGGAGTTGTCCAAGTGTCCTATTCACCACCTCTTTTTGGCCGTCCGGTCCAAAGATGGCGAGTTGTGGAAAAAAATGAGCTTGGTGCCAAGTCTTCCCCATAATGACCTCCAAAAATGGCTAAGGAACTTAGAGTCCCTGTCACTTACTATGCTTTGGGGAATTCCATGAAGTCTTACAACTTCTTTGAAGAAAAGGTTGGCTACATGAGATGCATCATCACTCTTATGACAAGGAATGAAATGTGCCATCTTCGAGAATCTACACACCACAACAAAAGTGGAATCTACACCTCTCTTTGTCTTGGGTAAACCGAGGACAAAGTCCATGGAAATATCCAACCAAGGAGAGGTGGGTGATGGTAAAGGCATATATAGACCATGGTTGGAGAGTTTCGACTTAGCCTTATGACATGTAACACATTTACTAATAAATTTGGCTACTTGAGCCTTCATTTTAGGCCAAAATAAGTGTTCATGTAATATGGCTAATGTCTTCTCAACCCCAAAGTGACCCATGATTCCTCCCTCATGAGCTTCACTCACTAAAAGTTCTCTCAATGAAGTCTTAGGCACACATAAACATTTTCCTTTGAAAAGATAATCATTGTGCCTATAAAATTCATTGTGAGCACCCTTTATGCAAGCAACATACTCTCGGCCGAAATCATCATCACAGCTATACAAGGTTTTAATATGTTCAAATCCTAACAACTTTGATTCAAGCAAGGATAGGAGTGTATACCTTCTACTAAGGGCATCCGCAACTATGTTTGTCACTCCCTTCTTGTGTTTGATAATGTAGGGAAATGTTTCAACAAATTCCACCCACCTTACATGCCGTTTATTCAGTTTGCCTTGGGACCTTAGGTGCTTCAATGCTTCATGGTCGGTGTGGACAATAAACTCCTTGGGAAGGAGATAATGTTGCCAAGTTTGTAAGGCCCTCACCAAAGCATAGAGCTCCTTGTCATATGTTGAGTAATTTAGTTGAGCTCCCTTTAGCTTCTCACTAAAATAGGCTATTGGATGGTTTTCTTGTTTCAAAACAGCACCTATTCCAAGGTTAGAAGCATCACATTCAAGTTCAAAAGATAAATCAAAATTAGGCATAGTTAATATAGGAGCATTTGTAAGTTTTTCCTTCAAGAGGTTAAAAGCCTCCTCTTGCTTCGGCCCCCACACAAAAGATATTTCCTTCTTCACAAGTTCATTAAGAGGAGATGCAATGGTGCTAAAGTCCTTCACAAATCTTCTGTAAAAACTTGCAAGTCCATTGAAGCTCCTTACCTCCTTCACACTAGTAGGCCGTGGCCAATCAAGAATAGCTTTTACCTTGCTTTCGTCTACTTGCACACCCTTGGAACTTACTACAAAACCAAGAAACACCACTTGATCCATGGCGAATGTGCATTTGTCTTTATTAGCATAGAGCTTCTCCTTCCTTAGTACTTCTAAAACAAACCTCAAATGCATTAGATGATCAAGGAAAGATTGACTATATATGAGAATATCATCAAAATATACAACCACAAACTTCCCTAAAAATTCTCTAAGCACATGGTTCATTAGTCTCATAAAAGTACTTGGAGCATTGGAGAGGCCAAATGGCATGACCAACCATTCATATAACCCAAACTTGGTCTTAAATGCAGTTTTCCACTCATCCCCATTCTTCATTCTTATTTGATGGTAACCACTTTTAAGATCAATTTTAGAAAATATGGTTGAGCCATGAAGTTCATCTAACAAGTCATCAAGCCTAGGTATGGGGTGCCTATATCTAATTGTGATGTTATTTATAGCTCTACAATCCGTGCACATTCTCCATGTACCCTCCTTCTTAGGAACTAAGATAACCGGAGAAGCACAAGGAGATAGACTCTCTTTGACCCATCCTTTATTTACTAGGTCTTGTACTTGCCTTTCTATCTCATGAGTCTCTTGAGGGGTGGTCCTATAGGTAGGCCTATTTGGGAGAGGTGCACCGGGTATAAGATCTATTTGGTGCTCTATGCCTCTCAAAGGTGGTAGGCCGTGAGGAATGTCACTAGGAAAGACATCCTTATACTCATCCAACAAGGCATCCAAACTCACTTGATCACCAATAAAGTTTGCATTTAAAAAACACGGTGAAGGCAAGCATAAGAACATAGATTTTCTTGCTAAGAATTCTCTCCTAATTTCCGTTCGACTTACCAAAAGACTTTCCTTAGACTCATTAGCTCTTCCCTTAAGCTTTCTATCACTCTTAAGATCACCCTTTTTAGACTTACCTAGCCTATGTTTCACTTGATTTTCTGCAGTGGCATCTGCTGTAATTTCTCTAGAACTCTCGGCCAAGGTTCTTGTCTCATTAGATTTAGGTGATTTTCCTTTCCCTTTTTGCTCACGGGTTTTCCTCTCATTTTCTCTTTTTATTTTCATTTTTATTTGATCTTCACATACTTCTCTAGGAGTTAAAGGTTTAAGACTAATTTTCCTACCCCCCTTGAGAGAACACATATGTGTTAGACAGTCCATCATGAAGTGCATGCTTGTCAAATTGCCAAGGCCTTCCTAACAGAATGTGGGATGCTTCCATCGGTACAATATCACACAAGACTTCATCATTATACCTTCCTATGGTGAAAGCTATTAACACTTGTCTATTTACCACTAATTCTCCTTGTTCACTTAGCCATTGCAATTTATATGGTTTAGCATGTGGAGTTGTCTTAAGATCAAGTTTTTCTACCAGCCTAGTGCTCACCACATTGGTGCAACTACCACTATCTATAATTAAGGAGCATACCTTGCCGCCAATTGTGCACCTTGTGTGGAATATGTTCTCTCTTTGCGTGTCATCAAGGTCTACACATGCGTTGCCAAGCATTCTCCTCACCATCAAGAGGTCTCCATCCTCCGGTTGCTCCATGCTGGAGTGGTCACAAGCACTAGCTTCCTCCTCACTTGATGATTGAGTGGTTCCTTCACTGGTTATACCACCATCCACTCTAATCACCATAGTCTTCTTGTTGGGGCATTGTGAGGCAATGTGTCCATGACCTAGACATTTAAAACATTTAATGTTAGATGGTTTAGAGAGGGGTTTAGCAAGCTCTTTACCCTTAGTGTCATCTTGGTTGGACTTGAAGAAGGCCTTGGAATTTCCCTCCTTCTTTTGCCTATCCTTCCAACTTGAAGAACTATTATTGTATGCTTTCTTGAAAGTGCCCTTCCTCTTTAATTGGCCTTCAATCCTTTCGGCCTTGTGTATGGCATCTTCCAATGTTCTATAATTTTGGAGTTCCAAGATATCTTGAATCTCCCTATTTAGCCCATTTGTGAACCTAGCTATGGTGGCCTCTTTGTCCTCTTGGTAATCTGCTCTCAAGAGTGTGAGTTCCAAGTCCTTATAATACTCTTGTACACTCCTTCCTCCTTGAGTTAATCTTTGGAGCCTCACATGTAGATCTCTTGTATAGGAACTAGGCACAAACCTTTCCTTCATTGCATCCTTGAGTTGGGTCCAAGATGTGATATGCGGCCTTCTCCTTTTTTCGGAATCCACTAGCACTTGGTTCCACCAAACCAGTGCATAGCCCTCAAACTCGAGTATGGCCATGTTAAGCCTCTTCTCCTCACTCAATCTAGGATAACAAGAGTAGAGTTGGTCCACCTTCATCACCCAATCTAAGTAGGTTTCGGCATCACCATCTCCAAGGAATTTAGGTAAGGTTATTTTTGTGTTTCCCTCCCATGGTCTCAGTTCATCCTCATCAAGGCTTCTCCTAGGGGTGTAAGGTTGTCTCCTATGGTGAGTGGTCCTTCTGCCTCTCCTCTCATTTTCATAGGCCTTAAAGGCTTCCTCCTCCTCATAGTTACTTCCCCAATCACTCTCTCTAGGAGTTTCTCTCGGGTGTCCTCTCTCACTTCCACTTCCCCTTTGATTATTCCTCCTACTGCTGTGTACTCCATCACTCTGTTCCCCTCGGTTCCCACTTTGTCCAGCACCTCTAGTATGGTGCTCCCGACGGTTGCCACTAGTTTCTCCAAGGATTTTCCTGTCTAACTCCTTCCTTAGCTTCCTTTCCTCCTTCAACCGCCTCTCTTAATCAAACCTCTCTTCCAAGCTAGTATTTAGCATGGATTTCATTAAGTCCACCATTCTTTTTGATCTCGAGGATAATTCATTCCCCACACTAGGAGAGGTGTCCATGACTGCATAAGAAAAGGTTAGATAACAATTACAAGTATATTGAAGATCCTTGCCACTCACTAAGTGTTTCACTCTAGTAGCACTCGTGTATCACACTTTCAACACTCTTTTTCAAATGTTCACTCTCGTCTTTTTCCCCTCAATCCCCTATTAAAGTTTCTAATTAAACCTCTAATCAATTATCTAGAATTTTCCTTGTGAAAGAGGCACAATTCTCGAGTAAGCTCAAGAATTCCAAGGGAACAAAACTTCTAAGACAAAACCAAGGATTTCAATTGAATGACAAGCAATAAAAGGCACAATTGAAATTAATAGGCTACTCAAATCAAGGAATGGATGTGATATGACATAGGCATAAAACTGGACAACAAAGAGTCAAGTTTACTAGTTCGATTACTAAGCCAACAAATTGAACAAAGCATTCAAACTCAACGTAGCATAGTAATCAAATTTCAAGACCTCTTTTGTATTATCAAGTAACTTATGAACAATAATTCACTCCAAACTGGCATAAAAATGGTTGGACAAGTATCAATTACAACAAGTTTCACTTATGCAGAAATTTGAGTCAAAACAAGCTAGTCACAAGTACACACTACTAGATTAATTTCCAAGCTACTAGTAATTTTACTAGGTGAATGAGTGTGCTATGTCTTAGCTCTAAGTTCGATTTTTCTTGCTCAAATTTCTTAACACTTTGATAGCTTGCTGGACAGAATTTACAAGTCCACTAAATTTACTTCAAGTACTCAAACTTCTAGTACTTTTTAAGGCTCTTTTCTAGCTTCCTTTGAATTTTCTCACTGGTTTTCTTCTTGTTTTGATTTCTTTTTCACTTGATTTCTTTTCTATCACTTTTGTTTAAGCTACTGGACCGAGATATATCTTGCCTAAAAACAAGCACTCCAAGCTGAACTACTAGTGCTAATGCTACTACAAGGTGTAATAGGGATTTAGATCTATAGTAAGCACTCTACTAGCATGTAATGATGTTGATTTCTCAATTTTGCATGTATGAACTTGAATGTACAGAATTGTAGGCTCAAGTGCAGTACCAAAACAGAGGAAACAGGGCATACAATGATAGATAACTCACGGTACACCGAATTTCACCAGAATTAGAAACAAAATTGATACTAACACATGGAAACAATTACTACTGGACAAGTAATTCAAGGAATTGGAAATTATTACGAATTAACTCAATTTGACCGAACAAATGGAAGAAACATATGATAATTTTCCAGATCTGGACTCAGACGCAAACATCGAATACGAATCTATGCATAACGATACGGATCAAGTCATGAACAATATGATTTGCATGATCTTCACCGAACAAAAGACTTAAACAAAAAATTGACAAAACTACTAGACAGTTAAGGAAACCTAAAGATGAATCCTAAGCACACTAAAAGAATTAGACGAAGAACTCGAGAAAAATCAAAATGACCGAAGAACTTACTAGACTTATGGAGTAGAGATCCAATCTTGAAGAGAATCAAAACAATCTCTGATTATCACTTGATATGATAATCAAGAGAACAAGCTCTGAATACCACTTGATATGAGTTCGCTAGAGACGAAGCTCAAATTTGGACCGATCGTCGTCTTCGATTGGAAATTCCACGGACGCGTTAATGGCGGAAGCTCAAAATTAACTCAAGACTCAAGGACTTAGAAGAAAGAATGAAAGCGGAGTAGATTTAGAAGATGATGGCGCCATGCATAAGCAATAAGCCTAAGGGAGAATCGCCACAAGGAAGAGTTTCCATGATAAGATTCAAGGTTCTAGAAGAAATCTTAGAGAGAAATCCTCTCTCAAAGAATTAGCTCTTGCTAAATTCTATTCATTCAAAATTCATTCAAAGATCCTTTACAATTCAAAGTGTTACGTATTTATACTAGCGGGAGTTGGAATAGCTTGTGACGCCTAGACGGAACCAGTTCAGACGGAAAAGCTCAGCATGTGAAGGCCCAGACGGAACAAGCTTCAGACGGAAGAGTTCAACATGTGAGGGCCTAGACGGAACAAGCTTCAGATGGAAGAGTTCAGCATGTGAAGGCCCAGACGGAACAAGCTTCAGACGGAAGAGTTCAGCATGTGAAGGCCTAGACGGAACAAGCTTCAGACGGAACATCTTCAGACGGAAGAGTTCAGCATGCAGCATCAGACGAAAGAGCGTGTTTGGTATCGTCTGAGGTAGCGCCTGTGGTAATCGTCTATGACATTCGTCTGTGGTATTCGATTGATTAGCATCCTGGAAGTATTCCAATGCTATCGTCCGTGGGTATCGTCTTTACCCAACTCTCTCACAAAAACTCTCCTAAACTTTGGTTCAATTACAAACATAAGGCCGCGCGTTTATTCACCCAGCGAGGCCCAAATTAAATGTTCCTAATCTAGTTATAACTTTACAACATTTTTAGAAGGTTACAAGTCCTATTACAAAGTAAGGATAAGTCTTGAATTGAATCTTGGCTTTGACTTTCGAGCAGACTCTCCATTTCTTCTTGAATTCTTTTGTGCATGGCTCTTGTAACTCTTCTCGTCAAGGATGGTCCTCCATCAAAAGTTAAGCATGCATTGTCTATCAACTTTAACCTCTCCACTCTCACTTAACCATTGTAATCTATAAGACTTAGGGTGAGGAATAGTTTACAAGTTAAGTTTAGAGACTAACCTTTCACTCACAACATTAGTGCATGAACCACCATCAATAAAAAGAGAACAAGTTTGGTCTTTTACCTTGCACCTTGAATGAAATATGTTCTCCCTTTGAATATCATCCATATCATGGCATGCACTAAGTAATCTTCTTACCATTAGTAGTTCACCTTCCTTGGCCTCTTGGCTAGAAGTAGAGCTCCTTTCACTTAGGCCTTCATCTTCATTTGAGGAGGCATTGGACCCTTCACTTGTAATCTGATGCAAGCCTCGAGAGAATTGCAATAATTGAATGGACCTTCATGCTTCAATGGAGTTTCTAGGTTTTAAATTGGGGGAAAACGAGGATTTAAACAGAAGATGAAGAAAACAAACGGTTTAGAAGAGAAATGGAAGCGCCATGGCAAGTGCCAATAAGCTCAAGGTGGAATCGCCACAATGGATCAAGAAGCCATTGATAAGATTCAAGGTTCTTCACAAGAACTCTAGAGAGTAAATGCTCTCACACAGATTCTGAATTCTATATTCAATTTCACAAAAGTTCTTTTACAATTCAGAGTCTTAAGTATTTATACTAGTTGGAGTGGTGCTAGCTTACACTCCAAGCTTCTACTTTATATACATGACCTTCCTTAGATGGAGAAACAACCAAAAGCTAGAAAAACTGAGAAAATGCAAGTGGTAGTCGATTACTTAGTT
Organism: Hylodesmum podocarpum; assembly: GCA_026586105.1. Classification (NCBI taxonomy): domain Eukaryota; kingdom Viridiplantae; phylum Streptophyta; class Magnoliopsida; order Fabales; family Fabaceae; genus Hylodesmum; species Hylodesmum podocarpum. The sequence goes on along the minus strand of JALJEV010000118.1, from coordinate 1,165,057 downwards.
GTGGTAATTGATTACCGGGGCCTTTGGATGTCCAGAAATGAAAGTGGCTCTGTGGTAATCGATTACCTGGTCGTGGTAATCGATTACCAGGTCCTTAGAGGTCGAAAATGAGAGGTTGGCACTGTGGTAATCGATTACCAACAGTTGGTAATCGATTACCATCCTGGAAGCATTCTAACTCTAACTTCAAGCTCGTTTTCCGTCTTGATGGAGGCCGAACTGGACTTTGGTGTCTCATAACTTTTGTAGCCCTTGAAGTCTACTTTAATTTTCCACCAAGAACGCCTCAATTGGAGTTGTGTAGCTCGAGTTATGGTCCGAATACTGAAACTGGTCACCTCAGTCAATTTCCCAACTCTCTCACAAACACTTCTGAACTTTGGTTCAATTACAAACATAAAGCCGTGCACTTATTCACCAAGCAAGGCCCAATTTAATTTCTCCTAATCTAATTACAACTTTACAACATTTTTAGAAGGTTACAAGTCCTATTACAAAGTAAGGAGAAGTCTTGAGTTAAATCTTGGCTTTGACTTTTGAGTTGACTCTCAACTTCTTCTTGAATTCTTTTGTGCATGGCTCTTGTAACTCTTCTCATCAAGGATGGTCCTCCATCAAACCCTCCTTCTTGACTCAAACTTGTCCCCAAGTTTAGTTGATCTTCACCTACAACACAAAGAGATAAGTTACTAACATTGAAAGAGTTACTACCAATGAAAGTGTTAGGGAGGTCAAGTTTGTAAGCATTAGGTCCAAGTTTCTTGAGGATTTTGAATGGTCCATCTCCTCTAGGCATTAACTTGGATTTCCTAAGATTAGGAAATCTCTCCTTTCTTAGATGAAGCCAAACCAAGTCTCCTTCCTTGAATTGCACATCCTTTTTGTGTTGGTTTGCTTTAGCCGCCACTTTGGTGTACCTCTTCTGAATTTGTTCTCTAATCTTAGCATGAAGAGACTTCACTCTCTCGGCTTTACTTGCTCCATCTACATCCAAAGCAAACTCAAGTGTAATAGGCACAAGATCAACGGGGGTCAGTGGGTTAAAACCATCACAATTTCAAACGGTGAACAATTAGTAGAAGCATTTACTACCCTATTATATGCAAATTCTATATAAGGTAAATGTTCCTCCCAAGACTTCACATTGCCTTTAACAAAGCACCTCAAAAGTTGACCTAGTGTCCTATTAACCACTTCGGTTTGGCCATCCGTTTGTGGATGACAAGTGGTAGAGAACAAGAGCTTGGTGCCAAGCTTGCTCCAAAGGGTCCTCCAAAAGTGGCTAAGAAATTTGGAGTCCCTATCACTCACTATACTCTTTGGCATACCATGCAACCTTACCACTTCTTTAAAGAATAAGTTTGCTATGTGTGTGGCATCATCAACCTTATGGCAAGCAATGAAATGAGCCATTTTAGAGAACCTACACACCACAACAAACAAGGCATCCATACCCCTCTTGGTCCTAGGCAATCCAAGTACAAAATCCATAGAGATATCAATCCAAGGGGAGTTAGGAATAGGTAAAGGGGTGTACAATCCATGATTTAGAACTCTAGACTTTGCTCTATGACATGTTATGCATTTATTCACAAACCGGTTAACATCCTTTTTCATATGTGGCCAATGAAAATGTTCATGTAATATAGCAAGAGTCTTATCATTACCAAAATGTCCCATGATGCCCCCTTCATGTGCTTCACAAATGAGTAGATCTCTTAAAGAAGTCTTAGGCACACATAAAGTTTTTCCTTTAAAAAGATATCCTTCATGCCTAAAGAATTCTTTATGAGCTCCTTGCGCACACATCAAGTACACTTTACTAAAATCTATGTCATTCTCATACAAGCATATAATATGTTCAAAACCAAGCATCTTAGTTTCTAACATGGCAATCAAAGTATATCTCCTACTAAGTGCATCGGCTACCACATTATTTACACCTTTCTTGTATTTAATGACATAAGGGAATTTCTCAATATACTCAACCCATCTTGCATGTCTCTTACCCAACTTTCCTTGTCCTTTCAAGTGTTTCAAAGCCTCATGATCCACATGCACTATGAATTCCTTGGGAAGGAGATAGTGTTGCCACACTTGGAATGCTCTTACTAGGGCATACATCTCCTTGTCATATGTTGAGTAGTTCACTCGTGCACCTTTGAGCTTTTCACTAAAGAAAGCTACGGGATGTCCTCCTTGGATCAACACAACTCCAATTCCTATATTAGAAGCATCACACTCCAATTCAAAAGACATATCAAAATTAGGCAACGCAAGAATAGGTGCATTAGTCAATTTTTCTTTGAGAGTTCGAAAGTCATGTTCTTGTTTAGGCCCCCATGCAAATGAAATTTCTTTCTTAACTAGTTCATTTAAAGGAGATGCAATAGTGCTAAAATCTTTAACAAACCTCCTATAAAATCTAGCTAATCCATGAAAACTCCTAACATCTTTAACACAAGTAGGAGTGGGCCAATCTTGTATAGCTTTTACCTTACTCTCATCCACTTGAACTCCTTGAGAGCTCACTACATATCCAAGAAATACTACCTTGTTGGTTCAGAAGGTGCACTTGTCTTTGTTGGCATAGAGTTGCTTCTTCCTAAGTACTTCTAAGACAAACTTCAAATGTATTAAATGTTCAAGGAAAGTTTTACTATAGATCAAGATATCATCAAAATAGACAACAACAAACTTTCCTAAAAATTCTTTTAACACATGGTTCATGAGTCTCATAAAAGTACTAGGTGCATTAGACAAGCCAAAGGGCATAACAAGCCACTCATATAAGCCAAATTTAGTCTTAAATGCGGTTTTCCATTCATCACCTTGTTTCATCCTAATTTGATGATAACCGCTTTTAAGATCTATCTTAGAGAATACACAAGCACCATGCAGTTCATCCAATAAGTCATCTAGCCTAGGGATAGGGTGGCGATACCTTATAGTGATGTTATTTATTGCTCGGCAATCTGTGCACATACGCCATGTTCCCTCCTTCTTAGGCACTAAGATCACTGGTGATACACAAGGGGAGAGACTCTCCTTCACCCAACCTTTGTCCATTAGCTCATGCACTTGCTTTTGGATTTCATGGCTCTCTTGGGGGGAGCTCCTATAGCTTGGACGGTTTGGAAGAGGTGCACCCGGAATCAAATCAATTTGGTGCTCAATCCCCCTAATTGGTGGTAGGCCATGAGGTATGTCCTTAAGAAACATATCTTGGAACTCCTCCAATAAGGCCTTCAATCTTCCTTGATCACCTACAAAATTAGTGCTCAAAATCAAAGGGTTAGGAATACAAAGAAGCATCACTTTCCTAGCTAGATAATCTCTCTTTAACTCTTTTCTTTCAATCAAGAAACTCTCTTTTTTATCACTCTTATCATGTTTCAATTTTCCATGATTCTTGGCCTTAAGCTTGTGAGATTTTCCTTTTACTTTGTCATCCTTGGAGCTTTCGGCCAAGGAGAGTTTCTTCTCTTGGTCTCTTTTAATTTTCATTTTGATTTGGTCTTCACAAACCTCCTTTGGTGATAATGGTTTGAGAGTAATCTTCTTTCCTATATGAGAGAAAATGTAAGTATTGGCAACACCATCATGTAAAGCATGTTTATCAAATTGCCAAGGCCTACCAAGTAAGAGGTGTGTGGCCTCCATAGGAACAACATCACAAAGCACATCATCACTATACCTTCCTATAGTGAAAGAAATAAGAACTTGCCTATCTACCACTAACTCTCCTTTCTCACTCAACCATTGTAATTTGTAAGGTTTAGCATGTGAAGAAGTTTTCAAGTTTAATTTATCTACTAACCTAGTACTAACTACATTAGTACAACTACCACTATCTATAATTAAAGAGCATACCTTCCCTTCAATTGTGCATCTAGTATGGAAGATATTCTCCCTTTGTGATTCACCAAGCTCTTTACATACATTACTAAGCATCCTTCTTACCATCAAGAGGTCACCTTCCTCAGGTTGTTCATAGGTAGAAGGTCCACTTGTGCTGGAAGCTTCACTATCACTTGATGATGAGCTAGATTCCTCACTTGTGATGGCTCCATCAACTCTCATCACCATAGTCTTCTTGTTTGGGCAATTTGAGGCTATGTGGCCATGACCTAGACATTTGAAACACTTAATAGAACTAGGTTTAGAAGTGTTAGGAACTACCTCTTTTACCTTAGGTGTGTCTCGGACAAACTTGTTCCGTTGGTTGGAGTAGCCCTCCTTCTTGCCTTTGTCTCTCCATGATGAAGTATGTGAAGTAGAGGATCTCTTAAAGGTTGCCTTCCTCTTTATTTGTTGTTCAATCTTCTCAGCCTTGTGGATGGCATCCTCAAGTGTCACATAGCTTTGGAGCTCAAGAATATCTTGGATCTCTCTATTAAGTCCATGAGTGAACCTTGCAAGTGTAGCTTCCCTATCTTCTTGGTAGTCACATCTTAGCATAGTCAACTCTAGGTCTTTGTAATATTCTTGTACACTCCTAGAGCCTTGGTTCAATCTTTGAAGTTTGATGTGGAGATTTCTCACATAAGTAGGTGGTACAAATCTCCCTTTCAATGCATCCTTTAGTTGAGTCCATGAAGTCACTTGTGGTCTTCTCCTTCTTTCAGCGTCAACAAGGATTTGGTTCCACCACACTAGTGCATAGCTTTCAAACTCCAAGATAGCTAAGTTGAGCTTCTTCTCCTCGTTAAGCATAGGGTAACATGAGAACACTTGGTCTAGTTTCATCACCCACTCTAGGTACATTTCGGCACTCCCTTCACCATTAAACTTGGGTAGGTTAAGCTTTAGGTTCCTCCCATCTATCCTACCTTCTCCCTCAAAGAAGTGATTGCCACGGCCATACCCTCCATATCCTCCATAGGCTCCATAATTTCCTCTTCTTCCTCTCCTTCTATCTTCCCCATATTCTCTATAATCATGATCATCCTCATAATTGCTTCCTCCTTCACTACCCCTAGGTGAAGAATGATTTTCTCTATGATTTCCTCCTCTCTCATCCTCTCGGTTTCCTCCATTCACAGCTCCTCTAGGGTCATGGTTGTCTCGGTTATCACTTTTTTCTCCATGGTTTCTTTTCTCAAGTTCTTTCCTTAACCTCCTTTCCTCCTTAGCTCTCCTCTCTTGGTCAAATCTCTCATCTAAACTAGCTTGCATCATAGTTTTCATTAAGTCCATCATCTTCTTAGTTTTAGGTGAGAGATCATTTCCTATGCTAGGAGAACTATCCATGGCTGCACAAGAAAGGTTAGATAACAAATACCAGTATATATAAAGATCCTTTCCACTCTCTAAGTGTATACTCTCAAGTCACTCGTATTTCACACTTTCAAGACTCTTTCTCTAATGTTCTCTCTTGTCTTTTTCCACTCAACCTCTCTTTAAACTCTTGTTGAAACCTCTAATCAATTATCAAGGTCTTTGTTTCCAAAGTGAAAGAGGAACGATTCTAGTGTTGAGCTTAAGAAGTCCAAAGGATACGAACTCAAGACAAAACCTTAAGAGTCCAATAAAAGACAAGCAATAAAGAACAATTGAAGGAATTAAGCTACTCAAATCAATGAATGAAGTAATGTGACAAAGGCACAATCAATGGAAACAAACTATGATGTAGTTATAGAAGGCAATGAGACAATTTGGAAGCAAATTTTGACAAAAACAGGTTGGTAATCGATTACTTAGGTTTGGTAATCGATTAAACCAGAGAATGGGATGTCCAGAACACAAATTGGAACTGTGGTAATCGATTACTAGTCGTGGTAATCGATTACTCCAGTGGCTATGTCTTTTCTGCACCTTGTTCACAAATGCAGTTCACACACTACCAAGCACAATGCACACCTCAAGTTCAAGAATCAAAATTATTAGCACTTTAAACTCAAGTTTTAGGTGTAATGCTTAGTCCTAAGTGTCTTTATAATCCAAAGCTCATTGAACCACTAATTTGATGATGAATAGAGGCTCATTCAGTCATGGTACTGCACTTGCATAATGTTTTTTTTTTCTTGTTTACTTGTTTCTTTCTTACTTCACTTGATTTTCACTTCAATTTCACTTTTCTTGTTTTCTCTTCTTTGAATTTTCTTGCTATTCTTTTTCTTGTAACCTTTTCTTTTGTTTTCCTTTTTCTTTTGACTTGTATAATCATTTCTTGATTTTTCTTTGCTGTAACTAGACTTAGGAACCTAAGACTAAAGCAAAATTGAGTCTAAAATTGCTAATAACAAAGATTATGCAGAAGAAAGCTACTTGACTTGTAGTGTACAACACACAAAGCAATGTGAACAACACTCAGAAAACAAGGGAATACATGAATTCATACAATTTTTGTAGATATGGAATTTTTTTCAAAAGGAAAACTCAATTATAAGATGAAGACAACTCAAGGAACATGTGAATTACTCAAACAACTCAAACAATCACAGATCTATAACAAGAATTTCAAGAAAACGAAAATTCAAAGTAGAAACTCAAGAACACACAAAAACAGGGACTACACTAAGCAAAAATGAATATTCAAGGTAGAAAACTCAAACTGGATTGAAATAATTCTCCAATTGAAGTAGAACAAGCTCTAGATACCAAATTTGATGCAAGCCTCGAGAGAATTGCAAGAATTGAATGGACCTTCATGCTTCAATGGAGTTTCTAGGTTTTAAATTGGGGGAAAACGAGGATTTAAACAGAAGATGAAGAAAACAAACGGTTTAGAAGAGAAATGGAAGCGCCATGGCAAGTGCCAATAAGCTCAAGGTGGAATCGCTACAATGGATCAAGAAGCCATTGATAAGATTCAAGGTTCTTCACAAGAACTCTAGAGAGTAAATGCTCTCACACATATTCTGAATTCTATATTCAATTTCACAAAAGTTCTTTTACAATTTAGAGTCTAGTTGGAGTGGTGCTAGCTTGCACTCCAAGCTTCTACTTTATATACAATTTAGAGTCTAGTTGGAGTGGTGCTAGCTTGCACTCCAAGCTTCTACTTTATATACATGACCTTCCTTAGATGGAGAAACAACCAAAAGCTAGAAAAACTGAGAAAATGCAAGTGGTAGTCGATTACTTAGTTGTGGTAATCGATTACCGGGGCCTTTGGATGTCCAAAAATGAAAGTGGCTCTGTGGTAATCGATTACCTGGTCGTGGTAATTGATTACCAGGTCCTTAGAGGTCGAAAATGAGAGGTTGGCACTGTGGTAATCGATTACCAACAGTTGGTAATCGATTACCATCCTGGAAGCATTCTAACTCTAACTTCAAGCTCGTTTTCCGTCTTGATGGAGGCCGAATTGGACTTTGGTGTCTCATAACTTTTGTAGCCCTTGAAGTCTACTTTAATTTGCCACCAAGAACGCCTCAATTGGAGTTGTGTAGCTCGAGTTATGGTCCGAATACTGAAACTGGTCACCTCAGTCAATTTCCCAACTCTCTCACAAACACTCCTGAACTTTGGTTCAATTACAAACATAAGGCCGTGCACTTATTCACCAAGCAAGGGCCAATTTAATTGCTCCTAATCTAATAAATCAAAAACTCTCAAATAACGAAATATCTAAAGAATTTTTTAACATTTATAAACAGAAGCAACCACTAAAAATCAAGAAAGAAAAAAAAAGGACCACAGTATGCCAAGTTCTCAAGCAATCGAATTCCTTTCCTAGCCTACATTATTTTCGCCTCCAACAAACTGCTCATCTGCTCTCCCGTTCGCGGGTCATCATAGGTGTCGACCACAGACACAACTCTTGGAACACTAATAACATAGAATTGTCATATGAGACACACATTAAAAACAATTGACCAACACAAAAAAGTTGTTTTGCCAAAAATATAAGTAAGTTATATGACGTATAATTGTAATGTCCACAACATATCAGCATGGTTCATAAAATGTCTAATAACATGAAATGGTCATAAAACATGAAACAAAATAAAAACATTAAAATTCTATTCTCATATTTTAAGCTACTAAATGAATCCACACACCAAATAATAGATAAAACCTTTGATCTATCAAGATAAATTAAGGGAACAATTGGCATTAACATTTAGAGGTAAAGAAAAAAAATAATTTAAATGAGCACTTCATAAATGTGTTTCATAAAGAGAGAACTCTAATAGTCAAAGGCATAGTGAAAAGAAATGACTGAGATATATTAGATGAATCATTTACAATATTCAATATAAAAATTTTGGACTTGAAAATGCATGAGACTCAAACAAATTAAAATCATAAGTTATTTCTGGGAGTATGAAGTCTCTATCTCATATGAATTGAAATACCCATGAACAAGTAGATTCAAGAAAATGTATATCTAACTTGTAAGAATAAATATTCACTACTCTTTATAACATTAGGTTAATCATCGACATCACAACAAGTTTAAAGGGTGAATTTAATGCTTTTATTAGACACAAAAAAGAAAAAAGACGAAATGATAATAAGAAAAGTCCTTACTAACGGGAATAAGAGCGTGTCAAATCAAATTAGTCATGAAAAGAAAGACATGAAATTATAACAATAGTAAAAGGGGAAGGATTGCTAAGATATAATAAAGAGCTTTGTAGGTTCTCTAAGTTAAACATACTAAAGGTTATAATCTTAATACAAAGAAATGTCTCTTAAAAACAAAATATACAAAAGAAACTAAACAATTTTAACTTGTCACTGGGTAGAACAATTTAACTATGCATTAAGGACTAAAACCTCAAAATGGGAGTGTCTGGATAATATAACAATAATAATATCAACTTTATAAAAAAAATAGAGCTTGTTACATCCTAGGATTAGAAATAAACATAATTGACATAAAACTTACTAAATAAATGGCTTAACATGAGAAAAATTTCTATAACATGCTTTGAACTGAGAATCCTAGAATAGAATATGCATTAATTAAATTCAAATGAAAAACAAAGAAATAAGAAAGTATGACAGTTTTTTAATCAAATTTAAAAGTTCAAACTCGAATTTTAAGAGTTAAAATTGCTTCCTTAGATAACAAATTATAAAATTTTACCACCCTAGATATTCCTCTACTAACCCATAACAATATAAAACAATAAAAGTACAGAAGAAACATAGAATTGACAGGGAAATAAAGAAGTCAGACTCTTTATCAAATTTTTGACAAACTAATTCTACAAAATCAATCTCTTAACTCAAACAAAACTTCATTTACATAAACAACTGCATTTCTCAGTGAGATACACATTCATTTCAACAAGTCCCTTCTCAACTCTCTCACTCACCTTTAGCTCGTTAAATAGTTAAGCTCACATTTGTACTTCTAACCCATTTACTCAATCATATAAGTCATTTGTCACAAACACAATTCTTGATGTCTTGGTTGGAAATCCATAGTAGTTTCTAAATTATTATTATTTTTTTTAAAGAATGTTAGCCTTGAAAAGACAATACAATCACATTTTTATATATTCAATTTACCCATCTTCTTTCCTTATATTTGCTATAACTTTTTAAATCATATCAATCAACATGAACACCTTGACATAGGCACATACAAGTTAAATGCATGAACATGTAAAATTTCCAAAGCATAATATACTAGCAATTAAGAAAGCATAACACTAGATTGGCAGGGAATAAAAAGTATATCCTAATCAAAGTGACATATATCACCTACTTAAAACAATACATACAACAAAAATCTCTGGATGTAGTATACTTAATTATAACTTTTGCTTGCCATAGCGTCTTGTTTGCTTCTTTAGAGGTATCGAGGTGGCCAATCCCAATATCTCACATGTATGCAATTAAGACTTATGGTATAGCAATTCACCAAATCACCCAAACAGAGTACTCATGTCAAATTAAAATCACACTAAACATCTCTTGACACATCAAGGTACACAAAAAAGCATAGCAAACACATAACTCACAAGCCGAGAAATTTAAACCTAAGCTTTGATACCACATTTGTAACACCCCTAAACTACTATGATCGTAACGTCATAAATTCTATATAATTCGCAGAAAATAAATACATCATTAAATAAGAGAAACTAAACTTTATTTCATGGACTAAATTTTAGAACGAAATCTCACAATTACATATGTCTCAATAAATCAAAAACTCTCAGATAACGAAATATCTAAAGAATTTTTTAACATTTATAAATAGAAGCAACCACTAAAAATCAAGAAAGAAAAAAACAAGGACCACAGTATGCCAAGTCCTCAAGCAATCGAATTCCTTTCCTAGCCTACATTATTTTTGCCTCCAACAAACTGCTCATCTGCTCGCCCGTTCGCGGGTCATCACAGGTGTCGACCACAGACACAACACAGGGTTAGTTCACATTTTAATAATAATGATGAAATCAACAAGAACAACTCAACACAAGGAACACAAGAATGTACACACACTCAATTCACAATTTATCAAAACCAATCATATCATGCAACCCAGTATGATGCATGCTACTCACAATTCACTCTCATGTCATGTGGAACCATTAAAACAACTGAGCAATATCTAGGAGTACATGTCACCTCTGACACTCTCACTAGAAATACTAGACAGTTACAGTTAGGGCAACCAATGTTGCAAAGGGAGTCACTTCCCACTCATGGTGATCAGCCATAGTGGAAGCTTTCCCCACCGCGAATACCCTCAAAGTCCTAGGCCATTACATCGACCAGTTAGGGACCAACCGTACTAGTTCCATTCATTCTCACATTTCGAAAATATTTTCATGTGTTTAGTATTCATAATATTCTCTCTCTTTTAAAAACACCAAGGGACAACCTCACTTATCATTCAAACAGTAGGCATCCATCCCTCTCATCAAAACACTTAGAAAAGATTATCATGAACCTAAACGACTCAAATGCAATATGACCCACAAAATTAATCTCTCGGTCCATATCAATCATCTCACATAATAGAATATTTAATTTAACAAAAGGTATTAAGATCAACATATAGTTAATTAAACATAACTAGCATCGTATAACCAAAAAGGACTAAACACTAAATAAGCAGTGATTATCACAATGTAATAAATCAAAATAATTTATAAACCAGATAGAAAGCCCTTTAAGATAATATTAAAGAGAAAGATACCAGTAAAACAATAAATACTGACTCGAAATAGACCACACCACCTAATAAAAAAAATGAAAGAACAAATTCTAAAATTTATTGGTAATTAATCACGAAAATATTCGGTAAAATTCCAAAACTTCCTTTTTAAATAGTCACCTATTTTTGAGAATTATTCTATAAATTTTTTCTAACTACGCACAAAATAATTATTCAGAACTGCTTGTATCATTAATTTATATCTAAATCCGTGAGCATACATGGGGTAGCAGCATATACTCATTCTAAATAGAATTTGCATCTTGTGACACAACACCAATTACAAATGTTTATTTCAATTTGGCCAAAAACAAGGTCAAAAGCACCAGGACTAATGGAATTATCATCGAAAGGTGAAAAGATAAAAAAAAATTAAATCAATCATGTTCATATTCATTAATTCAATGCGAATTAATATAACAATTTGAAGATCAATTTGATCGATTAACAGAAGCGATAGGAAGTAATATATTTTTATAATAAAATAGAAATAGTGATTGATGGTCCCTACGGGTGAATCTAGAGGGGGGTGAATAGATTCTAGTTCCACTATAGCCCAATTTCGCGAGTTTCTAATTCCTTTTAATTCAAAAAAAACTATTCTTGATTACCTATCAATGGATGAGACAGATAAACAGGAAATATCAAAGATACACACCGGAAATATCAAAAGGAATAATCAGAAACACGTTAGTAATCAATATACAGCGTAATCAATGTCAGTATCTAACTGTTCCAGTTTTAGTTGATTACCGAGTCAATTACCGAGTTAATTACCAAACAAATTGCATAAATTAAACAATGATAACAGCAATGTAAGGTAAACGGTAAAGATTATAAGGAAGAAGAAGAGTGCACAGTGATTTATACTAGTTCGCCCATCGCTTTACATCCAAATTCCCCAACCCAACAACTGTTGCGATCGGTCTTCCACTATCAAATGATCCCTTTTGTGTTCTTTTACATTCACTCTGCAACAAGCAACATAAAAACGAAATCAAAACACCCAAAAACCTGTCCTTCGACCCAAGGAATAGTTCTTCCCTGACCTTGGCACACCCAAGATCAAACCTTTGAGAAAACACTTCTCAAATATCCTTACTCTATCCAGAGAGACCTCTCTCCTAGAGTAATAACCCAGAAATCAAAATGAGTAAACAAAAGATCAGTTTAGAAAACACCTGGAGTGTAGATCTAATCACAAATAACAACTCTATGAATGTCGTTGATAAACTCTTGAAGTTCTTTATGGGTTTCTTGGAGAAGATGATGAACTCAGTTTAGAGAGAATATGAAAGTGTATGAAATTTTCTAAAACTTGTATTCCAAGAACTGTTATTGATTTTCGAAATAAGAGTATTTATAGGTTCAATTAAAAACTCAATTTAGGCAACTTAATGACTTTCTGATAGGGGTAATCGACTGGCAGAAGCTAGTAATCGATTAAACCAGTGAGCAAGGATTTCCTAGGTGATTTTGGCCCATGGTAATCGATTAACCCGAGGGGGTAATCGATTACTCCAGTGGCAAATGCATTCCCACACTCTGTTACCTACTGTTGGTAGTTGATTACCTGCTGTTGGTAGTTGATTACCTGTTGTTGGTAGGTAACTACCTTCTGTTGGTAATCTATTAACTCAGTTGGTTACCAAAGACATTTTCAAAATATTTTAGAGAGGGAAATCAAACCTTTGACACATGAGAAATCACACAAGATTGCCAAGCTCTCCAGGGCATTCAAACAAAGAACAACCACATACATGCCTAAACTAAACAATCAATACATAGGAAACTCCTAATTACATTTCAACTAAGAAAACCAAAATTACATAGCATCAAAAACAAAACACCAAGAGAGACAACAAAGCATCTTCAAGCTTTAAGTCCAACAGTGATGACACACAATTTCAATAAAGGAACAACAGTGAGATTAAAGGGATTCACAGTGACATAACATCAAGCACGGAGAGAGCATTTCGATGAAGATAATAAGGGAACAATAACCCAATAAAACACAGTCTTAGTATCCAAATCAATTACGTAAAGGTAGACAAGAAAAATAAGGCACCATTATCATTAAAATTGAGAACTGAATGTAAGTCGATCACACGCAGAGGAGGGAAAACTAAGATGACCAATATTGATCTCTATTCTCTGTCAGAAATTTGATCTCCCTTTTTTTTTTTGTTTTAGAAAGGTTTGTAACACAGGGAACGAAAAAGGATATGAAAATGAGGGAGACAATATATCAGAGAGATATGAATAGATTTTCTGGTGAGGATTTGCAACAGCCCACTCACCCACTCGCTACTTTCTCCTCCCATATTTTCTGATTTCTTTTATTTTTTTAATCTACCCACTCACGTGAAACCTAACCACTCCTTTAAGATATTTTGATTTTACTTTATTTTATTTATTTTTATCTGTTTTATTTTATTTTATCTTATTTCAAAAAAGTCAGGGTGTTACATCTTCTTTGGGCATTGTGAAGTTATGTGTACCTTCCCTAAACATTTAAAACATTTAATGTTACTTGATTTAAAAGCATTAGATGTAGAAGTTATCTCTTTTGGTTTAGGGGGCTCTCGGTCAAGCCTTGTTTTAGGTCTGGGTGAGTATTCTCTCTTGCTCTTGCCCTTCCAACTTGATGAGTTGGATGAGGAAACTCTTTTGAAGCTACTTCTTCTTCTTAATTGGGCCTCAATTCTCTCGGCCAAATGGATGGCTTCCTCCAAGTTTGAATACCTTTGAAGCTTAAGAACATCTTGTATTTCTCTATTCAACCCATGGACAAATCTAGCCATAGTAGCTTCCAAACTCTCCTCTAGTTGGGCTCTTAGCATTGTCATCTCTAGGTCCTTGAAGTAGTCTTGCACGCTTCTAGGCCCTTGTATGAGTCTTTGCAATTTATTATGTAGATCCCTCATGTAAGTAGGAGGCATAAACCTTTCTCTCAAGGCATGTTTCAAGCCCTCCCAAGAAGTGATTCTCGGCCTCAAGTATATATGCCTAGTTTCCATTTGATTCCACCACACCAAGGCATATTCTTCAAACTCTAAGGTCACAAGGTGCAGCTTCCTTTCCTCACTCAACATAGGATAACTAGCAAGAATTTGATCCACCTTCATGGACCAATCCAAGTAAGCATCGGCTCCACCACTTCCATTGAACTTAGGAATCGTAACTTTCAACATTCTTTCATCAAATCTATCATTCTCCTCATGGTAATGCCTTCTATAGTTATGGTTGCCCCTTTCTCCCTCACGGCCAGCCCCTCTACCACCTCTCTCTCACGGTTATATTGGTCATGGGCATAGGCATAATCATTTCTAAGACTCCCACCATCACTACTAATAGAGGATTCGTGCTCTCTCCTTGATGACCCTCTCCATCTACCACCTCCTTTCTCATTTTCTTCTTTATCACTTCTTTCACTCCCTCTTCTACTCCTCCTATCACCCTCATTCCTACTATGTCTCTCCCTCTCATGTGTTTCCCTTAATTGATTTATCCCCTCTTGCACACTCTCCCTCAAGGTAACTTCCATTTGATTCATTTTCTCCATCATTTTCTCCATGAACATTTGAGATCTTGGTGAGTACTCATTACCAACACTTGGAGAACTTGTCATTGCTGCAAAAAGGGGTTAGTACACAAGAAATAAAAAGCAATTAAAAGAACCTCACCACTCTCTAAGTGTTTCCACTCACTCTCGTGTTTCACACTTAGTGGCTTTTTCTCTAATGATACTCTCTTGCCTTTTTCCTCTCTATCTCTTGGTTCTCACTTAGAAATTATTCTCAAATCAATTATCAAGTTCCTACCAAGCCAATGTGAAAGAGGAACAACACCCTAGCTAGGCTTAAGAAGTCCAAAGAGACAAATACTCAAAGAAAAAACTAGGAATCCAAGGAAGACAAACAATAAAAGCTTAAAATTGAAAGAAAGGGCTACTCAAATGTGGAAGAATTTTGATGAGACAAAGGCACATATAAGGGTAGCAAAAGAACATATATTTGCTATAGAAATCAAGTCCAAACTGAGAACAACACCACAAGAACACAAATTGTACGACAAACCAAAAACATGTAGCAACTGAAATGGCTACGAAACTAGCGACGAATTTCTAGCTGTTATGATTAGTGACCGAAAAGAATGTCCTTCTATAATTTTTCTAGCCTTCAAATTTTAATCCAAATGCAATACAAGGATCATATAGGCATAGTATTATCAAATTCCAGCAAGTGTAGTACAAGCACAAAGTGAAAATTACACCAAAAAATCACTACACACTCAAGTCCAAAACAAGGTACTAGAAATTCAACTTGAGTAATGTGTGCTCGAAACAAGGTCTAAGGGTGTGTCTATTGTCCGATTCTTTTCACTTTTCAAATCTTCTCTTGCTATTTTTGTGCTTTTGTTTTTGTTTTTGTTTTTGTATGGTCATACTCAATTGATACTCTTTTTGGACCCATACACTTTTCTTTTCACTACCACTTCTTTTTCTTTTGTTTTTCTCACTTGTTTCTTTTCTTTGTTTTTGATTTTGTATATTTTTCGCACACTAAGTATGGCTAGATCGAAACCATAAGATGAAGAAGAGAAACCTACAAGTTCAATTTCTAAACCCCAAAATGAAAATTACAAGGTCATACACAAATTGGACCTAAAGAGTGCTCTAGAAGCTATTACAGGCATGTACATGTGAGTCTAGAAGTTTGTTCTACCACTTGAAACCCATGTAAAAACTTGAAACCAACATAATCAATGGTGCAGCAACATACATCTACTCACGGTAATGGAGGAAAAACAACAAGGACTAAAAAAAACTACAAGAAAACACATCAAACAATGAAGCTTACAAAGGAAGTTACTCTAGAACAATGAATCTTGTTATGGAAGCTAAAGTAACTATGGGTAAAACTTCAAGACATGCATGGACAACCATGGAAACTCATTACCCAAAGAGAAACAAGGAAGAAAAACATGTTTCATACACAAACAAACCGAACAAAACAAACAACTCAAGGAAAAACAAAGACTAGACAACTCAAAGAAGACATAGAAGATGAAAAACACTATGGAAAACTATGGAGTTTGGGAAAACCCATTACTAACCATTTTGAAGATACCCATTGAAGAAGACAACAAGATCATGATACCACTTGATAGAGGACTCCTTAGAGATTTTCCAAAGAGTCCTTGTCAGTTCCTAATCTAGCTTCTTCAACTATCTCCAAACCCAAACTTCAAGTGAAGCTTTCGGTCAAGTCAACAATGGATGCAAGAGAAACCGAAAAGGGAAAATGGAAGGGGGTGAGAAATGGGGAAGAAAGGCGCCATGGTAAGCCAATAAGCCTAGGAGGAACCGCCACAATGGAGGTGAGAATCCATTGATAAGATCCAAGAAACCTTGCTAAGCAAGACAAGAGAAAACCTCTCTCAAGAAAAGCTCAACGCTTATTCATTCATCAAAATTATCAAAAGTCCCTACAATTTCGTTTTTACATGTATTTATAGACCCTAGTCTACATGGAAAACAAGGTAAACTAATCCTAACCATACCTAAACTAACTAACAAAAACTAACCTAGGCTTAAGGTAAAGAACTAACTAATTAATGAGTAACTAGTTTAAGTTACATGTCACTTTCAAGTGACATGTCACCCATCTTTGATCTAAACCCTTGAAGGGCTTTGGGAGATCTAGGGTGGAGATTCTTTTTTAAGTGGAGAAATGGATCAACACTTAAGCAAGAACTCTACTTAAACCAAAGCTCTTCGATTCACAAAAAATTTCTAATTAAACTCAAATTTAACTTGAAATTCTTAGGTGAATTTTAGTGCCTCATTAATTCCTTACTTGCATCCTTAAGCTAGGCATCTTAAACACAAATTTAAAGCATTCAAACTAAAAGAACAAGTTTGGCCGTGAGCTCTTTTTGGCTCACTAACAAGGCCTTACAAAAGTACACACTTAGAAGAATTATTCAAACAAGTTTACAAGCATATTACAAAAAGTAAGTCCTAAACTATGGCTTGATTGAGGTCGTGCCATGTCTTGGAGCTTTCCCACTTCTTCCTTTGTATGCTTCTAGTAATCCTTTGAGATGTTCGTACATCAAACCCTCCTTCTTTGCTTGAACTTGTCCTCAAGTTAATGTATCATTTGTACCTACATCAAACAAAGAAAGATCACTCATATTAAAACAATTACTACCTCCATAATCCATTGAAAGATTCAAAGTTACATTGGTGTTTACCTACCAAGACGATTCACCCGAGTCAAAGACCAAACAAGGTTCATTAAATTTGTTATTATATGACAGAACATATAGGTAAACTTTTTTCTTATAGTGATTGCATAGATGTAAAAGAAAATGATACTTTATATTCAAACACTCCTTTAATTTGCTAGATTTACCTAAGTTATTTATTGGCCAACCATATAATAACAAGGTAATTTGTCTCCTAATATCAATAACACAATCTAAGGAAGTAAAAGAAGAAATTAGTCGAATTTTCATAGTATAACCGAAGCTCTTTAGGGTTTTTACTTCAAGTTATGCAGATATTAGCACTTCCTCAAGTGTGGACATGTCTAGATTGGAACTCTTAGTTAAGATTCTTCTTCTAGGTATAGAAATTTGCAATGTACCCTCCTTGTTAAACTCTTTCATCAAACTTGAAGGAAATTCAACATGATTAACATAAAAATCATTAGGCACAATGAAGAATTCCAACTTAGCAAATTCAAGTATTCCTAATATAGGCCTCCTTAGAGAAGATTCCAAAGAGCCCTTGATGTTGCCCTATCTAGCTTCTTCAAAAGCAACTCCAACCAAAGGTCAAAGGAAGCTTCGGTCAAGCTTCAATGGTGGGGAAGACCAAGAAAGAAAAACGGTGAGGGGGTGAGGAAATGGAAGAGGATGGCGCCATGGCAAGCCAATAAGCCTAGGAGGAATCGCCACAATGGAGGATGGGATCCATTGATAAGATTCAAGAAACCTTGCTAAGCAAGACAAGAGAAAACCTCTCTCAAGAAAAGCTCAAAGCTTATTCATTTATTAATTTTGTCAAAAGTTCTTTACAAATTTCGTTTTTGGGCTTTTATAGACTTAGGAAGACTTGAAGAGGAAGCTAGACAACATTAGAGTACTCTACAAGTCAATGAATAAGAGCCACAAGTTCAAAGGTTCAAGTACATGTCACTCTCAAGAGAGTTTCATGTCACTTTCAAAGGTTACATGTCATTCTCAAAGGTTACATGTCACTTTCCACTTGATTCTCATCCATTGGATAAGTGCATCTAATCAAGGGTTGAGATTTGCTCTTGGATTAGGCATGGATCCTAATTCAAGTGAAAATCTATTTGAACCAAAACCACTTGGATCCACAATTTGAAATCCAAATTTAAATCAAATTAAATTTAAATTTAAAATGTGAATTTAATATGAACTTGAACTTAAATTCATTCACTCCTATTAAGATTCACTCTTTAAGCTTACTAGCCCTTTAAGCACAACATTAAGCAAACACTTAAAAGAAAAGTACACTTTTGGCCGAAAACTTACAAGGCCATCAAAATTATTCACACTTCAATCACAAAAATCAATTCCTAAGCTAAGGTAACTTGATTGAGTGTGTGCTTGGTCTTGGAGCTTCTAGTAACTCTTCTTGTAATGGATGTTCCTACATCAAACCCTCCTTCTTTGGTTGAACTTGTCCTCAAGTTATTATATTCATTTGTACCTACATCAAACAAAGAAAGATCATTAATATTAAAAGAATTCCTATCTCCATGATCCATGGGAAGCTCCAAGTAACATTGGTCTTTACCAACCAACACAATCCACCGGGATCAAAGACCAAACAAGGTTCCTCAAATTGGTTATTATATGATGCAACATATAGGTAAATTTGTTTCTTAAAGTGATTGCATAGTTGTAAAAGTAAATGAGACCTCCTATTCAAACATTCTTTAAATTTGCTAGATTTACCTAAGTTATTTATTTGCCAATCATATAACAACAAGATAATTTGTTTGCTAATATCAACATCACAATCTAATGAAGTAAAAGAAGAACTTAGTTGATCTTTCATAGCATAACCAAAGCTCTTTGGAGTTTCAACTTCAAGTTGTGTAGATACTAGCACTTCCTCAAGTGTGGACATGTCAAGATTGGAACTCTTAGTTAAGATTCTTCTTCTAGGTGTAGAAATTTGCAATGTACCCTCCTTCTTAAACTCTTCCATCAACCTAGAAGGACATTCAACATGATTAAGATAAAATCATTAGGTACAATTAAGAATTCCAAATTGCCAAATTCAAGAATTGTCCAAGGTCTAATTCCATAATACTCAAGGTTATAACATGCAAAATCATTTTTATTAGAAGTAAAAGGAATAGTAAGTGGTAAGGAATTTTTCTCAAAGGGAAGTTCAAACTTTATAGGTATTTCCTTTTCTTCACAATGTTTGTTCCAAGGCTCCATTATGAACAACTCTTCACTAGGCACCAAAACAAAAGGTTGTTTGTAAAGATGGTCACAAGTAACTTCACAATGGTCTTTTAGTGCCTTTATTTCTACATCTTCACACAAGAGGTTGTCAATTTCCTCTTGGTAGTCATCCTTTGAAACCATACCTACAATATTCTCCAAATAAGAATCAAAACAATCAAATGAAGGGTTAGTATAAGCAAGTAAAATATCACTTTTCTCCTTCATTTGTTTTTCCATTAACTCCAATTCTTTAATTTCTTTTGCTCTCAATTCTTTTTCTCTCAATTCCTTTATCATTCTCTCTTTTTCCCTTCTCCAATACTCATCATAATTCCTTTCATTTTCTTCTAACAACCTTCTTTGTTTTTCTTCTCTCATTTCCCTCTTAAAGTCATAATAATCACTATCACTTCTTTCACTCCCTCTTCTACTCCTCCTATCACTTCCTCTATGGTATTCTCTCCTTTCACCTCTATTCCCACTATTCTCTCCATTATGCCTCCTCTCACTCTGCAATCTCCTTTCAATCGGCCCAATTCTCTCATCAAGGGTGGTATTCAATCTACTTATCAACACATCCATCATTTTGAGAGTTTTGGGTGACAAATCATTACCAACACTAGGAGAACTAGCCATCGCTGCAAGAAAAGGTTAGTGTACAAGAAACATACTAGGAATTAAAGGATCTCACCACTCTCTAAGTATATCCACTCAATCAACTCGTGTTTCGCACTTAGTGACTTTTTCTCTAATGAAACTCTCTTGCCTTTTTCCTCTCTATCTCTTGGTTCTTACTTAGAAATCATTCTCAAATCAAGTATCAAGTTCCTACCAAGCCAGTGTGAAAGAGGAACAGCACCCTAGCTAGGCTTAAGAAGTCCAAAGAGACAAATACTCAAAGACAAAACTAGGAGTCCAAGAAAAACAAGCAAAAAAGGCTCAAAATGAAAGAAAGGCTAATCAAATTTGGAGTAAACTTTGATGAGACAATGGCACATATATGGACAGCAAAGGAACATGGATTTGCAGGGAAAACAAGTCCAAAACCGAGATTAAGAGTATGATAAACAAAATGTACAGCCACACACAAATTCAAGTTGGCCACCGAAATTCACCAAGGTTTAGCGACGGATTTCTAGAATCCGATTTAGAGACCGAAATGAACCTTAATTCTATGATTATGCAACCTTTAAAAAAAACAATCCAAATGCAAAATAAGGTTCATATATTCATAGCACTTCCAATTTCCAGCAAGTGCAGTAAAAACTCAAAGTGGAAATTACACCCAAATCACTACACACTCAAGTCCAAAAACAAGGTACTAGAAATTCAACTTGGGTGATGTGTGCTCAAAACTAAGTCCAAGGGTGTGTCTAGTTGCCAATTCTTTTCACTTTTCAAATTTTTCTCTTGATATTTTGGTTCTTTTGATTTTGCTTTTGTATGGTCCTTAATCAATTTCTACTCTTTTTGGACCCATACACTTCACTTTTCACCACTACTTCTTTTTCTTTTGTTTTTCTCACTTGTTTCTTTTCTTTGTTTTTGATTTTGTATTTTTTTCTACACACTATGTATGGCTGGACCGAAACTAATAATGAAGAAGAGCAACCTCCAAGTTCAATTTCTAAAACCCAAAATACAAATCACAAGGTTTTACACAAATTGGACCTTAAAGAGTGCTCTAGAAGCTAACTAAATGCATGTTCATGTGAAACTTACACTAGAAGCTTCTCTTATCTCATGGAACCCATGTAAAACATGAAACCCAAATCAACCAAGGTGCAGCACATACATCATACTCACAGTTTTGGAAAGGAAAAACACAAAGGACTAAACAAAACTACAAGAAAACAAATCAAACAAAGAAGCTTACAAAGGAAGTTACTCTAGAACCATGAATCTTGTTATGGAAGCTAAAGCAACTATGGGTAAAACTTCAAGACAAGCATGCTTAACCATGGAAACCCACGGTTTGAAGAAGAAAGAAGGAAGAAAAGCATGCTTAGACACAAACCAACCGAACAAAATTGGAACAACTCAAAGAAACAAAGACTAGGCTATTGAAAGAAGACATGGAACAAAGAAAAATTCAAAGAAAGCTATGGAAACATATGAAACCCATAACTAACCCGTTGAAGATACTCCATTGAAGAAGACACAAGCTCATGATACCACTTGATATAGGCCTCCTTAGAGAAGATTCCAAAGAGCCCTTGATGCAAGCCTCGAGAGAATTGCAAGAATTGAACGGACCTTCATGCTTCAATGGAGTTTCTAGGTTTTTAAATTGGGGAAAAACGAAGATGTAAACATAAAAGGAAGAGAACAAACGATTTAGAAGAGAAATGGAAGCGCCATGGCAAGTGCCAATAAGCTCAAGGTGGAATTGCCACAATGGATCAAGAAGCCATTGATAAGATTCAAGGTTCTTCACAAGAACTCTAGAGAGAAAATGCTCTCACACAAATTCTGAATTCTATATTCAATTTCCAAAAGTTCTTTACAATTCAGTTTGATAGGTATTTATACTAATTGGAGAAGTGCTAGCTTGCAGCCCAAGCTTCTAACCTATATACATTTACGTATTTAAATGGAGAAACAACCCAAAGTTCAGAAAAGCTGAGAATTGCTCGTGGTAATCGATTACTTAGTCGTGGTAATCGATTACCAAGGATCTTTGGGTGTCCAGAATTGAAATTGTCTCGGTGGTAATCGATTACCTGGTCGTGGTAATCGATTACCACAGTGCCAGCCTCGCAAGTAATCGATTACCAGGTCCTGGTAATCGATTACCATCCTGAAACTGGAAGTATATCTGCCTTGGATGTGCATTTATTCACTAAACAAAGCCCAAATTAATTTCTCCTAAACTAATTACAACTTTACAACATGTTTAGAAGGTTACAAGTCCTATTACAAATTAAGGAAGAGTCTTGAGTTGAATCTTGGCTTTGCCTTTTGAGTTGACTCTCAACTTCTTCTTGAATTCTTTTGTGCATGGCTCTTGTAACTCTTCTTGTCAAGGATGGTCCTCCATCAAACCCTCCTTCTTGATTCAAACTTGTCCCCAAGTTTAGTTCATCTTCACCTACAACACAAAGAGATAAGTCACTAACATTGAAAGAGTTACTACCAATGAAAGTGTTATGGAGGTTAAGTTTGTAAGCATTAGGTCCAAGTTTCTTGAGGATTTTGAATGGTCCATCTCCTCTAGGCATCAACTTGGATTTCCTAAGATTAGGAAATCTCTCCTTTCTTAGATGAAGCCAAACCAAGTCTCCTTCCTTGAATTGAACATCCTTCTTGTGTTGGTTTCCTTTAGCCGCCACTTTGGTGTACCTCTTCTGAATTTGTTCTCTAATCTTGGCATGAAGAGACTTCACTCTCTCGGCTTTACTTGCTCCATCTACATCCAAAGCAAACTCAAGTGGAATAGGCACAAGATCAAGGGGGGTTAGTGGGTTAAAACCATACACAATTTCAAACGGTGAACAATTAGTAGAAGCATTTACTACCCTATTATATGCAAATTCTATATAAGGTAAATGTTCCTCCCAAGACTTCACATTGCCCTTAAAAAAGCACCTCAAAAGTTGACCTAGTGTCCTATTAACCACTTCGTTTTGGCCATCCGTTTGTGGATGACAAGTGGTAGAGAACAAAAGCTTGGTGCCAAGCTTGCTCCAAAGGGTCCTCCAAAAGTGGCTAAGAAATTTGGAGTCCCTATCACTCACTATACTCTTTGGCATACCATGCAACCTTACCACTTCTTTAAAGAATAAGTTTGCTATGTGTGTGGCATCATCAACCTTATGGCAAGCAATGAAATGAGCCATTTTAGAGAACCTACACACCACAACAAACAAGGCATCCATACCCCTCTTGGTCCTAGGCAGTCCAAGTATAAAATCCATAGAGATATCAATCCAAGGGGAGTTAGGAATAGGTAAAGGGATGTACAATCCATGGTTTAGAACTCTAGACTTTGCTCTATGACATGTTATGCATTTACTCACAAACCGGTTAACATCCTTTTTCATATGAGGCCAATAAAAATGTTCATGTAATATAGCAAGAGTCTTATCATTACCAAAGTGTCCCATGATGCCCCCTTCATGTGCTTCACAAATGAGTAGATCTCTTAAAGAAGTCTTAGGCACACATAAAGTTTTCCCTTTAAAAAGATATCCTTCATGCCTAAAGAATTCTTTATGAGCTCCTTGCACACACATCAAGTACACTTGACTAAAATCTATGTCATTCTCATACAAGCATTTAATATGTTCAAAACCAAGCATCTTAGTTTCTAACATGGCAATCAAAGTATATCTCCTACTAAGTGCATCGGCTACCACATTATTTACCCCTTTCTTGTATTTAATGACATAAGGAAATTTCTCAATATACTCAACCCATCTTGCATGTCTCTTACCCAACTTTCCTTGTCCTTTCAAGTGCTTCAAAGCCTCATGATCCGTATGCACTATGAATTCCTTGGGAAGGAGATAGTGTTGCCACACTTGGAATGCTCTTACTAGGGCATACATCTCCTTGTCATATGTTGAGTAGTTCACTTGTGCACCTTTGAGCTTTTCACTAAAGAAAGCTACAGGGTGTCCTCCTTGGATCAACACAGCTCCAATTCCTATATTAGAAGCATCACATTCCAATTCAAAAGACATATCAAAATTAGGCAAAGCAAGAATAGGTGCATTAGTCAATTTTTCTTTGAGAGTTCGAAAGGCATGTTCTTGTTTAGGGCCCCATGTAAATGAAATTTCTTTCTTAACTAGTTCATTTAAAGGAGATGCAATAGTGCTAAAATCTTTAACAAACCTCCTATAAAAGCTAGCTAATCCATGAAAACTCCTAACATCTTTAACACAAGTAGGAGTGGGCCAATCTTGTATAGCTTTTACCTTACTCTCATCCACTTGAACTCCTTGAGAGCTCACTACATATCCAAGAAATACTACCTTATTAGTTGAGAAGGTGCACTTGTCTTTGTTGGCATAGAGTTGCTCCTTCCTAAGTACTTCTAAAACAAACTTCAAATGTGTTAAATGTTCAAGGAAAGTTTTACTATAGATCAAGATATCATCAAAATAGACAACAACAAACTTTCCTAAAAATTCTCTTAACACATGGTTCATGAGTCTCATAAAAGTACTAGGTGCATTAGACAAGCCAAAGGGCATAACAAGCCATTCATACAAGCCAAATTTAGTCTTAAATGCGGTTTTCCATTCATCACCTTGTTTCATCCTAATTTGATGATAACCACTTTTAAGATCTATCTTAGAGAATACACAAGCACCATGTAACTCATCTAACAAATCATCTAGTCTAGGGATAGGATGGCGATACCTTATAGTGATATTATTTATTGCTCGACAATCTGTGCACATACGCCATGTTCCCTCCTTCTTAGGCACTAAGATCACCGGTGAAGCACAAAGGGAGAGACTCTCCTTCACCCAACCTTTATCCATTAGCTCTTGCACTTGCCTTTGGATTTCATGGCTCTCTTGGGGGGAGCTCCTATAGCTTGGACGGTTTGGTAGAGGTGCACCCGGAATCAAATCAATTTGGTGCTCAATTCCCCGAATTGGTGGTAGGCCATGAGGTATGTCCTTAGGAAACACATCTTGAAACTCCTCCAATAAGGCCTCCAATCTTCCTTGATCACCTACAAAATTAGTGCTCAAAATCAAAGGGTTAGGAACACAAAGAAGCATCACTTTCCTAGCTAGGTAATCTCTCTTTAACTCCTTTCTTTCAATCAAGAAACTCTCTTTTTTATCACTCTTATCATGTTTCACTTTTCCATGCTTCTTGGCCTTAAGCTTGTGAGATTTTCCTTTTACTTTGTCATCCTTGGAGCTTTCGGCCAAGGAGAGTTTCTTCTCTTGGTCTCTTTTAATTTTCATTTTGATTTGGTCTTCACAAACCTCCTTTGGTGATAATGGTTTGAGAGTAATCTTCTTTCCTACATGAGAGAAAATGTAAGTATTGGCAACACCATCATGTAAAGCATGTTTATCAAATTGCCAAGGCCTACCAAGTAAAAGGTGTGTGGCCTCCATAGGAACAACATCACAAAGTACATCATCACTATACCTTCCTATAGTGAAAGAAATAAGAACTTGCCTATCTACCACTAACTCTCCTTTCTCACTTAACCATTGTAATTTGTAAGGTTTGGCATGTGAAGAAGTTTTCAAATTTAATTTATCTGCTAACCTAGTACTAACTACATTAGTACAACTACCACTATCTATAATTAAAGAGCATACCTTCCCTTCAATTGTGCATCTAGTATGGAAGATATTCTCCCTTTGTGATTCATCAAGCTCCTTACATACATTACTAAGCATCCTTCTTACCATTAAGAGGTCACCTTCCTCGGGTTGTTCATAGGTAGAAGGTCCACTTGTGTAAGAGGCTTCACTATCACTTGATGATGAGCTAGATTCCTCACTTGTGATGGCTCCATCAACTCTCACCACCATAGTCTTCTTGTTTGGGCAATTTGAGGCTATGTGGCCATGACCTAAACATTTGAAACATTTAATAGAACTAGGTTTAGAAGTGTTAGGAACTACCTCTTTTACCTTAGGTGTGTCTCGGTCCAACTTGTTCCGTTGGTTGGAGTAGCCCTCCTTCTTCCCTTTGTCTCTCCATGATGAAGTATGTGAAGTAGAGGATCTCTTAAAGGTTTCCTTCCTCTTTATTTGTTTTTCAATCTTTTCAGCCTTGTGGATGGCATCCTCAAGTGTCACATAGCTTTGGAGCTCAAGAATATCTTGGATATCTCTATTAAGTCCATGAGTGAACCTTGCAAGTGTAGCTTCCCTATCTTCTTGGTAATCACATCTTAGCATAGTCAACTCTAGGTCTTTGTAATATTCTTGTACACTCCTAGAGCCTTGGTTCAATCTTTGAAGTTTGATGTGGAGATCTCTCACATAAGTAGGTGGTACAAATCTCCCTTTCAATGCATCCTTTAGTTGAGTCCATGAAGTCACTTGTGGTCTTCTCCTTCTTTCAAAGATCAACAAGGATTTGGTTCCACCACACTAGTGCATAGCCTTCAAATTCCAAGATAGCTAAGTTGAGCTTTTTCTCCTCATTAAGCATAGGGTAACATGAGAACACTTGGTCTAGTTTCATCACCCACTCTAGGTATGTTTCGGCACTCCCTTCACCATTAAACTTGGGTAGGTTAAGCTTTAGGTTCCTCTCATCTATCCTACCTTCTCCCTCAAAGAAGTGATTGCCACGACCATACCCTCCATATCCTCCATATCCTCCATAATTTTCTCTTCTTCCTCTCCTTCTATCTTCCTCATATTCTCTATAATCATGGTCATCCTCATAATTGCTTCCTCCTTCACTATCCCTAGGTGAAGAATGATTTCCTCTATGATTTCTTCCTCTCCCAGCTCCTCTAGGGTCATGGTTGTCTCGGTTATCACTTGTTTCCCCATGGTTTCTTTTCTCAAGTTCTTTCCTTAACCTCCTTTCCTCCTTAGCTCTCCTCTCTTGGTCAAATCTCTCATCTAAACTAGCTTGCATCATGGTTTTCATCAAGTTCATCATCTTCTTGGTTTTAGGTGAAAGATCATTTCCTATGCTAGGAGAACTATCCATGGCTGCACAAGAAAGGTTAGATAACAAATGAAAGTATATAAAAGATCCTTGCCACTCTCTAAGTGTTTCACTCTAGTAGAACTCATGTATCACACTTTCAAGACTCTTTCTCTAATGTTCTCTCTTGTCTTTTTCCACTCAACCTCTCTTTAAACTCTTGTTGAAACCTCTAATCAATTATCAAGGTCTTTGTTTCCAAAGTGAAAGAGGAACGATTCTAGAGTTGAGCTTAAGAATTCCAAAGGATACAAACTCAAGACAAAACCTTAAGAATCCAATAGAAGACAAGCAATAAAGAACAATTGAAAGAATTAAGCTACTCAAATCAATGAATGAAACAATGTGACAAAGGCACAATCAATGGAAACAAACTATGATGTAGTTATAGGAAGCAATGAGACAATTTGTAAGCAAGTTTTGACACAAAAAACAGAGTGGTAATCGATTACTGAGGTTTGGTAATCGATTACTACCGAGGCTATGAATGTCCAGAACATAAATTGGAACAGTGGTAATCGATTACTAGTTCGTGGTAATCGATTACTACCGAGGCTATGAATGTCCAGAACACAAATTGGAACAGTGGTAATCGATTACTAGTTCGTGGTAATCGATTACTACCGAGGCTATGTCTTTCTGCACCTTGTTCACAAATGTAGTTCACCACTACCAAGCACAATGCACACCTCAAGTTCAAGAATCAAAATTATTAGCACTTTAAACTCACGTTTTAGGTGTAATGCTTAGTCCTAAGTGTCTTTATAATCCAAAGCTCATTGAATCACTAATTTGATGATGAATAGAGGCTCATTCAATCATGATACTGCACTTGCATAATGTTTCTTTCTTACTTCACTTGATTTTCACTTCAATTTCACTTTTCTAGTTTTCTCTTCTTTGAATTTTCTTTTCTTGCTATTCTTTTTCTTGTAATCTTTTCTTTTGTTTTCCTTTTCCTTTTGACTTGTATAATCTTTTCTTGATTTTTCTTTGCTGTACTAGACTTAGGAACCTAAGACTAAAGCAAATTTGAGTCTAAAATTGCTAATAACAAAGATTATGCAGAAGAAAGCTACTTGACTTGTAGTGTACAGCACACAAAGCAATGTGAACAACACTCAGAAAACAGGGGAATACATGAATTCAACAATTTTGTAGATCTGGAATTTTTTTTCAAAAGGAAACTCAATTATAAGATGAAGACAACTCAAGGAACATGTGAATTACTCAAACAATTCAAGCAATCACAGATCTATAATAGAATTTCAATAAAACGAAAATTCAAAGTAGAACTCAAAAATACACAAAAAACAGGGACTGCACTAAGCAAAAAGATGAAAAACGAAAATTCAAAGTTCAAGACACAAACCAGATTGAACGCAGCTCCAATTGAAGTAGAACAAGCTCTAGATACCAAATTTGATGTGGTTTCAAGAGAAACAAGCTCTGATTACCAAATTTGATGCAAGCCTCGAGAGAATTGCAAGAATTGAACGGACCTTCATGCTTCAATGGAGTTTCTAGGTTTTTAAATTGGGGAAAAACGAAGATGTAAACAGAAAAGGAAGAGAACAAACGATTTAGAAGAGAAATGGAAGCGCCATGGCAAGTGCCAATAAGCTCAAGGTGGAATCGCCACAATGGATCAAGAAGCCATTGATAAGATTCAAGGTTCTTCACAAGAACTCTAGAGAGAAAATGCTCTCACACAAATTCTGAATTCTATATTCAATTTCCAAAAGTTCTTTACAATTCAGTTTGATAGGTATTTATACTAATTGGAGAAGTGCTAGCTTGCAGCCCAAGCTTCTAACCTATATACATTTACATATTTAAATGGAGAAACAGCCCAAAGTTCAGAAAAGCTGAGAATTGCTCGTGGTAATCGATTACTTAGTCATGGTAATAGATTACCAAGGATCTTTGGGTGTCCAGAATTGAAATTGTCTCGGTGGTAATCGATTACCTGGTCGTGGTAATCGATTACCATAGTGCCAGCCTCTCAAGTAATCGATTACTAGGTCATGGTAATCGATTACCATCCTGAAACTGGAAGTATATCTGCCTTGGATGTGCATTTATTCACTAAACAAAGCCCAAATTAATTTCTCCTAACCTAATTACAACTTTACAACATGTTTAGAAGGTTACAAGTCCTATTACAAATTAAGGAAGAGTCTTGAGTTGAATCTTGGCTTTGACTTTTGAGTTGACTCTCAACTTCTTCTTGAATTCTTTTGTGCATGGCTCTTGTAACTCTTCTTGTCAAGGATGGTCCTCCATCAGCCCTTGATGTTGCCCTATCTAGCTTCTTCCAAAGCAACTCCAACCAAAGGTCAAAGGAAGCTTCGGTCAAGCTTCAATGGTGGGGAAGACCGAGAAAGAAAAACGGTGAGGGGGTGAGGAAATGGAAGAGGATGGCGCCATGGCAAGCCAATAAGCCTAGGAGGAACCGCCACAATGGAGGATGGGATCCATTGATAACATTCAAGAAACCTTGCTAAGCAAGACAAGAGAAAACCTCTCTCAAGAAAAGCTCAAAGCTTATTCATTTATCAATTTTGTCAAAAGTTCTTTACAAATTTCGTTTTTGGGCTTTTATAGACTTAGGAAGACTTGAAGAGGAAGCTAGACAACATTAGAGTACTCTACAAGTCAATGAATAAGAGCCACAAGTTCAAAGGTTCAAGTACATGTCACTTTCAAGAGAGTTTCATGTCACTTTCAAAGGTTACATGTCACTCTCAAAGGTTACATGTCACTTTCCACTTGATTCTCATCCATTGGATAAGTGCATCTAATCAACGGTTGAGATTTGCTCTTAGATTAGGCATGGATCCTAATTCAAGTGAAAATCTATTTGAACCAAAACCACTTGGATCCACAATTTGAAATCCAAATTTAAATCAAATTAAATTTAAATTTCAAATGTGAATTTAATATGAACTTGAACTTAAATTCATTCACTCCTATTAAGCTTCACTCTTTAAGCTTACTAGCCCTTTAAGCACAACATTAAGCAAACACTTAAAAGAAAAGTACACTTTTGGCCGAAAACTTACAAGGCCATCAAAATTATTCACACTTCAATTACAAAAATCAATTCCTAAGCTAAGGTAACTTGATTGAGTGTGTGCTTGGTCTTGGAGCTTCTAGTAACTCTTCTTGTAATGGATGTTCCTACATCAATTCCCCAAGGCTTAAGGCCTTGAGATTCTAGTGTGAAACAAGTAATATCATGCAATTTGGAACTATTAGGATACGTAAGAGATAAGAAAGTTTTTCCCAATGGTAGCTTGAAGTTCCGAGACACTTCCTTTCCTCCATAATGCTTGTTCCATGATTCCATGATGCACAATTCTTTACTTGGACCTAAAGCACAAGAATTCTTATAAGTGATGTCTTTGTCACAATGTGCTATAAGTGTTTTCTCTTCCAAGTTTTGGCAATAAAGGTATTCATATTGCTTCGGCCATGGTATCTTGGAAATCACCCCTACAAAATCCTCAAAACAAGAGTTAAGACAATCAAAGGTAGTATCAAATTTAAGAGAAAGTTCACACCTCCCTTCTAATTAGGAATTCTCTTTTACATTCTCTGTTAGCCACCAACAAGTTAGATTTCTTTTTGATATTTCCTTCTTGTTTTTCAAATCATTCTTATTCTTTAGCTTGCTTAATTCTTGTTTCACTTTCATGTTTTCTCTCTTGTTCTTCTCGATCAAGGTCTTGCCACCCTTAGGTGTCTCGGCCAAGTGTCCCTTCCTTTCTTGGGATATTTTAATTCTCATTTTAACTTGATCCTTAAACACCTCTCTAGGAGATAAAGGGTTAAGAAGCACTTTTCTACCTTCAAAATAACACAAGTAAGTGTTAGCAAGACCATCATGAATCACATTCCTTTCAAATAGCCATTTCCTACCAAGTAACAAATGTGTAGCCTCCACAGGAACTACATCACATAAAATGCTATCACTATACTTTCCAATAGAAAAGTTAATCATGCATTGTTTATCTACCTTAACCTCTCCATTCTCACTCAACCATTGTAATCTATAAGAGGTAGGGTGAGGTAAAATTTGCAAGTTACATTTAGAGACTAACCTTTCACTCACAACATTAGTGCATGAGCCACCATCAATAATAAGAGAACAAGTTTGGTCTTTTACCTTGCATCTTGAGTGGAATATGTTCTCCCTTTCTCTATCATCCAAATCATGGCATGCACTAAGTAATCTCCTTACCATTAGAAGGTCACCCTTCTCGGCCTCTTCACTAGAAATGGAGTGTCTTGCACTTTAGTCCTCAACTTCCCTTGAGGATGCATTAGACTCTTCACTTGTTACCTCTTTATCTTGCCTTATGATCTTAACCCTTTTGTTTGGGCATTTTGATGCTATGTGTCCCTTCCCTAAACATTTGAAACATTTAATATTACTAGATTTAAAAGAATTAGAAGAAAAAGGTACTTCTCTTGGTCTAGTAGGCTCTCGGTCCACCTTGGTTCTCACCATTAGAGCACTCTCCCTTTTACCTTTGTCCTTCCAAGTAGAAGAACTAGGTGTAGAAGTCCTCCTGAAGGATGTTTTCCTTCTAAGTTAGCTCTCTATTCTCTCGGCCTTGTGAATGGCTTCTTCTAAAGTGGAATAGCTTTGAAGTTCCATGACATCTTGGATGTCTCTATTCAAACCATGTGTAAATCTAGCAAGGGTTGCTTCTCCATCTTCTTGGTATTCGGCCCTTAACAACGTAACTTCAAGATCTTTATAATATTCTAGGACACTCCTTGTACCTTGAATCATCCTTTGTAGCTGAATGTGCAAATCTCTAGTATAGGAAGGTGGAACAAATCTTTCTTTTAGGGCTTGCTTCAAACTGTGCCATGAGTTGATCATAGGTCTCCTCATTCTTCTAATGTCTTGTTGAACTTGATGCCTCCAAACTAGCACATAACCCTCAAACTCAAGAGTAGCAAGGTTGAGCTTCATCTCATCACTAAAATTAGGATAACACAAAAAGGTTTGATCTACCTTCATTACCCAATCAAGGAACCCTTCGGCCCCTCCCTCCCCACTATACTTGGGAAGTTTTAATTTTGGAAGCCCTTCATCCCTTCTTGGATCATCTTCATATGGTTGTCTTCTAGAGTCTCAACTATACCTCCTAAAATGGTATCCAACACCTTTTTTCATTCTCCTTTCATTCCCATGTCCACCAAAACCATACTCATCATCTCTATAAATGTTTCCACCATCACTCCCAATAGAAGCTTCATAACCCCTCCTATTTTTTCTCTCCTTCTTCCATCTCTTCTCTCATTTTCTTCTCTTTCTCTCCTATCATATTCTTCCTTATTTCTCCTTCTTCTTCCTCTCTATTCCTACTAGACTCTCCACTAGCCATTTCTCTCAAATCGCCCCAATTTCTCCTCTAAGTTAGTATTCAATCTACTCATCAACACATCCATCATCTTTAAAGTCTTTGGTGATAGATCATTACCAACACTGATGTAAGCCTTCCATGGAAGTCTCACTAGTTTACCCAATCTTCACTTCAACAAGCATGAACTACACGGATTCAAGGATGAAGATGCAGAATCAATCACTCAAAGAAGAAGGAAAGAAACAAAATGGAGAAGATAAGAAGATGAGGAGCGCCATGCTAGAAGCAATAAGCTCTAGGTAGAATCGCCACATGGAGTTTGCACCATGATAAGACTCAAAGAGGTTTACTCAAGAAACCTTAGAAGAGAACTTTCTCTCTCAAAGCAATTAGCTTCTTTCTAAAATTCATCAAAAGTTCTTTACAAATCTGAAAATGGCCTACTTATACTAAGAGAATTGGTGCCAAGCTTGCTATGCAAGGAACTAATGTCCACCCTTGGATTAGATTCTAATCTAATGGCCACAAAAGGAAGCTTGTGGTGCAAGTTTGATTAACTTGGAGAACAAGGATCAATCCTCCACCCTTGGATGTAGATCCTCATCTAATGGTCACGGTGCCAAGCTTGCACTCCAAGATTCTAAGCTTAACCCTTAGATTAGAATCCTATCCAAGGGTCACTAATTCTTTGTTTATTACAAGTTTAGGCTAAATATAAATCCTTAAAACAATTACATAATTAAAAGAAATCTACTAATAAGCCTAAACATTAAAACATTTCGCTGGAAATTCCTGGAAGTATTCCAACGCTAACTTCAAGCGCATTTTCCAACTAGTTTCAGTCCGAACTGGGTTTTGGTGTCTTCATATACTTTGTAGCCCTTGAAGTCTTCTTTAATTGTATCTCTAGTTATGATCGAAATACTAAAACAGGTCAGATGCAAAAATCAACAGCGAATTTTTATTAAAAACAATTGAAAGCCCAATTTACAAATAAGGTGCTTGAAGAGTTTTATTGGGCATTTGGAGATGTTCCTCCATCAAACCCTCCTTCTTGTTTTCAACTTGTCCCCAAGTTGACTTGACCTTCACCTATAATAAAATCTCCACCCGGATCAAAGGTTAAACATGGTTCATTAACTTTGTTGTTAGATGATGCAAAATATAAACAAACTTGTTTCTTATAGTTATGACATAGGTGTAAAAGTAAATAAGCATTCTTAAGCAAGTGGTCCTTTAATTTCCTACACCTACTAAAGTTACTAGTTTGCAAATCATATGAATTAAATTATTTTCTATCATCAACAACATCAACTAATGAAATGCAAGTAGAAGTTATTTGATCCTTCAACACATATCCCAAACTCTTTTGTTTAAACCCATAACGTTGTGGGGGTACCCTCCTTCTTGAACTCTTTGATCATCCTAGAAGGAAATTCAACACTATGAAAACTAAATGCATTAGGTACAGCCAACAATTCCATTTCAAGATCATGGGAATCTAATATAAAGCAAGTGTAACCGTGCAATTTGAAATGAGTAAGAGTTAAGGAATTCTTCCCCAAGGTTAGCTTATAACTCTTAACCACTTCCTCTCCTATATGATGTTTGTTCCATGGTTTCATGACACTTAACTTCTTGTTTGTACCTATAGCACAATCAACCTCAAAACAAGAGTTAGGGAAAAAAGGAATTCCAAACTTAATAGCAAAATCATACTTCCCATTCAAGTGTCTTTCCAACCATAGGCCCTCTTTGCTTCCAAGATCACCTACAAGTGGAAAACTCAAAGAAGTAGATATGGGTAAGTACAACAATATGGATTTCCTAGCTAAAAAATCTCTTCTCCCAATAAGCATACTTCCCTTCCATCTCTTGTTATTTGATGCTTTGGAACTTGAGGTAGCATTCTTTGAAATATTCTTGGAGCTCTCGACCAAATTCTTGGAAGGTGAGGAAGACCTTAAAGTCTCCTTGATGATTTTGGCCAAAGCTCTCTTTTCTTGTTCTCCTTTCAATTTCATCTTCACTTGGTCCTCTATCACTTCCTTAGGTGACAATGGCTTTAGATGTACCTTACGGCCAACATGAGAAAATATTTAAGTATTTGCTACACCATCATGTAAGGCATGCCTATCATATTGCCTGGTCTACCTAATAGCATATGAGTTGCCTCCATAGGAACTATGTCACATAGAATTTCATCATGATATTTCCCTATACTAAATGCAACTAAGATTTGCTTATCCACTACCAATTCACCCTTCTCACTTAACCATTTCAACTTATAGGGTTTGGGGTGTGGGGAGGTTTTCAAACCAAGTTTTTCAGTTAACCTAGTACTCACTACATTAGTGCAACTACCACTATCAATTACTAAAGAGCAAACCTTCCCTTGAATGTTACATCTTGTGTGGAAGATGTTTTCTCTTTTCTTCACTCAAGGTAGGGTTGCAAGAAAATACTTGGTCAACCTTCATGACCCACTCAAAATAGCTCTCGGCTCCCCTCTCTCCTAGGAACTTTGGAAGTGTAATTTTAGGACTCATCTCCCAAACTCTTGGCTCCTTATCTACCAAAATACCTCCTAGTATGTATGGGTTGCCTCCATGGTGGTACTCGGCCAGCACCTCCTCTAGATCTCCTTTCTCCCTCATACTCCCTAAAAGTATCACTCTCTTCATGGTTACTACCCTCATCACTATCTCTAGGTGAGTAGTAGTGTCCTCCTTGGCTCTCTCTCTCACTTCTACTTCCTCTATTGGTTTTACTTTCTCCTTCATAGCCTTCCTTTCCCTTTCCCTCTCGGCCCTTCCTACTTCCTTCATCTCTATACCTGCTTTCACTCTCACCTCTCAACTCATTCATTTCATATTGCAAATGAATGAATTTTTCCATCATGAAGTCCATCATTCTCTTAGTCTTGGGAGACAAATCATTTCCCACACTAAGTCAACTATCCATAGCTGCAATGAAAGGGTTAATACACAAAGAAAATAATAATCAAGGACCTTACCACTCACTAAGTGTGTCACTCAAGTATCAACTGGTGTATGCACTCTTAGTGACTCTTTCTATAATGTTCTCTCTATCCTTTTACTACTCAACTTTCCTCTTAAGATTCTTAGGTGAACCTCAACTCAAGCACAAATATGGCTACAAGTCCATGTGAAAGAGGAACAACTCTACTTTCAAGCTCAAGAATTCCAAGAAATGGCTAAACTCTAGACAAAACTCAAGATTCCAAAGGGACAAGCAATAAAAGTATAATTTGAAGGAAATAAGCTACTCAAACTCAAGAATGAAGTGATGTATGACAATGGTAGTACAAACTCAATTTTGGTAGTGATCAATTTAGAGACCGGTTTTGGAGCAAATTTAGGTTTGCGGCACAAGCAATTTCCAAGTTATTAATGCACTAATTTGAGATCAATAAAAATGATAGAAGTGCAGTAATATATGGCTGGACATGTATCATATACAGCAAGTTACAATGATGCAAAAATTTGAGTCAAAACAAGCTAGTCACAAGTACACACTACTAGGCCAATTTCTAAGCTACTAGCAATTTTACTAGGTTAGTGTGTGTGCTATGTCTTAGCTCTAAGTCCAATTTTTCTTGCTCAAATTTTCTTTTCACTTCTTTAACACTTTGATATCTTGCTGGACAGATTCACAAATCACCAAAATTCCACTTCAAGTACTCAAATTTTGTAGTACCTTTTCTAGGCTTTTTTCTAGCTTTCTTTTGAATTTTCTCACTTGTTTTCTTCTTGTTTTGATTTCTTTTCACTTGATTTATTTTCTATCACTTGTTTTCTTTTCTTTTCTACTCTTTAAACTATTGGACTGAATTGTTTCTTGCCTAAAACAAGCACTCCAAGCTCAATTACAAGTGCTAATGCTACTACAAGGTGTAATAGGGATTTAGACCTATAGTAAGCACTCTACTAGCATGTAATGATGTTGATGTCTCAATTTTGCATGCATGAACTTGAAGGTAAAAAATTATAGGCTCAAGTGTAGTACCAAAACAGAGGAAACAGGGCATACAATGATAGATAGCTCAAGGTACACCAAATTTCACAAGAATTAGAAGCAAAATTGATACTAGCACATGGAAACAAATACTAATTGACAAGTAAATCAAGGAATTCAAAATTACTACTAATTAACTCAATTTGACCGAACAAAAACATGAACATATGAGATATTTTCCATATTTCAAATCAAAACACAAGATGACACATAGATCTACAAGTTACACCGATTGAAAGTTGCAATAGAAACAAGAACTGAAGCTACGATTAACTAGACATGTATTTGATAGATTTTCTTAACAAAACTTCAAGACAACTCAAGGAAACACAAAATACTCAAGGAGAACGAAATAGAAGAAGAAAAATCAAGAGAAAAATTCAAGATCTAAACACAAGGACTCACGGATGTGAAGCTCCACTTGAAGAAGGAACAAGCTATTGATACCACTTGATGTAAGCCTTCCATGGAAGTCTCACTAGTTTGCCCAATCTTCACTTCAACAAGCATGAACTTCACGGATTCAAGGATGAAGATGTGGAATCAATCACTCAAAGAAGAATGAAAGAAACAAAATGGAGAAGATAAGAAGATGAGGAGCGCCAAGCTAGAAGCAATAAGCTCTAGGTAGAATCGCCACATGGAGTTTGCACCATGATAAGACTCAAATAGGTTTACTCAAGAAACCTTAGAACATTTGACCAGGCTTCTTAACCTTCTCGGCCAAAATGGCTTTTTGCTCACCATCTCTCTTGATCTTCATCTTGATTTGGTCTTCACAAACTTCAACAGGAGACAAAGGCTTTTACACAACTTGATGGAGGACCATCTCCAAAAGCTCAACAACCTCTTCAACCTTACTTTTTAATAAATTGACCTTCTAATAAAATTTGCTATGTTTTTTACTGTCTGACCAGGTTTAGTATTCGGAGCATAACTTGGGCTACACAACTCCAATTTAGCTGTTCTTGATGTCTTTGTAAAGTTAAATTACAGGGCTAAAAAAGCTATGAAGACACAAAAGCCCAGTTCTAGCTTCATCTAGGAGGAAATTGAGCTTGAAAGTAACGTTTGGATACTACCAGGATGTTCCAGCGGGCTGCTGACCAGGTTCAGTATTTTGAGCATAATGTGGGCTACAAAACTCCAATCAAATTCTTCTTGGTGGCATTTGAAATCTGAGTTAAAGGGCTACAAAAGCTATGAAGACATCAAAGCCTAGTTCGGATTAAATCTAGGAGGAAATGGAGCTTGAAGTTAACATTGGAATGCTTCCAGGATTTTCCAACGAGTTGTTTAATTGTTTAGGCCTATTAAATTCTTTCAATTATGTATTTGTTTTAAGACTTAGATTTGGGCCTTGTAATTGTGAAGTGTGCTCAGCCTAGGGTGTCTCTCATCTCACCATTGATCACTCATTTCATCCTAGGGTGGAGAACATTTCAGATTTCTAACCTTAGGCCCATTGCACTTTCATTTAAGTTGGTCAACATTTCTATTGTACTCACTTTGGTCATTTATGAAAAGAGAATTTTTAAGACTAAAGTCTTGAGAAAAGGAGAGAGCTCTCCTAGGGTTTCTTCTAAGAACCTTGAATCTTATCATGGATCCATGATCCAAGTGGCGATTCTTCTAACTAGCTTATTGAACCTTATTCATGGCGCTACCACCCTTCTAACTCCCTTCCATTTTTGCTTTCTTCTTCCTTTGGTTCCAAACCGTGAGATATCATCCCTTTCATAGTTATTTTCGCAAGCTTGTTCATCATCTTGAGTAAGGATCACTTGGTGAATGAAGATTGGGCACCCCTTTTGCTAATCCTTGAAGAGCCATCACAACTTCCTTCATGGGTTTGCATCAAAATTTGGTATCAAGAGCTTGTTCTTCACCTAGTTGTTCTTCACTTGTGGTATTGAGTCTAGCTCCTATCTTTTTGCTTTCAATTTTTGATTCAATTGAATTTTTTTTAAGTTGTTGTTGTGTTTCTTGGTTGTCTAATACATATAAGAGATGTTCTGACACTCATGGTAGATCATACATGGCTTATTTTACATGCTAGACACATTCTAGTCAATAGCCCCCATGTGTTTAATGAATTTTCTCAATATGTATTTTGAGTCCCTTTGCTGGAATTTGAATCCCCTGCGTCATATGTGGCTTAATTAGTGCTTATATGTGTTATTACTATGTGCATTGCTCATTATAAGATCAAGTTACTACTACCATGCATTATCTTGCTTGTTAGCAAAGTTTGACTTGACTTGCTTGAGTTTTTGAGCCTATACTTGGACTGTCCAGCAAAGAAAAGGCATGAGAAAAATATAGAAAAATAAAATAAAGGAAAAGAGCAAGAGAAAATACTCAAAAGAAACAGTCAAAGAAAAATTCAAGAAAAGAAAAATACAAGAAAAAGAAGATTGAAGAAAATTAGAGTGAAAATTGAGTAGCTCTTATAGTAGAAATAGTTTGGGAAAAATTGAGTGCAGTACCTTGGTGAATTGGGTCATTAAACACCCACAAATTTAGTGTCCAAGCTCAATTTAGGCATCATTACTCATTAGGCTCAAGCATCATATTACAAATTGGATCAAATTTGCTAATAGCATGATATTTGAATTTGTAGTGTGCTTTGCATGTGCCTAGACATTTTTCCCTGTTTTGCCCTGTTTTTGGACCCATATTTGTGGCTTACCTGAACCTTAATTTGAGTTTATTTCGTGCATAAATATCACCCAAACCAATCCCCAAAATTTCAGGTCATTTTGAGCCAATTTACAAGCCTAAGTTGCAGTTTGGCGATGGTTCTACTGATTTTGTAACAGTTTCGGGTTTATAGTTGGTTCATTGGGTTAAACGTTGTTTTAGTAAATTCTGGGCATTTGGTAATTCAATATACATATATATAAGCTCAACTGTAAGGTTTCATAATTTTCCAAGCTCATTTGGTATGCTAAAAAAATTTCACAAGTTTGGGCAGATTTGGTGACGATTCTGTCAATTTTCCAACAAACTTGCATTTGATTCATTCCATTCTTTGAGTTTTTGTTTCAAAGATTTTTGCAGTTTTAAATACTAGTTTTCCTTCATTATTAGTGCAACAAATATAGTAGCCATTGTCTTGAGCATTAAATTCCATTTTGAGTAGCTAAATTTTTGTTCATTGAGTCTTGTTTTGTTGCTTGTCTTCTTTGCAATCTTTGTAGTTTTGTCTAGAGTATTTGTCTTCTTGATCTCCTAGGCTTTGTAGCTGAATTGTTCCTCTTTCACTTGGAAAAATTGGACATTGATAACTGATAGAGGTTTCTCAAGAAATCTTAAGTGAGATTGAGAGGAAAAAGGCAAGTGTGAACCTTATAGAAAAAGCCTTCTAAAGAGTGATACAAGAGTGTTGAGTGAAACACTTAGTTGAGTGGTGAGGTTTATTTGCTTTATATTTTTCTTGTATAATAATCCTTTTTCTTTGCAGCCATGGGAGATATTTCCCCAAATATAGAAGACCAAATACTTCCTAGTGATGTTAGATTTTTGAAATGCTTTATGGAGACATTGAATGAGTTGAGAAGGGAAAAAGTTAGGCGGTTGAGGGAAGAGGAGAGAGTAAGAGGGAGGACCTTGAGAGGAGACTAAGGGAAGAACATAAGAGAAAAAATGAGAGAAGAGGAAATCAAGAGAGGTATCCTAGTTCATATAAAAGAAGTGATAGAGATTACTATGAATTTAGGAAGGAATATAGAGATAGCAAAGAGAGAAGGATTAGAGAAGAGTATGAGAGAAAAGAAACTAAGTATAAGAGGAGAGAAAAAGAGTTGAAAGAAAAAGAGTTGAGAGAAAAGAAGCTAAAAGAGAAAGAATTGAGAGAAAAAGAATTGAGGGAAAAAGAAATTAAGAAAATAGAGTTGATGGAAAAACAAATGAAGGAGAAAATGATTCTTTACTTGATTGTGCTAACCCTTCATTTGAAACTCTTGATTCTTATTTTGACAATATGGTAGGTATGGTTCCAAAGGATGACTATGAAGAGGATATTGACAATCTCTTGTATGAAGATGTAGAAAGAAAGACACTTAAAGACTTTTGTGAAATTTCTTATGACCATCTTGATAAAAATTCTTTTGTTTTGGTGCCTAGTGAAGAGTTGTGCATAAGTGAGCCTTGGAACAAACACTATGAAGAGAAGGAAATACCTATAGAGTTTGAGTTCCCCTTTGAGGAAAAATCTTTATCACTCACTATTCCTCTCTCTTGTAATAAAAATGATATTCCATACCCTACACTAGAATCTTATGACATTGAACCTTGGAAAATTCTTGAATTTAGAAGTGTGGAATTTTTAATTGTGCCTACTAACTATTATTTTCATGATATTGATTGTTCATATAGGTTGATGGAAGAATTTAAGAAGGAGGGCAAATTATAAACTTCCACATCTTTTGAAAGACTAAAGGCACCTTGTGAGAGAGATAAGAGTTTCACTCTCAAGAAGTATTGTGTTCTAGGACCAAGTGAGAAGTTATGCATAAAGGAACCACGGAGTCACTTGGGAAGAGGGAAAGGAGTACTTGAAGATTATGCATTATCAAAAAGAGAGACTTCCTTGCCTTTTACTTCTCATATTAATTCTAATTTGCACAACACTTTTTGTGACACAATAGAATCTCATGGCATTATACCTTGGAAAATATTTAAGAATACTAAGTTGGAATTCTTACTTGAGCCTACTAATGGTTATCTTTTTGATGTTGAATATCCTTTTAGGTGGAAGAATGAATTTAGGAAAGATGGAACATCACAAGCTTCTACACCTAAAAGAAGTATCTTAAAGAAGAATTTCAACAAAGTGGAGTACATGTGGATTAAAAAACTAGTATCTATACATTTAAAGGAGGAATTAGAGAGTACTTGGAGTTTGGGTTTTATCATAGAAAATCATTTGCATTCTTCCTTTACTTCTCTACATTGTGTTAATGATATTAGTAGACAAAGCATGTTGTTATTAAATGTTAAACTTGATAAAGTTTGCTTGATCTTTGATCCGGATGGATTATTTTTATTGTAAGTAAGAACCTGAGGCCACTTGAGGACAAGTTGGCCACAAGAAGGAGGGTTTGATGGAGGACCATCTCCAAAAGCTCAACAAACTCTTCAACCTTACTTTTTAAAAAATTGAGCTTCTAATAAAATTCTCTATGTTTTTTATTGTCTGACCAGGTTTAGTATTCGGAGCATAACTTGGGATACAAAACTCCAATTTAGTTGTTCTTGATGTCTTTGTAAATCTAACTTACAAGGCTACAAAAGCTATGAAGACACAAAAGCCCAGTTCTAGCTACATTTAGGAGGAAATTGGGCTTGAAAGTAATGTTTGGATACTG
Organism: Hylodesmum podocarpum; assembly: GCA_026586105.1. Taxonomy (NCBI): domain Eukaryota; kingdom Viridiplantae; phylum Streptophyta; class Magnoliopsida; order Fabales; family Fabaceae; genus Hylodesmum; species Hylodesmum podocarpum. The sequence continues at coordinate 1,122,977 of JALJEV010000118.1, read as the reverse complement.
CCAGGATGTTCCAGTGGGCTGCTGACCAGGTTCAGTATTTTGAGCATAATGTGGGATACAAAACTCCAATCAATTTCGTCTTGGTGGCATTTGAAATCTGACTTAAAGGGCTACAAAATCTATGAAGACACCAAAGCCCAGTTCGGATTAAATCTAGGAGGAAATGGATCTTGAACTTAACGTTGGAATGTTACCAGGATTTTCCAGCGAGTCGTTTAATTGTTTAGGCCTATTAGTTTCTTTCAATTATGTATTTGTTTTAAGACTTGGATTTGGGCCTTGTAATTTTGAAGTGTGCTCAGCCTATTGTGTCTCTCATCTCACCATTGATCACTCATGTCATCTTAGGGTGGAGAACATTTCAGATTTCTAACCTTAGGCCCATTGCACTTTCATTTAAGTTGGTCAACATTTCTATTGTACTCACTTTGGTCATTTATGAAAAGAGAATTTTTAAGACTAAAGTCTTGAGAAAAGGAGAGAGCTCTCCTAGGGTTTCTTCTAAGAACCTTGAATCTTATCATGGATCCATGATCCAAGTGGCGATTCTTCTAACTAGCTTATTGAACCTTGTTCATGGCGCTACCACCCTTCTAACTCCCTTCCATTTTTGCTTTCTTCTTCCTTTGATTCCAAACCGTGAGATATCATCCCTTTCATAGTTATTTCCGCAAGCTTGTTCATCATCTTGAGTGAGGATCACTTGGTGAATGAAGATTGGGCACCCCTTTTGCTAATCATTGAAGAGCCATCACAAGTTCCTTCATGGGTTTGCATCACAACTTTTCTTCCACTATGAGAAAACATGTAAGTGTTAGCAACACTGTTGGTCCCTATATGAATCTAGAGGGGGGGTGAATAGATTCAAGTTCCCTCACTGACAATTAATTTTTATCACTTTTTCCCGATTCAATTTTATCTTGAATTACAAAACGTATCAGAGATATGAACAGCGGAAAAACAAGGGAAAATTGTAAAGCAAGAAAACAAAGAATTAAGAGGAGATAAGGTAGAGAAGAGAGTTCAAACAAAGATTTATACTGGTTCGGCTTTCGGCCTACATCCAGTCCCAACCCAACAATCTGTTGCGATCGGTTTTCCACTATAATGATTCTGTGTTCAATACAATCACACTGCACAAACACAAAAGCAAATCAAATACTCAAAAACCATATGTTCTTCACCTAAGAACATACATTGATCCTTGATCCCTTCAAGAATCAACTTTTGAGAGTACCTCTCTCAAAAACTTATCAACTCTTTCAAGAGAATACCTTTCTTTATAGAGTTAAAACCAAAAAGATAACAAAAGATAAAGATCAGATAGAATTACACCTGGTGTGTATGCACTGATCAACAAAGTTATCCAAAACAATTCAATCTTTCACACAACTTTCATCTCGAGAGAAATCTTTGAAACTTTGAAGAGAATTCTTGTAAAAATTAGTGTTTTGCTCTTCCTTTCTTCTTTTAAAACTCAAAAAGATCTCTCTCTTCGAAATGATTCAAAGAGGTTTCAATTTAAAGCAGTTTCAAAATCATTTGAGATGAATTCAGGTGTGGTAATCGATTACTGGATAGTGGTAATCGATTACTCCAGAGAAATTTGCCTTCCTTGCTCCTTCAAGCACGAAGTAATCGATTACTATGGAGTGGTAATCGATTACTCCAGAGTAGTTTGGGTTCCCCTGGTTTCTGAAACTGTTGGTAATCGATTACAGCTCGTGGTAATCGATTACTTCAGCTTAAAACCTTCAAAAACTAAGTTTTTTTTTTATTCCTTTCAAAAATGGGGTTCCAAAACTTCTCTAGCTCAAATCACAAGTGAAAAACAAAGTTTCTATGGAACGATTGAAATAAAAACCACACTCAAAGCCTAAACTCAAACAATCAATACATTTAAAACTCCTATATTCAATCTATCATAAAGATCAAAAGTACAAGTATATCAAAACTAAAACTAGGGATGGCTTCTTCAGCTTCAAGTCCAACAATCTCCCCCTTTTTGGTTTTGATGTACCAAATGTTGTGTAGTTGATCTTCAATGTAGATGATGGCTTTGATGTGTCCTGCATTGTTAGTGTTTTTCTTTTTCTATTCTTTCAATTTTCATCAATTTCATACAGCATTTTACATATAGCTTTATGAATCATCCAAAGCATATCACTATATCAATCATAGACATATAAAGACAATTATTTGCAAAGCAAATTAAATCTAACTATTACAGTCATCCAATCAAAATATTCAATTGTTTTAATCTGCTCCCCCTAAGTAGAATACTTAAAAAACACAGATTCAAAAACTTCAACAAAACTTCAAAGCAATTACAGAGTAAAGCAATCCAAATATAAAGACTAAAGACAATTAAAGACAGTTAATAATTACACACTACTACTCCCCCTATTTGGTATATCAAATCAGAAGGTGAGATGTAGAGATGGAGTTACTAATCTGAGTCGTCATCCTGGATAAGTCTTTCCATGATCGTCTCCATCAAGTCCTTCACTTCCAGGAAATGCAGATCTTGTCTCTTTCCCAGATCATCAAGTCTCTTGTTGACGGTTGCTTCCAGTTCATCCATTTTGTCAATCATAATGGATTCGAAGCGCGATTGTGGAATGTACTCTCCAGAGTTGTCTTCATCCTCATCTTTATGCTCAGATTGTGCTTCCTCTTGTTCATGTTGTGGAATGGCCTGCTGTTCCTCTCTTGTGATCCAACCTGCATCGGTCTTGATGAGTCTCGTCATCTTCAATGCTCTATCGCCGATGACATGGACATCTTTGACTAGTTCTCTAGCTTCCTCAGTGGTGTCAATCTGAAAAATTTCAATTAATCTAGAGATAAAAAGAGAGTAAGGACACTTATTGTCTAGAAGTCTTCTAGTTTTCAGCATGTTGTCCATTATGACGTGCGTCCAGTCCACTTGAATCCCATTCTTCAGAGCATCAATGAGAATCATGTCATCCTCACTCAGTTGGGCATGGTTTGCTCCTCTTGCAGCCAAGATCCAGTAAACAGTGTAGTGTAGTAGCCTATCATCCGCTGTTAGGCCACCTATGTTGTAGGTAACTTTCTTGCCCTGTGCTTTTCTGGAATTCCTTTCCGCTTCCCAGTGTTGGGGACTCATGTAAAAAGAGTCCTTTTGTAAATCAAACCCTTTCTCTCTGAGTTTGTCCACATGTGCAATAATCCCTTCTTTTCTTAAGCCAGCAATTTGCAAGAAGTGAGCAGGGGTTAGAGTTATCTTGATACCTTTTATCTCTGAACTCACAGTCATCCTCTCCATATTTGGTTTGAGGTTTGAGTAAAACACCCGAACCAAGTCTGGATAGATGAATCCTTTCATCCCTACGAACCTCTCCAGGTGTTGTTGCCTCAGGAAGGTCTGGAATGTGAAACTCTGAGTGTCCAGCCATTGTAGGTCAAGAATCTTGGGTGGAACAAGACCCTTGTTCGCAAAGTCGAGGTTGAACCTAGTTTCTTGTCCTTTGGAGGTGAACCACCGGTTGACCCCTAATCCTTGTGGTTGCGGAGGAGGAGGAATTTCTGGTTGCTCTGACGATGTTGGTTTCTTCCTCTTGGAAGATTCTCCCACCTTTTTCTTTCCTTTAATCTCTTCTTGGCTGTATCGGTTTGCCCTCATCTTGATTCTTTTTCCTTTACCTTGTTCTTCCATTGTTGAGAGAGATATTGGAATTCTAGGGTTTGGAGGAAGAAGGTGAAGGGTTCTTCTGAGTAAGAGAGTGAATGGTGAGTTGAAGAGTTACACCTGCACTTCTTATAAGAGAGATCAAAGCCCAAAAGATTAGCCCAAGAACGAGGTAATTGATTACTAGCAGTTGGTAATCGATTATCTCAGTTCTTTATATAGAGGGAAGAAGAAAAACAATGAAAACAGTCGTGATAATCGATTACAGCAAACTGGTAATCAATTACTCCAGAGGGTTTCTCCAACAATTTTGAAAAACTTGTACTGTGGTAATCGATTACAGCTCGTGGTAATCGATTACTCCAGTGTAAAAATCCTTCCCAGAGTGAATTTCACTCGAAGTAATCGATTATCTTCCCTTGGTAATCGATTATTTCTATCAGAAGAAGGTTTTTTCTTGAAAAATTTTCACAAAAACAGAGTTATGGATAAAAGTAATCAAGTAAAAGGTTTAGTTTAGATGTTCCTCACTCAAAATACCGAGGTTTGATCTAAGTTTGTAAAACCTTTCTTTTGGTAATGCCTTTGTAAATATATCCGCCAATTGATTTTCCGTGTCTATGAATTCGATGTCACAGTCTCCTTTTTCAATGTGATCTATAATAAAGTGGTGTCTGACTTCGATGTGTTTTGTTCTTGAGTGCAGTACATGATTTCTTGTGATACTTATAGCGCTTGTGTTGTCGCATTTCAAGGGAATGTGATCTATCTTTTGCCCAAAGTCTTCGAGTTGGTGTTTCAACCAAATTGCTTGAGCACAAAGAACTTCCCCAGCTACATATTCAACACAGATTGATAGTGCTATGCAAGCTTGCTTTTTGCTATTCCAAGATATCAAACATTCTCCAAAGATGTGACATGTTCCACTAGTGCTTTTCCTATCCGTTTTGCTACCTGCAAAATCAGAGTCACTGAAACCAACAAGTAATGGTGTGGTTCCTTTTGGATACCATAGTCCACAACTTATTGTTCCTTTTAGATATTTAAGAATTTTCTTCACTGTCAGCCAATAAGATTGCTTAGATGCAGATTGAAATCTAACACATAAACATACAGAAAACATGATATCAGGTCTACTGGCTGTAAGATAAAGTAAAGATCCTATGACACCTCTGTACAAGGTAGTATCAACTTCATCACCTGCTTCATCAATCTCAAGATAAGTGTTAGTAGAAATAGGTATATTTGACACTTTGCAATTAGTCATTTCATATTTCTTAAGTAGTTCTTTAGTGTACTTAGCCTGATGTATGAATGTGCCACCTTCCATTTGTTTGATTTGGAGTCCTAAAAAGAAACTCAGTTCTCCAATCATGGACATGTCAAATTCTTCCTGCATATCTTTCACAAACTCTTCACAAAGTTGTTGGTTAGATGATCCAAAGATAATGTCATCAACATAAATTTGAACCAATAGAATGTAGTCAGATTTGTTCTTAATAAACAAAGTCTTATCTACTTTACTCTGTGGAATCCTTTTGATATGAGAAACTTACTCAGTCTGTCATACCATTGCCTAGGGGCTTGCTTCAGCCCATACAAGGCTTTATGAAGTTTGTAGACATGTGTAGGCCAAGTAGTATCCACAGAAACCGGTGGTTGTTCTACAAAGACTTCTTTATTGATGTAACCATTCAAGAATGCACTATTTACATCCATTTGGTATAATTTGAAATTGTTGATGCAAGCATAAGCCAGGAGTAGTCTAATAGCTTCAAGTCTTGCAACAGGGGCAAAGGTTTCTTCAAAGTCAATCCCTTCTTGTTGACTGTAGCCTTTTGCCACAAGTCTTGCTTTGTTTCTGACCACAACTCCTTCTTCACTCAGTTTGTTCTTGAATACCCACTTTGTACCAATAATGTTCATGTTGCCTTTGTTTGGAACAAGTTCCCAAACTCCATTCCTTTTGAACTGGTTAAGTTCTTCTTGCATGGCCATGATCCAAAATTCATTGTTCAAGGCTTCCTCTATGCTGGATGGTTCTACCTGTGATACAAAAGCAGTGTTATAGCAACATAGATTCTGTGAGGATCTAGTAGTTACCCCCTTGTGAATGTCACCAATGACATTATCAAGTGATAGGTTCCTAGGAGTCCTTCACTCTTTTGCTTGATCTGGTACAAGGTTTGGTTGAGTTTGCTGATGCTTTTTATCAATGTCTATGTTTCCTTCACCTATTTCATCATCATTATACAACAATCTTTCCTTTTGGAAAGTGTTAGTTTCATCAAATCTAACATGGACAGATTCTTCAATGCACATTGTTCTTTTATTAAAGATCCTATATGCTTTACTGGTATTTGAATAACCAAGGAAAATGGCTTCATCAGCCTTTGCATCAAACTTTCCAATAGGTTCCTTGCCATTGTTTAAAACAAAGCATTTACATCCGAAAACTTTAAAATAAGAAATGTTTGGTTTTCTTCCATAGAAAAGCTCATAAGGGGTTTTCTTTAATAAGGGTCTTATAGAAACTCTATTGAGAACATAACATGCAGTGTTCACAGCATCTGCCCAAAAGTGTTTAGGCATCATATGCTCATTCAGCATGGTTCTTCCAAGTTCTATAAGGGACCTGTTTTTCCTCTCCACCACTCCATTTTGCTGTGGAGTTCTACGAGCTGAAAAGCAGTGAAAAATCCCATATTTTTCACAAAACCTTTCAAAAAAGCTATTCTTAAATTTAGTACCATTATCACTTCTTAAAGCTTTAATTTTCAAATCCTTTTTGTTTTGAATTCTTTTGGCAAGTACCTTGAAAACTTCAAAGGCTTGATCCTTTTTCTTGATAAACAAAACCCAAGTAAATCTTAAATAGTCATCTACTATGACTAGTCTATACAGATTTCCACCAATACTAGCTATCCTAGATGGACCAAATAAGTCTAAATGCAAGAGTTCAAGCGGCTGATTTATAGAAACATGTTTAATATTTTTGAAAGATGCTTTCGCCTGCTTGGACTTTTGACAAGCCTCACATAGTCCTTCTTTGGAAAATATAAGTTTGGGGAGACCATAAACTAACTCTTTAGAAACAAGCTTATTCAAATGCATTATGTCAATGTGTGTTATTCTCCTATGCCATAGCCAAGACAAATCATCATTAGAAGTTAAACATGTAGAGTAAGGAGAAGAATGATCTACTTCCAATATGTAAATGTTGTTAGATCTCTTGCCAATCATGAGAAGTTCATCTGAGTCTTTGTTGCTGATGAGGCAATGTTCTTCATCAAAAGTAATTCTATAGTTCTTGTCACATAGTTGACTGATGCTCAGCAGATTGAACCTCAATCCATCGACTAGCAATACATCTTCTATTACTGTGTTTGCCTTATATCCAACAGTACCGTAGCCTAGTATTTTCCCTTTGTTGTTGTCTCCGTAAACAACAGATCCAGTTTCTCTTGGTGTGAAGGTGCTCAGATTCCTTCTATCACCTGTCATATGCCTTGAGCAGCCACTGTCTAAGTACCAAATTGAGCTTCTGCTGTTCAGGCTTTCTTGCAAGAGAAAAAGAACTTATTTTGCAATTGGTACCCACTTCCTCTTGGGTCCATGCATGTTAGTGCTACAGGTTTCTTTCTTAATCCATTTGTATTTGCCACTGGAAATCCCTTTCTTTCTAATCATGCAGTTGTATGATTTATGTCCAAGTTTCATGCAATAGGTACAAGTGAATTTGGCATGTTTAGTATTTCTTGATTTCATATGAACATGGTTTACAGAAATGTTGTGTTCCTTTAACTTGGAAATATTAGTTTCTAACTCACTTATTTTCTGTTTCAACATGGATACTTCCTTTTTCAAAGCAATGTTCTCTTTTTCAAAAGCTTCAGCTTGATTATAAAGCTCACAAAAGGCAGAATGCAATTCATCATATTCATCCATAATTGAATTTGTATCACTTACCTCATTGGATGTTTTTGCCATTAAGCACAGATTCGCCTCCTCATCTTCACTTTCAGATGTTGAGGATGTGTAGCCTTCATCCCAAGCTATGTATGCTTTCTTTTTCTTCTTTTCTTTTCTCACATGTCTTTCATTCTCAGATTTTCTCACTTCAGTGTTGTTGCTTCTTTTCAAGGTTGGACAATCTGATCTGTAGTGCCCAATCTTCCCACATTCATAACATGTCACTTTGACTGAAGTATTATCTTGCTTCTTGACTCCTTTTCTTGGTTGACCAAATTTCCTTTTCGTGTTGTTCTTCATGAACTTTCTGAACTTCTTTACCATCAAGTTCACTTGGTCTTCTTGTGAATCATTTCCGTCTTCAGAGGATTCAGATTCTGTTTCAGTTCTGTCTATTTTGAGAGCAATTCCTTTGGTTCTTTTGTCTTTCTGTTCCTCATCTGCCATTCGAGTCATATCCATTTCATATTCTCTAAGTTTCCCAAACAGTTCAGCACTTGTCATAGCAGCAAGGTTTTTGGATTCAGTTATGGCTGTTACTGTAGGTTGCCACTTTCTATTCAGTGATTTCAGAATCTTGACATTCACTTCTTCTTCAATGAAGTCCTTGCCAAGTCCTTTGAGATGGTTGATGTAACACCCCCCCCTTTTATTTGCTTATTTTACGCACTAATGTAACACCCCCCCTTTTATTTGCTTATTTTACTTATATTTTAATTAGTAATTTAAAGTGGTTAATGATATAGTAAATAAAAGAGAGATTTAGGAAACAACACTTTTATTACATAAGATTTAAAGTTCATTACAACTAGATTGCATAACTTTGTCCTATTATTATTTTACATAACTATCTTTCTACTACCTTAGAACATTTACCCAACACTTCTACACGCAAAACATAGCAAGCACCTTCACAACAAGATAGTAGCAACAACCAGTGCAAAACAGTGACAACTTCTCAATCCTACAAATCTGCTCCCTCGAACGTTATCCGAGATCATCACAAGTGTTAAAAACACAAAACGCAAGGGTGAGCTTTCCTTAAACCATGATCACAAACAAATAATTTTAACTATAGGAAAACTTTTGAAATTAAGTGAAAATATTCATAAAAACCCATATTTATTAAACAATCTACAATATTCTTCAAGATTTCTTTGAAAATATTAATTTATTATTTTAAAACCTGTGTAAAAACAAACCATTAGTTCAAATCACAAATTAAGATAACCAACCACAATAAAACAAATAAGCCATTTATCATAATAAATAATTTAGGGATGAATTCCAATGAATCATATATTCAATTAAAACACACAACCACTATTGTATGCTCCTAGTTCTATATGATGCATGCACCTTCACCATGCATTTTCACTCTTCACTCGAAATGCAATGTGGCGCCCTCCACTGGAATAGCCTGGGGCATCTGATTCTCACACTCAACAGACCCACCAGAGGTAGACACTCCGTAATTTGTCGAGTTCCCTCAGAGTCCGGCAGGACCTCCCCTGCAACATGTGATCATCATGAGCAGGGCAATTTTCCCACCAAGAGAACCCCCAAGCCCACGGCATTCCACTCACTCAGGCGAGAATCCATTCAAGGACTTACGGACTTGGTTTACTACTATCCAGTCACCAATGCAACATGTTCTAGGACCTTGAATTGTATAATGACCTTCATCATATTTTAGGTATTGACCTTTCCACCAGGTCATCCTTCATCTCACCTCATTCTAAGTATTGCCCATTCACCAAGCAATCTTAGAATATTGCCTCTCCACTAGGCATTTCCAATCGATCATTAAACAATTCAAGTCCATCGTCATTTCAATGCAACCACGCATGTCACCACTTACTCACATCCAATTCACCAAGTTATTGCATATAATGCACAAAACAAGTTATACTTGAATGTATAATAAAACAACTGTGTACCACCACAAATTTGTGTTTATGACACATATATACATGTTAATATTCAAAAGAGGATTGATCAAAAGACAAAAGATTGAAGTTGTTCATAATAAAAGTAAGATGCTTAATATCAATAATAAATGTTTCTATTTCATTTACTTAGTTATAAAGTAGTCATAGTATTCAAAGAAATAGTTGAAAGAGGAAAACAATTTTAAAATAATCATTCAAAGGATAAAGAAAACACAATCTTAAAGAATTAAAAGGAGTGTAAGAAAGATGAAGAAAAGAAACACCAAGAAACTAAAGAAAGATAATGAAAGTACCAAGGAAAGAAAGTGGAAGTACTAAGGAAACAAAGAATAGAAAAAGAAGGATAAGGAAAGATCCCCTTACTGGTTTCTCCTAGCTTCCTATATGCTTCCTCTACTTACTTGTTCCTACTTGGTTGGAGAGATTTCTTCTTAGGGTGGAGAAAATATAGAAAGGTTCTTGGAATGGAAATTGTTTGAGAGAATGTAAGAGTGTTCTTTGGATTATGTCTTCATTTGACACCCCTAAGTCCTATTTATAGACTTCCCAAGAACTATCTAGAGAATTGGAGATTGATTATAAAGAAAAATCTTAGTTTCTATAAAAATATCTTAGTTTCCATTAAAATATCTTAAAAGGTAAAAGAAAATATCTTAGTTTCCATCAAAATATCTTAAAAGGTAAAAGAAAATATCTTAGTTTCCATCAAAATATCTTAAAAGGTAAAAGAAAATATCTTAGTTTCCATCAAAATATCTTAAAAGGTAAAAGAGAATTCTAGAATGGTTGATGAGTCATTATTTTGATCACTTTCGGTAAAATAGGCATAACTTCCTCCACAAATATTGTTTTGAGCTCAGGTTTCTTGCAAATGAAAGAGGACTGATAAAGCTACAAATGTCATGAAGGCACAAAGAGCAAATTCGGACTGCATCTGGTGTGAAATTAGCCTTGAAAGTGGACCACGAACCAGTGACGTGAATTTACTATATTTTTCCACATTTAACCACTCTTGGTAAAATAGGCATAACTTCCTCCACAAATCTCCAATTGAGCTCCGGTTTGTTTCTAATTAAAGAAGTTTGAAAGATCTAGAAATGTCATGAAGACATCAAGAGCCAGTTTGGACCGTTTCAACATGTAGAGTAAACTAGTAGTTTCTAGAAAAATTAGAATAATAACGAATTTCTAAAATCAACAAGAATTTTGTAGAAACATGTAGAATAAGTAAGAAATGTCTAGAAAAAGTAGAGTAATCATGAATTTTCTAGAAACAAGTAGAATAGACAAGATGTTTCTAGAATAAACAAGTATTTCTAGAGATAGATAGAATAATCAGGAATTTTCTAGAGAATTAGGATAAGTAGACTAAATATGATATTTTTTAGAATGGATAGGAAGAAAATTTTTCTAAAAGATTTTAGAAGTATTTAGGATCTATAAAAAATAACAAAGACAAGGGAAACATTCCAACAAAGGCACGTAAGCATAGTCAAGAAATCAATCAAGTCAACATAATCTAATCACCAATATTTCCAATAGATCTTGATTTATTTATTTGTTTATTATTATTAAAATTTCTTTAATTTTTATCCTCATTCATACGTAACCTTCTTCAAATCATATTTAAATTTCTTGAATGTTACAGTTGATGATGTGTGTGAATCTCTTTTGCATTTCCATTATAGATTCTCCTTGTAACATTCTGAATGTCTCATATTCTTGAATGAGTGTGTTCTTCCTAACTCTCCTTACCTCAGCAGTACCTTCATGGGTTACCATGATAAGCTCCCAAGCTTCTTTTGCTGTTGTGCAAGCCAATATCCTAAAAAACTCATCAGAATTCAAGGCAGAGTGTATGATATTCAAGGCCTTAGCATCATTTTCAACCCTCCTAATCTCATCTATGTCCCATTCCTCAAAAGGTTTCTCTATCTCTTTTCCATTTTCTATTTTCATTGAAACTTTGTAGTCATTTACCATAGCCTGCCAGATACTTCTGTGAATAGACTCCATAAAGATCTTCATGCGGACTTTTCAGAATGGATAGTTATCACCGCAGAACAATGGAGGTCTATTTATCAAAGCTCCTTCAGCGAAGGGTAAAAGATTACTAGCCATTATAGGGAACTATGTAGGATTACTAGATTGATTTACTAGTTAAAGCTCTTGATGTCAATTGTTGGTCCCTATATGAATCTAGAGGGGGGGGGTGAATAGATTCAAGTTCCCTCACTGACAATTACTTTTTCTCACTTCTTCCCAATTCAATTTTATCTTGAATTACAAAACGTATCAGAGATATGAACAGCGGAAAAACAAGGAAAAATTGTAAAGCAAGAAAACAAAGAATTAAGAGGAGATAAGGTAGAGAAGAGAGTTCAAACAGAGATTTATACTGGTTCGGCTTTCGGCCTACATCCAGTCCCAACCCAACAATCTGTTGCGATCGGTTTTCCACTATAATGATTCTGTGTTCAATACAATCACACTGCACAAACACAAAAGCAAATCAAATACTCAAAAACCATATGTTCTTCACCTAAGAACATACATTGATCCTTGATCCCTTCAAGAATCAACCTTTGAGAGTACCTCTCTCAAAAACTTATCAACTCTTTCAAGAGAATACCTTTCTCTATAGAGTTAAAACCAAAAAGATAACAAAAGATAAAGATCAGATAGAATTACACCTGGTGTGTATGCACTGATCAACAAAGTTATCCAAAACAATTCAATCTTTCACACAACTTTCATCTCGAGAGAAATCTTTGAAACTTTGAAGAGAATTCTTGTAAAAACTTAGTGTTTTGCTCTTCGTTTCTTCTTTTAAAACTCAAAAAGATCTCTCTCTTCGAAATGATTCAAAGAGGTTTCAATTTAAAGCAGTTTCAAAATCATTTGAGATGAATTCAGGTGTGGTAATCGATTACTGGATAGTGGTAATTAATTACTCCAAAGAAATTTGCCTTCCTTGCTCCTTCAAGCACGAAGTAATCGATTACTATGGAGTGGTAATCGATTACTCCAGAGTAGTTTGGGTTCCCCTGGTTTCTGAAACTGTTGGTAATCGATTACAGCTTGTGGTAATCAATTACTTCAGCTTAAAACCTTCAAAAACTAAGTTTTTTTTTATTCCTTTCAAAAATGGGGTTCCAAAACTTCTCTAGCTCAAATCACAAGTGAAAAACAAAGTTTCTATGGAACGATTGAAATAAAAACCACACTCAAAGCCTAAACTCAAACAATCAATACATTTAAAACTCCTATATACAATCTATCATAAAGATCAAAAGTACAAGTATATCAAAACTAAAACTAGGGATGGCTTCTTCAGCTTCAAGTCCAACAACAATACCATCATGAATAACATTTCTATCAAATTGTCATGGTCTCCCTAGAAGTAAATTAGTAGCTTCCATAGGCACTATATCACATAAAACATCATCACAATATTTACCTATGGAAAACGAAATCAAGCATTGTTTATCAACTACTAACTCACCATGTTCACTTAACCATTGTAGTTTATAAGCTTTAGGGTGGGGAGAAGTTCTTAGTCCTAGTTTGTCTACCAACCGAGAGCTAACAACATCAGTACAAGAACCAACATCAATGATAAGGGAACAAGTTTTACCTTCAACAAGACGCCTTATATGAAAAATGTTCTCTCTTTGGGACTCATCCATACCTTGGCAAAAGTTGTTGAGCATCCTCCTTACTATGAGCAAGTCTCCACTCTTGGCCTCCTCACAAGAAGAGTGCTCCTCAGCTTGGGAAGCTTCATCCTCACTTGATGATGAGCAAGAGTCTTCACTAGTCATCTCCCCATCATGCCTCATCACTATAGTCTTTCTATTTGGGCATTGTGAAGCTATGTGACCCTTACCTAAACATTTGAAACATTTAATGTTACTAGATTTAAAAGAGTTAGAAGAAGAAGGTACCTCTTTGGGCTTGGAAGGCTCACGGTCACCCCTTGGTTTCACCATAGGAGCATTCTCCCCTTTACCTTTATCCCTCCAACTAGAAGAACTAGGTGTAGAAGCCCTCTTGTAAGTAGTCCTCCTTCTAAGTTGGCCTTCTATTCTTTCGGCCTTATGCACGACCTCCTCCAAAGTGTAGTAACTTTGAAGTTCCAAGACATCTTGGATGTCTCTATTCAAGCCATGAGTAAATCTAGCAAGGGTGGCCTCCCTATCTTCTTGTTACTCGGCCCTAAACATGGTAACCTCAAGGTCTTTATAATACTCTTGGACATTTCTTGTACCTTGGATCATCCTTTGAAGCCGAATGTGTAGGTCTCTAGTAAAAGAAGGTGGAACAAACCTTTCCTTGAGAGCTTGCCTCAACCCGAGCCAAGAGTTGATCATAGGCCTCCTCATGCGTGCTATGTCTTGTTGCACTTGATGCCACCATACTAGCACATAGCCCTCAAACTCAAGAGTAGCAAGGTTGAGCTTCATCTCATTAGTCAAGTTAGGATAACACAAGAAAGTTTGGTCTACCTTCATGGCCCAATCAAGGAACCCTTCGGCCCCTCCTTCACCACTATACTTAGGAAGCCTCACCTTAGGTAGCCCTTCATCCCTCCTTGGATCATCACCATAGTATGGCCTCCTTGAGTCTCAGCTATACCTCCTAAAATGGTATCCACCACCTCTCTCCCTTCTCCTCTCATTCCCATGCTCATCAAAACCGAAACCATCCACCTCATTTTCTCTTCCATCACTCCCAATGGAAGCTTCATAACCTCCTCTATTGTTCTCCCTCCTTCTCTCATTTTCTTCTCTCCCTCTCCTATCATTTGCTTCCTTATTTCTCCTCTCTTTCTCCTCTCTATTCCTACTAGACTCTCCACTATGCCTCCTCTCACTACCCAACCTCCTTTCAATCGGCCCAACTCTCTCATCAAGGGTGGTATTCAATCTACTCATCAACACATCCATCATTTTGAGAGTTTTGGGTGACAAATCATTGCCAAAACTAGGAGAACTAGCCATCGCTGCAAGAAAAGGTTAGTGTACAAGAAATATAATAGGAAATAAAGGATCTTACCACTCTCTAAGTGTATCCACTCAATCAACTCGTGTTTCACACTTAGTGGCTTTTTCTCTAATGAAACTCTCTTGCCTTTTTCCTCTCTATCTCTTGGTTCTCACTTAGAAATTATTTTCAAATCAATTATCAAGTTCCTACCAAGCCAATGTGAAAGAGGAACAACACCCTAGCTAGGCTTAAGAAGTCCGAGAGACAAATACTCAAAGACAAAACTAGGAGTCCAAGAAAGACAAGCAAAAAAAGGCTCAAAATGAAAGAAAGGCTAATCAAATTTGGAGTAAACTTTGATGAGACAATCACTACACACTCAAGTCCAAGACAAGGTATTAGAAATTCAACTTGGGTGATGTGTGCTCAAAACTAAGTCGAAGGGTGTGTCTAATTGCCAATTCTTTTCACTTTTCAAATTTTTCTCTTGTTATTTTGGTTCTTTTGATTCTTTTGATTTTGCTTTTGTATGGTCCTTAATCAATTTCTACTCTTTTTGGACCCATACATTTCACTTTTCACCACTACTTCTTTTTCTTTTGTTTTTCTCACTTGTTTCTTCTCTTTGTTTTTGATTTTGTATTTTTTCTACACACTATGTATGGCTGGACTGAAACCAATAATGTAGAAGAGCAACCTCCAAGTTCAATTTCTAAAACCCAAAAACGAAATTATCAAAGGGTTACACAAATTGGACCTAAAGAGTGCTCTAGAAGCTAACTAAATGCATGTTCATGTGAAACTTACACTAGAAGCCTCTTCTATTTCATGGAACCCATGTAAAATATGAAACCCACTCAACAATGGTGCAGCACATACATCATACTCATGGTTTTGGAAGAGAAAACACAAAGGACTAAACAAAACTACAAGAAAACAAATCAAACAAACAAGCTTACAAAGAAAGTTACTCTAGAACAAAGAATCTTGTCATGGAAGCTAAAGTAACTATGAGTAAAACTTCAAGATAAGCATGCCTAACCATGGAAACCCACGGTTTGAAGAAGAAAAATGAAGTAAAACATGCTTAGACAAGAACTAACCGAACAAAATTGAAACAACTCAAAGAAACAAAGACTAGGCTATTGAAAGAAGACATGGAACAATGAAAACTCAAAGAAAGCTATGGAAACACATGAAACCCATAACTAACCCGTTGAAGATAACCCATTGAAAAAGACAACAAGCTCATGATACCACTTGATAAAGGCCTCCTTAGAGAGATTCCAAAGAGTCCTTGATGTTGCCCAATCTAGCTTCTTCAATGCAACTCCAAGCCAAGCTTTAATGAAGCTCTCGGTCAAAGCTTTAATGGTGGGGTAGAAAACCGAAAGAGAAAAGGTGAAGGGGGTAAGGAATGGGGAAGGTTGGCGCCATGGCAACCCAATAAGCCTAGGAAGAACAGCCACAATGGAGGATGGAATCCATTGATAAGATCCAAGGGTGGACATTAGTTCCTTCCATAGCAAGCTAAGCACCACACCTCAGTAGTATAAATAGGATTTCCTTTGTAATTCATACACTTTTTGATTAATTGAGAATTGAATTCAGAAAATTGAGAGTGTTTTCTCTCTTGTGTTCTTGTGAAGAACCTTGAATCTCATCAATGGCTTCCTTGCTCCATTGTGGCGGTTCCACCTCAAGCTTATTGGCACTTGCCATGGCGCTTCCATTCCTCTTCTAATCCATTTTCTCCATTTCTTTTCTCCTTGAGGCGCAAGCTTCTTCTTCCTAAACACCTAAGTCTCCATTGAAGCATGAAGATCTGTGACTCCTATGCTATTCTCCTTGAGGATTGCATCAAATTTGGTATCTAGAACTTGTTCTACTTCAATTGGAGCATTCTTCTATCCGGTTTGAGTTTTTGCTTTGAATTTTCGTTTTCTCTTCAATTTTTCTTGTAGATCCGTGTTGTTTGAACTTGTTTGAGTTCTTCACATGTTCCTTGAGTTGTCTTCATCTTGATTTTGAGTTTTCATGTTGAAAAAAATTCTAGATTTAAAATTCCTAGCAAATTCATGTCAATTTCACTGTTTAAATTTTTCTTTAGCTTGTTCTTGTAATTTGTCATATGTGTTCTTGTTTTGTATCACATGAACCGTGCCAAATTCTTCTCTAATTCGTGAATACCATGCCTTGTTGTGATTGAGGTGCTGTTCTTACGTTTTTAGTGCTAAGAATTGTGCATTACAAGTTCAAGTAGCTTTCACCATGCTTAATCTAACTTACTAGTAATTTTAGACTTAATTTTGCTTTAGTCTTAGGTTTTTTTCTCAATTCGGTCCAGCAAAAGAAAGTCAAGAAAAGAAGTATAAAAAGTCAAAAAAAAAGAAAGAAATTCAAAAGAAAGATTACAAGAAAAAGAATCACAAGAAAATTCAAAGAGAAGAAAAACAAGAAAAGTGAAATTCTAGTGAAATTCAAGTGAGTAGAAAAAGAGCAATTGAAAGTGAATTTAGTGAAATTAAAGCCTAAATGTGCAGTGCAGTACCTTGACTATTTGAGCCTCTAAAAACTCCCAAAATTAGTGGTTTAAAGGACTTAGAACACTAGAGGCACTTAGGACTAAGCATTATCACCAAAACTTGAGTTTAGATTGCTAGTAGCCTAGATTCTTGAACTTGTGGTTTGTGATGTGCTTGGTAACTTGAAACTTTATTTTTCCCCTGTATTTTGAGCATATTACTTGGATGTACAGTGGTGGAAAAGCTGCACCTAATCACTTAAATTCACTTCACAAAAATTCACTTGAAACTTGCCTAAACTTCGGTTTCAAATTGCTATTAAATTGGCTTGAAATTTTGTCTTCGGTGTTGCCATAATTTTCCAGTTTTTGAGCATTATTTGTGGCTGTCCAAACTGCAGTAGTTTAGTGCCTTTGTCACATATAAACTTCTTATATTTGAGTAGCCAAAATTTTGTTCATCGAGTACCTTTTATTGCTTGTCATTTTTGGACTCTTTTGTCTTGAGTTTGTATTTCTTGGAATTCCTAAGCTTGACTCTAGAACCGTTCCTCTTTCACTTTGGATACTTGAACCTTGAATGATTGATTAGAGGTTTGAACAAGAGTATAAAGAGAGTTTGAGTGGAAAAAGACAAGAGTGAACATTAGAGAAAGAGTCTTGAAAGTGTGAAATACGAGTGACTTGAGTGCATACACTTAGTGAGTGGAAATGATTCCATTTTCTTCTATTTTTTGTGTACTAATCTTTGTTGTGCAGCTATGGATAGTTCTCCTAGTGTAGGAAATGACCTATCACCTAAAACTAGAAAAATGATGGATTTAATGAAGAGTATTTTACAAACTAGTTTAGAGGAGAGGTTTGATCTAGAAAGGAGAGCTAAGGAAGAGAGGAAGATTAGGAAGGAACTAGAGAAGAAGATCCTTGGTGAGACAAGTGGAAACCATGCAAATCATGAACCTAAGGGTGCTGGAAATTCTAGTAACCGAGGAAGTGCTAGTAGAGGAAGTCAATATACACCTAGGAGTAGTGAGGGTGGAAGCAATGATGAAGATGACCATGAGTATAGAGGTCATAGGAGAGGTAGAAGGGAAGACTATGGAAACTATGGAGGGTATGGCCGAGGCAACCATTTCTACGATGGAGAGGGTAGGATAGATGAGAGGAACCTTAAGCTAAACCTACCTAAGTTTAATGGTGAAGGAAGTGCCGAGACATACCTAGAGTGGATCATGAAGCTAGACCAAGTTTTCTCATGCTATCCCATTTTGAATGAAGAAAAGAAGTTGAACTTAGCTATATTGGAGTTTGAGGGATATGCATTAGTGTGGTGGAGCCAAATTCTAGTAGAGGGTGAGAGGAGGAGGAGACCACAAATCACCTCATGGACCCAACTAAAAGAAGCTATGAGAGCTAGGTTTGTGCCACCCACCTATGAGAGAGACCAACACATAAAACTCCAAAGGTTGACTCAAAGGACCAAGAGTGTGCAAGATTACTATAAGGAGCTTGAGTTGACTATGCTAAGATGTGACTACCAAGAGGCTCGAGAGGCCACACTAGCTAGGTTCACCCATGGACTTAATAGGGAGATTCAAGACATTCTTGAGCTCCAAAGCTATGTGACCATAGAGGAGGCCATACACAAGGCCGAGAAGGTGGAATAACAAATCAAGAGGAAAGGCACCTTCAAGAGATCCTGTATTTCATACTTTAACTCTTGGAGAGGCAAAGGCAAGAATGAGGGCTATTCCAACACAAAAAGCAAGCATGACCAAGACATCACCAAGGTAAAGGAGGTACATCCTAACCCTTCTAAACCTAGTTCTATTAAATGTTTCAAATGTTTAGGTCATGGCCACATAGCCTCTCATTGCCCAAACAAGAAAGCTATGATGGTGAGGAATGATGGAGCAATCACAAGTGAAGATTCAAGCTCATCATCTAGTGAGAGTGAAGTGTCAAGTGCAAGTGAGCATTCCTCTTATGAGCAAGCCGAGGAGGGAGACCTATTGATGGTAAGGAGGATGCTAAGCAATGTAAGTAAGGAGCTTGATGACTCACAAAGGGAGAATATCCTCCATAGTAGATGTACTATTGAAGGGAAGGTATGCTCTTTAATTATTGATAGTGGAAGTTACACTAATGTAGTAAGCACTTGATTAGTGGATAAATTAAAATTGAAAACATCTTCACATGCTAAACCATATAAGCTACAATGGTTGAGTGAAAAAGGAGAGTTAGTGGTAGATAAACAAGTACTCATATCTTTTACTATTGACAAATATAATGATGAAGTACTTTGTGATGTTGTTCCTATGGAGGCCACACACTTACTCCTTGGTAGACCTTGGCAATTTGATAGAAAGGCTATACATGATGGAGTTGCCAATACTTACATTCTTTCTCATGTAGGTAAGAAGGTCACACTCAAACCACTAACACCTAAGGAGGTTTGTGAAGATCAAATAAAGATGAAGCTTAAGAGAGACTAAGAGAAGCAACTCACCTTAGCCGAGAGCTCCAAGGGCACACCCAAGTATGGTGGTAAGCCCACGGCCGAGAGCTCCAAGGGAGGTAAAACTAAAGGGAAGTTGTCTAATCCTAAGGTCCATAAGCTTGAAAAATTGAAAAGTAAAAAGAATGAAAAGAAAGAGAGCTTCTTGATAGAAAGGAGTGAGCTCAAGAGAGATTATCTAGCTAGGAAGTCCATGTTTGTTTGCATGCCTAATCCTTTGGTATTGAGTTCTAACTTTGTAGGTGAGCAAGGAAGCTTGGAGGCCTTATTGGAGGAGTTCCAAGATGTCTTTCCCAAAGACATACCTCACGGCCTTCCCCCTATAAGAGGCATTGAGCATCAAATTGACTTGATACCGGGTGCACCACTACCAAACCGTCCAAGCTATAGAGGAGTTCTCCTCAAGAGAGCCATGAAATTCAAAGGCAAGTGCAAGAGCTTATGGACAAGGGTTGGGTGAAGGAGAGTCTTTCTCCTTGTGCATCACCCGTGATATTAGTACCTAAGAAGGAGGGAACATGGAGGATGTGCACCGATTGTAGAGCAATCAACAATATCACTATTAGGTATCGCCATCTTATCCCTAGATTAGATGACTTGTTGGATGAATTGCATGGTGCTTGTGTATTCTCAAAGATAGATCTTAAAAGTGGTTACCACCAAATTACAATGAAACAAGGGGATGAGTGGAAAACCGCGTTTAAGACTAAATTTGGGTTATATGAATGGCTTGTTATGTCATTTGGCTTATCTAATGCACCTAGTACCTTCATGAGGCTCATGAACCATGTGTTGAGAGAGTTTTTAGGAAAGTTTGTAGTTGTGTACTTTGATGATATTTTGATATATAGTAAAACTTTTCTTGAACATCTAACACATTTGAAATGTGTCTTGGAAGTACTTAGGAAGGGATATCTCTATGCCAACAAGAGCAAATGCACCTTCTCCACCAACAAGGTAGTATTTCTCGGTTTTGTAGTGAGCTCTCAAGGAGTTCAAGTTGATGAAGGAAAGGTAAAAGCTATACAAGAGTGGCCTACTCCCACTTGTGTAAAAGATGTTAGGAGTTTTCATGGCTTAGCTAGTTTCTATAGGAGATTTGTTAAAGACTTTAGTACAATTGCTTCTCCTTTAAATGAACTTGTTAAGAAGGAAATTCCATTTGTGTGGGGGCCTAAGCAAGAGTGATGCAATCCTCAAGGAGAATAGCATAGAAGTCACAGATCTTCATGCTTCAATGGAGACTTAGGTGTTTAGGAAGAAGAAGCTTGCGCCTCAAGGAGAAAAGAAATGGAGAAAAGAAATGGAGAAAACGGATTAGAAGAGAAATGGAAGCGCCATGGCAAGTGCCAATAAGCTTGAGGTGGAACCGCCACAATGGAGTAAGGAAGCCATTGATGAGATTCAAGGTTCTTCACAAGAACACAAGAGAGAAAACACTCTCAATTTTCTGAATTCAATTCTCAATTAATCAAAAAGTGTATGAATTACAAAGGAAATCCTATTTATACTACTAAGGTGTGGTGCTTAGCTTGCTATGGAAGGAACTAATGTCCACCCTTGGATTAGATTCTAATCTAATGGCTATGAAGGGAAGCTTGTGGTGGAAGCTTGATTAGCTTGGAGGACAAGGATCAATCCTCCACCCTTGGATGTAGATCCTCATCCAACGGTTATGGCATCAAGCTTGCACTCCAAGCTTCTAAGCTTAGCCCTTGGATTAGTATCCTCATCTAATGGTCATGGTGCCAAGCTTGCACTCCAAGCTTCTAAGCTTAACCCTTGGATTAGAATCCTATCTAAGGGTCACTAATTATTTGTTTATTACAAGTTTAGGCTCAAATTAAATCCTTAAAACAATTACATAATTGAAAGAAAACTACTAATAAGCCTAAACATTAAAACATTTCGCTGAAAATTCCTGGAAGCATTCCAACGCTAACTTCAAGCTCATTTTCCAACTAGTTGCAGTTCGAACTGGGTTTTGGTGTCTTCATAGCTTTTGTATCCATTGAAGTCGTCTTTAATTTGGCACCAATAACGCCTCAATTGGACTTGTGTAGCTCGAGTTATGATTGAAATACTGAAACAGGTCAGACGCAAAAATCAGCAGCGAATTTTATTAGAAGCCCAAAATTGAAAAGTAAGGTTGGAGAGTTTGGTTGGGCTTTTGGAGATGGTCCTCCATCAAACCCTCCTTCTTATGGTCAACTTGTCCCCAAGTTGACTTAGGTTCTCACCTACAAAAAAAAAAATTCCACCCGGATCAAAGATTAAACACACTTTGTCAAGTTTTATATTTAATATCAAAGTGTATTTCCAACTCATTTTATTAACACAATCATGAGAATAAAGGAAAGCATATAAATGTTGTTTCTCGGTATGATAGAAATTCCGAATGATTCCTAATTTTTCATTAAGGTGTGGTGATATTAGGAAGCTTCCTTTAGGTGTAGGACTTTGTGATGGTCCCTCCTTCTTAGACTCCTCCTTCCACCTAAAAAAATACCCATGAGAATAATCAAACAAGGTACCTAACTTAGTATTTTCCCATACTTTCCAAGACCTAAGGTCTTGAGAACCTATTGTGTCACAATTATTTTTGTGCATAGTAGGAATAGCAAAAGGAGTAAGAGTTAAAGAAGTTTCCTTTTGATAATACACAATTCCCTTTGTACTTCTCCTCCTCTATCCATGTTGTTCCAAGGTTCCTCCACACACAACACTTCATTTGGAATCACATCAAAAGGAAGTTTGTAAAGATGATCACAAGAATCTTTGATTAAAGCATTAAGTACATTCCTTTCAACATCTTCACACAAGAGGTGATCAATTTGCTCTTTCGAATCCTCCTTTGGAACAACACCTACAACTTCCTCAAGGTAAGAATAAAAAATGTCAAATGAAGGGTTAGTATTAACAAGTAAAAAATCATTTTTCTCCTTCATTTGTTTTTCCATCAAATCTATTTCCTTAGCTTCTTTTTCTCTTAATTCTTTTTCTCTCAACTCATTTTTCTTTCTCACAAGCTCGGTATAAATCCTTTCATTTTGTTCTATCAACTTTCTTTCTTTTCTTTCCCTTCTCTCATGCTTTTCTCTCAAGGTTTTCTCCTTCCTCCCATGATGTTCACGATTTCTACTAGCCTTCTCAAGGATCCTCTTATCATGCTCCTTTCTCAACCTCCTTTCCTCCTTTTCTCTCCTTCTTTGGTCGAATCTCTCTTCCAAATTTGTGTGAGTCATGGTACTCATCAATCCCACCATCTTCTTTTCTTTAGGTGAGAGATCATTCCACACACTAGGAGAACTTTCCATGGCTGCACAAAGAAAGGTTAGATAACAAGTACAAACATATAAAAGATCCTTGCCACTTTCTAAGTGTTTCACTCTAGTAGCACTCGTGTATCACACTTTCAAGACTCTTTCTCAAATGTTCACTCTTGTCTTTTTCCACTCAACCTCTCTTTATACTCTTGTTCAAACCTCTAATCAATCATTCAAGGTTCAAGTATCCAAAGTGAAAGAGGAACGGTTCTAGAGTCAAGCTTAGGAATTTCAAGAAATACAAACTCAAGACAAAACCTTAGGAATCCAATAGAGACAAGCAATAAAAGGTACTCAATGAAAGGAAAATTAGGCTACTCAAATGAAGAGTTTAGTATGAGACAATGACAAGTAAACTACTGCACAAAATATGCTTTCAATTTAAGGCACAAATCTGGAAAAATTGGACAGCAACTCAAGTACACAATTCAAGCCAAATTAGAAGTAATTTGAAGCCAAAATAGAGACCGATTTTTGGGGTAAATTCCAAGTGATTTTGTGAAATGATTTTAGGCAATTAGGTGCAGTTTCTCACCACTGTACAGTCAATAATAATGTTCAAAATATAGGGTAAAAACAGAGTTTCAAGTTACCAAGCACATCATACACCACAAGTTCAAGAACTAGGCTACTAGCAAGCTAAACTCAAGTTTTGGTGATAATGCTTAGTCCTAAGTGTCTCTAGTGTTCTAAGTCCTTTGAACCACTAATTTTGAGAATGTTTAGAGGCTCAATTAGTCAAGTTACTGAACTGCACTTTAGGCTTGAAATTTCACTAAATTCACTTTTCAATTGCTCTTTTTCTACTCACTTGAATTTCACTAGAATTTCACTTTTCTTGTTTCTCTTCTATTTGAATTTTCTTGTGATTCTTTTTCTTGTAATCTTTCTTTTGATTTTCTTTTTCGTTTTACTTTTTATACTTTTTTTCTTGACTTTCTTTTGCTGGACCAAATTTAGAAAAACCTAAGACTAAGGCAAAATTAAGTCTAAAATTACTAGTAAGCTAGATTAAGCAAGGTGATAGCTACTTGAACTTGTAATGCACAAATCTTAGCACTTAATTCACGTGTACAGCACCTTGAACATATTCAAAACAGAGATTCATGGATTTGAGAAGATTTGGCACGGTTCATATGCAGCACATCAAGAACATATATGAAGAATTACTAAAACAAGCTAAAGAAGAAATTTAAACGGTGAATTGACATGAATTTGCTACGAATTTTAGATCTATAATTTTTTTAACATGAAAACTCAAAATCAAGATGAAGACAACTCAAGGAACATGTGAAGAACTCAAACAAGTTCATACAACACGGATTAACACAAAAAAATTGAAGAGAAAACGCAAACTCAAAGTAAGGAAAATTCAAACCGGATAGGATGCTCCAATTGAAGTAGAACAAGCTCTGATACCAAATTTGATGCAATCCTCAAGGAGAATAGCATAGAAGTCACGGATCTTCATGCTTCAATGGAGACTTAGGTGTTTAGGAAGAAGAAGCTTGCGCCTCAAGGAGAAAAGAAATGGAGAAAAGAAATGGAGAAAACGGATTAGAAGAGAAATGGAAGCACCATGGCAAGTGCCAATAAGCTTGAGGTGGAACCGCCACAATGGAGCAACGAAGCCATTGATGAGATTCAAGGTTCTTCACAAGAACACAAGAGAGAAAACACTCTCAATTTTCTGAATTCAATTCTCAATTAATCAAAAAGTGTATGAATTACAAAGGAAATCCTATTTATACTACTAAGGTGTGGTGCTTAGCTTGCTATGGAAGGAACTAATGTCCACCCTTGGATTAGATTCTAATCTAATGGCTATGAAGGGAAGCTTATGGTGGAAGCTTGATTAGCTTGGAGGACAAGGATCAATCCTCCACCCTTGGATGTAGATCCTCATCTAACGGTTATGGCATCAAGCTTGCACTCCAAGCTTCTAAGCTTAGCCCTTGGATTAGTATCCTCATCTAATGGTCATGGTGCCAAGCTTGCACTCCAAGCTTCTAAGCTTAACCCTTGGATTAGAATCCTATCTAAGGGTCACTAATTATTTGTTTATTAAAAGTTTAGGCTCAAATTAAATCCTTAAAACAATTACATAATTGAAAGAAAACTACTAATAAGCCTAAACATTAAAACATTTCGCTGAAAATTCCTGGAAGCATTCCAACGCTAACTTCAAGCTCATTTTCCAACTAGTTTTAGTTCGAACTGGGTTTTGATGTCTTCAGAGCTTTTGTAGCCATTGAAGTCGTCTTTAATTTGGCACCAATAACACCTCAATTGGACTTGTGTAGCTCGAGTTATGATTGAAATACTGAAACAGGTCAGATGCAAAAATCAGCAGCGAATTTTATTAGAAGCCCAAAATTGAAAAGTAAGGTTGGAGAGTTTGGTTGGGCTTTTGGAGATGGTCCTCCATCAAAGAGGAAGCCTTTCGGTTATTAAAGGAAAAGTTAACTAATGCACCTATTCTTGTTTTGCCTAACTTTGATTTGTCCTTTGAATTGGAGTGTGATGCTTCAAATGTAGGAGTGGGAGCCGTGTTGACACAAGGAGCACATCCTGTGGCCTACTATAGTGAAAAGCTCAAAGGTGCACAAGTGAACTACTCAACGTATGACAAGGAGATGTATGCCCTAGTGAGAGCCTTCCAAGTATGGCAACACTACCTCTTTCCCAAAGAGTTCATAGTGCATACCGATCATGAGGCTTTGAAGCACTTGAAAGGCCAAGGCAAATTGGGTAAAAGACATGCAAGATGGGTAGAATTCATTGAAACTTTTCCTTATGTCATTAAATACAAGAAGGGTGTGAATAATGTTGTAGCCGATGCTCCTAGTAGGAGATACACCTTAATTACCATGTTAGAAACTAAGATGCTAGGTTTTGAACATATCAAATGCTTGTATGAAAATGACCTTGATTTCGGTGAAGCTTACATGATGTGTGTGCATGGGGCTCATAAAGATTTCTATAGGCATGAAGGCTATCTTTTTAAAGGAAAAACTTTATGTATGCCTAAGACATCTTTAAGAGACTTACTAGTATGTGAAGCACATGAAGGGGCCATCATGGGGCATTTTGGAATTGATAAAACCCTAGCTATATTACAAGAACATTTTTATTGGCCACACATGAAGAGAGATGTGAACCGATTCATATCTAAGTGCATTGCATATCATAAGGCCAAGTTATGAATCATGGTTTGCCTAGAACCAAAAGGGGAATGGACTCATTGTTTGTTATAGTGTGTAGGTTTTCTAAAATGGCACATTTCATTGCTTGTCGCAAAGTTGATGACGCCACACACATAGCAAACTTGGTTTTCAAAGAAATGGTGAGATTGCATGGGTTGCCAAAGAGCATAGTGAGTGATAGGGACTCCAAATTTCTTAGTCATTTTTTGGAGGACCCTTTGGTGTAAGCTTGGCACCAAACTCTTGTTTTCTACCACTTGTCATCCTCAAACGGATGGCCAAACCAAGGTGGTTAATAGAACATTAGGTCAACTACTAAGGTGTTTTGTTAGGGATAATGTGAAGACTTGGGAGGAGCATTTATCATTTATTGAGTTTGCTTATAAAAGAGTAGTAAATGCAACTACTAAGTATTCTCCATTTGAAATTGTATATGGATTCAATCCATTATCCATACAAAGATTAAGGATCAAATTGAGAAGAGATACACCAAGGTGGCGGCTAAAGCAAACCAACATAAGAAAGATGTTCAATTTCAAGTGGGAGATTTGGTTTGGCTTCATCTAAGGAAGGAGAGATTCCCTACTCTTAGGGATCAAAACTTTCACCTAGAGGAGACGGCCCTTTCAAGATTCTCCAAAAACTTGGACCAAATGCTTACAAACTTGACCTCCCTAACACTTATACTTATAGTAATTCTTTCAATGTTAGTGATTTATCTCCTTCTGTTACCGCCACAATGGAGAAAGAAAGTCATTGATGAGATTCAAAGTTCATCATAAGAACACAAGAGAGAAACACTCAATTTTCTAAATTCAATTCTCAATTAATAAAACATTCCTCTACAATTCAAAAGAAAAACTATTTATACTAAGTAGAGTTGGCACCAACTTGCAACCCAAGCAACTAATCTTAACCCTTGGATTAGGATGGAGATCAACGTGTGGGAAGCCTTCTCAAGCACTTCACACGGATCACCAATCCTAGTCTTTGGATTAAGATCCCATCTAAGGGCCATGGTTAAGGCAAGAGTGGTGGGAAACTTGTGACTCAAGTTTGAATCTCCACCTCTTGATGAGATCTAGATCATAGGGTTGAAATTCACTCTTGACTGGCATAAGACTTGTGACTCAAGTTTGAATATTAACCCTTTGGTGAGATCTTGATCAAGAGGCCTAGAATTACTCTTGAGGTGGTGCCAAGAGCATGCATGATGGAGGACCATCCTTGACAAGAAGAGTTACAAGAGCCATGCACAAAAGAATTCAAGAAGAAGTTGAGAGTCAACTCAAAAGTCAAAGCCAAGATTCAACTCAAGACTCTTCCTTAATTTGTAATAGGACTTGTAACCTTCTAAACATGTTGTAAAGTTGTAATTAGGTTAGGAGAAATTAATTTGGGCTTTGTTTAGTGAATAAATGCACATCCAAGGTAGATATACTTCCAGTTTCAGGATGGTAATCGATTACCACAACCTGGTAATCGATTACTTGAGAGGCTGGCACTGTGGTAATCGATTACCACGACCAGGTAATCGATTACCACCGAGACAATTTCAATTCTGGACACCCAAAGATCCTTGGTAATCGATTACCACGACTAAGTAATCGATTACCACGAGCAATTCTCAGCTTTTCTGAACTTTGGGCTGTTTCTCCATTTAAATACGTAAATGTATATAGGTTAGAAGCTTGGGCTGCAAGCTAGCACTTCTCCAATTAGTATAAATACCTAACAAACTGAATTGTAAAGAACTTTTGGAAATTGAATATAGAATTCAGAATTTGTGTGAGAGCATTTTCTCTCTAGAGTTCTTGTGAAGAACCTTGAATCTTATCAATGGCTTCTTGATCCATTGTGGCGATTCCACCTTGAGCTTATTGGCACTTGCCATGGCGCTTCCATTTCTCTTCTAAACCATTTGTTCTCTTCCTTTTCTGTTTACATCTTTGTTTTTCCCCAATTTAAAAACCTAGAAACTCCATTGAAGCATGAAGGTCCGTTCAATTCTTGCAATTCTCTCGAGGCTTGCATCAATGCATTTTCGGATTCAAACTCAACCTTTAGATCTAGATCCCATCTAAGGGTTAGAATTCAAACTAGGTGCATGCTTTTCCCACTCACCTTTCCCTCCAAAACTCTCTCCACTCTCCATAGGGAGAGTGTGCCACACTCTCTCTCAATTACTCAATTAAATTGAGTCTTAAACTATTACAAAGACAAGGCTCAAATTAAAACCTTAAAACAATTACATAAATTGAAAGAAAACTACTAATAAGCCCAAACATTAAAACATTTCAAAAAAATTTCAGGAAGCATTCCAATGAAAACTTCAAGCTTATTTTCCTACTGGATCCAGTCCGAACTAGGCTTTGGTGTCTCATAGATTTTGTAGCCCTTGAAGTGTTCTTTAATTTTCCACCAAGAACTCCTCAATTGGAGTTGTGTAGCTCGAGTTATGGTCCGAATACTGAAACTGGTCAGATACTAAAATTAGCAGCAAATTTTATTAGAAGCCCAAAATTGAAAAGTAAGGTTAGAAAGTTTGGTTGGGCTTTTGGAGATGGTCCCTCATAAAACCCTCCTTTTTATGGTCAACTTGTCCCCAAGTTGACTTAGGTTCTCACCTATAAAATAAAATTCCACCCGAATCAAAGATTAAACACACCCTTTCAAGTTTTATATGTAATAACAAAGTGTATAGTCTACTCATATCAATAATACAATCAAGAGAATTTAGGGAAGAATATAATTTTTGCTTCAAGACATGATCAAAATCCCAAGTGATCTTTAATTTCTTCTTAAGGTGTGTTGACATTTTTCCTCCATTAAGTGTGAAAATTTTTGATGTGCCCTTCTTCTTAGATTCTTCCAATACCCTAAAATATTTGTCCCTATGAAAGCAATGGTTAATAGGTACAATCAGAAATTCTAAATTTTCATACTAAAGAATTGTCCGAGGCTTAAAGCCACAAGACTCTAGTGTATAATATGAAATCTCATATTTATTAAAAATAAAAGGATTAGTAAGTGATAAGGAAATTTTCTCAAAAGGTAATGCAAATTCTAAAGGTATTTCCTTTTCATAATCATAATTGTTCCAGGCTCATTTGTACACAACTCTTTATTAGGAATCAAATCAAAAGGAAGTTTGTAAAGATGATCACAAGCATCTTTAATTGAAGTATTAAGTTCATTCCTTTCAACTTCTTCACACAAGAGATGATCAATTTGCTCTTTGGAATCCTCGTTTGGCACAACACCTACAATATCCTCGAAGAAAGAATCAAAAGAATCAAATGAAGGGTTAATATAAGCAAGTAATAAATCATCTTTCTTCTTCATTTGTTTTTCCAACAATTCTAACTCTTTAACTCTTCTCAAACAAACTTGAATTTCTTTTTCCCTCAATTCTTTCTCTTTTATCTCATATTCAAATCTATGGCTTACTCTTTCGCTTCCACTCCTTCTATGAACTTCTCTTCTCCTTTCATGCTCTTCTCTTTCCCTTCTCTCATGGTTTTCTCTCAAGGTTTTGTCCTTCCTCCCATGATGTTCACGGTTTCTACTAGCCTTCTCAAGGATCCTCTTATCATGCTCCTTTCTCAACCTCCTTTCCTCCTTTTCTCTCCTTCTTTGGTCAAATCTCTCTTCCAAAGTTGTATGAATTATGGTACTCATCAATTCCACCATCTTCTTTTTTTTAGGTGATAGATCATTCCATACACTAGGAGAACTTTCCATGGCTGCACAAAGAAAGGTTAGATAACAAGTACAAACATATAAAAGATCCTTGCCACTCTCTAAGTGTTTCACTCTAGTAACACTCATGTATCACACTTTTAAGACTCTTTCTCTAATGTTCACTCTTGTCTTTTTCCACTCAACCTCTCTATATACTCTTGTTCAAACCTCTAATCAATCATTCAAGGTCCAAGTTTCCAAATTGAAAGAGGAACGGTTCTAGAGTTAAGCTTAGGAATTCTAAGAAATACAAACTCAAGACAAAACCTTAGGAGTCCAAGAAGACAAGCAATAAAAGGTACTCAATGAAGCAAATTTTGGCTACTCAAATATAGGAATTAATATGTGACAAAGGCACTTTAACTATTGCAGTTTGAACAGCCACAAATTATGCTCAAAACTGGAAAAAATGATGGCAAACCGAATACACAAATTCAAGCCAATTTAGAAGCAAATTGAAACCGAATTAGAGACCGAATTTTAGGCAAGTTCCAAGTTAATTTTGTGAAGTGATTTTAGGTGATTAGGTGCAGTTTTCCACCACTGTACAGCCAAGTAATATGCTCAAAATACAGGGGAAAAACGGAGTTTCAAGTTACCAAGCATATCATACATCACAAGTCCAAGAATCTAGGCTACTAGTAAGCTAAACTCAAGTTTTGATACTAGTGCTTAGTCCTAAGTGTCTCTATAGTTCCAAGTCCTTTGAACCACTAATTTTGGGAGTGTTTAGAGGCTCAAATAGTCAAGGTACTGCACTGCACTTTTAGGCTCTAATTTCACCAAATTCACTTTTCAAATGCTCTTTTTCTATTCACTTGAATTTCACTAGAATTTCACTTTTTCTTATTTTTCTTCTCTTTGAATTTTCTTTTAATTCTTTTTCATGTAATCTTTTATTTTGATTTTCTTTTTCCTTTGAATTTTTTTGCTTCTTTTATTGACTTTACTTGCTGGACCAAATTAGAAATTCCTAAGACTAAGGCAAAATTAAGTCTAAAATTACTAGTAAGCAAGATTAAGCTTGGTGAAAGCTACTTGAACTTGTAATGCACAATTCTTAGCACTTAAATCATGAGAAAAGCACCT
The DNA here is from genome assembly GCA_026586105.1 of Hylodesmum podocarpum. Taxonomy (NCBI): domain Eukaryota; kingdom Viridiplantae; phylum Streptophyta; class Magnoliopsida; order Fabales; family Fabaceae; genus Hylodesmum; species Hylodesmum podocarpum. The sequence goes on along the minus strand of JALJEV010000118.1, from coordinate 1,092,002 downwards.
CAAACACATTCAAATCATAGATTCACAGCTTAACATGGATTTGGCACAGTTCATATGAAGCAAAAGTAATAACACATGTGAAAAATTACTAGAATAAGTATAGGAAGAAATTTAAACGGTGAATTCACAAGAATTTGATTGGAATTTTAGATCTAGGAATTTTTTAACATGAAAACTCAAATTCAAAATGAAGACAACTCAATGAACACGTGAAGAACTCAAACAAGTTCATACAACACGGATCTACAAGAAAAATTGAAGAGACAACGAAAATTCAAAGCAAGAACTCAAACTGGATAGAAGAATGCTCCAATTGAAGTAGAACAAGCTCTGATACCAAATTTGATGCAATCCTCAAGGAGAAGTGCTTTATGATACTCAGATCTCCATGCTTCAGTGAAGGCTTGGTGTTTGGAAAGAAGAAGCTCAAGGCCTCAAGGAGAAAAGAAAGAAGAAAACGGATTAAGAGAGGAATGGAAGCGCCATGGCAAGTGTCAATAAGCTCAAGCTGGAACCGTGATGAAGCCACACTTGGAAGGGATTCCATGGAAGCTCCAAGTTCCCACACGAACCTTCAACATTCACCGAATCAATGGAAGCAAAGAAGAATTGGTTCGGTAGAAGTGAATTAAGGAGTTTCGGTTTTGAGAAAACAAAGCAAAAATGGAGAGGAAAGAAATGGTTATGGCGCCAAGGAGAGAACTCCTATAAGCCTAGGAGGAACCGCCACAATGGTTGAAGAAGCCATTGATAAGATTCAAGGTCTTCCCTAAGGGAACAAGAGAATTTCTCTCAAAAGCTAGAAGCTATTTCAATTATGTCAAAAAGTTCTTTACAATGGAAAAGTTAGGGTATTTATAGGTTGCAAAGCTTGGGCTCCAAGTAATCCTAGCTTGCCTTGCAAGCTAAGTAAGCCTTAACCACGGTTGGGAGCCACTAATCACGGTTAGGGCTCAACCAATCCGTGGAGCTTCCTTGCAAGCCAAGTAACCCAAGTGGTTACTTGGTTGTTAGGAAGCACATGGCTTTCACATGGCCTCCACATGGGCTTGTCCCCTCCTTGTCCCCTCCTTGTCCCCTTCTAGTGGCCATGTGATGAGCCATGTCATTAATCCTAAACTTCTCTTAATCAAGGGTGGAGATCTTTGATTAAGCTTAGGCATGGATCCAAGGCTTAATCAAAGGCTCCCTCTTTGTTTAAGAAGGTTTTCAAGTCACACAAGTTTTAGAACAAAATGATTTCAACCGATTTTTAAAGTCTTGTGTGGCTTGACTTAGGATTGTGGCACGCGTAGGATTTGATGGAGCCTTAGGCCTTGGGCCTATGAAAACCCACGGGCTTAAGCCCAAGTATTCCCTAAAGCTATTACATCATAGGACTTAGTTATGTTTCAAAAGAATTTACAAGTAAACTACAAGTACTAGGTCCTATACTATCTTCTTGTTCTTGGAGTTTTCCCACCTCCTCTTCTAGCTTCCTTTGCATACTTCTAGTAACTCTTCTAGATGTTCCTACATCAAACCGCCACAATGGAGCAAGGAAGCCATTGATGAGATTCAAGGTTCTTCACAAGAACAAAAGAGAGAAATACTCTCAATTAATCAAAAGTTCCTTTACAATTCAAAAGAAAAACTATTTATACTAAATAGAGTTGGCGCCAACTTGAAACCTAAGCAACTAATCTTAACCCTTGGATTTGGATGGAGATCAACGTGTGGGAAGACTTCTCAAGAACTTCACATGGATCACCAATCCTAGCCTTTGGATTAAGATCCCATCTAAGGGCCATGGTTAAGGCAAGAGTGGTGGGAAACTTGTGACTCAAGTTTGAATCTCCACCTTTTGATGAGATCTAGATCATAGGGTTGAAATTCATTCTTGAGTGGCATGAGACTTGTGACTCACGTTTGAATATTAACCCTTTGATAAGATCTTGATCAAGAGGCTTAGAATCACTCTTGAGGTGGTGCCAAGAGCATGCATTTTTGGATTCAAACTCAACCCTTAGATCTAGATCCCATCCAAGGGTTAGAATTTAAACTAGATGCATGCTTTTCCCACTCACCTTTCCCTCCAAAACTCTCTCCACTCTCCCTAGCGAGAGTGTGCCAGACTCTCTCTCAATTACTCAATTAAATACAGTCTTAAACTATTATAAAGATAAGGCTCAAATTAAAACCTTAAAACAATTACATAATAAGCCCAAACATTAAAACATTTCAGTCCGAACTGGGCTTTGGTGTCTTCATAGCTTTTGTAGCCCTTGAAGTCTTCTTTAATTTGCCACCAAGAACGCCTCAATTGGAGTTGTGTATCTCGCGTTATGGTCTAAATACTAAAACTGGTCAGATACTTAAATTAGCAGCAAATTTTATTAGAAGCCCAAAATTGAAAAGTAAGGTTGGAGAGTTTGGTTGGGCTTTTGGAGATGGTCCTCCATCATATCCCCACCAGAAGAACCTCCTCCAAAGAGACTCATTAGGAGCATGCTCAGAAAGCTAGAAGAGGAGTTGGAGATGGAGAGGGACAAAGGATTCTACAAGTTTCAAGACCTTAGAAATACTAAGGATTGTAATATTCTTGTAAATACTTTTAAATCTTGTAATGCCGTGTAAGAGCTTGGCAATCTCACGGCCCAATTTATTTAGGGCATACTTGGTTTTCCTTTTTCTTTGTTATTGGAATGCATGGTTTTGGTCCCTATGTTGAATCTAGATGGGGGGTGAATAGATTCTAGTTCCCTACGTTCAATTTTATCTTTTCTCACTTTCTTTCCCGATTCAATTAGTTACAAATAACAGGTTCAGAGATTTAGCAGTGGACATAGAAGGAAATTGTAAAGCGAGAAATACAGAGAAAGATAAGAGATAAGGTAAAGAGAAAGCTTGGACAGAGATTTATCCTGGTTCGGCGTTCGGCCTACGTCCAGTCCCAACCCAACAACTGTTGCGATTGGTTTTTCCACTATAATGATTCCTTGTGTCTAATACAAACACACTGCACAAACACAAACAAAATCAAAATAACCAAAACATATGTTCTTCTCCTAAGAACATATCTCTCTAATTCTTGAATCCTTCAAGAATCACCTTTGAGAGCACCTCTCTCAAATTCCTTAACTCTTCTTCTAGAGAACAACTTTCTCTTAAGAGTCTTGAACCAAAAACGAAATACAAAAACAAGATAAAGATCAGTAAAGATTACACCTGTTATGTATGATCTGATCAAGATTATAACTAATGTATTCAATCATTCACACACTCTTCATCTCTAGAGAAAATCTTTTTAAAATCTTGAAGAGAATTCTTAGAACTTGTGTTCTTTGTAAAAATAGTTTTTCGCTCTTCCTTTCTTCTTGAAAAAACTCAAAGATCTCTCTTGTTTTAAAAATCATTTCAAAGAGGTTTCAATTTAAAGCAGTTCAAAAGCTTTTTAAGATGAATTCTGGTGTGGTAATCGATTACTCCAGAGAGATTTTGCCTTCTCTGTTATCTCAAGCACGAAGTAATCGATTACTAGGATGCGGTAATCGATTACTCCAGAGAGTTTTAGGATTCCCTGATTTCTCAAACTATTGGTAGTCGATTACTAATATATTGTAATTGATTACTTTAGCTTAAGAACATTTTAAACAACAGTTTTCAACTTTTCAAAACAAAATAGGGTTCCCAAACTGCTCTAGCTTGATTCTCATAGTAGATTCAACTTCTCTGTGAAGCGAGATTAAATAAAAACCACACTCAAAGCCTATTCTAAAACAATCAATACAATTAAGCTCCTATTTACAATCTATCATTAAAATCAAGATTACAAGTAGATCAAAACTAAAAACAAGAGACGACTTCTTCAGCTTCAAGTCCAACACATGGCTTAAGGATACGAATAATAAAATGATGAGCATTAAAGTCACAATAGAATTTCAAGTAAATTTCAAATGAATTTGAGTTTAAGTGAAATTCTGAAGTGAACTCAAGAGATGAGGGTTAAGTGGGTTTCTACTTAAGTGGTGATCCATGTCTCCACTTAAGGAGAATCCTCAACCCTTGATCAAGTTACCTTTTCAAGGGACTAGATCAAGAATTGATGACATGTCACTTGGAAAGTGACATGTAACTTACCTAGCTTCATCATTAGTTAGTTGTTACCCTTAAGTCTAGTTAGGATTTTTCAGTTAGGTTAGTTTTAGGTTAGGTTAGGATTAGTTTGGCTTGCCTTGCAAGTAAACCGTGGTCTATATATACTTGCCAAACCAAATGTTAAACACTTTTTGCATAATTGATGAATGAATAAGCTTTGAGCTTTTCTTTGAGAGAGGACTCTCTTGTTTTGCTTAGCAAGGTTTCTTGGATCTTATCAATGAATTCTCACCTCCATTGTGGTGGTTCCTCCTAGGCTTATTGGCTTGCCATGGCGCCATTCTTCCCATTACTCACCCCCTTTCCACTTTTCCTTTTCGGTTCTAACTCCACCCATTAAGCACTTGACCGAAAGCTTCCATTGAAGCTTGGTTTGGAGATTCTTGAAGAAGCTAGATTGGGCAACACAATGACTCTTTGAAATCTCTCGAAGGAGGCCTTTATCAAGTGGTATCATGAGCTTGTTGTCTTCTTCAATGGTTCATCTTCAACCGGTTAGTAATGGGTTTCCTAAGTGTTCATAGTTTTCCTTTGAGTTTTCATGTTCCATGTCTTTTTTGAATAGCCTAGTCTTAGTTTCCTTGAGTTTTCTTTGTTTTATTTCGTTGGTTTGGGTCTAAGCATGCTTTTCTTCTTTCTTTCTTCTTCAAACCGTGGGTTTGAGTGTCCATGCATGCTTGTCTTGAAGTTTTACCCATAGTTGCTTTAGCTTCCATAACAAGATTCATGGTTCTAGAGTAACTTTTTTTTTTTGTAAGCTTCTTTGTTTGACTTGTTTCCTTGTAGTTTTGTTTAGTCCTTGTGTTTTGTCTTCCATAACCATGGGTATGTTGTATGTGCTGCACCAATTTTGATTTGGGTTTCATGTTTTAACATGGGTTCCAAGAACATGCATTTAGTTAGCTTCTAGAGCACTCTTTAGGTCCAATATTATGTAGAACCTTGTGAATTGCGTTTTGGTTTTTAGAAATTGAACTTGGAGGTTGCTCTTCTTCATTTTTGGTTTTGGTCCAGCCATACATAGTGTGTAGAAAAATACAAAATCAAAAACAAAGAAAAAAGAACAAGTGAGAAAAACAAAAGAAAAAGAAATGGTAGTGAAAAGAGAAGTGTATGGGTCCAAAAAGAGTATCAATTGAGTAAGGACCATACAAAAGCAAAATTAAAAGAACAAAAATAGCAAGAGGAAAATTTGAAAAGTGAAAAGAATTGGAATTAGACACACCCTTGGACCTTGTTTTGAGCATACATCACCTAGTTGAATTTCTAGTAATTTTTGGTGTAGTTTTCACTTAGTGCTTGTACTGCACTTCCTATATTTTGATGATGCTATGACTATATGAACCTTATTTTGCAATTGGATTTAAATTTTAAAAGGTTTCATAATCATAGAACATAGAATCATTTCGGTCTCTAATCAAATTTCAAGAAATCCGTCGCTAAAATTTGGAGCATTTTCGGTGGCTAATTTGAATTTGTGTGTGGCTGTCCATTTTGATGCTTATACTCTTGATCACGGTTTTGGACTTGTTTTCCCTGAAAATTAATGTTCCTTTGATGTCCATACATGTGCCATTGTCTCATCAAAGTTTACTCCATAATTGATTAGCCTTTTCTTTCATTTTGAGCCTTTTTTTGCTTGTCTTTCTTGGACTCCTAGTTTTGTCTTTGAGTATTTGTCTCTTTGGACTTCTTAAGCCTAGCTAGGGTGTTGTTCCTCTTTCACATTGGGTTGGTAAGAACTTGATAATTGATTAGAGAATAATTCCTAAATAAGAACCAAGAGATAGAGAGGAAAAATGCAAGAGTTTCATTAGAGAAAAAACCACTAAGTGTGAAACACGAGTTGATTGGGTAAATACACTTAGAGAGTGGTAAGATCCTTTTATTTCCTATTATATTTCTTGTGCACTAACCTTTTCTTGCAGCAATGGCTAGTTTTCCTAGTGTTGGCAATGATTTGTCACCCAAAATACTCAAAATGATGGATGTGTTGATGAGTAGGTTGAATACCAACTTTGAGGAAAGGTTTGAATCAATTGAAAGGAGGTTGGATAGTAAGAAGAGGCCTAGTGGAGAATCTAGTAGGAATAGATAGGAGGAGGAGAGGAGAAATAAAGAAGCAAATGATAGGAGAGGGAGAGAAGAAAATAAGAAAAGGAGGGAGAACAATAGGGGAGGTTATAAGGCTTCAATTGGGAGTGATGGAGAAGAGAATGAGGTTGATGGTTTCGGTTTTGATGAACATGGGAATGAGAGGAGAAGGGAGAGAGGTGATGGATACCATTTTAGGAGGTATAGCCGAGACTCTAGGAGGCCATACTATGCTGATGATCTAAGGAGGGATGAAGGGCTACCAAAGGTGAGGCTTCCTAAGTATAGTGGTGAAGGAGGGGCCGAGGGGTTCCTTGATTGGGCCATGAAGGTAGACCAAACTTTCTTATGTTATCCTAACTTGACTAATGAGATGAAGCTCAACCTTGTTACTCTTGAGTTTGAGGGTTATGTGCTAGTGTGGTGGCATCAAGTGCAACAAGACATAACACACATGAGGAGACCTATGATTAACTCTTGGCTCGGTTTGAGACAAGCTCTCAAGGAAAGGTTTGTTCCACCTTCTTTTACTAGAGACTTACACATTTGGCTTTAAAGGATGATCCAAGGTACAAGGAGTGTCCAAGAATATTATAAGGACCTTGAGGTTACCATGTTGAGGGTCGAATATCAAAAAGATAGAGAAGCCACCCTTGCTAGATTTGCTCATGGCTTGAATAGAGACATCCAAGATGTCTTGGAACTTCAAAGTTACCACACCTTAGAAGAAGCCGTGCACAAGGCCGAGAGAATAGAGGGCCAACTTAGAAGGAGACCTACTTTCAAAAGGACTTGTACACCTAGTTCTTCTAGTTGGAGGGATAGAGGTAAAAGGGAGAATGCTCCTATGATGAAACCAAGGAGTGACTGAGAGCCTTCCAAACCCAAGGAGGTACCTTCTTCTTCTAACTCTTTTAAATCTAGTAACATTATATGTTTTAAGCTTCACAATTGATGCAAACCCATGAGGAGTTACCCCTTTGCTTATCCATGAAGATCCCTTACAAGTTCCTCATGGGTTTGCATCAAAATTTGGTATCAAGAGGTTGTTTTTCACCTAGTTGTTCTTCACTTGTGGTATTGAGTCTAGCTCCTATCTTTTTGCTTTCAATTTTTGATTTAATTGAATTTTTGTTGAGTTTATTTTGTGTGTCTTGGCTGTCCAATACATTGAAGAAATGTTCTGACACTCATGGTAGATCATACATTGATGCAAATCCATGAGGAACTTGTAAGGGATCTTCATGAATAAGCAAAGGGGTGCCCCAATCTTCATTCACCAATGTTCAATCACTCTTAAACAGTGAAATAACTCAATATATAGCAATGATAGCTCGTGGTCAACACAAAAGGGGGAAGAAAGAAATCAAAAATGGAAGAAGGAAGAAGTGTGGAAAGAGCCATGGATGAAGCACCCAATAAGCTTGGTTGGAGAATCGCCACTTGGATCATGGATCCATGATAAGATTCAAGGTTCTTGGAAGAAACCCTAGGAGAGCTCTCTCCTTTTCTCAAGACTTTAGTCTTAGAAATTCTGTATTTCATATATTGACCAAAGTGAGTACAATAGAAATGTTGACCAACTTAAATGAAAGTGCAATGGGCCTAAGGTTAGAAATCTGAAATGTTCTCCACCCTAGGATGAAATGAGTGATCAATGGTGAGATGAGAGACACACTAGGCTGTGCACACTTCACAATTACAAGGCCCAAATTCAAGTCTTAAAATAAATACATAATTGAAAGAAACTAATAGGCCTAAACAATTAAACAACTCGCTGGAAAATCCTGGTAGCATTCCAACATTAACTTCAAGCTCCATTTCATCCTAGATTCAGTCCGAACTGGGCTTTGGTGTCTTCATAGCTTTTGTAAAAATTTAAGTCAGCTTTCAAATTCCACCAAGACGAAATTAATTGGAGTTTTGTAGCCCACATTATGCTCAAAATACTGAACCTGGTCAGCACCCCGCTGGAACATCCTGGCAGTATCAAAACATTGCTTTCAAGCCCAATTTCCTCTTAGATGCAGCTAGAACTGGGCTTTTATGTCTTCATAGCTTTTGTAGCCCTGTAAGTCAGCTTTACAAAGACACCAAGAAAAACTAAATTGGAGTTGTGTAGCCCAAGTTATCCTCCGAATACTAAACCTGGTCAGACAGTCAAAAACATTGCAAATTTTATTAGAAGCTCAATTTATTAAAAAGTAAAGTTGAAGAGTTTGTTAAGCTTTTGGAGATGGTCCTCCATCAAACCCTCCTTCTTGTGGCCAACTTGTCCTCAAGTGGCCTTAGGTTCTTACCTACAATAAAATTCCACCCGGATCAAAGATCAAGCACACCCTATCAAATTTTATATTTAATAACAAAGTGTGTAGCCTATTCATATCAATAACACAATTTAAAGAAGGAAAGAAAGAATTGAAATGTTCATTCATGGTGTAACCAAAATTCTTAAGAGTTTCTTCTCCTTTTCCAACTTGTGTTGACATTTGTTCCTTGATCCATATTTCTTCACTAGGTTTGGAAATTTGTGGTATGCCCTCCTTCTTAGGTTCTTCCAATAACCTAAAAAATATTCAACATCATGAAAACAATGGTTAATTGGTACAATAAAAAATTGTAAATTCCCAATCTCAAGGGTTGTCCAAGGCTTAAAGCCATAAGACTCTAATGCAATCTCATCTTTATTAGAAGTAAAAAGAGTATCAAGTGACAAACAAATCTTCTCTAGTGGTTGCTCTAATTCCATGGGTGCTTCATTTTCTTCATGATGTGTGCTCCATGGAAACTTTATAGACAATTCATCGCTAGGTACTAAGGTAAAAGGATTCTTGTAAGGAATGTCATAAACAACTTCACCATGTGCTTTGAGTTCTATCTCTTCCACATCCTCACACAAGAAGTTGTTGTCTTGTATTTCTTCCTTTAATGTCATTTCTACATCATCCTTCAAATGAGAATCATCATAAACAAAGTAAGGATCAATACAAACAATTAAAGTATCAATTATTTCCTTCTTTTGTTCTTTCAACTCTTTCTCCTTTAGCTATTTTTCTCTCAACTCTTTCTCTTTTAACACTTTTTCCCCTTAACTCTTTCTCTTTTAGCTGCTCTTTTACTATCAAGTCTTTCATCTCTCTCAAAATTCTCTCTTTAAACTCACATTCAAGTCTCTTATTTTCCTTCCTAACTCTTAGATCTTCATCACCAAAGACCCTTCTAGTTGTGTGTGGGTTTCTACTATGGTATGTGTTTCGGTCATGCCTTTCCTTTCCTCTTCTCTCTTCATCAAAGGCTTTAAAGACATACTCCTCATCATATTTACTTATCCCACCACTTTTCCAAGGTGAATAATGGTTACCCTTTTTCCTTTCCCTTTCACTTCCACTCTTTCTATTTACTCCTTTTCTTCTTTCATGCTCTTTCCTTTCTCTTCTCTTATGATTTTCTCTCAAGGTTCTCTCTCTTCCCTCATGATACTCATTTCTCACCCTTCTTTCAAACTCAATCCTCTTATTTTTTTCTTCCCTAAACCATCTATTTCTCTCCCCCCTAACCTCATTCAAACTCTCTTGACGCTCATTCTTGAGGTTGTGTTGTAGGTGAATGAATTTCTCCATCATGGCATCCATAACCTTTTGGTTTCTAGGAGATAACTCATTGCCCACACTTGAGGAACTCTCCATTGCTGCAAGAAAAGGTTAGAACAAGAATAATAGAAGAGAATTAAAAGTTCTTTCTCACTCTCTATGTGTTTGCACTCACACTCTTGTTTGCACACTTAGGAGGCTTTTCTTAGAATTTGCTCTCTAGCATTTTTCCTCTCACTCTCACTTAAGATTTCTTGAGAAACCTCTATCAATTATCAATGTCCAATTTTTCCAAGTGAAAGAGGAACAATTCAGCTACAAAGCCTAGGAGATCAAGAAGACAAATACTCTAGACAAAACTACAAAGATTCCAAAAAAGACAAGCAACAAAACAAGACTTAATGAACAAAAATTTAGCTACTCAAAATGGAATTTAATGCTCAAGACAATGGCTACTATATTTACTGCACTAATAATGAGAGAAAACTAGTATTTAAAACTGCAAAAATATTTGAAACAAAAACTTAAAGAATGGAATGAATCAAATGCAAGTTTGCTGGAAAATTGACTGAACCGTCACCAAATCTGCCCAAACTTGTGAAATTTTTTAGCATAGCAAATGAGCTTGGAAAATTATGAAACTTTCCAGTTGAGCTTATATATATGTATATTGAATGACCAAATTCCCAGAATTCAATAAATCAAAGGTTAGCACCATGAACCAACTAGAAACCGTAACTGTTACAGTTTTCCGCCCAACCGTCGCCAAACTGCAACTTAGGCTTCAAAATTGGCTCAAAGTGACTTGAAATTTTGGGGATTGGTTTGGGTGATCTTTATGCACGAAATAAGCTCAAATTAAGGTGCAGGGCAGCCACAAATATGGGTCCAAAAACAGGGCAAATATGTCTAGGCACATACAAAGCACACGACAAGTTCAAATATCATGCTATTAGCAAATTTGACACAATTTGTAATTTGATGCCTGAGCCTAATGAATAATGTTTCCTAATTGAGCTTGGACACTAAATTTGTGGGTTTTTAATGACCCAACTTACCAATGTACTGCACTCAATTTTTTCCAAAAATTTTCTACTACAAGAGCTATTCAGTTTCACTCTAAATTTTCTTCAATCTTCTTTTCTTGAATTTTTCTTTGACTCTTTCTTTTAAGTATTTTCTCTTGCTCCTTTCCTTTCTTTTGTTTTTCTATATTTTTCTTTTGGTTATTCTTTGTTGGACAGTCCAAGTATAGGCTCAAATACTCAAGCAAGTCAAGTCAAACTTTGCTAACAAGCAAGATAATGCATGGTAGTGGTAACTTGAACTTATAATGAGCAATGCACATAGTAATAACACATATAAGCACTAATCAAGCCACATAAGATGCAGGGGATTAAAATTCCAGCAAGGAGACTCAAAATACATATTGAGAAAGTTCATCAAACACATGGGGGCTATCAACTAGATGTGTCTAGCATGTAGAATAGGTCATGTATGATTAACCATGAGTGTCAGAACATCTAATCTATGTATTGGACAGCCAAGACACACAACAAAACTCAAATAAAAATTCAATTGAATCAAAAATTGAAATAAAAAAGATAGGATCTAGACTCAATACCACAAGTGAAGAACAACTAGGTGAAGAACAAGCTCTGATACCAAATTTGATGCAAATACATGAGGAACTTGTAAGGGATCTTCATGAATAAGGAAAGGGGTGCCCCAATCTTCATTCACCAATGTTCAATCACTCTTAAACAGCGGAATAACTCAATATATAGCAATGATAGCTCATGGTCAACACAAAAGGGGGAAGAAAGAAATCAAAAATGGAAGAAGGAAGAAGTGTGGAAAGCGCCATGGATGAAGCACCCAATAAGCTTGGTTGGAGAATCGCTACTTGGATCATGGATCCATGATAAGATTCAAGGTTCTTGGAAGAAACCCTAGGAGAGCTCTCTCCTTTTCTCAAGACTTTAGTCTTAGAAATTCTGTATTTCATATATTGACCAAAGTGAGTACAATAAAAATGTTGACCAACTTAAATGAAAGTACAATGGGCCTAAGGTTAGAAATCTGAAATGTTCTCCACCCTAGGATGAAATGAGTGATCAATGGTGAGATGAGAGATACCCTAGGCTGAGCACACTTCACAATTACAAGGCCCAAATCCAAGTCTTAAAACAAACTCATAATTGAAAGAAACTAATAGGCCTAAACAATTAAAAAACTCGCTGGAAAATCCTGGTAGCATTCCAACGTTAACTTCAAGCTCCATTTCCTCTTAGATTCAGTCGGAACTGGGCTTTGGTGTCTTCATAGCTTTTGTAAACCTTTAAGTCAGCTTTAAAATTCCACCAAGACGAAATTAATTAGAGTTTTGTAGCCCACATTATGCTTAAAATACTGAACCTGGTCAGCACCCCGCTGGAACATCCTGGCAGTATCAAAACTTTGCTTTCAAGCCCAACTTCCTCCTAGATGCAGCTAGAGCTGGGCTTTTTGATGGAGGACCATCTCCAAACATGCGGATAACAAGGGCTATGCAAAGAAGACTAGAAGCTCAAGTTGAGGAAGAGTTGACCAAGTCAAAGTCAACAAGTCATGGTCAAAGTCAAAGTCAATGGTCAACTCCTCCAAGTCAACAATTTGGGCAAAAGAAGCCTTGTAATCTTCTTATTAGTTTGTAATTAGTTTAGGCTTAATTTTGTGTAAGCTTGGACCTACATTTGAATTGTGATTTTCGGCCAAGCATTGCTAATTGCATTTGGACATGTTGACTTTTGGTTAATTGGTCAAAGCCTCTTAGAATTGGGCTCAAAAGTCTTATGACCACTAAGCAAGTGTAATACACTCTCTTAAAAGAGAGTTAGTGGATTAGGAGAGAGAATTAGTGGAATTACCACTAACTTAACTTGAATTTCCACCACTTGATTATTCCATAATCAAAGGTGCAAATTCAAGTCAAGTTTTTAAATGTTGACTCTTATCTAAGAAGGTATTCTAGCCTTTGGATTTACTTCTAATCCAAGGCATAGAATTCCATCTTGATTAATCCATGATCATCACATGCTTAGGAGAGTTTTGAGCCTCTTGATCTCATTAACTCTAGATCCTTCTTGAATTGATCAAGTGAAGGGAGCCTAGCATCACTTGATCAATCCATCAAGGATCCTAAGGCTAAGAAGGACTCATGGCCAAGGTACCAAGGCATCCATATAACTTAGGCAAATTCTCATTGTAAGACACTTTTTTGAATTGAATGAAATAGAATTTTTTCTAAGACTTGTGTCTTGAGAAAGGGAGAGTGCTCTCCTAGGGTTTCTTCATAGAACCTTGAATCTTATCTTGATCCATGACTCAATTGGCGATTCATCACCTAGCTTATTGATCTCCTTGGATCACGGCGCTATCTCCTTCCTAGTCTCTTCCATTTTTTATTTTCTTCTTCTTGGTCACATACCGAAACCATCTCCTATCTTAGCCTATAAATCCGCAAGCCTCTCTTGATCTTGAGTGAGGATCACTTGGTGAATTGAAGATGGGGCAAACAAGGTGTTGATCTGTGGAGTCTACATCCTAGCTTCATGGGTTTGCATCAAATTTGGTATCAAGAGCTTGTTCTTCACCTAGTTGTTCTTCACTTATGGTATTGAGTCTAGCTCCTATCTTTGAGTTCAATTTTTGATTCAATTGAATTTTTGTTTTGAATTTTGTTATGTGTCTTGGCTGTCCACTACATATATAAGATGTTCTGACACACTTGGTTGATCATACAAGGCCTATTATACATGCTAGACACATTCTAGTTAATAGCCCCCAAGTGTTTGATGAATTTTCTCAATATGTATTTTGAGTCTCCTTGCTGGAAATTGAATGCCCTGCATTATATTTGGCTTAATTAGTGCTTATATGTCTCATTACTATGTGCATTGCTCATTATAAGTTCAAGTTACCACTACCATGCATTATCTTGCTTGTTAGCAAAGTTTGACTTGACTTGCTTGAGTATTTGAGCCTATACTTGGACTGTCCAGAAAAGAATAGCCAAAATAAAATATAGAAAAACAAAGAAAAGAAAAGAGCAAGAGAAAATATACAAGAAAAAGAGTCAAAGAAAAATTCAAGAAAAGAAAAATTCAAGAAAAAAAAAATACAAGAAAAGAAGTTTGAAGAAAAATTAGAGTGAAATTTTGAGTAGCTCTTGTAGTAGAAATTTTTGGGAAAAATTGAGTGCAGTACATTGGGAAATTGGGATCATTAAACACCCACAAATTTTGTGTCCAAGCTCAATTAGGCAACAATTACTCATTAGGCTCAAGCATCACATTACAAATTGTGTCAAATTTGCTAATAACATGATATTTGAACTTGTAGTGTGCTTTGCATGTGCCTAGACATATTTGCCCTGTCTTTGCCCTGTTTTTGGACCCATATTTGTGGCTGCCCTGACCTTAATTTGAGCTTATTTCGTGCCTAAACATCACACAAACCATTCCCCAAAATTTCAAGTCATTTTTGAGCCAATTAACAAGCCTAACTTCCAGCTTAGTGACGGTTTTGCTGTTGCTTGGGCAGTTTCGGGTTTGCAGTTGGTTCAAGGGGTTAAATGTTGTTTTATTGAATTCTGGGCATTTGGTCATTCAATATACATATATATAAGCTCAACTGAAAGTTTCATAATTTTCCAAGCTCTTTTGCTATGCTAAATTTTGGTGACGGTTGCTGTCAAATTTTCCATGAAACACCAGCATTTGCGCCTAGGCGCAAATCAAAGCAACAGGAGGCGCAAATCTACCTCCTTCTCTGGAATTTTGCGCCAGGGCGAAAACAAGAGGCGCAAATTTGCGCCAGGGCGCAAACAGGAGGCGCAAATTGTCCAGCAAAATTGCATTTGACTTCTTCCCTTCTTTGAATTTTGTTTCAAAATTTTTTGCAGTTGTTAAATACTAGTTTTCCTTCATTTTTAGTGCAGTAAATATATTAGCCTTTGTCTAATCATGAATTTCCATTTTTGAGTAGCTAATTTTGTCATTGAGTCTTGTTTGTTGCTTATCTTCTTTGGCTTCCTACTAGTTTTGTCTTGGGTATTTGTCTCCTTTGAATTTCCTTAAGCTTGTAGTGAATTGTTCCTCTTTCATTTGAGTACATTGGGCATTGATAATTGATAGAGGTTCCTCAAGAAACTTTAAGGAGATTGAGAGGAAAAAGGCAAGTGTGCACATCCTAGAAAAAGCCATCCCAAGAGTGATACACGAGTGCTACTAGAGTGAAACATTTAGAGAGTGACAAGGATCTCTTATATAATTGTATTTGTTATCTAACCTTTTCTTATGCAGCAATGGATACCTCTCCTAGTGTGGGAAATGATCTCTCACCAAGGTCTAAAAGGATGATTGATATGGTGAAGTCCATGCTTAATACTAGCTTGGAGGAGAGATTTGACCAAGAGAGGAGGTTGAAGGAGGAAAGGAAGATAAAGAAGAAATTGGAGAAGAGGATCCTTAGGGAGACTAGTGGTAATCAAGGTGGTCACAATGGAGGAAGGGCTGTACCTAGAGAGGGCCGTGGAAGCCTAAGCAATGAAGTAACTAGGAGTAGGAGAAATAGCTATAGAGGTAGTGGAAGTGAGGAAGGAATTCCTAGAGGGGACTATATGATGTAGGAACATCTCAAAGGATTACTAGAAGCATTGAAAGGAAGAAGTGGGAAAGCTCCAAGACATGGCACAACCTCAATCAAGCCATAGTTTAGGACTTACTTTTTGCAATATGCTTGTAAACTTGTTTGAATAATTCTTCTAAGTGTGTACTTGTGTAAGGCCTTGTTAGTGAGCCAAAAGAGCTCACGGCCAAGCTTGTTCTTTTAGTTTGAATGCTTTAATTTGTGTTTAAGATGCCTAGCTTAAGGATGCAAGTAAGGAATTAATGAGGCACTAAAATTCACCTAAGAATTTCAAGTTAAATTTGAGTTTAATTAGAAATTCTTTTGTGAATCCAAGAGCTTTGGTTTAAGTAGAGTTCTTGCTTAAGTGTTGATCCATGTCTCCACTTAAGAAAGAATCTCCACCCTAGATCTCCCAAAGCCCTTCAAGGGTTTAGATCAAAGATGGGTGACATGTCACTTGAAAGTGACATGTAACTTAATCTAGTTACTCATTAATTAGTTAGTTGTTTACCTTAAGCCTAGGTTAGTTTTGGTTAGTTAGTTTAGGTATGGTTAGGATTAGTTTAGCTTGTTTTCCAAGTAGCCTAGGGTCTATAAATACATGTAAAAACGAAATTGTAGAGAACTTTTGCATAATTGATGAATGAATAAGCTTTGAGCTTTTCTTGAGAGAGGTTTTCTCTTGTCTTGCTTAGCAAGGTTTCTTGAATCTTATCAATGGATTCCATCCTCCATTGTGGCGGTTCCTCCTAGGCTTATTGGCTTGCCATGGCGCCACCCTCCTCCATTCCTCACCCCCTTCACCTTTTCCTTTCTCGGTTTTCCTCCACCATTGAAGCTTGACCGAAGCTTCCTTTAATTTTGGGTTGAAGTTGCTTGTCTTGAAGAAGCTAGAGAGGGCAACACAAGGACTCTTTGGAGAATCTCTAAGGAGGCCTATATCACTATAGCACACCTAGGGAGAGTGATTGGGCAAACAACTATGATGAGGATGAACCCTTTATGAGGATGAACCCTTTAGAGGCCATAGGAATGCAAGGGGGGGAAGGAGAGATCCCCAATCTAGAAGGCCAAATCTCACCCCTAGAAGACATGTAGAGGAGGATGAGCCTAGAGAGTGGGAAAGAAGAAACAAGATTAAGCTACCCAAGTTCCTTGGAGATAGTGAGGCCGAGAGCTACCTAGATTGGGTGATGAAGGTTGATCAAGTTTATTCTTGCTACCCACACTTGAGTGAAGAGAAGAGGCTTAACTTAGCCATCTTGGAGTTTGAAGGTTATGCCTTGGTTTGGTGGAACCAAGTCCTTGTAGATGCCGAAAAGAGGAGAATGCCACACATCACTTCTTGGACCTAATTGAAGGATGCCATGAAGGGGAGATTTGTGCCTAAATCTTATACAAGGGACCTCCATGTGAAGCTCCAAAGGTTAACTCAAGGAGGAAGGAGTGTACAAGAGTACTACAAGGACCTAGAATTGACCTTGATGAGGGCCGGCTATGAAGAAGAGAAGGAAGCTACAATTGCTAGGTTCACCAATGGATTGAATAGGGAGATTCAAAATGTCTTGGAGCTCCAACATTATAGAACCTTGGAGGATGCCATCCATAAGGCAGAGAGGATTGAGGGCCAATTAAAGAGGAAGAACTCCTTCAAGAAGTCTTTCACACATGGATCTTCAAGTTGGAAGGACAAGCAAAAGAAGGAGGGATCATCCAAGACTTTCTACAAGTCTAGCCGAGATGACCCTAAAGGTAAGGAAGTCTCTAAACCTATTTCTAAGCCTTCTAACTGATGTAGGCACATCTAAGGAAAATCACTCACCTAGAAGAAATACTAGAAGCTTCAAGTTACCTTAGCTTAGGAATTGATTTTTGTAATTGAAGTGTAAATAATTTTGATGGCCTTCTAAGTTTTCGGCCAAAAGTGTACTTTTGTTTTAATTGTTTGCTTAATGTTGTGCTTAAAAGGCTAGTAAACTTAAAGAGTGAAGCTTAATAGGAGTGAATGAATTTAAGTTCAAGTTCATATTAAATTCACAATTGAAATTTAAATTTAATTTTATTTAAAATTTGAATTTCAAATTGTGAATCCAAGTGGATTTGGTTTAAATAGATTTTCACTTGGATTAGGATCCATGCCTAATCCAAGAGCAAATCTCAACCCTTGATTAGATGCACTCATCCAATGGATAAGAATCAAGTGGAAAGTGACATGTAACCTTTGAGAGTGACATGTAACCTTTGAAAGTGACATGAAACTCTCTTGAAAGTGACGTGTACTTGAACCTTTGAACTTGTGGCTCTTATTCATTGACTTGTAGAGTACTCTAATGTTGTCTAGCTTCCTCTTCAAGTCTTCCTAAGTCTATAAAAGCCCAAAAATGAAATTTGTAAAGAACTTTTGATAAATTTGATAATTGAATAAGCTTTGAGCTTTTCTTGAGAGAGGTTTTCTCTTGTCTTGCTTAGCAAGGTTTCTTGAATCTTATCAATGGATTCCATCCTCCATTGTGGCGGTTCCTCCTAGGCTTATTGGCTTGCCATGGCGCCACTCTCCTCCATTCCTCACCCCCTTCACCTTTTCCTTTCTCGGTTTTCCTCCCCCATTGAAGCTTGACCGAAGCTTCCTTTGATTTTGGGTTGAAGTTGCTTGTTTGAAGAAGCTAGAGAGGGCAACACAAGGACTCTTTGGAGAATCTCTAAGGAGGCATATATCAAGTGGTATCATGAGCTTGTTGTCTTCTTCAATGGGTTATCTTCAACGAGTTAGTTATGGGTTTCATGTGTTTCCATAGCTTTCTTTGAGTTTTCTTTGTTCCATGTCTTCTTTCAATAGCCTAGTCTTTGTTTCTTTGAGTTGTCTTCATTTTGTTCGGTTGGTTTGTGTCTAAGCATGCTTTTCTTCCTTCTTTCTTCTTCAAACCGTGGGTTTCCATGGTTAAGCATGCTTATCTTGAAGTTTTACCCATAGTTGCTTTAGCTTCCATAACAAGATTCATGGTTCTAGAGTAACTTCCTTTCTAAGCTTCTTTGTTTGATTTGTTTTCTTATAGTTTTGTTTAATCCCTTGTGTTTTCCTTTCCAAAACCGTGAGTTGATGTATGTGCTGCACCTTGGTTGATTTGGGTTTCATGTTTTACATGGGTTCCATGAGATAAGAGAAGCTTCAAGTGTAAGTTTCACATGAACATGCATTTAGTTAGCTTCTAGAGCACTCTTTAAGGTCCAATTTATGTAGAACCTTGTGATTTGTCTTTTGGGTTTTAGAAATTGAACTTGGAGGTTGCTCTTATTCATTATTGGTTTCGGTCCAGCCATACATAGTGTGTAGAAAAAAAAATACAAAATCAAAACAAAGAAAAGAAACAAGTGAGAAAAACAAAAGAAAAAGGAGTAGTGGTGAAAAGTGAAGTGTATGGGTCCAAAAAGAGTAGAAATTGATTAAGGACCATACAAAAGCAAAATCAAAAGAACCAAAATAGCAAGAGAAAAATTTGAAAGGTGAAAAGAATTGGCAATTAGACACACCCTTGGACTTAGTTTTGAGCACACATCACCCAAGTTGAATTTCTAGTACCTTGTTTTTAGACTTGAGTGTGTAGTGATTTTTTTGGTGTAATTTTCACTTTGAGTTTTTACTGCACTTGCTGGAAATTGATAATGCTATGACTATATGAACCTTATTTTGCATTTGGTTTGATTTTTCAAAGGTTGCATAATCATAGAATTAAGGTTCATTTTCGGTCTCTAATCGGATTCCTAGAAATCCGTCGCTAAATCTTGGTGAAAATCGGTGGCTAACTTGAATTTGTGTGTGTTTGTACATTTTGATTCTCATACTCTTAGTCTCGGTTTGGACTTGTTTTTCCCTGCAAATTCATGTTCCTTTGCTGTCCATAGATGTGCCATTGTCTCATCAAAGTTTACTCCAAATTTGATTAGCCCTTCTTTCATTTTGAGCCTTTTTTTGCTTGTCTTTCTTGGACTCCTAGTTTGTCTTTGAGTATTTGTCTCTTTGGACTTCTTAAGCCTACATGGGTGCTGTTCCTCTTTCTCTTTGGCTTGGTAGGAACTTGATAATTGATTTGAGAATAATTTCTAAGTGAGAACCAAGAGATAGAGAGGAAAAAGGCAAGAGAGTTTCGTCAGAGAAAAAGCCACTAAGTGCGAAACACGAGTTGATTGAGTGGATACACTTAGAGAGTGGTGAGATCCTTTATTTCCTATTATATTTCTTGTACACTAACCTTTTCTTGCAGCGATGGCTAGTTCTCCTAGTGTTGGCAATGATTTGTCACCCAAAACTCTCAAAATGATGGATGTGTTGATGAGTAGATTGAATACCACCCTTGATGAGAGAATAGGGCCGATTGAAAGGAGATTGGAGAGTGAGAGGAGGCATAATGGAGAGAATAGTAGGAATAGAGGTGAAAGGAGAGAATACCATAGAGAAAGTGATAGGAGGAGTAGAAGAGGGAGTGAAAGAAGTGATAGAGATTATTATGACTTTAAGAGGGAAATGAGAGAAGAAAAACAAAGAAGGTTGTTAGAAGAAAATGAAAGGAATTATGATGAGTATTGGAGAAGGGAAAAAGAGAGAATGATAAAGGAATTGAGAGAAAAAGAATTGAGAGCAAGAGAGATTAAAGAATGGGAGTTGATAGAAAAACAAATGAAGGAGAAAAATGATTCTTTACATGCTTATACTAACCCTTCATTTGAATTTTTTGATTCTTATTTGGAGGACATTGTAGGTATGGTTCCAAAGGATGACTACCAAGAGGAAATTGACAATATCTTGTGTGAAGATGTAGAAAGGAATGCACTTAAATCTCTTTATGAGGATGCTTGTGGTCATCTTTATAAAGTTCCTTTTGATTTGACTCCTAATGAAGAGTTGTGCATAAAAGAGCCTTGGAACAAATATTGTAAAGAAAAAGAAATGCCTATAGAATTCGAACTACCTTTTGAAAAAATTTCCTTATCAATTAATACTCCTTTTACTTTTATTAAGAATGATATTCCATATCATACTTTAGAATCTTATGGCATTGAGCCTTGGAAGATCCTTGAATTTGGTAATTTGGAATTCTTAATAGTGCCTATTAACCATTATTTTCATGATGTTGAATGCTTTCCTAGGTTGTTGGAAGAGGTTAAGAAGGAGGGCACACCACAAAGTTCCACACTTAGCGAAGAAATGTCGGATAAGAAGCAAGTGTCTACACAAGTGGGGAAAGGAGTAAAAGCTCCTAATAGTTTCGGTTATATCCCAAATGAGTATTCAAAATTTTCCTTTCATTCTTTAATTGATATTTTTTATATTGAGAAAAAATACATGTTGTTTTCCTATGATTTAGAAGTGAGTGAAATTTGTAATTTGCTCAAACTAGATGCTAGAATTAAGTTGAATAGGTGTAGACTTGTAGATTTTCAAATGTTTTTACCACCATGCACTCACTATAGAATGCAAGCATACCAACATAATAAATCACTTCCATTAAATGCTATAAAGAATGATTTATCCATTGTTAATGATGACATTTTGATATTTGATCCCGGTGGTTATTTGTTTGTAGGTAAAGAGGACTCTATTTAGGAGCAAGAGTCCATTGAGGAAATTCCTTAGAGGACATGAGTCTAAAAGAACCCAAACCTTTTTTAACTTGATCTACCTAGTGATTTGTTGGATGAAAACTTTCAATGTTAATGACTTGTCTTTGTTTAATGTAGGTGAAGATCAAGCCAACTTGGGGACAAGTTGCAACTAAGAAGGAGGGTTTGATGTAGGCACATCTAAGGAAAATCACTCACCTAGAAGAAATACTAGAAGCTCCAAGTTACCTTAGCTTAGGAATTGATTTTTGTAATTGAAGTGTAAATAATTTTGATGGCCTTCTAAGTTTTCAGCTAAAAGTGTACTTTTCTTTTAAGTGTTTGCTTAATGTTGTGCTTAAAAGGCTAGTAAACTTAAAGAGTGAAGCTTAATAGGAGTGAATGAATTTAAGTTCAAGTTCATATTAAATTCACATTTGAAATTTAAATTTAATTTTATTTAAATTTGAATTTCAAATTGTGAATCCAAGTGGATTTGGTTTAAATAGATTTTCACTTGGATTAGGATCCATGCCTAATCCAAGAGCAAATCTCAACCCTTGATTAGATGCACTCATCCAATGGATGAGAATCAAGTGGAAAGTGACATGTAACATTTGAGAGTGACATGTAACCTTTGAAAGTGACATGAAACTCTCTTGAAAGTGACGTGTACTTGAACCTTTGAACTTGTGGCTCTTATTCATTGACTTGTAGAGTACTCTAATGTTGTCTAGCTTCCTCTTCAAGTCTTCCTAAGTCTATAAAAGCCCAAAAATGAAATTTGTAAAGAACTTTTGATAAATTTGATAATTGAATAAGCTTTGAGCTTTTCTTGAGAGAGGTTTTCTCTTGTCTTGCTTAGCAAGTTTTCTTGAATCTTATCAATGGATTCCATCCTCCACTGTGGCGGTTCCTCCTAGGCTTATTGGCTTGCCATGGCGCCACTCTCCTCCATTCCTCACCCCCTTCACCTTTTCCTTTCTCGGTTTTCCTCCCCCATTGAAGCTTGACCGAAGCTTCCTTTGATTTTGGGTTGAAGTTGCTTGTTTGAAGAAGCTAGAGAGGGCAATACAAGGACTCTTTGGAGAATCTCTAAGGAGGCCTATATCACTAACATTAAGTGTTTCAAGTGTTTAGGACATGGTCATATAGCTTCCCAATGTCCCAACAAGAAGGCCATGATCATGAGAGTAGATGGAGGGATCACTAGTGAAGAGTCCACTCACTCTTCAAGTGAAGAAGAGGAAGTTAGTGCTAGTGAGCACTCAAGCATGGAGCAACCGGAAGATGGAGACCTCCTCATGGTAAGGAAGATGCTTGGGAGTGCCCTCAAGGAATTGGATGACTCACAAAGGGAAAATATCTATCATTCTAGATGCCTAGTGGAAGGGAAGGTATGTTCTCTTATCATAGATAGTGGTAGTTGTACAAATGTTGTTAGTACTAGGTTAGTAAATAAGCTAGAGCTTAGGACATCCCCACACCCTAAACCTTACAAATTACAATGGTTGAGTGATAAAGGAGAGATGGTAGTTAGTAAGCAAGTCCTTATTAACTTCACCATAGGCAAGTATAGAGATGATGTGTTGTGTGATGTAGTGCCTATGGAAGCCACTCACCTTTTACTAGGAAGACCTTGGCAATATGACAAGCATGCCATTCATGATGGTGTTTCAAACACCTATGTCTTTTCTCATATGAGCAAGAAGGTCTCCCTCAAACCTTTGTCAACTAGGGAAGTGTGTGAGGATCAAATAAAGATGAAGTTAAAAAGAGAAAATGAGAAAAAGGGTGAGAATCTAGGACCTAGGGATGCTAAGACCGAGATTTCCACCAAAACAAAGAAAAAGGAAACCAAAACCCTTAGAAAGCTAGCTTTGGCCGAGACTTGTAAGTTAATTACCAAACATGCCACTAGTGATTTTAGGATGAAAGGAAAGAGTGTAGCCACCCATGATCCTAGGAAAACCGAGACTATAAGCAAGGAAAAACTTAGTGAAAGTTTGCTTATGGGAAGAGGTGAGTTAAGAAGAGAGTACCTAGCTAGGAAGAGCATGTTTCTATGTTTGCCTACACCATTAGTTTTGAGCACTAACTTGGTAGGCAAGCAAGAAGACCTTGAGTCATTGTTAATGGAGTTTGATGATGTCTTTCCTAAAGAGATTCCCCATGGCCTTCCCCCACTTAGAGGGATTGAGCATCAAATAGATCTAGTACCCGGTGCACCTTTACCCAACCGGCCTACATATAGGAGTTCTCCTCAAGAGACTCATGAGATGCAAAGGCAAGTTAAGGATTTGATGAGTAAAGGTTGGGTCAAGGAGAGCTTGTCTCCTTGTGCTTCACCGGTTATTTTAGTGCCTAAGAAGGAGGGAACTTGGAGGATGTGTACCGATTGTAGAGCCATTAACAATATTACTATAAGGTATAGACATCCCATTCCTAGGCTAGATGACTTGCTTGATGAGCTACATGGAGCTAAAATATTCTCCAAGGTTGATCTTAAAAGTGGCTATCACCAAATTAGAATGAGAGAAGGTGATGAGTGGAAAACCGCTTTTAAGACCAAGTTTAGACTATATGAGTGGCTTGTCATGCCCTTTGGCTTATCAAATGCACCTAGCACTTTTATGAGATTAATGAATCATGTGCTTAGAGAGTTTCTAGGAAAATTTGTTGTGGTATATTTTGATGATATTTTGATTTATAGCAAATCTTTCTTAGAACATCTAACACACTTGAAGCTTGTTTTGAAAGTGCTTAGGGAACAACAATTGTATGCCAACAAGGAGAAGTGCACCTTTGCCACCAATGAAGTTATATTCCTCGAATTTGTGGTGAGTGAGCAAGGTGTGCAAGTAGATGAAAGCAAAATCAAAGCCATACAAGAGTGGCCGAGACCCACCAATGCTAGGGAAGTAAGATCCTTCCATGGTTTAGCTAGTTTTTATAGGAGGTTTGTTAAAGATTTTAGTACTATTGCTTCACCTCTTAATGAATTAGTTAAAAAGGATTCTACTTTTATTTGGGGTCAAGCTCAAGAACATGCTTTCAATCTACTTAAAGAGAAGCTTACACATGCACCTATTCTTGTTTTACCTAACTTTGCTTTTCTTTTGAAGTAGAATGTGATGCTTCTAACTTAGGAGTTGGAGCCGTGTTGATGCAAGAAGGGCACCCCATTGCTTACTTTAGTGAGAAGCTCAAGGGTGCTCAACTCAACTACTCCACCTATGATAAGGAGATGTATGCACTTGTGAGGGCTTTCCAAGTGTGGCAACACTATCTTCTTCCCAAGGAGTTTGTGGTGCACACCGATCATGAAGCTCTCAAACATATCAAAGGACAAGGCAAGCTAAGCAAGAGGCATGCAAGATGGGTAGAATTCCTTGAAACCTTTCCTTACATGATTAAATACAAGAAAGGTAGTACTAATGTGGTAGCCGATGCTCTTAGTAGAAGATTTAATTTTATATGCATGTTAGAAACTAAGATGCTAGGATTTGATCACATCAAGGAATTATATGCATGTGATGATGATTTTGGCCGAATGTGGCCTTTGTGTGCTAATGGTGCTCATGAAGAATTCTTTAGGCAAGATGGATACCTTTTTAAGGGTAAATGCTTGTGTGTGCCTAAGAGTTCTTTGAGAGAGTTATTAGCATGTGAGGCACATGAAGGTGGAATTATGGGCCATTTTGGCATTGATAAGACTTTGGCTACTTTGAAGGAACATTTCTATTGGCCTAGCATGAAGAGGCTAGTGCACCGAGTGGTTTCTAGGTGTGTTACATGCCATAAAGCCAAGTCTAAATCAATGAATCATGGTTTATATTCTCCTTTGCCAATTCCTACCTCTCCATGGATTGATATATCTATGGATTTTGTGCTAGGATTTCCTAGGACCAAGAAAGGTATGGATGCTATCTTTGTGGTAGTGTGTAGATTCTCTAAGATGGCACATTTTATAGCATGCCACAAGGTAGATGATGCACCTCATATAGCCGATCTCTTCTTTAGAGAAGTGGTAAGACTCCATGGCATGCCCAAATCTATTGTTAGTGATAGGGATTCTAAGTTCCTAAGTCACTTTTGGAGAAGCCTATGGAGCAAGCTTGGCACAAAGCTCTTATTCTCCACCACTTGCCACCCCCAAACGGATGGACAAACCGAAGTGGTGAATAGAACTTTGGGCCAACTTTTGAGAAGTTTTGTGAGAGGAAATATGAAATCATGGGAGGAGTGTTTGCCACATATTGAATTTGCTTATAATAGAGTTGTCAATTCTACCACACTTCACTCTCCTTTTGAAATTGTGTATGGTTTTAGTCCTCTTACTCCACTTGATTTAACTCCTTTACCTATTGATGTTGTAATGGATCGTGAGGGTACAAACAAGGCCGACAAGGTGAAGGCCTTACATGCTAAGGTGAGGGAGCAAATTGAAAGAAAGAATGCTAAGGTGGCCGAATACATCAACAAGAAGAGAAAGGATGTTCAATTTTGAGGAAGGAGAGGTTTCCTAATCTTAGGAAATCTAAGCTCTTACCAAGAGGGGATGGACCCTTCAAAATCTTAAAGAGACTTGGACCTAATGCTTATTCTCTTGATCTTCCTACTTCTTACTTAGGTAGTAATTCATTTAATGTAAGTGACTTACCTATATGTGATGTAGGTGGTGATGGAAGCAACTTGGGGACAAGTTTGCCTCAAGAAGGAGGGATTGATGGAGGACCATCTCCAAACATGAGGATAACAAGGGCTATGCAAAGAAGACTAGAAGCTCAAGTTGAGGAAGAGTTGACTAAGTCAAAGTCAACAAGTCATGGTCAAAGTCAAAGTCAATGGTCAACTCCTCCAAGTCAACAATTTGGGCAAAAGAAGCCTTGTAATCTTCTTATTAGTTTGTAATTAGTTTAGGCTTAATTTTGTGTAAGCTTGGACCTACATTTGAATTGTGATTTTCGGCCAAGCATTGCTAATTGCATTTGGACATGTTGACTTTTGGTTAATTGGTCAAAGCCTCTTAGAATTGGGCTCAAAAGTCTTATGACCACTAAGCAAGTGTAATACACTCTCTTAAAAGAGAGTGAGTGGATTAGGAGAGAGAATTAGTGGAATTACCACTAACTTAACTTGAATTTCCACCACTTGATTATTCCATAATCAAAGGTGCAAATTCAAGTCAAGTTTTTAAATGTTGACTCTCATCTAAGAAGGTATTCTAGCCTTTGGATTTACTTCTAATCCAAGGCATAGAATTCCATCTTGATTAATCCATGATCATCACATGCTTAGGAGAGTTTTGAGCCTCTTGATCTCATTAACTCTAGATCCTTCTTGAATTGATCAAGTGAAGGGAGCCTAGCATCACTTGATCAATCCATCAAGGATCCTAAGGCTAAGAAGGACTCATGACCAAGGCACCAAGACATCCATATAACTTAGGCAAATTCTCATTGTAAGACACTTTTTTGAATTGAATGAAATAGAATTTTTTCTAAGACTTGTGTCTTGAGAAAGGGAGAGTGCTCTCCTAGGATTTCTTCATAGAACCTTGAATCTTATCTTGATCCATGACTCAAGTGGCGATTCATCACCTAGCTTATTGATCTCCTTGGATCATGGTGCTATCTCCTTCCTAGTCTCTTCCATTTTTTATTTTCTTCTTCTTGGTCACATACCGAAACCATCACCTATCTTAGCCTATAAATCCGCAAGCCTCTCTTGATCTTGAGTGAGGATCACTTGGTGAATTGAAGATGGGGCAAACAAGGTGTTGATCCGTGGAGTCTACATCCTAGCTTCATGGGTTTGCATCACTTTTGTGTCTTCATAGCTTTTGTAGCCCTGTAAGTCAGCTTTACAAAGACACCAAGAAAAGCTAAATTGGAGTTGTGTAGCCCAAGTTATCCTCCGAATACTAAAACTGGTCAGACAGTCAAAAATATTGCGAATTTTATTAGAAGCTCAATTTTGTTGAGCTTTTGGAGATGGTCCTTCATCATACATGGCTTAATTTACATGCTAGACACATTCTAGTTCATAGCCCCCATGTGTTTGATGAATTGTCTCAATGTGTATTTTAAGTCCTCTTTGATGGGAATTGAATCCCCTGCATTATATTTGGCTTAATTAGTGCTTATATTTTTCATTACTATGTGCATTGCTCATTAGAAGTTCAAGTTACTACTACCATGCGTTATCTTGCTTGTTAGCAAAGTTTGACTTGAATTGCTTGAGTTTTTTAGCCTATACTTGGACTGTCCAGCAAAGAATATCCATGAGAAAAATATAGAAAAATAAAAGAAAAGAAAAGAGCAAGAGAAAATACTCAAAAAGAAAGAGTCAAAGAAAAATTCAAGAAAAGAAAAATATAAGAAAAGAAGTTTGAAGAAAATTTGATTGAAAAATTAGTAGCTTTTGTTAGTAGAAATTTTTAGGAAAAATTAAGTGCAGTACCTTGGTGAATTGGGTTCATTAAACACCCACAAATTTAGTTTCCAAGCTCATTTTGGCATCATTACTCATTAGGCTCAACCATCATATTACAAATTGTGTCAAATTTGCTAATAGCATGATATTTGAACTAGTGGTGTGCTTTGCATGTGCCTAGACATATTTATCCTGTTTTTGCCCCGTTTTTGGACCCAAATTTATGGCTGCCCTGCACCTTAATTTGAGCTTATTTCGTGCATAAATATCACCCAAACCAATCCCCAAAATTTAAAGTCATTTTGAGTCAATTTTCAAGCCTAAGTTGCAGTTTGGCGAAGGTTGGGCGAAAAACTGTAACAGTTACGGTTTCCAGTTGGTTCATGGTGCTAACCTTTGATTTATTGAATTCTGGTCGTTTGGTCATTCAATATACACATATATAAGTTCAACTGGAAAGTTTCATAATTTTCCAAGCTCATTTGCTATGCTAAAAAAATTTCACAAGTTTGGGCAGATTTGGTGACGGTTCAGTCAATTTTCCAGCAAACTTGCATTTGATTCATTCCATTCTTTGAGTTTTTGTTTCAAAGATTTTTGTAGTTTTAAATAATAGTTTTCTCTCATTATTAGTGCAGTAAATATAGTAGCCATTGTCTTGAGCATTAAATTCCATTTTGAGTAGCTAAATTTTTGTTTATTGAGTCTTGTTTTGTTGCTTGTCTTCTTTGGAATCTTTGTAGTTTTGTCTAGAGTATTTGTCTTCTTGATCTCCTAGGCTTTGTAGCTGAATTGTTCTTCTTTCACTTGGAAAAATTGGACATTGATAATTGATAGAGGTTTCTCAAGAAATCTTAAGTGAGACTGAGAGGAAAAAGGTTGTTGGACTTAAAGCTTGAAGATGCTTTGTTGTCTCTCTTGGTGTTTTGTTTTTGATGCTATGTAATTTTGGTTTTCTTAGTTGAAATGTAATTAGGAGTTTCCTATGTATTGATTGTTTAGTTTAGGCATGTATGTGGTTGTTCTTTGTTTGAATTCCTTGGAGAGCTTGGCAATCTTGTGTGATTTCTCATGTGTCAAATGTGTTGAACTTAAAGCTTGAAGATGCTGTTGTGTCTCTCTTAGTAGTTTTTGATTTTGATGTAGTGTATTTTTGGTTTTCCCTAGATGAAGTGTAATTAGGATTTTTCTATGTATTGTTTATTGAGTTTAGGCATGGATGTGTTTGGTTCTTTGGTTGATGCCCCAGAGAATGGTTGAATCTTGTGTGTGATTACTCATTTGACAAATGGTTGATTTCCCTATCCAAAAATAGTTTTGAAAAACCTGGAAATCCATTTGTTCAGTGATGTAATCGATTACCATGATATGGTAATCGATTACCAAGTTCAAAAATCACTCAAGATTGGTTTCCCTCTCTGGTGTAATCGATTACAGCCCTTAGGTAATCGATTACCATGTTGTGCTTCTCTGTTGTAATCGATTACATCACTAGGTAATCGATTACCATAGGAGAAAATATTTTGGAATCCTCTTGCTGCTTGATTTCACCCTAGATGCACTCCGAATTGGCTCTTCATGTCTTCATAAGATTTGTAGCTCTATCAATCCTCTTTCATTTGCAAAAAACCAGAGCTCAAAACGATATCTGTAGAAGAAGTTATGCCAATTTTGGTGAAAGTGGTTAAGCGAGTGCGCCAGAGCAACCAGAGCATTACTCATCGATGTAATCGATTACATCTCCAATGTAATCGATTACATGGTTTGAAATTCACCTTTCTGGGTTTCCCTCTTCAATGTAATCGATTACATGCTAGTGGTAATCGATTACATGCCTGGAAAATTCAAATTGGAGGGTTCTAACGGCTAGTGTAATCGATTACATTAATTTGGGATCAATTACATCAACCGCTTTGCTAGAAATTCCATTTGCACGTTTTCTCCCTCCAAATTTGTTCTATAAGTATAATCTTGATGAAACATATGAAGGTGCTGAAAACCTAGCTTCTTGAATCAACTCTTACACTTTCATATGCTCAGAAATAGAGTTCATCAAGGTTTTCAAAGAGAAAGGGAAACTTGATACATTCCTGATCGGGTGGATTTCATTGTGTTTATTTGTGATCGAATCTACACTCAAGGTGTTTTCTATACTGATCTTTATTTATATTTCAATTTCTCTGGTTATTACTCTAGGAGAGAGGTCTCTCGATAGAGTATTTGTATTTGAGAAGTGATTTCTCAAAGGTTTGATCTTGAGGTGCCAAGGTCGAGGAAGAACGTTCTTTGGGTTGAAGAACAGGTTTTGGGTGTTTTGATTTCGTTTTTGTGTTGCTTGTTGCGAGTGAATGTAAAAGAACACAAAAGGGATCATTTGATAGTGGAAAGCCAATCGCAACGTTGTTGGGTTGGGACCGGACGAGGGCAATTCAACCAAGATAAATCACGCGCACTCATTTTCTTCCTTATCCTCTTTACAGTTTTCCTTATATTGCTATTATCATTGTTTAAATTCTCAGTATATTTGGTAATTGTATTGATAATCAACTCAAGAATTGATACTGGTAATTGAATCATTAATAGAACCTCAATTGAATCTGAATTGAAAGGTAATTGATAGGTAATCAAGATTAGCTTTTGGCTGAATTAAAAGGAATTAGAGTCTTGCGAGTTTCGGCTAAAATTGAGCAAGAATCTATTCACCCCCCCTCTAGATTCATACATAGGGACCAACAATTGGTATCAGAGCTACTTCTAGTAAGTTGCTCTAGAATTTGATCCATAATGGCAAGTAATCAATTACCATTTCTTTGAAGGTGCCTCTATTAATAGACCTCCTGCTTTGTGGTGATAACTATCCTTTTTGGAAAGTTAGAATGAAAATCTTTATGAGTCTATTCATAGAAGTATTTGGCAAGTCAAGTTGTAACTCTGATTTCAAAATCCCCACATATATAGTTGATGGAAATGAATTAGAAAAACCATTTTGAGAAGTGGGAACCAAGAAATTAGGAGAGCTGAAAATGATTCTAAAGCTTTAAACATTATACATTCTGCTCTTAACTCTGATGAATTTTTTAGAATTTCTGCTTGTACAACAGCAAAAGAAGCTTGGGAACTCATAATGGTAACTCATGAAGGCACAACTGAAGTACGGGGCAAGGAATAATACCTTGATCCAAGAGTATGAAACCTTCAATGTTGCAAGGAGAATCTATAATGGAGATGCAAAAACGGTTCATACACATCATCAATCATCTCAAGGGACTTGGCAAAAGCTTCAGAGAAGAAGAAGTGAATGTCAAGATTCTAAAGTCTATAAATAGAAAATGGCAATCCACCGTGATACCATAACTCGAGTCAAAGAATCTTGCCGCAATCACAAGTGCAGAACTATTTGGCAAGCTTAGAGAGTATGAGATGGATATGACTCGCATGGCAGATGAGGAACCAAGGACAAAGGAGCCAAAGAAATTTCTTTCAAAGTGGAGCATACCGAAACCGAATCAATCGAATCCTCTCAAGAAGAAAACATGAAACATATAGTAAGAAATTTCAAGAAGTTCCTAATGAAGAACAAAGGAGAAGAAAAGGTTCAACAATGTTAAGAAGGACTTCAAAAGAAGTGAGAGTTCATCTTCAAAAGTGACTTGTTATGAGTGTGGCAAAGTTGGTCACTACAAGTTTGAGTGCCCCAACATGAGGAAAGCCAACTGCAATGAGCCTAGAAGATCTGAACATGAGGAAAAGTCCAAGAAGGACAAATTCAGAAAGAAGAAAGCATATATAGCTTGGGAAGAGAATGATTCCTCAACTTCTAGTGAGAGCGATAATGAAGAAGCAAATTTGTGTCTCATGGCAAATCCAACATCTGATGATGAGGTAAGTGATTCCGATTCATCTACTTATGATTATGATGAGCTGCAAACTGCTTTTTGTGAACTTTACAAGGAAGCCGAAAAACTAGAAAAATTGAACAAGGTTTTGAAAAACAAAATTACAGATTTAGAAAATGATATTTCTGTTTTGAAAACCAATGTTCAAGATTTGAAAAAGGAAAATGATAATCTGAAACTACCCTGTTTAAGATGTAAATCTTTTAATGCCCCTTTAAAAAGAAATAACATGAAATCCTTTACATTTAAACAAACTAGCAAAAATAGAACTTTCTCATGCAGTTATTGTATGAAACCTGGACATAACTCTTATAATTGCATGATTAGAAAGGAAGGTATATCTTATGGTTTGTTTAAGTGGGTTAAGAAAGTTAAAATTGATAATGCTAACATGGCTGGACCCAAGAGAAGTTGGGTACCAAAATCAAAGTAAACTTTCTTTTGTAGATATGCTTGAGAGCCAAACAATCAACAATTGGAATCATGGAACAATTGGTATTCGGACAATGGTCTGCTCAAGACATGTGATTGATGAAGAAATCAAAACTTATCTCCTTTCAATCAATAGAATTTGGATCTGCAGTTTATGGAGATAACATAAGGGAAAATTTTATACCTCTATCTTTGATTATTCATATTTTCTTTAGTTCGTTCATTCTTATCTCTATTCTCTATATTTGATTATAATTCTCTCTGTTTTTGATTTTGATATACCAAATAGGGGGAGAAGTATAAGTTGATAGAATATAGTTGATAGGGGGAGTAAGGAGTAAGTAGAGAAGTATAAGTTGATAGAATATAGTAGATAGGGGGAGTAAAGTAGAGTAGCAAGTATAGACTGTACAATGAATCTGCAATACATATTCTATGTTTTTGGATATCTCTAACAATTGCAGGATTCTTAGAAGATCAACACACATCCTAAAACTCTAGGAAAACCATGGATGAGATTTGGTACATCAAAACCAAAAAGGGGGAGATTGTTGAACTTAAAGCTTGAAGATGCTGTTGTGTCTCTCTTAGTAGTTTTTGATTTTGATGTAGTGTATTTTTGGTTTTCCCTAGATGAAGTGTAATTAGGATTTTTCTATGTATTGTTTATTGAGTTTAGGCATGGATGTGTTTGGTTCTTTGGTTGATGCCCCAGAGAATGGTTGAATCTTGTATGTGATTACTCATTTGACAAATGGTTGATTTCCCTATCCAAAAATAGTTTTGAAAAACCTGGAAATCCATTTGTTCAGTGATGTAATCGATTACCATGGTATGGTAATCGATTACCAAGTTCAAAAATCACTCAAGATTGGTTTCCCTCTCTGGTGTAATCGATTACAGCCCTTAGGTAATCGACCATGTTGTGTTTCTCCTAATCGATTACATCACTAGGTAATCGATTACCATAGGAGAAAATATTTTGGAATCCTCTTGCTGCTTGATTTCACCCTAGATGCACTCCGAATTGGCTCTTCATGTCTTCATAAGATTTGTAGCTCTATCAATCCTCTTTCATTTGCAAAAAACCAGAGCTCAAAACGATATCTGTAGAAGAAGTTATGCCAATTTTGGTGAAAGTGGTTAAGCAGGTGCGCCCAGGAGCAACCAGGAGCATTACTCACTGATGTAATCGATTACATCTCCAATGTAATCGATTACATGGTTTGAAATTCACCTTTCTGGGTTTCCCTCTTCAATGTAATCGATTACATGCTCGTGGTAATCGATTACATGCCTGGAAAATTCAAATTGGAGGGTTCTAACGGCTAGTGTAATCGACACATTCATTCGGGATCAATTACATTGACCGGGTGTAGTCATTTGCACGTTTTCTCCCTCCAAATTTGTTCTATAAGTATAATCTTGATGAAACATATGAAGGTGCTGAAAACCTAGCTTCTTGAATCAACTCTTACACTTTCATATGCTCTGTAAATAGAGTTCATCAAGGTTTTCAAAGAGAAAGGGGAAACTTGATACATTCCTGTGATTGGGTGGATTTCATTGTGTTTATTTGTGATCAGAATCTACACTCAAGGTGTTTTCTATACTGATCTTTATTTATATTTCAATTTCTGGGTTATTACTCTAGGAGAGAGGTCTCTCTCGATAGAGTATTTGTATTTGAGAAGTGATTTCTCAAAGGTTTGATCTTGAGGTGCCAAGGTCGGGGAAGAACTCGCTTTTGGGTTGAAGAACAGGTTTTGGGTGTTTTGATTTCGTTTTTTGTGTTGCTTGTTGCAGAGTGAATGTAAAAGAACACAAAAGGGATCATTTGATAGTGGAAAGCCAATCGCAACAGTTGTTGGGTTGGGACTGACGTAGGCGGTTAAGTAACCAAGATAAATCGTTGTGCACTCATTTTCTTCCTTATCCTCTTTACAGTTTTCCTTATATTGCTATTATCATTATTTAAATTCTGCAGTATATTTGGTAACTGTATTGATAATCAACTCAGTAATTGATACGGTAATTGAATCAGTAATAGAACCTGTAATTGAATCTGTAATTGAAAGGTAATTGATAGGTAATCAAGATTAGCTTTTGGCTGAATTAAAAGGAATTAGAGTCTTGCGAGTTTCGGCTAAAATTGAGCAAGAATCTATTCACCCCCCCTCTAGATTCATACATAGGGACCAACAAAATGTTTGATTTCCCTCTCTAAAATATTTTGAAAATGTCTTTGG
This sequence comes from Hylodesmum podocarpum, assembly GCA_026586105.1. Lineage (NCBI taxonomy): Eukaryota > Viridiplantae > Streptophyta > Magnoliopsida > Fabales > Fabaceae > Hylodesmum > Hylodesmum podocarpum. Next base: position 1,057,898 of record JALJEV010000118.1, on the reverse strand, counting down.
TAACCAACTGAGGTAATAGATTACCAACAGAAGGTAGTTAACTACCAACAGTAGGTAATCAACTACCAATAGTAGGTAATAGAGTGTGGGAATGCATTGCCATCGAGTAATCGATTACCCCCTCGGGTTAATCGATTACCATGGGCCAAAATCACCTAGGAAATCCTTACTCACTGGTTTAATCGATTACCATCTTCTGGCAGTCGATTACCCCTATCAGAAAGTCATTAAGTTGCCTAAATTGAGTTTTTAATTGAACCTATAAATACTATTATTTCAAAAATCAATAACAGTTCTTGGAATACAGGTTTTAGAAAAGTTCATACACTTTCATATTCTCTCTAAACTGAGTTCATCATCTTCTCCAAGAAACCCATAAAGAACTTCAAGAGTTCATCAACAAGTTTTCATAAAAAGGCAAACTTGATTCTTATTTCTAACTGGGTGGCATTCATAGAGTTGTTATTTGTGATCAGATCTACACTCCAGGTGTTTTCTAAACTGATCTTTTGTTTACTCATTTTGGTTTCTGGGTTATTATCTAGGAGAGAGGTCTCTTTGGATAGAGTAAGGATATTTGAGAAGTGTTTTCTCAAAGGTTTGATCTTGGGTGTGCCAAGGTCAGGGAAGAACTATTCCTTGGGTCGAAGGACAGGTTTTTGGGTGTTTTGATTTCGGTTTTGTGTTGCTTGTTGCAGAGTGAATGTAAAAGAACACAAAAGGGGTCATTTGATAGTGGAAGACCGATCGCAACAGTTGTTGGGTTGGGACTGGATGTAGGTAGTGGGCCGAACCAGTATAAATCACTGTACACTCTTCTTCTTCCTTATACTCTTTACCGTTTACCTTACATTGCTGTTATCACTGTTTAATTTCTGCAATTTGTTCGGTAATTAACTCGGTAATTGACTCGGTAATCAACTAAAACTGGAACAGTTAGATACTGACATTGATTACGCTGTATATTGATTACTAACGTGTTTATGATTATTCCTTGTGATATTTTCGCTGTGTATCTTTGATATTTCCTGTTTATCTGTCTCATCCATTGATAGGTAATCAAGAATAGTTTTGTTTGAATTAAAAGGAATTAGAAACTCGCGAAATTGGGCTATAGTGGAACTAGAATCTATTCACCCCCCCCCCTCTAGATTCACCCGTAGGGACCATCAAAGGTTAGAGAGAAAATTCTAAGAAAAACCTCATAAGTGTGCAAACAAGAGTGTGAGTGCAAACACTTAGAGAGTGAGAAAGGAATTTAATTTCTCTTCTATTATTTTTGTTCTAACCTTTTTCTTGCAGCAATGGCAAGTTCCTCAAGTGTGGGCAATGAATTATCTCCTAAGACCCAAAGGATGATGGATACCATGATGGAGAAATTCATGAGTATGCAACATGACCTCAAGAATGAGCTCAAGGAGAGTGTCAATGAGGTGAGGGAGGAGAGCCATAGAAAAATGAGAGAAGAAGAGGATAGAAGGAGGGACATGGAAAGAGCCATAAGAGAAGAGATTGAGAGAAGAGAAAGAGAGGCTAATCTTAGAAGGAGTGGAGAAAGAAGAGGTAGTAGTAGTAGGAGAGACTATAGATCTCCTAGAGGTAGTGATGAGGGAAGTAATTTCAATGAGGAAGATGCATTCTATGCTTATGATAATGAGAGAAGGACTGGAGAAAGAAGGACTCCTCAAGAAGGATACCATGACCGACAACCTCAAGCATTTCCCTATGGAGGTGGAGCAAGGCAAGGTGGCCTAAACACAAAGATCAAACTTCCAACCTTTGTGGGAAATGGAGAGGCCGAATCCTACTTGGATTGGGTCATGAAGGTGGAACAAGTTTACTCATGTCATCCACACATAAGAGAGGAGGAGAAGTTGAACTTAGCCATCCTACAATTTGAAGGATATGCCTTGGTGTGGTGGAATCAAGTGTTGGTGGACTCCTTTGCAAGAAGAAGGCCTCAAGTCACTTCATGGACTCAACTCAAGGATGTCATGAAGGAAAGGTTTGTGCCTCATTCTTATGTTAGAGATTTACATATTAAATTGCAAAGACTAACACAAGGGTCAAAGAGTGTTCAAGAATACTACAAGGACCTTGAATTAACCATGCTTAGGGCGGATTACCGAGAGGAAAGGGAGGCTACACTTGCAAGATTCATCCATGGGTTGAATCATGATATCCAAGATGTGCTAGAGCTCCAACATTTTGTGACCATTGGAGATGCTCTTCATAAAGCCGAGAAGATTGAGAGTCAATTGAAGAGGAAGGACACCTTCAAGAAGAGCTTCACACCTTACAAGTCATCATGGAAGGACAAGGGCAAGAAGAACTACAACTCTTCATCAAAAGGAAAGTTCGGCCGTGAGAACTCCAAAGGTAAAGAGGTAAAATCTTCTACTTCTAAGCCTAGTTCTATTAAATGTTTTAAGTGTTTGGGGCATGGCCACAGTGCATCCCAATGTCCTAACAAAAAGGCCATGATTGTGAGAGTTGATGGTGCCATCACTAGTGAGGATTCTCAACCTTCATCTAGTGAGAGTGAAGAGCTTAGGGAGAGCACTAGTAGTGAGGAGGAACAACCCGAAGATGGAGATCTCCTCATGGTGAGGAAGATGCTTGGAAATGCTCTCAAAGAGTTGGATGATTCACAAAGGGAGAATATCTTTCACTCTAGATGTTTAGTAGAAGGCAAGGTATGCTCTCTTATAATAGATAATGGTAGTTGTACTAATGGAGTTAGCACTAGGTTAGTAAATAAATTAGGTCTTAAATTGTCTTCACATCCTAAACCTTATAAGTTACAATGGTTGAGTGATAAGGGTGAGTTGGTTGTGAATAAACAAGTTCTTATTAATTTCTCCATAGGAAGGTATAAAGATGATGTGTTGTGTGATGTAGTTCCTATGGAGGCCACTTATCTTTTGTTAGGTAGACCTTGGCAATTTGACAAGCATGCTATTCATGATGGTGTTTCTAACACTTATATTTTTTCCCATTTAGGCAAGAAGGTTACCTTGAAACCACTAACACCTAAGGAAGTTTGTGAGGACCAAATAAAGATGAAACTAAAGAGACAAAGTGAAAAAAAAACTTGAAAATGGTGAGAGTTTGGGGTCTAAACATGGTGAGACCGAGAGCTCCACCAAGAAAAAGAAGAGAGAAACCTCCCTTAAGCATAGGAAAACCGAGAGTTCATGTAAGGTAGATCCTAAGGAGAGTTTGCTTATTAGGAGAGGTGAGTTGAGGAGAGAATTCCTAGCTAGGAAAAGCATATTTCTTTGTTTACCTAATCCTTTTGTGTTGAGCACTAACATTGTAGGTAAGCAACAAGATTTGGATGCACTCATGGAAGAGTTCAAGGATGTGTTTACCACATGTATTGAAACACCAAAGGCGCCTTGTGTGATAGCTAGAGGATTCACTCCCAATAAATTTTGTGTTTTAGGCCCAAGTGAGAAGTTGTACATAGAGGAACCATGAAGTGACAAAGGTAGAGGAAAGGAAGTACTTGGGAATGGTGTACTATCAAAGAGGGAGACTTCTTTAACTCTTACTCATCATACCACTTCTCATTTGCAAAACACTTTGTGTAACACAATAGAGCCTCAAGGCATTAGGTTTTGGAAAATGTTTAAAGATGTTAAGTTGAAATTCTTTCTTGATTCAACTAATGATTATTTCTTGGTTGTTGAATATCCTTTTAGGTGGGAGATTGAGTTTAAGAAGGAGGGAACATCACTAACTTCCACACCTAAAAGAAGTATCTTAAAGAAGAGTTTCAACAAAGTGGAGTACACAAGGATTGAAGAACTAATATCTACACTTCTAAAGGAGGAAATAGAAACTCCTTGGAGTTTCGGTTTATGCATAGACAATCACTTGATTTCCTTCTTCACTTCTTTACATTTTGATATTGATATTAGTGGACAAACCATCTTGATATTAAATGTTAAACTTAAAAGAGTTTGTTTGATCTTTGATCCAGGTAAAATGGTTTTGTAGGTAATAAGCTAAGGCCACTTGGGGACAAGTTGGCCACAAGAAGGAGGGATTGATGGAGGACCATCCCCCAAGCATGAGGATTACAAGGGCAATGCAAAGAAGAATTGAAGTCCAAGTTGAAGAAGAGTTGACCAAGTCAAAATCAACAAGTCAAAGTCAATGGTCAACTCTTGATAGTCAACATAATGGGCTTATGAAGCCTTGTAATTTTCTATGCATTTTGTAATTAGATTAGGAACAAGTAAATTAGGTCTTGCTTAGTGAATAAGTGCACGACTTCATGTTTGTAAGTAAGAACTCTTCTTTCCGTCTGTGTTTTCGTTTGATGCTGAGAGTGAGTTGTTCCGTCTGAGTTCCGTCTGACGCTGAGGATGTTCCGTCTGACGCTATTCCGTCTGAGGCTTGTTTCGTCTGACGCTGAGGATGTTTCGTCTGAGGCCTGTTCCGTCTGACGTTGAGGATGTTCCGTTTGACGCTATTCCGTCTGAGGCTTGTTCCGTCTGACGTTGAGGATGTTTCGTCTGAGGCTTGTTCCGTCTGTACTTGTTGCATTTGAGTCTTCAGTCTGACGCTTCCGTCTGTAGACACGACAGATGATACCACACAGACAGACGATACTACACCAACAGACGATACACAGACGAATGATCAAATTACTACTTACATTTTAGCTTTTGGTTGTTTTACAACTAGTATAAATACTGAACACTCTAAATTGTAAAGGATCTTTGGGACGAAATGAAATAGAATTTTCTAAGACTTGTGTCTTGAGAAAGAGAGAGTTCTCTCTTGGGGTTTCTTATAGAACCTTGAATCTTATCATGGATCCATGATCCAAGTGGTGATTCTTCTACTTAGCTTATTGGTTCGTTGAATCATGGCGCTATCCATCTTCTAATCTACTTCCATTTTTGTTTTCTTCTTCTTCGGTCACAAACCGAAACTATCAACCATTTTCTTAATCTAAGTTCCGCAAGCATCTCCTGATTTTGAGTGAAGTTCACTTGGTGAAACGACGATCCGATGCACAAAAGGTGCTAGATCTGTGAAGCGTTACATTAGCTACATGGATTTGTAACAAGAGGTGATAGTGATAGGCGGTTTAGAGAAGAAATGAGTAAGAGGGAGGATCTAGAGAGGAGATTGAGAGAAGACCGAGAGAGAAAAGAGAGGGAAGGCCATGAAGGTGGAAGAAAAATAAGTGGAGGTAGTAGAAGTGAGAGAGGAAGTCATTGGGGGCACTACTACTCACATAGGGAAAGTGATGAAGGGAGCAATCATGATGAGAGTGATGCCTATGGGGAGTATGAGGAAGAGGGGAGGCCTAGGAGAGGTGCTGGCCGAGGAACACCTATGAGGCAACCACTCAATCCAAGGAGATACTTTGGAAATGATCAGCCGAGAGCTTGGGAGGTCAATCCAAAAATCAAGCTTCCAAAGTTTCTAGGAAAGGGAGGTGCCGAGAGCTACCTAGAATGGGTCATGAAAGTTGACCAAGTTTTCTCTTGTCATCCCACCTTGAGTGAAGAAAAGAGACTTAATCTAGCCATTTTGGAGTTTGAAGGGTATGCCTTAGTTTGGTGGAACCAAGTTCTCATTGATGCCGAGAAGAGGAGGAGGCCTTCCATCACATCTTGGACTCAATTGAAAGATGCACTTAGAGGAAGGTTTGTTCCAAATTCCTATGTGAGAGACTTGCATATCAAGCTTCAAAGGTTGACACAAGGGGGTAAGAGTGTGCAAGAGTATTATAAGGAGCTTGAACTTACTATGTTAAGAGCGGACTATCAAGAGGAGAAGGAGGCTACCATTGCAAGGTTCACTCATGGCTTGAATAGGGAGATACAAGATGTCTTGGAGCTTCAAAGCTATAGAACCTTGGAGGATGCCATACATAAAGCCGAAAAGATAGAAGCTCAAATCAAGATGAAATCCACCATGAAGAAGTCCTATGCTAGTGGATCTTCAAGTTGGAAGGAGAAGCATAAGAAGGAGGGTTCCTCCAAACCATTTTCCAACTTTGGCCGAGACAACTCTAAGGGTAAGGATGAGACTAAACCTATTTCTAAGCCATCTAACATCAAATGCTTTAAGTGTCTAGTCACGGTCCACATTGCTTCCCAATGCCCCAACAAGAAGACCATGGTCATGAGGATGGATGGAGGAGTCACTAGTGAAGAGTCTTGTCAATCTTCAAGTGATAATGAAGAACAAAGCACAAGTGACCCTTCAAGTGACGAGCTAGTCGAGGAGGGTGACCTTCTCATGGTTAGAAGAGTACTAGGAAGTTCCTACCAAGAGCTTGATGAGACTCAAAGAGAAAACATCTTCCACACAAGATGCAACATACAAGGGAAGGTTTGCTCTTTAATAAAAGATAGTGGTAGTTGCATAAACGTTGTGAGCACTAGGTTAGTAGATAAATTTGGACTTAGATTATCTTCACATCCTAAACCTTATAAGTTGCAATGGTTGAGTGATAAAGGTGAATTGGTTGTTAATAAACAAATTCTTATTAATTTCTCTATAGGTAGACATAAAGATGATGTATTGTGTGATGTTGTTCCTATGGAGGCGACTCATCTTTTACTTGGTAGACCTTGGCAATATGATAAGCATGCTATTCATGATGGTGCTTCTAACACTTATGTTTTCTCTCATGTAAGCAAGAAGGTCACCTTGAAACCTTTGACACCTAGGGAAGTTTGTGAGGATCAAATAAAGATGAAACTAAAAAGAGAAAGTGAGAAAAAGATTGAAAAGGGTGAGAGTTTAGGGTCTAGGCATGACTTTGCCAAGAGCTCCACCAAGATAAACAAAAGTGAAACCACCCTTAAAGCTAGGAAAACCGAGAGCAAATCCAAGGGAAAACTTAATGAGAGTTTGCTTATTGAGAGGGGTGAGTTAAAGAGAGAGTTCCTAGTTTGGAAAAGCATGTTTCTTTGTTTACCTAACCCACTTGTTTTGAGTACTAATCATGTAGGTAAACAAGAAGAACTTGATGCATTATTGATGGAGTTTGATGATGTCTTCTCCAAGGATATCCCACATGGGTTCCCTTAAGAGGCACTAAGCCTTGGAAAATCCTTGAATTTAGAAGTGTGGAATTTTTAATTGTGTCTACTAACTTTAACTCTCATGATATTGATGGTTCATATAGGTTGATAAAAGAATTAAAGAAGGAGGGCAAATTACAAACTTCCACATCTTTTGAAAGGCCAAAGGCACCTTGTGAGAGAGATAAAAGTTTCACTCTCAAGAAGTATTGTGTTCTAGGACCAAGTGAGAAGTTGTGCATAAAGGAACCATGGAGTCACTTAGGAAGAGAGAAAGGAGTACTTGAATATTATGCATTATCAAAAAGGGGGACTACCTTGCCTCTTACTTCTCCTATTAATTCTAATTTGCACAACACTTTTTGTGACACAATAGAGTCTCATGGCGTTAGACCTTGGAAAATATTTGAGAATACTAAGTTGGAATTCTTACTTGAGCCTACTAATGGTTCTAATTTTGATGTTAAATACCCTTTTAGGTGGAAGAAGGAATTTAAGAAGGAGGGAACATCACAAGCTTCTACACCTAAAAGAAGTATCTGAAAGAAGAGTTTCAACAAAGTGGAGTACACATGGATTAAAGAACTAGTATCTATACATTTATAGGAGGAATTAGAGACTCCTTGGAGTTTGGGTTTTATCATAGAAAATCACTTGCATTCTTCCTTTACTTCTCTACATTGTGTTAATGATATTAGTAGACAAAGTATCTTGTTATTAAATGTTAAACTTGATAGAGTTTGCTTGATCTTTGATCCGGGTGGAATTTGTTATGTAGGTAAGAAGCTAAGGAAACTTGAGGACAAATTGACCACAAGAAGGAGGGTTTGATGGAGGACCATCTCCAAAAGCTCAACAAACTCTTCAACCTTACTTTTTAATAAATTGAGCTTCTAATAAAATTCGCTATGTTTTTGACTGTCTGACCAGGTTTAGTATTCGGAGAATAACTTGGGCTACACAACTCCAATTTATCTGTTCTTGGTGTCTTTTTAAAGTTGACTTAAAGGGATACAAAAGCTATGAAGACACAAAAGCCCAGTTCTAACTTCATCTAGGAGGAAATTGGGCTTGAAAGTAAAGTTTGAATACTGTCAGGATGTTCTAGTGGGGTGCTGACTAGGTTCGGTATTTCGCGCATAATGTGGGCTATAAAACTCCAATTAAGTTCGTCTTGGTGGCATTTTAAAGCTTACTTAAAGGGCTACAAAAGCTACGAAGACACCCAAGCCCAATTCTGATGGAGGACCATCCTCAACACCACCATTGGAAGCTCAAGGAAGAAGAATTACAAGGTCCATGCTCAAGAAGATTCAAGAGAAAATTCAAGAAGAGTTGACTAGAGGTCAAAGTCAACAGTCAACTCAAAGTCAACTGTTGACCACAAGTCAAAGTCAACAATCAACTCTTAAAGACTTTACTCTTAATTTTAAACCTTGTAATTTTCTTCAAATTTTGTAATTGTTTAGTGGACTTTATAAGTAGGATTGGACCATGATTTGGAGCATGTAGCTCATGGCCCTTAGCTATGTTTGACCGAAAATGGCAAGGCAATTGGGAGAGAAAGTGGCGCACACTCTCCTTGGGAGAGAGTGGAGAGAGTTGGATGCAAAAGTTAGTGGAAATTCCACTAACTCTAATTCAAGCTTAACCATTTGATTTGATCTAAATCAAGTGGCTAAGCAAGCTTGCATTCAAGGTAGCATGATCCATGTTTCTAAGAGAAATTCGTAGCTCTTGATTTAATTTGCATTAAAGGGTTGACATTCACACTTGAGTCACATGTTTCACACCACTCAAAGGTGAAGTCTTGACCCCATGATTGAAATTTAATCAAAAGGATGAAATTGAGTCTCAAGACACATGAATCATGCTTACTCTAGGTAGCACCGTGGCCCTTGATTGCTTTAATCATCCAATGGTCAATGCTTGAACTGTGTGAGGTGCCTTAAGTGAAGGCTTTCCATACGTTGATCAAGCATTGATCCAATGGATAGCATACCATCCGATTTGCCTTAGGAGCCTTTAGTATATGTAGGTGCATTTTCAATGTGTAAGGGATCTTTGGGGATCATTTATGAATTGAGTATAGCTTGAGCTATCTTTGAGAGAGTTCTCTCTTGGGTTTCTTCTTAGAACCTTGAGTCTTATCAATGGATGCTTATCCTTGTGGCGATTCTTCCTCTTGACTTATTGCTTAGGCATGGCATCACCATCTCTTATTCTTCTTCCATTTTCTCTTTTCTTCTAAGTCCTTGAGTCATTGAGTCTTGTGTTGCTTCCGCCTCTTATCATCTAACCGTGGAGATCCAATTGGAGAATGAAGATTGGGCCAAGTTCAAGCTTCCTTCCAAGCAAGCTTGTATCAAGTGGTATCTTGAGCTTGTTCTTCTTCAATATTGGAACCTCTACCCATTTTGTGTAGTAAGCTTTTCGGTGATCTAAGTGTTCTTTGTGTTCTTCATTTAAATTTCTTAGTGTGCTTAGGATCCATCATTAGATTTCCTTAATTGTCTTGTAGTTGTGTCAATTTTTTGTTTAGAAAATTTTTTTGTTCGGTGAAATTGTTTCAAATCATCTTGTCCATGTTTTGATCTGATTGATCTATGTGTTTATGTGCTAATGCTGGTTTAATCACTTTCACAAACATGTTTCATGCGAGTCATATGAAGGAAATCCATGTTAGCATTTGATAGTATGCTGTTTCATTCAAATTTGGATTCATTCACATGTTAACTTGTGGTATATGTGTATAATCTGTATTGGTATGATGTATTGCAGTAAACAAGAGTATATTGCCCTGTTTTGAATGTATGCTCTATTTGGAATTCATGCCATTGCTGTTAACATACCATATGCTAAGTGAATTATGCCAATTTTGAGTTCAAGTAGCCTTAATCTTGCTTATCTTTGTTACTAGTAAATTTTAGTTAAATTGAGTACTTGGAGTGAGTAGTATATGGCTGTCCAGTAGAGTAACTGAAAAAGAAAAACAAAGAAAAGGCAAGAAAGAAAAGAAAAGAGCCAAAAGATTGAAGAAAAATTCAAGAGAGAAAATTCAAAAGAAGAAAATCAAGAAAAAGTTACTTGGAAGAAAATTGTGTAGGAAAAGAAATTTGGGGAAATTTTGTGTAAGAAAAGTGGTGTAGTACCGAGAGCTTGAGAGCAAAAAAAATTCTCAAGTTGTGATATAAGTTGTTTCGGGAAAATTTGAAACACTTGAGGTCAAGTACTCATCACTAGATTTGAGCTAAAATTGCTAGTAACTTGGTATTTTGAGCTTGATTTGTGCATAGTTCTTGGCAATTTTGTGAACTACAATTTGCTTGAAATTTTCCAGTTTTGTTCTTGCTGCTGTATATGATGAATTTCTGCACTTGAATGAATTTTTAACCTCACAAAATTTCTTGCCCATATAGCTCATTAAATCGGTCTTAAAATTTAATCACTAGTCATACTTGAGTTTGAGTGCTTGAAAATTTTTGTCTTGGCTAAGTGATTGATCCAGCAAGCTTGGTGTCCCTTGCTGTCTAATAGTAAGCCTTTGTCATATCAATTCAATTCCTTGATTTGAGTAGCTAATTCATTTCTTTGGGTGCCTTTTATTGCTTGTCATTTTTGTTAGAATCCTTGGTTTTTGAGTCAAAAGAAGAATTGTGCCTCTTTCACGAGGATTTATTCCTAAATAATTGATTGTAGGTTCAACTAGAAACTTTGAGGGAGACTTGAGGGGAAAAAGGCAAGAGTGAACATTATAGAAAGAGCCTTAAAGTGTGACACATGAGTTCTACTAGAGTGAGACACTTAGGGGAGTGGCAAGGACTTCTTCTTATATATATATTCTTGTGTTTTGTTGTCTAACCTTTCTTGTACAGCCATGGAAACCTCTCCAAGTGTGGGAAATGATATCTCACCAAAGTCTAGAAGGATGGTGGATATGATGAGATCCATGCTCAACGCTAGCTTAGATGAAAGATTTGATCAAGAGAGACAGTGGAAGGAGGAAAGGAAGATAAGGTAGGAATTAGAGAAGAGAATCCTTGGGGAAACTAGTGGCAATCAACCTAAACCCAATGGGGAGGGTGCTGGAACTAGAGGAAACCAGGGAGGTGAAGGTAGTGAGGTGCCTAGGTATGAGGATGTATTTCTCTTGGAGCTACCCCACGGCTTGCCTCCACTAATAGGGATAGTGATAGAGGCCTCCTTAGAGAATTTTCTAACAAAGCCTTGAAGTTCCCGATCTAGCTTCTTCAATGATCATTCAATCGAAACCCTTGGGGGGTTTTGGTCAAGACCTAATAAAAAGAACTCAAACAAAACGAAAAAGGAAAAGGTGGAGGAAAGAAGAAGATGAAAAGAATGGCACCATGGAAGATCCAATAAGCTTAGGAGGAACCGCCACAATGGAGACAAGAGTCCATTGATAAGATCTAAGAAACCTTCCTAAGGAAAACAAGAGAATCCTCTCTCAAAAGCTCAAAGCTTATTTCATTCAATTTCATCAAAAGGTCCCTTACAATTTCATTTTGGCATGTATTTATAGGCTTAAACTACTTGGGATGCAAGTTAACCTAAATCCAAAAAAAATCTAATCTAATCTTGGGCTCCAAGTTTAATCTAAATCTAAATGAAATCTAATCTAATCTTGGCCCAATTATTATAAAACACTAAACAAAATATTCAAAAGTAATAAATGATTTTTGGACGTGAGCTTTGGGCTCATTTACAAGGCCTTACAACTTAAACAATTCGCTAGAAAATTCTGATACCATCCAAACGTTAACTTCAAGGTCAAATTTCTCCAAGATGCATTCTGAATTGGGTTTTGGTGTCTTCATAACTTTTGCAGCCCGTTAAGTCAGATTTAAAACGCCACCAAGACGAACGTAATTGGAGTTGTGTAGCCAAAGTTAAGCTAAAAATACTGAACCTCCTTCTCTAGCTTTAACTTGGAAAGTTTGTTGGGTCTTTGAGATGTTCCTACATCAGATAGAGCACCAAATAGACCTCATACCCGAATCACAATTGCCAAACAAGCCTTCATATAGGACTTCACCACAAGAGTCACAAGAGATTGAGAAGCAAGTCCAAAAGCTCTTGAAGAAAGGGTGGGTAAAAGAAAGTCTCTCTCCTTGTGCTTCCCCCATTATTTTGGTTCCTAAGAAGGAGGGTACATGGCGCATGTGTATTGATTTTAGAGCAATAAATAATATTACTATTAGGTATAAGCATCCAATTCCTAGGTTATATGATCTATTAGATGAATTGCATGGATCCACCATATTTTCTAAAATAGATCTTAAAAACGGTTACCATCAAATTAGAATAAAAAATGGAGATGAATGGAAAATTGCATTTAAGACTAAATTTGGACTATATGAGTGGTTAGTGATGCCTTTTGGATTATCTAATGCTCCTAGTACATTCATGAGACTCATGAATCATGTTTTAAGGAATTTCTTAGGTAAGTTTGCAGTAGTCTATTTTGATGATATATTAGTATATAGTAAGAGTTTTCATGAACATGTAAATCACCTAAGGCTTGTATTAGATGTCCTTAGAAGTGAGAAATTGTATGCAAATAAGGATAAATGTGTAATTGGAACCAAGAAGGTCATCTTCTTGGGCTTCGTGGTGAGTGCAAAAGGGGTGGAGGTAGATGAAGCCAAGATCTAAGCTATTAAGGATTGGCCCACTCTAACATGTGTTAAAGAGGTAAGAAGCTTCCATGGTCTAGCTAGCTTTTATAAACGTTTTGTAAAGGACTTTAGCACCATAGCTAGTCCATTGAATGAACTTGTAAAAAAGGACACTAAGTTTTCATGGGGGCCTCCTCAAGAGGAAGCCTTCAAGGTGCTCAATCACAAACTCACATACTCACCTATACTAGCTTTGCCGAATTTTGCTATGTCTTTTGAGCTTGAATGCGACGCATCTAATGTAGGCATAGGGGCGGTTCTAATGCAAGGTAAACACCCGATAGCTTATTTTAGTGAAAAGTTAAAGGGGGCACCTAAATTACTCCACCTATGATAAGGAGCTCTATGCCCTAGTTAGATCTCTCCAAGTGTGGAAACACTACTTGCTACCAAAGGAGTTCATATTCCACACGGACTATGAAGCCCTAAAGCATTTGAGAGGGCAAGGGAAATTGAATAAAAGACATGCTAAGTGGGTAGAATACATAATCAAGTATAGAAAGGGGTCTAGTAATATAGTTGCCAACGTTTTAAGAAGGAGGCACACCTTAATCGACATGCTTGAATGTAAGATGTATGGTTTTGATCACATCAAGTCTATGTATGCTCAAGATGGAGATTTCGGTCTCATTTGGGAATCAAGTACCAAGGGTGTATTCAAAGACTATTTTAGGCATAATGGGTATTTTTTTAAAGGACAAGCTTTCTGTGTGCCTAAGTCTTCTTTAAGGGACTTGTTGGTGGTTGAGACCCATGAAGAAGGGATGATGGGGCACTTTGGAAGAGATAAGACCTTGGCTATGTTACAAGAAAATTTCTATTGGCCTCACATGAGGGTCCATGTAGCAAAACATATTTCAAAATGTATCACTTGTAACAAAGCTAAGTCTAAGGTCTCTCCAAATGGCCTTTACCAACCTCTTCCCGTAGCTACCACTCTTTGGATGGACATTTCCATGGATTTCATCATTGGACTACCCTAGTCCTAAAGAGGAATGGGTAGTATCTTTGTAGTTGTTTGCCGCTTTTCTAAAATGGCTCACTTCATAGCTTGTAAGAAAGTTGATGACGCTTCTAATATTGCAAAACTATTTTTTAAAGAAGTAGTGAGACTCCATGGAGTACCCAAGACAATTGTGAGTGACCGTGACTCCAAGTTTCTTGGGCACTTTTGGAGAACCCTTTGGAGTTACCTTGGAACCAAGCTTCTCTTCTCCACCACTTTCCACCCACAAACTGATGCAAACCCATGAGGAACTTGTAGGGGATCTTCATGAATAAGCAAAGGGGTGCCCCAATCTTCATTCACCAATGTTCAATCACTCTTAAACAGTGGAATAACTCAATATATAGCAATGATAGCTCATGGTCAACACAAAAGGGGGAAGAAAGAAATCAAAAATGGAAGAAGGAAGAAGTGTGGTAAGCGCCATGGATGAAGCACCCAATAAGCTTGGTTGGAGAATCGCCACTTGGATCATGGATCCATGATAAGATTCAAGGTTCTTGGAAGAAACCCTAGGAGAGCTCTCTCCTTTTCTCAAGACTTTAGTCTTAGAAATTCTCTTTTCATAAATGACCAAAGTGATTACAAAATGGAAATTGCCTAAGTTATAAGACCCCTTGTGTGTGGTTGGCCTTGAGTCATCCTAGCCACTTGATCCTTGATGGATTGATCAAGTGATGCTAAGCACCCCTCACTTGATCAATTCAAGAAAGATCTAGAGTTAATGAGATCAAGAGGCTCAAAACTCTCCTAAGCATGTGATGATCATGGATTTATCAAGATGGAATTCTATGCCTTGGATTAGAAGTAAATCCAAAGGCTAGAATACCTTCTTAGATGAGAGTCAACATTTATAAACTTGACTTGAATTTGCACCTTTGATTATGGGATAATCAAGTGGTGGAAATTCAAGTTAAGTTAGTAGTAATTCCACTAATTCTCTCTCCTAATCCACTCACTCTCTTTTAAGAGAGTTTATTACACTTGCTTAGTTGGTCATAAGACTCTCAAGCCCAATTCTAAGAAGCTTTGACCAATAACTAAAAGTCAACATGTCCAAAACTAGTCTTGGCCGAAACATACAAAACAACTATGGTCCAAGCTTTATACAAAAAATAAGCCTAAACTAATTACAAACTAATAAGAAGATTACAAGGTTTCTTTTGCCCACTTTGTTGACTTTGAGGAGTTGACCATTGACTTTGACTTTGACCTTGACTAGTTGAGTTGGTCAACTCTTCCTCAACTTGAGCTTCTAGTCTTCTTTACATGGCCCTTGTGATCCTCATGCTTGGAGATGGTCCTCCATCACAAACGGATGGCCAAACCGAAGTTGTTAATAGGACCCTAGGTCAACTATTGAGGACTTTTGTAGGTGAAAACATCAAGAGTTGGGAAGATTGGTTACCCCACATTGAGTTTGCTTACAATAGGGTAGTTCACTCCACTACTCAACTCTCCCCTTTCCAAATAGTTTATGGATTTAACCCACTCACCCCACTTGATCTAGTGGCTTTGCCTTTTGAGTTTACTTGTAATAGGAGTGGTAAAGAAAGGGCTAAGAAGATCCAAGAACTACACACCCAAGTAAAGGAGAGGATTGAAAGAAAGAATGAGCAAATTGCCAAGGGCTATAACAAACACCGTAAGGCTCTTGAGTTCAAAGTGGGAGATATGGTATGGGTACACCTAGGGAAGGAATGGTTTCCTACCTTAAGAAGTTCTAAGCTTCTTCCTAGAGGAGATAGACCATTCAAGATCGTGGAGAAATTGGGTCCAAACGCCTACAAGCTAGACCTTCCAAATAAGTATGATAGTAGTAACTCCTTTAACATAATTGATCTTTCTTTGGTTGATGTAGGTCCGAATGACGACGCAAACTTGAGGACAAGTTCAAGCCAAGAAGGAGGGTTTGATGTAGGCACATCAAGGAGGATCACTAGAAGTATGCAAAGAAGACTAGAAGAGGAAGCTAGGAAACTCTAAGACCAAGACCAAGACCAAAAGGATAGTAGCATAGGGTTATTAGCTTGTAACCTACTTGTAAACTTGGATGAACAAAGCCCTATGTAATAGCTTAGATAGGCATTAGATACCTAATCCTTTAAGGGTCCAAAGCCCTCAGATCACATAGCCTAAAGCAAGCCAAAAATCCTAAGAGTCAAGGTTCCCATAAGGTTTTTAAAAGGTCTCAAGTTTTCGGCTAAATTTGTGTGGAACCTTGAAATCACTTAAGATCAAGGGAGGAGTCCTCTTGAGTTGAGCATGGATTCGTGCCTTGCTTAAATCAAGAGATCTCAACCTTTAATACCAAGTGATTAAGGATTGATGACTTGGCTAATCACATAGGTACCAAGGGGGGACAAACCCATGTGCACCCATGTGATGGCCATGTGAAGACCATGTGCTTCTTAACAACCAAGTAACTCACTTGGTTACTTGGTGGTCAAGTCATCCACGGTTTAGCCTAGGAGTCTTAACTAGGATTAGGCATAATTAATCATGGTTAGGATAGCTTGTAGGCCAAGTCTTGAGTAATTATAAATAGCTTTGGCCGAAACACTTGTAAGACTTTTTGCTGAATTTTGAATACAAGATCTTTTAAGCTTTGGAGAGAATTTTCTCTTGCTCCCTTAGGGAGATCCTTGAATCTTATCAGTGGAGTCTTACACCATTGTGGCGGTTCCTCCTAAGCTTATGGGTTAATCACCTTGGGGCCACCATCTTCTCACCTTATCCGCTTTATACCTTTCTTCTAAAACTTCTAAACACTTCCAAACCTCCAAAGCCAAGAGCTTCCTTGGCCTTGTTCCTTCGATGAGGATCTACATCCAAGGGTGGAGGATTGATCCTTGTCCTCCAAGTTAATCAAACTTGCACCACAAGCTTCCTTCCATGGCCATTAGATTAGAATCTAATCCAAGGGTGGACATTGGTTCCTTGCATAACAAGCTAGCACCCCACCTTAGTAGTATAAATAGGATTTCCTTTGTAATTCAAACACTTTTGATAAAATTTCTGAATATTTAATTAAGCTAAGACCTTATTCTTTGAGAGTATTCTCTCTTGTGTTCTTGTGAAGAACCTTGAATCTCATCAATGGCTTCCTTGTCCATTATGGCGGTTCCACCTCTAGCTTATTGGCACTTGCCATGGCGCTTCCATCTCTAAACTCCTTCCATTTTCTCTTTCTTTTTCTCCTTGAGGTCGTGAGCTTCTTCTTCATTTGTCCAAGCCTCCATTGAAGCATGAAGATCCGCAACTTATATGCTCTTCTCCTTGAGAATTGCATCACTTTTCTTGGGAAATCTCTGTACAAGTCAGAAAAAGGACTGAGCACGCCATCAAATCCGCTGCACACGCTATCTCATCACTTGATTTCGCTCTGACACCTTTTTGGACTGCACTTGGAAAATGCTTAATAACATTCTTCTGTTTCTAACGGACATCTGAAGCTTTTTCCTATAAAAGGACTTCACCTTTTCAAATTTTATTTGGCGAACACGCTTATACTACTATGACATTGTAATTTCGCTCACTGCTACTTTCGAACTTAATTATATACCCCTCTCTGCGAAGTGGAACTTTTCTTTCATAGAAAATCTTGTAAATCCACTTGTGTGGTACTTTAGCCTAAGGAGGCTGGTTATTCAAAGAATACCTCTTTGGTTAGCCTGAGGAGGCTGAGTTTCAAAGAATACCTTGTTGTTTAGCTTGAAAAGGCTGTGTTCAAAGAATATATTGTAATAGCTAGAAGTGGCTGGGTTCAAACAATACTAGTAACCATTTCACGGTTTGTAGTGAAAACTCAATAATCGATTACTTCAGAGGAATTTTCAAAAACATTAAAACCTGGTTTCTGTTGTAATCGATTACGGGATCGTGGTAATCGACTACTACAGTGTCAAATCCTTCTAAGAATGAAATTGATTTGAAGTAATCGATTACATTTCTCTGGTAATCGATTATTTCTATCAGAAAAAGATTTTCTTTGAAAAATTTTCACAAAAACAATTTTATGGATAAGTGTAATCAAGTAGAAGGGTTTAGTTTAGATGTTCCTCACTCAAAATGCCGAGGTTTGATCTAAGTTTGTAAAACCTTTCTTTTGGTAATGCTTTGGTAAAAATGTCTGCTAACTAATTTTCTGTATCTATGAATTCGATGTCACAATCTCCTTTTTCGACGTGGTCTCTGATGAAATGATGTCTGACTTCAATGTGTTTTGTTCTTGAGTGTAGTACAGGGTTTCTTGTGATACTTATAGTGCTTGTGTTGTCGCATTTCAAGGGAATATGATCTATCTTTAGCCCAAAATCTTCTAGTTGATGCTTCAACCATATTTCTTGAGCACAACAGCTTCCCGCAGCTACATATTCAGCTTCTGCTGTTGACAGTGCTACACAAGCTTGTTTCTTGCTATGCCAAGATATCAAACATTCTCCAAAAATGTGACATGTTCCACTAGTGCTCTTTCTATCTGTTTTGCTACCTGCAAAATCAGAGTCACTGAAACTAACAAGTAGTGGTGAGGTTCCTTTTGGATACCACAAACCACAATTTATAGTTCCTTTTAGGTATTTAAGAATCTTCTTTACTGTTAGCCAATGAGATTGCTTAGGTGTAGATTGAAATCTAGCACATAAACATACAAGATACATAATATCGCTCATGTGTCAAGATATAGTAGAAATCCTATAACACCTCTGTATAAGGTAGTATCAACTTCATGACCTGCTTCATCAATCTCAAGATAAGTGTTAGTAGAAATAGGTATATTTGGCACTTTACAGTTAATCATATCATATTTCCTAAGTAATTCTTTAGTGTACTTAGCCTGGTGAATAAAAGTGCCACCATCCATTTGCTTGATTTGGGGTCCTAGAAAGAAGCTTAGTTCTCCTATCATGGACATGTCAAATTCTTCCTGCATATTGCTCACAAACTCTTCACAAAGTTATTGGTTAGATGATCCAAAGATGATGTCATCAACATAAACTTGAACCAATAGAATGTAGTTAGATTTGTTCTTAATAAACAAAGTCTTGTCTACTTTACCTCTGTGGAAACCTTTTGATATGATAAATTTACTCAATCTATCATACCATTGCCTGGGGGCTTGCTTCAACCCATATAAGGCTTTATGAAGTTTGTAAACATGTGTAGGCCAAGTAGCGTCTGTGAAACCTGGTGGTTGTGCTACATAGACTTCTTCATTTATGTATCCCTTTAGGAATTCACTCTTTACATCCATTTGGAATAACTTGAAGTTGTTGATACATGCATAGGCTAGGAGTAGTCTTACTGCTTCAAGTCTTGCAACAGGGGCAAAGGTTTCCTCAAAGTCAATTCCTTCCTGTTGATTGTAGCCTTTTGCCACAAGTCTTGCTTTGTTTCTGACCACAACTCCATCTTCACTCAGTTTATTTTTAAATACCCATTTTGTGCCAATTATATTCATGTTGCCTTTGTCTGGAACAAGTTCCCATACTCCATTTCTTCTGAACTGGTTAAGTTCTTCTTGCATAGCCATGATCCAAAATTCATTGCTCAAGGCTTCTTCTATGCTGGAGGGTTCAAAAGCAGACACTAGGGTTACCTGTGATACAAAAGAAGTATTGTAGCAAAATAGATTCTGTGAGGATCTGGTAGTTACCCCCTTGTGAATGTTACCAGTGACATTGTCAAGTGATAGGTTCCTAGGTGTCCTCCATTCTATTGCTTGATCAGACACTAGGGTTGTTTGATTTTGCTGATGCATATGATCAACTTCTATGCCTTCTTCACCTTTTTGATCATCATTACGTAGCAAGCTTTCCTTTTGGAAAATGTTAGTTTCATCAAATCTAATATGGACAGATTCTTCAATGCACATTGTTCTTTTGTTAAAGATCCTATATGCTTTACTTGTATTTGAATAACTAATGAAAATGGCTTCATCAGCCTTTGTATCAAATTTTCCAATAGGGTCCTTGTCATTGTTTAAAACATAGCATTTGCATCCAAAAACTTTAAAGTAAGAAATATTTAGTTTTCTGCCATAGAAAAGCTCATAAGGGGTTTTCAACAAAATGGGTCTTATAGAGACTCTATTGAGAACATAACATGCAATGTTCACAACATCAGCCCAAAAATGTCTAGGCGTCCTGTGCTCATTCAGCATAGTTCTCCCTAGTTCTATAAGTGACCTGTTTTTCCTCTCCACTACTCCATTTTGCTGAGGAGTTCTAAGAGCTGAAAAGCAGTGTGATATCTCATGTTTTTCACAAAAGCTTTCAAAATAACTATTTTTAAATTCAGTACGATTGTCACTTCTTAAAGCTTTGATTTTCAAATCCTTTTTGTTTTGAATTTTCTTGGCAAGTACCTTAAAAACTCCAAAGGCTTGATCCTTTTTCTTGATACACAAAACCCAAGTAAATCTTGAGTAGTCATCTACAATGACTAGCCCATACAGATTTCCATCAAAACTAGCTATCCTAGATGGACCAAATAAGTCTAAATGCAAGAGTTCAAGCGGCTGAGTTGTAGAAAAATGTTTAATATTTTTGAAAGATGTTTTTGCCTGCTTAGACTTTTGACAAGCCTTACAAAGTCCTTCTTTGGAAAACTTCAGTTTAGGTAGACCAAAAACTAGCTCTTTAGATACAAGTTTATTTAAATGCAATATGTCAATATGTGTTATTCTCCTATGTCATAGCCAAGACAGATTATCATTAGAAGTTAAGCATGTAGAGTAAGGAGATGAGTGATCTACTTCCAATATGTAGATGTTGTTTAACCTTTTGCCAACCATGAGAAGTTCATTTGAGTCTTTGTTGTTGATAAGACAATGTTCATCATCAAATGCAATTTTGTAGTTCTTGTCACACAGTTGACTAATACTCAGCAAGTTGAACTTCAATCCATCAACTAGCAATACATCTTCTATCACTGTATTAGCTTTGTATCCAACTGTACCGTAGCCTAGTATTTTTCCTTTGTTGTTGTCTCCATATACAACTGATCCAGTTTCTCTTGGTGTGAAGGTGCTAAGATTCCTTCTATCACCTATCATATGCCTTGAACAGCCACTGTCTAAGTACCATATTGAGTTTCTGCTGTTTAAGCTTCCTACAAGAGAAAAAGAACTTATTTTGCGATTGGTACCTAGCTTCTCTTGGGTCCATGCAAGTTAGAGCTACAGTTTTCTTTCTTAACCCATCTATACTTATCACTGGAAATTCCTTTCTTTCTAATCATGCAATTAAAAGATTTATGTCCTGTTTTCATGCAGTAGGTACAAGTGAGATGATGGAGGACCATCCTTGACGAGAAGAGTTACAAGAGCCATGCACAAAAGAATTCAAGAAGAAGTTGAGAGTCAACTCAAAAGTCAAAGCCAAGATTCAACTCAAGACTTCTCCTTACTTTGTAATAGGACTTGTAACCTTCTAAAAATGTTGTAAAGTTGTAATTAGATTAGGAACAATTAAATTGGGCCTTGCTTGGTAAATAAGTGCACGGCCTTATGTTTGTAATTGAACCAAAGTTTAGGAGTGTTTGTGAGAGAGTTGGGAAATTGACTAAGGTGACCAGTTTCAGTATTCGGACCATAACTCGAGCTACACCACTCCAATTGAGGCGTTCTTGGTGGCAAATTAAAGTAGACTTCAAGGGCTACAAAGGTTATGAAGACACCAAAGTCCAGTTCGACCTCTATCAAGACGGAAAATGAGCTTGAAGTTAGAGTTAGAATGCTTCCAGGATGGTAATCGATTACCAACTGTTAGTAATCGATTACCACAGTGCCAACTTCTCATTTTCGACCTCTAAGGACCTGGTAATCAATTACCACGACCAGGTAATCGATTACCACAAAGCCACTTTCATTTCTGGACATCCAAAGGCCCCGGTAATCGATTACCACAACTAAGTAATCGACTACCACTTGCATTTTCTCAGTTTTTCTAGCTTTTGGTTGTTTCTCCATCTAAGGAAGGTCATGTATATAAAGTAGAAGGTTGGAGTGCAAGCTAGCACCACTCCAACTAGTATAAATACTTAAAACTCTGAATTGTAGGGGGAACTTTTTGATAAATTGAATAGAGAATTCAGAATTTGTGTGAGAGCATTTTCTCTCTAGAGTTCTTGTGAAGAACCTTGAATCTTATCAATGGCTTCTTGATCCATTGTGGCAATTCCACCTTGAGCTTATTGGCACTTGCCATGGCGCTTCCCTTTCTCTTCTAAACCGTTTGTTTTATTCATTTTCTGTTTCAATCCTCGTTTGCCCCAATTTTAAACCTAGAAACTCCATTGAAGCATGAAGGTCCGTTCAATTCTTGCAATTCTCTCGAGGCTTGCATCAAATTTGGTATCTAAAGCTTGTTCTACTTCAATTGGAGAATTCTTTCAATCCGGTTTGAGTTTTCTACCTTGAATATTCATTTTTCTTTTTCTTGCTTAGTGCAGTCCCTGTTTTTGTGTGTTCTTGAGTTTCTACTTTGAATTTTCGTTTTCTTGAAATTCTTGTTATAGATCTGTGATTGCTTGAGTTGTTTGAGTAATTCACATGTTCCTTGAGTTGTCTTCATCTTATAATTGAGTTTTCCTTTTGAAAAAAAATTTCCATATCTACAAAAATTGTATGAATTCATGTATTCCCCTGTTTTCCGAGTGTTGTTCACATTGCTTTGTGTGTTGTACACTACAAGTCAAGTAGCTGTCTTCTGCATAATCTTTGTTATTAGCAATTTTAGACTCAATTTTGCTTTAGTCTTAGGTTCCTAAGTCTAGTTACAGTAGAAAAGATTATACAAGTCAAAAGAAAAAGGAAAACAAAAGAAAAGGTTACAAGAAAAAGAATTGCAAGAAAATTCAAAGAAGAGAAAACAAGAAAAGTGAAATTGAAGTGAAAATCAAGTGAAGTAAGAAAGAAACAAGTAAACAAAAAAAAAAAACATTATGCAAGTTCAGTACCATGACTGAATGAGCCTCTATTCATCATCAAATTAGTTGTTCAATGAGCTTTGGATTATAAAGACACTTAGGACTAAGCATTACACCTAAAACTTGAGTTTAAAATGCTAATAATTTTGATTCTTGAACTTGAGGTGTGCATTGTGCTTGGTAGTGTGTGAACTGCATTTGTGAACAAGGTGCAGAAAAGACATAGCCACTGGAGTAATCGATTACCACGACTAGTAATCGATTACCACAGTTCCAATTTGTGTTCTGGACATCCAATTCTCTGATTTAATCGATTACCAAACCTAAGTAATCGATTACCACCCTGTTTTTGTCAAAATTTGCTTCCAAATTGTCTCATTGCCTTCTATAATTACATCATAGTTTGTTTCCATTGATTGTGCCTTTGTCACATTACTTCATTCATTGATTTGAGTAGCTTAATTCCTTCAATTGTTCTTTATTGCTTGTCTTCTATTGGACTCTTAAGGTTTTGTCTTGAGTTCATATCCTTTGGACTTCTTAAGCTCAACTCTATAATCGTTCCTCTTTCACTTTGGAAACAAAGACCTTGATAATTGATTAGAGGTTTCAACAAGAGTTTTAAGAGAGGTTGAGTGGAAAAAGACAAGAGAGAACATTAGAGAAAGAGTCTTGAAAGTGTGAAATACGAGTGACTTGAGAGTATACACTTAGAGAGTGGAAATGATCTTTATATATACTGGTATTTGTTATCTAACCTTTCTTGTGCAGCCATGGATAGTTCTCCTAGCATAGGAAATGATCTTTCACCTAAAACTAAGAAGATGATGGACTTGATGAAAACTATGATGCAAGCTAGTTTAGATGAGAGATTTGACCAAGAGAGGAGAGCTAAGGAGGAAAGGAGGTTAAGGAAAGAACTTGAGAAAAGAAACCATGGAGAAACAAGTGGTAACCGAGACAACCATGACCCTAGAGGAGCTGTGAATGGAGGAAACCGAGAGGATGAGAGAGGAGGAAATCATAGAGAAAATCATTCTTCACCTAGGGGTAGTGAAGGAGGAAGCAATTATGAGGATGATCATGATTATAGAGAATATGGGGAAGATAGAAGGAGAGGAAGAAGAGGAAATTATGGAGCCTATGGAGGATATGGAGGGTATGGCCGTGGCAATCACTTCTTTGAGGGAGAAGGTAGGATAGATGAGAGGAACCTAAAGCTTAACCTACCCAAGTTTAATGGTGAAGGGAGTGCCGAAACGTACCTAGAGTGGGTGATGAAACTAGACCAAGTGTTCTCATGTTACCCTATGCTTAACGAGGAGAAGAAGCTCAACTTAGCTATCTTGGAGTTTGAAGGCTATGCACTAGTGAGTTGGAACCAAATCCTTGTTGATGCTGAAAGAAGGAGAAGACCACAAGTGACTTCATGGACTCAACTAAAGGATGCATTGAAAGGGAGATTTGTACCACCTACTTATGTTAGAGATCTTCACATCAAACTTCAAAGATTGAACCAAGGCTCTAGGAGTGTACAAGAATATTTCAAAGACCTAGAATTGACTATGCTAAGGTGTGACTACCAAGAAGATAGGGAAGCTACACTTGCAAGGTTCACTCATGGACTTAATAGAGAGATCCAAGATATTCTTGAGCTCCAAAGCTATGTGACACTTGAGGATGCCATCCACAAGGCTGAGAAGATTGAACAACAAATAAAGAGGAAGGCAACCTTTAAGAGATCCTCTACTTCACATACTTCATCATGGAGAGACAAAGGCAAGAAGGAGGGCTACTCCAACCAATGGAACAAGTTGGACCGAGACACACCTAAGGTAAAAGAGGTAGTTCCTAACACTTCTAAACCTAGTTCTATTAAGTGTTTCAAATGTCTAGGTCATGGCCACATAGCCTCAAATTGCCCAAACAAGAAGACTATGGTGATGAGAGTTGATGGAGCCATCACAAGTGAGGAATCTAGCTCATCATCAAGTGATAGTGAAGCTTCCAGCACAAGTGGACCTTCTACCTATGAACAACCTGAGGAAGGTGACCTCTTGATGGTAAGAAGGATGCTTAGTAATGTATGTAAGGAGCTTGATGAATCACAAAGGGAGAATATCTTCCATACTAGATGCACAATTGAAGGGAAGGTATGCTCTTTAATTATAGATAGTGGTAGTTGTACTAATGTAGTTAGTACTAGGTTAGTAGATAAATTAAACTTGAAAACTTCTTCACATGCTAAACCTTACAAATTACAATGGTTGAGTGAGAAAGGAGAGTTAGTGGTAGATAGGCAAGTTCTTATTTCTTTCACTATAGGAAGGTATAGTGATGATGTGCTTTGTGATGTCGTTCCTATGGAGGCCACACACCTCTTACTTGGTAGGCCTTGGCAATTTGATAAACATGCTTTACATGATGGTGTTGCCAATACTTACATTTTCTCTTATGTAGGAAAGAAGATTACTCTCAAACCATTATCACCAAAGGAGGTTTGTGAAGACCAAATCGAAATGAAAATTAAAAGAAACCAAGAGAAGGAACTCTCCTTGGCCGAAAGCTCCAAGGATGACAAAGTAAAAGGAAAATCTCACAAGCTTAAGGCCAAGAATCATGGAAAATTGAAACATGATAAGAGTGATAAAAAAAATAGTTTCTTGATTGAAAGAAAAGAGTTAAAGAGAGATTATCTAGCTAGGAAAGTGATGCTTCTTTGTGTTCCTAACCTTTTGATTTTGAGCACTAATTTTGTAGGTGATCAAGGAAGATTGGAGGCCTTATTGGAGGAGTTCCAAGATGTGTTTCCTAAGGACATACCTCATGGCCTACCACCAATTAGGGGGATTGAGCACCAAATTGATTTGATTCCGGGTGCACCTCTACCAAACCGTCCAAGCTATAGGAGCTCCCCCTAAGAGAGCCATGAAATCCAAAAGCAAGTGCAAGAGCTAATGGACAAAGGTTGGGTGAAGGAGAGTCTCTCCCCTTGTGCATCACCAGTGATCTTAGTGCCTAAGAAGGAGGGAACATGACGTATGTGCACAGATTTCTGAGCAATAAATAACATCACTATAAGGTATCGCCACCCTATCCCTAGGCTAGATGACTTATTGGATGAACTGCATGGTGCTTGTGTATTCTCTAAGATAAATCTTAAAAGCGGTTATCATCAAATTAGGATGAAACAAGGTGATGAATGGAAAACCGCATTTAAGACTAAATTTGGCTTATATGAGTGGCTTGTTATGCCCTTTGGCTTGTCTAATGCACCTAGTACTTTTATGAGACTCATGAACCATGTGTTAAGAGAATTTTTAGGAAAGTTTGTTGTTGTCTACTTTGATGATATCTTGATCTATAGTAAAACTTTCCTTGAACATTTAACACATTTGAATTTTGTCTTAGAAGTACTTAGGAAGGAGCAACTCTATGCCAACAAAGACAAGTGCAACTTCTCAACCAACAAGGTAGTATTTCTTGGATATGTAGTGAGCTCTCAAGGAGTTCAAGTGGATGAGAGTAAGGTAAAAGCTATACAAGATTGGCCCACTCCTACTTGTGTTTAAGATGTTAGGAGTTTTCATGGATTAGCTAGCTTTTATAGAAGGTTTGTTAAAGATTTTAGCACTATTGCATCTCCTTTAAATGAACTAGAGCCACTTTCATTTCTGGACATCCAAAGGCCCCGGTAATCGATTACCACAACTAAGTAATCGACTACCACTTGCATTTTCTCAGTTTTTCTAGCTTTTGGTTGTTTCTCCATCTAAGGAAGGTCATGTATATAAAGTAGAAGCTTGGAGTGCAAGCTAGCACCACTCCAACTAGTATAAATACTTAACACTCTGAATTGTAGGGGGAACTTTTTGATAAATTGAATAGAGAATTCAGAATTTGTGTGAGAGCATTTTCTCTCTAGAGTTCTTGTGAAGAACCTTGAATCTTATCAATGGCTTCTTGATCCATTGTGGCGATTCCACCTTGAGCTTATTGGCACTTGCCATGGCGCTTCCCTTTCTCTTCTAAACCGTTTGCTTTCTTCATTTTCTGTTTCAATCCTCGTTTGCCCCAATTTTAAACCTAGAAACTCCATTGAAGCATGAAGGTTCGTTCAATTATTGCAATTCTCTCGAGGCTTGCATCATGAGATTAGCATGCTTAGAGTTTCTAGATTCCATGTTATCATGCCTTCTTATGTGAACACAGTTTATAGGGGTATTGAATTCTTTTCTTAGTTTTGAAATATCATTTTCTAAATCACATACTTTCTGTTTTAACAAGGATATTTGCTTTTTCAAAACTATATTTTCTTTTTCAAATGTTTCAGCTTGTTTGTAAAGCTCACAAAAAGCAGAATGTAGTTCATCATATTCATCTATGGTAGAGTTCGTATCACTTACCTCACTGGATAATTTGACCATCAAGCATAGGTTTGCTTCCTCATTTTCACTTTCAGATGTTAAGGAGGTGTAGCCTTCATCCCAAGCTATGTAAGCTTTCTTTTTCTTCTTTTCTTTTCTGAAATTTCTTTCACTTTCAAACTTTCTTATTTCAGTGTTGTTGCTTCTTTTCAGACTTGGACAATCTGATCTATAGTGTCCAATCTTCCCACATTCATAGCATGTTACTTTGACTGAAGTGTTGTCTTGATTTTTGACTTCTTTTCTTGGTTGACCAAATTTCTTTTTAGAATTGTTCTTCATGAATTTTCTGAACTTCTTCACCATCAAATTCACTTGATTTTCCTGTGAGTCATTTCCGTCTTCAGAGGATTCAGATTCTGTTTCAGTATGCTCCATCTTAAGAGCAATTCCTTTGGCTCTTTTGTCCTTCTGTTCCTCATCTGCCATGCGAGTCATATCCATTTCATACTCTCTAAGTTTTCCAAATAATTTGGCACTGTTAATAGCAACAAGGTTCTTTGATTCAGTTATGGCTGTCATAGTAGGTTGCCACTTTCTATTCAAAGATTTCAGAATCTTGACATTCACTTCTTCTTCAATGAAGTTCTTGCCAAGTCCTTTGAGATGGTTGATGATGTGTGTGAATCTCTTTTGCATTTCCATTATTGATTCTCCTTGGGACATTCTGAATGTTTCATATTCTTGAATGAGTGTATTCTTTCTTGCTCTTCTGACTTCAGCAGTACCTTCATGTGTTACCATGATGAGCTCCCATGCCTCTTTTGTTGTAGTACAGGCAGAAATTTTAAAAAACTCATCAGAATTCAGGGCAGAGTGTATAATGTTCAAAGCTTTAGCATCGTTTTCAGCCCTCTTAACTCATCTATATCCCAATCCTCAAATGGTTTTTCTATTTCATTTCCATTTTTTAGTTTCATTGGAACTCTGTACTCATTTACCACAGCCTGCCAGATGCTTCTATGAATAGATTCCATAAAGATTTTCATGCGAACTTTCCAGAATGGATAGTTACCACCGCAGAACAATGGAGGTCTATTTATAGAAGCTCCTTCAGCGAAGCGTAAAAGATTACAAGCCATTACAGGGAACTGTGTAGGATTACTAGATTGATTTACTAGTTAAAAGCTCTTGATACCAATTGTTGGTCCCTATGTTGAATCTAGAGGGGGGAGTGAATAGATTCAAGTTCTCTATGTTCAATTTTAGCCTTTATCAAATTCTTTCCCGATTCAATTTTATCTATGTTAAGAATAACAGTTCAGAGAGATAGCAGCGGACATAGAAAGAAATTGATACGCCTTTTCAAAACTCCTTAAGAATGAATCAGTAAAACCAATTGTAAAGCGACAGATTCAGACAAAGATAAGAGATAAGGTAGAGAGAAAGTTTGGACAGAGATTTATCCTGATTCGGCGTTCGGCCTACGTCCAGTCCCAACCCAACAACTGTTGCGATAGGTTTCCACTATAATGATTTCTTGTGTCTAATACAAACACACTGCACAAACACAAACAAAATCAAAATAACCAAAACACATGTTCTTCTCCTAAGAACATATCTCTCTAATTCTTGAATCCTTCAAGAATCACCTTTGAGAGCACCTCTCTCAAATTCCTTAACTCTTCTTCTAGAGAACAACTTTCTCTTAAGAGTTTTGAACAAAAACAAATACAAAACAAAATAAAGATCAGTAAAGATTACACCTGATGTGTATGATCTGATCAAGATTATAACCAAGTATTCAATCCTTCACACACTCTTCATCTCTAGAGAAAATCTTTTGAAATCTTGAAGAGAACTCTTAGAACTTGTATTCTTTGTAAACTCAGTTTTTCGCTCTTCCTTTTTTCTTGAAAAACTCAAAGACTTCTCTTGTTGAAAATCAATTCTAGGAGGTTTCAATTTAAAGCAGTTTAAAAACTTCTTGAGATGAATTCTGGTGTGGGTAATCGATTACTAGAATGTGGTAATCGATTACTCTATAGAGTTAGGCTCCTCTGTTATCTCAAGTACGAGGTAATCGATTACTAGGATGTGGTAATCGATTACTCCAGAGAGTTTTAGGATTCCCTGATTTCTCAAATTGTTGGTAGTCGATTACTGATATATGGTAATCGATTACTTCACTTAAAATCATTTAAAAAAACAGTTTTCAACTTGTCAAATCAAAATAGGGTTTCCCAAACTTGCTCTAGCTTGATTCTCAGAGTAGATTCAACTTCTCTGTGAAGTGAATTTGAATAAAAATCACACTCAAAGCCTACTCTATAACAATCAATACAATTAAGCTCCTATTTACAATCTATCATTAAATTCAAGAGTACAAGTAAATCAAAACTAAAAACAAGAGACGACTTCTTCAGCTTCAAGTCCAACAATCACTCATTCCATCCTAGGGTGGAGAACATTTCAGATTTCTAACCTTAGGCCCATTGCATTTTCATTTAAGTTGGTCAACTTTCTCATTGTACTCACTTTTGGTCAAAATTAATGAAATAAAATTTCTAAGACTTGTGACTTGAGAAAAGGAGAGAGCTCTCCTAGGGTTTCTTCCAAGAACCTTGAATCTTATCATGGATCCATGATCCAAGTGGCGATTCTCCAACCAAGCTTATTGGATGCTTCATCCATGGCGCTTACCACACTTCTTCCTTCTTCCATTTTTGATTTCTTTCTCCCCCCTTTTGTGTTGACTATGAGCTAACATTTCTATATATTGAGTTATTCCACTGTTTAAGAGTGATTGAACATTGGTGAATGAAGATTGGGGCACTCCTTTGCTAATCCTTGAAGATCCCTTACAAGTTCCTCATGGGTTTGCATCACAAAAGCATCATTGGAACAAGATGGGTGTCCAGAAACAAGCTTGATGAAGCTGGAAAAGTGGTAAGAAACAAGGCTAGGTTAGTAGCTGATGTAGGAACATCTAGGCTAAGAAGTATTACTAGAAGCAAGGAAAGAAAGCTTGAAGAGGAAGTAGAAAAGCTTCAAGTTTTGTACCCTAGTATAGGACTCAAACTTGTAATACCATTGTAACTTGTATGGACAAGATTAGGTCCTATTGTAATAGCCTAGGGTATGACTAAAGGGTCCAAAGCCCAGGGGATTTCATAAGGTTTAGACAAGCCATAAAATCCCTAGCATCAAGGGTCACACAAAGTTTTCAAAACAAATCTAAGTTTACAAAAATCTATTGTGTGGAACCTTGGAGCCTTGGAACAAACATTGTAAACAAAAGGAAGTACCCATAGAGTTTGAACTTCCCTTTAAAAGAGTTTCTTTACCACTTAGTATTCCTTTTACTTCAAATAAATATGATTTTTCATGTTATACACTTGAATATTATGGTATTAGACCTTGGACAATTCTAGAATTTGGTAGTTTGGAATTCTTAATTGAACCTAATGATCTTTATCTTGATAATGTTGAATGTCCTTCTAGGTTGATGGAAGATTTTAAGAAGGAGGGTACTTTGGAAACTTCTACACCTAGAGGAAGCATTTTTATGGAGAGTTCCAACCAAAACATGTCCAAACTTGGGAAAATGCTAGTATCAACACAACTTGAAGTACAAGCTCTAAAGAGCTTCGGTTATGCTTTGAAAAATGGACTTATTATTTCTTTTACTTCCTTAGGTTGTGTTAATGATATTAGAAAGAAAATTATCTTGTTGTTATATGATTGATATTTAAATAACTTAGGTAAAACTAACAAATTTACTAGGTGTTTCAATAGAAAGTATGATTTACTTTTACACCTATGCAATCAATATAAAGTTTACCTATATGTTGCATCATATATCAACAAATTTAATGAACCTTGTTTAGTATTTGATCTGGGTGGAGTATATTTGTTGATGCATCCTTACCTTTTTAAAATCACATTCTATCTTCTACTTTTCTTAAATTAGGATCATCTTAGTTCATAATTTTTGTTGATTTTCATGCATGCCATGAGTACCTTGTTTGATTGTCTTACATGACATTTCAATTTTTGTTACTGCATTTTATATAAGTATAACTTGTTGTCCATGCATGTTTCTTTGAGAAAATCACATGAAAATTTGAATTCTTGTTGCATCATTGATCTTCCATAGTTGCCATGAAGTTTGTTGCATGGTTACATGGCTTTCTCTTGTAAAACAATGAAGCTTCTCTTAATTTTTGTGTGTGCCACCATTGTTAAACATTATTAGAGCTTTGATTAAGTTGCTGCATGTTCATATCCATGAGGAAGAAGAGAAGTTTACATATTCATGCATGATTACTTGTTCTAGAAGTTATCTTGCCAAGATTCTTGAATTTCATGCTTGTTTGGCTTTTAGAATTGGTTGATCCGTGGAGTTCTCTTATTTTTCTTATTGTTACAGTATTGGCAGCCATTGATATCCTTGTTAAGCTTTTGTTTTTGCTGCACCATGATAATAAGAAGGGAACCACATGAATTCATAAATTCCATGCATTACACCTTGCAATCCGTGAAGCTATCTTGTGTGAAACTTGATTTTTACATGCTTGTTGCCTTAGATCTTGGCTTGTCCGTGGAGTATGCCCTATTTTCTTTGAATTCCAGTTTTGAACATCCATAAATGCATCCTTGTTCTATGTTTCCATTAAGCTTAGATCATATATTAGGAGGTTCTTGCATGCTAGCCTATCATCCTAGCCTACTAGTGCATTATATGACTTGTATGCTAGCTTCTTGGTGATTTGGGTGTTTTGTTAGAACCTTGGATAAAATTTTTATATTTGGTACATTTCTGAACATTACTGCACTTGTTCTTGGAAAATTCATTGTTGTTTGGGTAGAGAGATCACATGTTATGTGCTTTAAATCCATGCTAGTTGTTGGACTTGAAGCTGAAGAAGTCATCCCTAGTTTTAGTTTTGATATACTTTTACTTTTGATCTTTATGATCGATTGTATATAGGAGTTTAAAATGTATTGATTGTTTTAGTTTAGGCTTTGAGTGTGGTTTTTATTCAATCGTTCCATAGAAAATTTGTTTTTCCACTTGTGATTTGAGCTAGAGAAGCTTTGGAACCCCATTTTGTTTGAAAGGAATCAAAAACTTTAGTTTTAAAAGGTTTTAAGCTGAAGTAATCGATTACCACGAGCTGTAATCGATTACCAACAGTTTCAGAAAACAGGGGAATCCAAACTGCTCTGGAGTAATCGATTACCACTCCATAGTAATCGATTACTTCGTGCTTGAAGGAACAAGGAAGGCACATTTCTCTGGAGTAATCGATTACCACTATCCAGTAATCGATTACCACGCCTGAATTCATCTCAAATGATTTTGAAACTGCTTTAAATTGAAACCTCTTTGAATTATTTCGGAGAGAGATCTTTTTGATTTTTTCAAAGAAAGAAAGGAAGAGAAAAACACTAGTTTCTACAAGAAATCTCTTCAAAGTTTCAAAGATTTCTCTTGAGATGAAAGTTGTGTGAAAAGATTGAATTGTTTGGATGACTTTGTTGATCAGTGCATACACACCAGGTGTAATTCTATCTGATCTTTATCTTTTGTAATCTTTTGGTTTTAACTCTAAAGAGAAAGGTATTCTCTTGGAAGAGTTGATGAGTTTTTGAGAGAGGTACTCTCAAAGGTTTATTCTTGAAGGGATCAAGGATCAATATATGTTCTTAGGTGAAGAACATATAGTTTTGAGTATTTAATTTGCTTTTGTGTTTGTGCAGTGTGATTGTATTGAATACAGAATCATTATAGTGGAAAATCGATCACAATAGATTGTTGGGTTGGGACTGGATGTAGGCCGAAAGCCGAACCAGTATAAATCTCTGTCTAAACTCTCTTCTCTATCTTATCTCTTTTAATTCTTTGTTTTCTTGCTTTACAATTTTCCCTTGTTTTCCGCTGTTTATATCTCTGATACGTTTTGTAATTCAAGATAAAATTGAATCGGGAAAAAGTGAGAAAAAGTTAAGTTGTGAAGGGAACTTGAATCTATTCACCCCCCCTCTAGATTCATATAGGGACCAAAAATTGGTATCAAGAGCTTTAACTAGTAAATCAATCTAGTAATCCTGCTTAGTTCCCTGTAATGGCTAGTAATCTTTTACCCTTCGCTGAAGGAGCTTCGATAAATAGACCTCCATTGTTCTGCGGTGATAACTATCCATTCTGGAAAGTTTGCATGAAGATCTTTATGGAATCTATTCACAGAAGTATCTGGCAGGCTGTGGTAAATGACTACAAAGTTCCAATGAAAATAGAAAATGGAAAAGAGATAGAGAAACCTTTTGAGGATTGGGACATAGATGAGATTAGGAGGGCTGAAAATGATGCTAAGGCCCTGAATATCATACACTCTGCCTTGAATTCTGATGAGTTTTTCAGGATATCAGCTTGCACAACAGCAAAAGAAGCATGAGAGCTTATCATGGTAACCCATGAAGGTATTGCTGAGGTGAGGAGAGCTAGGAAGAACACACTCATTCAAGAGTATGAGACATTCAGAATGTTCCAAGGAGAATCTATAATGGAAATGCAAAAGAGATTCACACACATCATCAACCATCTCAAAGGACTTGGCAAGGACTTCATTGAAGAAGAAGTGAATGTCAAGATTCTGAAATCACTGAATAGAAAGTGGCAACCTACAGTGACAACCATAACTGAATCCAAGAACCTTGCTGCTATGACAAGTGCTGAACTGTTTGGGAAACTTAGAGAATATGAAATGAATATGACTCGAATGGCAGATGAGAAGCAGAAAGACAAAAGAGCCAAAGGAATTGCTCTCAAAGTAGACCGAACAGAAACAGAATCTGAATCCTCTGAAGACGGAAATGATTCACAAGAAGACCAAGTGAACTTGATGGTAAAGAAGTTCAGAAAGTTCATGAAAAACAACACTAAAAAGAAATTTGGTCAACCAAGAAAAGGAGTCAAGAAGCAAGATAATACTTCAGTCAAAGTGACATGCTATGAATGTGGGAAGATTGGGCACTACGATCGTTGTCCAACCTTGAAAAAAAGCAACAATACTGAAGTGAGAAAATCTGAGAATGAAAGAAATATCAGAAAAGAAAAGAAGAAAAAGAAAGCATACATAGCTTGGGATGAAGGCTACACATCCTCAACATCTGAAAGTGAAGATGAGGAGGCGAATCTGTGCTTAATGGCAAAAACATCCAGTGAGGTAAGTGATACAAACTCAATTATGGATGAATATGATGAATTACATTCTGCCTTTTGTGAGCTTTATAATGAAGCTGAAGCTTTTGAAAAAGAAAACATAGTATTGAAAAAAGAAGTATCCATGTTGAAACAGAAAATATGTGAGTTAGAAACTAATATTTCTAAGCTAAAGGAACTCAACATTTCTGTAAACCATGTTCACATGAAATCTGGAAACACTAAACATGCTAAATTCACTTGTACTTATTGCATGAAACCTGGACATAAATCATACAACTGCATGATTAGAAAGAAAGGGATTTCCAGTGGCAAATACAAATGGATTAAGAAAGAAACCTGTAGCACTAACATGCATGGACCCAAGAGGAAGTGGGTACCAACTGCAAAATAAGTTCTTTTTCTCTTGCAGGAAAGCCTGAACAGCAGAAGCTCAATTTGGTACTTAGACAATGGCTGCTCAAGGCATATGACAGGTGATAGAAGGAACCTGAGCACCTTCACACCAAGAGAAATTGGATCTATTGTTTACGGAGACAACAACAAAGGGAAAATACTAGGCTACGGTACTATTGGATATAAGGCAAACACAGTAATAGAAGATGTATTGCTAGTCGATGGATTAAGGTTCAATCTTCTGAGCATCAGTCAACTATGTGACAAGAACTACAGAATTGCTTTTGATGAAGAACATTGTCTCATCATCAACAAAGACTCAGATGAACTTCTCATGATTGGCAAGAGATCTAACAACATTTACATATTGGAAGTAGATCATTCTTCTCCTTACTCTACATGTTTAACTTCTAATGATGATCGTCTTGGCTATGGCATAGGAGAATAACACACATTGACATATTGCATTTGAATAAGCTTATTTCTAAAGAGTTAGTTTTTGGTCTCCCCAAACTAAGATTTTCCAAAGAAGGACTATGTGAGGCTTGTCAAAAGTCCAAGCAGGCAAAAACATCTTTCAAAAATATTAAACATGTTTCTACAACTCAGCCGCTTGAACTCTTGCATTTAGACTTATTTGGTCCATCTAGGATAGCTAGTATTGGTGGAAATCTGTATGGACTAGTCGTATTAGATGACTATTCAAGATTTACTTGGGTTTTGTTTATCAAGAAAAAGGATCAAGCCTTTGAAATTTTCGAGGTACTTGCCAAAAGAATTCAAAACAAAAAGGATTTGAAAATTAAAGCTTTAAGAAGTGATAATGGTACTGAATTTAAGAATAGCTTTTTTGAAAGGTTTTATGAAAAACATGGGATATCACACTGCTTTTCAGCTCCTAGAACTCCTCAGTAAAATGGAGTGGTGGAGAGGAAAAACAGGTCCCTTATAGAACTTGGAAGAACCATGCTGAATGAGCATATGATGCCTAAACACTTTTGGGCAGATGCTGTGAACACTGCATGCTATGTTCTCAATAGAGTCTATATAAGACCCATTTTAAAGAAAACCCCTTATAAGCTTTTCTATGGAAGAAAACCAAACATTTCTTATTTTAAAGTCTTTGGATGCAAATGCTTTGTTTTAAACAATGGCAAGGACCCTATTGGAAAGTTTAATGCAAAGGCTGATGAAGCCATTTTCCTTGGTTATTCAAATACCAGTAAAGCATATAGGATCTTTAATAAAAGAACAATGTGCATTGAAGAATCTGTCCATATTAGATTTGATGAAACTAACATTTTCCAAAAGGAAAGATTGTTGTGTAATGATGATGAAACAGGTGAAGGAATGATGCAAAACCATGAAGCTAAGGAGATGCTCCACGGATCTAACACCTCTGTTTGCCCAATCTTCAATTCACCAAGTGATCATCACTCATCAAACAAAGGAAGAGGTGCGGAATAGGATAGGTAACAATGGATAGTGTTTCGGTTATGGAATCAAAGAAGAAGAATTCAAAAATGGATGTGTTGGTCCCTATGTATGAATCTAGAGGGGGGGTGAATAGATTCTTGTTCAACTTTAGTCGAATTTCGGAAGATTCTAATTCCTTTCGAATTCAAACAAATCGGTTCTAGATTCACTTATCAATTACCTATTCAATTACCGATTCTATTACTGATTCAATTATCGTATCAATTACTGAGTTGATTATCAATACAGTTACCAAACACACTGCAGAATTTAATCAATGATAATAGCAATATAAGGAAAACTGTAAAGAGGATAAGGAAGAAAATGAGTGCACAGTGATTTATACTGGTTCAGCCAACTGCCTACGTCCAGTCCCAACCCAACAACTGTTGCGATTGGCTTTCCACTATCAAATGATCCCTTTTGTGTTCTTTTACATTCACTCTGCAACAAGCAACACAAAAACGAAATCAAAACACCCAAAACCTGTTCTTCAACCCAAAGAACAGTTCTTCCCTGACCTTGGCACCTCCAAGATCAAACCTTTGAGAAATCACTTCTCAAATACAAATACTCTATCCAGAGAGACCTCTCTCCTAGAGTAATAACCCAGAAATTGAAATATAAATAAAGATCAGTATAGAAAACACCTTGAGTGTAGATTCTGATCACAAATAAACTTATGAAATCCACCAAATCACAGGAATGAACCAAGTTTCCCTTTGTCTTTGAAAACCTTGATGAACTCTATGTACAGAGCATATGAAAGTGTAAGAGTTAATTCAAGAAGCTAGGTTTTCAGGCCTTCATATGTTTCATCAAGATTATACTTATAGAACAAATTTGGAGGGAGAAAACGTGCAAATCTGAGCTACAACGGTCAATGTAATTGATCCCAAATGCATGTAATCGATTACACTAGCCGTTAGAACCCTCCAATTTGAATTTTCCAGGCATGTAATCGATTACCACGAGCATGTAATCGATTACATTGAAGAGGAAACCCGTAAAGGTGAATTTCAAACCATGTAATCGATTACATTGGAGATGTAATCGATTACATCAGTGAGGCCAAGCCATGTAATCGATTACATCAACCATGTAATCGATTACACCAGAGAGCAAAAATAATGTAATCGATTACATACACCATGTAATCGATTACACCAGAGAGGAAACCAAATGTAATCGATTACATCACCCCTGTAATCGATTACATCAGTGAAAAATGGATTTCCAGGTTTTTCAAAACTGTTTTTCACATAGGGAAATCAAACATTAGTCACATAATCATCCATACTCAAGTTTTAACCATTCTCTGGGGCCTCAAACAAAGAACTAAACACATCCATGCCTAAACTCAACAAACAATACATAGATAATTCCTAATTACATTTCATCTAAGGAAAACCAAAATTACTTTACATCAAAAGCAAAAACACCAAGAGAGACACTAAAGCATCTTCAAGCTTTAAGTCCAACAGGATGTAGATTGAGAAGGCTGGTAGCGCCATGATTCAATGAACCAATAAGCTAAGTAGAAGAATCGCCACTTGGATCATGGATCCATGATAAGATTCAAGGTTCTTAGAAGAAACCCTAGGAGAGCTCTCTCCTTTTCTCAAGACTTTAGTCTTAGAAATTCTCTTTTCATAAATGACCAAAGTGAGTTACAATGAGAATTTGCCTTTTGGATCTTCCAAATTATTCCCGCAAGA
This sequence comes from Hylodesmum podocarpum, assembly GCA_026586105.1. Classification (NCBI taxonomy): domain Eukaryota; kingdom Viridiplantae; phylum Streptophyta; class Magnoliopsida; order Fabales; family Fabaceae; genus Hylodesmum; species Hylodesmum podocarpum. The sequence continues at coordinate 1,020,016 of JALJEV010000118.1, read as the reverse complement.
GGTCTGGACCCATTTTTATAAGCATTTGCAATTCTTGCAATAGCAATGTTTAGTTTTCGATTCACACAATTCAGTTTTTTTTGCATATTCGTCTGTAATTCTTCTATAAATGTATTTTTTTTTTTTTCTACTGAAAAAAAAAAGCGCACTTCTATAAGTTATAAGCATGTTTTGGTGCCTTGAACGTGAGCTCTCTTAGCCTTAGGATCCTTGATGGATTGATCAAGTGATGCTAGGCACCCTTCACTAGATCAATTCAAGAAGGATCTAGAGTTAATGAGATCAAGAGGCTCAAAACTCTCCTAAGCATGTGATGATCATGGATTAAACAAGATGGAATTCTATGCCTTAGATTAAAAGTAAATCCAAAGGCTAGAATACCTTCTTAGATGAGAGTCAACATTTATAAACTTGACTTGAATTTGCACCTTTGATTATGGGATAATCAAAGGGTGGAAATTCAAGTTAAGTTAGTGGTAATTCCACTAATTCTCTCTCCTAATCCACTCACTCTCTTTTAAGAGAGTGTATTACACTTGCTTAGTTGGTCATAAGACTCTCAAGCCCAATTCTAAGAGGCTTTGACCAATTAACCAAAGTCAACATGTCCAATACTAGTCTTGGCCGAAACATACAAAACAACTATGGTCCAAGCTTTATACAAAAACTAAGCCTAAACTAATTACAAACTAATAAGAAGATTACAAGGCTTCTTTTGCCCACTTTATTGACTTTGAGGAGTTGACCATTGACTTTGACTTTGACCTTGACTAGTTGACTTGGTCAACTCTTCCTCAACTTGAGCTTCTAGTCTTCTTTGCATAGCCCTTGTGATCCTCATGCTTGGAGATGGTCCTCCATCAATCCCTCCTTCTTGAGGCAAACTTGTCCCCAAGATGCTTCCATCACCACCTACATCACAAATAGATAAGTCACTTACATTAAATGAATTACTACCTATATAAGAAGTAGGGAGATCAAGAGAGTAAGCATTAGGTCCAAGTCTCTTTAAGACTTTGAAGGGTCCATCCCCTCTTGGCAAAAGCTTAGATTTCCTATGGCTAGGAAATCTCTCCTTCTTGAGATGAAGCCACACTAAGTCTCCTTCTTTGAACTCCACATTTTTCTTATGCTTGTTCACTTGGGCTGCCACCTTGGAGTACCTCCTCTCAAGGTGCTCTTTGATTATGGCATGAAGGGACTTCACTAGCTCGGCCTTGGCAACTCCATCTACATTTAAAGCAAACTCAAGTGGCATAGGCACAAGGTCAAAAGGTGTTAGAGGGTTAAAACCATAAACAATCTCAAATGGGGAATGGGAAGTAGAAGCATTCACAACTCTATTATATGAAAATTCAACAAAAGGCAAATGTTCCTCCCATGTCCTAGTATTTCCTTTAACAAAGCATCTTAACAATTGACCTAATGTTCTATTAACTACTTCGGTTTGTCCATCCGTTTCTGGGTGGCAAGTGGTTGAGAATAAAAGCTTGGTGCCTAACTTACCCCATAAGGTTCTCCAAAAGTGACTCAAAAATTTGGAGTCCCTATCACTAACAATTGTTTTAGGCAAGCCATGCAATCTAACCACTTCTTTAAAGAACAAATTTGCAATGTGTGTAGCATCATCAACCTTATGACAAGGGATAAAATGAGCCATTTTTGAAAACCTACACACAACCACAAAAATGGAATCCATTCCTCTCTTGGTTCTCGGCAATCCAAGTACAAAATCCATAGATATATCAATCCAAGGAGAAATGGGAATAGGTAAAGGAGTATATAATCCATGATTCATGCTTCTAGATTTAGCCTTATGACATGTTATGCATTTTTGTACAAATCGGTCCACATCCTTCTTCATGTGTGGCCAATAAAAATGTTCATGTAATATTGCTAATGTCTTATCAATTCCAAAGTGTCCTATGATGCCTCCTTCATGTGCTTCACAAACCAAAAGTTCTCTTAAGGATGTCTTAGGGATACACAAACATTTTCCTTTGAAAAGATAACCATCCACCCTAAAGAAATCCTTATGAGCACTTTGAGCACACATCATGAACACTTGGCCGAAATCATGATCATGTTCATACAATTCTTTAATGTGATCAAAACCTAGCATCTTAGTTTCTAGCATGCATATCAATGAAAATCTCCTACTAAGTGCATCGGCTACCACATTAGTACTACCTTTCTTATACTTAATCATGTAGGGAAAGGTTTCAAGAAATTCTACCCATCTTGCATGTCTCTTACTTAGCTTGCCTTGGCCCTTGATATGCTTGAGTGCCTCATGGTCGGTGTGCACCACAAACTCCTTGGGAAGAAGGTAGTGTTGCCACACTTGGAAAGCCCTCACAAGTGCATACATCTCCTTATCATAGGTGGAGTAATTGAGTTGAGCACCCTTGAGCTTCTCACTAAAGTAGGCAATGGGGTGCCCCTCTTGCATCAACACGGCTCCAACACCTAGGTTAGAAGCATCACACTCTACTTCAAAAGAACAAGCAAAGTTAGGTAAAGCAAGAATAGGTGCATGTGTAAGCTTCTCTTTAAGTAGATTGAAAGCATGTTCTTGAGCTTGACCCCAAATAAAAGTAGAATCCTTTTTAACTAGTTCATTAAGAGGTGAAGCAATAGTACTAAAATCCTTAACAAACCTCCTATAAAAACTAGCTAAGTGTTGACTTTTTAAAAATATACGTGTGTCAATCTTTCAGCAAGTGTACCGATCGTCACAAGTTTAGAAATAGTGAGAAAGGGATGTCGAACCACAGAGACTAGTTGTGAATTATCGAATGTTTAGCATGCTTGCTATTAGGACGAATCAATGAATTGAGCATTTAAGTGAAACTAAGTAACTATGAAAAAAAATCAAACATTACACTATAAAGCAAATAATGAAAGACAGTAAATGTTTAGGTTTCAAAGATGATGAAAAGAGTTAGGGAATTGGTTCAATTGATTCTTCTCTCAAGTAACTACTTCTTATGTAAATTCAGGAATTATCACTCAATTGGAGACTAGAATTTGTGATACCTTAGACTAATCCTATTCCTAAGTCTTTAGTCCCTTTGAATGACTTCTATAATCCCTAATCCCTTAGGTGAAAACAGAAATTCATTCAAGAAGCGAAACAGATAAATTCGTTACAACATCTCATAGCATGCAAGTTCTATCCCTAGACTCATGCATTACTATAGTGATGCACTTCCTCTCCTAATTCAACTATCAATCTTCCGAAAGCATAGCTGACACGAGATACAAATCCTTAAGAAATAGTTCAATTCAGTCAAACATTAATATTCCTATCTCTATTTGAATTTCATGAATTAAATCTCAAGAATAAGCATTAAGCAAGGAAGAGATCAATCAATTCGGTGAAATTACACTTGAATTAACATGAGAAAGTCATTACAAGAGTTCTGGAATCAAAATTCCCAATCCTAACCTAGAAATCTAACCTAACATGGAAATGAGAAAAGAATGAACGGAAAAAGAAATCAAAACCGAGAGAAGCTCCATGAATCCTTAGATTTTGCTTCCACAAGCTCCAAATTTTCAAGAATCCTCTTGGTTTGATGGAGGAGGAGAGAAAACGAAAAATGGAGAAGAGAGAATCGCAGAGCACAAGTGTGCAGAGGAAGAAACTAAAATATGAAGTTGATATCTGCATTTTCGCGCCCAAAACAGCTTTTATAAGTGAAGAATGCGCCCCCCATCAAGTGGATTCGCGCCCCGGCGCGTTCTGGCAGAGAGATAGTGATGAAACGCGCCTCTGAGCGCGCCCCGGCGCCCATGTGCCTCTGGAGGACCCTTCAGGTGCGTCCTGGCGCGTTTTTTCCGCAAGGAGCAGTGAAACGCGCCCCCCTGGCGCGCCGCGGCGCGTACACGCCTCCAGCACCTTCATTTTCACGCCCTGGCGCCACTGCTTTGAGTACCTTCACTAAAATGGGCATAACTTCTTCCACAGGTATCGTTTTGAGCTCTGGTTTTTTGCAAATGAAAGAGGTTTGATAGAGCTACAAATCTCATGAAGACACGAAGAGCCAATTCGGAGTGCAAATTGGGTGAAAGTTGGGCTCAAATGTAGGTGTTTCTTTGACTTGAGCTTCATCTTCTTCTTCTTGATGGCTTGCACTCCAAGTCTTTCTCTTAGGTCCATGGCTTTCATTCCAAACTTCTATCTCCTCTTCAATCAACCTACAATTAACAAGAAAAAGGATAAAATGACTTAAAAACACAAGAAATACTTATAAAACTTAACAAAACACTTCATCAAGAACTAACACTAAACAAACATGGTATTTTCAATGTTTTCTTGTCTAAACTACAACTAAACCTATTGAAAATGGATGGAAATGGACTGAAAACACCTAGGAAAACATGTATAATCTAGCACTTATCACAACCCCAAACTTAAAGATTTGCTTGTCCTCAAGCAAACATAGAATCCATCATTACAAGGGTCAATAGATATGGTATAACATTGAGCTCAACAGCCACTGAAAATGCATTATACAGTTCTTAACTCCTTAAGCCAACTCAATTTATCTATGAAAGTTGGACATGCACTCAAGATGTTATCAAGCACTGCATAATTCATCAAGCATAGGCAAATAACATAAATTGGCATGAGAAAATGTACTTTAGCAACATTACACAGTCCTCTCCAGTTAAGTGTTTGCCCTCAATCTCTCAAGTGTTTTGGGTTTGTGTTTCTCTCAATGTTACCAATTAGAAGGTCAGTTACCGTAGGCTTGCAATAGCTCTAAAATCTCCACTGCCTTCAAGTAGACATTGGACACTCAAAAGGTCTTTTCAGGGTTGTAATGGGGCTTAGGTAAAGGTAGGATAAAAAGAAAGGTACTAACTGCATATTCACAGGAACTTAAAGAGTAAAAGTTATACCTATATGCTATGCATGAGTTAATGATGAACAGAAGAAAAATTCAAAACAGAACAGAGACTAACACTAAGTAACCTAAACAACTCGTGAGACTACTCTGTTTTCCTTTTGTTCCTTTATCCTTATTGCTCTTAAACTTCATTTTCTTCTGTTTCTTTTTGTTTTCTTATAGCTCTTGCTATTTTCTTTTCTTTCTACTTTTTGTTTTCTTTTTCTTTTCTAAACATCTTTTTCTTGTAGCTTTTGTTATTTTGCTCTTTTCTTCTTCCTTTTTCTTTCTTTTCACTTTATTCTTGTACTTTGCTTTTTCTTAAGTAGTCTCATTCATTGCTATCACAAGAAAGAACAGAAAAAATTTGGTATGGTATGGTATGCATGAAAACAGAGAATGCACTATACATAACTAAAAAAATGCACAAAAATTCCACCAATACAAGGTGATCCCTCAACCCCAAACTTAAAATTTTGACTTGTCCTCAAGTCAACAGCTACACATGCACCCCAAAATTCAACCCCAAACTTAATCTTGAAACCTCTCATCTAAGTAAATAAACCAATACACTCAAAGTTCCAGTGATAGGGACAATTGGTTTTTCACTTATTTAGGCTTGTAATGAGCTTAAGTATCCAAGAAGGAAAGGGTTAATTCAGGCTCAAAGGGGCTAGCAATGGAAAGTGTGAAGGTTAAGGCTATTTGGCTCAAGGCTACAAGAAAAAAAATTTGCCTTTATCATTTGTGTCCACATCTAAATGTATGCAATTTTGACCAAGAGCTAAAGCAAGTTCTGGAACAAACACATCACATGGTAAAATAGAACACTCAAGAATAAATCATGTTGGAGGCCCAAATTCTTATCCAGGATTAATCATTGCATAACATTGCTAAGTCCACTAATCATGTTACAACCTAGAAAATTGTCATGCCCAAATTCTCATACAATGACTCTTCAAACATTTGAGAAGCATGCAACTTTGTCATAGAACCTCAAATTGAACCTAAGTGCCAAAACTGCATAAATTATTCTACTGGACTACAGAGGCAATGTTATACTAATGCAATTAACCTTCATAAGATGGTGCAACAAAACAGGGCATATACTCTAAACAAACATGAATTAACAGTTAAAACAAAAGAGTATAAGAATGCTCCCTGTTGAAGACTTAGCCAAGATGCTCAAAGTTCTGGACCAAGTGCCAGCAATTCCATGTTGTTCCCAACAGTGCTCAGCAGCTAAACATTCACCATGGTCAAAATGAACTAACATAAAAGTAAAATGACAATCAAATAACTAAAGTGAAAAATGAACTAAAATAGCAGTCAAATAACAGGACAATAAACTAAACTAATCAGTAAAAAAAATGAAAAACTAGAGAGATGGAGATGGAGAAATCAACTCTAGGTTACTTGCAATGTGAAATGGTGGAGGTGAAAGTTGATTGAGAGTGGAATTGCTCTCTTAGGAACTCACAAGCACTAGGTGAGGAGAAGAAGAACAAGCAAACGCGCCTCTTGTTTGTGCCAAGGCGCGAGCTCGCTCTCTCATTTATTCCCAGGCGCAGCAAACGCGCCACCCACTTAATGAAACTCGCGCCTAGGCGCGTTTTGGCCGAGACAAGGCCTTCACATGCAGTGAAAACGCACCCCTCTAATGCAGTGAAACGCGCCGTGGCGCGTTTGTCCAGAGAAAGACCTTCAAAACGTGCCACTCTCTTCATTCTCTTGCGCCTAGGCACGTTCTACTGGAAGCCAAAGGTGATTTGCGCCACCCATGTGTGCCTTGGCACGTTTTACTACAGTGGGGATCAATGTACTTGCTTCCAATGCAATTTGATTCATCTTGTGCAAACACTCTAAGTCATTTTGTCTCTAGGTGATCTATCCCATGCACAAGGAACATATCTAACATGAACATGCATTGAAATCTTTAACATTTCCCACTAATGTGATTTCACCTCACACCTTCACTTATTTCTTATCAACTCAATTACACTGTAATTTCAACTGTTTATTCCTATATCTACTACTTATCAACAACTCAAAAATATCATGTATTTACACTTCTAATCTAATCTTCAAAATCTATTTTACTTTTGCTTTTTTCAATTCTTAAAAGACTGACAAACATATTCACAACAAGAAGTTACAGAAAACTTCTCTCAATTGGATGGGTTGCCTCCCACCAAGCGCTTCTTTAATGTCATTAGCTTGACATCTTTATTGGCCTTCAAGTTCCTCTTGCAAAAAATCTTTTAAATTTCTGGTTCAAACAAGAGGTTAGTTTCCTTAGCTCTTCGCATAAACCATAAATCCAAGGAATACTGAAGACAGAATGGAAAGTATGAAAATATTCACTGGAAAACAAAACAAAACATGCATGATTATGAACAACAAACAAGATAAAAATAAAAAGTAATCAACAATGGAAAACAAAACAAAACAAGTATGATTATGAACAAACAAGCAAAGTAAAAAGAAAACAATGTCCTAAGTACCAAACAAATTAAAAGAGTGAAAGTACTCAATGAGAAGAAACAAAACAAAACAAGTATAGAAATCAAAACAGAACAAGTATGAGTATTAACAACAGTAAAGTAAAAACAAATGAAATCAATGAAAACAAAGAAAACAAATAAATGAATGAAAACAAAGAAAATAAAGAAATCAAAGAAATCAATGAAAACAAAGAAAGCAAAGAAAACAAAGAAAGCAAAGAAGACAAAGAAAACAAAGAAGACAAAGAAAACAAGGAAATCAATGGAAACAAAGAAATCAATGAAAATAAAGAAATAATGAAAACAAAGAAAACAAAGAAAATAAAGAAATCAAAGAAATAAATGAAAACAAAGAAAATAAAGGAATCAATGAAAACAGAACAACTATAGAAAACAGACTCAAAGAACGAAAGAACTCACTAAAAAAAAAATGTCCTAAGTAGCAAGCACGTCAAGACTATCGATATTCAACCAATAGTCCCCGGCAACGGCGCCATAAACTTGTTGACTTTTTAAAAATATACGTGTGTCAATCTTTCGGCAAGTGTACCGATCGTCACAAGTTTAGAAATAGTGAGAAAGGGATGTCACCACAGAGACTAGTTGTGAATTATCGAATGTTTAGCATGCTTGCTATTAGGACGAATCAATGAATTGAGCATTTAAGTGAAACTAAGAAACTATGAAAAAAAATCAAACATTACACTATAAAGCAAATAATGAAAGACAGTAAATGTTTAGGTTTCAAAGATGATGAAAAGAGTTAGGGAATTGGTTCAATTGATTCTTCTCTCAAGTAACTACTTCTTATGTCAATTCAACAATTATCACTCAATTGGAGACTAGAACTTGTGATACCTTAGACTAATCCTATTCCTAGGTCTTTAGTCCCTTTGAATGACTTCTATAATCCCTAATCCCTTAGGTGAAAACAGAAATTCATTCAAGAAGCGAAACAGATAAATTCGTTACAACATCTCATAGCATGCAAGTTCTATCCCTAGACTCATGCATTACTATAGTGATGCACTTCCTCTCCTAATTCAACTATCAATCCGAAGGCATAGCTGACACGAGATACAAATCCTTAAGAAATAGTTCAATTCAGTCAAACATTAATATTCCTATCTCTATTTGAATTTCATGAATTAAATCTCAAGAATAAGCATTAAGCAAGGAAGAGATCAATCAATTCGGTGAAATTACACTTGAATTAACATGAGAAAGTCATTACAAGAGTTCTGGAATCAAAATCCCCAATCCTAACCTAGAAATCTAACCTAACATGGAAATGAGAAAAGAATGAACAAAAAAAGAAATCAAAACCGAGAGAAGCTCCATGAATCCTTAGATCTTGCTTCCACAAGCTCCAAATTTTCAAGAATCCTCTTGGTTTGATGGAGGAGGAGAGAAAACGAAAAATGGAGAAGAGAGAATCACAGAGCACAAGTGTGCAGAGGAAGAAACTAAAATATGAAGTTGATATCTGCATTTTCGCGCCCAAAACAGCTTTTATAAGTGAAGAATGCGCCCCCTATCAAGTGGATTCGCGCCCCGGCGCGTTCTGGCAGAGAGATAGTGATGAAACGCGCCTCTGAGCGCGCCCCGGCGCCCATGTGCCTTTGGAGGACCCTTCAGGCGCGCCCTGGCGCATTTTTGCCTCAAGGAGCAGTGAAACGCGCCCCCCTGGCGCGCCGCGGCTCGCACACGCCTCCAGCACCTTCATTTTCGCGCCCTGGCGCCACTACTTTGAGTACCTTCACTAAAATGGACATAACTTCTTCCACAGGTATCGTTTTGAGCTCTGGTTTTTTTCAAATGAAAGAGGTTTGATAGAGCTACAAATCTCATGAAGACACGAAGAGCCAATTCGGAGTGCAAATTGGGTGAAAGTTGGGCTCAAATGTAGGTGTTTCTTTGACTTGAGCTTCATCTTCTTCTTCTTGATGGCTTGCACTCCAAGTCTTTCTCTTAGGTCCATGGCTTTCATTCCAAACTTCTATCTCCTCTTCAATCAACCTACAATTAACAAGAAAAAGGATAAAATGACTTAAAAACACAAGAAATACTTATAAAACTTAACAAAACACTTTCATCAAGAACTAACACTAAACAAACATGGTATTTTCAATGTTTTCTTGTATAAACTACAACTAAACCTATTGAAAATGGATGGAAATGGACTGAAAACACCTAGGAAAACATGTATAATCTAGCACTTATCACTAAGCCATGAAAGGATCTTACTTCCCTTGCATTGGTGGGTCTCGGCCACTCTTGGATAGCCTTGATCTTGCTTTCATCTACTTGCACACCTTGCTCACTCACCACAAAACCGAGGAATATAACTTGATTGGTGGCAAAGGTGCACTTCTCCTTGTTGGCATACAAATGTTGTTTCCTAAGCACTTTCAAAACAAGCTTCAAGTGTGTTAGATGTTATAAGAAAGAATTGCTATAAATCAAGATATCATCAAAATATACCACAACAAATTTTCCTAGAAACTCTCTTAGCACATGGTTCATTAACCTCATAAAAGTGCTAGGTGCATTTGATAAGCCAAAGGGCATGACAAGCCACTCATATAGTCCAAACTTGGTCTTAAAAGCGGTTTTCCACTCATCACCTTCTTTCATTCTAATTTAGTGATAGCCACTTTTAAGATCAACTTTGGAGAATATCTTAGCTCCATGTAGCTCATCAAGCAAGTCATCTAGCCTAGGAATGGGATGTCTATACCTTATAGTAATATTGTTAATGGCTCTACAATCGGTACACATCCTCCAAGTTCCCTCCTTCTTAGGCACTAAGATAACCGGTGAAGCACAAGGAGACAAGCTCTCCTTGACCCAACCCTTACTCATCAACTCTTCTACTTGTCTTTGCATCTCACGAGTCTCTTGAGGAGAACTCCTATATGTAGGCCGGTTGGGTAAGGGTGCACCGGGTACAAGATCTATTTGATGCTCAATCCCTCTAAGTGGGGGAAGGCCTTGGGGAATCTCTTTAGGAAAGACATCATCAAACTCCATTAACAATGACTCAAGGTCCTCTTGCTTGGCTACTAAGTTAGTGCTCAAGACTAATGGTGTAGGCAAACATAGGAACATACTCTTCCTAGCTATATACTCTCTTCTTAGCTCACCTCTATCCATAAGCAAACTCTCATTAACATCTACCTTACTTATGCTCTCGGTTTGCCTAGGTTTGATGGAGGTTCCTTCCTTGTTTTTCATCCTAGAATCACTAGTGGCATGTTTGGTAATTAACTTGGAACTCTCGGCCAACACTAGGTTTCTAGGGTGTTTGGTTTCCTTTTTCTTCTTTTTGGAGGAGCTCTCGGCCAAAGGTGCTTTGGCACAAGATTCCTCACTTTTCTTCTCATTTTCCCTCTTTAACTTCATCTTTATTTGATCCTCACAAACCTCTTTAGGTGACAAAGGTTTGAGGGTGACCTTCTTGCTCATATGAGAAAAGATATAGGTGTTAGAAACACCATCATGAATGACATGTTTATCATATTGCCAAGGTCTCCCAAGTAATAGGTGAGTGGCTTCCATAGGTACTACATCACAAAGCACATCATCTGTATATTTACCTATGGAAAAATTAATAAGAACTTGCTTACTAACTACCATTTCACCTTTATAACTCAACCATTGTAACTTATAAGGTTTAGGGTGTGGAGATGTCCTAAGTCCTAACTTATCTACTAGCCTAGTGCTAACTACGTTGGTACAACTACCACTATCTACAATGAGGGAGCATACCTTCCCTTCAACTAGACATCTAGAATGGAAGATGTTCTCCCTTTGAGAGTCATCCAACTCCTTAAGGGCACTTCCAAGCATCTTCCTCACCATGAGGAGATCTCCATCTTCGGGTTGTTCCTCCTCACTACTTGTGCTCTCCCTAGGCTCTTCACTCTCACTAGATGAAGATTGAGAATCCTCACTAGTGATGGCACCATCAACTCTCATAATCATGGCCTTTTTGTTAGGACATTGGGATGCAATGTGGCCATGCCCCAAACACTTAAAGCATTTAATAAAACTAGACTTGGAAGTAGAAGATTTTACCTCCTTACCTTTGGAGTCCTCACGGCCTAGCTTCCCTTTGGATGAATAGTTGTGTTCCTTCTTTTCCTTGTCCTTCCATGATGATGGAGGACCATCTCCCAAGCATGAGGATTACAAGGGCAATGCAAAGAAGAATTGAAACCCAAGTTGAAGAAGAGTTGACCAAGTCAAAGTCAACAAGTCAAAGTCAAAGTCAACGGTCAACTCTTGGAAGTCAACAAAGTAGGCAAATGAAGCCTTGTAATTTTCTAAGTATTTTGTAATTAGTTTAGCTTTAATTTGTGTAAAGCTTGGACCTATGTTTGTTTGTGAATTTAGGCCAAGCTCCTTTTATGGACATGTTGACTTCTATTTGTATTGGTCAAAGCCTCTTAAGATGGGCTTAAGTGTCTTATGACCCAACTAAGCAAGTGTAATACACTCTCTTAAAAGAGAGTGGATGGATTAAGAGAGAGAATTAGTGGAATTGCCACTAACTTCATTTAAATTTCCACCACTTGATTATTCCATAATCAAAGGTGTAAATTTAAGTCAAGTTCTAAATTGTTGACTCTCATCTAAGAAGGGATTCTAGCCTTAGGATTTACTTCTAATCCAAGGCATAGAATTCCATCTTAATTAATCCATGATCATCACAAACTTAGATGAGTTATGAGCCTCTTAATCTCATTAACTCTAGATCCTTCTTGAATTGATCAAGTGAGGGGTGCTTAGCATCACTTGATCAATCCATCAAGGATCAAGTGGCTAGGATGACTCAAGGCCAACCACACACAAGGGGTCTTATAACTTAGGCAATTTCCATTTTGGAATCACTTTTGAATTAAATGAAATAGAATTTTTCTAAGACTTGTGTCTTGAAAAAGGGAGAGTGCTCTCCTAGGGTTTCTTCATAGAACCTTGAACCTTATCTTGATCCATGACTCAAGTGGCGATTCATCACCTAGCTTATTGATCTCCTTGGATCATGGCGCTATCTCCTTCCTAGTCTCTTCCATTTTTTATTTTCTTCTTCTTGGTCACATACCGAAACCATCACCTATCTTAGCCTATAAATCCGCAAGCCTCTCTTGATCTTGAGTGAGGATCACTTGGTGAATTGAAGATGGGGCAAACAAGGTGTTGATCCGTGGAGTCTACATCTTAGCTTCATGGGTTTGCATCAAATTTGGTATCAAGAGCTTGTTCTTCACCTAGTTGTTCTTCACTTATGGTATTGAGTCTAGCTCCTATCTTTGAGTTCAATTTTTGATTCAATTGAATTTTGTTATGTGTCTTGGCTGTCCACTACATATATAAGATGTTCTGACACACTTGGTTGATCATACAAGGCCTATTATACATGCTAGACACATTCTAGTTAATAGACCCCAAGTGTTTGATGAATTTTCTCAATATGTATTTTGAGTCTCCTTGCTGGAAATTGAATGCCCTGCATTATATTTGGCTTAATTAGTGCTTATATGTCTCATTACTATGTGCATTGCTCATTATAAGTTCAAGTTACCACTATCATGCATTATCTTGCTTGTTAGCAAAGTTTGACTTGACTTGCTTGAGTATTTGAGCCTATACGTGGACTGTCCAGCAAAGAATAGCCAAAGGAAAAATATAGAAAAACAAAAGAAAAGAAAAGAGCAAGAGAAAATATACAAGAAAAAGAGTCAAGGAAAAGAAAATATACAAGAAAAAGAGTCAAGGAAAAGAAAAGTACAAGAAAAGAAGTTTGAAGAAAAATTAGAGTGAAATTTTGAGTAGCTCTTGTAGTAGAATTTTTGGGAAAAATTGAGTGCAGTACATTGGGAAATTGGGATCATTAAACACCCACAAATTTTGTGTCCAAGCTCAATTAGGCAACAATTACTCATTTGGCTCAAGCATCATATTACAAATTGTGTCAAAATTGCTAATAACATGATATTTGAACTTGTAGTGTGCTTTGCATGTGCCTAGACATATTTGCCCTGTCTTTGCCCTGTTTTTCGACCCATATTTGTGGCTGCCCTGCACCTTAATTTGAGCTTATTTCGTGCCTAAACATCACACAAGCCATTCCCCAAAATTTCAAGTCATTTTGAGCCAATTTTCAAGCCTAACTTCCAGCTTAGTGACGGTTTTGCTGTTGCTGTGGCAGTTTCGGGTTTGCAGTTGGTTCAAGGGGTTAAACATTGATTTATTGAATTCTGGGCATTTGGTCATTCAATATACATATATATAAGCTCAACTGGAAAGTTTCATAATTTTCCAAGTTCTTTTGCTATGCTAAAAAAATTTCACAAGTTGGGCAAATTTTGGTGACGGTTGCTGTCAAATTTTCCAAGAAACACCAGCATTTGCGCCTAGGCGCAAATCAGAGCAACAGGAGGCGCAAATCTACCTCCTTCTCTGGAATTTTGCGCCAGGGCGCAAACAGGAGGCGCAAATTGTCCAGCAAAATTGCATTTGACTTCTTCCCTTCTTTGAGTTTTGTTTCAAAAATTTTTGCAGTTGTTAAATACTAGTTTTCCTTCATTTTTAGTGCAGTAAATATATTAGCCTTTGTCTAATCATGAATTTCCATTTTTTAGTAGCTAATTTTATCATTGAGTCTTGTTTTGTTGCTTGTCTTCTTTGGCTTCCTACTAGTTTTGTCTTGAGTATTTGTCTCCTTTGAATTTCCTTAAGCTTGTAGTGAATTGTTCCTCTTTCATTTGAGTACATTGGACATTGATAATTGATAGAGGTTCCTCAAGAAACTTTAAGGAGATTGAGAGGAAAAAGGCAAGTGTGCACATCATAGAAAAAGCCATCTCAAGAGTGATACACGAGTGCTACTAGAGTGAAACACTTAGAGAGAGGCAAGGATCCCTTATATACTTGTATTTGTTATCTAACCTTTTCTTGTGCAGCAATGGATACTTCTCCTAGTGTCGGAAATGATCTCTCCCCAAGGTCTAAAAGGATGATGGATATGGTGAAGTCCATGCTTAGTGCTAGCTTGGAGGAGAGGTTTGACAAAGAGAGGAGGTTAAAGGAGGAAAGGAGGATAAAGAAGGAATTGGAGAAGAGGATCCTTGGGGACACTAGTGGCAATCATGGTGGTCACAATGGGGGAGGGGCTGTACCTAGAGAGGGTCGTGGAAGCCTAAGCGATGAAGTACCTAGGAGTAGGAGAAATAGCTATAGAGGTAGTGGAAGTGAGGAAGGAATTCCTAGAGGGGACTATAGCACACCTAGGGAGAGTGATTAGGGAAACAACTATGATGAGGATGAACCCTTTAGAGGCCATAGGAATGCAAGGGGGGAAGGAGAGATCCTCAACCTAGAATGCCGAATCACATTCCTAGAAGAAATGTGGAAGAGTATGAACCTAGAGAGTGGGAAAGAAGCAACAAGATTAAGCTACCCAAGTTCCTTGAAGATAGTGAGGCCGAGAGTTACCTAGATTGGGTGATGAAGGTTGATCAAGTTTATTCTTGCTACCCACACTTGAGTGAAGAGAAGAGGCTTAACTTAGCCATCTTGGAGTTTGAAGGTTATGCCTTGGTTTGGTGGAACCAAGTCCTTGTAGATGCCGAAAAGAGGAGAAGGCCACACATCACTTCTTGGACCCAATTGAAGGATGCCATGAAGGGGAGATTTGTGCCTAAATCTTATATAAGGGACCTCCATGTGAAGCTCCAAAGATTAACTCAAGGTGGAAGGAGTGTGCAAGAGTACTACAAGGATCTAGAATTGACCTTGATGAGGGCCGGCTATGAAGAGGAGAAGGAAGCCACAATTGCTAGGTTCACTAATGGTTTGAATAGGGAGATCCAAGATGTCTTGGAACTCCAACATTATAGAACCTTGGAGGATGCCATTCACAAGGCCGAGAGGATTGAGGGCCAACTAAAGAGGAAGAGCTCCTTCAAGAAGTCTTTCAAACATGGATCTTCAAGTTGGAAGGACAAGCAAAAGAAGGAGGGATCATCCTAGACTTTCTACAAGTCTAGCCGAGATGACCCTAAAGGTAAGGAAGTCTCTAAACCTATTTCTAAGCCTTCTAACATTAAGTGTTTCAAGTGTTTAGGACATGGTCATATAGCTTCCCAATGTCCCAACAAGAAGGCCATGATCATGAGAGTAGATGGAGGGATCACTAGTGAAGAGTCCACTCACTCTTCTAGTGTAGAAAAGGAAGCTAGTGCTAGTGAGCATTCAAGCATGGAGCAACCGGAAGATGGAGACCTCCTCATGGTGAGGAAGATGCTTGGAAGTGCCCTCAAGGAGTTGGATGACTCACAAAGGGAAAATATCTTCCATTCTAGATTCCTAGTGGAAGGGAAGGTATGTTCTCTTATCATAGATAGTGGTAGTTTTACTAATATAGTTAGCACTAGGTTAGTAGATAAATTAGGTCTTAAATTGTCTTCACATCCTAAACCTTATAAGTTACAATGGTTGAGTGATAAGGGTGAGTTGGTTGTGAATAAACAAGTTCTTATTAATTTCTCCATAGGAAGGTATAAAGATGATGTGTTGTGTGATGTAGTTCCTATGGAGGCCACTCATCTTTTGTTAGGTAGACCTTGGCAATTTGACAAGCATGCTATTCATGATGGTGTTTCTAACACTTATATTTTCTCCCATTTAGGCAAGAAGGTCACCTTGAAACCACTAACACCTAAGGAAGTTTGTGAGGACCAAATAAAGATGAAATTAAAGAGACAAAGTGAAAAAAAACTTGAAAAGGGTGAGAGTTTGGGGTCTAAACATGGTAAGACCGAGAGCTCCACCAAGAAAAAGAAGAGAGAAACCTCCCTTAAGCATAGGCAAACCGAGAGTTCATGTAAGGTTCCTAAGGAGAGTTTGCTTATTGGGAGAGGTGAGTTGAGGAGAGAATTCCTAGCTAGGAAAAGCATATTTCTTTGTTTACCTAATCCTTTTGTGTTGAGCACTAACATTGTAGGTAAGCAACAAGATTTGGATGCACTCATGGAAAAGTTCAAGGATGTGTTTACCACATCTATTGAAACACCAAAGGAGCCTTATGTGATAGCCAGAGGATTCACTCCCAATAAATTTTGTGTTCTAGGCCCAAGTGAGAAGTTGTACATAGAGGAACCATGGAGTGACAAAGGTAGAGGAAAGGAAGTACTTGGGAATGGTGTACTATCAATAAGGGAGACTTCTTTAACTCTTACTCATCATACCACTTCTCACTTGCAAAACACTTTGTGTAACACAATAGAGCCTCAAGGCATTAGGTTTTGGAAAATGTTTAAAGATGTTAAGTTGAAATTCTTTCTTGATTCAACTAATGATTGTCTCTTGGATGTTGAATACCCTTTTAGGTGGAAGATTGAGTTTAAGAAGGAGGGAACATCACTAACTTCCACACCTAAAAGAAGTATCTTAAAGAAGAGTTTCAACAAAGTGGAGTACACATGGATTGAAGAACTAGTGTCTACACATCTAAAGGAGGAATTAGAGACTCCTTGGAGTTTGGGTTTTATCATAGAAAATCACTTGCATTCTTTCTTTACTTCTCTACATTGTCATATTGATATTAGTGGGAAAACCATCTTGATATTAAATGCTAAACTTGAGAGAGTTTGTTTGATCTTTGATCCGGGTAAAATGGTTTTGTAGGTAATAAGCTAAGGCCACTTGGGGACATGTTGGCCACAAGAAGGAGGGATTGATGGAGGACCATCTCCCAAGCATGAGGATTACAAGGGCAATGCAAAGAAGAATTGAAGCCCAAGTTGAAGAAGAGTTGACCAAGTCAAAGTCAACAAGTCAAAGTCAAAGTCAATGGTCAACTCTTGGAAGTCAACAAAGTAGGCAAATGAAGCCTTGTAATTTTCTAAGTATTTTGTAATTAGTTTAGCTTTAATTTGTGTAAAGCTTGGACCTATGTTTGTTTGTGAATTTATGCCAAGCTCCTTTTATGGACATGTTGACTTTTATTTGTGTTGGTCAAAGCCTCTTAAGATGGGCTTAAGTGTTTTATGACCCAACTAAGCAAGTGTAATACACTCTCTTAAAAGAGAGTGGATGGATTAAGAGAGAGAATTAGTGGAATTGTCACTAACTTCATTTAAATTTCCACCACTTGATTATTCCATAATCAAAGTTGTAAATTTAAGTCAAGTTATAAATTGTTGACTCTCATCTAAGAAGGGATTCTAGCCTTAGGATTTACTTCTAATCCAAGGCATAGAATTCCATCTTAATTAATCCATGATCATCACAAACTTAGATGAGTTATGAGCCTCTTGATCTCATTAACTCTAGATCCTTCTTGAATTGATCAAGTGAGGGGTGCTTAGCATCACTTAATCAATCCATCAAGGATCAAGTGGCTAGGATGACTCAAGGCCAATCACACACAAGGGGTCTTATAACTTAGGCAATTTCCATTTTGGAATCACTTTTGAATTGAATGAAATAGAATTTTTCTAAGACTTGTGTCTTGAGAAAGGGAGAATGCTCTCCTAGGGTTTCTTCATAGAACCTTGAATCTTATCTTGATCCATGACTCAAGTGGTGATTCATCACCTAGCTTATTGATCTCCTTGGATCATGGCGCTATCTCCTTCCTAGTCTCTTCCATTTTTTATTTTCTTCTTCTTGGTCACATACCGAAACCATCACCTATCTTAGCCTATAAATCCGCAAGCCTCTCTTGATCTTGAGTGAGGATCACTTGGTGAATTTAAGATGGGGCAAACAAGGTGTTGATCCGTGGAGTCTACATCCTAGCTTCATGGGTTTGCATCACATGATGACTTGTATGGTGTGTTGCTCTTCTTGAAGGTGCCCTTCCTCTTCAATTGGTTCTCTATCTTTTCGGCTTTGTGAAAAGCATCTCCAAGAGTCACAAATTGTTGGAGCTCTAGCACATCTTGGATTTCATGGTTCAACCCATGGATGAATCTTGCAAGTGTAGTCTCCCTTTCCTCTTGGTAATCCGCCCTAAGCATGGTTAATTCAAGGTCCTTGTAGTATTCTTGAACACTCTTTGACCCTTGTGTTAGTCTTTGCAATTTAATATGTAAATCTCTAACATAAGAGTGAGGCACAAACCTTTCCTTCATGACATCCTTGAGTTGAGTCCATGAAGTGACTTGAGGCCTTCTTCTTGCAAAGGAGTCCACCAACACTTAGTTCCACCACACCAAGGCATATCCTTCAAATTGTAGGATGGCTAGATTCAATTTCTCCTCCTCTCTCAAGTGGGTATAGCATGAGTAAACTTGCTCCACCTTCATGACCCAATCCAAGTAGGATTCGGCCTCACCATTCCCAACAAAGGGTGGGAGCTTAATCTTTGCATTTAGACCACCTTGCCTTGCTCCACCTCCATAGGGAAATGCTTGAGGTTATGGGTCATGGTATCCTTCTTGAGGAGTCCTTCTTTCTCTAGTCCTTCTCTCATTATCATAAGCATAGAATGCATCTTCCTCATTGAAATTACTTCCCTCATCACTAACTCTAGGAGACCTATAGTCTCTCCTACTACTACTACCTCTTCTTTCTCCACTCCTTCTAAGATAGGCCTCTCTTTCTCTTCTCTCAATCTCTTCTCTTATGGCTCTTTCCATGTCCCTCCTTCTATCCTCTTCTTCTCTCATTTTTCTATGCCTCTCCTCCCTCACCTTATTGACACTCTCCTTGAGCTCATTCTTGAGGTCATGTTGCATACTCATGAATTTCTCCATCATGGCATCCATCACTCTTTGGGTCTTAGGAGATAATTCATTGCCCACAGTTGAGGAACTCTCCATTGCTGTAATAAAAGGTTAGAACAAGAATAATAGAAGAGAAATAAAATTCCTTTCTCACTCTCTAAGTGTTTGCACTCACACTCTTGTTTGCACACTTAGGAGGCTTTTTCTTAGAAGTTACCCTCTAGCCTTTTCCTCTCACTCTCACTTAGAGTTTCTTGAGAAACCTCTATCAATTATCAATGTCCAATTTATCCAATTGAAAGAGGAACAATTCAGCTACAAAGCCTAGGAGATTAAGAAGACAAATACTCTAGACAAAACTACAAGGATTCCAAAAAAGACAAGCAACAAAACAAGACTCAATGAACAAAATTGCTACTCAAAGGGAAATTAATTAATGAGACAAAGGTTAATATATTTACTGCACTAAAATGAAGGAAAACTAGTAGTTAACAACTGCAAAAATTTTGAAACAAAAACTCAAAGAAGGGAAGAAATCAAATGCAATTTTGCTGGAAAATTTGACAGCAACCGTCACCAAAATTTGCCCAATTTGTGAAATTTTTTTAGCATAGAAAATGAGCTTGAAAAATTATGAAACCTTCCAGTTGAGCTTATATATATATGTATAGTGAATGATCATATGCCCAGAATTCAATAATTCAACGTTTAACCCTTTGAACCAACTGCAAACCCGAAACTGCCAAAATAACAGCAAAACCGTCACTAAGCTGGAAGTCAGGCTTGAAAATGGGCTCAAAATGACTTGAAATTTTGGGGAATGGTTTGTGTGATGTTTATGCACGAAATAAGCTCAAAATAAGGTGCAGGGCAGCCACAATTATAGGTCCAAAAACAGGGCAAAAACAGGGCAAATATGTCTAGGCACATGCAAAGCACACTACAAGTTCAAATATCATGCTAGTAGCAAATTTGACACAATTTGTAATATGATGCTTGAACCTATTGAATAATTGTTGATAAATTGATCTTGGACACAAAATTTGTGGGTTTTTAATGATCCAAATTTCCCAATGTACTGCACTCAATTTTCCCAAAAATTTCTTCTACAAGAGCTACTCAAATTTCACTCTAATTTTCTTCAAGCTTCTTTTCTTGTATTTTTCTTTTCTTGAATTTTCTTTGACTCTTTCTTTTGTATATTTTCTCTTGCTCTTTTCTTTTATTTTGTTTTTCTATATTTTCTTTTGGCTATTCTTTGCTGGACAGTCCAAGTATAGGCTCAAATACTCAAGCAAGTCAAGTCAAACTTTGCTAACAAGCAAGATAATGCATGGTAGTGGTAACTTGAACTTATAATGAGCAATGCACATAGTAATGAGACATATAAGCACTAATTAAGCCAAATATAATGCAGGGGATTCAAATTCCAGCAAGTATGACACAAAATACATATTGAGAAAATTCATCAAACACTTGGGGGCTATTGACTATAATGTGTCTAGCATGTATAATAGGCCTTGTATGATCAACCAAGAGTGTCAGAACATCTCATATATGTAGTGCGCAGCCAAGACACACAACAAAATTCAAAACAAAAATTCAATTGAATCAAAAATTGAACTCAAAGATAGGAGCTAGACTCAATACCACAAGTGAAGAACAACTAGGTGAAGAACAAGCTCTTGATACCAAATTTTGATGCAAGACCATGGAGCTAAGGAGATGCTCCACGGATCTAACACCTTTGTTTGCCCAATCTTCAATTCACCAATTGATCATCACTCATCAAACAAAGGAAGAGGTGCAGAATAGGATAGGTAACAATGGATAGTGTTTCGGTTATGGAATCAAAGAAGAAGAATTCAAAAATGGATGTAGATTGAAAAGGGTGGTAGCGCCATGATTCAATGAACCAATAAGCTAAGTAGAAGAATCGCCACTTGGATCATGGATCCATGATAAGTTCTTAGAAGAAACCCTAGGAGAGCTCTCTTGATGGAGGACCATCTCTAAAAGCCCAACAAACTCTCCAAGTAAAAGCTAGAGGAGAAGGTCAATGGTAAAATTAAAGTCAAAGAAGAAGGAGGACCTTACTCTTTTAAATTGGGCTTGAATAAAATTCGCTGTTATTTTTGGTGTCTGACAAGGTTTAGTATTCAATGCATAACTTGGGCTACACAACTCCAATTTATCTGTTCTTGGTGTCTTTTTAAAGGGCTACAAAAGCTATGAAGACATAGAAGCCCAGTTATAACTGCATCTATGAGGAAATTGGGCTTTAAAGTAACGTTTAGATACTTTAGTCTTAGAAATTCTCTTTTCATAAATGGGCTTTAAAGTAATCTTTTCATAGTCTTAGAAATTATTATGTGCATTGCTCATTAGAAGTTCAACTTACCACTACCATGCATTATCTTGCTTGTTAGCAAAGTTTGACTTGACTTGCTTGAGTATTTGAGCCTATACTTGGACCGTCCAGCAAAGAATAGCCATGAGAAAAATATAGAAAAACAAAAGAAAAGAAAAGAGCAAGAGAAAATATTCAAAGAAAAGAGTCAAAGAAAAATTCAAGAAAAGAAAAATACAAGAAAAGAAGTTTGAAGAAAAAATTGAGTGAAAAAGTAGTAGCTCTTGTTAGTAGAAAATTTTTGGAAATATTGAGTGTAGTACCTTGGTGAATTGGGTCATTAAACACCCACAAATTTAGTATCCAAGCTCATTGTGGCATCATTACTCATTTGGCTTAAGCATCATATTACAAATCGTGTCAAATTTGCTAATAGCATGATATTTGAACTTGTGGTGTGTTTTGCATGTGCCTAGACATATTTGCCCTGTTTTTACCCTATTTTTGGACCCATATTTGTGGCTGCCCTGCACCTTAATTTGAGCTTATTTCGTGCATAAAGATCACCCAAACCAATCCCCAAAATTTCAAGTCATTTTGAGCCAATTTTCAAGCTTAACTTCCAGCTTAGTGATGGTTCTGCTGTTGCTGTGACAATTTCGGGTTTGCAGTTGGTTCAAGGGGTTAAACATTGATTTATTGAATTCTGGTCATTGGTCATTCAATATACATATATATAAGCTCAACTGGAAAGTTTCATAATTTTCCAAGCTCATTTGCTATGCTAAAAAAATTTCACAAGTTTGAGCAGATTTGGTGACGGTTCAGCCAATTTTTTCCAGCACATTTGCATTTAATTCATTCCATTCTTTGAGTTTTTGTTTCAAAGATTTTTGCAGTTTTAAATACTAGTTTTCCTTCATTATTAGTGCAGTAAATATAGTAGCCATTGTCTTGAGCATTAAATTCCATTTTGAGTAGCTAAATTTTTGTTCATTGAGTCTTGTTTTGTTGCTTGTCTTCTTTGGAATCTTTGTAGTTTTGTCTAGAGTATTTGTCTTCTTGATCTCCTAGGCTTTGTAGCCGAATTGTTCCTCTTTCACTTGGATAAATTGGACATTGATAATTGATAGAGGTTTCTCAAGAAACTCTAAGTGAGAGTGCGAGGAAAAAGGCTAGAGGGTAACTTCTAAGAAAAAGCCTCTTAAGTATGCAAACAAGAGTGTGAGTGCAAACACTTAGAGAGTGAGAAAGGAATTTTATTTCTCTTCTATTATTCTTGTTCTAACCTTTTCTTGAAGCAATGGAGAGTTCCTCAAGTGTGGGCAATGAATTATCTCCTAAGACCCAAAGAGTGATGGATGCCATGATGAAGAAATTCATGAGTATGCAACATGACCTCAAGAATGAGCTCAAGGAGAGTGTCAATGAGGTGAGGGAGGAGAGCCATAGAAAAATGAGAGAAGAAGAGGATAGAAGGAGGAAATATGAAAGAACATTGAGAGAAGAGAATGAAAGAAGAGAAAGAGAGGCTCATGAGAGAAGAAGTGGGAGAAGAGGAAGTAGTAGTAGGAGAGAGTATACCTCACCTAGAGAGAGTGTGGGAGAGAGTAACATTGATGAAAACTATGTCTTCCACAAATATGAAGATGAAAGGAGAACTAGAGGAAGGAGAACACCCCTTAACCATGATCGTGGCTTTGGTGCATTTCCCCAAGGTGGAGGAGCAAGGCAAGGTGACTTGAACACCAAGATTAAGCTTCCACCGTTCCTTGGAGAGGGAGGAGCCGAAACCTACCTTGATTAGGTGATGAAGGTGGATCAAGTTTATTCATGCTATACACACTTGAGAGAAGAAGGGAAGTTGAATCTTGTCATCCTTCAATTTGAAGGTTATGCCTTGGTATGGTGGAACCAAGTGTTAGTAGATGCTTTTGCAAGAAGGAGGCCTCAAGTCACCTCATGGACTCAACTCAAAGATGTCATGAGGGAAAGGTTTGTTCCTCACTCTTACACTAGAGATTTACATGTTAAATTGCAAAGACTAACACAAGGGTCAAAGAGTGTTCAAGAATACTACAAAGAACTTGAATTGACTATGCTTAGGGCGGACTACCAAGAGGCAAGGGAGGCCACCATTACTAGATTCATCCATGGTTTGAACCATGATATTCAAGACATCCTAGAGCTCCAACACTATGTCACTCTTGGAGATGCTTTGCATAAGGCCATGAAGATTGAGGGTCAATTGAAGAGGAAAGAAACTTTCAAGAGGTCTTCCACACCATATAAATCATCTTGGAAGGACAAGGGAAAGAAGGGGTACACTTCTTCATCCAAGGGCAAGCATGACCGAGACACTTCAAATGGTATGGAGGTAAAGAATTCTACTTCTAAACCAAGTTCAATTAAATGTTTTAAATGTTTGGTTCATAGCCATATTGCTTCTCAATGTCTTAACAAGAAAGCTATGATTGTGAGAGTTGATGGTGCAATTACTAGTAAGGATTCCCAATCCTCTTCAAGTGAAAGTTGAGCATCAAGGGAGTACTAGTGGAGATGATGAGCAACCCGAGGATGGAGATCTCCTCATTGTGAGGAAGATGCTTGGAAATGCTCTCAAAGAGTTGGATGATTCACAAAGGGAGAATATCTTTCACTCTAGATGTTTAGTAGAAGGCAAGGTATGCTCTCTTATAATAGATAGTGGTAGTTGTACTAATGTAGTTAGCACTAGGTTAGTAGATAAATTAGGTCTTAAATTGTCTTCACATCCTAAACCTTATAAGTTACAATGGTTGAGTGATAAGGGTGAGTTGGTTGTTAATAAACAAGTTCTTATTAATTTCTCCATAGGAAGGTATAAAGATGATGTGTTGTGTGATGTAGTTCCTATGGAGGTCACTCATCTTTTGTTAGGTAGACCTTGGCAATATGATAAACATGCCATTCATGATGGTGTTTCTAACACCTATATATTTTCTCATATTGGCAAGAAGGTTACCCTAAAACCTTTGTCACCTAGGGAGGTATGTGAAGATCAAATAAAGATGAAGTTAAAGAGGGAAAATGAGAGAGTAAATGCCTTGGCGGAGAGTTGTAAACTAATTACAAGAAATGCCACTACACATTCTAAAGGTAAAAACAAGTGTCAAAAGTTGAAAGGAAAAGGAGCTAACTTGTGTATAGCTACCCATGAGTTGAAGAGAGAGATCCTCATTAGGAAATCCATATTTTTATGCTTACCTAACCCCATTTCTTTGAGCTTGCAATGTATAGGTAATCATAAGACAAATGAGGACTTGATGATTGGGAGATCAACTATAGGGAAGTTTGAGCTTAGTTCTTTATATGATGCCCTTGCTTTTGCTTATGCTAACTTTTGTCTTAAAAATGATGTTAGGGTGTTATTTACTGGAGCATGGCTTAACCAAATGAGTGTGCTTGTGTGCAAGGCCATGAAGGATACAAGGCCAAGGATACCTTGTGAGGTGTCTAAAGGAATCACTTTCAAGAAATTTTGTGTTCTAGGCCCAAGTGAGAAGTTGTACATAGAGGAACCATGGTGTGACAAAGGTAGAGGAAAGGAAGTACTTGGGAATGGTATACTATCAAAGAGGGAGACTTCTTTAACTCTTACTCATCATACCACTTCTCACTTGCAAAACACTTTGTGTAACACAATAGAGCCTCAAGGCATTAGGTTTTGGAAAATGTTTAAAGATGTTAAGTTAAAATTCTTTCTTGATTCAACTAATGATTATCTCTTGGATGTTGAATACCCTTTTAGGTGGAAGATTGAGTTTAAGAAGGAGGGAACATCACTAACTTCCACACCTAAAAGAAGTATCTTAAAAAAGAGTTTCAACAAAGTGGAGTGCACATGGATTGAAGAACTAGTGTCTACACATCTAAAGGAGGAATTAGAGACTCCTTGGAGTTTGAGTTTTATCATAGAAAATCACCTACATTCTTTCTTTACTTCTCTACATTGTCATATTGATATTAGTGGGAAAACCATCCTGATATTAAATGCTAAACTTGAGAGAATTTGCTTGATCTTTGATCCAGGTAAAATTGTTTTGTAGGTAAGAAGCTAAGGCAACTTGAGGACAAGTTGGCCACAAGAAGGAGGGTTTTATTGATGCAATCCTCAAGGAGAATAGCATAGAAGTCACGGATCTTCATGCTTCAATGGAGACTTAGGTGTTTAGGAAGAAGAAGCTTGCGCCTCAAGGAGAAAAGAAATGGAGAAAACGGATTAGAAGAGAAATGGAAGCGCCATGGCAAGTGCCAATAAGCTTGAGGTGGAACCGCCACAATGGAGCAAGGAAGCCATTGATGAGATTCAAGGTTCTTCACAAGAACACAAGAGAGAAAACACTCTCAATTTTCTGAATTCAATTCTCAATTAATCAAAAAATGTATGAATTACAAAGGAAATCCTATTTATACTACTAAGTTGTGGTGCTTAGCTTGCTATGGAAGGAACTAATGTCCACCCTTGGATTAGATTCTAATCTAATGGCAATGAAGGGAAGATTGTGGTGGAAGCTTGATTAGCTTGGAGGACAAGGATCAATCCTCCACCCTTGGATGTAGATCCTCATCCAACGGTTATGGCATCAAGCTTGCACTCCAAGCTTCTAAGCTTAGCCCTTGGATTAGTATCCTCATCTAATGTTCATGGTGCCAAGCTTTCACTCCAAGCTTCTAAGCTTAACCCTTGGATTAGAATCCTATCTAAGGGTCACTAATTATTTGTTTATTACAAGTTTAGGCTCAAATTAAATCCTTAAAACAATTACATAATTGAAAGAAAACTACTAATAAGCCTAAACATTAAAACATTTCGCTGAAAATTCCTGGAAGCATTCCAACGCTAACTTGAAGCTCATTTTCCAACTAGTTGCAGTTCGAACTGGGTTTTGGTGTCTTCATAGCTTTTGTATCCCTTGAAGTCTTCTTTAATTTGGCACCAAGAAAGCCTCAATTGGACTTGTGTAGCTCGAGTTATGATTGAAATACTGAAACAGGTCAGATGCAAAAAACAGCAGCGAATTTTATTAGAAGCCCAAAATTGAAAAGTAAGGTTGGAGAGTTTGGTTGAGCTTTTGGAGATGGTCCTCCATCAAACCCTCCTTCCTATGTTCAACTTGTCCTCAAGTTGAGTTGACCTTCCCTGCAATAAAACTCCACCCAGATCAAAGGTCAAACATGGTTCATTAACTTTGTTGTTAGATGATGCAAAATATAAGCAAACTTGTTTCTTATAGTTATGGCATAGGTGTAAAATTAAAACAGCATTATTAATCAAGTGGTCCTTTAATTTCCTACACCTACTAAAATTACTAGTTTGCAAATCATATGAATTAAATTATTTTCTATCATCAACAACACCAACTAATGAAATGTAAGTAGAAGTTATTTGATCCTTCAAAATATTTCCCAAGCTCTTTTGTTTAAACCCATGGAGTTGTGGGGTACCCTCCTTCTTGAACTCTTTGATCATCCTAGAAGGAAATTCAACATTATGAAAACTGAATGCATTAGGTACAGCCAACAATTCCATATCAAAATCATGGGAATCTAACATAAAGCAAGGGTAACCATGCATGTTGAAATAAGTAAGAGTTAAGGAATTTTTTTCCAAGGTTAGTTTATAACTCTTAACCACTTCCTCTCCTCTATAATGTTTATTCCATGGTTTCATCACACTTAACTTCTTGTT
This sequence comes from Hylodesmum podocarpum, assembly GCA_026586105.1. Taxonomy (NCBI): domain Eukaryota; kingdom Viridiplantae; phylum Streptophyta; class Magnoliopsida; order Fabales; family Fabaceae; genus Hylodesmum; species Hylodesmum podocarpum. Next base: position 992,795 of record JALJEV010000118.1, on the reverse strand, counting down.
TGTACCTATAGCACAATCAACCTCAAAACAAGAGTTAGAGTAAAAAGGAATTCCAAACTTAATAGCAAAATCATACTTCCCATTCAAGTGTCTTTCCCACCATAGGCTCTCTTTTCTTTCAAGATTACCTACAAGAGAAGAACTCAAAGAATTAGATGTGGGTAAGCATAAGAATATGGATTTCCTACCTAAAACGTCTCTCTTGAGTTCGCTCCTTTCCATCAAGAAGTTATCTTTCTTATCATTCTTTTTACTTTTCATTTTATCAAGTTTATGGACCTTAGGGTTAGATAACTTCCCTTTCAATTTTCCTCCCTTGGAGCTCTCGGCCATGGACTTGTCTCCATGCTTGGATGTGCCTTTGGAGCTCTCGGCCAAGGTAAACTTCTTCTCTTGGTCTCTCTTAAGCTTCATCTTTATTTGATCTTCACAAAACTCCTTAGGTGTTAGTGGTTTGAGTGTAACCTTCTTACCTACATGAGAAAGAATGTAAGTATTAGCAACTCCATCATATATAGCCTTTCTATCAAATTGCCACGGTCTACCAAGGAGTAAGTGTGTGGCCTCCATAGGAACAACATCACAAAGTACTTCATCATTATATTTGCCAATAGTAAAAGATATGAGTACTTGTTTGTCTACCACTAACTCTCCTTTTTCACTCAACCATTGTAGCTTATATGGTTTAGCATGTGAAGATGTTTTCAATTTTAATTTATCCACTAATCTAGTGCTTACTACATTAGTGCAACTACCACTATCAATAATTAAAGAGCATACCTTCCCTTCAATAGTACATCTACTATGGAAGATATTCTCCCTTTGTGAATCATCAAGCTCCTTACTTACATTGCTTAGCATCCTCCTTACCATCAAGAGATCTCCCTCCTCGGCTTGTTCAAAGGATGAATGCTCACTTGCACTTGATGCCTCACTCTCACTAGATGATGAGCTTGAATCTTCACTTGCGATTGCTCCATCATTTCTCACCATCATAGCTTTCTTGTTTGGGCAATGAGAGGCTATGTGACCATGACCTAAACATTTGAAACATTTAATAGAACTAGGTTTAGAAGAGTTAGGATGTACCTCCTTTACCTTAGTGTTGTCTCGGTCATGTGGCTTTCTCATGTTGAAGTAGCCTTCTCTCTTGCCTTTGTCTCTCCAAGAGTTAGAGGATGAAGTAGAGGATCTCTTGAAGGTGCCTGTTCTCTTTATTTGTTGCTCCACCTTTTCGGCCTTATGGATGGCCTCCTCTATGGTCACATAGCTTTGGAGCTCAAGAATGTCTTGAATCTCCCTATTAAGTCCATGGGTAAACCTAGCTAATGTGGCCTCTCTAGCCTCTTGGTAGTCACATCTTAGCATAGTTAACTCAAGCTCCTTATAGTACTCTTGCACACTCTTGGTCCCTTGAGTCAACCTTTGGAGTTTTATGTGTAGGTCTCTTACATAGGTTGGTGGCACAAACCTAGCTCTCATAACTTCTTTAAGTTGGGTCCATGAGGTGATTTGTGGTCTCCTCCTCCTCTCACCCTCTACTAGAATTTGGTTCCACCACACTAGTGCATATCCCTCAAACTCCAATATAGCTAAGTTCAACTTTTTCTCTTCATTTAAAATGGGATAGCATGAGAAAACTTGGTCTAGTTTCATGATCCACTCTAGGTAGGTTTCGGCACTCCCTTCTCCATTAAACTTAGGTAGGTTTAGCTTAAGGTTCCTTTCATCTATCCTACCTTCTCCCTCAAAGTAATGGTTGCCTCGGCCATACCCTCCAAAATCACCAAAGTCTTCTCTCCTACCTCCCCTTCTACTTCTCCTACGACCCCTATACTCATGGTCATCTTCATCATTGCTCCCACCTTCACTACTCCTAGGTGTAGATTGGCTTCCTCTACTAGCACTTCCTCGGTGGCTAGAATTCCCAACACCTTTAGGTTGATGTTTTGGTTGGTTTCCACTTGTCTCTCCAAGGATCTTTTTCTTTAACTCTTTCCTAATCTTTCTCTCTTCCTTAGCTATCCTCTCTAGGTCAAACCTCTCCTCTAAACTAGTTTGCAACATACTCTTCATTAGGTCCATCATTTTCTTAGTTTTAGGTGAAAGGTAATTTCCTACACTAGGAGAACTATACATAGCTGCACAACAAGGATTTGTACACAAAAATATAGAGAAAATAGGATCCTTTCCACTCACTAAGTGTATGCACTCAAGTCACTCGTATTTCACACTTTAAGACTCTTTCTCAAATGTTCACTCTTGTCTTTTTCCACTCAACCTCTCTTAATACTCTTTTTCAAACCTCTAATCAATCATTCAAGGTCCAAGTATCCAAAGTGAAAGAGGAACAGTTTTAGAATCAAGCCTAAGAGTTCCAAGAAATACAAACTCAAGACAAAACTTAAGAGTCCAAAAATGACAAGCAATAAAAGGTACTTAATGAAAAAAATTGGGCTACTCAAATATAAGAAGTTTATATGTGACAAAGGCACTAAACTACTGCAGTTTGGACAGCCACAAATACTGCTCAAAACTGGAAAATTACAGCAAAAACCGAAGACAAAATTTAGGCCAATTCAGAAGCAAAATGATTCCAATTTTGCAACCAGAACCTAGGCAATTTTCAAGTGAATTTTGTGAAATGTTTTTATGTGATTAGATGTAGTTTTCCACCACTGTATAGCCAAGTAATATGCTCAAAATACAGGGGGAAAATAGAATTTCAAGTTACCAAGCACTTCATACACCACAAGTTCAAGAATCTAGGCTACTAAGCGAAACTCAAGTTTTGGTGATAATGTTTAGTCCTAAGTGTCTCTAGTGTTCTAAGTCCTTTGAACCACTAATTTTGGGAGTGTTTAGAGGTTCAATTTGTCAAGTTACTCCACTGCACAATTAGGCTTTAATTTCACTAAAATCACTTTTCACTTGTTCTTTTCTATTCACTTGAATTTTCCACTAGTTTCACTTTTCTAGTTTTCTCTTCTCTTTGATTTTTCTTGTGATTCTTTTTCTTGTAATCTTTCTTTTGATTTTCTTTTTCCTTCGACTTTTTATACTTCTTTTCTTGACTTTCTTTTGCTGGACCGAGTTTAGAATTACTAGTAAGCTAGATTAAGCAAGGTGATAGCTACTTAAACTTGTAATGCATAAATCTTAGCACTTAAAACATGTGAACAGCACCTTGAACACATTCAAAACAGAGATTCACGGAATTAAGAAGATTTGGCACGGTTCATATGCAGCACATCAAGAACATATATGAAGAATTACAAAAACAAGCTAAAGAAGAAAATTAAACGGTGAATTTGTCATAATTTTCTAGGAATTTTAGATCTAGGAATTTTTTAACATGAAAACTCAAATTCAAAATGAAGACAACTCAATTAACATGTGAAGAACTCAAGCAAGTTCATACAACATGGATCTACACAAGAAATTGAAGAAAAAACGAAAATTCAAAGTAAGGAAAATTCAAACCGGATAGGATGCTCCAATTGAAGTAGAACAAGCTCTAGATACCAAATTTGATGCAATCCTCAAGGAGAATAGCATAGAAGTCACGGATCTTCATGCTTCAATGGAGACTTAGGTGTTTAGGAAGAAGAAGCTTGCGCCTCAAGGAGAAAAGAAATGGAGAAAACGGATTAGAAGAGAAATGGAAGCGCCATGGCAAGTGCCAATAAGCTTGAGGTGGAACCGCCACAATGGAGCAAGGAAGCCATTGATGAGATTCAAGGTTCTTCACAAGAACACAAGAGAGAAAACACTCTCAATTTTCTGAATTCAATTCTCAATTAACCAAAAAGTGTATGAATTACAAAGGAAATCCTATTTATACTACTAAGGTGTGGTACTTAGCTTGCTATGGAAGAAACTAATGTCCACCCTTGGATTAGATTCTAATCTAATGGCTATGAAGGGAATGTTGTGGTGGAAGCTTGATTAGCTTGGAGGACAAGGATCAATCCTCCACCCTTGGATGTAGATCCTCATCCAACAGTTATGGCATCAAGCTTGCACTCCAAGCTTCTAAGCTTAGCCCTTGGATTAGTATCCTCATCTAATGGTCATGGTGCCAAGCTTGCACTCCAAGCTTCTAAGCTTAACCCTTGGATTAGAATCCTGTCTAAGGGTCACTAATTATTTGTTTATTACAAGTTTAGGCTCAAATTATGTTGGACTTGAAGTTGAAGAAGTCTTTCCTAGTTTTCGTTTTGATATACTTGTAATTTTGAGCTTTATGATAGATTGTATATAGGAGTTTAAATGTATTGATTGTTATAGTTTAGGCTTTGTATGAGTAGTTTTATTCAATCTTTTTATAGAGAACTTGGTTTTACTCTTGTAAATTGAGCTAGAGAAAGTTGGAACCCCATTTTATTTGAAAAGAACTCAAAAAACTTTGGTTTTAAGAATTTAAGCTGAAGTAATCGATTACCAGTATGTAGTAATCGATTACCAACAGACTTAGAAAACAGGGGAACTCAACTTGCTCTTAAGTAATCGATTACCACTCCATAGTAATCGATTACTTCGTGCTTGAAATACAGAGGAAGACAAATTTCTCTGTAGTAATCGATTACCAACATCTGTAATCGATTACCACACCAGAATTCATCTCTAAATGGTTTTGAAACTGCTTTAAATGGAACCTCTTTGATTTATTTCGGAGAGAGAGATCTTTTATGTTTTTCAAAGAAAAGAAAGAAGAGAAAAACACATGTTTACAAGTTCTGAAAATCTCTTCAAAGATTTCAAAAAAAAAAAAGATTTTCTCAAAGAGATGAGTATTGTGTGAAGGAAGAAAGATTTGAATATTTTTGGTTATCATCTTGATCAGAGCATACACACAGGTGTAATCTTTACTGATCTTTATTTCTTTGTTTTGTGTTTTGATTTTGGTTTGAAACTCTTAAGAGAAAGTGGTTCTCTAGAAGAAGAGTTAGAGAATTGAGAGAGGTACTCTCATAGGTAATTCTTGAAGGTTTCAAGAATTGGTGAGATATGTTCTAAGGAAGAACATAGAGAGATTTGAGTATTTGATTGTTTTTGTGTTTGTGCAGAAGTGATTGTATTGAACACAAGATTATAGTGGAATACCGATCGCAACAGTTGTTGGGTTGGGATTGGATGTAGGCCGAAAGCCGAACCAGTATAAATCTCTGTTTACTATCTCTTCTCTATACCTTATCTTTACATTCCATTTGATTTCTTGCTTTACAATTTTCTTGTATCTTTCCGCTGTGATATCTCTGGTACATTGCTTTAATACAAGATAAAATTGAATTGAAAAAGTGAGGAAAAGAGTTTTAGAAATATTACTAGGGAACTAGAATCTATTCACCCCCCCTCTAGATTCACATAGGGACCAACAAATTAAATCCTTAAAACAATTACATAATTGAAAGAAAACTACTAATAAGCCTAAACATTAAAACATTTCGCTGAAAATTCCTGGAAGCATTCCAACGCTAACTTCAAGATCATTTTCCAACTAGTTTCAGTTCGAACTGGGTTTTGGTGTCTTCATAGCTTTTGTAGACCTTGAAGTCTTCTTCAATTTGGTACCAAGAACGCCTCAATTGGACTTTTGTAGCTCGAGTTATGATCGAAATACTGAAACAGGTCAGATGCAAAAAACAACAGCGAATTTTATTAGAAGCCCAAAATTGAAAAGTAAGGTTGGAGAGTTTGGTTGAGCTTTTGGAGATGGTCCTCCATCATTGATGGAGCACCATATCTAAAAGTCCAACAAACTCTCCAAGTAAAAGCTAGAGGAGAAGGTCAATGGTCAAATTAAAGTCAAAGAAGAAGGAGGACCTTACTCTTTTAAATTGGGCTTGAATAAAATTCGCTGTTATTTTTGGTGTCTGACAAGGTTTAGTATTCAGTGCATAACTTGGGCTACACAACTCCAATTTATCTGTTCTTGGTGTCTTTTTAAAGCTGACTTAAAGGGATACAAAAGCTATGAAGACACAGAAGCCCAGTTATAACTGCATCTATGAGGAAATTGGGCTTTAATGTAACGTTTAGATACTTTAGTCTTAGAAATTCTCTTTTCATAAATGACCAAAGTGAGTTACAATGAGAATTTGCCTAAGTTATAAGCATGTTTTGGTGCCTTGACCGTGAGCTCTCTTGGCCTTAGGATCCTTGATGGATTGATCAAGTGATGCTAGGCACCCTTCACTAGATCAATTCAAGAAGGATCTAGAGTTAATGAGATCAAGAGGCTCAAAACTCTCCTAAGCATGTGATGATCATGGATTAAACAAGATGGAATTCTATGCCTTGGATTAAAAGTAAATCCAAAGGCTAGAATACCTTCTTAGATGAGAGTCGACATTTATAAACTTGACTTGAATTTGCACCTTTGATTATGGGATAATCAAGGGGTGGAAATTCAAGTTAAGTTAGTGGCAATTCCACTAATTCTCTCTCCTAATCCACTCACTCTCTTTTAAGAGAGTGTATTACACTTGCTTAGTTGGTCATAAGACTCTCAAGCCCAATTCTAACAGGCTTTGACCAATTAACCAAACTCAACATGTCCAATACTAGTCTTGGCCAAAACATACAAAGCAACTATGGTCTAAGCTTTATACAAAAATTAAGCCTAAACGAATTACAAACTAATAAGAAGATTACAAGGCTTCTTTTGCCCACTTTGTTGACTTTGAGGAGTTGACCATTGACTTTGACTTTGACCTTGACTAGTTGACTTGGTCAACTCTTCCTCAACTTGAGCTTCTAGTCTTCTTTGCATAGCCCTTGTGATCCTCATGCTTGGAGATGGTCCTCCATCAAGGAAACATAGACATTGATCACGAGCATCAGCAAACTCAACCAAACCCAGTACCAGAACAAGCAAAAGACTAGAGGACACCTAGGAACCTATCACTTGACAATGTCATTGGTGACATTCACAAGGGGGTAACTACTAGATCCTCACAGAATTTGTTTTGCTATAATACTGCTTTTGTATCACAGGTAGAACCATCCAGCATAGAAGAAGCCTTGAACAATGAATTTTGGATCATGGCTATGCAAGAAGAACTCAACCAGTTCAAAAGGAATGGAGTTTGGGAACTTGTTCCAAACAAAGGCAACATGAACATTATTGGTACAAAGTGGGTATTCAAGAACAAACTGAGTGAAGAAGGAGTTGTGGTCAGAAACAAAGCAAGACTTGTGGCAAAAGGCTACAATCAACAAGAAGGGATTGACTTTGAAGAAACCTTTGCTCCTGTTGCAAAACTTGAAGCTGTTAGACTACTCCTGGCTTATGCTTGCATCAACAATTTCAAATTATACCAAATGGATGTAAAGAGTGCATTCTTGAATGGTTATATCAATGAAGAAGTCTATGTAGAGCAACCACCCGGTTTCACAGATACTACTTAGCCTACACATGTCTACAAACTTCATAAAGCCTTGTATGGGCTGAAGCAAGCCCCTAGGCAATGGTATGATAGACTGAGTAAGTTTCTCATATCAAAAGGATTCCACAGAGGTAAAGTAGATAAGACCTTGTTTATTAAGAACAAATCTGACTACATTTTATTGGTACAAATTTATGTTGATGACATTATCTTTGAATCATCTAACCAACAACTTTGTGAAGAGTTTGTGAAAGATATGCAGGAAGAATTTGACATGTCCATGATTGGAGAACTGAGTTTCTTTTTAGGACTCCAAATCAAACAAATGGAAGGTGGCACATTCATTCATCAGGCTAAGTACACTAAAGAACTGCTTAAGAAATATGAGATGACTAATTGCAAAGTGTCAAATACACCTATTTCTACTAACACTTATCTTGAGATTGATGAAGCAGATGATGAAGTTGATACTACCTTATACAGAGGTGTTATAGGATCTTTACTTTATCTTACAGCCAATAGACCTGATATCATGTTTTCTGTATGTTTATGTGCTAGATTTCAATCTGCACCTAAGCAATCTCATTGGCTAACAGTGAAGAAAATTCTTAAATACCTAAAAGGAACAATAAGTTGTGGACTATGGTATCCAAAAGGAACCTCACCATTACTTGTTGGTTTTAGTGACTCTGATTTTACAGGTAGCAAAACGGATAGGAAAAGCACTAGTGGAACTTGTCACATCTTTGGAGAATGTTTGATATCGTGGAATAGCAGAAAGCAAGCTTGTGTAGCACTATCAACTGCAAAAGCTGAATATGTAGCTGCGGGAAGTTGTTGTGCTCAAGCAATTTGGTTAAAACACCAACTTGAAGACTTTGGGCTAAATATAGATCACATTCCCTTGAAATGCAACAACACAAGCGCTATAAGTATCACAAGAAACCCTGTACTGCACTCAAGAACAAAACACATCGAAGTCAGACACCACTTTATTAAAGATCACATCGAAAAAGGAGACTGTGACATCGAATTCATAGACACGGAAAATCAATTGGCGGATATATTTACAAAGACATTACCAAAAGAAAGGTTTTATAAACTTAGATCAAACCTCGGGATTTTGAGTGAGGAACATCTGAACTAAACCTTTTTACTTGATTACACTTATCCATAACTCTGTTTTTGTGAAAATTTTTCAAGAAAAACCTTCTTCTGATAGAAATAATCGATTACCAAGGGAGGATAATCGATTACTTCAAGTGAAATTCACTCTGGGAAGGATTTTTGTACTGGAGTAATCGATTACCACGAGATGTAATCGATTACCACATAACAAGTTTTCAAAATTTTTTGGAAAAATCCTCTGGAGTAATCGATTACCATGACTATTTTCCTTGTTTTTCTTCTTCCCTCTATATAAGAAACTGAGATAATCGATTACCAACTACTAGTAATCAATTACCTCGTTCTTGGGCTAATCTTTTGGGCTTTGTTCTCTCTTATAAGAAGTGCAGGTGCAACTCTTCAACTCACCATTCACCTTCTTACTCAGAAAAACCCTTCACCTTCTTCCTCCAAACCCTAAAATTTCAATTTCTCTCAAACAATGGAAGAACAAGGTAAAGGAAAAAGAATCAAGATGAGGGCAAACTGATACAACTAAGAAGAGATTAAGGGAAAGAAAAAGGTGGGAGAATCTTCCAAGAGGAAGAAACCAACATCCTCAGAGCAACCATAAATTCCTCCTCCTCCTCAACCACAAGAATCAGGGGTCAACTGGTGGTTCACCTCCAAAGGACAAGAGACTAGGTTCAACCTCGACTTTGCTAACAAGGGTCTTGTTCCACCCAAGATTCTTAACCTACAATGGCTGGATAATCAGAGTTTCACGTTCCAGACCTTCCTAAGACAACAGCACCTGGAGAGGTTCGTAGGGATGAAAGGGTTGATCTATCCAGACTTGGTTCGGGTGTTCTACTCAAACCTCAAACCATATATGGAGAGGATGACAGTGAGTTCAGAGATAAAAGGTATCAAAATAACTCTAACCCCTACTCACTTTTTGCAAATTGCTAGCATAAGGAAGGAAGGGATTATCGGACATGTAGACAAACTTAGAGAAAAAGGGTTTGATTTACAAAAGGTCTCTTTTTACAAGAGCCTTCTGAGGAATCCCCAACACTGGGAAGAGGAAAGGAATTCCAGAAGAGCACAGGGCAAGAAAGTTACCTACAACATTGGTGGCCTGACAGCGGATGATAGGCTACTAAACTACACTGTTTGCTGGATCTTGGCTGCCAGGGGAGCAAACCATGCCCAACTGAGTGAGGATGACATGATTCTCATTGCTGCTCTGAAGAATGGGATTCAAGTGGACTGGACGCACATCATAATGGACAACATGCTGAAAACTAGAAGACTTCTAGACAATAAGTGTCCTTACTCTCTTTTTATCTCTAGACTAATTGAAATTTTTCAGATTGACACCACTGAAGAAGCTAGAGAACTAGTTAAGGATGTCCATGTCATCGGAGATAGAGCATTGAAGATGATGAGACTCATCAAGACCGATGCGGGATAGATCACAAGAGAGGAACAACAGGCCATTCCACAACCTGAGCAAGAGGAAACACAATCTGAACATGAAGATGAGGACGAAGACAACTCTGGAGAGTACATTCCACAATCACGTTTCGAATCCATTATGATTGATAGAATGGATGAACTAGAAGCAACCGTCAACAAGAGACTTGATGATCTGGGAAAGAGACAAGATCTGCATTTCCTGGAAATGAAAGACTTGATGGAGACGATCATGGAAAGACTCAACCAGGATGACGACTCAGATTAGTAACTCCATCTCTACCTCTCACCTTCTGATTTGATATACCAAATAGGGGGAGTAGTAGTAGTGTAGTTATTAATTGTCTTTAATTGTCTTTAGTCTTAATATTTGGATTGCTTTATTGCTTTACTCTGTAATTGCTTTGAATTTGTTTTTTGTTTTTGAATTTGGTTTTACTTAAGTATTCTACTTAGGGGGAGCAGATTAAAACAATTGAACATTTTATTGGATGACTGTAATAGTTAGATTTAATTTGCTTTGCAAATAATTGTCTTTATATGTCTGAGATTTGATATAGTGATATGTTTTGGATGATTCATAAAGCTGTATGTAAAATGCTGTATGAATTTGATGAAAATTGAAAGAATAGAAAAAGAAAAATACTAATATTGCAGGACACATCAAAGCCATCATCTACATTGAAGATCAACTACACAACATTTGGTACATCAAAACCAAGAAGGGGGAAATTGTTGGACTTGAAGCTGAAGAAGCCATCCCTAGTTTTAGTTTTGATATACTTGTACTTTTGATCTTTATGATAGATTGTATATAGGAGTTTAAAATGTATTGATTGTTTTAGTTTAGGCTTTAAGTGTGATTTTTATTCAATCGTTCCATAGAAAATTTGTTTTTCCACTTGTGATTTGAGCTAGAGAAGCTTTGGAACCCCATTTTGTTTGAAAGGAATCAAAAACTTTAGTTTTAAAAGGTTTTAAGCTGAAGTAATTGATTACCACGAGCTGTAATCGATTACCAACAGCTTTGAAAACAGGGAATCCAAATCGCTTCGAGTAATCGATTACCACTCCATAGTAATCGATTACTTCGTGCTTGAAGGAACAAGGAAGACAAATTTCTCTAGAGTAATCGATTACCATTATCCAGTAATCAATTACCACACCTGAATTCATCTCAAATGATTTTGAAACTGCTTTAAATTGAAACCTCTTTGAATTATTTCGGAGAGAGATCTTTTTGAGTTTTTCAAAGAAAGAAAGGAAGAGAAAAACACTAGTTTCTACAAGAAATCTCTTCAAAGTTTCAAAGATTTCTCTTGAGATGAAAGCTGTGTGAAAAGATTGAATTGTTTGGATGACTTTGTTGATCAGTGCATACACACCAGGTGTAATTCTATCTGATCTTTATCTTTTGTAATCTTTTGGTTTTAACTCTAAAGAGAAAGGTATTCTCTTGGAAGAGTTGATGAGTTTTTGAGAGAGGTACTCTCAAAGGTTGATTCTTGAAGGGATCAAGGATCAATATATGTTCTTAGGTGAAGAACATATAGTTTTGAGTATTTGATTTGTTTTTGTGTTTGTGCAGTGTGATTGTATTGAACACAAAATCATTATAGTGGAAAACCGATCACAACAGATTGTTGGGTTGGGACTGGATGTAGGCCGAAAGCCGAACCAGTATAAATCTCTGTCTAAACTCTCTTCTCTATCTTATCTCTTTTAATTCTTTGTTTTCTTGCTTTACAATTTTCCCTTGTTTTTCGCTTTTTATATCTCTGATACGTTTTGTAATTCAAGATAAAATTGAATCGGGAAAAAGTGAGAAAAAGTTAAGTTGTGAAGGGAACTTGAATCTATTCACCCCCCCCCTCAAGATTCATATAGGGACCAACACTAGTGAACACTTGAATTTGCCTTAACCGTTAGTGTGAATTGGAGTGTCGTAGTGATTCAGATTGTGCTTGAATTCTTGGTTGCATTATATCTCTGCATTCACATAGTTTCATGTGCAGAATCTCATTTTTAAATGAACCAAGTGAAGAGAGGAAAAGAAACAAGAAGAAGGGGGATCAAGAGAAGAGACTATAGGAGTTTCTAACTTGTTTTCTTCTACTTTTGTATCATTTTGTGTGTAACTTGGCTCTTATATAAATTTCTTGGAATGTTTGCAGATATGGACATTGAGGTTAATAAGGAAATGAAGGATTTTCAAATGTGGGAAAGAGAAGAACAAAGGGGGCTACATCACCCTTTGATGACACACACCTTGTCTTTGAAAATTCCTACTTGTTAGGAAATAAAACTTGTAAATTTTTACTTTGTTTTTTATAGGACTTTGGACATTAATATCCGGTTTGCTTGCTGCACCAAAGTGCATTTTAAACGCCTCTAGTGTAGATTCTTGCTCACGTAAAATTGGACCTTATATCTTGCTCATAGTTTCGGTTTCTTAAAATCGGGTTAAAAAAAAATTGATTTCTATTATCTCTTGCTAGCCTTTGCTATCTTACCTTGGATTTATCTTGGTTATTTAGCCTTGTTTAGTGGTTGTATCTTCATCCTTTCTATTTCTTATCTTAGACTGAAAAGATATATCCAAGCTTCCTCCAAAGAGATGGGCCTTTCAAAGTCATTAAAAGATTGGGTCCAAATGCATACAAGCTAGAACTTCCAAGTGAGTATTGTGGTAGTAACTCCTTTAAATATTTCTAATCTTCTTTGTTTGGTATAGGTACGATAAATACATTAACTTGAGGACAAGTTCAAGAAAAGAATGAGGGTTTGATGTAAGAACATCTAGGCCAAGAAGGATTACTAGAAGCAAGGAAAGAAAGCTTGAAGAGGAAGTGGAAAAGCTCCAAGTTTTGTACCCTAGTATATGACTCAAACTTGTAATATCATTGTAACTTGTATGGACAAGATTAGGTCTTATTGTAATAGCCTAGGGTATGACTAAAGGGTCCAAAGCCCACGGGTTTTCATAAGGTTTAGACAAGCCATAAAATCCCTAGCATCAAGGGTCACACAAAGTTTTCAAAAATATTTTCAAAACAAATCTAAGTTTACAAAAATCTATTGTGTGGAACCTTGAAACACATAGGATTAAGGAAAAGCCTTAATCAAGTCAAGGATCCATGCCTTCACTTGATTAAGAATATCTCACCCTTAATCACTAATTGGAAAAGATTGATGACTTGGCTAATCACATGGGTGAGAGTCGGAGACAAACCCATGTGTACCCATGTGAAGGCCATGTGATGACATGTGCAATCCTAACTAACCTTAACCACCAACTAACTAGTCTAGTTACTTGGGGTTCAAGGGAGGATTTCGGATTGGCTAGGATCTAACTAGGATTAGGATAGCTTAATCATGGTTTAGGATAGCTTGGAGGCCAAGCAAGGTTAGCCTATATAAACCTTGGCCGAAATACATGTAAAAAACTTTTGCTAAATTTTGAATGAAGAGCTTTAAGCTTTTGAGAGAGATTTTCTCTTGTTCCCTTAGGGAAATTCCTTGAATCTTATCAATGGCATCTTGCTTCCATTGTGGTGTTCCTCCTAGGCTTATAGGATCTCCTCCTTGGCTCCACCCATCCATTTCTACCTATTCCGCTTTCTACTTGATTTCTAAACACCTAAATACATGCTTGGCCGAGACACTTGTCTTGGACTCTTGAAGGATTTCGGTTTGAAGACTAGATCTTGGGCAAAATAGAAGCTTCATTGGATCACCTTCCAAGGAGGCCTACATCAGTAGCTCAAGGCTATAACCAACAAGAAGGTATTGACTTCACTAAAACCTTTGCATCTATAGCTAGATTAGAAGCAATTAGAATTTTACTTGCTTTTGTTGCTCATAAGAATATCTTCTTATATCAAATGGATGTGAAAAGTGCTTTTCTAAATGATTATTGAAGAAGTGTATGTTAAACAACCTCCTGGTTTTGAGAGTCAATCTCAACCAGATCATGTTTTCAAATTGAAGAAAGCACTTTACGGTCTTAAACAAGCTTCTAGAGCTTGTTATGACAGACTGAGTTCTTTTCTTCTTAAAAATGGTTTTTCAAGAGGAAAGGTTGATGCAACTCTCTTCAAGAAAAGTGTTTCGAAAGACTTTATCATTGTCCAAATTTATGTAGACGATATAGTCTTTGGAGCAACTAACGAATCCTTGTGCAAGGATTTCTCTAAGTTAATGGAGGGTGAGTTTGAGATGAGTATGATGGGAGAATTAAAGTTTTTCCTAGGATTTCAAATCAAACAGACGAAACAAGGTATTTACATTCACCAATAGAAGTACACCAAGGAGCTTCTCAAGAAGTTCAATATGGAGAATGCTAAGCCCATGAAGACACCAATGCATTCGTCTGGTGCTAGTCTCAACAAAGATGAGTCAGGTAAGACCGTTGATCAGACGGTATATAGAGGTATGATTGGTTCTCTACTTTACCTTACTACAAGTAGACCTAACATCATGTTTAATGTCTGTCTATGTGCACGTTTTCAATCTGATCCTAGAGAATCTCATTTACAAGCTATAAAGTGTATCCTGAGATACCTTATTGGAACCACTAATCTCTCTTTGTTTTATAAGAAAAATAATGATTTCAGTTTTAGTGGCTATTGTGATGCTGATTATGCTGGAGATAAAGTGGAGAGGAAAAGCACAAGTGGTGGTTGTCAATTCCTTGGCACATCACTCATTTCTTGGTCAAGCAAGAAGCAAAACTCCATTACACTCTCAACCACTGAAGCAGAATACATCGCTGCAAGTGGGTGTTGTTCACAACTACTTTGGGTAAAACATCAACTGGAGGATTACTCCAGGTTTGAGACTCAAATACCAGTATTTTGTGATAATACAAGTGCAATTAATATCAGCAAAAACCCTATTCAACATTCAAAATCCAAACATATTGAAATCAAATTTCATTTTATAAGAGATTATGTTCAAAAAGGTATTTTTGATATACAGTTTGTTCAAACTAATTTTCAATGGGCAGATATTTTCACAAAAGCTTTAGACGAAACTCGTTTTAATTTTATTAAAGAAAATTTGGGAATTTGTTTCTTTAATTGAATAAGCTATTTCGTTTGTATCTTTCGTCTATACATTTCGTATGCTTATATTCGTGTTAAGACGAAACATTGCGTCTGATCAAGTTGAATCAGTCTAAGGAAATTCAACAGACGCAAGGTTATTATTTAATTAATTTAAGGTTAAGTGTGCAGGGACACAATCAATGCAGCATTAGATGTGTCTGTCATTTATTGCACTATTCTAGGACGTTGAGAAGAAGCACGCGCAGTGAATTGCAGAGGTCAAATCAATCATTAAAAGGGCAATCATGAGGCGACGTCAAATCAGGGGCGATTTCAATTCTTTCGTCTGTTGAATTATAACCGTTTTTATTCTTTGACTATAAATACTGCAAAGTTCCCTCTTTTACTCTTTATAGTATTCAATATTCTCAGAATCTTAACTTCTCTTAGAATCTCATACTCACATATTCTCTCTATTTTCAAACCTAGAAAATGGTCGTCAAGAAATCTAAGACCTCTGAAGAAACCTTCTTCGTGCAAGATCTTTTCTTGCCCAGCAAATGGATTGCCAAATCCACTCTTGAAGGAGTATCAAATCGCATTGTGAGAATGCTGACTCACACATGATGGATGGACTTTGCTGAGTGGAAAGGTTCATGGCTGTTGGAGGTGTACGCTGAGTTTTGGAGTGATGACAGAGAATTTGATGATGGTATTGTTGGTACCATTGACAGCAAGGAGTACATCATCACTATTGAAACCATCGCTGAAGCGGGGAAGTGTAAAGCTGAGGGTCGCTTCTACAGTGCAGATTGGATGAAGATTGAGTCTAAAGAGCATGTTGATAATATGCTCTATAGAAAGGCTCGCAACCCTGAAGACCCCAAGTTCTTGAGATCTGGGAATCTCCTCCCAACATGCAGAGTGCTTCACAATCTTCTATACAACATTTTCACTCCTCGAACAGGCTCAAGGGACAACGTGAGTCTTCGAGACCGTTTTTGCATGTTCTATTGCCTTAGGAAGGTCAAGATGAGCCTTCCTCACATTATTCTGAATCACTGGGTGAGCGCCTTAAAGGCAAGAAATATTCGAAGGAAGAGCAGCATTCCGTACACTACTCTCTTCTCTCAGATCATTGTGAACCAAGGCTTCGATGTCACTGGAGTAGTGTGGCATAATGAAGGAAAAGACGTTAAAGGGAGCACCTTTGTGAAGATGTGTCTACCTCAAAGCTTCCTTCATTTTAGTAGTGGAGAAGAAGAACCACTCTCTCCTATGACCCAAGAAACCCCTCACAGAGCTCGCATCAAGCATATAAGACCAAGCGGCTCTGAAGCTCAAACACAAGCCTAAACCCAAACACAAAACCAAACACCAATCCAACCACCTCAACCTCCTGTCATTATTACTGAGGTTCCTTTTGAGGATTTTCTTGTTGAACCCCTTAGAAAAAGAAAAAGGAACATTAGAATAAAGCATGTTGCGTCTAAGGCCGCAAAAAAAGAAGTCTCCCCTAGTGAAGATGAAGGGGGTAAGAAAAGCATTTAAGGATGAATCGTCTGTTAGAATAAGGACAGACGAAGAAAAACAAAGGCAGGAAGCTGAAGAAAAAGCTAGAGCAAGGGAGATTGCTCTCCAAAAAGCTTCCAAGGGAAAAGAGAAGATGAAGCAGAAGCAGAAGCTTGCATCTATCATAGTTGGGGAGATAGACGAAGCGAGGCAAATGAAAGAGGCTAGAGGAGTCTCAATGTTGCTTGAAGCTGAAAGGGAACGCTTGTTCCAAGAAAGCATTAGAGGCATTGGATAGTCAGAAGCTGCTCCTACTCCAACAACTTCAGAGGGCATGAATAGTGAAGAAACAACCCATATTCAGAAGGACAATGCCCAATTAACAGAGGAATTGGAGACCATGCTAAATGAAGAGGCTCCAACTATGGAGGTTTCTGAACCTTCACTCCAAGACGAACATAGGAGTATTAGCACTGACCCAGTGTTGCATCTCCTCTAAATGTTGCCTGTGATCAAACGATGCCAGCTGCATTTGAGGAAGTGACTTGCCTTCAGATGATAGAGGTTGCGTCTGAAGAGACCTCTTGCTCACAGACGGTGGAAATTTCGTCCGTTGTCATCATTGATATTGACACATGTTCTTCGTCTGATGAAGAATGTGCTAATATTAAAAGGCAAGTAGCACCTATGGTAAGACTCCATGCTAAACCGTTGAACCCTGAAGATCTCCCACAGAAGCACA
Organism: Hylodesmum podocarpum; assembly: GCA_026586105.1. Classification (NCBI taxonomy): domain Eukaryota; kingdom Viridiplantae; phylum Streptophyta; class Magnoliopsida; order Fabales; family Fabaceae; genus Hylodesmum; species Hylodesmum podocarpum. The sequence goes on along the minus strand of JALJEV010000118.1, from coordinate 975,516 downwards.
AGACAGACTATTCGTTTCTCAACGAATTAGTTATGAAGAGGTTTGTTGAAAGCTCTTGTGCAGAGAGACCAATCAAGCCAGATTGGTATTGTTATAACTGTGTTTTAGCTAACTTTGTCTTGTGCAGATGCACTTTTGAAAAGTTGCTAGTATGATTTGTAATCATCAAAAAGGGGGAGATTGTTAGATCAAGGTGATTAACATCTCTAAGTTTTGATTATTACAAGACAGACAGAACATATCAGAAGGAAGCATTACAAGCAAAGTCAGACTGAACAAGCACAGACGGAAGATGACCCCTCAAAGTTGAAGTAATTCTTTTGTCTCAAAGTCGTGTCATCAGACGGAAGGATAGACGATACTCTTCAGACGGAGCTTTCAAACCAATCCTTAAGACTGAAGATTCACATCGTCTGTCAAGAAAGTGAAGATCAGACTGAGTAACTTGCGCCAAGTTCAAATATTCTAAGTTACTCATGAGTGCTTTCGAGATCAGTATGGGGATTCGAGCATTCATGTTTAACATGAAAAGGCTTCGCCCTTTTCATGGAAAATCTCTGTACAAGTCAGAAAAAGGTCTGAGCACGCCATCAAATCCGCTGCACACGCTATCTCATCACTTGATTGTGCTCTAACACCTTTTTGGACTGCACTTGGAAAAAGCTCAACGACATTCTTCTGTTTCTAATGGATATCTGAAGCTTTTGCCTATAAAAGGACTTCACTTCTTCAAGTTTTAGTTGGCGAACACGCTTATACTGCTAAGACATTGTGCTTTCGCTCACTGCTACTTTCGAACTTAATTGGATACCCCTCTCTGCGATGAGGAACTTTTCTTTCATAGAAAATCTTGTAAATCCACTTGTGTGGTACTTTAGCCTGAGGAGGTTGGGTTTCAAAGAATACCTCTTTAGTTAGCCTGAGAAGACTCTGTTCAAAGAATATCTTGTAATGGCCAGAAAGTGGTTGGTTCAAACAATACTTGTAACCATTTCACGGTTTGTAGTGAAAACTCAGTAATTTCTGGGTAACTGGACGTAGTCTTGAATAGATGAACCAGTATAAAAATACTTGTGTTTATCTTCTTTAAGTTTTCAACTAATGGGGATAATCAACTTATAACGTCTGTTCACTAAAATCAATCTTTGAAGATAAGAACTGTTTCGTTTGGACCTGTTTAAATCAACAGACAAAAGGGCCAAAAATTTTAAATAACACAATTCAACCTCCCTTCTTGTGTTTTATCTTTTACAAACCTTATAAAAATACATAATCAGCAATTGGTCAAAAATCTGATGGTGAGGGCATGTAGAAACTAGTCTTTTGAACCTCTCCCAATACTCATGCAAGTTCTCTCCATTTGCTTGTCTGATTCCGCAATTTTCTTTCCTGATGGCAGCAGCTCTAGAAGCTGGAAAATACTTCTCCAAGAACAATCGTTCCATGTCATTCCAACTTCTGATAGCTGCTGGTTGCAAATAGTACAACCATTCCTTGGCATTCTCATCTAGTGAGAAAGGAAACACCCTTAACTTGATGTGATCTTCATCAATGCCATGTGGTTTCAAGGTGCTGCTGATGTAGGAACATCAAGGAGAGTTACTAGAAGTATGCAAAGGAGGCTAGAAGAGAAGGTGGGAAGACTCCAAGACCATGAAGCTAGTATAAGGCTTATGACTTGTAATCTACTTGTAAACTTGTTTAGTCATGATTAGTCCTATATTGTAATAGCTTTAGGGTTAGACAAGGGTCCAAAGCCCACGGGTTTTCATGAGGCTTGAGCAAGCCATGCGTCCTAAACCAAGGTCACACAAGTTTTCAAAAATCGGCTAAAAGTTGTTTTCGGCTACCAAGTTGTGTGAACCTTGGAACACTTGCAAATTAGGAGGGAACCCTTGATTAAGCATTGGATCCACACCAACACTTAATCAAGGATCTCCACCCTTGATTAGCAAGTGCTTAGGATTAATGACTTGGCTAATCACATGGGTGAGAGTGGGAGACAAGCCCATGTGCACCCATGTGAAAGCCATGTGATAAACATGTGATAGCCTAACTAACTTGCAACTAACCTAACTCCTATGGTTACTTGGTTGACAATGTAGGGTTACGGCTAGGCTTAGGTCCTAACTAGGATTAGGCTAGGTTAATCATAGTTAGGGTGCCTTGGAGGCCAAGCTAGGGTGGCTTATAAATACCCTTAGCCGAACCTTTGTATGGATCTTTTGGCAATTTGACAAATGAATAGCTTTGTGCATTCTTGAGAGATTTTCGTCTCTTGTTCCCTTAGGGAATTTTCTTTCAATCTTATCAATGGTTCTCTACACCCATTGTGGCGGTTCCTCCTAGGCTTATAGGTGTCACCACCTTGGCGCCACCACCATTCCTTTCTTCTCCACATTTTCCTTTTCAATTCTTAACTCCTAAACACCTTAAACACTTCTTGGCCGAGAGCTTTTCTTGGTTTCACCGTGGGGCATTGTTGAAGACTAGATCGGGGCAAACCTTAGGAGCTTCATTGGAGCACCTTCCATGGAGCACCTACATCAAGTGGTATCAAGAGCATAGTTGTAACATCCCAAAAATTTAAATATAGTTTAAGAGAGGTTTTTATAACAGAGAGAAATATAAAAATAATTAGAAATTATGAATTTTTGAAATTACTGTAGTAAATAGTAAATTACTGTGTAAATAGTAAATTACTGTGCAAATAGTTAATTACTGTGCAAATAGTAAATTACTGTGCAAATAGTAAAATTACTGTACAAATAGTAAATTACTGTGGTAAATAATAAAATTACTGTGGTAAATAGTAAAATTACTATGGTAAATAGTAAATTTACTGTGATAAAATTACTGTGGTAAATAGTAAAATTACTGTAGTAAATAATAAAATCACTGAGGTAAATAGTAAAATCACTGAGGTAAATAGTAAAATTACTGTAGTAGAATATTCTGTGGAATATTCTGTGGAATATTCTGTGGAACATTCTGTAGAATATTCTGTAGAACATTCTGTGGAATATTCTGTAGAATATAGAATATTCTGTATAATATTCTGTAGAATATTCTATATTCTGTAGAATATTCTGTAGCAAATAGTACACTTAGTGAGCTTGTGAGGTTTATTTCCCTTTTTATTTTCTGTATACTAACCTTTCTTTGCAGCTATGGCAAGTTCCCCAAGTGTGGGTAATGAGCACTCACCAAGAACCCAAGCTTTGATGGACAAAATGATGGAAAGAATGAATGAGATCCAAATAAGTTTGAGGGAGAGTGTTAAGGAAGGTGTGAGGGAGATAAAAGAGACACATGAGAAGGAGAGGAAAAACAATAAAGAGGGAGGAAGGAGAGGTAGAAGAGGGAATGATGAGGATAGTGGAAGAGAAAGTGAGAGAAGAAGTAGTAGGAGAGGTGAGCACATGAGTTCCATTGGTAGTGATGGTGGGATCTTCTTTGGGCATGGGGCACATGGAGAGAACCCTTTTGTGAATAATAGAAGGGGTGGGAGAGGTGCTGCACATGTTGGAGGGAGAGGGACCCGAGGCTATGGTAGACAAAATTGGGAGGATGAGGACCGATTTGATGAAAGAAACCTAAAGTTCTTCATACCCAAATTCAATGGAAGTGGTGGTGCGGATGTGTACTTGGAGTGGGCTATGAAAGTGGACCAAATACTTAGTAGCTACCCTATGCTTAGTGAGGAGAGGAAACTGCATTTGGTCACCCTTGAATTTGAAGAGTATGCATTAGTTTGGTGGCATCAACAAGAAAGAGGTAATGGGTACTTGAGACCTAGAATCACCACTTGGGAGGAGTTGAAACAAGCCCTCAAAGAGAGGTTTGTGCCGCCAACATATATGAGAGATTTGCATCACTTACTACAAAGACTTGTGCAAGGAAATAGGAGTGTACAAGACTACTATAAGGACCTAGAAGTTACCATGCTTAGAGCCCAAGTGGAAGAGAGCCTAGAAGCTACAATGGCAAGGTTTGTACATGGACTCAATAGAGAGATCCAAGATGTCCTTGAATTGCAAAGATACTCCAACCTTAAGGAAGCCATCCACTTGGCCGAGACGGTAGAATCACAATTAAAAAGGAAAGCTAGCTTCAAAAGGGTCTCCAATACTACTACATCAACATGGAAAGGTAAGAACAACAAAGACCATTCACGTAGGCCTCCAATGAAGAGTAACCGAGAACTCACCAAATGTAAAGAGGTAGTTCCTTCATCCCAACCCTTTAAATCAAGTAACATCAAATGTTTCAAGTGTTTAGGAATGGGCCACATTGCATCTCAATGTCCAAACAAGATAGCAATGGTGATGAGGCAAGATGGAGGGATCACTAGTGAAGAATCAAGTGGATCTTCAAGTGAAAAGGAAGATCAAGGTGAAGCTTACTCCACCTTTAGTGAAGAGGCCGAGGAGGGGGATTTGTTAATGGTAAGAAGGTTATTAAAATTGAACCATGATTTGGATGAAACTCAAAGGAAGAATATCTTCCATACAAGGTGTAAGGTAAAGGACAATGTTTGCTCCCTTATCATAGATGGTGGTTCATGTACAAATGTAGTTAGTGAAAGACTTGTAAATAAACTTAACTTGCCAACTTTAATTCATGCTAAACCATACAAGTTGCAATGGTTAAGTGAAAATGGGGAAGTAAAAGTAGATAGGCAATGTGTGATCACTTTTTCTATTGGTAAGTATTGTGATAATATTCTATGTGATGTTGTGCCCATGAAAGCTGCACATATGCTTTTAGGTAGGCCATGGCAATATGATAGGAATGTTATACATGATGGACTTGCTAACACCTACTTGTTTACTTTGAAGGTAGAAAAGTGCTCTTAAAGCCTTTAGCCCCAAAGGATGTATGTGAGGACCAAATCAAGATGAAGATCAAGAGGTCCCGAGAAGAAAAGGTAGACATGGCCAAGAACTCCAAGCACTCCAAGGCTTTGACTAAGAGCCAGACAAAGAAGAAACATGTAAAAAGTAGTGCAAATAATTCTAAGTGTAAAGTAGATAGCAAAAACAATTGTAAAGGGACTTTGCTTATTACTTGTAAGGACATTAAAAGGGAGTACCTTGCTAAAAGTTCTATGTTTCTATGCTTACCGAATCCGATGATATTAAATGCGTGTATGAGCGAATCCAAGGAAATAGAAGAAGTACTTGAAGAGTACAAAGATGTTTTCCCTTTGGAGCTACCTCATGGGTTGCCTCCTATAAGAGGAATAGAACATCAAATCGATTTCATTCAGGGTTCGCAATTGCCCAACAAGCCATCCTATAGGAGCTCACCACAAGAAGCACACGAAATTGAAAGGCAAGTTCAAGATCTCTTGAAGAAGGGATGGGTCAAAGAAAGCCTCTCACCTTGTGCATCTCCAATCATCTTGGTTCTTAAGAAGGAGGGTACATGGCGCATGTGCACGGATTTTCCAGCGGTAAATAATATTACTATTAGATATAGGCATCCTATCCCTAGGTTAGATGATCTATTAGATGAATTACATGGATCCACCATATTTTCTAAAATTGATCTTAAGAGTGGTTACCACCAAATCCGAATGAAGGAAGGGATGAGTGGAAAACTGCCTTTAAGACTAAATTTGGACTATATGAGTGGCTAGTAATGCCTTTTGGATTATCTAATGCTCCAAGCACATTCATGAAACTCATGAATCATGTCTTGAGGGAATTTTTAGGAAAATTTGTAGTAGTTTACTTTGATGATATCCTAGTATATTTCTCAAGAACATGTAATCCATTTGAGACTTGTCTTAGAAGTACTTAGGAAAGAAAAGTTATATGCAAATAAAGAGAAGTGTGTACTTGGAGCCGAGAAGGTGATCTTCCTCGGCTTTGTGGTAAGTGCAAAGGGTGTGGAGGTTGATGAGGCCAAGATTCAAGCAATCAAGGAGTGGCCAACCCCAACATGTGTGAAAGAGGTAAGAAGCTTTCATGGTCTAGCTAGTTTCTATAGAAGGTTTGTTAAAGATTTTAGCACTATAGCTAGCCCATTGAATGAACTTGTAAAGAAGGACACTATGTTTACATGGGGCCCTCTCAAGAGGAGGCCTTCAAGGTGCTCAAACACAAACTCACACACTCACCTATACTTACTTTACCGAATTTTGCTCTTTCATTCGAACTTGAATGTGATGCATCCAACGTAGGAATAGGCGCGGTCTTAATGCAAGGGAAACACCCTATAGCTTATTTTAGTGAGAAGTTAAAGGGGGGGCACCTAAACTACTCAACCTATGATAAAGAGTTGTATGCTTTAGTTAGGGCTTTTCAAGTGTGGCAACATTACTTACTACCTAAAGAGTTTGTAGTTCACACCGACCATATGAGGCCTTAAAATATTTGAGAGGGCAAGGAAAATTAAATAAGATACATGCTAAGTGGGTAGAGTACATATAACAATTCCCTTACATAGTCAAGTATAAGCAAGGGTCTAGTAACATAGTTGTCGACGCTCTAAGTAGAAGGCACACCTTGATTAACATGCTTGAGTGTAAGATGTATGGTTTTGATCATATTAAATCTATGTATGCCCATGATGAAGACTTCAGTCTTATTTGGGAATCAAGTACCAAAGGTGCATTCAAGGACTACTTTAGGCACGATGGGTATCTTTTCAAGGGCCAAGCATTGTGTGTGCCTAAATCTTCCTTGAGGGACTTGTTGGTGATTGAGACCCATGAAGGAGGTTTGATGGGTCATTTCGGTAGGGATAAGACATTGGCTATGTTGCAAGAGAACTTCTATTGGCCTCACATGAGGGTCTAAGTAGTAAAGCACATTTCTAGGTGCATCACTTGTAACAAAGCCAAGTCTAAGGTCTTCCGTAATGGCTTATACCAACCCCTTCCGCTTGCTACCACTCCTTGGATGGACATCTCCATGGATTTTATCCTTGGTCTCCCTAAGTCCAAAAGAGGAATGGATAGTATCTTTGTAGTTGTATGCCGGTTTTCAAAAATGGCTCACTTCATAGCTTGCAAGAAGGTTGATGACGCTTCAAATATTGCAAGGCTATTTTTCAAAGAAGTAGTGAGACTCCATGGAGTACCCAAGACAATTGTGAGTGACCGAGACTCAAAATTTCTTGGGCACTTTTGGAGAACCCTTTGGAGTTGTCTTGGAACCAAGCTTCTCTTCTCTACAACTTGCCACCCCCAAACGGATGGACAAACCGAAGTTGTCAATAGGACCTTGGGTCAACTATTGAGGACTTTTGTTGGTGAGATCATTAAGAGTTGGGAAGATTGGCTACCTCATATTGAGTTTGCCTATAATAGGGTTGAACATTCCACTACTAAGTTTTCTCCTTTTCAAGTCGTTTATGGATTTAACCCACTCACCCCACTTGATCTAGTGGCTTTGCCTATTAAGTTTTCTTGTAATAGAAGTGGTCAAGAGAGGCTAGAAAGATCCAAGAGTTACACGCTCAAGTGAAGGAGAAGATAGAAAAGAAGAATGAGCAAATAGCGAAAGCCTACAACAAGCACCATAGAGCTATTGAGTTCAAAGTAAGGGACATGGTTTGGGTGCACCTAAGAAATGAGCGGTTCCCTACCTTGAGGAGTTCCAAGCTTCTTCCAAGAGGAGATGGACCCCTCAAGATCTTGGAGAAGATTGGCCCAAACGCCTACAAACTAGACCTCCCAAGTAAGTATGGTGGTAGTAACTCTTTCAATATAACTGATCTTTCTTTGTGTGATGTAGGTACTAATGATGACCTCCACTTGAGGACAAGTTCAAGCAAAGAAGGAGGGTTTGATGTAGGAACATCAAGGAGAGTTACTAGAAGTATGCAAAGGAGGCTAGAAGAGGAGGTGGGAAGACTCCAAGACCATGAAGCTAGTATAGGGCTTATGACTTGTAATCTACTTGTAAACTTGTTTAGTCATGATTAGTCCTATATTGTAATAGCTTTAGGGTTAGACAAGGGTCCAAAGCCCACGGGTTTTCATGAGGCTTGAGCAAGCCATGCGTCCTAAACCAAGGTCACACAAGTTTTCAAAAATCGGCTAAAAGTTGATTTCGGCTACCAAGTTGTGTGAACCTTGGAACACTTGCAAATTAGGAGGGAACCCTTGATTAAGCATTGGATCCACACCAACACTTAATCAAGAATCTCCACCCTTGATTAGCAAGTGCTTAGGATTGATGACTTGGCTAATCACATGGGTGAGAGTGGGAGACAAGCCCATGTACACCCATGTGAAAGCCATGCGATAAACATGTGATAGCCTAACTAACTTGCAACTAACCTAACTCCTATGGTTACTTGGTTGACAAGGTAGGGTTACGGCTAGGCTTAGGTCCTAACTAGGTGATGGAGGTCCATCTACCACAAACATGGAAGTCAATGATTCTAGAAGAATTACAAGGTCAATGCTCAAGAGAATACAAGAAGTAGAAAAGTTGAAGTTGACCCAAAATCAAAGTCAACATGAAGGTCAACAAGTTTTCTTGATCAACAAGCCTTGTAATAGTCTTAGGATCATTTGAACTTGTAATTAGAGTAGGAACATTTATTTTGGGTCTTGCTTTATGAATAAGCGCGAGGCCTTATGTTTGTAATTGAACCAAAGTTTAGAGTGTTTTGTGAGAGAGTTGGGTTAAGACGATACCACAGACGAAAGCGTTAGAATGCTTCCAGAATGGGCATCGAATATCACAGACGAAAGGATTGGAATTCTTCCTGAATGGTAATCGATATCACACCAACCGATAGACGATATCACAGACAGACGATACCAGAGACGGACGATACCACACCTGAGTCTTCAGTCTGATGCTTCCGTCTGAAGACCCGACAGACGATTATCACAGACGATACTTAAGACGCTCTTTCGTCTGATACTTCACGTGCTGAACTCTTACGTCTGAGCCTTCATATGTTGAACTCTTTTTCAAATCCGAAGATCGTTCCGTCCTCCTCGCACTCGCCGAACTCTTCCGTCTGAAGAATTGTTCCGTCTGAAGCTTGTTTCGTCTGAACCGCCATAAGCTACTCCCACTCCAACTAGTATAAAAGGATCTTTGAACCGCCATAATACTTAGCGCTTTGAATTGTAAAAGGATCTTTGAATCAATTTTGAATGAATTGAATTTAGCAAGAGCTAATTCTTTGAGAGTTGATTTCTCTCTAAGGTTTCTTCTAGAACCTTGAATCTTATCATGGAAACTCTTCCTTGTGGCGATTCTCCCTTAGGCTTATTGCTTTTGCATGGCGCCATCATCTTCTAAATCTACTCCGCTTTTATTCTTTCTTCTAAGTCCCCGAGTCTTGAGTCAATTTCAGCTTCCGCCATTAACGAATTTGTGGAGACTCCAATTCAAGACGACGAACGATCCGTATTTGAGCTTCGTCTCCAGCGAGCTCGTATCAAGTGGTATTCAGAGCTTGTTCTCTTGATTATCATATCAAGTGATAATCAGAGCTTGTTTTGATTCTCTACAAGATTGGATCTCTACTCCATAAGTTTAGTAAGTTCTTCGGTCATTTTGAATTTTCTCGAGTTCTACGTCTAATTCTTTTAGTGTGCCTAGGATTCATCTTTAGGTTTCCTTAACTGTCTAGTAGTTTTTGTCAAATTTTCGTTTAAGTCTTTTTGTTCGGTGAAAATCATGCAATTCATATTGTTCATGACTTGATCTGTGTCGTTACGAATATATTTGTGTTCGATGTTTGCGTTTGATTCCAGTTCCAGAAAATTATCATATGATTCTTCCATTTGTTCGGTCAAATTGAGTTAAATCATAATAATTTCAAATTCCTTGAATTACTTGTCCAGTAGTAATTGTTTTCCATGTGTTAGTGTCAATTTTCGCCTCTAATTCTTGTGAAATTCGATTAATCTTGTGAATTATCCGTCATTGTATGCCCCGTTTCCCCTGTTTTGGTACTGCACTTGAGCCTATAATTCTGTACATTCAAGTTCATACATGCAAAATTGAGAAATCAACATCATTACATGCTAGTAGAGTGCTTACTATAGATCTAAATCCCTATTACACCTTTTAGTAGCATTAGCACTAGTAGTTGAACTTGGAGTGCTTGTTTTAGGCAAGATATATCTCAGTCCAGTAGCTTAAACAAAAGTGATAGAAAAGAAATCAAGTGAAAAGAAATTAAAACAAGAAGAAAACAAGTGAGAAAATTCAAAAGGAAGCTAGAAAAAGAGCCTTGAAAGGTACTAGAAATTTTGAGTACTTGAAGTGAATTTTAGTGGACTTGTAAATTCTGTCCAGCAAGCTATCAAAGTGATAAGAAAATTTGAGCAAGAAAAAAATCGGACTTAGAGCTAAGACATAGCACACTCATTCACCTAGTCAAATTACTAGTAGCTTGAAAATTAGTCTAGTAGTGTGTACTTGTGACTAGCTTGTTTTGACTCAAATTTCTGCATAAGTGAAACTTGTTGTATTTGATACTTGTCCAACCATTTTTACTGTATTGGGAGTGAATTTACTTCAAAATTTACCTACAAAAGAGGTCTTGAAATTTGATTACTATGCCACATTGAGTTTGGATGCTTTGTTCAATTTGTTTGGCTTAGTAATCGAACCAGCAAACTTGATTCCTTTGTTGTCCAGTTTTATGCCTATGTCATATCACATCCATTCCTTGATTTGAGTAGCCTGTTATTTTCAATTGTACCTTTTATTGCTTGTCATTTAATTGAAATCCTTGATTTTGTCTTAGAAGTTTTGTTCCCTTGGAATTCTTGACCTTAGCCGAGAATTGTGCCTCTTTCACAAGGAAATTTCTATATAATTGATTAGAGGTTTAATTAGAAGCTTTGGTAGGGAATTGAGTGGTAAAAGGCTAGAGAGAACACTAGAGAAAGAGCCACTAAGAGTGCATACACGAGTTGATATTTGAGTGACACACTTAGTGAGTGGTAAGGTCCTTGATTACTATTTTCTTTGTGTACTAACCCTTTCATTGCAGCTATGGATAGTCCACTTAGTGTTGGAAATGATTTGTCTCCCAAGACTAAGAGAATGATGGACTTCATGACGGAAAAATTCAACCATTTGCAAAATGAGATGAATGAGTTGAGAGAAGATAGTGAAAGGAGGTGTAGGGATGAAGGAAGTAGGAAGGGCCGAGAGGTAAAAGGAAAGGGATACTATGACGGAGGGAGTAAAACAAATAGAGGAAGTAGAAGTGAGAAAGGAAGCCAAGGAGGACACTACTACTCACCTAGAGATAGTGATGAGGGTAGCAACCATAATGAGAGTGATGCTTATAGAGACTATGAGGATAAGAGGGAGCATAGGAGAGGGGGTGACCGAGGCACCTATAGGAGACAACCTTTCATGCATAGGAGGTATTTTGGAGAGGAGGAGCAAAGAGGTTGGGAAGCCAATACTAGGATTACTCTTCCAAAGTACTTAGGAGAAGGAGGAGCCGAAGGCTTACTTGATTGGATCATGAAGGTTGACCAAGTGTTTTCTTGCAATCCTACCTTGAGTGAGGAGAAGAGACTCAACCTTGCCATACTAGAGTTTGAGGGATATGCTTTGGTTTGGTGGAACCAAATTCTCATAGATGCCGAAAAGAGGAGGAGACCTTCCATTATCTCTTGGACACAATTGAAGGATGCTCTTAGAGAGAGGTTTGTTCCTAAGTCTTATGTGAGAGATTTGCATGTCAAGCTCCAAAGGTTGACACAAGGAGGAAGAAGTGTGCAAGAATATTACAAAGATCTTGAGCTTACTATGATGAGGGCCGATTGCCAAGAAGAGAAGGAAGCTACCTTAGCAAGGTTCACCCATGGATTGAATAGGGAGATCCAAGATGTCTTGGAACTTCAAAGCTATAGGACCTTGGAAGAAGCTATCCATAAGGCCGAGAAGATAGAAGCTCAATTGAGGAGGAAATTCACCATGAAGAAGTCCTACACTACTAATTCTTCAAGTTGGAAAGAAAGGCAAAAGAAGGAGGGTTCATTCAAACCTTCTTCCAAGTTTAGCCGAGAAGACAAGGGTAAGGATGTTCCTAAACTAACTTCTAAACCATCTAACATCAAGTGTTTTAAATGTTTAGGACATGGACACATTGCTTCTCAATGCCCAAACAAGAAGACTATGATAGTTAGGATGGATGGAGGAGTCACAAGTGAGGAGTCTAGCCACTCTTCTAGTGAGCATGAAGGAGAAGGTACAAGTGAGCACTCAAGTGAAGAGTTGGCCGAAGAAGGTGACCTCCTCATGGTGAGAAGGATGCTAGGAAGTGCCTACCATGAGCTAGATGACACTCAAAGAGAAAACATCTTCCACACAAGATGTAACATCCAAGGGAAGGTTTGCACTTTAATTATAGATAGTGGTAGTTGCACAAATGTGGTGAGCACAAGATTAGTAGAAAAACTTGATTTGAAAACATCTCCACACCCTAAACCATATAAGTTACAATGGCTTAGTGAGAAAGGTGAATTAGTAGTTGATAGGCAAGTTCTAGTTGCTTTTACCATAGGAAGATATAGTGATGAAATTTTATGTGATGTAGTTCCTATGGAGGCCACTCATATGCTACTAGGTAGGCCTTGGCAATATGATAGACATGCCTTACATGATGGTGTAGCTAACACTTATGTATTTTCTCATGTTGGTCGTAAGGTACACCTCAAGCCATTGTCACCAAGGGATGTTATTGAAGATCAAGTAAAAATGAAAATGAAAAGAGATTAAGAGAAGAAAGCTTTGGCCGAGAGTCCTAAGGTCAATCATAAACCTAAGGACTCGGCCGAGAGCTCCAAGAAACTGCCCAAACTTGCTATTCCAAGCCCTAAGCCTAAAAGAAAGAAAGATAAGGCTAGGAGTAGTGAAGATACTAAGGGAAGTTTCTTGATTGAGAGAGGAGAGGTTAAGAGGGAATTCCTAGCTAGGAAATCTATGTACTTATGTTTACCTTCACCTTTAATTTTGGGTGCTACTTGTATAGGTGATCAAGGTGCTTTAGATGACTTACTAGGAGAATTTGGAGATGTATTCCCCAAGGATATACCTCACGGCCTACCACCATTGAGAGGGATAGAGCACCAAATTGACCTTATTCCGGGTGCACCTCTTCCAAATAGACCAACCTATAGAACCTCACCTCAAGAAACACATGAGATAGAGAGGCAAGTGCAAGACCTACTTAGCAAGGGTTGGGTGAAGGAGAGCTTGTCTCCATGTGCTTCACCCGTGATACTTGTTCCTAAGAAGGAGGGAACATGGCGCATGTGCACGGATTGTAGAGCAATCAATAACATCACCATAAGGTATCGGCACCCCATCCCTAGACTTGATGACCTTTTAGATGAGTTGCATGGTTCCATTATTTTTAGTAAAATAGATCTTAAGAGTGGATACCATCAAATTAGAATGAAAGAAGGGGATGAATGGAAAACGGCCTTCAAAACTAAGTTTGGTTTGTATGAATGGCTTGTGATGCCTTTTGGATTGTCAAATGCGCCTAGTACCTTCATGAGATTAATGAATCATGTCTTAAGTGATTTCATTGGGAAGTTTGTTGTAGTATATTTTGATGATATTCTTGTATATAGCAAATCTTTTCATGAACATTTAGATCATTTGAGGCATGTCTTAATAGCTCTTAGGACACAAACCTTGTATGCTAACAAAGATAAATGCACATTTGCCACGGATAGTGTTGTGTTTCTTGGTTTTGTTGTGAGTTCTCTAGGTGTACAAGTGGATGAGGCAAAAGTGAGAGCTATAAAGGATTGGCCGACCCCTACAAATGTGAAGGAAGTGAGAAGCTTCCATGGCTTGGCAAGTTTCTATAGGCGGTTTGTCAAGGATTTTAGTACAATTGCTTCACCATTGAATGAGCTAGTTAAGAGGGAAGTACCATTCCTTTGGGAAGAACCTTAAGAACTTGCATTTAATTTACTTAAGGATAAGCTTTCTAATGCTCCTATCTTGTCTTTACCTAATTTTTCACTAACTTTTGAGCTTGAATGTGATGCCTTAAATTTAGGTGTTGGTGCCGTTTTGATTCAAGAAGGCCATCCAATTGCTTATTTTAGTGAGAAATTGAAAGGAGCACAATTGAACTATTCCACCTATGACAAGGAGTTATATGCATTGGTGAGATCTTTCCAAACTTGGCAACATTATTTGCTTCCCAAGGACTTCATTGTGCATTCGGATTATGAAGCCTTGAAGTACCTCAAGAGCCAAGGGAAACTCAACAAGAGGCATGCTAGATGGGTGGAGTTCATTGAGACTTTTCCTTACATCATCAAGCATAAGAAAGGGGCCACAAATATTGTAGCCGATGCTTTGAGTAGGAGGTATACCCTTCTTTCTTTGCTTGAGTCTAAATTAATTGGTTTTGAACATGTGAAGACCTTGTATGCTATGGACAATGATTTCGGCCTTATGTACCATGAGTGTACCAAAGGTGCTTTTAAGGATTTCTTTAGGTACAAAGATTATCTTTTTAAAGGAACTTGTTTATGTGTACCTAATTGCTCCTTAAGAGAACTTTTGATATGTGAGTCACATGAGGGTGGAATCATGGGACATTTTGGGATAGACAAGACTTTTGCCACTTTGCATGAGCACTTTTTTTGGCCTAAAATGAAAGTACAAGTTTCAAAATTTGTGAGAAGGTGCATCACTTGCAATAAGGCAAAATCTAAGCTATCTAATCATGATCTTTACATACCCTTACCCGTGCCTACTTCGCCTTGGCTAGACATATCCATGGACTTTGTCCTCGGCTTGCCTAGAACCAAGAGAGGTTCGAATTCCATCTTTGTTGTGGTGTGTAGGTTCTCCAAAATGGCTCATTTCTTACCATGCCACAAGACGGATGATGCTTCTCACATTGCTACATTGTTCTTTAAAGAAATAGTAAGGATCCATGGTATGCCACAAAGCATTGTAAGTGATAGGGATGCCAAGTTCCTTAGTCATTTTTGGAGGTCACTATGGGGAAGACTTGGTACAAAACTCCTTTTCTCTACTACTTGTCACCCCCAAACGGATGGTCAAACGGAGGTAGTCAATAGAACCTTAGGGCAACTACTTAGGAGTTTTGTGAAGGATAATATCAAGACTTGGGAGGAATGTCTACCACATGTAGAGTTTGCCTACAATAGAGTAGCTCATTCTACTACTTCTTTATCTCCTTTTCAAGTTGTATATGGTGTTAATCCACTAACCCCTCTTGATCTTGCTTGTATTCCTTTGGATATTATTGATAATAGGCAAGGAGTGAAGCATGCCGAGAAGATCCAAGAACTACATGCTAAGGTTAAAGCAAGGATTTAGAAGAAGAATTCACAATATGCCACGACCCACAATAAGAACCGCAAGCCCTTTGATTTAAAAGTGGGAGACTTGGTGTGGTTGCATCTTAGACAGGAGAGATTTCCCAATTTGAGGAAATCTAAGTTACTCCCTAGGGGAGATGGACCTTTTAAAATCATTGAGAAATTAGGCCCTAATGCTTGTAAACTTGACCTTCCTTCGGATTTTGGTGGAAGTAACTCATTTAATGTTTGTGATCTTGCACCTTTTGTAGGTTTTGAGGAAGATGACAACTTGGGGACAAGTTGTGTTCAAGAAGGAGGGTTTGATGGAGGTCCATCTACCACAAACATGGAAGTCAATGATTCTAGAAGAATTACAAGGTCAATGCTCAAGAGAATACAAGAAGTAGAAAAGTTGAAGTTGACCCAAAATCAAAGTCAACATGAAGGTCAACAAGTTTTCTTGATCAACAAGCCTTGTAATAGTCTTAGGATCATTTGAACTTGTAATTAGAGTAGGAACATTTATTTTGGGTCTTGCTTTGTGAATAAGCGCGAGGCCTTATGTTTGTAATTGAACCAAAGTTTAGAGTGTTTTGTGAGAGAGTTGGGTTAAGACGATACCACAGACGAAAGCGTTAGAATGCTTCCAGAATGGGCATCGAATACCACAGACGAAAGGATTGGAATGCTTCCTGAATGGTAATCGATATCACACCAACCGATAGACGATATCACAGACAGACGATACCGGAGACGGACGATACCACGCCTGAGTCTTTAGTCTGATGCTTCCGTCTGAAGACCCGACAGACGATTATCACAGACGATACTTAAGACGCTCTTTCGTCTGATACTTCACGTGCTGAACTCTTACGTTTGAGCCTTCATATGTTGAACTCTTTCGTCTGAAGATCGTTCCGTCTGGCCTGCACCTGCTGAACTCTTCCGTCTGAAGAATTGTTCCGTCTGAAGCTTGTTTCGTCTGAACCGCCATAAGCTACTCCCACTCCAACTAGTATAAATACTTAGCGCTTTGAATTGTAAAAGGATCTTTGAATCAATTTTGAATGAATTGAATTTAGCAAGAGCTAATTCTTTGAGAGTGGATTTCTCTCTAAGGTTTCTTCTAGAACCTTGAATCTTATCATGGAAACTCTTCCTTGTGGCGATTCTCCCTTAGGCTTATTGCTTTTGCATGGCGCCATCATCTTCTAAATCTACTCCGCTTTTATTCTTTCTTCTAAGTCCCCGAGTCTTGAGTCAATTTCAGCTTCCGCCATTAATGAATCCGTGGAGACTCCAATTGAAGACGACGAACGATCCGTATTTGAGCTTCGTCTCCAGCGAGCTCGTATCACTAGGATTAGGCTAGGTTAATCATAGTTAGGGTGTCTTGGAGGCCAAGCTAGGGTGGTATAAATACCCTTAGCCGAACCTTTGTATGGATCTTTTGGCAATTTGACGAATGAATAGCTTTGTGCATTCTTGAGAGATTTTCGTCTCTTGTTCCCTTAGGGAATTTTCTTTGAATATTATCAATGGTTTTCTACACCAATTGTGGCGGTTCCTCCTAGGCTTATAGGTGTCACCACCTTGGCGCCACCGCCATTCCTTTCTTCTCCACATTTTCCTTTTCAATTCTTAACTCCTAAACACCTTAAACACTTCTTGGCCGAGAGCTTTTCTTGGTTTCACCGTGGGGCATTGTTGAAGACTAGATCGGGGCAAACCTTGAGAGCTTCATTGGAGCACCTTCCATGGAGCACCTACATCAGCTGCAGACCACATGGAACTCCTTCAAATGCTTGTATGGATTCTCACCTGCAAGACCATGAAACTTAGGCAACATGTTCAGGGTATTCAATGCACAAGGGTTGATAATTCACATTAGGAGTAGACAATTCCTTAAGTGTCATGTTTGCAAAGTTTTCAATATGCTCTAAATGCTCAATATGAGGATGCACTACAAGATTAGAACTAGGTTGCCTAGAATGTGTGAAATCAGTATCAACAGTATGTGTTAAATGTGAAGAACTATGATCATTATCAGTATCATTACCAGTACTATGTATAGAGAGTGATTCAGACTTAAGAGTAAGAGTATGCTCAGAATGCCTATGTCTATTATATGCGCTCCTACTATTACGAATGTTTCTCTCTGGTTTAACGATAAAAGCCTGCAAATAAGTACCTCTACTTCTAGTGTTCATACACCAAAATCAACAATATACACTAAAATTAGCAATATACAACACAATTCAACAGAAAACAACAAAAACAACAATATCTCACAGCACTCTACAGGAAATCACTGTCAGCATGCACCAAATGACCAACATGACTTGCAAAACAGTATCAAATGATTTTTAAAATTTATATGACTACCACAAGTCAATTCTAAACCGTTCTGGGACCCAAAAAATGCATTGTGAAATTTTAGAAAATTGAAAAGAGGGTCTAAATGATGGAATTTGGCCTCGATAGCGTGGTGACCCAAGTGAAGCGTGGGGTTATGCCCAATTCCTAAAAAATTACTACCCTGCAAAATTGCAAAACCACCAGAGTTAGTTCGACAATTCAAAATACTCATTGTGTCCCTGCAGGGCCGAAATAATTGCAAAACAACAAAATCTGGAAGGAATTTCACAAAGATAACACCTCTTTCTCACCCCTCTGGGGTGAATGGATTTTCTTAAAAGGACAAATTACTTCGGGAAAAGTAGCTAGAATGACCAAACAGATCTAAAAATCCAAAATCAGATGATAAAACAACATATAATAGAGCAATTCATGACAATTCAGAGCATGTATTAGTACACTGCAGAGCTTATTGAATGTAAACTAACCTATCCTAAGTCTAAGAAATTGAAAATGCAAATGAACAAGGAGAAATAACAGAGGAATCCCCGACAACGGTGCCAAATTTGACATACGCGTCGAACGTGCATCAAATAAAAAACAAATTCAGCTACTACTTTGCAGTAATAATGGACTTGGATCGTTTTCCCACAAATTACTTTGTCATTTCTTTGTAGCCAAATATTAAACGCAATTTTGGAGGGGTTTTATGCTTAATGAAAATTAAAAGCAATTTAACAGCAAAAAATAAACGATGACAGTATTTAATCAACAATTAAAACACGAGAACAGTAGCAATTAAAGGCACCAATCTGATCTCTGTCGAATTCTAATTTCCCTCATCGATTTAACAAGAAAAAAACACTCATCTATGTAGTGTATTGGAATTGAAATCTCTGCATTCCAACACTAAACTAATGCTCTAAAATCTTATAAAATTATCATTGAATACTCGGTGGCCTTTAAACTTACACACTCGCATGAGAGCACACAACTCGATTTCAAATCACAAAATTAGTTCTCTGCATTCGTTATCAGTACATCCATAAATTCAATTCAAAACATCAATTGAATACTTCAAATCGAAATTACAACAACTAAAATGAGTACTCATGTGATTGAAAACGGAGAACCTAAGGAAATTAGGGATCTTATTGAGATCGAATTAGTTGATGAAATTAGTTAAGCATAATTGGAACTAGACTAAACATGAATCATAATTTCATAATAGAAATAAAAAACACAACAACAAAGAGCAAAAACGAAATCAAAGTGCTAAACCTAATGAAGAGCAATTGCTGGAATTGAAAATAAAATTCAAGAACAAGTGCTGGAATTAAGATGGAATCAAAACCACAAGTCCAAAAATCAAATGAAAGTGCTAGAAAATGTAAAGAATCAAGCAAAACGTGAAGAACACAATGGGAACATGAAGAACCCTAGTAGAAAAGAAAAGGAGAAGGAGGAAGGCAGGAATGACAAAAGAAACTAAATTGCAAAGTGTAAAAAAATGTACTCAGATTTGAGTTTTGGGGTATATAAAGGGGGCCATGCATGTGAAAGTCACATGACTTTAAGTGCTCAAGGTGCAGGGTTCGAATCCCCTTCAACGCATTACATAAAATGAACCAATTACATGAATTTAAATGGGCTAACTAAGTCTTCTTCGCTGGAATTTCCTAACAGTTTTTGTGCATCACTTTCAAGCTCATTTTTAATTCATGTCTTTATAGATTTTGTAGCTCTCTGAGTCCTTTATAATTCGACATATAACAGAGCTCAAACGAAGTTTTGTAGTGAGAGTTATGCTTGTTTTAGTGAACCTAGACAAAACTGGAAATTATAGTGAATTAGAAAAAGGAAAAAAGCATTTAAGGCCTAATTAAGTCCAAACTCATAAATGGACTAAATCATGCTAATTGACCATTAATAATGTTGTATTATGGTGTAATAAATGTAGACAAAACGATCAAAATAATAATGTATCAGTCTTCCTTCTATTTTCTCTCTTTTTTAATTTTCTCGTTGTGCTCTTTCCTTCCTTTGTTTCGTTTCGCCATTCAATTCTACAATTTCAATTACTGCGTTTTTAATTTGCATTTTAATAGGTTCTCGAATTACCCTAGGTTCATTATTCTTGTTGAAATTGTTGGACTTAAAGCTTGAAGATGCTTGGATATCTCTGTTGGTTTTTTGATTTTGATGCAATGTAATTTTGGTTTTCTTAGATGACTTGTAATTAGGTGTTTCCTATGTATTGATTGTTTAGTTTAGGCTTGCATGTGTGTGTTCCTAGTTGGAATGCCTTAGAGAGCTAAGTAGATCTTGTGTGATTTCTCATGATTCAAATGTTTGGATTTCCCTCTAAAAATTGTTTTCAAAGGTCTTTGATACCAACTGAGGTAATAGATTACTAACAGTAAGTAATCAGCTGCCAAAAGTAGGTAACAGATTGGGAACCATCATTTGGCTCTAGAGTAATCGATTACCTTGATCAAAATCACCTAGATTGGCTTTGTTTCTCTGGTTCAATCGATTACCAGTTTGGGGTAGTCGATTACCACTATCAGAAATTCATTGCCTAAATTAGGTTTTTAAATAAAACTATAAATAACCCTCTTTTTAAAATCTTTTAGAACACAATTACAATTCTTGGAAATACATCTTTTGGAATTACTCTTACACTTTCATATTCTCTCTATCTTTTCTCTAAGAAACTCATCAAGAACTTCAAGGTCCTTCAAAGAACTTGTTTTCAAAAAGCAATCTTGATTGAATGTTCTGATTGGTTG
Source organism: Hylodesmum podocarpum (assembly GCA_026586105.1). Classification (NCBI taxonomy): domain Eukaryota; kingdom Viridiplantae; phylum Streptophyta; class Magnoliopsida; order Fabales; family Fabaceae; genus Hylodesmum; species Hylodesmum podocarpum. Next base: position 955,053 of record JALJEV010000118.1, on the reverse strand, counting down.
GCATTCATAGTCCTCATATGTGATCAGAATCTACACTCACAGGTGTTTTCTAACTGATCTTTTGTTTCCTTTTTGGAATTGGTTTGATTACTCTAGGAGAGAGGTCTCTCTAGATAGAGTAATGTTCTTTGAGAAGGGTTTTCTCAAAGGTTTGATCTTGGGGGTGCCAAGGTCAAGGAGAACGGTTCTTTAGGTTAAAGAACTGGTTGATTGGGTGTTTTGATCTCGTTTTTTGTGTTGCTTGTTACAGAGTGAATGTAAAGAATGCAAAAGGAATCATTATAGTGGAGGTATACAAAGTTAAGGTATACAAATGAAAACCTTACTCTTATTTTAAGATCTTGTAATTTTCTTTAAAGTTTTTAAATAATTCAAACACTTAGAACCTTTGTTTGTGTAATTTGGCCTAGTGGTGAAGCTTAATGCTAATGACTTAGTAGTTTAGGAATGGGTTGAATTTCACTTAGTAATAATAATTAGGAGAGTATGTTGTTGGACTTAAAGCTTGAAGATGCTTGGGTGTCTCTCTTGTTGTTTTGATTTTGATGCTATGTAATTTTGATTTTCTTAGATGATACGTAACTAGGTGTTTCCAATGTATTGATTGTTTAGTTTAGGCTTGTATGTGGTTGTTCTTGGTTTGAATGCCCTAGAGAGCTAAGCAAATCTTGTGTGATTTCTCTTGATTCAAATGTTTGGTTTTCCATCTTAAAATGTTTTGAAAAAGGTCTTTGTAACCAACTGAGGTAATAGATTACCAACAGAAGGTAGTCAACTACCAACAGTGGGTAACAGAGTAGGGAACCTTCATTTGTCTCTAGAGTAATCGATTACCCCCTCGGGTTAATCGATTACCATGAGCAAATCCACCTTGAGAAGTTTTGCCTCTCTGGTTCAATCGATTACCAGTTTCTGGGAATCGATTACCATCATCAGAAAGTCATGAAATTGCCTAAATTGAGTTTTTAAATGAACATATAAATACCCCTCTTTCGAAAATCATTTCATAATTCTTGGAATACAAGTTTTGGAAAAGTTCTTACACTTTCATATTCTCTCTAAACTGAGTTCATCTTTTTTCTCCAAGAAACCCATAAAGAACTTCAAGATTTCTTCAAGAAATTTTCATAAAATGGCAAACTTGATCGACCTTTCTGATTGGTTAGCATTCATAGTATTCATACGTGATCAGATCTACACACACAGGTGTTTTCTAACTGATCTTTCATTTACCCATTTGGATTTGGGTTGATTACTCTAGGAGAGAGGTCTCTCTAGATAGAGTAAGGGTCTTTGAGAAGGGTTTTCTCAAAGGTTTGATCTTGGAGGTGTCAAGGTCAAAGGAGAACTGTTCTTTGGGTTAAAGAATAGGTGTTTTGGGTGTTTTGATTTCATTTTTGTGTTGCTTGTTATAGAGTGAATGTAAAAGAACGCAAAAGGGATCATTGTTATAGTGGAAAATCGATCGCAACAGTTGTTGGGTTGGGAGTAGATGTAGGCAGTAGGCCGAACTAGTATAAATCACTATGCACTCTTCTTCTCCCTTATACTCTTTATCTTTTATCTTACGTTGTTCATTATCAATGTTTAATTTTTGCAATTCGTTCGATAATTGACTTGGTAATCAACTAAAACTGGAACAGTTAGATACTGTTATTGATTACGCTGCTTATTGATCGCTAACGTGTTTCTTATTCTTTCTTTTGTTGTTTCCGTTGTGTATCTTTGATATATCTTGTTTCTCTGTCTTAAGGTTAGATAGTTAGTCAAGAATAGTTTTGGTTGAATTAAAAGAAAGTAGAAACGCATTAAAATTGGGTTACCTAGGAACTAGAATCTATTTACCCCCCTCCTCTAGATTCACCCGTAGGGACCATCATATGTTACACTTGCTTATGGGAGAGTGAAATTAAAATTTGTCATGTGCTCCACTAGTTCTAGTTTGAATTTAGACCCTTATATTAGATCTAACTATAAGGTCTAAATTTAAACTTGAACTAGAAAAACTAATGAATCTTACCATCTTAAGTTTAAATCCAACCCACTGGATTAGATCTTATCTAAAGCTGGAGAGTACAAACATGTTTCTAGTCACTCTAGTTTGAATTTGAGCCATTGAATTCAAACTTCATCTAAGGGTTGAGCTTGAATTCATTTTTCACTCTTGATATCTAATTCTTGCCACTTCCAAGAGTGAATCTATAATACTCTCAAAATTAATTTCCGTAAAAAACTACGTATACTAGAAACGTAGTTAAAACTTTTACTAAAATTTCCATAAAAACGTGAATATTAACTATTTATTGTTATGATTTGATTAGATAGAAAATGTAATTCACAAACAGTTTGTTGCCATATAGCTAAACTGTTACATAGTTTGAGAAAATTATGGTTACCTTTCTAAATAAAAACGTAGTTGAAAATAACTTCACTATTTGCCGTTTTGAACGCTATTTGATATTTTTGACTTACTGTAATTTCATTATTTTAATTATATTATTATCCGTAGACAATTTTGTTCTATGTTTAGTATGAGAAACCTATTAAGAATTAATACACAGAAAAATTTACTGATTCTAAAATTATACGACTTTTGGAAAAATTTATTCATTTTCCAGACTGCGTTTGTACACGCAGTATAAGTTGAAAAATTAAAATAACAAGGAAATCAAATGGAATATGACCCATAAAATGTAGAATTAGAAGTAGGATAAATAAATATACAGTTTGGAATAAAACACTGTGTAACAAATTTTATGCAAATTAAATAAAGAAAACGTCTTGAAAATTTATCTAGAACAATTTGTGAACTATTAAAATTAAGGAAAAATAATTTTTGGAATCCTTATAATTTTGTCTTAATTATGGCATAATCAAATATGATATTTGAATAATGGAATTAGAATCATAAAATTTAGAAGAGAAATTAGGGTTTTAAAATCATTATAAAACCTTAATTTTTAGAAACTTCTAAATTGCTATTGTGTGAATTTATGCACAATTTGTGATCCTTAATTATAAAATAATTAAAAAAGTGTGTAAAGGATAAAAGAAATAGGCAAGTATTGGTTAGGAAGAAAGCCACCGCCATTGAAAGAAATTTTGCAACCAAATTAGCAAATTGGAAAATCAATAATTTTTAGCCACCTTTGTCATTTTGTAAAGATTTTTGCATATGGAAAATTCTTAGCCACCACTTCACGTCATGCATGATGCAAACAAGGAGGAAAAATCCAATTTGGCAACTAAGAAGGAATATTCAAGGTCAAGTTTCAAAGCAAAGTAAAAAATAACTTAGTTTTTAAATATAACTAATAGTTAAAGTAACCAAACTAGCCTAACTACTTGGTTACATGTCTTATTTTAATATATTTTTTCACCTATAAATTCAGCCAAGGAATGGACATTTTTTCACAACCCAAAAACGTGACACACTTGCACAAATCACTCAAAAATTTCTTTGCTTTCAAATTACCAAAATTCGGAGTTTCCTGGGTAAAATTTCAAAAAATTTTTAAAATTTTTTCACCATTCACTCTAACCTTCTTCATGTGACTTTGAGAGAGGAGAGTGATACCAAACCCTTTTAATCTTCAAAATCTTTCCAAGATCACCCAATGGATAGGATTTCTTCTTAATTTGAATTTTGGCTCCAATTTAAACTAGTATAAAATCTTTGGATGAACTCTTGTAAAGAACTTTTAGCAATTTGATAATTAAATAGAAACTTTGATAGAAACAAATTTATAACATGATTTTTCTTGAGTAAATCACTTGAATCTTACCTATAGAACTATTCATATATAACGATTTCTCATTTGAGTTTATTTCTTTTGTGCAGTCGAGAAAATTAAAAATACGTAAAAAGAAATAAAAGAATCATGCTATAACTTAAACTTGAAAAAAAAATCTAAAAAATCATGTTATAAATTTGTTTCCATCAACCTGAATTTACAACGCGAATAATAAAATTTGATGTTTTAGTAAATAATCCAGGTAGTTATATATTTTAAGAATTCTGTGCAAAAGTTGTATGTCGTGGGAAGTTTTGAGATGATAGGTGAAGTTTTGAGATGAATTTAAATACTTTTTAATTTTTTTAATTTTTGAGAACTAAAAATCTGTCTTAGAAAAATCTTGAAACATGTTCTTAATTTTTATAACTCTATGAATTACAATTCAGTTTTTACATTTAAAAATTATTAATTTTATTTAATTCCTTATATCTATCGTTTTAATTTTATTTTAATCTCTATTATTGAGAGAGACAAGAATTAAAATATTTGAGTACATATAAAAATAAAATTAAAAATAAATTTAAATATGAAAATGGATAACTTTTAAATGTAGAAACCAGGAAGTATTAAAATTTATACGACCATGCAATACAGATTGAAATAAGTAACTAATATAATATAAAATAAAATAAAATAAGAAAAAAAATAAACTATAAATCAAACTTTAACCACGCATTTCCAGATTAGTCCTTGTTGTTTCACGTGGCACACGATGTTATTAATAAATTGTGTGTACGTAAAACTTGTCAGTCATTTGTCAACTAAAATCATCATCGAAGATGCTGCTTTTTGACCGTATTAGAAATATTAACAAAAGAAAATACAAAAAATAGTACGATTGAAAACATATTATTAAAATGGACCGGTCATGATACATGGCGTGATTACCTGGTCATTATCTTTCTGCGACTTCATGAGAGGTCGTTATATAGCAAAAAAAGCCTACGTGGAAGGCTGATTTGGACTCTGTTCGCTGGAAAAATAGCGACCAACCCTGGTGTCGACACGTGTCCAAAAATGGTTGGCGTGGCAGACACGTTGCATTTGGCACAGTAAAATGTTACACGTGGCGTGGTCGTTGGAATTTCCGCGACCATGCCACGTGTCACCTTGTTGTCGCAGAAATTCCAGCGACCACACCACGTGTCACGGTGTGATTGAATGCGTTACACGTGGCGTGGTCGGGAAATTCCAAATGACCACGCCACGTGTCACGTTGTGATTGATTGCGATTGTGGTCGTTAAGACATCAGCAACCAAAGTCTGTGTATTCTTTTGCACCCCTGTTTGCAACCAACAAACACTATATATACCCCCTCCCCATCACCAATCTTCACACCAGTTCTACACACAGGTATGAAAAAAATTTTCTGCTGTTTATTTCATTTCATTTTATATATAAATAATTATATACAATTTTAATTTATTTATTTTGTTTTGTGTAGATAAATTGAAATTAAGTGGCGCCTACAGTAGTTGTTGTATATGCTAAGGGAAGAGTCACAAAAACTGAGGAAGGAGTAAAATTTGAAGGATCTAGGAGGATTATAAAAATAGAAAGAAATATTAGTTTTATTGAGTTAAAAAAAAACATTACGTCTAAAATTAAAATTACAAGATAATGAAGTAATAGGATGCATTACTACTAGATATTTTGTAGATAATAAATATGCATTATTTGAATTAGTTGATGATAGTGATGTCAATCTTATGATAACAAATTTTGAACAACCGGGGTTAGGTCATATAGAATTATGTGTAGAAATAGTTATTGCAGGTAGTGCGTCGTCGTATAATGAAGGTGGTGCATTTGAGTCAAATGTTTGTAGGGCGTACGATGAAGGTGGTTTGGGAATAAATTCAAGTGAAGAAGATGAAACTTATATCGTCTCAGATTCATTTGGGGATTCGTCTTTTGATAGTGAAAATTTTGAAAGTCATTTACCTGAATCAGATAATGATGAAGTAAATGTTGATATTAACAGTTTAGGTATGAACGTCCAACCGATTGCATTACCTAATACAGTAACAGGTGAGATTCATTGTCAATGTGTTAAAATTAAGTATTGTAAAAGAATGTATTTAACTGTATAGTTATGACATTGCAGGCGATAGCCAACAATCGTTTTGGCACAATACACCCCATTATACTCAAATAAATTGGGATCACCCTAATGAAGAAGATTTGTTTGGTGTAAGTAGTCCTACAAGTTGGGTGGAAGGTCAAGAATTATTTGTGCGTTTGGAATTTGAAGATAAAAGAAGTGTTCAAAGGCCCTAAAACTGTACATGATGAATGTACATCAAATTTCGAAAGTCGTTGAGTCTAAACCACATAGATATGTCGTTGGATATCATGATGCTGGATGTCCTTTTTATATGCGAGCCAGTTTATCAAAACGGACACAGAGATGGAAAGTCGTACAATAGGGAGGACCACATAGTTGTTTAAATGCTAGTTTGAGTCAAGACCACGTAAATCTTGATTCTGATTTGATCAGCACATGCATACTAGGTAAATATTAAAGTTGTTGTTGAATGATTGTTTTATCTCTTATTTTTATCGTAATTGTTTTTTTTTTACAGGCATAATCAGGGAAGATCCATCAATTAAAGTTGCACTTGTTCAAGAGAGAGTGTCTAGCATTTTCAATTATAAAATTTCATACAGGAAGGCATGGTTAGGAAAGCAAAAAGCATTGACCATGATATATAGGGATTGGGCTGAGTCATATGCAGAACTTCCTGTCTGGCTTGAATACATGAGAAGACACTCTCCAAGTTCATATTATGAAATTTGTGATGATGATTTTTTTGTTGGTAACACTCTTAGTAATGAATTTAGACAATTTGAGCGTGTGTTTTGGATGTACAAGCAATGTGTCAATGCATTTAAATTTTGTAAGCCTATTATACAAGTGGATGGGACTCACCTGTATGGGAGATATAGAGGAACCTTATTAATAGCAACTTCACAAGATGGAAATGGGAGTGTGCTACCTCTTGCGTTTGTTGTTGTTGAAGGGGAAACCCTATCAGCTTGGTCGTGGTTCTTAAGGCTGTTACGTCAAAACGTGACTGACAAATTAGAGATCTCGATCATTTCCGACAGGCATCATAGCATAAAGTCAGTCGTTGATGATGACCAAAATGGTTGGAGTCGGCCACATGCATATCATTTTTATTACATTAGACACATTGCTTCTAATTTTAATCACAAATTCAAGAATCAGAAACTAAAGAGCATGTTGGTTAAATTAGGTATGCATATTTTTAAAACACAACTTGAATTATATTTACATATTTACGAGAATCTTATTCCATTTTATAATTATTTACAATTTTTTTTTATGTAGGTTATACTCCTTGTAAACATATATTTAACAGAAATCTGGAAATATTTTGTGAATCAAGTGTTGAGGTTTGTAGATGGATAGAAGGGATTTCAAAGGAAAAATGGAGTATGACATATGATGAAGATGGACGTCGGTATGGCCACATGACAACAAATCTTTCTGAATGTGTTAATAAGGTCTTTAAAGGATGTAGAAATCTTCCAATTTGTGCCCTGGTTAAGGCCACATATAGCAGATGTAGAGAGTATTGTGTTGAAAGGGGTCGTCGTGCTCAACAAGAAATGTTGGAAGGTCAAGTTTATTGTTCAAAAGTTATGCAAGTGCTTCGACGTTATCAAAATGAAGCATCTTCTCATACTGTTCGTGTGTATAACATTCAACAGACTAGATTTGAAGTTGAAGAAGCATTTAATCCCCGTACACAGCATGGAGGCCAAAAATGGACAGTCATCCTATCTGAACTATATTTTCAATGTGGACGTTTTAAGGCTTTCCATTATCCTTGTTCTCACGTGATAGCTGTTTTTGGACATGTTTCAATCGACTTTCTTCAGTTTGTTGATAATGTTTACAAAAATGAATATATCTTGCAAGCATACTCCGCGGAGTGGTGGCCTTTGGGGAGTGAAGATGCTATGGTACATATTGAGAAACCTTGGAAGTTAACCCCCAATCCAGCAACGCTTAGAGGGAAAGGTAGACCCAAATCAACTATTTGAGTGAACCATCGCAAAGGCGACATGGATGTCGAAATGGATTGGAGTGGACCATCGCAAAGGCGACAAAGATGTCGAAAATGTGGTCAAGAAGGGCATAACAGAAGAGTTTGTCCGACAAATCAACAAGATTAGTGTAACTGTTATTTTTAAAGTTTGTAATATTTGAAATTCAATTATTATATTGCCTAAAACCTTTTGATTTAACATATAGGTAATTTTATCATTCAAAATTTAATAATACCCGCATCGCATTTTTATAAGAAACAATATTAATTACATAATTAAAATGTCGAGAAAATGTCTACATATCATAAAAAATCCTACATAAATGATAAGTCCTATACTAGATGATGAAAAACTACTGATCATGATGATGTCGGTGACCATGTCGCCCATGCCTACCACCCGTTCCACACGGGGGATCATAGTGTCTCGCATGCCTGTCAGGATTACGCCGAGGCGGACGTACCTGACTCGTACCTGCAGCATCAAAATGTTGTCCTACATCACCCGCAAGCAATTCATCCATATAAGCTAAGTCAGCGGGGATATCATAAGGTGGGCCTGCCTGAGATATAGGAGTCCTGATGTCAATAGAGGCAGTGCCCATAGGTGAAATACCAAACAAATCATGTACAGCAAAATGGGTGTCATCCTGAAAAGGGTGTAATGCTGGTGATGGATGATACGAGACAGTATGTGTATGATCAGGTGATGACTGCGACACTCCGGGATAATGGTACATCGGAGGAAACTGAGAGGGTGCCTGAGTGAACTGTGACGGTGTATAATACATGCCATGAGGAATCTCTGGAACCGGAGGAATAATATGAGGCTGAGACTCCATCATCGTACGACCTTTGGCAATACCACCAGTCTCAACAATATTAATCGGAAGTTGGACATCATCAACATGAATCCTCTCAACACCCAGAGGGGCACTGGTAGCTGGCGCTAATACTCGCCTAGCCTCAGTACTAATCATGGCCAACCTCCGAGTGATGTCCCTCATCGTATCCAATGTCAAAGTACTGAAACCTTGTAGAGTGGATAGAAATGCATGGTTCTCCACCACTTCACCCTGAAACAACAATTTAGATATTAGTGAAAAACAATGTTAATAAACCTATAAGACAAAATAAACATTTTAAATTAGATTAAATACCAAGGCAGTTGCGTGGGCGTGTTTCGGGTCGACAAACATAAGAGTTTTCTTCCTATACCAGATCATATAATCATCATTGTAACTCAAAGGGCGTGAATCTGGGATGTTGTCAACAACATACTATAGCCGATTCTGCCAGATACCTAGAATAGACTGTAGAAGAGTAGCCCAATGTTGGTCATGTTTCCCTCTGAGTGTCAACTGATGAAGACCGTCTAACTAAGAAGGTGCAGCGGGAATAAACTGCATCATGCCAAACTACCTGAGGACCCTATCTGGTTGGTGCCACTCAGCAATCTGAAAACAAAGAAGTGGCACAACAGTTCGCCAAATAGGCTGACCAGCACGACATATCTCAGGTACATACTGTAATAGAGCTCCACTATATAGCACCCAAATAAACTGCACAAATAGAAATTACAACTTTAAATATTTGAAAGCATATACAAAAAAATTTCATATAATTAAAACGTTTAAGTATATTACCTCTTCATTGGTAAGAAGATCTAATGTGTAACATCCCAAAAATTTAAATATAGTTTAAGAGAGGTTTTTATAACAGAGAGAAATATAAAAATAATTAAAAATTATGAATTTTTAAAATTACTGTAGTAAATAGTAAATTACTGTGTAAATAGTAAATTACTGTGCAAATAGTTAATTACTGTGCAAATAGTAAAATTACTGTACAAATAGTAAATTACTGTGGTAAATAATAAAATTACTGTGGTAAATAGTAAAATTACTATGGTAAATAGTAAATTTACTGTGATAAAATTACTGTGGTAAATAGTAAAATTACTGTAGTAAATAATAAAATCACTGAGGTAAATAGTAAAATCACTGAGGTAAATAGTAAAATTACTGTAGTAGAATATTCTGTGGAATATTCTCGGAATATTCTCAGTGGAACATTCGTAGAATATTCTCAGTAGAACATTCGTGGAATATTCTCAGAATATAAAAAATATTCTCGTATAATATTCTCAGAATATTCTATATTCTCGTAGAAATTTAGAAGAAATAAGACTACCTTGGGAATTCTATAAATAGGGCCTAGGGGTTTCAGATGAGAAAACAAACCAAAGAACATTTCTATATTCTCTCAAGCTCTCTCTTAGGAAGAAATATCTCTAAAAGAGGAGCAAGTAAGTAGAGGAAGAGTATAGGAAGCTGAGAGAAACCAGTAAGGGGAGTTGTCCTTATCCTACTCTTCTATTCTTTGTTTTGTTGTTACTTTCATTATATTTCTTTAGTTTTTCGGATACTAAGGTGCGAAGATAATTCTTAGTATGCTCTGTGGTTGCGGTTTTGTCCGATCTTCCACATCAGAACAGAATTATTCTTGTTACGAGGAAAAGTGTGGTACTGTTTATTGGTTCTTGATGTTTCCCTTGATAATTCTTGGTGTTTCTTGTTTCTTGGTTTCTTGATTTATTGGTGTTTATTGGTGTTTCTTGGTGTTGATTTCATATCGAAATATGTCTGGTTTTGAGTTGGATATGAATAAGTGGTGACATGCATGGTTGCATGAAATTGGTGATGGACTTGAATTGCTTAATGACCGATTTGAAATGCCTAGTGGAGAGGCAATATTCTAAGATTGCTTGGTGAATAGGCAATGCTTAGAAGGTTTTGAAATGAATATGACCTAGTAAAGAGGTCAAGATTTAAAATGTGATAAAGGTCATTATACAATTCAAGGTCCTAGAGCATGTTGCATGATGACTGGATAGTAGTAGACCAAGTCCGTAAGTTACGGATTCCCATCTGTGTGAGTGGAATACCGTGGACTAGAGGAGGTTCTCTTGGTGGGGAAATTGCCCTGCTCATGATGATCACATGTTGCGGGGGAGGTCCTGCCGGACACTGAGGGAACTCGACAATTACGGAGTGTCTACCACTGGTGGGTCTGGAGGATGTGAGGACCAGATGCCCCAGGCTATTTTCAGTGGATGGCGCCACATTGCATGTTGAGTAAATAGGGAAAGTACATCGTGAGGATACATGCATCATATAGGAATAAGAGCATGCAATAGTGATTATGTGTTTTGATTGAATACATGATTATTGTGATAAATTACTGATTCGTTTTATGGTTGATTGGTGGTTTTACCTTGTGAATTGAATTAATGGTTTGGACACAGGTTTTATATCAATAAATTACTATTTTTAAAGAAATTGAAGAATATTAAAGAATATTGGTTTTATGAATATTTTTCCTTATTTTCAAAAGTTTTACTATAATTAAAATTATTTGAGGATTAAGGAAAGCTCACCCTTGCAATTCTATTTTTACAGATTTGCAGGATTGAGAAGTTGTCACTGTTTCGCAATGGTTGTTACTACTATCTTGTTGAAGATGCTTACTATGTTTTGCATGTAGAAGTGTTGAGTAAGTGTTCTAAGGTAGTAGAAAGGTAGTTATGTAAAATAATAATAGGACAAAGTTATGTAATCTGGTTGTAATGAACTTTAAAACCTATGTAAAAAAAGTGTTGTTTTCTAAATCTCTCTTTTATCTACTATATCATTAACCACTTTAAATTACAAAATATAAGTAAAATAAGTAAATAAGAGGAGGGTGTTACATTAGTGGTATCAGAGCAGGTCGAACCAGTTCGACTTGTGAGTTATGTGTCTGCTATGTTTTTGTTGTGTGAATGATTGTTTGTTTGCTTGAGTGTTTGTTTGATTATTCGGTGTGCTTTGATTGATTGAATAGTCACCTAGTCTAGAATAGAATGTAGATATGTAGACTAACTCTATGATATTCTATGCCCTACTTTTATTAGAAAAGTTATGGCGGTAAGAAATGATAGAGTTATAGCGAAGCTTTACAAGCTCGCTCGAGCTATAGAAAATCGAGAATCGAGGAAATAACGGAGGAAGGGCGGAGTACCAAGGGCTAAATCACTTCTGAAGAACAATCCACCATCTTTTAATGGGGGTTACAACCCGAGATAGTGCTCAAAGTTGGATAAGGGAAATAGAAAAGATATTTCGAGTTACGACTTGTCCAAGAACAAAAACTAGCATTTGGAACTTATATGCTTGTAAGAAGTGAATATTGGTGGGAAAACACCCGTTAGTATTTAGAAACTAATGGACAAGTCATAACTTGGGAAATCTTCAAAAAAGTGTTCCTGGAGAAATACTTCCCCAAGACATTAAGAATAAAAAGAAATGGAGTTCTTGGAACTTAAACAAGGGAATATGACTGTGGTGAATACGCAATCAAGTTTGAGGAATTGGTACGATATTTCCCACATTACCAAGGAAGGGAGGGGAAAGCTCCAAATGTGTCAAATTTCTTAATGGACTTCGACCGAGATCAAGCAAGCTATCAACTACCAGGGTATTAGACAATACCCTATTTTAGTAAATATGTGTAGAATATATGATGAAGACTCTAGAGCTAAAGCGGCTTATTATAAAAGGCAAGAATAATGGGGGACCCATAAGAAACAAGGAACAAGGACAGAGAGAGGAAAGCCATATACCCATCCTAAAATGAAAATGGATAACAAAGTAAGAGGAAGTGGCAACTTTCCAGCCCCAACCAAATGTTTCAAATGTGGGGAGTCCGGGCATATCTCCTCAATGCCCCAAATCGGACATTACCTGCTACAAATGCAACCAAAAAGGACACATCCAAAAAGGAACTGCCCACAACTAAAAGAAGAAACTAATGGAAGCGCTAAAGGCACTAATAACAATCAACAAGGGAAACCAAAGGTTTGTGGGAAGAGTATTCACCCTCAATGGAGCCGAGGCCTCGAATGCCAATGATCTTGTACAAGGTACGTGTTCCATACGTGGAATTCCTTTACTTGTACTATTTGACTCTGGAGCCACTCATTCCTTTATATCTTGGATGTGCTAAAAAGTTACAACTTCCACTATCCCTTTTAAACATTGATTTAATAATAACTACCCCTACCAATGAGTCGTTACAACTACTTACATCTGTTTAGATTGTCAAATAGAACTAAATAACAAAACCTTCCTAGTCAACTTGGTTTGTCTACCACTAAAACAAATTGATATTATTCTTGGAATGGACTGGTTATCTTCCAACCATGTCCTTATAAACTAACCGATAAAACCTTAATCTTTTCTGACCCTGAAGCAAGTAGGGATATGGAGATAATCTCTGCCAACCAAGTAAAAAGGGACTTAAAGAAAAATAATGACGTGTACATGATCCTTTCTAACCTAGAAGTGGAACGAAAGGTCACATTCGATAATATACCGGTAGTACTGAATTTCTCCGAGGTATTTTCGAAGATGTATGTAAACCAACTACCACCGAAAGGGAAGTTGAATTTTCTATAGACGATACACCGGACTGGACCAATTTCTATTGCACCCTATAGGATGTCACCCTTAGAATTAGTGGAGCTAAAGAAACAAATAGAAGAACTATTGAAGAAACAGTTTATTAGACCTAGTGTATCACCTTGGGAGCACCCGTACTCTAGTAAAGAAGAAAGACGGAACTATGAGACTTTGTGTAGATTATAGACAACTAAATAAGGTAACCATTAAGAATAAGTACCCCTTACCAAGGATAGATGATCTTATGGACCAACTAGTAGGAGCTTGTGTATTTAGTAAGATTGATCTAAGATCTGGATATCACCAAATAAGGGTAAAAGCTGAAGATATCCCTAAAACGACTTTTAGTACCCGATATGGACACTATGAGTACATGGTTATGCCCTTTGGCGTAACTAATGCACCCGCGATATTTATGGATTACATGAATAGGATATTTCAACCATACTTGGATAAATTTGTGGTAGTATTTATAGATGACATTTTGGTATACTCAAGAACCAAAGAGGAACATGCTAAACACCTTAGAGTGGTATTACAAATCTTGAAAGATCAACAGTTATATGCGAAATGGTCCAAATGTGAATTTTGGTTAGAAGAAGTTAGTTTCCTAGGACATGTAATATCACAAGGAGGAATTGCAGTAGATCCACATAAAGTAGACGCAGTTCTAAAATGGGAAAGACCAAAAAATGTGACAGAAATAAAGAGTTTTCTAGGATTAGCTGGATATTATAGAAGATTTATAAAAGATTTCTCCAAGATAGCTTTGACTCTCACAACCCTAACTAGAAAAGGCCAAGCTTTTGTATGGAATAACGACTGTGAACAAAGTTTCCAAACCCTTAAGAAAAAACTAACTACTGCTCCTGTTTTGACCCTACCAAACCCAACTGAATCGTTTGAAGTCTATTGTGATGCCTCTAAACTAGGTTTAGGAGGAGTGCTAATGCAAGGAGGAAAAGTGGTAGCCTATGCATCAAGACAATTGAAAAACCATGAAAGGAACTACCCAACCCATGACCTAGAACTAGCTGCAGTAGTATTTACGCTTAAAATATGGCGACACTATCTTTTTGGAACAAGATTTGAGGTATTTAGTGATCACAAAAGCCTTAAGTATTTATTTAGCCAAAAGGAGTTAAACATGAGACAAAGAAGGTGGATGGAATTTTTAAAAGATTATGATTTTGATCTTAAGTACCATCCAGGCAAAGCAAATGTAGTAGCTGATGCATTAAGTAGAAAGACCATAGCAATATCAAGTTTAATGGTTAAAAAGATGGATTTAATAGATCAATTTAGGAACTTCAACCTTGCATGTGAGTTTACTCCTGTTAGTATTAAGTTAGGAGCCTTAAGAATAACTAATGAATTTATGAATGAAATAAGACAAAAACAAGAAAATGGATCCTTTTCTTAATAATCGATTGAAGCCATAAGAAAAGGAGAAAATAGTAACTTCAATATTGGAGTTGATGGAATTTTAAGATTTCAAAATAGAATATGCATACCTAATATATTGGAACTTAAGAAGGTAATCTTAGAGGAAGGACATAAAAGTAAGCTTAGTATTCACCCTGGTGCCACCAAGATGTATAAGGACCAAGACCCCCGTTTTTTGGTGGCCTAAAATGAAGAAAGAAGTGAACGAATTTGTATATGCATGCTTGGTATGTCAAAAGGTTAAAATCGAACACCAAAAACCTTCAGAATGCCGACCCTTAGAAATACCGCAATGGAAGTGGGATAGTATCTCTATGGATTTTGTAGTAGGATTACCAAGAACTTCAAAAGGAACAGATTCTATTTGGGTAATAATAGATAGGTTAACCAAATCCGCTCATTTTATCCCAATTAATGTAAGGTATTCATTAGAAAAACTAGCCAATTTATATATAAGTGAAATAAGATACGATTACATGGTGTACCCACAAGCATAGTTTCGGATAGAGATCCTAGATTCACTTCTAGATTTTGGGAAAGTTTGCGGGAAGCATTAGGAACAAGGCTAAAACTAAGTTCTGCCTATCACCCTCAAACAGATGGACAAACCGAAAGAACTATTCAATCCCTAAGAAGATTTATTAAAGGCATGTATTTTGGAATATAAAGGAAATTGGGATAGCCATCTACCCTTAATAGAATTCACATATAATAATAGTTACCACTCTTCAATTGGAATGGCCCCATATGAGGCATTATATGGAAGAAGATGTAGGACACCTCTATCTTTGGGTAGAGCCAAAGATCACATAACCTTAGGACTGAAATAATACAACAAACTACCGAAAAGATTAAACTAATCTAAGAGAAGATGAAGCAAAGACAAAATAGGCAAAAATGCTACTATGATGATCGAAGGAAGGACCTTGAGTTCGAAGAGGGGGATCATGTATTCGTAAAAGTAACACCTTGGACTGGAGTTGGCAGGGCTCTCAAATCCCGCAAACTCACACCTCGTTTCATAGGACCTTTCCAAATTCTCAAAAAGGTTGGACCCGTAGCCTATCAAATTGCATTACCACCTACTCACAAATCTTCATAATGTCTTTCATGTATCTCAATTGAAAAAGTATATCCATGATCCTTCACATGTGGTGGAACTTGACGATGTTCAAGTAAAAGAAAACCTCACGTTTGAAACCCGACCTTTAAAGATCGAGGATAAGAGGATCAAGTTCCTGAGAGGAAGAGAAATTCCCTTGGTCAAGGTTATTTGGAAAAACGGAGCAAGTGAAGAGGTTACATGGGAATTGGAAGATCAAGTGAAAAGCAGCTACCCTGAATTATTCCAATAAAGGTAAATTTCGAGGACGAAATTTTTTAAAAAGGAGGAGTATTGTAACATCCCAAAAATTTAAATATAGTTTAAGAGAGGTTTTTATAACATAGAGAAAATAAAAAATAATTAAAAATTATGAATTTTTGAAATTACTGTAGTAAATAGTAAATTACTGTGTAAATAGTAAATTACTGTGCAAATAGTTAATTACTGTGCAAATAGTAAATTACTGTGCAAATAGTAAAATTACTGTACAAATAGTAAATTACTGTGGTAAATAATAAAATTACTGTGGTAAATAGTAAAATTACTATGGTAAATAGTAAATTTACTGTGATAAAATTACTGTGGTAAATAGTAAAATTATCAATAGTAAATAATAAAATCACCGAGGTAAATAGTAAAATCACTGAGGTAAATAGTAAAATTACTTGTAGTAGAATATTCGTGGAATATTCTCGGAATATTCAGTGGAACATTACGTAGAATATTCGTAGAACATTCTCCGGAATATTCTCGTAGAATATAGAATATTCGTATAATATTCGTAGAATATTCTATATTCTCGAAATATTCTCAGAAAAAATAAGACTTCTCGAATTCTATAAATAGGGCTGGGGTTTCGGATGAGAAAACAAACCAAAGAACATTTCTATATTCTCTCAAGCTCTCTCTTTAGGAAGAAATATCTCTAAAAGAGGAGCAAGTAAGTAGAGGAAGAGTATAGGAAGGCGAGAGAAACCAAAGAAGGGGAGTTGTCCTTATCCTACTCTTCTATTCTTTGTTTTGTTGTTACTTTCATTATATTTCTTTAGTTTTTCGGATACTAAGGTGCGAAGATAATTCTTAGTATGCTCTGTGGTTGCGGTTTTGTCCGATCTTCCACATCAGAACAGAATTATTCTTGTTACGAGGAAAAGTGTGGTACTTGTTTATTGGTTCTTGATGTTTCCCTTGATAATTCTTGGTGTTTCTTGTTTCTTGGTTTCTTGATTTATTGGTGTTTATTGGTGTTTCTTGGTGTTGATTTCATATCGAAATATGTCAGTTTTGAGTTGGATATGAATAAGTGGTGACATGCATGGTTGCATGAAATTGGTGATGGACTTGAATTGCTTAATGACCGATTTGAAATGCCTAGTGGAGAGGCAATATTCTAAGATTGCTTGGTGAATAGGCAATGCTTAGAAGGTTTTGAAATGAATATGACCTAGTAAAGAGGTCAAGATTTAAAATGTGATAAAGGTCATTATACAATTCAAGGTCTAGAGCATGTTGCATGATGACTGGATAGTAGTAGACCAAGTTAAAATAAGTTCGGATTCCCGTCTGTGTGAGTGGAATACCGTGGACTAGAGGGGTTCTCTTGGTGGGGAAATTGCCCTGCTCATGATGATCACATGTTGCGGGGAGGTCTGGGGACCGAGGGAACTCGACAATTACGGGTGTCTACCACCGGTGGGTCCGGAGGATGTGAGGACCGGATGCCCCAGGGCTATTTTCGGTGGATGGCGCCACATTGCATGTTGAGTAAATAGGAAAGTACATCGTGAGGATACATGCATCATATAGGAATAAGAGCATGCAATAGTGATTATGTGTTTTGATTGAATACATGATTATTGTGATAAATTACTGATTCGTTTTATGGTTGATTGGTGGTTTTACCTTGTGAATTGAATTAATGGTTTGGACACAGGTTTTATATCAATAAATTACTATTTTTAAAGAAATTGAAGAATATTAAAGAATATTGGTTTTATGAATATTTTTCCTTATTTTCAAAAGTTTTACTATAATTAAAATTATTTGAGGATTAAGGAAAGCTCACCCTTGCAATTCTATTTTTACAGATTTGCATGATTGAGAAGTTGTCACTGTTTCGCAATGGTTGTTACTACTATCTTGTTGAAGATGCTTACTATGTTTTGCATGTAGAAGTGTTGAGTAAATGTTCTAAGGTAGTAGAAAGGTAGTTATGTAAAATAATAATAGGACAAAGTTATGTAATCTGGTTGTAATGAACTTTAAAACCTATGTAATAAAAGTGTTGTTTTCTAAATCTCTCTTTTATCTACTATATCATTAACCACTTTAAATTACAAAATATAAGTAAAATAAGTAAATAAGAGGAGGGTGTTACATAATGCGTGTCTAATCATTGGGACATCATGATCAAAATGAATGTTTTCCATAACAGGTAACCACCTACACAATAAATACACATTAATCTTATTCAATTATTATAATTAACAACAAATCAAATAAAAAACAAGTTGCTTCTAATGGACATACCTGTGAGCTATCGGTAGTGTGGTAGTCTAGGTGCAATGACTCGTGGCACAGTGCAAGCAAACCTCTCCCAAACCCATAACTGCACTAACACTATCATGCCACCAATGTTCACGTTCTCTACATTAGTTGCATTGCACAACTCTCTGTATAGAAATCCTAATAAAGCACTACCCCAGGCATAGGTAGTGATCTCCCCAAAATCAGCGAGGAACTGCAACTATTTGAGGGATACTCGTGATCCACTCCTATCAGGAAACATAATACCAGCAGATAAATCGTAATATCCATGCACGTGCGTATCTACGCAGAGCAACTGGATCGTCTAAAAATGGTGTAATGTCTCCAAAGTTCTCAGTTACCCAACTAAGCTTCAATGACGATCCCTTCACAACATCCGGTGTTGGTCTAATACCCAACACCGCCTCGCATATATCAGACCATCGGCCATGGGTGTCTGCAATCAAAGGCCTGCCATCAATAGGTACACCCAATAACATAGCCACATCCTACAGAATAATAGTGCACTCTCCGCAGTGCATTTGAAATGTATGAGTCTCTGGTCTCCAGCGCTCCACGAAGGCATTCAGGAGTCCCTGATGTACCTGCGTAACACAAAATTATAAACATATCAAATAATAAAGTAAATACGTAAGTAAACTGCTAAAGAAAATTACTTAATAAACATAAAATAAAAAATTATTAAGTACGTAAGTCAACTAGTAAATACTAATTAAATTTAAATAGGTAAATAAACTACTAAAGAAAATTAAATACGTAAGTCAACAATACACAAAATTTAAACAACTACTAGCTAATATTTACACATTTACACCTTTAATAATTTTTAAAAATATTACCGTAACACACGTACTAACTACAATTAAATAAAACAAATTACCGTAACAGTACAATTAAATAAAAAATTACTAACGTAAAATAATAATTTATTACTATTACATATTAATTTTTTACTACTAAATAATAATTTATTATCGTAATCACTATTAAATAATAACTTACTAAATTAAAACACTAATAATATATGACGGTAATCACTAATAATACTAATAATTAAAATAATAAAAATAATTATCTAACCACCTATTTTAAATATTACCGCCTATAATACTATCTTAAAATCTAACCATCTAAAAATCTAGTCACTTATACAAAAAATATTATTGGCTATAATATTATCTAAAAATCTAACCACCTATTTTAAATATTACTGCCTATAATACTATCTTAAAATCTAACCACCTATTTTAAATATTACTGCCTAAAAATCTACCTTTAAATCTAACCACCTAGAATAATTCTAATTTCATCAATAAAAATTATTTATAATTTCGAAATTAAAAAATTAAAAATATTTGAAATACCTTCAAGAAGCAAATCTTACACACCCACAGAAAACCAACTTCTTCAAGGAGGTTCACGATAGCATCTGATATGGTGGGTCGTCCTAAATATAGTGGCGGTTTCCTTCGTAGTACTAGCCGCCTACATTCTCCACTATTCCATACATGTTGGGAAATGTGAGCTTTTTGAAGCCACAACACATCTCCCTCAACTGGACAACACTCAATAACTAATCCATCGGAAGAAGAGAAGGATGCCATGGTGAAAAAACAAATTGACCAGAGCACTCTGTAAAGGAGGGAAGTAAAATTTTTTAACTTCCACCTCCTTTTATAGTGGTCCCGGAAGTGGGGCGCGGGGGTAAGGCAAAAGGTGGTCGCTGGAAATTTCGCGACCGGTGACGTCATCCAGGCAAAACTTGCCACTCTCCTCTCGACATGTGGCGCCACGAGAGTTGGTCGCTGCAAACCCAGCGACCACGCCTCGTGACACTACAACAGAACATTGTGACACGTGACGTGGTTGCGGAAATTCCAGCGACCACGCCACGTGTCACATTTTTACTGTGCTAAATCCAACGTATCTGTCACGCCAACCATTTTTGAACACGTGTCAACACCAGGGTTGGTCGCTATTTTTCCACAATCAGAGTCCAAGTCAGTCTTCCACGTAAGCTTTTTTTGCCACGTGGAGACCTCTCATGAAATCGCAGAAAAGACAACAACCAGATAGTCGCGCCACATACCGCGACCATCCTTTTTAGTAATATATTTTCAACCGTACCATTTTCGTATTTTCTTTTGCCAATATTTCTAATGCGGTCAAAAAGCCGAAGATGCTAGGTGGATATTGAATTATGCTTTTGCGTGGGGTCTGGGGTTAATCAGTCACAATGGGAATAGTTTACAGCTTATACAGAAACATGTTATTAATTGCGAGTGATGCATACAACTTTTCACTCTGTTTCTTTTTCGTGCAAATATGGAATGGGTATTATACTCTTGGACAGCAGCAACCTGGGTAGCCACAGTGATAATAGCTGTGATTCCAATATGGGCACTGAATATGTTAAACTCACTGTGGCTTAGGCCAAAACGGTTTGAAAGGCTTCTAAGAGCACAAGGTCTAAACGGCGACCAATACTCCTTTACAAATCACAATTCCAATCAAACGCATAGTCGACGTTATATTTTTTTTTCATAAGTGTATTTTTATTGTTTTACTAGACAAATATTTTTACAAATCTCTTATAATTATATTGTTCGTTTAAAAATTAGTTTCTTTTAAAATAAACAATTCAACCTTCTTTTTCATTTTTTTTATGTTCTTTTTAAAGACTGGATTTTCAATGGTTAGTTTTCTAAACCGCCAGATCATGAACTTCACAATAAGCATGTATTTCAAAATAAATCTAGGAAAATCTGGGGAAAAAAATAAAATCTTTTATAGAAAGAATGTTGAGGCAATAGGGGTTGGCACATCTGGTCAAAAGATAAGAAAAAGAAACGGCCTCAAAGAGAATTTTTCTTCCAGCATCTTATAAATATTAATTTGCATCCTAAAAGATTTATTTAATAAAAAAAAATACTCCTATAGTAGTGTTATTTATGGAAAACCTATTCTAGAACGTTATCGGTTGTGTTATGGATTGAGACCAACCAAGCTACCATGTACTGCCTACCTTTTCTTTCACTTATTTCAATGCCAAAGATTAAATTACTCTTAAACAAATTTCACTGTCTGTCCTAGTTTATCCTCCACCCAGGGCAAATATTATGCCATTCTTTTGCTATTTAACGCTTTTTCTATTGATGCAAATCCCTAAAGGTACACTGACTGTAGTTTGGACCAGCCTGAAGTGGCTCAAAGTAAAGCACAATAATTACAATTCTTAGATAAGTGAAGCGTTTTGCAGCCTTGGACAATATCGTTGAGACATTTTATTGAACACCTCGGATACCCAGTGTGTTTTTGTTTTCTTTTTGTATTTTTTTTGGTAAAACACAAACATTATAGGTTGATAAGGAGAAAGTAGTTCTAGGGTGAAAGGAAATTTAACCAAAGAACAAAAGAATTGAAACAGAGAACCTTGAGGGAAGAAAAGATCCCGAGACTTTGCATTGAATTGAATGTGAGATATGAGATATGAGAGATTTGCTTATAGAAAATGGAATGAATGAGTCAAGAAGTGAAATGGTTATTTAAAATTGAATCTAATAATAATGCTCACATTTATGCTATTTGCTAGAAACTACTTAACTACTTAACTAATTAAACTTTAAAACATCCATTCATAAATTATGTTCTAGAAATTTAGGTTGTATTTAATTCAATTAATGAGATAAACATTTTATTTAAAAGAGAGGATTTTTTTCTAGACTTTTTCATTGAACCTTCATTGAACTTTCCATTGGAGACTTACATCAACTGTATCATCTAACTTTATCCGAGATTTATTCCGTTTGTGCTGTGATCATCAAAATTCTTAGAGATATATTCAATTTGACTTAATAAATACTTTTTATCAATTCTCATTTTGGATACTTGTGGTGACCATTCTCTTATGTTTGGAATTTTTTATTATTTTGTTTGCAATGGGAGATAAAAATGTCACATTTATGTTGTGTTTCTTCCTCTTTATTTGAGTCTAATATACATGTCATGATGGTATGGTTTGCCTCTGATTTTGCTTAAGTCCTTTGAAAGAGTTCTCGTATGAAGATGATGTTGTGAGTGTGTTGATTCGGGCGCCATATGTTACATAACTTTTGTAGACCCCACAATGCAATGCCCGGAGGCACCACAGAATTTGTAACCTTCGTGAGCCCCACTTGACAGTGCTTTGTGGAGATGTCACAAATTGTTGAATCTTCATAAGTCTCATTTGTCAGCATTATTAAATGTAGGCGCTATGACCTATGACGCCTTTATCCTCTGGTTAACATAAAATAGACACTTTAATCCGTAGCTTTATGCCATGGAGACTCTAATTAACATATTGCCTCCAAACAAAATAACACCACAACAATAATAAATTTACAATCAATTTTATTTTAATAATTTTTTTAAAAAATAAGACCATTTTAATTTTTTATCTCTTAATTTGTGCATGAAATAGTAAAATAAAATAATAATAATCCCTTCCGCTTATAATGATGTTAACACTTTCAATTGTCACTTATTATCTATATAATAAGGAGAACATAGGAGTGAAGAACCATAAAAAGGTTGACATGACTGTTGACCTAATTTAAAATCTCTGTTACAAAACCGCATTAGTGAAATATGTTTCAAAACCGCACAAAAGTAAATTTTTAAAGTTTGTTTGTTTAGTTTATAAAAATTCACATTTAGTTAAAGGTTTACTTAAGAAATAGGCTTTTTGACCTATATAGGAAAAATGAGGGAACAAAATACGGATATGGGTATCTTTCGAAACTAATTACCAGAATGGGCCGGTCGCAATGCATGGCGCGACCAGCTAGTCGCAGAAAACACCGCAACCCAATCACATTGCGATACGCGTCAAAAAAACCTACATGAAGGGCCTACTGGATGTTGGTCGCAGGCATCTCCGCGACCATTTATAGACTCGACATGTGGGAAAAATGTAGCTACGTAAACAGCCACGGTGGAGGCCACAATGACTAGTTGTCACATGGTCGTGGCGTCTTCGCAGTGACCAAGTTTTAAAATACTTTCCCACCCCGAGACCACTATAAATGGAAGGAAGGTCATAAAAATACAAAAAATAATAACTAAAATTTACATAAAAAATTACTTAAAAACTTAAATAAAAATAGTGGAGTTTAGTTATGTTTTTTTCTAGTTAGTCATTTTTGTTTAAATTTTATATGTTAAGTAATTTTTTATGTTAAGTTTAGTTATTAATTATATTTTTATGTTCTGTTATTTTTTTTTTTAAGTAGTATTTCTTTGTAAGTTTAGTTTTTTTTTTTTAAACTTGTTTTTTAGTTAGTAACTCATTTCACTGTTCTTTTTTTCTTTTTATTTTAGTTAGTTATTTTTCTTTAAGTTTTATATGTTAATTATTATTTTAATGTAAAGTTTAGTTATTATTTTTTGTATTTTTATTTTCTGTTATTTTATTCCTTGATGTTAGGATTTTTTTTGTTTTAGTATTATTTTTAGTTTATTTTAGTTAGTTATTTTTGTTTAAGTTTTTAAGTAATTTAAAACTTGGTCGCAGGACTGTGTGCGACTAGACCTGGTTGTAGAGTTTTTCGCAACTTTTATGTCACGTGTCACAAGGAGGACTGGTCGTAGTAGACGTCGCGACCGCGCCACATGGCAACCATTCATCCAAAAAATGACAGGTTGCAACAAATCCTGTGACTACATCACATGTTACCCCGTCATTGTGTAATCTTTATCATAACTGTTCATGTAGTCACATTTTTGCCACGTGTCACGTCTATAAATAATCGCGGAGATGCCTACTACCAACGTCCATATCAACTCTCCACATAATTTTTTTAATACATATCATAATGTAAACATATCATAATATAATTAAGTTACGATATTCTTACGACCAATCCATTCTGATAATTAATTTCAAACAAAACGTTGTACATATTTTGTTCCCTATTTTTTCTGTACAGGCAAAAAAAACCTAAGAAATAAATGGAATGGGTCCTACGAACTGTTTTATAAGTTAATAATTTAATTTGATGAGATTGCTTAACATACTGACATTTTTATTGTTTTACTAGACAAATACTTTTACAAATCCCTTTTAATTATATTATTCGTTTAAAAATTAGTTTCTTTCAAAATAAACAATTCAACTTTTTTTTTTAATTTTTTTCATGTTCTTTTCGAAGAATGTCTTTGAATTTTCTTTAATTTAATTGTCTATTGTATATATTATTTAAAACTAATTATTTGTGTAGTTTCTTCATCATGTATAAATTCAATAATTGATCAAATTAATGATTAATTTAATTATATAATTTTTAATTAATAGTATATTTTAATTTAAATAATTTTTATTTAGTTATATTATTTCTTAATTTTTTAAAAGTAATTATAATTTAAAAATTAAAAAGAGAAAAACAACAAACACATTTAAAAATTGGGTGTTGGAAGGAGCCAGATTTACAAAACTAAAAAATCATGTTACAACCTAAACTTGAAAAAAATTAAAAATCATGTTATAACCATGTCACAACGTAAACTTGAGAAAATTAAAAAATATGTAAAGAAATTTAGAGAAAAAAAAAACATGTTATAACCTAAACTTTGAAAAAAAAAACTAAAAAAATCATGTTTTAAATTCGATTCCGTCAACCTGAATTTGCCACATGAATAATAAGATTTGATGTTTTAGTAAATAATTTAGGTAGTTATATATTTTAAAAATTTTTGTGCAAAAGTTGTATGTCGTGGGAAGTTTTGAGATGATAGGTGAAGTTTTGAGATGAATTTAAATACTTTTTAATTTTTTTAATTTTTGAGAACTAAAAATCTGTCTTAGAAAAATCTTGAAACATGTTCTTAAATTTTTATAACTCTATGAATTACAATTCAGTTTTTACATTTAAAAATTATTAATTTTATTTAATTCCTTATATCTATTGTTTTAATTTTATTTTAATCCCTACTATTGAGAGACGAGAATTGAAAACATCCGTGTACATATAAACATAAAATTAAAAATAATATAAATATTAAAATGGATAATTTTTAAATATTGAAATTCGGAAGTAATAAAATTTATACGACCATGCAATACAGATTGAAATAAGTAACTAATATAATATAAAATAAAATAAAATAAGAAAAAAAATAAACTATAAATCAAACTTTAACCACGCATTTCCAGATTAGTCCTTGTTGTTTCACGTGGCACACGATGTTATTAATAAATTGTGTGTACGTAAAACTTGTCAGTCATTTGTCAACTAAAATCATCATCGAAGATGCTAGGTGGATATTGAATTATGCTTTTGCGTGGGGTCTGGGGTTAATCAGTCACAATGGGCATAGTTTATAGCTTATACAGAAACTTGTTATTAATTGCGAGTGATGCATACAACTTTTCACTCTGTTTCTTTTTCGTGCAAATATGGAATGGGTATTATTCTCTTGGACAGCAGCAACCTGGGTAGCCACAGTTATAATAGCTGTGATTCCAATATGGGCACTGAATATGTTAAACTCACTGTGGCTTAGGCCAAAACGGTTTGAAAGGCTTCTAAGAGCACAAGGTCTTAACGGCGACCCATACTCCTTTACAAATCACAATTCCAATCAAACGCAAACGGAACAACACGACCCCAAATCCCAAGCTTTTGTTCACTCCGACGATGTTGCGCCACGTGTATCCACCACCATTTATCAAACTATAGCTAAATATGGTACGCTTTTTGTTTCTCTTTCCTCTTTCCTAATAACTAGTGTTAATGTATTTTTAGGCTTAACTGTGCAATTTTTTTATCACTCAATTTTTCCGTTTTTATAGTTTTTACTTCCAGCTATTTCATTTTTTTATGGGTTCGATAATTGTTAAGTTAATTAGATCTATTTCGAATTAGCTCGAAGGTAATTGATTTGTTTGATTTTTAATTTCTAAATTTATAAATTTATAAATTTTCAGTATGCATTACAAGAGAATCAAACCTCTTTAAACGTGTTTAGACTTTGTTTTTCAGTCACTGAATTTAAGAACAAAGTGATGGACGGGGTGATGTGGTTGGTGTGGTGGAGGTGGGGTATTGGTAATGGGAATGTTTCTAATTTCTTCAGACGCTGAATTTAAGAACAGAGTTTATATTATCAGTAGTAGGCACCAAACATTATAAGATGTCACTATAGTCTATAGATAGCAAGTTCTCCTTTAGTTGTTAAAGCAAAGTCTTTTTGAGCAGTGCTGAGTTGCTGATAAGTAAAGTGTGTGCAGGCAAAAATTCATTTTTATGGGAAGGTACAAAACCAAAGGTGATCATTGCAGATCCAGAACAAATCAAAGAAGTCTTCAATGAAATACATGACTTCCAGAAACCAAAGTTAAGTAGAATTGTCATGTTATTGGCCAAAGGTCTGGTAACTTATGAGGGTGAGAAGTGGGCTAAACATCGAAGGATTATTAACCCAGCATTCCACTTATTAAAATTGAAAGTAAGGTTTTTGCTTTCATTTATTCTTCTGCTTCTTAATCTAATTCTTCCTTTTCTCTTTATATGATATTGTTTTACTTGATACTTGATTTGCAGAATATGCTACCAGCATTTACACAAAGCTGCCATGATATGATTAACACATGGAAGGAAATGTTGTCAACAGATGGAACATGTGAGATTGATGTTTGTCCTTTCCTTCAGAATTTGAGTTGTGATGCAATTTCCAGAACTGCATTTGGGAGCAGCTATGCAGAAGGAGCAAAAATATTTCAACTTCTAAGAATGCAAGGGTATCTTCTCACGACAAGACAGTACAAGAACATACCAATTTTGCGGTAAGACCATGTTGTGAATTAATTTGGTTTTATTGACAAGTAAATTAACAATTTTCTGGTTTTACTGATTATAATTCTACGGAAATTAATCTCAAATGTAACAAGATGTACAAAGTTGTTTTCTGTGTCTGCATTTTAGACTATGGACATAAACTGATAGGTAAATTAATTGAAAGCTTCTGTGATAGGACTCCTATTCATCAAGATGCTGATGGGCCTTATGGGCCTAATATACTTGAGCATACTCATATACTTGAAAAAACCTGAAAGGTCCAGAGTTTGGAAAGTCTACACTAGGAGCAAGAAAGTGGGGTCAAGTAGTGAAGAGAATAGGAGCTAGTGAGTTAGTAACGGTAGAATAATGGTAGAGGGGAGTTTGGGTATTTGAAGAGTAGTTAATAAATGTGAGGTGGCATGAATAATAACGGTAGAGTGGAGTTTGGGTATTTGAAGAGGTAGGAAAGTAGAGAGAGGATATAGGAAAATTATTGTTAGAAATCTATCAGGAGAGTTTTCTCTCTGAAAGGAGTTTTGAACTCTGGTTCTTCATTTGAATTTCTGGTTTCTATCATTCTGCCTGTCATTGGTTTGTGAAAATGACATTATGACCACGGTAATCTTGGTATTCTGAAGCGAAGTCTCTCAAATCAGTCGTCAAAAGAAACATAGTGCACAAGATGTCTAAGTGTTTAAGATCTATCATAGAAGCTCTGTATAACAAATTCTCTTATTGTTGACCAATGAGTAACAAATGCATACAGATTTTGCTTTACTGTATACGCTTCATATTCCCACGATTTGATATCTGGTTTTCAAAAATATTCGAAATTTAAGAGATACCAAATAACTCATACAAGAGTAATTACCAGATTTCAACTCGTTGTAGAGTGTTAATATATCTTAGTAGGAACATCAAGTAAAGAATAGTTTACTTTGTTATTAGTCTCTAATAAGGTGTTTAAATTGTGCTTTAATTTGTGCACTTATGGTATCATTTATTAATTATCAATATAATGTGCTACTTCTGTGGAAGTCCTCTTTTGCTTTTTGAGATCTATGATGTGTGGCCACATCAAATGAGTGTGACTTGTATGACTTCTCAATTCTCTGATCATGCATGACACACACGATGTCCGTTATTCCTTCTATAATTAACACATGTATATGTTCCTAGGCATCTACCAACAACTAGCAGTAGGAAAATGGAAGAAAATGAAAGAGTTATTCATGATTTAATTGTGGGTATCATCGAAAAACGAGAGAAAGCTATGGAGAAAGGTGAAACCTTAAATGATGATTTATTAGGCATACTTTTGGAATCAAATCACAAGGAAATTCAGGGACATGGAAACAGTAGGACAGCTGGAATGACCAAGCAAGATGTAATTGAAGAATGCAAGGTATTCTACTTGGCAGGGCAAGAGACCACTTCAATTCTGCTGGTCTGGACAATGGTCTTATTGGCTAGGTATCCTGAATGGCAAGCACGTGCAAGGCAGGAAGTTTTTCAAGTATTTGGAAACCAAAATCCAAACAACGATGGGTTAAGTCAGCTTAAAATTGTATGTATCAGATGCTTTCATTTCATGATGATTATTAATAAAAAAGTAAATTTAATTGATAGTCTCTCAAGTTTTGTGAGATTGCATAAATTCTTCCTCTTTTTTTTTTTTTTTTTTTATCGTTTACAGCAACATCTTTTGTCAAGGGACCCTATAATGTTTTTCATTTAATTAAGAAGGTTAGTGTAATGTACAAGAATTATCAGTAATTTGGTACAATATTTTTCAAAAAGGGAATTAATATGTAGGGAAGAGAAAGCAAGGGGACATTGTGCAATTTCACAAAACTACAAGAACTCTCAATGTAATTTATTCTTATTAAAATTATGTCATGGTAACTTTAGCTAAAATGTTTCTTCCACAGGTGACCATGATTTTAAACGAGGTTCTCAGGTTATACCCTCCAACAATTTTCTTTAATCGCACTCTTCAAAAAGACCGGAAACTTGGAAACCTCTCACTACCTGCAGGAGTACAAGTGAGCATGCCAATACTTGCAGTTCACCATGATCATGGTATCTGGGGTGATGATGCCAAGGAGTTCAAACCTGAAAGGTTCTCTGAAGGAATTGCTAAGGCAACGAAAGGTCGAGTTTCTTTTTTCCCATTTGGATGGGGTCCTAGAATCTGTATTGGCCAAACCTTTACCTTATTGGAAGCCAAGATAGTGTTGTCATTGCTGCTGCAAAATTTCTCATTTGAGCTTTCGGCAGCCTATGAACATGCTCCAACTGTTATGATCTTTTTGAAGCCAAAACTCGGTGCACAAATTGTTTTGCGTAAACTGTGATATCAATCATATATTTTGCCTAAAGGTCACGGCTTCAGATCTTGGGACGTGAATTGAAAACTATCTTCAGATCACGGCTTCTCACTCCAGTATTTGATTAATTCTCATTATGTTTCATATCATGGACTGAAAACTATATTTTATGCAAATCTTGTAAGACACGTATGTTTGATCATTTCTTTATCTTAACTAGTTTAATAACATGTGCCCCGCGATGGTGTTCAGTTTACAACTAGAACTATTGATTTCAATACAAACTGTTGTGAATTAATCACCGTTGGACATTTCAATCATTATGTTTAATCGATTGTAAGGTAAAATTAACAATTACTGGACAATATTTTAATAACCTTATAATTAATCTTATTAGTAATTGTATACAATATCATTTATTTAAGGAGTTAAGTCATCTTGGAAGGAAAAAGTCAAGAAAGAGCACCATTCTTCAACCAAGAGCAAGTATGGCCGAGAAGAACCTAAGGTAAAAGAGGTAAAATCTTCTACTTTTAAACCTAACTCAATTAAATGTTTTAAATGCTTGGGTCATGGTCATATTGCTCCTCAATATCCCAACAAGAAAGCTATGATTGTAAGAGTGGATGAAGTTATTACCAGTGAGGATTCACAAGCTTCTTCAAGTGGGAGTGAGGATTCAAGAGGAGAAGGAAGTGAATCAAACCTAACACACGGAAAAGGAGACTTGTTGTTGATGAGGAGGATGCTTGTAAGTACATGCAAGGAGATGGATGATTTACAAAGAGAGAACATCTACCACTTAAGGTGCTTAGTGGAAGGAAAGGTATGTTCCTTAATCATTGATAGTGGTAGTTGTACAAATGTAGTTAGCACTAGGTTAGTGAGTAAATTGAACTTGAAAACTTCTTCACATCCAAAACCATATAATTGCAATGGCTTAGTGATAAAGGTGAACTAGTAGTTAATAGGTAAGTCTTGATAGCTTTCACCATAGGTAAGTATCATGATAAAGTACTTTGTGACATAGTTCCTATTAGGAAGACCTTGACAATATGATAGACATGGTAAGTATCATGATAAAGTACTTTGTAACATAGTTCCTATTAGGAAGACCTTGACAATATGATAGACATGCATTATATGATGGTTTATCTAACACTTATGTCTTTTCTCATGAAGGTAAAAAGGTTACACTTAAATCATTAAGTTCACAAGATATTTTTGAAGACCAAATAAAGATGATAATGAAAATAGAAAGTGAGAGTAAATGCCTTGGCCGAGAGTTGTAACCTAATTACAAGAAATGTCACTACACATTCTAAAGGTAAAAACAAGTGTGAAAGGTTGAAAGGAAAATGAGCTAACTTGTGTATAGCTACCCATAAGTTAAAGAGAGAGATCATCATTAGGAAATCCATATTTCTATGCTTACCTAACCTCATTTCTTTGAGCTTTCAATGTATTGGTAATCATAAGACAAATGAGGACTTGATGCTTGGGAGACCAACTATAGGGAAGTTTGAGTTTAGTTCTTTATATGATGCCTTTGTTTTTTCTTATTCCAACTTTTGTCTTAAAAATGATGTTAAGGTGTTATTTAGTGGAACATGGTCGAACCAAAGTGTTGGACTTGAAGCTGAAGAAGTCTTTCCTAGTTTTAGTTTTGATATACATGTAACCTTGATCTTTATGATAGAGTGTATATAGGAGTTTAAATGTATTGATTGTTATAGTTTAGGCTTTGAGTGTGAGTTTTTATTCAATCATTCCTTAGAGAACTTGTCTTGAATCTTGTAATTTGAGCTAGAGAAGTTGTGAACCCCATTTTGTTTTGAAAAGAACTCAAAAAACTTTGGTTTTAAGGTTTAAGCTGAAGTAATCGATTACCCTGGAGCTGTAATCGATTACCAACAGACTTAGAAAACAGGGGAACTCAACTTGCTCTGGAGTAATCGATTACCACTCCATAGTAATCGATTACTTCGTGCTTGAAATGCAGAGGAAGACAAATTTCTCTGTAGTAATCGATTACAACATCTTGTAATCGATTACCACACCAGAATTCATCTCTAAATGGTTTTGAAACCGCTTTAAATGGAACCTCTTTGATTTATTTCGGAGAGAGAGATCTTTTATGGTTTTAAAAAGAAAAGAAAGAAGAGAAAGAAAACACTGGTTTTACAAGTTCTGAAAACACTCTTCAAAGATTCAAAAAAAAAAAAAAGGATTTTTCTCAAAGAGATGAATAGTGTGTGAAGGAAGTTTTGAAGGATTGAATACCTTGCTTATCATCTTGATCAGAACATACACACAGGTGTAATCTTCACTGATCTTTATCTTTTGTTTTGTTTTGTTGTTTTGGTTTGAAACTCTTAAGAGAAGGTGTTCTCTAGGAAAAGAGTTAGAGGTTTTGAGAGGAACTTCAAAGGAGATTCTTGAAGGATTCAAGAATTGGAGAGATATGTTCTTAGGAGAAGAACATAGAGAGTTTTGAGTATTTGATTTGTTTTGTGTTTGTGTAGAAGTGATTGTATTGAACACAAGATTATAGTGGAATACCGATCGCAACAGATTGTTGGGTTGGGACTGGATGTAGGCCGAAAGCCGAACCAGTATAAATCTCTGACTACTCTCTTCTCTATACCTTGACTCTACTTTCCATTGATTTCTTGCATTATATTTTCTTGTATCTTTCCGCTGTTATATCTCTGGTACATTGTTGATAATACAAGATAAAATTGAATCGGGAAAAGCGAGAAATAGTTTTAGAAGGGAACTTGAATCTATTCACCCCCCCTCTAGATTCATATAGGGACCAACAATTGGTATCAAGAGCTTTAACTAGTAAATCACTCTAGTAATCCTTCTTAGTTCCCTATAATGGCTGGTAATCTTTTACCCTTCGCTGAAGGAGCTTCGATAAATAGACCTCCATTGTTTTGCGGTGATAACTATCCATTTTGGAAAGTTCGCATGAAGATCTTTATGGAATCTATTCACAGAAGTATCTGGCAGGCTGTGGTAAATGACTACAAAGTTCCAATAAAAATAGAAAATGGAAAAGAAATAGAGAAACCTTTTGAGGAATGGGACTTGGATGAGATTAGAAGGGCTGAAATTGACGCTAAGGCCTTAAACATCATTCACTCTGCTTTGAATTCTGATGAGTTTTTCAGGATATCTGCTTGCACAACAGCAAAAGAAGCATGGGAGCTTATCAAGGTTACCCATGAAGGTACTGCTGAGGTAAGAAGAGCTAGGAAGAACACACTCATTCAGGAGTATGAGACATTCAGAATGCTCCAAGGAGAGTCAATCATGGAAATGCAAAAGAGATTCACACACATTATTAACCATCTCAAAGGGCTTGGCAAGAACTTCATAGAAGAAGAGGTGAATGTCAAGATTCTGAAATCATTGAATAGAAAGTGGCAACCTACAAGTGACAACCATAATCAATCAAAGAACCTTGCCAAGCTATGACAAGTCTTGAACTGTTTAGAAACTCGAGAATACGAAATGGACATGACTCAAATGGCGGATGAGGAGCAGAAAGACAAAAGAGCCAAAGGAATTGCTCTCAAGATAGACAATACTGAAACTGAATCTGGATCCTCTGAAGCTGAAAGTGATTCACAAGAAGACTAAGTGAACTTAATGGTAAAGAAGTTCAGAAAGTTCATGAAGAACAACACTAAGAAGAAAATTGGTCAACCTAGAAAAGGAGTCAAGAAGCAGGATAACACTTTAGTTAAAGTAACTTGCTATGAATGTGAAAAGATTGGGCACTATAGGTCAGATTGTCCAACCTTGAAAAGAAGCAACAACACTGAAGTGAGAAAAGTTGATAGTGAAAGAAATGCCAAAAAAGAAAAGAAGAAAAAGAAGGCATACATAGCTTGGGATGAAGGCTACACATCCGAAAGTGAAAATGAGGAGGCAAATTTGTGCTTGATGGCTAAAACATCCAATGAGGTATGTGATACGAACTCAATTGTGGATGATTATGATGAATTACATTCTGCCTTTTGTGAGCTTTATAATCAAGCTGAAACCTTTGAAAAAGAAAACATAAGTCTGAAAAAGGAAATATCCATGCTAAAACAGAAAATATGTGAACTAGAAAATGATATTTCAAAGTTAAAAGAACTCAACATCTCTGCAAACTGTGTTCATATGAAACCTGGAAATACTAAGCATGCTAAATACACTTGCACATATTGCATGAAACCTAGACATAAATCATATAACTGCATGATTAAGAAGAAAGGGATTTCCAGTGGCAAATACAAATGGATTAAGAAAGTAACCTGTAGCACTAACATGCATGGACCCAAGAGAAATTGGGTACCACCAACAAAATAAGTCCTTTTTCTCTTGCAAGAAAGCCTGGACAGCAGAAGCTCAACTTGGTACTTAGAGAGTGGCTGCTCAAGGCATATGACGGGTGATAGAAGGAACCTAAGCACCTTCGCACCGAGAGAATCAGGATCTGTTGTATACGGAGACAACAACAAAGGAAAAATCATAGGCTACGGTACTGTTGGAAATAAGGCAAACACAGTGATAAAAGATGTATTGCTGGTCGATGGATTGAGGTTCAATCTACTGAGCATCAGTCAGCTATGTGACAAGAACTACAGAATTGCTTTTGATGATGAACATTGTCTCATCAACAACAAAGACTCAGATGAACTTCTCATGATTGGCAAGAGATCTAACAACATTTACATACTGGAAGTAGATCATTCTTCTCCCTACTCTACATGTTTAACTTCTAATGATAATCTGTCTTGGCTATGGCATAGGAGAATAGCACACATTGACACTTTGCATTTGAATAAGCTAGTTTCTAAAGAGTTAGTTTTTGGTCTCCCCAAGATTAGATTTTCCAAAGAAGGACTATGTGAGACTTGTCAAAAGTCCAAGCAGGCAAAAACATCTTTCAAAAATGTAAAACATGTTTCTACAAATCAGCCGCTTGAACTCTTACATTTAGACTTATTTGGTCCATCTAGGATAGCTAGTATTGGTGGAAATCTGTATGGACTAGTCATAGTAGATGACTATTCAAGATTTACTTGGGTTTTGTTTATCAAGAAAAAGGATCAAGCCTTTGGAGTTTTCAAGGTACTTGCCAAAAAGATTCAAAACAAAAAGGATTTGAAAATCAAAGCTTTGAGAAGTGATAATGGAACTAAATTTAAGAATTGCTTTTTTGAAAGGTTTTGTGAAAAACATGGGATATCACACTTCTTTTCAGCTCCAAGAACTCCACAAAAATGGAGTGGTGGAGAGGAAAAACAGTCCCTTATAGAACTTGGAAGAACCATGCTGAATGAGCATATGATGCCTAAACATTTTTGGGCAGATGCTGTGAACACTGCATGTTATGTTCTCAATAGAATCTCTATAAGACCCATTTTAAAGAAAACCCCTTATGAGCTTTTCTATAGAAGAAAACCAAACATTTCTTATTTTAAGGTTTTTGGATGCAAATGTTTTGTTTTAAACAATGGCAAAGACCTTATTGGAAAGTTTGATGCAAAGGCTGATGAAGCCATTTTCCTTGGTTATTCAAACACCAGTAAAGCATATAGAATCTTTAATAAAAGAACCATGTGCATTGAAGAATCTGTCCATATTAGATTTGATGAAACTAACACTTTCCAAAAGGAAAGATTTCTGCATGATGATGACACAGGTGAAGAGAACATGGACATTGATAACAAGCATCAGCAAATTCAACCTGACCCTGTACCAGAACAAGCAAAAGAGTGGAGGACACATAAAAACCTATCACTTGACAATGTCATTGGTGACATCCACAAAGGGGTAACTGTAACATCCCAAAAATTTAAATATAGTTTAAGAGAGGTTTTTATAACAGAGAGTGTAACATTCAAGAAATATAAAAATAATTAAAAAAATTATGAATCATTACTGTAGCTGACCGCCATACTGTAGGTGACCGCCACACTGTAGCTGACCGCCACACTGTAGCTGACCGCCATACTGTAGTTGACCGCCATACTGTAGCTGCCCGAAATTACTGTAGCTGCCCGAAATTACCTTAAAATGGTTCAAAATTCAGAATGCCCGAAATTACTGTAGCACCGCCTTTAGGAAGGTTATAAATAGGGCTTAGAGGTTTCAAATGAAGATACAACCCAAAGATTACTCTTACATTCTCTCAAACTATCTTCTCTACAAAAAACCTTTCTATACTTTCTCCACCTTAGGAAGAAATCTCTCCAACCAAGGAAGGAGCACGTAAGTAGAGGAAGAATATAGGAAGCTAGGAGAAACCAGTAAGGGACTTTTCCTTATCCTTCTTTTCTATCCTTTGTTTTGTTGGTACTTTCATTATCTTTCTTTAGTTTCTTGCAGTAAGGGGATCTTTCCTTATCCTCCTTTTCTATTCTTTGATTCTCTTACTACTTTCACTCTCTTTCTTTGGTTGTTCCATTATCTTTCTTTGAATCCTTGATGTTTCTTTTCTTCATCCTTCTTACAATCCTTTTAATTCTTTAAGATCGTGTTTTCTTTTTTTGATTTTACTATTCGTCTTATGGACTATTCATATGAATAGTAAAATACTATTCGTCTGATGGACTATTCATATGAATAGTAAAATACTATTAAATCGATGCACTTATTTATATGAATAGTAAAATACTATTCGAATCGATGCATATTCATGTGAATGATGCATTTATGAGATACTATTCATATAAATAGTAAAATACTATTCGCCGATGCACTTATTCATATGAATAGTAAATTACTATTAAATCGATCTGATATTTATGTGAATAGTATTGTTCGCGAGATACTATTCATATAAATAGTAAAATACTATTAAATCTGATCTGATATTCACGTGAATAGTCTCGCTGTGAGATACTTGTTCATATGAATAGTAAAATCCTATTAAATCGATGCAATCGTTCATATGAATAATAATATACTATTCGTCTTATGACTATTCATATGAATAGTAAAATACTATTCGTCTTATGTACTATTAATATAAATAGTAAAATACTATTCGTCTGATGAACTATTCATATGAATAGTAAAATACTATGCGTCTGACACACTGTTCACGTGAATAGTAAAATTAAGGAAGAAATGTGTCAGTGTCACAAATTTGTTCATAAACGTGTTCTCAATACAATAGTTTATGTGTCACAAACACAAATTTATGGTGGTACATGGTTGTTTTATTATACATTCAAGTATAACTTGTTTTGTACAAAATATGCAATTACTTTGTGAATTGGATGTGATTAAGTGGTGACATGCATGGTTGCATTGAAATAATGATGGACTTGAATTGTTTAATGACCGA
The DNA here is from genome assembly GCA_026586105.1 of Hylodesmum podocarpum. Lineage (NCBI taxonomy): Eukaryota > Viridiplantae > Streptophyta > Magnoliopsida > Fabales > Fabaceae > Hylodesmum > Hylodesmum podocarpum. Next base: position 918,071 of record JALJEV010000118.1, on the reverse strand, counting down.
TTGGAAATGCCTAGTGGAGAGGCAATATTCTAAGATTGCTTGGTGAATGGGCAATACTTAGAATGAAGTGAGATGAAGATGACCTGGTGGAAAGGTCAATATCTGAAATATAATGAAGGTCATTATACAATTCAAGGTCCTAGAACATGTTGCATTGATGATTGGATAGTAGTAGACCAAGTCCGTAAGTCACGGATTCCCGTCTGAGTGAGTGGAATGTCGTGGACTGGGGGGTTCTCTTGGTGGGGAAATTGCCCTGCTCATGATGATCAAACGTTGCGGGGGAGGTCCTGCCGGACACTGAGGGAACTCGACAAATTACGGAGTGTCTACCTCTCGGTGGGTCGATTGAGTGTGAGAATCGATGCCCCAGGCTATTTTCGCTGGAGGCGCCACATTGCATTTCGAGTGAAGAGTGAAAATGCATGGTGAAGGTGCATGCATCATGTAGGCTTAGGAGCATACATTAGTGATGGTGTGTTTGATTAAATGGAATTCATGCCTGAATCATTGATTGTGATTGATGGTTTGTTTGATTTGGTTGTTGATTGCCTTACTATGTGATTGATATTTTGATGATCATGGATATGTGTGGAAGTATTATTCTAAAAATGATATTTTCGATGAAATTTCTAAATTTATAAAAGAAAAGGTTTTCCTTGAACTACAATCAATTTTTTATGGTTAAGGAAATCTCACCCTTGCATTTTGTGTTTTTAACACCTGTGATGATCTCGAATAACGTTCGGGGGAGCAGATTTGCAGGGTTAAGAAGATGTGGATGTTTCCAATGATTGTTGATACTCTCTTGCCGAGAAGATGTTTTGTTATGTTTGGGGGTAGATTTGCTAAGTAAGTAGAGAGAAAATTATGTAGAATAATAAAATGACAAAGTTATATAACCTAGATGTAATGACCTTTGAATATTATGTAATAAAAGTGTTGTTTCCTAAATCTCTCTTTTATTTATTACATCATTAACAATCTTAAATTACTAATTAAAAATAAGATAAGTAAGTAAATAAGAGGGGGGTGTTACAGTAACTACTAGATCCTCACGAAACTTGTTTTGCTATGATACTGCCTTTGTGTCACAGGTAGAACCAACCAGTATAGAAGAAGCCTTGAACAATGAATTTTGGATCATGGCTATGCAAGAAGAACTTAACCAGTTCAAAAGGAATGGAGTTTGGGAACTTGTTCCAGACAAGGGCAATATGAACATCATAGGTACAAAATGGGTTTTCAAGAACAAATTGAGTGAAGAAGGAGTTGTGGTAAGAAACAAAGCAAGACTTGTGGCAAAAGGATACAATCAACAAGAAGGGATTGACTTTGAAGAAACCTTTGCTCCTGTTGCAAGACTTGAAGCTGTTAGACTACTCCTGGCATATGCTTGCATCAACAATTTCAAATTATACCAGATGGATGTAAAGAGTGCATTCCTGAATGGTTATATCAATGAAGAAGTCTATGTAGCTCAACCACCAGGATTCATAGATGCTACTTGGCCTACACATGTCTACAAACTTCATAAAGCCTTGTATGGGTTAAAGCAGACCCCTAGGCAATGGTATGACAGACTGAGTAAGTTTCGCATATCTAAAGGATTCCACAGAGGTAAAGTAGATAAGACTTTGTTCATTAAGAACAAGTCTGACTACATTCTATTGGTTCAAATTTATGTTGATGACATTATCTTTGGATCATCTAACCAACAACTTTGTGAAAGATATGCAGGAAGAATTTGATATGTCTATGATTGGAGAACTGAGTTTCTTCTTAGGACTTCAAATCAAGCAAATGGAAGGTGGCACTTTCATACATCAGGCTAAGTATACTAAAGAACTTCTTAAGAAATATGATATGACAAATTGCAAAATGTCTAATACACCTATTTCTACTAATACTTATCTTGAGATTGATGAAACAGGTGATGAAGTTGATACTACCCTATACAGAGGTGTTATAGGATCTTTACTTTATCTAACAACCAGTAGACCTGATATCATGTTTTCTGTATGTTTATGTGCTAGATTTCAATCTACACCTAAGCAATCTCATTGGTTAACAGTGAAGAAGATTCTTAAATACCTAAAAGGAACAATAAGTTGTGGACTATGGTATCCAAAAGGAACCTCACCACTACATGTTGGTTTCAATGACTCTGATTTTGCAGGTAGCAAAACGGATAGGAAAAGCACTAGTGGCACATGTCACATCTTCGGAGAATGCTTGATATCTTGGAATAGCAGAAAGCAAGCTTGCGTAGCACTATCAACTGCAGAAGCAGAATATGTACCTGCGAGAAGTTGCTGTGCTCAAGCAATTTGGTTGAAACACCAACTTGAGGACTTTGGGCTAAAGATAGATCACATTCCCTTGAAATGCGACAACACAAGCGCAATAAGTATCACAAGGAATCCTGTGCTGCACTCAAGAACCAAACACATTGAAGTCAGACATCACTTTATTAGAGATCACATCGAAAAAGGAGATTGTAACATTGAATTAATAGACACGGAGAATCAATTAGCGGATATATTTACAAAGGCATTACCAAAGGAAAGGTTCTACAAACTTAGATCAAACCTCGGTATATTGAGTGAGGAACATCTAAACTAAACCTTCTTACTTGATTACACTTATCCAAAACTCTGTTTTTGTGAAATTTTTTTGTGAAAAACCTTCTTCTGATAGAAATAATCGATTACCAAGGGAGGATAATCGATTACTTCATGTGAAATTCACTCTAGGAAGGCTTTTGGGACTGAGATAATCGATTACCACGACCTGTAATCGATTACCAAAGCACCAGTTTTCAAAATTGTAAGAAAAACCCCCTGGAGTAATCGATTACCACGAGCGAATCGATTACCACGTAACATGCTTTTGAATGTTTTTGAGGAATCTATCGGAGTAATCGATTACCCATTTACGAATCGATTACCACATTTTTTCTCGTTTTTTCCTTCTTCCTCTATATAAGAAACTCGAGATAATCGATTTCCAACTGCCGTAATCCATTACCTCGTTCTTGGGCTAATCTTTTGGGCTTTGTTCTCTTTTATAAGAAGTACAGGTGTGACTCTTCAATTCACCACTCAACCTCTTACTTCGAAACCCTTCATCTTCTTTCTCCAAACCCTAGTTTTCTTTCTCAACAATGGAAGAACAAGGTAAAGGAAAGAGAATCAAAATGAGGGCAAACCGCTACAGCCAAGAGGAGATCAAAGGAAAGAAAAAGGTGGGAGAATCCTCCAAGAGGAAGAAACCTACCACCTCGGAGCAGCAACCGGAAATTCCTCCTCCACAACCACAAGTATCAGAAGTCAACCGGTGGTTCACTTCAAAGGGACAAGAGACACGGTTCAATCTGGATTTTGCGAACAAGGGTCTAGTTCCTCCGAAGATACTTGACCTTGGATGGCTTGACAATCAGAGTTTCACATTCCAAACCTTCTTGAGGCAGCAGCATTTGGAGAGGTTTGTAGGGCTTGAAAGGATTCATCTATCCAGATTTGGTTCGAGTTTTCTACTCCAATCTTAAACCGAATATGGAGAGGCAAACCGTGACCTCTCGAAATCAAAGGTATCAAAATCTCCCTAACCCCCGCACACTTTTTGGATATTGGCTTTGGAATTCGAAAGGAAGGATTATAGCACATGCGGACAAGCTCGGAGAGAAAGGGTTTGATTTGCAAAAAGATTCCTTCTTCATGAGCATTCTGAGGAACCCTCAACACCTGGGAAGAGGAAAGAAATTCTAAAAGAGCATCGGGCAAGAAAGTTACCTATAATATTGGTGGCCTCACGTGCCAGATGATCGACTACTTCACTACACTTTTTTTGCTTGGATCTTGGCTACAAGAGGAGCAAACCATGCCCATTGAGGCGAGGAAGACATGATCCTCATTCTTTGCTTTGAAGAACAACATTCAAGTAGATTGGACTCATGTGATCATGGACAACATCTTGAAGACAAGGAGACTTCTTGATAATAAGTGTCCTTACTCTCTCTTTATTTCTAAACTAATTGAAATTTTTCAGATAGACACTACTGATGAAGCAAGAGAGTTAGTCAAGGATGTTCATGTCATCGGCGATGGAGCACTGAAGAAGATGAGACTCATCAAAACCGATGCTGGATGGATCACAAGAGAGGAACAACAGGCGTTTCCACAACAAGAGCATAAAGGAGCACAACAAGAGTAAGAGGAAGCACATCATGAAGATATGGATGAAGACAATTCTGGAGAGTACATTCCACATTCTCGCTTCGAATCTATTATGATAGACCGGATGGATGAATTGGAAGCGGCGTCAACAAACGCATTGATGATCCGGAAAGCGACGATCTGCACTTCCTAGAAATGAAGGACTTGATGGAGACTATTATGGAACGACTCAACCAGGATGATGACGACTCAGACTAGTAACTTCATCTCTACTTCTCTCTTTTGATTTGATATACCAAATAGGGGGAGTAGTATATGTATGTAGTTAATGGTTTTTTAGTTGTTTAGTCTTTTTATATTTGATTGCTCTGTTTTGAATTGCTCTGTTTACTCTTTTGAACTGTTTTTTTTAGAAGTTTTTGTAATCGTTTTTTTGAATCTGTTTGTACCTAAGCATCTGACTTAGGGGGAGCAGATTAACACATTTGAAACTATTGGATGACTGTAATAACTAGATTTTAAAATTTCTACAAATGATTGTCTTTATATATTTCTGAGAATTGATATTTGTGACATGAGTTGGATGGTACATATAACTGTATGTGAATTGCTGAATAGAAGTGATAGAAAAAGGAAAAGAAAAACACTAACATTGCAGGACACATCAAAGCCATCATCATCTACATAAATGATCAACTACACAAGATTTGGTACATCAAAACCAAAAAGGGGGAGATTGTTGGACTTGAAGCTGAAGAAGTCTTTCCTAGTTTTAGTTTTGATATACATGTAACCTTGATCTTTATGATAGAGTGTATATAGGAGTTTAAATGTATTGATTGTTATAGTTTAGGCTTTGAGTGTGAGTTTTTATTCAATCATTCCTTAGAGAACTTGTCTTGAATCTTGTAATTTGAGCTAGAGAAGTTGTGAACCCCATTTTGTTTTGAAAAGAACTCAAAAAACTTTGGTTTTAAGGTTTAAAATTTGAAGTAATCGATTACCCTGAGCTGTCGATTACCAACAGACTTAGAAAATAGGGGAACTCAACTTGCTCTGGAGTAATCGATTACCACTCCATAGTAATCGATTACTTCGTGCTTGAAATGCAGAGGAAGACAAATTTCTCTGTAGTAATCGATTACCAACATCTGTAATTGATTACCACACCAGAATTCATCTCTAAATGGTTTTGAAACTGCTTTAAATGGAACCTCTTTGATTTATTTCGGAGAGAGAGATCTTGTGTGGTTTTAAAAAGAAAAGAAAGAAGAGAAAGAAAACACTGGTTTTACAAGTTCTGAAAACACTCTTCAAAGATTCAAAAAAAAAAAAAAAGATTTTTCTCAAAGAGATGAATAGTGTGTGAAGGAAGTTTTGAAGGATTGAATACCTTGCTTATCATCTTGATCAGAACATACATACAGGTGTAATCTTCACTGATCTTTATCTTTTGTTTTGTTTTGTTGTTTTGGTTTGAAACTCTTAAGAGAAGGTGTTCTCTAGAAAAAGAGTTAGAGGTTTTGAGAGAGGAACTCTCAAAGGAGATTCTTGAAGGATTCAAGAATTGGAGAGATATGTTCTTAGGAGAAGAACATAGAGAGTTTTGAGTATTTGATTTGTTTTGTGTTTGTGCAAAAATTGTATTGAACACAAGATTATAGTGGAATACCGATCGCAACAGATTGTTGGGTTGGGACTGGATGTAGGCCGAAAGCCGAACCAGTATAAATCTCTGACTACTCTCTTCTCTATACCTTGACTCTACTTTCCATTGATTTCTTGCATTATATTTTCTTGTATCTTTCCGCTGTTATATCTCTGGTACATTGTTGATAATACAAGATAAAATTGAATCGGGAAAAGCGAGAAATAGTTTTAGAAGGGAACTTGAATCTATTCACCCCCCTTTAGATTCATATAGGGACCAACAAGCTCTCCTAGGGTTTCTTCAAAGAACCTTGAATCTTATCTTGGTCCATGACTTAAGTGGCGATTCTTCTACATAGCTTATTGAATCCATGATCCATGGCGCTACCATGCTTCTAAACCTCCTTCCATTTTTGCTTCCTTCTTCCTTTGTGTCAAATCGTGAGTCTATTTGCTTATTCCGCAAGCTACACTTGTATTTGAGTGAGGAAACCACTTGGTGAATTAAGATGGGGCACCCCTTGTGAATTCTGTGAAGATCTCCATCATAACTTCACGGGTTTGCATCAATACTGTTCACAAACTCTTCACAAAGTACTTGATTAGATGATCCAAAGATGATGTCATCAACATAAACTTGAACCAATAATATGTAGTTAGATTTGTTTTTTATGAACAAAGTTTTATCTACTTTACCTCTGTGGAAATCTTTTGATATGAGAAACTTACTTAGTCTTTCATACTGTTGCCTAGGGGCTTGCTTTAGCCCATATAAAGCTTTATTCAGTCTGTAAACATGCTTAGGCCAAGTAGTATCTGTGAAACCTAGTGGTTGAGCTACATAGACTTCTTCATTGATGTAGCCATTTAGAAATGCGCTTTTCACATCCATCTGAAATAGTTTGAAGTTATTAATACATGCATAATCAAGGAGTAGTCTTACTGCTTCAAGTCTAGCAACTGAAGCGAAGGTTTCCTCAAAGTCAACTCCTTCTTGTTGATTGTAACCTTTGGCTACCAGTCTAGCGTTGTTTCTAACTATAACTCCATCTTCATTGAGTTTATTTTTGAATACCCATTTGGTGTTGATAACGTTCATATTGCTTTTGTTTGGAACAAGTTTCCATACTTCATTCCTTCTTAATTGGTTCAATTCCTCTTGCATAGCCATGATCCAGAATTCGTTGCTTAAGGCCTCTTCAATGCTAGAGGGTTCAACCTGTGACACAAAAGCATTGATATAACAAAAGAGATTTAGGGAGGATCTAGTGGTTACTCCTCTTTGGATGTCACCAATGACATTATCCAGAGATAAGTTTCTTGGAGTCCTTCATTCTTTTGGTTGAGTTGGCATTAGAGATGTTTGTTCTTGCTGATGTTGTTGTTCATTTTCTGTGCCCGTTTCACATGTTTCATCATCATTACGTAGTAAGCTTTCCTTTTGGAAAGTGTTAGTTTCATCAAATCTAATGTGGACTGTCTCTTCTATACACAATGTTCTTTTGTTAAAGACCATATATGCTTTACTTGTATTTGAATATCCAATGAAAATGGCTTCATCAGCTTTTGTATCAAATTTTCCAATATGGTCCTTGCCATTGTTTAAAACATAGCACTTGCATCCAAAAACCTTAAAATAAGAAATGTTTGGTTTTCTGCCATTGAAAAGGGGTTTTCAGCAAAATAGGTCTTATAGATACTTTGTTAAGAACGTAGCATACTGTATTTACAGCATATGCCCAAAAGTATTTAGGCATCCTTTGCTCATTTAGCATAGTCCTTCCTAGTACTATAAGAGATCTGTTTTTCCTCTCCACCACTCCATTCTGTTGAGGAGTTCTGGGAGCTGAAAAGTAGTGTGTGATCCCATACTTTTCGCAAATATTTTCAAAAGAACTGATTTTAAGTTCAGATCCATTATCACTTTTCAAGGTCTTGATTTTCAAATCCTTTTTGTTTTGAATTTTCTTGGCAAGTATTTTAAAAGCGCCAAAAGCTTGATCCTTTTAGAAGATAAACAAAACCCAAGTAAACCTTGCGTAGTCATCTACAATGACCAACCCATAAAGATTACCACCTAAATTGGTTGTCCTTGATAGACCAAATAAGTCTAAGTGCAAAAGTTCAAGAGGCTGAGTAGTAGAAACATATTTGATACTTTTGAAAGATGTTTTTGCCTACTTGGACTTTTGACAAGCCTCACAAAGTCCTTCTTTAGAAAACTTCAGTTTTGGTAATCCAATGACTAAGTCTTTAGACACTAGTTTATTTAAATGCAGTATATCAATGCGCAATCCTTCTATGCCATAACCATGACAAATTATCATTTGATGTTAAACATGCAGAGTAAGAAGATGAGTGATCTATTTCTAGAATATAGATATTGTTAAATCTCTTACCAACCATGAGTAGCTCATCTGAGTCTTTGCTACTTATTAGACAGTGCTCATCATCAAATGCTATTATGTAATTCTTGTCGCATAGTTGACTAATACTCAGAAGATTAAACTTCGATCCATAAATAAGAAGTACATCTTCTATGACTGTGTTTACTTTGTTCCCAACTGTACCAAAACCAAGGATTCTACCTTTATTGTTATCTCCATACATTATTGATCCTGTCTCTCTTGGTGTAAAGGTGCTAAGATTTCTTTTGTCACCTGTCATATGCCTTGAACAGCCGTTATCCAAGTACCAAATTGAGTTCTTGTTGTTCAGGTTTTCCTGCAAGAGAGAAGAGTTTATTTTGTAGTTGGTACCCAACCTTTCTTGGGTCCAGTCAGGTTAGTGCTATAGTTTTCCTTTCTGATCCATTTATACATACCACTGGAGATACCTTTCTTTCTAATCATGCAGCTAAAAGCATTATGACCATGTTTCATACAGTAGGTGCATGTCAAGTTGGCATTGTTGGACTTAAAGTTTGAAGATGCGTTTGTTCTTCTCTTAGTGTTTTGATTTTGATGTTATGGAATTGTGGTTTCTCTTAGATGAAATGTAATTAAGTTCTTTCTATGTATTGTGTGTTGAGCTTAGGCATGTTTGTGTTTGATTCTTTGTTTGGATAACTCAGGGAGTTTTTGCTATCTTGTGTGTGATTACTCATTTGACAAATGGTTGATTTCCTTTTCTTAAAACAAGTCTTGAAAAACCTTTGGGAACCAATTGAGGTAATAGATTGCCAACAAGAGGTAATCAACTACCAAACAATAGGTAACAAAGTGTGGAAATCCATTTGTTCACTGAAGTAATCGATTACCAACAATAGGTAATCGATTACCTCAGTGAAGAATGCAATCTTGAGTGATTTTTGAGCATGGTAATCGATTACCAACAATAGGTAATCGATTACCATGCTCAAAAATCACTCAAGATTGCATTCTTCACTGAGGTAATCGATTACCCTCCCTAGGTAATCGATTACCAAGTCCTCCTTCTCTGAAGTAATCAATTACCCTCCCATGGTAATCGATTACCTGAGTTTTCCCACTAAGGTAATCGATTACCCTCATCTGGTAATCGATTACCTGTGTTGTGCTCTCTGGGGTAATCGATTACCCTCCCCTGGTAATCAATTACCACGTTCAAAAATGTACCCAAAACCTAACTTTATGAACGGCTATTTTAATCGATTACCCACTTATTGTAATCGATTATCTTGACCGTTGAGCCCTCAGTTTGCCAAAAACAAGCTTCAAACTTCATCTTTAAAAGGCTCTTTGATGCAAATCTTGGGAGAACTCTTGGAACTAATTCTTTTGAACATATTCTTACACTTTCATATGCTTTGAAATCAGAGTTTATCATATCTTTCCAAGAAACTCAAAGAGAACTTGTAGAGCTGATTTTGTTTTCCAAAGAAAAGGCAAACATGTTGTATTTCTCTGTTTGGGTGGCATTCTTTGTGCATTCCTTGTGATCAGACCAACACATCAGGTGTATTCTAAACTGATCTTTACTTGTTTCTTTGTTTACTGAGTTGTTGCTCTAGGAGAGAGGTCTCTCTAGATAGAGTAAGTGTATTTGAGAAGTGTTTTCTTAAAGGTTTGATCTTGGGTGTGCCAAGATCAGGGAAGAACTGTTCTTTAGGTTGAAGAACAGGTTTTGGGTGTTTTGATTTCGTTTTTGTGTTGCTTGTTGCAGAGTGAATGTAAAAGAACACAAAAGGGATCATTTGATAGTGGAAATCCAATCGCAAATTGTTGGGTTGGGACCGGACGTAGGCAATTGGCGAACCAAGTATAGATCAGCGTGTGCACTCTTCTCTTCCTTATCCTCTTTACAGTTTCCCTTATATTGATTTTATCATTGATTAAATTCTGCAGTATATTTGACAACTGTATTGATAATCAACTTAGTAATAGATACGGTAATTGAATCAGTAATAGAATCGGTAATTGATACGGTAATTGATAGGTGAATCTAGAACCAATTTGTTTGAATTCGAAAGGAATTAGAATCTTGCGAAATTCGGGTAAAATTGAACAAGAATCTATTCACCCCCCCTCTAGATTCATACACAGGGACCAACAATTGGTATCAGAGCTACTTCCAGTAAGTTGCTCTAGAATTTGATCCATAATGGCCAGTAATCAATTACCATTTGCTGAAGGTGCCTCTATAAATAGACCTCCTCTATTTTGTGGTGATAACTATCCTTTTTGGAAAGTTAGGATGAAAATATTTATGGAGTCTATTCATAGAAGCATTTGGCAAGCGGTAGTAACTGATTTCAAAATCCCCACTTATATAGTTGATGGAAATGAATTAGAAAAACCATTTGAAAAGTGGGAACCAGAAGAAATTAGGAGAGCTGAAAATGATGCTAAGGCTTTAAACATTATACATTCTGCGTTAAACTCTGACGAATTTTTTAGAATTTCAGCTTGCAACACAGCAAAAGAAGCGTGGGATCTAATAAGGGTCACACATGAAGGAACTGCTGAAGTACGAAGGGCAAGGAAGAATACCTTGATCCAAGAGTACGAAACATTCAGAATGGCACAAGGCAAGTCCATAATGGATATGCAGAAACGATTCACACACATTGTGAATCATCTTAAAGCACTTGGTAAGATATTCGTTGAAGAAGAAGTCAATGTAAAGGTGCTGAAATCCTTGAGCAGAAAATGGAAACCAACTGTCACAGCAATCACCGAATCAAAGAACTTAGCATTGATGACCAGTGCAGAGTTATTTGGTAAGTTAAGGGAATACGAAATGGATATGTCCCGTATTGCTGATGAAGAACAAAAAGATAAGAAAGCCAAAGGTCTAGCACTAAAAATGGAAGACACAGCTAGTGAGAGTGATGCATCATCAAGCTGTGGTAATGAGTCTGAGCTAGAAAACATGAATCTCATGGTAAGAAAATTCAAAAAGTTCATGAGGAAGAACAATGACAAAAAGAGATTCAACAATTCAAGAAAAGGCTTCAAGAGGAATGAAGGTTCATCTTCAAAGGTCACATGTTATGAGTGTGGAAAGATGGGACATTACAAATCTGAGTGTCCCAATATCAAGAAAAGCAACAGCAGTGAACCAAGAAGAGTAGAACATGAGGAAAGGCCCAAGAAGGATAAATATAGAAAGAAAAAGGCCTACATTGCTTGGGAAGAAAATGACTCCTCATCCTCTAGTGAGAGTGACAACAAAGAAGCAAATCTATGTCTCATGACAAAACCAACTTCAGATGATGAGGTAAGTGATTCTGATTCATCTGTACAAGATTATGATGAGCTATATAATGCTTTTTGTGAACTCTTCAAGGAAGCTGAAAGAATAGAAAAATTGAACAAAGTTTTGAAAAACAATATTTCTAATTTAGAAAATGATATTTCTGTTTTAAAAACTAATGTTCAAAATCTTGAAAAAGAAAATAATGCCTTGAAACTACCTTGTTCAAAGTGTAAGTCTTTTAATGCCTCTTTGAAAAAGAATAATGTGAAGTTCTCTGCATTTAAACAAACCAGAAATAATAGAACTTTCTCATGTAGTTATTGTATGAAACCTGGACATAACTCTTACAACTGCATGATTAGAAAGAAAGGTATACATAGTGGATTGTTTAAATGGATTAGGAAAGATTATCACAGTTCTAACATGCATGGACCCAACAAAGTTTGGGTACCAAAATCAAAGTGATATCTTATTCTCAGTAGGTGGTGTGCTTGAGAGCCAAACACTCAACTTGGTATTTGGATAGTGGCTGCTCAAGACATATGACCGGGAGACAAGAGCAATTTTATCTCCTTCAAATCAAAGAATCGGTTCGAAGAAGTATATGGAGATAATAACAAAGGGAAAATTCTGGGTATTGGTGTTGTTGGAGACAAATCCAATCCTGTCATTGAAGATGTACTGCTTGTGGAAGGATTGAGATACAATCTTCTGAGTATTAGCCAACTCTGTGACAAAGGTTATCATGTGTCATTTGATCAAGGAAGCTGCAAAATTAGTAGCAGTAAATCAAATGAGGTACTAATGATTGGTAAGAGACATGGTAACATATACATCCTTGAACTTAATCATTCATCATCATATCATGCATGCCTTGCATCAAATGATGATATATCTTGGCTTTGGCATAGGCGATAAAGCACATATTGATGTTCATCAACTTAATAGACAGTCACCTAAGAATTTAGTGGAAGGGTTACCTGACTTAAAGTTCAATAGAGAAGGTCTTTGTGATGCATGTCAAAAGGGCAAGCAGTCTAGAAACTCTTTTAAATCTAAAAATATTGTTTCAACTTCTAGACCACTTGAGCTATTGCACATGGATTTGTTTGGACCCTCTAGAACTGCTAGTTTAGGTGGAAACCTATATGGACTAGTTTTAGTAGATGACTACTCTAGATTTACTTGGGTTGCATTTATACCAAGTAAAGACAATGCCTTCAAAGTTTTCAAAGTTATTGCGAAAAGGATACAAAACGAAAAAGATTTGAAAATTAAGTCCCTTAGGAGTGATCATGGAGGTGAATTTGAAAATGAATCTTTTGAAAAGTTTTGTGAAAAATATGGAATTAATCACAATTTTTCCGCACCAAGAACTCCACAACAAAACGGAGTTGTTGAGAGGAAAAATAGATCTTTAGTAGAACTAGCTAGAACTATGTTAAATGAAAATGATTTGCCAAAATATTTTTGGGCAAATTTGGCGTTTCCACTTTGCTTATGTATGTTCTAAATAGAATTGTGATTCGTCCTATATTAAAGAAAACCCCCTATGAACTTTATATGGACAAAAAGCCTAATATTTCTCATTTTAAAGTATTTGACTGCAAATGTTTTGTTCTGAATAATGGCAAAGAACCCCTTGGTAAGTTTGATGCCAAGGCGGATGAGGCAATTTTTATTGGGTATTCATCAACTAGTAAATCATATAGAGTTTATAATAAAAGAAGAATGTGCATTGAGGAATCTGTGCATGTAAAGTTTGATGAATCTAACAATCCCCAAAAGGGAAGTGTTCTTGTTGATGATGATGAAAGTACAGGTGAAGACAGCAGTAGTAAACCTCAAGAACAGCAAGATCCACCAACCATTTCTCATGAACAGCCAAAAGAATGGAGGAAACCAAGAGACTTATCTCTTGACAACATCATTGGTGACATTCATAAGGGAGTATCTATTAGATCTTCCTATAATATGTTCTGTGATGATTATGCATTTGTATCTCAATTTGAACCCTCTAATGTTGATGATGCTATTAATGATGAATTTTGGATGAATGCTATGCATGAGGAGTTGAATCAATTTAAAAGGAATGATGTTTGGGAATTAGTTCCTTTTAATAGAGATATGAATATAATTGGAACAAAATGGGTGTTTAAGAATAAGTTAGATGAGAATGGAATTGTGGTTAGGAATAAGGCTAGACTAGTAGCAAAGGGTTATAACCAACAAGAAGGAATAGATTTTGGTGAAACATATGCCCTTGTTGCTAGATTAGAAGCTGTGAGGGTTTTACTTGCTTTTGCCTGTATTCATGATTTTAAACTGTATCAAATGGATGTTAAAAGTGCTTTTTTAAATGGCTATATCAATGAGGAAGTTTTTGTTTCACAACCTCCTGGATTTACTGACTTTAGTTACCCTGAACATGTATATAAACTTAAGAAGGCCCTCTATGGTCTTAAGCAAGCCCCTAGACAATGGTATGAAAGATTAAGTACATTTCTTTTGTCAAAAGGGTATCACAGAGGAAATGTTGACAAGACTCTCTTTATTAGAAAGAAGTCTAACTGCATTTTATTGGTTCAAGTGTATGTTGATGATATTATTTTTGGATCAACCAATAAATCTCTGTGTGAAGAATTTGTGGCAAGCATGAAGGGTGAGTTTGATATGTCCATAATGGGAGAACTCAAATTCTTCCTAGGACTACAAGTCAAACAACTAAAGGAAGGAATCTTCGTTCATCAAGCAAAGTACACTAAGGAATTACTGAAGAAATTTGACATGGATAGTTGTAAAATCTCTAATATCCCTATGTCAACTAATCTCTATTTAGATAATGATGCCGCTGGATTAGGAGTAGACCAAACCAAATATAGAGGGATCATTGGATCACTTTTATATCTTACAAGAAAGACGACATAATGTTCGGTGTTTGTGTTTGTGCAAGATTTCAATCTGCACCTAAACAATCACACATGAATGCTGTAAAGAGAATTTTGAAATACCTTAAAGGAACTACAAACTGTGGTTTGTGGTATCCTAAGGGAACATCCCCTAGTTTGGTAGGTTTTAGTGATGCAGATTTTGCTGGATGCAAAACTGATAGAAAAAGCACAAGTGGAGTATGTCATTTGTTTGGAGAATGCTTAGTCTCTTGGTATAGCAAGAAACAAGCATGTGTTGCTCTATCAACAGCTGAGGCAGAGTATGTAGCTGCTGGTAGCTGCTGTGCTCAAACCATTTGGTTGAAGCAACAACTTGAGGATTTTGGACTAAAGCTTGATCACATTCCTATCAAATGTGACAACACAAGTGCAATTAGTATCACTAAGAACCCGGTCTTACACTCAAGAACAAAGCATATAGAAGTGCGTCATCATTTTATAAGAGATCATGTTGAGAAAGGAGATTGTGTAGTAGAGTTCATTGATACAGAGAATCAACTTGCGGATATCTTCACAAAACCTCTACCAAAGGAGAGGTTTTTCAAACTTAGAACCAATCTTGGTATACTAAGTGAAGAACATCTCTCATGAAATCCCTAAGTATAGAAAGATGAATCATTCACTATGCTTAAACAAAGTATGAATTCATTACATAACATGATCATGACCAATTGTGTGATAAAACATGTGAAATTAAGTGTTTTTTCAAAATTTTCATGAATTTTCATGTGTAGTAATCGATTACCAGCTTTGGGTAATCGATTACCATAAGTGAAGTCTCTGATGTAATCGATTACCATACATAGGTAATCGATTACCAGTGTGAGGTCCTCTGATGTAATCGATTACCATACATGGGTAATCGATTACCAAGGTTGGGGTCTCTGATGTAATCGATTACCACGACAGGGTAATCGATTACCATGGGTTCAAAGTTCACATTTTGGGTTTTTGCTATAAGCAGTAATCGATTACCACGACAGGGTAATCGATTACCTTCGTCCCTGGATAGATTTTCTCTGCAAAATCTTTGCTCTGGGCTTAATCTTTTGAGTTTCCCTTGAGCCCAATACCTAGATTCAATGTATCTAGTCCCTATTGTGAACTTATTAGAAGCTATTTTTTTTTTAATTAGGGTTCATTCTCACAAAACCTAGATCTGAAAACCCTTTCACTTTCTAAAACCTAAGAACCCCCTTCTTCATCTTCAACCCTCATTCTCACCTTCATCCACAACAATGGAAGAGCAAGGCCGAGGAAAGAGAGTTAAATCAATCGGTCACAAGCCACGCCCAAACATTCCAAAGAAAGGAGAATCCTCTTCCAAGAGGAAGACACCTGCTACCTCGGGAGAAGGCATGCCTCGTCCTCACAATCCATGGTTCACTTCTTCTGAGCTAGAGATTTTGCAAATAGTGAACTTGTTCCCTCAAAGATATTGGATTTTAACTGGTTGGGGAATCAAGGATTCACTTTTCAGACTCTTCTCCGAGATCAGAATTTGGAGAAGTTTGTTGGCTTGAAGGGTGATATCTACCCTGACTTGGTGAGGGTCTTTTACTCAAATCTCACAAAGGATCAAATCAATGGAACAATATCCTCTGAGGTAAAAGGTAAATCCATAGTCATAGACTCTAATATCTTCTTTCAATTTGCTGGATTTACAAATGAGGGTATGACCCCTTCTGTTGAGAATCTGAGATATGAAGGATTTGACCTTCAAAGGGATTCTTTCTATATGAGTCTGTGAAGAATCTGAAGGATGAGGAAGGCGCGAGAAGGCGACGAAGAGGTCAAGGAAGGAAGGTGACCTACAATATCAGTGGTCTGAACGCCGATGACCGTCTCCTTCATTACACCATTGTGTGGATTTTGGCTGCTAGGGGTACTAACCATGCTCAAATAACAGAGGAAGATATGGTTTTAATGGCAGCTTTGAAGAATGGTCTTCAAGTTGATTGGGCTGAAGTTGTAATGGATAATATGGTTAAGGCAAGAAGGTTGCTTGACTACAAATGCCCTTATGCTTTATTTGTCTCCCGTTTGCTTGAGCACTTTCAAGTAGATGTCTCTAATGAAAACAAAGAGCTGGTGAAAGATATTCACATAATTAGAGATATGGCATTAAAGAAGATGCGTTTGGTGAAAACGGAAGCTGGCTGGGTTTCAAGAGATGAAGTCTCACAACAACATCAACCAGAGGCTAACCCTCCTGCTGATGATGATGATGATTCAAGGGCTGGGGAATATATTCCTAAGTCCCGATTTGAGTCCATTATCATTGATAGGTTGGATGAGATTGAAAAACGCATTCAAGAGACGGATGAAGCGAATGAAGAACGTTTTGAGGAGCTGAAAGAGATGATGGAGTCTCTTCATGCTAGGTTTGACACGATGTAGACTTCCCTTTGTATCTCTTCTCCCTTTTTGCTTATTGATATACCAAATAGGGGGAGAATAGAGAATAGGTTATCCTACTTAGGGGGAGCATAGATTAGCTTTAGAGCATAGATTAGCTTTAGATCAGCTTTAGTATAGCTTTATGATTTAGTATAGCTGTTTTGAGACTTTATTTAGTATAGCTTTTGAGACTTCGAATGTAATCATTACTTTTAAATGGTAATTTAAATTCTGGTCTATTCTATCTCTCTGGTCTTGATCTATGATTATGGCAATTGAATCATATCCTTATCTGTGAATGAATGATTAAAAACTTAATGCTCTGATAATGATAGTATGTATGATGAATTTGCAATGCATATACTCTATTTTTGGATATTATTAACAATTGCAGGATTCTCAAGAAAATCAACACACATCCTAAGCCTCTAGGAAAACCTTGATTAAAGATTTGGTACATCAAAATCAAAAAGGGGGAGATTGTTGGACTTAAAGTTTGAAGATGCGTTTGTTCTTCTCTTAGTGTTTTGATTTTGATGTTATGGAATTGTGGTTTCTCTTAGATGAAATGTAATTAAGTTCTTTCTATGTATTGTGTGTTGAGCTTAGGCATGTTTGTGTTTGATTCCTTGTTTGGATAACTCAGGGAGTTTTTGCTATCTTGTGTGTGATTACTCATTTGACAAATGGTTGATTTCCTTTTCTTAAAACAAGTCTTGAAAAACCTTTGGGAACCAATTGAGGTAATAGATTGCCAACAAGAGGTAATCAACTACCAAACAATAGGTAACAAAGTGTGGAAATCCATTTGTTCACTGAAGTAATCGATTACCAACAATAGGTAATTGATTACCATGCTAAAAAATCACTCAAGATTGCATTCTTCACTGAGGTAATCGATTACCCTCCCTAGGTAATCGATTACCAAGTCCTCCTTCTATGAAGTAATCGATTACCCTCCCCTGGTAATCGATTACCTGAGTTTTCCCACTGGGGTAATTGATTACCCTCATCTGGTAATCGATTACCTGTGTTGTGCTCTCTGGGGTAATCGATTACCCTCCCCTGGTAATCGATTACCACGTTCAAAAATGCACCCAAAACTGCTGCAACGGCTATTTTAATCGATTACCCACTTATTGTAATCGATTATCTTGACCGTTGAGCCCTCAGTTTGCCAAAAACAAGCTTCAAACTTCATCTTTAAAAGGCTCTTTGATGCAAATCTTGGGAGAACTCTTGGAACTAATTCTTTTGAACATATTCTTACACTTTCATATGCTCTGAAATCAGAGTTTATGATATCTTTCCAAGAAACTCAAAGAGAACTTGTAGAGCTGATTTTGTTTTCCAAAGAAAAGGCAAACCTGTTGTATTTCTCTGTTTGGGTGGCATTCTTTGTGCATTCCTTGTGATCAGACCAACACATCAGGTGTATTCTAAACTGATCTTTACTTGTTTCTTTGTTTACTGAGTTGTTTCTCTAGGAGAGAGGTCTCTCTGGATAGAGTAAGTGTATTTGAGAAGTGTTTTCTCAAAGGTTTGATCTTGGGTGTGCCAAGATCAGGGAAGAACTGTTCTTTAGGTTGAAGAACAGGTTTTGGGTGTTTTGATTTCGTTTTTGTGTTGCTTGTTGCAGAGTGAATGTAAAAGAACACAAAAGGGATCATTTGATAGTGGAAATCCAATCGCAACAGTTGTTGGGTTGGGACTGGACGTAGGCAGTTGGCCGAACCAGTATAGATCGCTGTGCACTCTTCTCTTCCTTATCCTCTTTACAGTTTCCCTTATATTGATTTTATCATTGATTAAATTCTGCAGTATATTTGACAACTGTATTGATAATCAACTTAGTAATAGATACGGTAATTGAATCAGTAATAGAATCGGTAATTGATACGGTAATTGATAGGTGAATCTAGAACCAATTTGTTTGAATTCGAAAGGAATTAGAATCTTGCGAAATTCGGGTAAAATTGAACAAGAATCTATTCACCCCCCCTCTAGATTCATACACAGGGACCAACAGGCATACTTAGAATTTCCAGTTTTAAAGTTATTAATACTTTTCATGTGAACACAATTCCAAGAGCAGTTTGTTGCTTGTTGTCCTAAGGTGTGTGTTCTTTTCTTAGTTTTGAAAGTTCATTGTTTAAATCAGAAACCTTTTGATTTAATAAAGAGATTTCCTTTTTCAAAACTTTGTTTTCCTTTTCAAATGTTTTAGCTTCTTTATAAAGTTCACAAAAAGCTATGTGCAACTCATCATAATCATCCATAACAGTATTTGAGTCACTTACCTCACTAGATGACTTGACCATTAAGCACAAATTTGCTTCCTCTATTTCACTTTCTGATGTTGAAGAAGTGTAGTTTTCATCCCAAGATATGTAAGCTCTCTTATTCTTGTTCTTTTCTTTTCTGAATTTTCCTTCATTCTTAGACTTTCTAACTTCAGTGACGTTACTCCTTTTCAGGTTAGGACAATCTGATTTGTAGTGTCCAATTTTTCCGCATTGATAACATGTAACTTTGACCGAAGTGTTATCTTGTCTTTTGAATCCTTTTCTCTGTTGGCCAAACTTTCTTTTAGAGTTCTTTCTCATGAACTTCTTGAATTTTTTGACCATTAGATTCATTTGATCTTCTTGTGATTCACTTTCTTCTTCAGAGGATTCAGATTCAGTTTCTGTATTTTTCATTTTGAGAGCGAGTCCTTTTGCTCTCTTTTCCTTCTGTTCCTCATCTACCATGCGACACATATCCATCTCATACTCTCTCAATTTGCCAAGCAGCTATGCATTTGACATTGCAGCTAAATTCTTTGATTATGTTATTGTTGTCACTGTTGGTTGCCACTTTCTATTCAGATATTTCAGAATTTTGACATTCACTTCTTCTTCAATGGAGTTCTTGCCATGTCCTTTAAGATGATTGATTATATTTGTTAATCTTTTTTGCATATCCATTATGGATTCACCTTGAGACATCCTAAATGTTTCATATTCCTGGATGAGTATGTTTTTTCTTGCTCTTCTAACCTCAGTTGTGCCTTCATGAGTTACCATGATGAGTTCCCATGCTTCTTTTGTTGTAGAACATGCAGATATTCTAAAGAACTCATCAGAATTCAGGGCAGAATGTATAATGTTTAAATCCATAGCACCGTTTTCAGCCCTCTAAATCTCATCTACATCCCAATTCTCAAAAGGTTTTTCTATCTCACTCCCATTTACTATATGAGTTGGGACTTTGTAATCTGTCACCACAGCTTGCCAGATGCTTCTGTGAATAGATTCCATAAAGATTTTCATGTGAACTTTCCAGAAAGGATAGTTATCACCGTAGAACAATGGAGGTCTATTTATAGATGCTCCTTCACCAAAGGGAAAGAGATTGCAAGCCATTCCATGGAACATATGGATGGATTACTAGATTGTTTTACTAGTTTTGGCTCTAAATACCAATTGTTGGTCCCTATGCAGAATCTAGAGAGGGGGTGAATAGATTCTAGTTCCCTCTCCTGAATTTTTTCGGCTATTTCAATTTTCTTCATATGCAATATTGATCTTGTATTTATTATCTTAGCCAATTTTAGAATCAATATAGGTTCAGAATTATCACAGCGGAATGATAAAGGAAGATTGAAATCTTTTTCTTTCACAATTTCTTTTGAATCAAGATATACAGACAATGCATTGAGAATATGATTCATCAAAATAAAGGAGTTTAAGGTAAAGAGAGATTTGCACGGTGAGTTTATACTGGTTCGGCTTTCGGCCTACTTCCAGTCCCAATACAACAACTGTTGTAATTGGTATTCCACTATCAACAATTTTGATTCCTTGTGTCAATTACAATCACACTATAACAAGTTCTTTTTCAAGAACCTTTCTCCCTAACTCTTGATACATTCAAGAATCATCCTTGAGAGTCTTTTCTCAAGTTCCAAAAACTCTTTTACCAGAGAATGCCTTTCTCTATGAGTTTAAACCATTCTAAATCAAAAACGAAAATAAAAGATTAGAATGAGTACACCTGTTGTACATGAACTGATCAACTTGTAGACCAACGTAGATTGTTGGTCCTTATGCAGAATCAAGAGGGGGGTGAATGGATTCTGGTTCCCTTTTATAGTTTATCGTCTAATTCACTTCCCTTCCTATTTACTATCGATCCTAAGTTTGTCGATTTTACAATTTTAACGATCAATATTAATTCAGAGTAATAACAGCGGAATGATATAGGAAGTAAATGAACTTTTCTTTTTCAAACTCTTTTGAATCAGCACAAACAAGAATTGTATTAAAAATATGATTCAACAAAAATAAAAGAGTTCAAGGTAAAGAGAGATTTGCACAAAGAATTATACTGGTTCGGCGTTCGGCCTACATCCAGTCCCAATACATCAACTGATGTGATTGGTATTCCACTATCAACAATTTTGATCCATTGTGTCAAATACAATCACACTGCACAAACACAAAACGAAATCAAAATCAACCAACACAAATTGTTCTTTACCCAAGAACCTTTCTCCCTAATTCTTGAGACCTTCAAGAATCAGCCTTGAGAATCCTTTCTCAAGTTCCTAAAACTCTTTTTCTAGAGAATACCTTTCTCTAAGAGTTTGAACAATTCCAATTCAAAAAGAAAATTAAAGAGAAATGAGTACACCTGTTGTACAAGAACTGATCAACTTGTAGTCCAATCCTTCATGCCTTCACACACAATTCATCTCTTGAGAAAAAATCTTTTGAATTCTTGGAGAAGAGAGTTAAGAACACAATGTTCTTCTAAAACTTGTTTTTCGCTCTCCTTTTCTTTCTTGTAAAATCAAAGATTACTCTCTCTTGAAAAGATCCAAGAAGATGTTTATATAAAACATTTTGAAAAAGCATTTTAGATGAATTCTGGTGTGGGTAATCGATTACTATGGAGAGGTAATCGATTACTCCAGAGAGTTTTAAGCTTCCTCTCTTTCTCAAGCACGAGGTAATTGATTACTCATGAGAGATTTTGGTTTCCTAATTTTCAGTCACTGTTGGTAGTCGATTACTTTAAAATGGTAATCAATTATTTAAGTTAAAACAATTTAAAAACTATCAAACTAAGTGTTTTACCACTTAAGCTTGGATTTTCTCTTTTCCAAAACAAAATGTGGGTTCCCAAAATCACTTAGCTTGAATCCCAGAGCAAATTCAAACTCTCTATGAAGCATAACAAATTAAAGCACATACTCAAAGCCTATTCTAAACAATCAATACACTTGAGATGCTATTTACAAACTATTTAAGTTTCAAGATTACAAGTATATCAAAAACAAAATCAAAAGGGTTCGACTTCTTCATGCTTCAAGTCCCCCTTTTTGGTTTTGATGTACCAAATCACAGTGTAGCAAAGGATCTAGTGTAGATGGCTTTGTTATGTCCTTAAATGTTAGTAATCATTGTATAGTTTCTCATGCTATACATATTTCACATATTTTCCAGTTATCAGAGATATATCATGCACCCAATACTTCAAAATCTAAAAATTTTAAATTCTATTACAGTCATCCAAATTAATTGTTCTGATCTGATCTGCTCCCCTAAGTAAAATATTACACAAATCTAAATCAAATCTAAAAGAGTTTAAAATTACAAAAACTTACTGCTCCAAGATAAAAAAATAAAGGCATATAATAACTAATATAATAACTACCACACTACTACTCCCCACCGCAAAAGGGACTAATAACGCCCAAATAAGCGAGGATGACATGGTTCTCATGGCTACTCTGAAGAACAAAATCATTTTTGACCGGGCTCATGTGGTTATGGATAATATGCTTAAGACAAGACAGTTAATCAATTTTAAATGTCCTTTTTTTTCTGTTTCAAGATTGATTGAACATTTTCAGGTTGATGTTGATAAGAAAAACAGAGAGCTGGTCAAGGATATTCATATTGTGAATGAGAAAGTGCTCAAAATGATGAGACTAGCAAAGGCCGAAATTGGCTGGGTTCCAAGGGATGAAGTACCTCAACCTGAAGATGAAGGAGAACAACCCCCTGCTCCTACTAATCAATCAGAATCTGTTTCTAGAGAATACAAACCAAAAACCCTTTTTGAAGCAATTATGATGAATAGGTTGGATGTCATACAAGCAATACAGCATAGGATATTCATAGAACTTAAAGAACTCATTGAGATAATCTGGTCTCTCTCATGAGGATGCAATCGAGCACATGAGAAACTTCCTCTCGGATTGCAACAATGTGGTTGTTATAGCAAACCCAGAGATCACTAGATTGCGGTTTTTCCCTTGCACACTACATGGGGAAGCCAAAATCTAGTTACAGTCATAGCCTACAGGTAAATTCTCAACCTAGAATGATTTAAAAACTCAATTTTTGCACAGGTTTGTGAATGAAAGTAGATGAAGCAGCCAATCTCGTGCACTATATGCCTTCAAGATGGAGGATGATGAGAACTTTTGATGGAGGACCATCCCCATCACCATTAGAGGCTCAAGCATCATAGCAAGGAAGAAGGATTACAAGGTCCATGCTCAAGAAGATACAGGAGCAAATTCAAGAAGAGTTGACTAAAAGTCAAAGTCAACTATTGAACACAAGTCAAAGTCAACAGTCAACTCTTGAAGACTTTACTCTTATAATTAAACCTTGTAATTTTCTTCAAGTTTTATAATTGTTTTCTTAGGCATTTAAGTAGGAATTGGCCATAACTTAGAGCATGTAGCTCACGGCCTAGTTGACTCATTTTTGATGTAGGAACATCTAGAAGAGTTACTAGAAGCATGCAAAGAAGGCTAGAGGAAAAGGCGGGAAGACTTCAAGACCATGAAGCTAGCATAGGACTTATCATGTGTAATGTAATTGTAAATTCCTTTGAACATTATTTAACCCCTACTTTGTAATAGCTTTAGGGAGTACTTGGGCTAAAGCCCGTGGGTTTTCATAGGCCCAAGGGCCTCGGGTTCCATAGATCCTACACATGCCACACATTCCTAGTCAAGCTGTAACACCCCCCCCTTTTGTTTGCTTATTTTACTTATATTTTAATTAGTAATTTAAAGTGGTTAATGATATAGTAAATAAAAGAGAGATTTAGGAAACAACATTTTTATTACATAAGATTTAAAGTTCATTACAACTAGATTGCATAACTTTGTCCTATTATTATTTTACATAACTACCTTTCTACTACCTTAGAACATTTACCCAACACTTCTACACGCAAAACATAGCAAGCACCTTCACAACAAGATAGTAGCAACAACCAGTGCAAAACAGTGACAACTTCTCAATCCTGCAAATCTGCTCCCTCGAACGTTATCCGAGATCATCACAAGTGTTAAAAACACAAAACGCAAGGGTGAGCTTTCCTTAAACCATGATCACAAACAAATAATTTTAACTATAGGAAAACTTTTGAAATTAAGTGAAAATATTCATAAAAACCCATATTTATTAAACAATCTACAATATTCTTCAAGATTTCTTTGAAAATATTAATTTATTATTTTAAAACCTGTGTAAAAACAAACCTTTAGTTCAAATCACAAATTAAGATAACCAACCATAATAAAACGAATAAGCCATTTATCACAATAAATAATTTAGGCATGAATTCCAATGAATCATATATTCAATTAAAACACACAACCACTATTGTATGCTCCTAGTTCTATATGATGCATGCACCTTCACCATGCATTTTCACTCTTCACTCGAAATGCAATGTGGCGCCCTCCACTAGAATAGCCTGGGGTATCTGATTCTCACACTCAACAGACCCACCAGAGGTAGACACTCCGTAATTTGTCGAGTTCCCTCAGTGTCCGGCAGGACCTCCCCCGCAACATGTGATCATCATGAGCAGGGCAATTTCCCCACCAAGAGAACCCCCAAGTCCACGGCATTCCACTCACTCAAAGGGAACCGCTCAAGGACTTACGGACTTGGTCTACTACTATCCAGTCACCAATGCAACATGTTCTAGGACCTTGAATTGTATAATGACCTTCATCATGTTTTAGGTATTGACCTTTCCACCAGGTCATCTTCATCTCACCTCATTCTAAGTATTGCCCATTCACCAAGCAATCTTAGAATATTGCCTCTCCACTAGGCATTTCCAATCGGTCATTAAACAATTCAAGTCCATCGTCATTTCAATGCAACCATGCATGTCACCACTTACTCACATCCAATTCACCAAGTAATTGCATATCATGCACAAAACAAGTTATACTTGAATGTATAATTAAACAACCATGTACCACCATAAATTTGTGTTTATGACACATATATACATGTTAATATTCAAAAGAGGTTGGATCAAAAGACAAAAGATTGAAGTTGTGCTTAATATCAATAATAAATGATTCTATTTTATTTACTTAGTTATAAAGTAGTCATAGTATTCAAAGAAATAGTTGAAAGAGGAAAACAACTTTAAAATAATCATTCAAAGGATAAGGAAAACACAAACTTAAAGAATTCAAAGGAGTGTAAGAAAGATGAAGAAAAGAAACACCAAGAAACCAAAGAAAGATAATGAAAGTACCAACAAAACAAAGAATAGAAAAAGAAGGATAAGGAAAGATCCCCTTACTGGTTTCTCCTAGCTTCCTATATTCTTCCTCTACTTACTTGCTCCTACCTTGGTTGGAGAGATTTCTTCCTAAGGTGGAGAACGTATAGAAAGGTTTTTTGTAGTGAAGATAGTTTGAGAGAATGTAGGAGTATTCTTTGGGTTATGTCTTCATTTGACACCCCTAAGTCCTATTTATAGACTTCCCAAGATATTTCTAGAGAATTGGAGATTGGTTCTAAAGAAAAAATCTTAGTTTCTATGAAAATATCTTAGTTTCCATTAAAATATCTTAAAAGGTAAGAAAATATCTTAGTTTCCAAGAAAATATCTTAGTTTCCATCAAAATATCTTAAAAGGTAAGAAAATATCTTAGTTTCCATCAAAATATCTTAAAGAGAATTCTAAAATGGTTGAAAAGTCATTATTTTGATCACTTTCGATAAAATAGGCATAACTTCTTCCACAAATATCGTTTTGAGCTCAGGTTTCTTGCAAATTAAAGAGGATTGACAGAGCTACAAATGTCATGAAGACACAAAGAGCCAATTCGGACTGCATCTGGTGTGAAATTAGCCTTGAAAGTGGACCACGAACTAGTGACGTGAATTTACTATATTTTTCCACATTTGACCACTCTTGGTAAAATAGGCATAACTTCCTCCACAAATCTCCAATTGAGCTCCGGTTTGTTTCTAATTAAAGAAGATTGAAAGATCTAGAAATGTCATGAAGACATCAAGAGCCAGTTTGGACCGTTTCAATATGTAGAGTAAACTAGAAGTTTCTAGAAAAATTAGAATAATAAGGAATTTCTAAAATCAACAAGAATTTTCTAGAAACATGTAGAATAAGTAAGAAATGTCTAGAAAAGTAGAGTAATCATGAATTTTCTAGAAACAAGTAGAATAGTCAAGATGTTTCTAGAATAAACAAGATATTTCTAGAAATAGTTATAATAAATAAGAAGCTTCTAGAATGATCAAGAATTTTCTAGAAAGACATAGAATAAACAACAAGTTTTTAAAATAATTTAGAAGTTTTACGTTGAATATCAAAACAACAAAGGTAAAGAAAAATTCTAATATTAGACATAAACAAAGGCAAGTGACCACGATTAATAAATTAATCTAGCAAACACAACTAAATCACTTATGTCTTCTGTAAATCGTTCTACATATTTTCTCTATTCTTTGCTCTCTGTTATAAAAAAACCCTCTTTAAACCATATTTAAATTTTTGGGATGTTACACAAGCCACACAAGATTTTAGAAGCGGCTAAAAATCATTTTTGGTTTCAAACTTGTGTGGACTTGAAACACTTCTTAACAAGGAGGGAGGGAACCTTTGATTAAACCTTGGATCCATGCCAAAGCTTAATCAAAGATCTCCACCCTTGATTAAGAGAGGTTTAGGATTGATGACATGGCTAATCACATGGGCCACAAGGGGGGACAAACCCATGTGCACCCATGTGAAAGCCATGTGAAGCCATGTGCTTCCTAACAACTAAGTAACCACTTGGGTTACTTGGCTTGCAAGGAAGCCCACGGATTGGTGCAGCCCTAACCATGGTTAGTGGCTCCCAGCCGTGGTTAGGCTTTACTTGGAGCCCAAGGCTAAGAAGCCTATAAATACCCCACGGCACACTCATGTAAGGAACTTTTGATGAATGAGAATAGCTTCTAGCTTTAAGAGTTGAATCTCTTGTTCCCTTAGGGAAGACCTTGAATCTTATCAATGGCTTCTTCCAATCATTGTGGCGGTTCCTCCTAGGCTTATGGGAGTCTCCTCCTTGGCGCCACCATCATTCCTTACCTCTCCATTTTCTACTTTGATTTCTCAAACCGAAAACCCCTAAACTCCTTGGCCGAGCCACCTTGGCTTGGTTATCTCGAATCGGTGCAAGTGTTGGAAGCTAGAGTGGGCAATTTCGGAGCTGCCATGGATCACCTTCCAAGAGCATCTTCATCAAGTGGTATCTAGAGCATGGTTGCCTTCAACATTAGATCTTCACACCGGGTAGTTTTTAGTCTCCATGAGTCTTGTTTTCTTCTTGAGTTTCTTCCATCTCTTGAGTCTTCTTTCTTTGAGTAGCTTACTTGATGCAAACCCATGAAGCTAGGATAGACACCTTGTTTGCCCCATCTTCAATTCACCAAGTGATCCTCACTCAAGATCAAGAGAGGCTTGCGGATTTATAGGCTAAGATAGGTGATGGTTTCGGTATGTGACCAAGAAGAAGAAAATCAAAAATGGAAGAGACTAGGAAGGAGATAGCGCCATGATCCAAGGAGATCAATAAGCTAGGTGATGAATCGCCACTTGAGTCATGGATCAAGATAAGATTCAAGGTTCTATGAAGAAACCCTAGGAGAGCACTCTCCCTTTCTCAAGACACAAGTCTTAGAAAAATTCTATTTCATTCAATTCAAAAGTGATTCCAAAATGGAAATTGCCTAAGTTATAAGACTCCTTGTGTGTGGTTGGCCTTGAGTCATCCTAGCCACTTGATCCTTGATGGATTGATCAAGTGATGCTAAGCACCCCTCACTTGATCAATTCAAGAAGGATCTAGAGTTAATGAGATCAAGAGGCTCATAACTCATCTAAGTTTGTGATGATCATGGATTAATTAAGATGGAATTCTATGCCTTGGATTAGAAGTAAATCCTAAGGCTAGAATCCCTTCTTAGATGAGAGTCAACAATTTAGAACTTGACTTAAATTTACACCTTTGATTATGGGATAATCAAGTGGTGGAAATTCAAGTTAGTGGTAATTCCACTAATTCTCTCTCCTAATCCACTCACTCTCTTTTAAGAGAGTGTATTACACTTGCTTAGTTGGTCATAAGACTTTTGAGCCCAATTCTAAGAGGCTTTGACCAATTAACCCAAAAGTCAACATGTCCAAATGCAATTAGCAATGCTTGGCCGAAAATCACAATTCAAATGTAGGTCCAAGCTTACACAAAATTTAAGCCTAAACTAATTACAAACTAATAAGAAGATTACAAGGCTTCTTTTGCCCAATTTGTTGACTTTGAGGAGTTGACCATTGACTTTGACTTTGACCTTGTCTTGTTGACTTTGACTTGGTCAACTCTTCCTCAACTTGAGCTTCTAGTCTTCTTTGCATAGCCCTTGTGATCCTCATGCTTGGGAGATGGTCCTCCATCAATCCCTCCTTCTTGTGGCCAACTTGTCCTCAAGTGGCCTTAGCTTATTACCTACAAAATCATTTTACCCAGATCAAAGATCAAGCAAACTCTTTTAAGTTTAGCTTTTAATATCAAAATGGTTTGCCCACTAATATCAATATCAAAATGTAAATAAGTGAAGAAGGAAATCAAGTGATTGTCTATGCATAAACCGAAACTCCAAGGAGTTTTTCTTTCCTCCTTTAGAAGTGTAGATATTAGTTCTTCAATCCTTGTGGAATCATGTTTGAAACTCTTGTTTAAAAGTCTTCTTTTAGGTGTAGAAGCTTGTGATGTTTCCTCCTTCTTGGACTCATTCTTCCACCTAAAAGGGCAACCATTAATAGAATCAAACAAGAATCTCAACTTGAAATTTTCAAACATTTCCCAAGACCTATTTAGGGAACCTATTGTGTCACAAATTGTGTTGTGTAAATTAGAAATAATAGGAGAAGTAAGAGGCAAAGAAATCTCCCTTTTTGATAATGCATAATCTCTAAGTACTTCTTTTCCTCTACCTAGATCACTCCATGGTTCCTCTATGCACAACTCCTCACTTGGTCCTAGAACACAAAATTTCTTGGGAGTGAATCTTTTAGCTATTCCACAAGGCGCCTTTGGTATGTCAATATATGTGTAAGTTTGTAATGTGCCCTCCTTCTTTACTTCTTTCATCAACCTATATGAACAATTAATATCATGAGAGTAAAGGTTAGTAGGCACAATTAAAAATTCCACATTTCTAAATTCAATGATTTTCCAAGGCTCAATGTCTCTCAAAGGTGGCAACCCATGTGGAATGTCCTTGGGAAACACATCTTTGAACTCCTCCTTGAATGCATCCAAATCTTGTTGCTTACCTACAATGTTAGTGCGCAACACAAGAGGATTAGGTAAACAAAGAAATATGCTTTTCCTAGCTAGGAATTCTCTCTTTAGCTCACCTTTCCCAATAAGCAAACTCTCACTAAGTTTCCCTTTTATTTTAGCCTCGGTTTGCCTAGCATCATGGGTGCTTCCACACTTATTTCTCAACCTAGAATCCTTAGTGGCATGTTTGGTAATTTTCTTGCAACTCTTGGCTAACACTAGATTCTTAGGGTGTTTGGTTTCTTTTTGGCTTTTCTTGGAGGAGCTCTTGGCCATACTATGTGTGGCACTTGAACCCTCACTTTTCTTCTCATTTTCTCTCTTTAATTTCATTTTTATTTGATCCTCACACACTTCCTTAGGTGACAAAGGCTTAAGGGTGACCTTCTTGCTCATATGAGAGAAAACATAGGTGTTGGAAACACCATCATGAATGGCATGTTTGTCATATTGCCAAGGTCTCCCAAGTAATAGGTGAGTGGCTTCCATAGGCACTACATCACATAACACATCATCTCTATATTTACTTATGGAGAAGTTAATAAGAACTTGCGTACTAACTACCATTTCTCCCTTATCACTCAACCATTGTAGCTTGTAAGGTTTAGGGTGTGTGGATGTCCTAAGTTCTAGTTTATTTACTAATCTAGTACTAACAACATTTGTACAACTACTACTATCTATGATAAGAGAACATACCTTCCCTTCCACTAGGCATCTAAAATGGAAGATGTTTTCTCTTTGTGAGTCATCCAATTCCTTGAGGGCACTTCCAAGCATCTTCCTCACCATGAGGAGGTCTCCATCTTCCGGTTGCTCCATGCTTGAGTGCTCACTAGCACTAGCTTCCTCTTCTTCACTAGAAGAGTGAGTGGACTCTTCATTAGTGATTCCTCCATCCACTCTCATGATCATGGCCTTCTTGTTGGGACATTGGGAAGCTATGTGACCATGTCCTAAACACTTGAAACACTTAATGTTAGAAGGTTTAGAAATAGGTTTTGAAACTTCCTTACCTTTCGGGTCATCTCGGCTAGACTTGTAGAAAGTCTTGGATGATCCCTCCTTCTTTTGCTTGTCCTTCCAACTTGAAGATCCATGTGTGAAAGACTTCTTGAAGGAGCTCTTCATCTTTAGTTAGCCCTCAATCCTCTCGGCCTTGTGAATGGCATCCTCTAAGGTTCTATAATGTTGGAGTTCCAAGACATCTTGGATCTCCCTATTCAAACCATTAGTGAACCTAGCAATTGTGGCTTCCTTCTCCTCTTCATAGTCGGCCCTCATCAAGGTCAATTCTAGATCTTTGTAGTACTCTTGCACACTCCTTCCACCTTGAGTTAATCTTTGGAGCTTCACATGGAGGTCCCTTGTATAAGATTTAGGCACAAATCTCCCCTTCATGGCATCCTTCAATTGGGTCCAAGAAGTGATGTGTGGCCTTCTCCTCTTTTCGGCATCTACAAGGACTTGGTTCGACCAAACCAAGGCATAACCTTCAAACTCCAAGATGGCTAAGTTAAGCCTCTTCTCTTCACTCAAGTGTGGGTAGCAAGAATAAACTTGATCAACCTTCATCACCCAATCTAGGTAACTCTCGGCCTCACTATCTCCAAGGAACTTGGGTAGCTTAATCTTGTTGCTTCTTTCCCACTCTCTAGGTTCATACTCTTCCACATTTCTTCTAGGAGTGTGATTCGGCCTTCTAGGTTGAGGATCTCTCCTTCCCCCCCTTGCATTCCTATGGCCTCTAAAGGGTTCATCCTCATCATAGTTGTTTCCCCAATCACTCTCCCTAGGTGTGCTATAGTCCCCTCTAGGAATTCCTTCCTCACTTCCACTACCTCTATAGCTATTTCTCCTACTCCTAGGTACTTCATTGCTTAGGCTTCCACGACCCTCTCTAGGTACAGCCCCTCCCCCATTGTGACCACCATGATTGCCACTAGTGTCCCCAAGGATCCTCTTCTCCAATTCCTTCTTTATCCTCCTTTCCTCCTTTAACCTCCTCTCTTGGTCAAACCTCTCCTCCAAGCTAGCACTAAGCATGGACTTCACCATATCCATCATCCTTTTAGACCTTGGGGAGAGATCATTTCCGACACTAGGAGAAGTATCCATTGCTGCACAAGAAAAGGTTAGATAACAAATACAATTATATAAGGGATCCTTGCCTCTCTCTAAGTGTTTCACTCTAGTAGCACTCGTGTATCACTCTTGAGATGGCTTTTTCTATGATGTGCACACTTGCCTTTTTCCTCTCAATCTCCTTAAAGTTTCTTGAGGAACCTCTATCAATTATCAATGTCCAATGTACTCAAATGAAAGAGGAACAATTCACTACAAGCTTAAGGAAATTCAAAAGAGACAAATACTCAAGACAAAACTAGTAGGAAGCATAAGAAGACAACCAACAAACAAGACTCAATGACAAAGTTAGCTACTCAAAAATGGAAATTCATGATTAGACAAAGGCTAATATATTTACTACACTAAAAATGAAGGAAAACTAGTATTTAACAACTGCAAAAAATTTTGAAACAAAACTCAAAGAAGGGAAGAAGTCAAGTGCAATTTTGCTGGACAATTTGCGCCTCCTGTTTGCGCCCTGGCGCAAATTTGCACCTCTTGTTTGCGCCCTGGCGCAAAATTCCAGAGAAGGAGGTAGATTTGCGCCTCCTGTTGCTCTGATTTGTGCCTAGGCACAAATGCTGGTGTTTCTTGGAAAATTTGACAGCAACCGTCACCAAAATTTGCCCAACTTGTGAAATTTTTTTAGCATAGCAAAAGAGCTTGGAAAATTATGAAACTTTCCAGTTGAGCTTATATATATGTATATTGAATGACCAAATTCCCAGAATTCAATAAAACAACATTTAACCCCTTGAACCAACTGCAAACCCGAAACTGCCCAAGCAACAGCAAAACCGTCACTATGCTGGAAGTTAGGCTTGTAAATTGGCTTAAAATGACTTGAAATTTTGGGGAATATTTTGTGTGATGTTTATGTACTAAATAAGCTCAAATTAAGGTGCAGGGCAGCCACAAATATGGGTCCAAAAACAGGGCAAAGACAGGGCAAATATGTCTAGGCACATGCAAAGCACACTACAAGTTCAAATATCATGTTATTAGCAATTTTGACACAATTTGTAATATGATGCTTGAGCCAAATGAGTAATTGTTGCCTAATTGAGCTTGGACACAAAGTTTGTGGGTGTTTAATGATCCCAATTTCCCAATGTACTGCACTCAATTTTTCCCAAAAATTCTACTACAAGAGCTACTCAAAATTTCACTCTAATTTTTCTTCAAACTTCTTTTCTTGTATTTTTCTTTTCTTGAATTTTTTTTTTTTACTCTTTTTCTTGTATATTTTCTCTTGCTCTTTTCTTTTCTTTTGTTTTTCTATATTTTTCTTTTGGCTATTCTTTGCTGGACAGTCCAAGTATAGGCTCAAATACTCAAGCAAGTCAAGTCAAACTTTGCTAACAAGCAAGATAATGCATGGTAGTGGTAACTTGAACTTATAATGAGCAATGCACATAGTAATAACACATATAAGCACTAATCAAGCCACATATAATGCAGGGGATTCAAATTCCAGCAAGTATGACACAAAATACATATTGAGAAAATTCATCAAACACTTGGGGGCTATTAACTAGAATGTGTCTAGCATGTAAAATAGGCCATGTATGATCAACTAAGAGTGTCAGAACATCTCATATATGTAGTGGACAGCCAAGACACACAACAAAATTCAAATAAAAAATTCAATTGAATCAAAAATTGAACTCAAAGATAGGAGCTAGACTCAATACCACAAGTGAAGAACAACTAGGTGAAGAACAAGCTCTTGATACCAAATTTAATGCAAACCCATGAAGCTAGGATGTAGACTCCACGGATCAACACCTTGTTTGCCCCATCTTCAATTCACCAAGTGATCCTCACTCAAGATCAAGAGACGCTTGCGGATTTATAGGCTAAGATAGGTGATGGTTTTGGTATGTGACCAAGAAGAAGAAAATCAAAAATGGAAGAGACTAGGAAGGAGATAGCGCCATGATCCAAGGAGATCAATAAGCTAGGTGATGAATCGCCACTTGAGTCATGGATCAAGATAAGATTCAAGGTTCTATGAAGAAACCCTAGGAGAGCACTCTCCCTTTCTCAAGACACAAGTCTTAGAAAAATTCTATTTCATTCAATTCAAAAGTGATTCCAAAATGGAAATTGCCTAAGTTATAAGACCCCTTGTGTGTGGTTGGACTTGAGTCATCCTAGCCACTTGATCCTTGATGGATTGATCAAGTGATGCTAAGCACCCCTCACTTGATCAATTCAAGAAGGATCTAGAGTTAATGAGATCAAGAGGCTCATAACTCATCTAAGTTTGTGATGATCATGGATTAATTAAGATGGAATTCTATGTCTTGGATTAGAAGTAAATCCTAAGGCTAGAATCCCTTCTTAGATGAGAGTCAACAATTTAGAACTTAACTTAAATTTACACCTTTGATTATGGGATAATCAAGTGGTGGAAATTCAAGTTAAGTTAGTGGTAATTCCACTAATTCTCTCTCCTAATCCACTCACTCTCTTTCAAGAGAGTGTATTACACTTGCTTAGTTGGTCATAAGACTTTTGAGCCCAATTCTAAGAGGCTTTGACTAATTAACCCAAAAGTCAACATGTCCAAATGCAATTAGCAATGCTTGGCCGAAAATCACAATTCAAATGTAGGTCCAAGCTTACACAAAATTTAAGCCTAAACTAATTACAAACTAATAAGAAGATTACAAGGCTTCTTTTGCCCAATTTGTTGACTTTGAGTAGTTGACCATTGACTTTGACTTTGACCTTGACTTGTTGACTTTGGCTTGGTCAACTCTTCCTCAACTTGAGCTTCTAGTCTTCTTTGCATAGCCCTTGTGATCCTCATGCTTGGTAGATGGTCCTCCATCATTACTTGAGTTCCTTGAGTTGTATCATTAGTAGTTTTGAGTTGAGCATGCTTTTTTTATTTTGGTTGCTGCATTAGGCCGTGATTTATGATAGCATGTTCATCCACAATTTCTTGAATACATGATCTACTAGCTTGCAAATTTGATTCCATGCTATGCCATGTTTAGCTCTTGCAAGATATACTTCATGTATGCCGTTTAGGACCTTGTTTAGTCTTGAATCCTTACTGCAATCAATGGTGTGTTTGCTGGTTGGTACTGCATCTTAGCCTAAAAATACATATATACTATGATCTATACATGCTAGGAACACCTACTAGTAACACATTACATGATCTTGATTTTAATAATTCTCTTTGAATACCTTTATGTTGTATTTTGGCTATTTTGCTGTAATTGCTATGATGAGCTAGAATTGAACCTAGGAGTGGCTCTTAGAACCCTATAAGGTTTCGGTCCAGCCATAGCAATACCAAAGAAAGAGGAAACAAATCAAAAAGAAAGAAAAGAGAAAGAAAAACAAGTGAAAAGGAAGTCTAGTAGTAGAAAAAGTAGTGGTTCTAAAACAAAGTGACACTTAGAGAACCATAGAAAAGTGACAAGAAAAGAAGTGTACGACAAGATAAGATCAAAAGAAAGTGAAAAAGAAAAGGGTTACACAAAAGAAACACCATTGGACCTAGGAAAGAGCCTACACTACTCTAGTAAAATTCTAGTTTTGAGCATCCTAGTGAATTGTGTATCTTGAGATCTTTTACTTGTAATTTTCTTTTTCTCTTTGCTACTACACATTGCTGGATCTGTACTTGTACACATTAGGTAGCATTACTTTGGTTTTTGTATTAGATCACATGATAGTTACCAAATTTTGTAACCTAGGCAAATCGGTTTCTAAATTTTGCTAAATTTGTTTTCGATTTCTAAAATTCAGTGGCTAAATTTTTGACTTTGATGTTTTGCTGTCTAGTATTATATGCCATGCTTATGCCTCTGTTTTGATACATTTTCTTGGGAAAAATTATACTATTTTACTGCCCTAGTACATGTTGTTGGACTTGAAGCTGAAGAAGTCGTCTTTTTTTTTTTTTAGTTTTGATCTACTTGTACTCTTGAATTTAATGATAGATTGTAAATAGGAGCTTAATTGTATTGATTGTCATAGAATAGGCTTTGAGTGTGGTTTCTATTCTATTTCACTTGACAGAGAAGTTGAATCTACTCTAAGAATCAAGCTAGAGCAATTTTGGGAACCCTAACTTTGATTTGACAAGTTGAAAACTGTTTTTTAAATGATTTTAGCTGAAGTAATTGATTACCATATATCAGTAATTGACTACCAACAGTTTGAGAAATCAGGGAATCCTAAACCTCTCTGGAGTAATCGATTACCACATCCTAGTAATCGATTACCTCGTGCTTGAGATAATAGAGGAGCCTAAAACTCTCTGGAGTAATCGATTACCACATTCTAGTAATCGATTACCCACACCAGAACTCATCTCAAAAATGTTTTTAAATTGTTTTAAATTGAAATCTCTTAGAATTCATTCAACAAGAGAAATCTTTGAGTTTTTTCAAGAAGAAAGGAAGAGCGAAAAACTGAGTTTACAAAGAACACAAGTTCTAAGAGTTCTCTTCAAGATTTCAAAAGATTTTCTCTAGAGATGAAGAGTGTGTGAAGGATTGAATACTTGCTTATCTACTTGATCAGATCATACACATCAGGTGTAATCTTTACTGATCTTTATCTTGTTTTTGTATTTGTTTTGTTCAAACTCTTAAGAGAAAGTTGTTCTCTAGAAGAAGAGTTAAGGAATTTGAGAGAGGTGCTCTTAAGGGTGATTCTTGAAGGATTCAAGAACTAGAGAGATATGTTCTTAGGAGAAGAACATGTATTTTGGTTATTTTGATTTTGTTTGTGTTTGTGCAGTGTGTTTGTATTAGACACAAGAAATCATTATAGTGAAAACTGATCGCAACAGTTGTTGGGTTGGGACTGGACGTAGGCCGAACGCCGAACTAGGATAAATCTCTGTCCAAATTTTCTCTCTACCTTATTTCTTATCTTTACCTGAATCTATTGCTTTATAATTGCTTTTACTGATTAATTCTAAAAGAGTTTTGAAAAGGTGTATCAATTTCTTTCTATGTCCGCTTCTACTTCTCTGAATTGTTATTCTTAACATAGATAAAACTGAATCGGGAAAGAAATTGACAAAGGCTAAAATTGAACATCGGGAACTTGAATCTATTCACCCCCCCCCCCCTCTAGATTCAACATAGGGACCAACACATGCCTATGTCTCATAATAGTTTATCTCCATTTTAAGTGCCTATCATTTCTATTTGAGCTTTTTCTTGCTTGTCTCCTTTGGATTCCTTGGTTGTGTCCTAGAGTCCTTTGTCATTCTTGGCCTCTTAAGCCTAGTAAGGTACTGTTCCTCTTTCATGATGGTATGCTAAGAACTTTGGTAATTTATTAGAGGATAATCCCTAATAGGACATAGAGAAAGAGTGGTAAAAGGCAAGAGAGGATCATCTTGAAAAGAGCCTTGATTTTGAGTGATACATGAGTGTGAGTGGATACACTTAGAGAGTGTTGAGAGGTTTATTGCTTTCCTTATATTTTCTTGTGTACTAACCTTTACTTGCAGCCATGGCAAGTCCCTCTAGTGTGGGGCAAGAATTGTCACCTAGGACCCGCAATATGTTGAACTTGGTGATGGATCAGGTGGGTGACATGAATAGGGAGATGAACCAAAGTTGGGAGGCTCGGTTTGAGCAAGTTTTAAGGAGTACCCAAGGGAGGGAAGGGCAAGGAAACCATGAGGGAGGAAGGAGAGAAAGGAGGAGTGAAAATGAGGGAAGAAATGAGGGTGAGGAAGAAAGGAGGAGTAATAGGGGAAGAGAACCTAGAACCTCCATAGGAAGTGATGTTGGGGAACCTCTTAGAAGACCTTTTGCTAGAGATGATCCTTGCTACCATGATAGGAGGAGTGGGGGGAGAGTTGGCCATGAAGGAGCAAGAGGAAACCGAGAGGGTAGAAGGGCCCAATGGGAGGAGGAAGATAGGTTTGATGAAAGATTTGTGAAGATCACCATACCTAAGTTCAATGGAAGTGGGGGACCCGAGGCATACCTAGATTGGGCTATGAAAGTGGACCAAATCTTCTCAAGCTATCCCTTGTTGAGTGAGGAGAAGAAGTTACAACTAGTGACCTTGGAGTTTGAAGATTATGTCATGATTTGGTGGAATTAACAAGATAGAGGCTACGATTGCATTAGGCCAAGAGTCACCACATGGGAAGCCATGAAGCATGCCTTGAGGGAGCGTTTTGTACCTCCCACTTACTTAATGGATCTACACAACAAATTACAAAGATTGTATCAAGGGATTAAAAGTGTTCAAGAATACTTCAAGGACCTTGAAATCACCATGCTACGAGCACAAATAGAGGAGAGCTTGGAGGCTACTTTGGCGAGGTTTGTGAATGGATTGAACCGAGAGATACAAGATGTGTTGGAGTTGCAAAGATACTCTCACATTGAAGAGGCCATACAACTAGCCGAGAGGATTGAGTCCCAAATCAAAAGGAGGAGTGCCAAAAGGGTGTCCATGCCGAGCACCTCTTCTTGGAAAGGTAAAGGAAGAAGGGACCCATCTCCCAAGCCTAAAGCTAGAGAGAACCGAGACTCCACCAAGCCTAAAGAGGTAGTTTCTCAACCTAATCCTTTGAGATCAAGTCACATAAAGTGTTTTAAATGTTTAGGGAAGGGCCACATTGCATCCCAATGCCCTAACAAGAGGATAATGGTGACAAGAGGAGGAGAAACTATAAGTGAATCTTCACAAGGATC
Organism: Hylodesmum podocarpum; assembly: GCA_026586105.1. Classification (NCBI taxonomy): domain Eukaryota; kingdom Viridiplantae; phylum Streptophyta; class Magnoliopsida; order Fabales; family Fabaceae; genus Hylodesmum; species Hylodesmum podocarpum. The sequence goes on along the minus strand of JALJEV010000118.1, from coordinate 879,715 downwards.
TTCAAGTGAAAAAGAAGAAGAAGAAGAAGCATCCATCCATAGTGAAGGAGCCGAAGAAGGTGACTTGCTTATGGTAAGAAGACTCCTTAAATTGAACCTTGAAATGGATGATACATAAAAGGGAAAACATTTTCCATACAAGGTGCATGGTAAAGGGTAATATATGCTCCTTAATAATTGATGGAGGTTCTTGTACAAATGTTGTAAGTGAGGGTCTAGTATCTAAACTTAAATTGCCAACTATTACTCATGTTAGACCTTATAAATTACAATGGCTTAGTGAAAATGGTGAAATAAGGGTTACTTCTAGGTAGGCCATGGCAATATGATAGAAATGTAACTCATGATGGTCTTGCTAACACTTTCTTGTTTTCCTTTGAAGGTAGAAAAGTTTTACTAAAACCTTTGTCACCAAAGGAGGTATGTGAGGATCAAGTCAAGTTAAGACTTAGGAGGTCCCAAGAACTAAAGGGTGGAGTGGCCGAGAATTCCAAGGCACCTAAGGCTTTGACCGAGAAGCCTAACCAAAAGAAAATTGTTTTGAAGAATGATTCTACTTGTAATAGTAATATTAGTCATAGTAAATGTAAAGAGACTTTACTTGTTACATGCAATGAAATAAAAAGGGAATACTTAGCTAGGAAATCTATGTTCTTGTGTATGCCAACTCCATTAATATTAAGTAATGCTTGTGTAGGTGATACCAAGTCCATAGGTGAATTACTTGAGGAATTCAATGATGTCTTTCCTTTGGATCTTCCCCACAGATTGCCACCTCTTAGGGGCATAGAGCATCAAATAGATTTCATTCCGGGATCCCAATTGCCCAACAAACCAGCATATAGGAGCTCACCAAGTGAGACCAAGGAGATTGAGAAGCAAGTACAAGACCTCTTGAAGAAAGGATGGGTCAAAGAAAGCCTCTCCCCTTGTGCATCCCCTATCATCTTGGTTCCTAAGAAGGAGGGTACATGGCGCATGTGTACCGATTATAGAGCCATAAATAACATCACCATTAGGTATAAACATCCAATTCCTAGATTAGATGATCTATTAGATGAATTACATGGGTTCACCCTATTTTCCAAAATAGATCTTAAAAGAGGTTACCATCAAATTAGAATGAAAGATGGTGATGAATGGAAGACCGCCTTTAAGACTAAATTTGGATTATATGAATGGCTAGTAATGCCTTTTGGATTATCTAACGCTTCTAGTACATTCATGAGACTCATGAATCATGTGCTAAAGGAATTCCTAGGTAAATTTGTAGTAGTATATTTTGATGATATTTTAGTCTATAGTAAAAGTTTTCAAGAACATGTAAATAATTTGAGATGTGTATTAGAAGTGCTTAGGAAAGAATTGTATGCAAATAAGGGTAAGTGTATTTTTGGGGCCAAGAAGGTTGTCTTCCTTGGATTCGTTGTGAGTGCAAGAGGAGTGGAAGTAGATGAAGCCAAGATACAAGCTATCAAGGAATGGCTCACTCCCACATGTGTGAAAGAGGTAAGAAGCTTCCATGGTTTAGCTAGCTTCTATAGAAGATTTGTCAAGGACTTTAGCACCATAGCTAGTCCCTTGAATGAACTTGTAAAAAAGGACATTAAGTTTTCATGGGGGCCTTCTCAAGAAGAAGCCTTCAAGGTGCTCAAACACAAACTCACACACGCACCCATACTTGCTTTACCGAATTTCTCTCTTTCATTTGAACTCTAATGTGATGCGTCTAACGTAGGCATAGGTGCGGTTCTCATGCAAGGTATGCATCCCATAGCCTATTTTAGAGAAAAACTAAAGGGGGGGCACCTTAACTACTCCACCTATGATAAGGAATTGTATGCTTTAGTAAGGGCCTTACAAGTGTGGCAACACTACTTGCTACCTAAGGAATTTATAGTCCATACAGACCATGAGGCTCTAAAACATTTGAAAGGGCAAGGAAAATTAAATAAAAGGCATGCCAAGTGGGTAGAATACATAAAACAATTTCCTTACTTAATCAAGTATAAAAAGGGGTCTAGTAACATAGTTGTCGACGCTCTAAGTAGAAGGCACACTTTGATTAACATGCTTGAGTGTAAGATGTATGACTTTGATCATATCAAACCTATGTATGCCCTAGATAAAGACTTCGGTCTTGCATGGGAATCAAGTACCAAAGGTGCATTCAAAGACTACTTTAGGCACAATGGGTACCTTTTTAAAGGCCAAGCTTTATGTGTGCCTAAGTCCTCTTTGAGGGACTTATTGGTGATTGAGAATCATGAAGGAGGTTTAATGGGCCATTTCGGAAGGGATAAGACCTTGGCCATGTTGCAAGAGAACTTCTATTTGCCTCATATGCGAGCCCAAGTAGTGAAGCACATCTCTAAGTGCATCACTTGCAACAAGACCAAATCTAAAGTCTCCCCTAATGGCCTATACCAACCCCTTTCGGTTGCTTCCACCCCTTGGATGGACATCTCCATGGATTTTGTCCTTGGCCTACCCAAGTCCAAAAGAGGGATGGATAGTATTTTTGTGGTTGTATGCCAGTTTTCTAAAATGGCTCACTTTATAGCTTGCAAGAAGGTTGATGACGCTTCAAATATTGCAAGACTATTCTTTAAAGAAGTAGTGAGACTCCATGGAGTACCCAAGACAATTGTGAGTGACCGAGACTCAAAATTCCTTGGACGCTTTTGAAGAACCCTTTGGAGTTGTCTTGGGACCAAACTTCTTTTCTCTACAACTTGCCACCCCCAAACCGATGGGCAAACCGAAGTTGTCAATAGGACCCTAGGTCAACTATTGAGGACTTTTGTTGGTGAGAATGTTAAGAGTTGGGAAGATTGGCTACCACATATTGAATTTGCCTATAATAGGGTAGAGCACTCCACTACCAAGTTCTCTCCTTTTCAAGTCGTTTATGAATTTAACCCACTCACTCCACTCGATTTAGTGGCTTTGCCTCTTGAGTTTATTTGTAGTAGGAACGGTCAAGAGAGGGCTAAGAAAATCCAAGAAATGCACGCCCATGTCAAGGAGAAGATAGACAAAAAGAATGAGCAAATAGCAAAGGCCTACAACAAGCACCATAGAGCAATTGAGTTCAAAGTAGGAGACATGGTTTGGGTCCATTTAAGGAAGGAACGGTTTCCAACCTTAAGAAGTTCTAAACTTCTTCCAAGAGGCGATGGACCATTCAAGATCTTGGAGAAACTAGGACCCAACGCCTACAAGCTAGACCTTCCAAGTAAGTATGGCGGTAGTAACTCTTTTAATATAACTGATCTTTCTTTATGTGATGTAGGAACAAAGGACAACTGCGACTTGAGGACAAGTCCAAGCAAAGAAGGAGGGTTTGATGTAGGAACATCTAGAAGAGTTACTAGAAGCATGCAAAGAAGGCTAGAGGAAGAGGCGGGAAGACTTCAAGACCATGAAGCTAGCATAGGACTTATCATGTGTAATGTAATTGTAAATTCCTTTGAACATGATTTAACCCCTACTTTGTAATAGCTTTAGGGAGTACTTGGGCTAAAGCCCGTGGGTTTTCATAGTCCCAAGGGCCTTGGGTTCCATAGATCCTACACATGCCACACATTCCTAGTCAAGCCACACAAGATTTTAGAAGCGGCTAAAAATCATTTTTGGTTTCAAACTTGTGTGGACTTGAAACACTTCTTAACAAGGAGGGAACCTTTGATTAAACCTTGGATCCATGCCAAAGCTTAATCAAAGATCTCCACCCTTGATTAAGAGAGGTTTAGGATTGATGACATGGCTAATCACATGGGCCACAAGGGGACAAACCCATGTGCACCCATGTGAAAGCCATGTGAAGCCATGTGCTTCCTAACAACCAAGTAACCACTTGGGTTACTTGGCTTGCAAGGAAGCCCACAGATTGGTGCAGCCCTAACCATGGTTAGTGGCTCCTGATAACCACTGTCGAATGACTATCAAAAGCTAGATTTATCCCCAATTAGATTTGTAATATAGAGGGAATCAACCTAGGTCATCTCTCAGGAGACATACATACATTCAGTTCGGAATTGCTCACTATTAGGAGGGGGATTTTCATGAATTATTGCGGTAAAATCTAAGGTAAAATCCAAACGGAATTGAAATTGCAACACTAGATGTAAAGCTGAAAACAGACTTAGGAATTAAAAACAGAATAACGAACTATAATTTGCAGCAGCGAATCAAGCAGGAAATGAAAGCAGAAGAGGAATACAAACAATAACATGCAAAGGGAAAAGGAACTAAAATGAGTAAGAACACAAACTGTGAGGAGAATTAGGAATCAACAGAGGAAGCGAGAAATGCAATTCGAGGTAAGGAATTAAACGAAATGAAACATTGAATTAAGCATACGAGAATTGCAGAAGAAAAAAAAAATACAGTAAAATAAAGTGTGAAAACCTAATTAATCAAGAACAGAACAATAGAGGGTAATTGTAAATGGAACCAGAGATCTATTGCAGAATTGAAGAAGAATTCTAAATCAAGAACTGAATTCATTTGTTGCAGTAGTTACAGTTGTGCTGAAAATTGAATACATGACAACCAAGAATGAAGGAGAAAGGAGAGAAGAGAAGAGAGAACAAAGAAGAAGAGATAAGAGAGGATTGTGCAATCGCACAATCCAAGCGTACAAGAGAAGCTATGGAAGTGGAGAACAGAATTATGAAAAATTCCCTTTTGAATTCGCGCCCAAACATGCTTATATAGAAGATGAAACCCGCCCCTCATTAAGCTATTTCACGCCCTGGCACGCTTGTGAAGCAAAGGAAACAGTGGAACGCGCGCCCCTGGTGCGCCCTGGCGCATTTTTGCCGCAAGCGGGTGTAAAACGCGCCCCCATGGCGCGCCCTAGCGCGTTTTTGCCGCAAGCGGGTGTAAAACGCACCCCTTGAGTGCGCCCTGGCGCGTGCGCGTCTTCAGACTCGCGCCTAGGCGCGCTCCCGCGCCTCCAACAGCTCCTGATTTGCGCCTAGGCGCAACTGCTTTGAGTACTTTCACTAAAATGGGCATAACTTCTTCCACAGCTATCATTTTGAGCTCTGGTTTTTTGCAAATGAAAGAGGTTTGATAGAGCTACAACTCTCATGAAGACACAAAGAGCCAATTCGGAGTGCAAATTAAGTGAAAGCTGGGCTCAAATGGAGGTGCTCCCTTGACTTGAGCTTCAACTTCTCTTCCTCTTGCTGACTTGCACTCTAAGTCCTCATCTCAGATCTTGGGTCTTCCATTCCAGGCTTCCATTCTAGCATTTAATCTCCTCCCTGCTCCTATCTCTTCTTCATTCCTCATAGTTCTAGAAGCGACTGCACAAGAATCAATATAGAATCATAAGAACTTATGGAATTTTAACTATTATTTACTACTGCTACTAAAATATACCTCCAACACAATATCTAAGATAAACTACCAAAATATGACACATATAACAGCTAATTGAACCGAAAACAAAGTAAAGAAAATGTTTATCAGCTCCCAACCGTGGTTAGGCTTTACTTGGAGCCCAAGGCTAAGAAGCCTATAAATACCCCACGGCACACTCATTTAAGGAACTTTTGATGAATGAGAATAGCTTCTAGCTTTGAGAGTTGAATCTCTTGTTCCCTTAGAGAAGACCTTGAATCTTATCAATGGCTTCTTCCAACCATTGTGGCGGTTCCTCCTAGGCTTATGGGAGTCTCCTCCTTGGCGCCACCATCATTCCTTACCTCTCCATTTTCTACTTTGATTTCTCAAACCGAAAACCCCTAAACTCCTTGGCCGAGCCACCTTGGCTTGGTTATCTCGAATCGATGCAAGTGTTGGAGGCTAGAGTGGGCAATCTCGGAGCTGCCATGGATCACCTTCCAAGAGCAACTTCATCAATTTTGGACCGAATTTGCAAGGCAATTTGGGAGAGAGTGGCGCACACTCTCCTTGGGATAGTAGAGAGAGTTTGGATGCAAAGTAGTGGAATTTCCACTAACTCTAATTCAAGCTTAACCATCCAAATCAAATGGCCAAGCTTGAATCCGTCCAAGGCATAAGCAAGCATGAATCATGTTGGATTCTTAATCCTTGATCAAAGCTTTCATCAAAGGGTTGACAATTCATAATTGAGTCACATGTTTCACACCACTCAAGAGTGAATTTCAACCCCATGATCCAAGATTCAATCAAGAGGCTAAGAATGGAACTTGATGTCACATGTCTCATGCCTCCTCTAGCTAGCACCGTGGCCCTTGATTGGTTTGCTCATCCAATGGCCAATGCTTGAACCGTGTGAGGTGCCTAAGTGAAGGTTTTCCATGCGTTGATCAAGTATTGATCCAATGGATAGCAAGCCATCTGAATTTGCCTTGATGTTTCTAGTATGATTAGGATGAATTCCATTTTGTAAGGGTCTTTTGATCATTTTGATAAATTAAATATAGCTTGAGCTATTTCTTGAGAGTGTTCTCTCTTTGGGTTTCTTCTTAAAACCTTGTGGCGATTCTACCTCTTGATTTATTGCTTAGGCATGGCGTCACCATCTTCTTCATCTATTCCATTTTGTCATTTCTTCTAAGTCCTTGCGTCTTAAGTCTTACTTGCTTCCGCAATTCACCATCAATTCATGGAGTTCTAATTGGAGAATGAAGATTAGGCCAATTTCAAGCTTCTCACCAAGCAAGCTTGTATCAACTTTGCACAGGCTTGACATAGATTCAAAACACTTCAAACAAGATGTCTCACGCATGACATGGAACTCCATGTGCTGATAAATCTCTTTCTCTAAGGGTTAAGGCCTGAAGAGCTGAGAAACCTTGACCTAGCAGCTGGAAGAAGCCTAGTGGAACTGAAAACACCTGAACAGTGCATTGAGATGTTTGAGGTACTGGCCCATTCAGCACACCCTAACAGTAGGGAGACTTCTAACCCAAGAGGGGTACATGCGGTATCCATCGATACAGCCCTTCTAGCAAAGTTGGAAGCTTTACAATAAGCCAACGATGCTTGGAGAAACAAATGGCAGAAAATGCAGCTAGAACAACACCTAAAACCACTGCACCTCCACCACAAGCCTATCACGAGTTTTGCTCTAATTATGGAGGTAATATTCAAACTTGTGCTTATTTTACTGTTAATGAATCTGCCAATTATGTAGGACAACAATAGCAACGATTTGGCTTCAACAACTTTGGGAAATCCAACTATAGGAACCATCCTGGGTTCTTGATAGAGGCCTCCTTAGAGAATTCTCTAACAAAGCCTTGAAGTTCCTAACCTACCTTCTTCAATGATCCTTCAACGTAAACCCTAGAGGGTTTCGATCAAGACTAAAAAACAACTCATTCAAAACGAAAAAGGAAAAGGTGGAGGGAGAAAGAAGATGAAAAGAATGGCGCCATGGAATATCCAATAAGCCTAGGAGGAACTGTCACAAAGGAGACAAAAGTCCATTGATAAGATCCAAGAAACCTTCCTAAGGAAGACGAGAACTTATTTTCTCAAAAAAACTAAGTTTTTATTCAATTTCATTAAAACATCCATACAATTTTGGTTCACATGTTTTTATAGACCTAAGCTACTTGGGATGCAAATTAACGAAAACTAACCTAACTTGGGATGCAAATTAACAAAAACTAACCTAACTTGGGCACCAAGTTTAAACTAAATCCAAACGAAATCTAATCTAATCTTGGACAAGTTTAGTCTAAATCTAAAGAAAATCTAATCTAATCTTAGCCGAAAAGTTTAATCCTAAACCTAAACCTAAAATGAAAACTAACCTAAGCTAGTTTCTTATTGGCCCATTAACGGCCCAATTATTCTAAAACACTAAACAAAGCATCCAAAAGTAATAAAGGGTTCTTGGTCGTGAGCTTTGGGCTCACTTACAAGGCCCTACAAATATGATTTACACTTCAATTACAATCAAAAAAGAAGATTACAAGAATTAGAAGTGTAAAAAGAGTCTTGAACATGACCTTCCATCTTGATAAGCTTCCTTCCAACCTCTTCTTCCATCTTTTTAAGCATACTTCCTAGTAATTCTTTTAACTGAATGATTTTCCTTACATGTTCCTATATCAAACCCTTCTTCTTATCTCCAACTTGTCCCCAAGTTGGCTTGATCTTCACCTACATTCAACAAAGACAAGTCATTAATATTGAAAAAATTTCATCCAATAAATCACTAGGTAGATCAAGTTCAAAGTATTGAGTCCTTTAGATCCATTTCCTTTATGGAATTTTTTTTCAACGGAAGCTTTCTCCTAAATTGAGTTCTCTTTACCTAAAAAAAAATTAACTACCTAGATCAAATATCACAATGTCATCATCAATAATGAAAAAAACATTCTTGATAGAATTCGATGCAAGTGATTTATTGTGTTGGTATGCTTGCATTATTCTATATCGCGTGCTTGGTGATAAAAACAATTGAAATTCTATAAGTCTCCACACATTCAACTTAATTTTAGCATCTAGCTTGAGCAAATTACAAACTTCACTCATTTCCAAATCAAAGAACAACAAGTATTTTTTTCTCAATATCAACAATATCAATTAAAGAATGAAAAGAAAAATTTGAATATTCATTTGGAATATAACCAAAACTATTAGGAGTGATGCAATCCTCAAGGAGAATAGCTTCATGTGCTCGGATCTTCATGCTTCATTGGAGGCTTGGAAGAAAATGACGAAGAAGCTCACGATGTGAGGAAGAAGAAGCGGAATCAAAGGTGAAAAGAAAATAGAAAACAGATTGAGTTTAGAGATGGAAGCGCCATGGCATGTGCCAATAAGCTAGAGGTGGAACCGCCACAATGGACAAGGAAGCCATTGATGAGATTCAAGGTTCTTCACAATAACACAAGAGAGAATACTCTCAAAGAATAAGCTCTTAGCTTAATTCAATATTCAGAAATTTTATCAAAAGTGTTTGAATTACAAAGGAAATCCTATTTATACTACTAAGGTGTGGAGCTAGCTTGCTATGCAAGGAATTAATGTCCACCGGATTAGATTCTAATCTAATGGCCACGGGAGGAAGCTTGTGGTGCAAGTTTGATTAACTTGGAGAAGAAGGATCAATCCTCCACCCTTGGATGTAGATCCTCATCCAATGGTCACGACGCCAAGCTTGCACTCCAAGCTTCTAAGCTTAGCCCTTGGATTAGAATCCTATCTAAGGGTCACTAATTCTTTGTTTATTACAGGTTTAGGCCAAAATTAAATCCTTAAAACAATTACATGATTGAAGGAAAACTACTAATAAGCCTAAACATTAAAACATTTCGCTGAAAATTCCTGGAAGCATTCCAACGCTAACTTCAAGCTCATTTTCCAACTAGTTGCAGTTCGAACTGGGCTTTGGTGTCTTCATAGCTTTTGTAGCCCTTGAAGTCTTCTATAATTTTCCACTAAGAACGCCTCAATTGGACTTGTGTAGCTTGAGCTATGATCGAAATAATGAAACAGGTCAGATGCAAAAATTAGCAGCGAATTTTTATTAAGAACAATTAAAAGCCCAATTTACAAATAAGGGCTTGGAGAGTTTTATTGGGCATTTGAAGATGGTCCTCCATTAAGGAGTTTCTACTCCTTTCCCCACTTGTGTAGTCACTTGTTTCTTATTCAACATTTCTTCGCTAAGTGTGGAACTTTGTGGTGTGCCCTCCTTTTTAACCTCTTTCAACAACCTAGGATAGTACTCAACATCATGAAAACAAAGGTTAATAGGCACAATTAAGAATTCCAAATTACCAATTTCAAGGATTTTCCTAGGCATAATGCCATAAGATTCTAGTGTATGGTATGGAATAACACTCTTATTAAAATTAAAAGAAGTAGTAAGTAATAAGGAAATTTTTTCAAAAGGTAGTTCAAATTCTATAGAAGACAAAGAAGTCCAAGAAAGAAAAGTAAAAGGTTCAAATGAAAGGAAGGCTACTCAAATGTGGAAGAAACTTTAAGGAGACAATGGCACATACAAGGATAACAAAATAACATTTATTTGCTACGGAAAACAAGTCCAAACCGAGAGTAACACCACCATAGATCAAACTGTACAGCCAAGAATAATCAGATAGCAATCGACAATAGTGACAAAAATTTCTACTATGATTAGCAACGAATTTCCACTATATTCTATTGTCCAATTCTCTTTTCACTTTTCACTCAAACCTTTGCAGTTTTGAATCTTTTTAATTTTGTTTTGTATGGTTCTCAATCACTTGATACTCTTTTTGAACCAATATTTTTTATTTTTTTCACTACTTTTAAATATTTTGTATAGTAGAAGCCTCTTCTAACACTTGAAACCCATATAAAACATGAAACCCAAAATTTAAAATGGTACAATATGATGGAACCTCACGGTCTAATGGAGAAACAAGAAGAAAAACATGCTTTGACACAAACTAACTGAAAAATCAAACAACTCAAGGAAACAAAGACTAGGCAAACTCAAAGATAAGATAGAAGATGAAAAGCACAAAGGAAAAAAATATGGAGTTTGGAGGAACCCATAACTAACTGAATAGACGAAACCCATTGAAGAAGACATCAAGCTCTTGATATCACTTGATAGAGACCTCCTTAAAGAATTCTCTAACAAAGCCTTGAAGTTCCCGATCTAGCTTCTTCAATGATCCTTCAACGGAAACCCTAGAGGGTTTCAGTCAAGACTCAAAAAGAACTCAATTAAAACGAAAAAGGAAAAGGTGGAGAGAGAAAGAAGATGAAAAGAATGACACCATGGAATATCCAATAAGCCTAGGAGGAACCGTCACAATAGAGATAAGAGTCCATTGATAAGATCAAAGAAACTTTCCTAAGGAAGACAAGAGAACTTATTCTCTAAAAAAAAAAAAACTAAGTTTTCTTCAATTTCGTGAAAAGGTTCATACAATTTTAGTTCACATGTTTTTATAGACCTAACTTACTTGGGATACAAGTTAATGAAAACTAACCTAACTTGGGCACCAAGTTTAAACTAAATCCAAATGAAATCTAATCTAATCTTGGACAAGTTTAATCTAAATCTAAACAAAATCTAATCGAATCTAAACTAGTTTCTTATTGGCCCATTAACGACCCAATTATTCTAAAACACTAAACAAAACATCCAAAAGTAATAAAGGGTTCTTGGCCGTGAGCTTTGAGCTCACTTACAAGGCCTTACAAATATGATTTACACTTCAATTATAATCAAAAAAGAAAGTTACAAAATTATAAGTGTAAGAAGAGTCTTAAACATGAGCTTCCATCTTGATGAGCTTCTTTCCAACCTCTTCTTCTATCTTTTTATACATACTTCCTAGTAATTCTTCTAGTTGAATGATTTTTCTTAGATGTTCCTACATCAAACCCTCCTTCTTATCTTCAATTTGTTCCCAAGTTGACTTGATCTTCACCTACATTCAACAAAGACAAGTCATTAATATTGAAAAATTTTCATCGAATAAATCACTAGGTAGATCAAATTCAAAAGTATTGAATTCTTTCATATCTATGTCCTCTACAGAATTTTTTTTTCAACGGACTCTTTTTTCTAAATTGAGTCATCTTTACCTATAAATATCTTTATAAAACAATTAACAACGTAATAACAATTTTACACAATTACATTCACTTAATCTTAAACCACTTATAAAATATAATTAATTATGTTTATACTTTAACTACGTGTACTAAGTAGACGTGGGGTGAAATATTCCACTGGAGATGATTAGATCTACTTCACATAAAAAAGGGTTGTGCATGAACGTATTAGATAAATTACTATGTGCATTTGTCAATTTAATTGTATTATCCTAATATGCATTTGTTTTTTTGTTATTTAAACATATATTTTATAAATTATATTTATGACAAACGAAAACGATGATGAAAAATAACTGACTGAATCTTAGTTAACACCAATTAATATGTTTATTAAATTAAATAAAGCAATTAATTAAATGTATATATATATAATAATTTATTTTTTGATATTTGTAATTAAAGCAGATTCATCGTATTTACGAAATATCAGTGTTTTTATTAATGATAAAAAATAAAACTACCGTCTTAATTTTCTTAACAAATACCTTTTTTATTTAGTAATTGTTCTGCCGGATTCTGGGTCCTGCCGAACTCCTTCACCTATGCGGGTGAGAACACCTTCCTTCTCGGCTGAGTCCGATCAGGTTGGATACATTCACGATGCGGGGGAGGTACCTGCAAAAGGCACTCCGATGCTTAAGTCGAATAGGTTTTTTTTGCAAAGGGAATCTAAGTAAAAATGTAATGGAAAAGGATCACTTAGCCTTTTGAGTTAACCTTGTAAGGATATTTATACCCTTACCCTGACGGGTAGTTAGGTGGGGAAGGTTCCATTAGCTGATTTTTCCCTGTCCGAGGTGCACGTGTCGTCCAAAGGGCAGTTTATCAAGTTCCCATGTTCATCATTGTCTTTTGGGGAAAGTGTCATGTCATTCGGTCATATCGTTGGTCACAGTTGGTTCGTGATAAGACTACTCTCCGATGTTGGTTTCCTCAGCCGAGTTAGGTCGGACTCGGTTCACAGAGCCCAGCCGAGCTCGGACCACCTCGGTATGCACATAAGCCCCCAAAATCCGAGGACGAGACATGTGTTTTAGTCTAGAAAGAGGATTTTCTTGTTGAAAGCTTCTCCAACACGTTGGGGTTTTCCCCGAGCTCGCTGTTAGTGGTGTGGGATGTGAAGCGTTTTTTAATCTGTCTTATTTATTAGCGGAAACGGTTATAGGTATGCAACGGTTGGCATTCCACACTCTGTCTTTAAATACCCCTTCGCAGGCCTTTATGACCTTCCTTCTTCTTTTCGGAGATTTTTAGCTTCTTCCTTCGTCGCGCTTCCCTTTTCTTCTCCTTTGCTGCCCTTACTTTGCTTCTCCGGCTGCCGCTTTCTTCGTCCAGGGACCCTCTCGTTGTGTTTTTGAGTCAGCTTGTTGCCGGAAACAACCTCATTTCTAGGTACGCAACCATGTCTCTTCCTTCTTCTTCGGATTCTTCAAAGGTTAAGCCTTTGATCTCGAAGGAGGTGTCCCCCATAGGGGGGTCTTTATCTTCAGAGGGGACTCCTAGTCCCCCCGCCGTACCTAACCGCGGATTAGGGGAGGGTTCGTCCCGAGCGGCTGCCACGGCCGCGGGGGCCCCCGCGACAACCCTTGGGGCTGTTGTTGCAACCGCGCCCCCAAAGAAGGGTAAGGCCCCTAGGCCCAAGAAGGTTTATCCTCCGGCTCCGGCCAAGTACTCTTGGGTCTTGGACGAGGCGAACTCTTACGCCTCCGACATGATGTCAGATCAGGTGGGCGATCTGGTGAGGATAATGCCACCCATTACTCCGAGCTTAGAACGATTAGTGAGAATAGAACTTTGCTTTCCCTTTGAGAGGGTGTTTATGAAGCCCCCTGTTGATGGAGACGACTTCATATATGTATATGACCATATGTTTCGTGACTTCAGCGTCACATTCCCTCCGAGCGATTTTATCTGTCAAGTTCTGAGACTGTTGAACGTAGCTCCTTCCCAACTTCACCCAAATAGCTGGGGCTTTCTAAGGGCCTTTGAAATTTTGAGCCCTTTCCTTGGTATCACTTGTTCAGCCAAGGTATTCCTATACTTCCACCAGCTGAAGCTGGGTCGGAAGGTCGGCTGGTGTTCCCTCAATGGAGCCCAGTATGGGTCTGTCTTCACCCTGTACCACCAATCCTTTAAAAACTTCAAAAGCAAATTCTTTAAGCTGAAACCGATTCCACACACCGAGGGTAGGCGTCTTCTTTTCGATGAGCGTCAAGTTCCCTTATTCCCTCTCTACTGGAGTGAGCGTCCAATAAAGTTCACTTCTTGGCGAGATAGCGACCTCCTCCCAGAAGAGAAGGAGAGCATTGACAAGCTCATGGCTCTTGACCGTCCTTTAGATGTCCGACGTGTCTTGAGACTGTTAGATGTTGAGGACCCCAAAGCTGATTTCTTAGGTATTTTTATCGCTCACACGATTTTCCCTTGTTTTTACTAAGTATTCTTCTAACCCACTTTGGTATTTTCAGATCTGATGGCCGATCAAGGGAGATCAGCACGAGTGATGTAGGCACATCAAGGAGGATCACTAGAAGTATGCAAAGGAGATTAGAGGAGGAAGCAAAGGAACTTCAAGGGCAAGAGCAAGAGGATAGTATAGGACTTAAAGAATGTAACCTACTTGTAAACTTGTATGAACAAGATAATAGTCCTATGTAGCATTTGTAGGTGTAGGTTCTTAGGGGTCCAAAGCCCTCGGTTTTCTTTAGGCTAATAGGTGAAGTCATCCAAAGATTTCACACAAGTCTTTTAGCTAAAAAAATACATTTTAAAACCCTTGTGTGACATCTTAGAAACTAGGCTTAAGGAAGGAACTCCTAAATCAAGTTAAGGATCCACACCTTCACTTGATTAAGGAAATCTCCTCCCTTAAACCAAGTTGGCACGGATTGGTGACATGGAAGATCACAAGGCACGGCTCAAGGGACAAGCCCATGTGCCAACCATGTGAACTCCATGTGAACACTTGCATTCTATTGGTCCAAAGCTAACTAACTCTAACTACCTAGGATTTTCGGTTAGCATAACCTAACCTTGATTAACCTAGCTAATTAGAGTTAAGCCTAGGACCTAACTATGGTTAGTATAGCTTGGAGGCCAAGCAAGGCTATTCTATATAAGCCATGGCCGAAACATGTGTAGGGACTTTTTGATGAAATTGAATACAAAGGATTAAAGCTTTCTAGAGAGTTTCTCTTGTTCCTTAGGGAAGTTCCTTGAATCTTATCAATGGTTTCTTACCACCATTGTGGCGGTTCCTCCTAGGCTTATAGGACCCTTTTCCTTGGCGCCACCACCCTTCTCCACCTTATCCATCTTCTTCCTTTATTTCTTAAACACCTAAAACTAATACCATCTTCCATGGCCGCGACTTCCTTGCTTCGGCTTCCATGGTGTTGCTCATGGTGAAGACTAGATTGGGCATTCCGAAGAGGCTTTGGGATTTTCCTCCAAGAGCACCTTCATCAAGTGGTATCAGAGCTTGTTGTCTTCACCTTTGGGTTCATCACAATCGGTTAGTTCTTCCATGAGTCTTGAGTTTGTCTTCTTGAGTTGTCTTGGTGTCTTCCATCTCTAGAGTCTTTCTTTCATAGAGTAGCTAGTTTTGATTCTTTGAGTTGTCTTGTTAATTGGTTTAGAGTTAGAACATGCTTTTCTTCTTTTGGTTACTGCATTAGGCCGTGATTCATCTTTGGCATGTTCTACCATTTCTTTTGAATGCATGATTTAATAGCTTGCAAATTTGACTCCATGATCTTTCATGATTTTTTTGCTCTTGCAAGTTTTGATTCATGTATGCCATTAGGATCTTGTTTAGTTTTGTTTTCCACTGTACCGTGAGGCATGCTTACTGGTTTGGTACTGCACTTTAATCTTCCATTTCGGTCCAGCCATAACATAGCAAAAGAAAAGAAAAGAATCAAAACAAAAAGAAAGAAAAGAGAAGAGAAAGAAAAACAAGTGAAAGGAAAAGTTAGTAGTGAAAAGTGGTGGTTCAAGAAAAGAGTGAAAATTGAGAACCATAGAAAAGTGAAAAGAAAAGAAAATTACTGCAACATAAGAACAAAAGAAAGTGGAAAAAGAAAAGAGTTACACCAAAGAAACACCATTGGACCTAGGAAAGAGCCTACACCATTCTAGTTGAAATTCTAGTTTTGAGCTTCCTAGTGATTTGTGTATCTTTTGGTTCTTTACATGTAAATGTCTTTTTCTGCAAGTTACTGCACCTTTGTTGGACTTATGTGTACTGCACTTATATTCTTCTTATTAATTTTAACATGAGAAGCATGATAGCTAGAAAAGGTAGAAGCTAGGCAAAAATCGGGGGCCAATACATTTTGCTGATTTTGCTGAATTTTTGATTTCTAGTTTCGGTTTCTAGTTTGGTTGGAGTGCTTGCTACCCAGTTTTGAATGTCTCATGATATGCCTTTGTTTTGATATGTTTCCTTGGGCTTTTATATGATATTTTGCTGCCCTTTTATGTGCCATTGTCTCCTTAAATTTTCTCCACAATTTGAGTAGTCATTCATTTCATTTTTGAGCTTTTTCTTGCTTGTCTTCTTTGGATTCCTTGGTTTTGTCCTAGAGTTTTGTCTTCTTGGCATCTTAATCCTAGTTTGGTACCGTTCCTATTTCATAATGGTAGGCATAAGAACCTTGATGATTGATTAGAGGATAATTTCTAAGTGAGCATAAGAGAAAAGAGTGGTAAAAGGCAAGAGAGAATCACTAGAGAAAAAGCCCTTGATTTGTGTGATACACGAGTTGAGTGAGTGGATACACTTAGAGAGTTAGTGAGGTTTATTGCTTTCCTTGTTTTCTTGTGTACTAACCCTTTTCTTGCAGTCATGGCAAGTCCACCTAGTGTTGGGCAAGATTTATCACCAAGAACACAAAACATTTTGAACTTGGTTATGGAGAGGATGGATGCTAGATTGAGGGAGAGTGAGGAAAGAACTAGGAGGGAACATAGGGAAAGGGAAAGATCTCTAACTAATGAGGGTGAAAGGAGGGAAAGAAGAAGTGGGCATGAGAGAGTCCATGAAGAAGAGAGAGAAGGAAGGAGCCATAGAGGGAGAGGACCTAGAACTTCCATTGGTAGTGATGTGGGGAACCCTTTGAGGTACCAAAACCGGGAGCATGAACCTTGGAACCATGAGAGGAGAGGGGGAAGGGGTGCTGGCCGAGAGGGACCTAGGGTGAACCGTGAGTATAGGAGGAACCAATGGGAGGATGAAGATAGGTTTGATGATAGATTTGTGAAGCTAAACATCCCTAAGTTCCATGGTAGTGGAGGACCCGAGGCTTACTTAGATTGGGTTATGAAAGTAGATCAAATCTTTGATAGCTATCCTTTGTTGAGTGAGGAGAAGAAGTTACAATCGGTTACTTTGGAATTTGAAGATTATGCCATGATATGGTGGAACCAACAAGACAAGGGGTATGGGTGTATTAGGCCAAGAGTTACTACTTGGGCAGCCATGAAACATGCCTTGGAAGAGAGGTTTGTGCCACCTACCTATATGAGAGATCTTCATAACAAGCTCCAAAGGTTATATCAAGGGAATAGAAGTGTGCGAGACTACTTCAAGGACCTTGAAATCACTATGCTAAAAGCACACATAGACGAAAGTCTAGAGGCCACATTGGCTCGGTTTGTGCATGGTCTCAACCGTGAGATCCAAGATGTGTTAGAACTACAAAGGTATTCCCACATTGAAGAGGCAATCCACCTAGCCGAGAGAATTGAGTCCCAACTCAAGAGAAGAGGTGCTGCCAAGAGGATGCCTTCACATGTTTCAACCGGGTGGAAAGGTAAAGAGAAAGTTGAACCATCTCCAAGGCCTCAAACCAAAAACAGCCGAGACTTCACCAAGCCTAAGGAGGTAAATTCTTCATCCAATCCTTTAAGGTCAAGTAACATCAAGTGTTTCAAATGTTTAGGTAGGGGACACATTGCTTCCCAATGCCCAAACAAGAGGACCATGGTGACTATTGGAGGAGAAACTATGAGTGAGTCTTCACAAGAATCTTCCCATGAGAAAGAAGAAGAAGATGAAGTAGTATCCATCCATAGTGAAGGAGCCGAAGAAGGGGATCTCCTTATGGTAAGAAGGTTACTTAAGATTAATCTTGAAATGGATGATACATAAAGGGAAAACATTTTCCATACAAGATGTAAGGTAAAGGGTAATGTATGTTCTTTAATAATTGATGGAGGTTTGTGTACAAATGTTGTAAGTGAAGGACTTGTCTCTAGACTTGGTTTGCCAACTTTAAATCATGCTAGACCTTATAAGTTGCAATGGCTAAGTGAAATCGGTGAAATCAAGGTAAATAAGCAATGTATGATAGAATTTTCTATTGGAAAGTATGTAGATAGTGTTCTATGTGATGTAATGCCCATGGAGGCCACTCATTTACTTTTAGGTAGACCATGGCAATATGATAGAAATGTTATTCATGATGGTTTAGCTAACACTTTCTTGTTTACCTTTGAAGGTAGAAAAGTTCTACTAAAGCCTTTGTCTCCCAAGGAGGTGTGTGAAGACCAAGTCTAATTGAGGCTTAGAAGGTCCCAAGAGCCCAAGCAAGGCTCGGCCGAGACTACCAAAGGCCACAAGACCTTGACCGAGAAGCATGATCATGGAAAAACAAAGCATGTTGTAA
This sequence comes from Hylodesmum podocarpum, assembly GCA_026586105.1. Classification (NCBI taxonomy): domain Eukaryota; kingdom Viridiplantae; phylum Streptophyta; class Magnoliopsida; order Fabales; family Fabaceae; genus Hylodesmum; species Hylodesmum podocarpum. Next base: position 861,461 of record JALJEV010000118.1, on the reverse strand, counting down.
ATAAATCTTCATGTAAAGTAGATAGTAGTAGTAGTAATAAAACTTGTAAAAGGACTTTGTCTAATGCTTGTAAAGAGACTTTACTTGTTACTTGCAAGGACATTAAAAGGGAATACTTAGCTAGAAAATTTATGTTCTTGTGTATGCCTTGACCTTTAATTTTGAGTAGTAATCATGTAGGTAACACCCAAGACATGGATGAACTTCTAAAAGAGTATGAAGATGTGTTCCCCTTGGAGCTACCCCACGGCTTACCTCCACTAAGAGGGATAGAGCACCAAATTGACTTCATACCGGGAGCCCAATTGCCAAACAAGCCTTCATAAAGGACCTCACCACAAGAATCACACGAAATTGAGAAGCAAATCCAAGGACTCTTGGAGAAAGGATGGGTAAAGGAAAGTCTCTCCCCATGTGCTTCACCAATTATTTTGGTTCCTAAGAAGGAGGGTACATGGCGCATGTGTACAGATTGTAGGGCAATAAATAATATTACTATTAGATATAGGCATCCCATCCCTAGGTTAGATGATCTATTGGATGAATTACATGGATCCACCATATTCTCCAAAATAGATCTTAAAAGCGGATACCATCAAATTAGAATGAAAGAGGGAGATGAATGGAAAACCGCCTTTAAGACTAAATTTGGATTATATGAGTGGTTAGTAATGCCCTTTGGATTATCTAACGCCCCTAGTACATTCATGAGGCTCATGAATCATGTTTTGAGGAATTTCTTACGAAAATTTGTAGTAGTCTATTTTGATGATATATTAGTCTATAGCAAAAATTTTCAAGAACATGTAAATCACCTAAGGCATGTGTTAGATGTCCTTAGAAGTGAGAAATTGTATGCCAATAAGGAAAAGTATGTGATGGGGACCGAGAAGGTAGTCTTCTTAGGCTTTGTGGTGAGTGCCAAAGGGGTGGAGGTAGATGAAGAGAAGATCCAAGCAATCAAGGATTGGCCCACTCCAACATGTGTTAAAGAGGTAAGAAGCTTTCATGGTCTAGCTAGCTTTTATAGACGTTTTGTAAAGGACTTTAGCACCATAGCTAGTCCATTGTATGAACTTGTAAAGAAGGACACTAAGTTTTCATGGGGGCCTCCTCAAGAGGAAGCCTTCAACATGCTCAAACACAAACTCACACACTCACCTATACTAGCTTTACCGAATTTTACTATGTCCTTTGAACTTGAATGTGATGCATCCAACGTAGGAATAGGGGCGGTCTTAACGCAAGGTAAACACCCTATAGCTTATTTTAGTGAGAAGTTAAAGGGGGGGCACCTAAATTACTCAACCTATGATAAAGAGTTGTATGCTTTAGTTAGGGCTTTTCAAGTGTGGCAACATTATTTACTTCCTAAAGAGTTTGTAGTTCACACCGATCATGAGGCCTTAAAATATTTGAGAGGGCAAGGAAAATTGAATAAGAGACATGCTAAATGGGTAGAATACATAGAACAATTTCCTTACATAGTCAAGTATAAATAAGGGTCTAGTAACATAGTTGCCGACGCCCTAAGTAGAAGGCACACCTTGATTAACATGCTTGAATGTAAGATGTATAGTTTTGATCATATTAAGTCTATGTATGCCCATGATGAAGACTTCGGTCTTATTTGGGAGTCAAGTACCAAGGGTGCATTCAAGGACTACTTTAGGCATGATGGGTACCTTTTTAAAGGGCAAGCATTATGCGTGCCTAAATCTTCCTTGAGGGACTTGTTGGTAATTGATACCCATGAAGGAGGTTTGATGGGTCATTTTGGGAGGGATAAGACATTGGCTATGTTGCAAGAGAACTTCTATTGGCCTCACATGAGGGTCCAAGTAGTAAAGCACATTTCTAGGTGCATCACTTGCAACAAAGCCAAATCTAAGGTCTCCCCTAATGGCTTATACCAACCCCTTCCGCTTGCTACCACTCCTTGGATGGACATCTCCATGGATTTTATCCTTGGCCTTCCTAAGTCCAAAAGAGGAATGGATAGTATCTTTGTAGTTGTATGCCGGTTTTCAAAAATGGCTCACTTCATAGCTTGCAAGAAGGTTGATGACGCTTCAAATATTGCAAGACTATTTTTCAAAGAAGTAGTGAGGCTCCATGGAGTGCCCAAGACAATTGTGAGTGACCGAGACTCAAAATTCCTTGGACACTTTTGGAGAACCCTTTGGAGTTGCCTTGGAACCAAACTTCTTTTCTCTACAACTTGCCACCCCCAAACGGATGGGCAAACCGAAGTTGTCAATAGGACCTTGGGTCAACTATTGAGGACTTTTGTTGGCGAGAACATTAAGAGTTGGGAAGATTGGTTACCTCATATTGAATTTGCCTATAATAGGGTTGAGCACTCTACTACTAAGTTTTCTCCTTTTTAAATTACTTATGGATTTAACCCACTCACCCCACTTGATTTAGTGGCTTTACCTCTTGAGTTCTCTTGTAATAGAAGTGGTCAAGAAAGGGCTAAGAAAATCCAAGAATTGCATGCACACGTAAAGGAGAGGATTACTAAGAAAAATGAGCAAATAGCTAAGGCCTACAATAAACACCGTCGACCCATCGAGTTCAAAGTAGGGGATATGGTATGGGTGCACCTAAGGAAGGAACGATTTCCTACCTTGAGAAGCTCCAAACTTCTTCCACGAGGAGATGGACCTTTCAAGATATTGGAGAAATTAGGCCCAAACGCCTACAAGCTAGACCTTCCAAGTAAGTATGGTGGTAGCAACTCCTTTAATATAACTGATCTTTCTTTGGTTGATGTAGGTCCAAACGATGAAGCTAACTTGAGGACAAGTTCAAGCAAAGAAGGAGGATTTGATGTAGGCACATCAAGGAGGATCACTAGAAGTATGCAAAGGAGATTAGAGGAGGAAGCAAAGGAACTTCAAGGGCAAGAGCAAGAGGATAGTATAGGACTTAAAGAATGTAACCTACTTGTAAACTTGTATGAACAAGATAATAGTCCTATGTAGCATTTGTAGGTGTAGGTTCTTAGGGGTCCAAAGCCCTCGGTTTTCTTTAGGCTAATAGGTGAAGTCATCCAAAGATTTCACACAAGTCTTTTAGCTAAAAAAATACATTTTCAAAACCCTTGTGTGACATCTTAGAAACTAGGCTTAAGGAAGGAACTCCTAAATCAAGTTAAGGATCCACACCTTCACTTGATTAAGGAAATCTCCTCCCTTAAACCAAGTTGGCACGGATTGGTGACATGGAAGATCACAAGGAACGGCTCAAGGGACAAGCCCATGTGCCAACCATGTGAACTCCATGTGAACACTTGCATTCTATTGGTCCAAAGCTAACTAACTCTAACTACCTAGGATTTTCGGTTAGCATAACCTAACCTTGATTAACCTAGCTAATTAGAGTTAAGCCTAGGACCTAACTATGGTTAGTATAGCTTGGAGGCCAAGCAAGGCTATTCTATATAAGCCATGGCCGAAACATGTGTAGGGACTTTTTGATGAAATTGAATACAAAGGCTTAAAGCTTTCTAGAGAGTTTCTCTTGTTCCTTAGGGAAGTTCCTTGAATCTTATCAATGGTTTCTTACCACCATTGTGGTGGTTTCTCCTAGGCTTATAGGACCCTTTTCCTTGGCGCCACCACCCTTCTCCACCTTATCCATCTTCTTCCTTTATTTCTTAAACACCTAAAACTAATACCATCTTCCATGGCCGCGACTTCCTTGCTTCGGCTTCCATGGTGTTGCTCATGGTGAAGACTAGATTGGGCATTCCGAAGAGGCTTTGGGATTTTCCTCCAAGAGCACCTTCATCAACGAGGGAAATTGATTCAAGCTCCTGCTTCCCAGAACAAACCACCTATCAAGAGGTTGAAGAGGGCTTCTCGCCCTAGTACGATAATCCTTTCTGATTCCACCACAATTGGCGAGGTGGATAGGACCCAACCTGGCCCTGCTGGGGCCCCCCAAACTCTTCCTCCAGCCGTCAGAGACGACAGTCCTGATCGGGGTGTTCAGCTCCCCGTTGGGATTACTAAGGCTTCCCCTATCACCGTGGTTCCTCCCGCCGTTGCCGAGGCGCCTCAAGCTCAGCCTACTTTCACTTCCACTGTAGGGGATTCTGCCCCTGCCCAAGATAATCCTCCCCCGGAGAACTCGACAAGCATTGGTCGCTTGGCTCCTAGGGGGTTGATTTTTCATGGGTGCTCTTCAACTGCCCCGAGGCTGGAGCATCTATCTAGTCGTCAACCCGGACCTCCTTCCCTATGGGGCACCGAGGTGCGGATGGGGGATGTGTCTATCGAGGTAGCCTTTCCCACCTGGTATGACGCGGAGCTCATTCGCTACGTCGGTACAACCGAGGCAGTGGAAGGCGCCTATCTGATGATGCTACGGAGTGTAGCAGTTTTTCACCACTTGAGGTATGCAGCTATCATTTCCTTCTCTGTTTCGTAGGTGTGTTTTATGGTTTTGTAACTTGACATTCCTTTGGTCTTTAGGGACGAGGTGATTGGTGGGGTCGAAGCCCGCCGCCAGCTGTCCGAGCTACAAACCGCCAACCAGAGCCTCCGAGAAGCCCTGTAGGATGCTCAGTCCTCCTACCGCACTCTCCATGCCTCTCAGCAAGAACTCTTGAAGAATAAGGTAGAAACCGATCAGGCTCTCCATACCCTGGGACTAGAGGTTGAGCAGTCTCGGGCCTTGCTGAGGATGGCCAATGAGCAGAGGGAGGCCACTGATGAGTTTGTCCGAGAATTACGCCAGAAATACGAAGAGGGGCAAGTGTAGCCTCTAGCCTAGCTCGGGAGGATGCTCTGAAGGAGCTGCTGGAGGCCTCTAAGCCCAGGGCGAAGGCCTTGGTAAGGCTATTCAGGACCAGGATGCCGAGATTACAGCGCTTAAAGAGGAAACAGGCAAGCTTCAAGCTTCCGTGACTGAGGCGGAGGACTGCAACGAGTCATTAGCAAACAGGGCGGAAGAGGCCGAGGCCGAGGTGGAGAGACGTACTCAGATCGGCTTGGAGGCCTTTTCAGAAGGCTTCGCTCGTGCCTTAGAGCAGATCAAGCTCTTCCACCCCGACCTGAACATTTCTCAGCTTGACGAGAAGAAGATGGTGGTGGATGGGAAACTTGTTGATGAATGAAAGTTTGGTGCCTTAAGTGCACTTGTAATTATTTTATCTTAGGCTTTTGTTTCCAAACTCAGCACTATTTTACCATATAATTTCATTTCCGTTGTTATTCGGCTTTTATCGTAACTCGTGACTTTAACATAATTTCTTGCAATTACTTCTGTTCTCTGGTTACTTTATCGTAACTTGTGGCTTTGACTTGACTCTTTGCAATTGTTTATGTTCTCTGGCCACTTTATCGTAACTTGTGATTTTGATATGACTCCACTGCCCCTACCTCGGGACTTGATGTCTATTTGCTTAACCTTTGTTTGCCTATAAATATCGTTCCGGTGTTTTTCTTTTAGCATTAGCACGCATCTCTTTTTTGTGGTTGGAATAACTGTGAATCTCGATCCCTTTTCTTTGGGTAGGGGAGCTCTTAATTTATATCCGCTGGGTGGTAACCTCTATGGTTGGATGATGTTTGGAATGAAAAGTTCTTGTTTCGTGGCTTTTTCCAAATGCTACGATCAGTCAAGGTATTTCCGAGAAGCGCCTTCTCTTAGAGCCTCAATCTCTTTGTGTATCTCTTTGCGCTATCTTTCTTAGCTCGTGGTCCAATGGTCGGGATTTGCTTTTGCCTGACCGGTCTTCCCGGCATATTTTGTAATATTTTACCAAGCTTATTTTAGAGTTTCTTTTTAACATTGCCAGAATGTTCTTCGGTCACATGTTAATTTCTGAGCTCATTTTAGAACTTCTTTTATATTACGCCAGAATGTTTTTCAGCCGCATGTAATTTCCGAGCTCCTTTTAGAGCTTCTTTTATGTTACGCCGGAATGTTCTTCAGCTGCATGTAATTTTCGAGCTCCTTTTAGAGCTTCTTTTATATTATGCCGGAATTTTCTTCGGTTGCATGTAATTTTCGGGCTCATTTTAGAGCTTCTTTTATGTTATGCCGGAATGTTCTTCGGCTGCGTGTAATTTCTGAGTTTAAACATAGAATATCAAGCGGTTGTATGCTTTAGAAGTAGAAAGGCACATTTCGTGTTTGAGAACGAAGGATATTTCATGTATGGGTATCAAATGCTTTGTAATTTAAACAATAATATTAGTAACATTAAGACAGAAAATATCAAATAAGCAGCTTTCTACCGTAGCGCACTATTTAATTTTTCCAAAATACTCCCCTGATTCTTTCATAACGCAAAGACGAAAGCCTCCCGCGGCTTTGCTACTTGACACCGTTACATTAAAAGGAAGTTCGGTCAGCCTTACCTAGATTAGCTATAGTAGGCCTTCAAATGGGTGACGTTCCATGTCCTAGGGACGAGTCTCCCTTCCAAAGTTTCTAACCGGTATGCTCCATTTTCCAATGTTTCGATTATGCGGAAAGGTCCTTCCCAATTGGGGGCGAGCTTGCCCTCCTCTCTATCTCTCCGGGCCGTTCCGACCTTGCGCCAGACTAGGTCTCCTTGGTGAAATTGTCTCGGCCTTATTTTGTTGTTGTATCACCGAGTTGCCCTCAATTGTGCTGCTTCGGTCTGAATCCTTGCCAAATCTCTGACCTCTCCCACTAGGTCAAGTTCTGCCCTCAAAACATGCTCTTGGTTAACATCGGGGGCCAATTTTCTTCTTAAAGATGGCTCGCCTATCTCGACTGGTATCATCGCATCGATGCCGTAGGTCAAGCGATAAGGGGTTTCCTTGGTGGATGTTTGTGGGGTACAGTGGTATCCCCAAAGGATGCTTGGAAGCTCCTCGGCCCACCACCCCTTGGCCTCACCCAATCTCTTCTTTAATTCTCGTAGGACCACTCGGTTTGCAGCCTCGGCTTGATCGTTAGTTTGAGGGTGCTCCACCGAGGTAACTCTATGCCGGATGCTCAAATTTTTTAGGAAAGTCCTAAACCTGGCATCGGTAAGCTGGCGACCATTGTCAGTGACAACCGAGTAAGGTACTCCGTGTCGACATACAATGTTCTTCCAGCAAAATCTCTCAATTTGCTGAGCTGTTATTCTGGGTAAGGGCTCGACTTCAATCCATTTAGTAAAGTAATCTACTGCTACTATCAAAAACTTGACTTGTCCTCTGCCTTGAGGGAAAGGTCCGAGAATATCAATTCCCCAGCTCATGAAAGGCCAAGGGGAGGTCATGGTGTGAAGCGGTTCCACCATACTTTTGACATTGTTCGCACTTTCGCATGGTTTCCTCAGCGTCCCTTTTCAAGGTTGGCCAGAAATATCCAGCTCCTAGGGCCCGGTACGCCAAAGTTCGCCCCCCGGTGTACATCCCACATATCCCCTGATGTAATTCTCTTAGGACATATTCAGCTTGTTGGGGGTCAAGACATTTAAGTAGCGGCGTTGAGAATCCCCTTTTGAACAATTCTCCATTGACCAAGGTGAAGGTGGCGTCTTGGCGACGTACCTTTTTTGCTTGGGCGTCATTTCCGGGTAAGTCTCCTTTTTCCAAATATGCCCTAACTTGATCATACCACGGTGAGGGAGTTTGGGTTTGATGTGGTTGGGTAATGCACATAACTTCTTCAACGGACGGTTTCGTCATCGTCTCTTGGATCAGAGTTCGATATTGCCCTGTCTTCTTTTTGCTAGCAAGCTTTGATAGTATGTCGGCCCTCTCGTTAGCTGTCCTAGGGACGTGAATCATGCTGAAATGTGGAAAGGAGATTATACACTTTTTTACCATCCCGAGATACTAGGCGAGTAGGGGCTCTTTTGCTTGGTAAGTTCCATTAACATGGCCAGTGACAAGTTGGGAGTCACTATGACATCTTAACTTCTTTACACCCATCTCTTGAGCTAATCGTAAACCTGCCAAAAGGGCCTTGTATTCTGCCTAGTTGTTCGAGGTTGAGAATTCAAACCTAACAGCTTGTTCCAGGACCAAATTTGAGGGTCCTTCAAGTATAACCGCCGCCCCGCTCCCTTTTTTATTGGAGGATCCATCTACACTGAGTGTCCAGAGTTGATCATCCTTATTGCCATCATCATTCGAAACTGGAGGGAGCTCGGTCAGGAAGTCAGCCAAGAACTGAGCTTTCATGGGTCCCCTACTCTAGAAGGCCAAACCAAACTCGGACAATTCAATGGACCAGGCCGTCATTTGTCCCGCTAGGTCGGGCTTTTGAAGCACCTACCTGAGCGGATAATTTGTCCTGACAATAATCTTATGGCTCCTAAAGTAATGTCTCAACCGTCGGGCCGAGAATATTAATGCCAAGACAAGTTTCTCCACTACCTGGTATCTTTCCTCCGTAGGCTGCAAAGTTCTGCTAATGAAGTGGATGGGGTGCTGCTTCCCGTTAGGGGTGGGTAAGCAAGCCAACCCGCCCCGCATAAGGCCCGCCCGTGTAAGCCCGCGAAGAGCTTGGTCCGCCCCGCCCCGCCTCGCAATGGTAAACAAACCTAACTTGGTGGTCCGCCCCCAATCCGCGGACCCCGCGGGCCAAATGGGCCAACCCGCGGACCTAGTTAAAAAATTAAAAAAAAATGATAAATTTGGAATTTAAAAAAAATGCTAAAAAATTGTTATATTTTTGCTCTTAAATTCTTAATAAAATAAGTCAACAACATAAATCTACTATTATCTCCAATAACAAATTTAAATTCTAAATAAGTCAATAACATAAACTTTTAATTATCTCCAACAACAAATGATTCTGAAGCTTGATCATTTTCCATCATCACATCTTCGTCTTCCTTTGGGAGGGTGAGACGTGTGAAAAGATTGAGAGGCGGGAAGTAAAATTAGGGTTTCAATTTTAAACCCTTTAAATAGTGCGGTTTAGCGGAGGCAGGAAGTGAAATTAGGTTTTCAATTTGAAACCCTTTAAATAGTGTGGATTTGCGGGTCGCCCCGCGGACCCCGCGGGTTTGACCCGCAAAACCCGCGGATTGCGCGGGCGGGCTTTTTATGGACTATACCACTAAATTTTTATGAAAATGGTGGTCCAAACCCGCGGGGGTCGCGGGGTCCGCGGACTGGCCCATGGACTTTCACCCGTATACCCACCCCTACTTCCCGTCGACTTCGGAAGCGAGGACCGAACTTATGGTCGAGTGCGCGACGGATAGGTATAGGTTCAACTCGGCGGTCCTAGAGGGGTTTTTTAGGACCGGTACGGTTGCTATTACCTTTTTCAAGTCTATGAACGCCTTTTCGCTTTCTTGATTCCAGTCGAACTTAGCTTGCTTTAACAATCTGAACAATGGCCTAGCCCTTTCAGCTAATCTTGGCAGAAACCGAGATAAAGCAGCCAAACTCCCACTCAACCTTTGTAGTTCTTTCAGGGTGGTCGGACTCTTCATGTTTAGTATTGCTTTACACTTATCAGGGTTGGCTTCAATCCCTCTAGCTGTGATCAGAAATCCTAAGAACTTTCCGCCCTGGACCCCAAAAACACATTTTTCTGGGTTCAAACGCAAGTTATGTCGCCTAACCTTGTTGAACAACCTTTGAAGATTAACCAGATGATCGTCTACTCCAGTCGACCTTACCACCATGTCATCAACATACACCTCCATTATCTCCCCAATTTCCTCTTTGAAGACTTGGTCCATCAGTCTTTGGTGTGTGGCTCCCGCGTTTTTTAACCCAAAAGGCATGACCTTGTAACAATAATTGTGCACGTCGGACATGAATGTCGTCTTGTCTTCATCGGGTGGGTACATGGGGATCTGGTTATATCCTGAGTATGCGTCAAGAAAACTCAGCATCCCACTGCCCGATGTGGAGTCCACCAGGCGATCTATGCTCGGCAACGGATAAGTATCCTTCGGACAAGCTTTATTTAAATCGGTGTAGTCAGTACACATCCTCCATCTCCCATTAGCCTTTTCGACCATCACCACATTTGCCAACCATGTGGTATATTTGATTTCATGGATGAAGCCCGTCAGAGAAGTTTGGTCACCTCTTGTCGATCATGGACATGTCTTTTCTCTCCCAATTTTCTTTTCTTTTGGGCCACCGGACGAGCACCAGGTACGAGGGCCAACTTGTGGCACAGAAAATCGGGATCAACTCCGGGCATATCATCGACGCTCCATGCAAATAGGTCGGCATTGTCGAGCAATACTTTGTCCATATCCTGACGGGAATGCCCCTCCATTGTCTCGCCGATCTGGACGTCTTGCCCTGCTCTGCGGCCTATCTGGAACGGAGTAGTCTTCTCGGCAGGTGCCGGTCGGAGTTCTTCGAAATTTGACCTGGGGTCCAGGTCCAATGCTTCTGACTTTATGCTCAAACACTGAGACGAAGTCTCCTTGTTTGTGCTTGTCTTTAATGTGTATGGCTGAATCTTCAAGCTCTGAGCGTAGCATTGTCGGGCTATTTTAGGATCGGCCTTGATAGTAACAATCTTGGCCTCCACTGGGAATTTCATCGCAAGATGTAGTGTCGAAACAATTGCCCCTAGCTGATTTAGTGTTCTTCTACCAAGGATGACATTATACGAAGTCCGAGCTTCGACCAATAAATATCTGACCATAATGGTCTTCGCTTCCTCCTTGTTTCCAAGAGTGGTGAGGAGATCAACGTATCCACGTGTGTGGACTCGCTCCCCAGCAAAGCCAAGGAGGGGCTCGGAATGATCCTTTACTACGTCGGGAGGTAGGTCAAGTTTGAGGTATGTATCCCAATAGAGGATATCTGCCGAACTTCCTTGGTCGACCAACACCTTTTTTACTCTCCAATTGGAAATAATGGCGGTGATGACCATGGGATCATCATGATCGTCATTAGGGGTGGAGAAGTCCTCAGCAGTGAATGTTACCGGCGGGAAGCTTCTTGAGGAAGGATGGTTAGTCACCACATTTATGCTTCGCAAGTGCCGTTTCCGAGCTCTAGACGTCACTCCTCCGCCACCAAATCCTCCTGCTATAGTGTTAATCGTTCCTCTTACTTCTTGCATCTTGTTCTTGTGGGAGGCTTCTTTTCTACTCGAGCGAAACTTGTCATTGCTTTTATGAGAGTAGTTGCCCTGCCTCTTCTGGCGTTCCTCCAAATGGTCTCCCCCTTTTTCTCCTTCCTTTCTAACAAACTTCGAAAGAGCTCCTAATTGTATCAATTCTTCTATAATGTCCCTCACTTTGTAGCATTCTTCGGTTGTATGACCGTGATTTTGATGAAAACTACAATAGCGATTGACATCGGCATTCCGGGGGGTAGGGCACGGTTTAGGTGGGCGAATCAAATCTGAGCTGAAGGCTTCCCTCAAGACAACTTCCCTACTTGCGTTCAAGGGTGTGTATTGACTATGTTTTGAAGATCCTCTCCGCCTAGGCTTATAATCCTTCTGCCTAGGTGGTGAATGGTGGTCATACCGACTGCGTTGCTCCTTTCCCTTCCTCTAGGCTTCGTCGTTCTCCTCCATGTTTATAAATCGAGCCGCCCGTTCTCTGAGCTCGTCCATGTTGCGTGGCGGCTCAGAAAAGAGAGATCTAGAAAAGGGTCCCAACCTTAGACCGGCCTTTATGGCGTGCATGGCTACTGCTGGGTGAAGATCAAGGATTGTCATACTTGCTTGCGCGAATTTTGTCATGTAACTTCTGAGTGATTCTCCCTGGCCTTGTCGGACTCTTGTGAGGGAAATAGAGTCTGTCACCACGGGCTTGCAATCGGCAAATCTAGCCACGAACTTAGCACACAGAGATTCAAAAGAATTTATAGAAAGTGGTGGCAAAGCGTAATACCAATCCAAGGCTATTCCTTTCAAGGTGGTGGGAAAAAGGCGGCAATGCACTCGTAGGTCTTCAGATACCAAGCTGGCCTGGGTAAGGTAGGCCTTTACATGAGAAGTTGGGTCAGTTCCACCTTCGTATTTCTCAGTGGTTATTCCCTTGATATTTTCGGGGAATTTGCATCTCATAATTTCCAGCACAAAAGGATGAAAGGTAGTCAACCTCTGTAAATCTGGATTTCCTGGAATGCGTGTATCGTGGAAAGGCATCTCTTGTACTATGGGGGGAGGATTTTGCAAGCCTTTACCTCCCTTATCTTGTCCTTGGCTTGGCCCCTCTCTTTCGTGATTATTATCTTCCTTTTCTCCATTGTTGTTGTGTTCTTCTGGCGCTGGCTTGCTATGAACTGATTCAGCATGCTCTCCTCCACCAGTATTGCCCTCATGGGCTGTCTTTTGCTTTTTCATGGCAGCCATTTCTTCTTGGTGCTGCTCCCGGAGCTTTCTCATCTCCTCCTCCTGTTTCTGCCTCCATCTGTTCATCTCTTCCTCCATTTGTTGTCTCATCGCAGCCATGGCGCTTTCCATTTGACCTTTTAAAATTTCTATCGGAGCCGGATCCATTGGTATTCCTTCAGAAATCGATTGCGCTTGACTCCGCGTCTTTACCATGTACCTTGCGGTCCCGGGAAAACAATTTACCGGGGCCCCAAGGTGGGCGCCAAAATGTTCAGCCGGATTTTGGGCCCTACCGAGCTCCTTCACCTATGCGGGTGAGAACACCTTTCTTCTCGGCGAGTCCGATCAAGGTTGGACACATTCACGATGCGGGGGAGGTACCTGCAAAAGGCACTCCGATGCTTAAGTCAGAATAGGTTTTTTTGCAAGGGGAATCTAAGTAAAAATGTAATGGAAAAGGATTACTTAGCCTTTTGAGTTGACCTTGTAAGGATATTTATACCCTTACCCTGACGATTAGTTAGGTGGGGAAGGTTCCATCAGCTGACTTTCCCTTGTCCGAGGTGCACGTGTCGTCTAAAGGGCAGTTTATCAAGTTCTCATGTTCATCATTGTCTTTGGGAAAGTGTCATGTCATTCGGTCATATCGCGAGTCACAGTTGGTTCGTGATAAGACTACTCTCCGATCTTGATTTCCTCTGCCGAGTTAGGTCGGACTCGGCTCACAAAGCCCAACCGAGCTCGGACCACCTTGGTATGCACAGTAATATATTTTTTCAAAATTAATATATTAATATTTAAACACGTAAATTTAATGAATATATTATATTTGTAAAACGGAGGTGTACAGTTTAATTCAAATCAAACAAAAATTTGAAAATTCTTAAAAATGTTGAAAACATATGTTTGGACCGGCTGGTTTTTTATTCTAAACTGCAAAGTTCGATTAATTTGTAGTTTGAGATTTTGGAAGAGAACTGAAAATGAACCAAACTTTAAATTTATATTCTTTTAAATGTTCTTACGCTCATATTGTTAATGTAATATGCTGCCAACTTTGAGTACACTCTCTGTTTAACCAGTTTTTAATAATAATGTTTAGCATATTTTCAATTTGTCTAAGACTTAGAAACAATATTTCAAAATTGCAAGAACTTATTTAAACCACAGTTTTAATATTTTTTGATTGTTTCATAATTAATTCAAATCAAGCAAAATTTTATCACTCTTAAGTTTTTTTTTATAACTTTTAAGTCAAATAAAAATGCATCGGAAATACCTTTAATACCAATATATGTTGCCACAAGCAATACCAGTTTGTATCCTTCTACCAAATGATCCAGAAATTAATTAGAGTAGATATTTTTAAACATGTACTAATAACATATTTTTAAAAAAATATTATATTATAAAATGGTTATACATATTAGACATATTTTAATTACTTAATAGAGCACTTAATAACGTTATTTTATCTAATAAATATAGCATTTAATGGTAATTAAGATGCAATCAATTATTCATACTATTAAATGTTATATTTATTAAATAAAATAATTGAATTAAATAATTAATTTATTAAATATAATTATTAAATTTAAGTTTTTTTTATGAATTAAAAATAATATTCTTTTCAATATATATACTAATTAGTTTGAAGGTTGAAATATGATTGGATATATTTTTTAAATACAGTGAAAATTTTATCCTATGTATATGTGTGTAAAATTTGCATTAAAAAAATCATATAAAATCATATAAAATAATGTTAAATCATATTAAAATTAAAAGTAATATATTAAAGTTGAACAAAATATTCAAATGATTAGTAGAGTAGAAGATATAAGACATTACTCAAAAATATTTAAAGTTCATTGGCAAACTATGATGTATGTAAAATATCATATTAATTTTTGTTTAATTAATTGATACAGGATGATTGATGTTGCTAATGATTCAAAATTTGATTATTGAATATACCACTGCTGTAATAAATATTTTTTTTTATAATAAATAATAATGCTACTCGACTTCAATAAAATTACTCTATATTTATCTCTGTGCATATCAATGTTCTTTTTTTTTTTTTTTTTCTGTGACACATTATTCATTACAACAAATATCATTGTCTTACTTCTCACCATCTCTCTTTTGTTCCTCTTCATCTCGATCTTCCTCCTCTTCTCCCTCTGCAATGGCTTTGGTAGCTTCTTCAAGGATAAGCCTCAAAAGCCTCTCATACATTTCAATTGCAGATTCTAACATGTCAATGGCCCTTTTCCTGTCTTGTACCACCACATCTCCAATCTGTCCAAGCTCTGTGATTTGCTTTAGAGTCTTAATCATCTCTTCATCACACAACCCAAAAGAAGTGAATAACCCATCTCTACCCTCTCCATTTACCACATTATTTCCCTTTCTAAACTCACCACTTCTCTTTCCCACAATCATATCACTTATGCCAACCATTTCATTTCCCAAAACCTTTATGACTTTTCCTTTCTCAACATCCCATACCCACACATTCCCATCCTCTGCAGCAGACACTAAGTTACTCCCTTCATTAAACAAAACCAAAGACACAATTGACACACCATGGCTCACAGACAAAGCATTCACCTCTAGTTGTTCTTTTTTGCTTGCCACATTCTCTACCCCTTTATAAACAAACCCATCTGCACCACCAGCATAGAATCCTGACCCTTCTAAACCCAAAACAATCCCAAAAATTGCACATGGGAATTCCACAGTCCTCATGAGAACGCCAGAAAAATTCCAAAACTTACATGTGCAGTCCATTGAACAAGAAACCAAAGTACCTATCCTCCCAGATTTCAAAGCTGTCACAGAATCAGAATGTGCCTTCCACTTGTGCATGATCAAATCTTCTTCTAGATCATCTTCTGAGGAGGCACAAACAACAATCATAAATGTTGGGACAACAACAATTGTGCCATCTTCACTACCTGAACGGGAATGATAAAATCGGTCTAGTGATTAAAAGATATCTCAAAGATGAAGGAGAAGGTTAAGGTTTCCAACTCTCTTTCTGATAAACAAACTAATAATTATTAACGACTAACATTTATGGATAAAAATAAAAAATAGACTACCCGAGATAACGAGAGATCCATCATCACTTAGAAGAAGGCATGAAACAGCTTTTTGGTGTGCAACAATTTTTCTTATGACATCACCGGAAGAAACACAGAGAGAGAAAAGACTCCCTGACACGCCACCAGCTAAGAAAAAAGCACCATCAAGGGTAGCAATGAGAGGAGCAACAAGTTCAGGAACATGGAAGTTATGGAAGGGAGTAGATTTATGCCAGTTGTATAAGTTGATGGAACCTTGATTGGTGTCAGACGACACATGTGAAACTGCGATCAGTCTCTGGCCCACCATGGTGAGACCGCCGCTGGGCGATCGGCTGCCAGAGAAGACGGCGATGGCTGTGCCTGTGGCGATGTCATAAGCTATGATGGGGCCATCGGGGGAGCTAGTGAGGATAAGTTCATATGAAGAACAAGACATTTTCTGTTTGGGAAAAAGGCGAAGGGTATGGAGGGAACGAGGAAGCGAGAGGGACATGTAACGTCTGTGTCTATGTATATATATTCGGGAAACAATTTCAATAAGCACGTGAGTAGAGAAGTTATAAAATATAAAAAATAATAAAAAGAAGAAAGAGAAAATACTATATTTCATTTTCTTCACATTTTATATTTTATAATTAGATCTTTGATTGTTTGTTTATTATATTTTCTGTCAAATATTTTTTTGTATTTATAATAATTAGTTGACGTATTGTAGTTGTCTATTAAATATTTTTATTTATAAAATATAAAGAGAAAAATATATATATATATATATATTTAATTAACTAGTTGACTGCATATTACACTTGATTATAAAATGGTGTAGTAATATGTAATAACATGGTTTATTTCATTTAGGAAAGTGGATACACACTAAGAAATTATATTAAAGATTTCTATTATATATGTTAGTATGCGAAATTATCATGTGATTAACATTAATGAATAATTTTTTAGTCAATTATTAATTTAAATATATATTTTAAAGGTAATTATACACTTTTTATAGAAGGTTGTTATATATTTTTTATTCTGCAATTGTTTAAAAAGTATTATTATAAAAAAATATATAATTCTTCTTTAAAAATATAAAAAATATGTGGACTAAACGATTAAATATTAGAGTTGATCATCATACATGATCGTAATTGATTCAATGTTTGTCCGTAAGTAATAATACCTTCTTAAAATATTGTGTATGTAGTTTAATGATGTTTATCAAATTAATTATTATATATCATCTAACTTTTTTTATTTATATATTTTTTCATTTAATTATTTTTATTATTAAATTTTTAAATTTTATTATATAATTTTTAAAATTTTTAAAACTTTACAACTAATGGAGTAGTAAAATTTAAAATATTCATAGGAAAAATTGAAAGTAAAATAATTTGGTGATAAAATTTGTTAGGGAAAATTATATTTTTGATATTGGTAAAATTTATAATTGTTGATTTTAGTCCTCCTAAAGTATTTTATCTTATTTCAGTTTCTATAAATTTTCAAATATATCACTTTTAATCCCAAAAATAATTTATGTAGCATTTTTTAATTATTATAATGTTTTATGTAATTCAATGAGAGTTAATAGCGATAATTTTTTAATTAGAGTGACTAAAATAAAACATATAATTTGAAAAATTAAAATAAATATTTTAAAGTTTAGAATGACCAAAAGTATAATTAACCCGATTTATGAAATCATAAAATTTAAATGACAAATTAAGTTTATAAACAAAAATAGTTAAATGCTAAAATTTGTGAAATCTTGAAAGTTAGACAAAGGCATGCACGCAATTAAGTCTTTCTCCCTAAATCTTAAATAAAACTTCAGTTAATTAATGGGCATTTATTGAGAATAACAAGTGGTCAAGGACTGCAAGTGCGAAAAATTAATAATAATACGTTAATTTTTAAATAAATAAAATTAAATAATATAGTAACTCAATACGTTAATAATTAAACAACATGAATTTGTGTATATCAAATTTATAAATTTTACGATACAATAATATATTATATGTTTTCATATTACAAAAAATCAATTTGCTGCCAGATATTCTTTAAAAAGTCTTACTAAATTCAAAACTTGCTATAGCTTAGTTTGTCATGAAAATAATAAAAATTACACGTTACTGTATATTAACGCAGATAGAACTTTTGTTATTAAAAGTTGACCAATTGTTAACAGAAGAACCATATAAATGATCTAAATAACTAACTTGACCACCCATTATAAAAATTTCTGACAGAATTAAAGAACTAACCAAACTGAAAAGGTTACCAAGTTCTGGCTGGTCGGTTTTACTTTTATATTATGTTATAACCATTACTAAACCTTATCGTTAATCGATATAGCACTGTATGCACCCGTTACACCAATCACAGTGAAGGTACATGAGGTCGCAAATTAAGGTGTACCAATCGGGAAATGAAGCACCATTTCAAACCTGGGGTTAATTTTATTTTGCTCCCCGAAGTTTTTTGGTTTTTTTTTTCTCTATTAAGTCTTGTTCTTTTCTTCTAAGTAGGACAAGCAGTGCATGCTTTGGCCTTATGATTTCCTTCACTATTATTGATGCATGTCGTAAAGACTAGAAACTTGTAGCTTCTTATAAACAACTTTTTTGTGACCTTTTTCATCATATCATTTGCATTTTCTAATAAGGATATTCTCCAGTAAAGATGTTGCAGTGGTTGAAATTCCTATTATATCCTTGGAAAGAAATTCCAAAACTTCTTTGTTACATGCTAGCCTTCTAATTTTTCAAAAGATTTTTAATTTTGAAGAACTTTTGGACAAATTTAATTAGATTTATTTTTAAATTAGTATTTCTTTTCTTTAGTTTTTTAACCTCAGAGGGAAAAAAGTTTGATTAGATGATAAGACCAAATGATCTTTATAGTTTTGGTTAACTTATAATTTACTACTTTCAGTTTTAAATTAGATGAATATTAATTGTTTTATATTACAAGTTTGTTGGCAAACTTGCATAAATTTGATTAAATCTTCATTCTTCAATTATTAATCTCCACATTATTAAGGATTGGATTGCGGAAGCTAACTCAAACTCAAGAACAATAATCAAAATAGAAAATGGAGTAGATTACAAGATGGAAGGTACTATGTTAATACAATAAGTCAAGTGAGGAATCACCACAAGGAGTTATCTCCAATGATAAGATTCAAGGTTCTAAGAAGAAACCTAAGAGAGAACTCTCTCAAAGAAATAGCTCAAGTTGTATTCAATTTCTGAAAATTTGTCAAAAGTCCTAACACATTGAATTTCTAAGTATATATAGAAGTAAATGGCACTAACTTGCCTAAGGTGTGAAGGAAGCATGTGACAGATTCAAGGAATTTCGAGCCAAACAGAGATGCATTTTTTAGCTTAGGATTAGGCACTAATCAAAGGTGGTAAATGTGATCGAAGCCGAGGATCACCATCACAGTCCAATGCCAACCATAAGATCAAGATACAAATTGGATGGCTCAAATTTAAATCAAAGTGGTTCCAAATGTGTGACTAACTAATTTAAATTCTAACTATGTGATGAGATCTCATATGATGGATAGAATTTAAATTAGTTACTGGAATTAAATTTAAACTTGGATCATTAAGATCTAAATATCATCTAATGGTCATGGTTTAAACTTAAAGTAGTGGAGATTCCACTTACATGGCATGCACATGGCTTACTCTTTCCTATGATAAGTGAAACACACACTCTTTCTCTCACTCACTCAATATTTTCGGTCTTTGAGTTACTATATGACTGTGAGTCACACACTCTCACACAATGACCGAATCCAAGTCTTAAGAGTAATCAAGCAATTACAAATAACAAATTAATAAGAAAATTACAAGGTCTTATAACTAGAGTCAAGTCTCCAAAGGATGACTTTGACTTGGTCAACTCTTCTTCTACTTGCTCTTGCATCTTCTTGAACATTAATCTTGTCACTCTCCTACTTGGACCTCCTTGATGTTGAGCCAATGTAGATAGTCCTCCATCATTTTCTCATCAAAGTTTTCACTATTGATGCCCTTCAAGTCTTCCTATGCTAAGTGAATCTTATTTTTCTTGTCCTTCTTAGGAATCCATCTCTTCCTAAGCTTAGGATATGTAGCCTTGACGTGCCTAAGTTTTCTACACTCATAGCAGATGACCCTGTTTCTATCCTCCTTTGATTGCTCTTTTCATGGAGTTTCTCTCCTTTTAGAAATTTTGAAAAAATGTTTGATTTGTCTTTTTTTATCATAATTTTTTTGAACTCTTGGTCATGAGAAAGACTTCATCTTTAGATTAATCTTCTAAACTCTCCTAAAAGAAAGGCCCAACTTCTGCCTTAAGTATTTGGATTTTCCTTTCACAAGCTTGGTTTCCTCTTGAGCTCCCTTCTTTCGCTTGAAGAAATATGGACTCTTTCCCTTTAGTTTTCTCTCTCTTAGAGAGGTGAATCTGATGAGCTTTAAAAGCTCTAATAAGTTTATCCAAAATGAAAGTCTTCAAATCATGGTGATGGACATAGTTTCCCACAAAAGATAAGTGTTATCTAAGATTCTTATATTGTTCTAAGTTTTTTCTTAATTTTGTACCCAAAGCAGTTAACTCATTTAGTATGGTCTAGGATTTTTTAAATGTATTGTGAATGGTTTCTTCCTTCTTCATAAAGAACATCTCATATTCTTTTCAAAGTGTAGTTGTTTTCCTCACTCCTATGTCTTATGTTCCTTTATCTTGTACCTTTAGAGCATCCTATAGAGTCTTAATAGACTTTTAAGTACAAAATCTGTTATACTCATTTCTATATAATGTATAAGTGATGAAATATCTTTCTTTGTTGTTAAGCTCTAGGTTTTCAAACCTTTGAGGACCATTCTCTTTTTTCCTTTAAGATAGGATATCTTATTTAGTTATGATATCCCATAGTTGATATTTGGTGGACTTGATGTCCATCTCCATAACATTAGCCTAGTAAGGATATGTAGAATATCTAAATGATTAGAAAGATATCAAGAAAGGAAAGGTGAATTGTGACCTCTTAAAAATTTTATTAAATTTAGAGTATTTGAATTGTATCAAAACTTTAAGACATCCTTCCTTAAACATTTTAAAAATCTTTGTGAAGGAACTTTAAACCTTTAATTAATCTCAATTGTGGATTACAAAACTTTCTAATTGGTTAGCTCAACATATTAATCAATCAATGAATAAGTAATGAATAGTAATAAAAGAAAAATTAGATTGACACAAAAATCTATAGTGGTTCACCTTTGAACACAATGGCTATATTTATTTGCCTTCCAAGCAAACTTATATTTGGAATTCCAATAATTGCAACTATGGTTTTAGAAGTAAATTTCAATTATTGTTTTCAAACCAAGAAAAGACCTACCAGACTAAACCTTATAAACTCAAAATAACCAGATTACGATAAAGAAAACCTATTTTCTTTAATCTTCCAATATAGAAAACCCTATTCTAAAAGTACTTTAGAAAAACATATTTATCAATTACATACTATAATAATAAAAAAAACTAAATTAAAAAGATTTTAAACAAGACATAACTTATAATTCCTTATGCATTGGATTAATGATGGATAGTTATGAATCTTTCTTCAAGTAAGTATTTTAGCAAAAAGAAGAATTCTTCTACGAATGCATGATCTTTATGGGAGAAATTTTTTTTTTTTTTCAACAAGAAAAGAATGTATGCAAGTTTTAGATAATGTAGAATTGCTTTAGAAAAACTCACTTAACAATTATACATTATAATAAGGAAACTAAACTAAAAAGTGTTTAATAAAGACATACTTGTTATTCCTTATGCATTGGATGAACAATTGATGTTGACGAATCTACTTCAAATAAGAATTCTTTCTAAAACAAGGGTTATTTTATGAATGTATGATCTTTACGGGAAAAAGATATTTTTTTGTTTTAGCAAGGAAGGAATGTATGTAAGTTTTAGAAACTTATGTTTTTTCTCAAAAATTCATTTTTCTCACTTTTCCCTCTTGTTTTTTTAAATGCAGTTCAAAAGCTTCATATATATAAGCATAACTAAAATAATAGTCAGGTAATCGATTATTTGATCATTTAATCAATTATTTCAATATTATAATCAATTAAATCCCTCATGTAATTGATTAAATAGTTCATACAACACCTATGGTTCATCTTAAGAATATTTTAATCAATCACAATCCTTTAGTTATCAATTAAACCAGCAAGTATGATTTTTTATTTTATTTTAACTAGAGTAATTGATTAAGAATTATTGTAATAGATTATTTCACAATGTATCAAAACTCTATTTTGGCTCATACAACTAATTACACATGTGTTATTCGATTAACATAATAAACTATGTCACTCATAGAAAAAACATGTTTTTAATATATGCAATGCATGTTCCATAAGCTATATGCAAAAATCATTTTTAATGTAATCATGCAAAAATTGTTTTAGAATTACCAAGCTATATCTAACTAAACTTGTCTAAGATACAATTATGAAAACTTAAAGACCTTTACAAATGACATTACACAAGGCACTTTGGAATATACAAATCAAAAATATCTCCATGGTTGATCATTCCTTTGAGTAAGCTTTAAGGCTTTAGCTTGATATGTTTCAATCTAACAAACTCCCCCTTTTTTACTTTGTTTATGCCAAACTGAATAATGTAATCTATCCTTGGATGAATTGAATTACCTTGATCTTTCTTCACAAGTTCCACAATTTTGAAGGTTACGAGTGATGAGATCATAAACTCAAAACATGAAGATTTCAATGACTTCAAGAGAGTGAGTAGAAGCATGGCTAGAAAGCTTGAGGATGAAGTGAAGTCTTACTTGGCCTTGAAGGATGTTGAAGATATAAAGACCAAGTTGTATCATTATTTTGTGATAGATAGCTAGGTCTTAAGAATTGTATGTAATAAATGTAATAATGTTGTTTTCCTTTTTGGAGTAACTTACATAAAGGATTGACTTACTGTTGTTTATTAGGCTTTGTGTAAGAAGCTAGAACTTATAATGAGTCTTGAGTACTTAGAAGCCCCACGAGCTAGGGTGAATCCTCAAGCCCATTAAATCTTATGCTTCCTTATAATTTCACCTCTCAAGCCCATTTCATTATGTAAACAATTTCTTGATCAATAAATAAAATTTCTTAGTTTTGCTTAAGAGAAATAGTTCTCTTTAGTGTGAGTTCGAAAACTCAATCTTATCAAAAGTGTGTAGACACCTTTTACAACCCTTGTTCTTCTTTATTCTGTTTGCGAATCCCAAACCTCATTCTTCAACTTTTTCAACCTCAACCCGTGAAGAATCAACAATAATTGAAAGTCTTTTCTTTGTGATGTGACTTGGATTGGAGTTTATTCAAGGTGGGCTTCAACATAGATCGGACAACTCATGCTCTTTAGATTACGATCACATCAATAGGTGATGTGAACTTGCACTCACAAGCTTAGCCAAGTTGTCCCAATATTTAATTTTTCAATGTGATCATCCACACACAAAAGAATGGTCCAATCAAGCTTAAACAAAGAAAGAATAAATGTTTAAAATGGAAGAGAAAGGATATGGAAGAGCATCATGGATGACCAACAAGCTTAATAAAGAATCGTCACAAAGGAGTAGAACCTATGATAAGATTCAAAGTTCACTCAAGAAACCAAGCGAGAATGCTCTCAAAGAATGAGTTTTATTCAAACTTTGTTCCCAAAAGTCTCCAATAAATCTTTGCTAAGAGCTTCAATAGGGGCCCACATGGAGAGTGATCACCCAAGTGTGTTAATCATGCCATCCAGGCATTTAAGGGTCAAGAAAGTTAATTATTCAAAAGCAACTCTCATCCCTTGAATGAGTTTTGAATAAAAGTCTGAGATTCACTCTTGGAGGTGGCATGAGTCACACCTCCAAGCATAAATCACATGTGGCTTTGTCCTCCCTTGATGGAATCTAATCACAAGACTTTTAAAAGTGGCATGAGTCACACCTTCAAGTGAATCTCATACACATTCCACAACGTGAGGGCCCCACTCTCTTGCTAGATCCTCATAAGCATTCTTGGACAAACTAGCATCCAAATACAACAATTGTAAAATGGGTCGTGAGCTACTATTTAGTTATTACAAACTTGGCCAAAATTCCTTGTCCAAACCAACTAATAATTACAAGTCATTTACATCCAATAAGAGATTACAAGGTCCAAAATTATTTAAACAACGCTCTTGAGTTCTTGACTCTACTTTAAGAAACTTTCTCTCAACTCTCAACATTTACCTCTAATATTTTAAGCATTGCCTTTGTAACTCTTCTATATTAAGGAGCTTAGGATGGTCCTCCATCAATAGGTATTAGTTTGGATGATTTAAATGGCTAAGAAGAAAAGCACAAAATGAAAAGATGAAAAAGATAATTAAGATTGAAAATGCATTATGATAAGAATATCAATAAGCCAAGTTTCAATTCCCATATTGGTGGTTCACCATTGATAAGATTGAAAGTTTCATGAAGAAACACTAAGAGAAGAAACACTCAAGTTCTATTGAATTCTCAATTATGAAAAAGTTTTAACAAAGGTTTAGTGTTTGGCTTATATAGCTCACAGATCTTACAAGAGAAACTAAGGGAATTTGCAACTCAAACTTCCAAGGTTTCACAAGGATTGAGAAATCTCACCCATTGGACAATGAATCATCCCACAAATAAGATGATCCTATGTGGCACTTAAGCACATGTCTTCACATGACTTTGCTTATGTTGCAAATACATGTGAAAGCATGGGCTAAAGAGATACTAAACTCTTCTATGAAAATTAAGTTCACAATTTTTGAGAATTAATTTTAATTCTCAACTTTTCTACTTAATTTCTTCAATGCACTTAAATTTCAAATTCCTTACATAATTACCTAAGGAAGCAAGCATAATAAGCCAAAACCTCTAAAAGTATTAACAAGTATCTACAAGCTCTAAACCAAATAAACTCCACTCGATGTTAGGATATGATTTTGAGATTTATGATTTTGTGAAGGTGGGAGTTAGTCTCGCCCTGTTTTGAGATGTGGTTTTGATATTTATAATTTTGTTGAGGTGGGAGTAAACCCCACCTAGTGTTAACATGTGATTTTGAGATTTATGATTTTGTCACGGCAGGAGTAAACCCCGCTTGGTATTGGGATTTGGTTTTGAGATTCGTGATTTTGCCAAGGCGAGAGTAAGCCCAGCCCGATGTGGCGAATTTGTCAGTCGAGGTGGGAGTAAGCTCCACCACATGTTGTGGATTTATGGTTGAGGCGAAAAAAAGCCTCACCTAGTGTTGTGGATTTGTTGGTCGAGGTTGGAATCTCACTTGGTATTGTAGATTTATCATTAATAATAACTTTCAAATTGTTTCTAAGTTATTATCTCTCGCCAAATAATGTATGTTATTATGAAGTGCACAAGTAAAAGAGAATTGCCCTTTTATTATCCACAACGGATCATCTTTAAGTTAGTAATCTTGTCAAACAACATTAAGCATTGATTGGGGGTTTATCTTTAAAATCTAAGTTGATACCAAGAATTAAGTCAATTTCTCAACAATTTAACTAAGTTTAACTTCATAGCTCTCCAATTAAATTAAGTCATTATTTTAACTAAGTTACCGAGTGTGATTTTCCATGACTTAGGTTCAATGTTATTATTTTGGATGTTAGCAGGATTGCTAGAGGGCACATTTTTTAGTCCCCAAGCCCCACAGGCTCACAACAAGCAGTTATGTACAATCTAATTTCTTGAGCAACTTAGAGTGGGCAACCTCAACTTGCCTAAGGGATTGCCTCAACCAAATTTTTCCTACTTAACAAGGATCCTTGAAAATGAGGGATCCATTAGTGAAGATCCCAATGTGTTTGGATGTGGAATCTCTATATTTCCAAGAAATTGAAATACATGACTTTTAAATTGTCTTCAATTAAATTTTCTTCATTTTCAGATATTTTGTTTGGACAAAGTAATTCAAATTTCTTATAATTTAATTTCCTTTATTTTTTTTATATTAGAGTACATAATGGATAAAGCTATATAAATTAACAACGTAGAGTAAATGAAAATTGACACAACTGTAACTGAGCTGTGGGCATAGGGCATATTACAATCACATGTGAACATAAAAAAGTAAGTTGGATGATTGATGCTTCAAGAGCTTAACATTGAATGTTTATCTTAGTAATTGTAACTTGCAAGTCATTTTGTGTATATGCAAATCCATGAGCTAGAACTATTATTTTTGACAAGTCGAATAAAAATTTAGGTGCATATAAATATACTTCCATGACTAAACTCATTTGTGGAGTTATTTAGGCTTTTGTTGTATCATAAGGGTATATTGTGTGGGTCCGTACTTTGAAAATAGGCCCCAATATTTGGAGAGTGTATTAGAAGAGAAATAAGGATATGAATAAATGCTAGGGTGGTAGAGGAGGAGTAATAGAAAAGGGTGTAACAGAATATAAAAGGGAGGGGAGTAAGGAAAATGGGGAAGATATTTTGATAAGATTTTGTTAGAGGAGCTTGTTTTGTGGCCATAAGGAGTGTTGAGTCTTGTGTTAATTTAAAGTCTCACATTGGAGAGTATTAAAAAGATAGATGAGTGAAAAATCTATATAAGGTAGAGTATTAGGTTTTATTCACTTGCACCACATCCTTGAATCTATAATGAGTATTTTAGATTTTATGTAGTGTGTGTCAAACACTTTGGGAGGGTTTGTTGTTTTCTCATCCAAAAAATCTATTTGTGGCAAGAGTTTGTGATTTTTCTTCCGTTCAAAAATCACACTATGACGAGGGTTTGTGATTTTTCTTCCGTTCAAAAATCACACTGTGGCGAGGGTTCGTAGTTTTTTTTCCGTCCAAAAACTATACTGTGGTGAGGGTTTGTGATTTTTCTTCCATTTAAAAATCATACAATCTTGAGATACCAAACCATGTTAATATTTTTATGTGTTCTTTTTCTTTCTTCCTTGTATTATGTTTTTAATAAAGCTGAATTCTTGTCCCGCTGTATTTTCTTTTCTGATAGAGGAATAATACATACATTTCCATCATCTTGTTATTTTACATTAGCTGCTATATTTTGGGTCCCTAACATATCCCCGTGTCAGCTTTCATATCAATAGTATGTCCCTCTTTGGGCAATGTTAACTTAGAACTGATCACTCTATATTTCCATATATCATTCAGTATTAAATTAATGATACCGGAAACGAAATTACAAATCCAAGGTATCATGCACCTTACATCCACTTATGTTCAAGTCAATTATGTGTTTGCTATTCCTCACTATATATTGCAATCCTTTATTTATTACCAAGTAATGGAACACTACAAATGATTAAAAATCTTTGGTTAGAATAACAGTCAACATATATACACTACATCATAGAAGTATTTGGACAATCTTCATCAACTAGCGTTACTTTATTCACCAACATAAATATCTAATTAGCAGTGATAATATATTCCAGCTTTGACAAATAAGTTAATACGGTAGAGAAGTATCAGATACGACTTGTACAATTTAACTGCATGTAAATAAATATAGCTTATCTAAAATCAGTTATTGGGTTCTTATTCATTATCCATGATACAGGTATGGGGTACTCATATCGTTATCTTTATGTAGGTACGATGAATTGGTGTTTCTTCTTTAATCCGTGATCTCTATATTCTCATTACTGGAGTATTTGGATCTGAAAGTTCAAATAATATTTTTTGATTTATTATTCAACAAAATCACAATGACTTCACAATAACTAGGGGCGCAGCCAGAAAAAAAATATGAAAAGGGTGAACTTCTTTAAAAATAAAAATTCAATTTTTATTTTTATTTTTGTTTTTTTTAAAATAATTTGGTTAGATACAAGCTCAAATTTAAATTTATTATTAATAATTATAAATTAATTTATATATATATAAATTTATTATTAATATATATAGATATATATTAAATTTAATACTAATATATATATATATATATATATATATAAATTTATTATAAATTTATTATTACTAATATATATATATAAATAAATTTATGCTTTTAAAATTAAATATAAAATTATAAATCAAAAACAGAAAATCATCAAAAAATTAAAATTTATTATTATTATTGTTATTATTATTATATATATATATTATTTATTATATAAATTATTATTTATATATATAATTATTTTTAAAAATAATCATTTTGAGAATATTATAACTATAATTATTCATTAAAAATTATAAAACTAAAATTATTATTATTTATTTAAAATTATTATTATTTATATATATATATATATATATATATATATATGTATGTATATATATTATGTAATAGGTCCTGGTTGAAAATTTTATAAATTTATTTTCTGGATCTTTTCTCATAATAATATCGATATTATATATATATATATATATATATATATATATATATATATATATTGTGTGTTAAATGATAAATAATATGAATTAATAAGAATCATAAAATACTATTTTTAATGTAAAACTACATATTAGAATGATTATATTCATTAAGTGTGCTAATTAAAAAATTATATAATGGTCATGAATTACTTTATCATAATTAGAATTTTATACATATATAATATATGAATTTTCACCATCAACTTATTATATTCTGTTGAACTCTGTTATTCGTTTAAATGATAATCATCATATCATGCAACAACCTCCATACAAATTACCTAGAATCTTTGAACATAGTATAAATCAAATTAATCCAAGTTATATCCATTCTCATCCCTTAAAAGAAATAGGAGCAAGTATTAAACATCTAAAAATTGAAAGAGAAAAATTTAGAATTAAACACAAAAATAGTATCAACACTAATTATACTCATTACGCTTGGGTAGAAAGAGCTTTTAGAACTTACATAAGGTTTTTAGAAGAAGAAAATAAACAAACAAGTCATTTGATTGCTTGAAAGCTTAAATTATCAGTTTAGATTTAATCTTTAGATCTAGAGATCTTAGGGTTAGAAGAAGTTTGTCTTCTTAAGAATTTCTGGAGTTATCTTATGGTAGCAGTGGAAGCTGTTTATACGTTGGTCAGCTGTGGTCCCGGTAGTAAATCCTAGCGAGAGGTAGTAAAGCTGTTGGTCAGCAGTGGTCCCGTAGCCATGGAAACAAAAGAAAAGCTTAAGATGCCAAATTTTCTTAAAACTCTAAGTGATTTAGGATTAAAGAATAAAGATAAACAGATAATAATTAAGCCAGAAAGCATCAATGACTTAGCTAGTTCTAGTACCTCTAAGATGACTGAATTAAAAATTGAAAAAATAGAAAATCAACTTCAAAATTGGTCCTTACCAATCATAGATAAAAATCAGGTCTATCATAGGAATAGTTTTTGGAAAATTAATGATGATGAGATAATCACTATAGAGGTAGACTATCCAAGAACAGAAGCTAATAAAATAAAAATGTTATTATCAGAAGAATTATTAGAACAACATATAGCTAGAGGGTATAATCATATTCATATAGGATTAATACAAGTGGCAATAAAACCTAATTTTAGATTAGGAGTAAATACGCCTGTATTACTATTATTAAGAGATATAAGATTAAATGACTTTAATGACTCAGTATTAGCTATATTAGAAAGTAATTTACATGATGGTCCAGTGTTTTTTAATTGTTTTCCTAATTTTTCGATGAACTTGAATAATGAAAAAATAGTAGAAGCCTTAAAATTATATGTACAAATACCTGATGGGATTATAGATCCAGATTCAGGTCTAATTCAAATTATTTATAGAATATGTTATAAAATAACTAGAAGTGATTATAATTATAGGGCAAAGAAACAAACACCTAAAGAAGAAACATTGGTTATAGAAGCTAATTTTAAGAAATCATCAGTACAGACACCTAAAAAATTAAGACATGAAGAATTACGTCATAAAATACCCCAGGAATGGTTATTAAAAGATATTGTAGAAGAAAAGAAAATACATAATACTCAAATAAGAGAAATAATCCAAGAAGGAACAGATATTAGAATTAAGATGAATAGATCTACCTCATTAAGAATAAATGAACCCCAAAGAATTTTTAGAACAGAATCTAGAAATTCTGTAGATGGTCAACAATTAATTTAGATATTAGAGGAATAGATAGAATTACACCAATAGTAAGTAAACCTAATTATGAAGAATCTAGAAAATCAGAATCACCGCAGTACTCTCCTACTGCTTCACAAGTATTGAATACTATAATCAGAGAAGAACCTTTTGAAATAGATAAAGCATGGATTAAAGAAGATTTTATAGCAGAATATAATAAAGAAAAAAGAGATTGGTATTGGGAAACTTATATTGATAAACAAAAGAAAATATTTTTAGAAAAATTTTATGAATATCATAATGAAAATGAAATAAATCTATATTTCTTTGATTGGTTCAAAGAATATAGTATTAAAAACAAATTAGAATATCCTTTTGATAAAGAAATAAAACCTTTACAAAAAATTAGTAATAAATGGAAATTAGATAATAATGAAATAATTAAATCAGAATATCCACCAGAACAGACAATTATTATACAAACATCAAAATTAGAAATTGAGGCAAGTCCAATAAAGACGTTAAAGAATTAAATAAACAAATAGAAATAAAAGATATTAAAAAGATTTATTCACAATTAAATTATTCAAATACAATGTTAGGAATAATGACAAAACAATTAACTAGAATAGAAGATATGTCTTTATTAAAACAAGGGTCTAGCTCTAGTAAAGTATTAGAAAAACCAATTTATAAATTATTTAATGTACCGCAAAAAGATTTAGAATCTATAAAATTAAAATCTGATGTTGATTTAAAAATAGTAGAAATAAAGAAAAAATTGGAAAAAATGAGTAAATCATCAATAAATACTTTAGAAGTAAATAAAATAAGAAATTACCCAAAACTTAGGAATTATTATCCAAGACCTACTCCTATAGATGTACAATTTGAAGAAAGGGGAGAATTAGTGCAAAATTCCTTTTCTGGTAATGAGATTGCAGAATGGAATCTAGATGGGTTATCAGAACAAGAAATATTAAACTTAACTAGTCAAATGAGTATGACTGCAACAGCTCATAAGACTAAGGGTTGTAGTGATAGAACTGCAGCTACTGTATTAATACAAGGGTTTACTGACCAGCTAAAAGGTTGGTGGGATAATTGTTGTAGTATTCAAGAAAAAGAAATAATATTAAATAGTATTAAGCCTGAAACGAAACATGAGGATGCAGTAGCAACATTAATATATTCAATATTACAAACTTTTATAAGTGATCCAAACATGATTAGAGATAGAGCAGTAAAACAATTAGCAAGTTTATATTGTAAAACAATGAGTGATTATAGATGGTATAAAGACGTATTTTTATCAAAGGTTATATTAAGAGAAGATGGGGTAATGGTTACTGGAAAGAGCAGTTTGTAGCTAGACTGCCCTCTCTCTTTGCTGAAAAAGTAAGACATAATTTAGAAAATAATTGTGGAAAACCAATCCCTTATGAAACTTTGACCTATGGTCAAATTCATAATATTATAGTTGACACAGGGTTAAAAGTTCGTGTAGATTTTAAATTATAAAATAAAATGAGAAAAGAAGGAATGATAAATAAGAAAGAAATAGGAACTTTCTGTGAACAATATGGGATGGAACCTATAAGGGCTCCAAGTTCCAGAAAGAAAAAATTTATTAAAAAACAGTTTAAAAATAAGAAATCCTTTAGAAAAAATTATTATTCTAAGCAAATAGAAGAAAGAAAACCTAAGAAAAATTATTCTAAAAAGAAAACTAATAAAAAAGAAATTATTTGTTATAAATGCAAAAAACCAGGACATTATGCAAGTAAATGTAGGACTATGAATAAAATAAATCAAATAGAAAATGAGGAATTAAAAAATCATTTAAAGAATATTTTAATAGAATCTGAAGAAGAATCTTCAATGGGAGAAGAATCTTCATCAGATGATGAAATAAATCTAATAGAACATGATAGTATTTCTTCAGAAGCCTCTGAAGAAAGTGATCAAAATTATTGTTTAAGATTTGATATTTGTAGTTGTCATGACTGCAAAATAACTAATGTATTAACCTCTGATCAAACCAGTACTTTAATAACTATAATAGAAAAATTAGAAGATTCGCCATTAAAAAATGAATTCATAAAACAATTAGAAGAATTAATACAAAGAAATGAAGAAACTAAAAAACAAATAGAACTAATAGATATAAAATAAATATACAATAGATTTAGGAAACAAGAAACAAAATTAACCATAAAAGACTTACAAGAGGAAATTAAAATTTTAAAAAATGAGATTTAACAATTAAAAGAAAAAGATATAGAATTAGAATTCAAGTTATTAAGTCTAGAAGGAAAAGAAATAATAAATAATAATATATGAAAGATAAATGAAGAAGGTGAAAGTTCTAATAAAGAACCTATTTCTAAAAATAATTATATCAATATTTTAAGTATAATAGCAGTACAACCATGGTATACTAAAATAACATTAATTATTAAAGAAGAAAAATTTGAAATAATTACATTAATAGACTCTGGAGCAGATGTAAACTTTATCCAAAAAGGATTAATTCCAATCAAATATTATGAAAAAACATTAGAAAAAGTAAGTAGTGCTAATGGATCAAGAATGGATATTAAGTATAAGATAAGTAAAGCAAAAATTTGTAAGAATAAAATTTGTTTTAAAACTCCATTTGTATTAGTAAAAAATATAAAAACTTCCATGATTCTAGGAACTCCTTTTCTAACTTTGTTATATCCTTTTCAAGTAACCGAAAAAGGATTAATAACTAAAAGCTTAGGAAAAGAAATATGTTTTGAATTTATAAAACCACCTAGAATTAGAGAATTAAACTTATTACAAGAAAATCAATTAAACAAAAACAAATAAATTTGTTAAACAAAGAAATTAAATATAAAAAAATAGAAGAACAAATAGAGAGTCCTAACATAAAAGCCATGATAAAAAATTATGAAGGAAAAATAATAAAAGAAATCTGTGAATTAAATCCTATAGCTTTTTGGCATAGAAAAAGGTATGAGATAGAATTACCATATATAGATAATTTTGATGAAAAGAAAATCCCAACTAAATCAAGACCAATACAAATGAATCAAGAAAATTTAGAATATTGTAAAAAGGAAATTCAAGAATATTTAGATAAAAAGTTAATTAGACCATCTAAATCACCATGGAGCTGCTCAGCTTTCTATGTTAATAAAGCTTCAGAAGTAGAAAGAGGAGCACCAAGGTTAGTAATTAATTATAAACCTTTAAATAATGTATTAAAATGGATTAGGTATCCTCTACCAAATAAAAATGATCTAATTAAAAAATTACATGAAGCTGTAATATTTTCAAAATTTGATTTAAAATCAGGATATTATCAAATTTCTGTTAAAGAAAAAGATAGGTATAAAACGACATTTGTAGTTCCATTTGGACATTACGAATGGAATGTCATGCCACAAGGATTAAAGAATGCTCCTAGTGAATTTCAAAATATAATGAATGATATTTTTTATCCATATTTAGAATTTATTATAGTTTATTTAGATGATGTTTTGATATTTTCTAAAGGAATTAATAAACATCAAGAACATTTAGATAAATTTATAAACTTAATTAAAGATAATGGATTAGTAGTTTCAGAAAGAAAGATGAAGATCTTTCAAACAATAATAAGATTCTTAGGATTTGAAATATTTAAAGGAGGAATTACTCCGATTCAAAGGTCATTAGAATTTGCTGAGAAATTTCCAGATATAATAAAAGATAAAACCCAATTACAAAGATTTTTAGGATGTGTAAATTATGTGGCTGATTTCATCCCAAATATTAGAATAATTTATGAACCTTTATATAAGAGATTACGGAAAACCTCATCTGAATGGAATAAAGAAATGACTCAGACAATTAGAGAGATCAAAATCTTAGTGAAAAAATTACCATGTTTAGGAATACCGGATCCAAATGCATTATTAATAATAGAAACTGATGCTTCAGAAAAAGGGTATGGGGGAATTTTGAAACAAAAAATTAATGGAAAAGAACAAATTGTAAGGTATTATTCTGGGATTTGGCATGAAGCCCAAAAGAAATATAGCATTGTTAAAAAAGAAATACTTTCAATTGTATTATGTTTACAAAACTTTCAAGATGATTTATTTAATAAAAAGTTTTTAATCAGAACTTATTGCAAGGCTGCACCAAGTGTTTTACAGAAAGACGTAAAAGAATTTGGTTTCTAAGCATATTTTTGCCCGATGGCAAGCTATATTATCTTGTTTTGATTTTGAAATAGAACATATTAAAGGAGAAAATAATTCTCTTCCAGATTTTTTAACAAGGGAATTTCTTCAGGGAACAGAATGAGTTCAAAGACATATGGAAAGGATGATTATGGTCCCCCACTGGGATCGTACAAAAAGAATAATGATAAAAAAGAATTATCTTTCGGGAAAAAGCCAATCACTATGGCTGAATTAGTAAGTACTCCTCCTCCATCTCCCTCTTCTCCAATTATCTCTTCAAATAGGTTTACTCCATTAAACCCTTATAATACTTTAGTTACCCCAAAAGACCTAACCTCTTCATCTTTAATTACTCCACCTAAACAGCCTTCTCCACAATTATCTCCTTCATCCTCTACCAAAATAAAATTTATAAATAAGCAAAAAACCTATCCTTTGATGATATTAGAACCAGAATGGGAAAACTTACATATACCCCAAATTACAAAAAAATTATTTCCACCTACTTTTAATTACCTTCCCATGAACCTAGAAAAAACCAGAATATTCTTTGAATTTATCCTAGTCGACACTGAATCAATAGAATTAACCCATACCAAAAATCAAGAGGGGCAAATTCAATATTCTAAAATCAAAATCCTTAAAATTATCAGTCCTAAGGAATGGGGACAAGCCTTGTATCAACCAAAATCTTTCTCTATGACCTTCTCTCCCCAGAATTATTCTTATTTTGATTATATACAGGCATGGTCTTATGCTTTATTAATTAGTCCAAATTATCACTCATGATTTATTTGGTTCAAAAAGGGGATATCATTAAAATTTCCTCACTGGTTCATAGAATGGTTTATCCATTATGGGCCATCTACAGAAATATTTCCAAAACCAATAATGGAATCATATAATTACTTTCAAAATAAAACCAATTATGCTTCTGGGTACAAATTAATATCCTTTGTGGCATCTCAAGCTATCACTTGGATAATGGCGTGGGATTACACTATTGAAAAGGTTCATCCCTCAGTAGAAATCAAACAATTAGTTAGAAGAATTCAGATCAAGTGGTGGGAAAAATTCAATGAACAATTAGTATGTAAAGATAAGATAGACAGCTGGATAGCAAGGAATCAAAATCAATCAAAACAAAGTTGTCTACAACAAGACTCTTTGTTTCTTTTGGAAAAGCAACAATTACTTTCCTCCTTAGCAACTGCAACAAGTAAAGCTGAGCTGGATCAATTATTGAAAAAGGTGTCTTCCTCACTCAATTCTGAAGATAAAAATGATGACCAGTCTGATTCTCCATCTATGGATTCTCATCCAGATTTCGAGAATCACGATCCATTCAATTATTAGAAACCCTATTATAACTTTGAAGTAATGTAAGAATTATCTTAAAAAAAAAAAAGTTATTGGATAAAACTGTCGGCAAATAGTGCCAAACAGTATCATAGTTGTGCAAAGTTTTAATTGGACTAAGTACTGTTGTAAATATTGTCTAATTTACTTTTCCCATCTATAAATAGGTTATCTTTGTAATGTAAAGACAGAGCGAAATATATCTTCCGTGTATGCTGTAAACACCCACTTATCAATAAAATCTCTTTCAAAGAATTTTCTAAAGCTTCCTTCTTCATTGTAAGTTTTAATGATTTTTGTTCTGAAAATATTTTAATGATGTTAAATTTGTTTATTCTTATTGTTCTTATGATTTATTATCTAATTATTTTAACATATATTGTCTTCCACTATTAGTGGTAATATATATATATATATATATATATATATATATATATATATATATATATATATATATATAAAAAAAGAAAAAGTTTGGAGGGCCATCGCTCTGCTTCCTAACTTGGGTCCGCCACTGATAATAACCAAATTTCAAGATAAAAAGAAAATGAATAATGTAAAACTAGATTATACCATACCAGTTTCATCCTTCATGCTCATGAGTCAACAAATTTTTAATCTTATCAAGCAGGATGCATTACCAAGTATGTCCATCTTTAGCCTATTTTAACAACAACACTTTTTTCTTTTTCTTAGTTACCACATGGAGTATACTAACCCTACCTATCCTATAGGGTCGTGTTCAAAGTCTAAAAACAAGAGCAACGAAGAGAAAAGGGGTATTGTGAAGAAAAGCATCAAGTGAGTGAAGCTTTCCACTTATCCATAAAGTGCGGCAGCTAGAGAAAGAAGGCACAAAATCAGTGAAGCCTTAGGCATATCATTTTTTGAGTTTGAACAAGCTGCAACCTAAGGTTGATAATTATATGAATTTAGAACAGATTGTGCCATTTTGGAACTACAATCAACAATAGTAGCTATCATTGGACTTGAGGATGTAGTTTTGGTGATGGATTAGAAAGTTAAGTAATGGAATTCAGGTAGACTTTATAGCATCACCAAGAAATGGAACTCCAAAATATGTGTTATGTAGTTATATATATACTAAGATCTCAAGATGCCATTATTCCTCACACATCATTTATTCCCAAAGAAAGCTGTGAAGTCATAATGAGAACAACTCCAAAGCAAAAATCATGCATGTTAGCAACCCTCTTAGTCTTCTTCTTACTTTAACATTAATAAAAACATAGCAAAGACTAATGACAAACCCTCATCAAAATAATATTTAGCCTTGTAATCTCACCATCAAAGGCACAATCTAATTAGAACAACCACTTAACCTCAAACAAAATCAAATTTTAGAAATAAAAACGATTTCTTTTGCACATGAGCACCACAATTTCACATACACCATAAAAGAAACATACAATCACTTCAATTTCAAGTTGAAACCACAAGACACCCACAAGTGCATGATAAAGAATGCATGGAAATCTAAACCCTGGAGTAAAAATGTGATTTTGCAAAATCCTAACCACACACAAAATTAAAAATGTAATCAAATGTTGAATCAAATACCAAGTTAAAAGCAAAGCTTCTAAGATTGAAGGGTTTGAGAGATAAACCTCAAGCCACCGCAAGAAGAATAGTGGAACAAGAACGATAGAGATTTTTATTTTTTTAAAGAAATTGATACAATTTTATTTTTTAAAATAAGTTATCCAAACAATATAATTAAAATGAGAGTACATACTTACTTCAAGTGAATTACTTAGTTAAAATACTTCACCTGCACACACTTAACATATTTGATAATTTTAATTTTTTAATAAAAATTAATCATAACAAATTAGTATGTCAGATGTGTGAATTTTATAAAAATAAATACAAAATTAAATTAAATTTTAAATTTTATTAAGAATAAAAAATAAAAAATAATTTCAAAATAATAAGAGAGACACGTTAAAAATATTATAGATTAAAGTAATTAAACATT
Organism: Hylodesmum podocarpum; assembly: GCA_026586105.1. Taxonomy (NCBI): domain Eukaryota; kingdom Viridiplantae; phylum Streptophyta; class Magnoliopsida; order Fabales; family Fabaceae; genus Hylodesmum; species Hylodesmum podocarpum. The sequence goes on along the minus strand of JALJEV010000118.1, from coordinate 824,386 downwards.
GTCTCACGTAGAGATTTTAAAAACAGTCAGTAAAAACAATACCCGTTACAAAAATTTATTAAAAACAGAAGAAAAAAAAAACTTGAAAAACAAAAAGCAAAAGTTACCTCTGATAAATTCGAAGTCTGTCTCTCGCTCTACGTTATCCAAGCCCTGAAACAAAGCCATAAAGGCAAAGAGATAGGGAGATAAAACATACAGATAGATAGATAGATAGATAACACTACACAGTCTTAGAGAATGGCTCTACTGTGTGGTTCAACTTCCGTCACTCCATTTCTTTCTCACAAGAATGTTGCCACAAAATCTTCCTTCGTTGTTGGCTTTCAATTACCGCTTCCAAAGCTCACATTTTCTTCTTCTGTTCGTACCCTTTTACCCGCAACTTCTCGTGTCCGTTGCCAACAGCAGGAAGACACTGCTACTCCTATCACCGAAGTAGACCCACGCTTCGCGTGCGTCGAACCCGAACCCCGATTCAAAGGCCCGGTACTATAACCCTTCTTCTATCTTCCTCTTTATTTTATTTGTCAATGGATTCTGTTATGATTTCTTTCCGTTTTTCTTTTGAAAAAAACCTGTACAACAAGATTTGAACCTGAGACCTCGTGCAAGTTACCCAAAACCCCACCACTAGACTCACCTAAGTGGGTTTAGGGCATTTTTTCTTTCCAAAAGAATTTTTAGGAGAATAAGTAGAAAAAATGAAATGAAGTTCTCCACAAATTAAAATTAACTTCTGCACTCAGCTCATATGAATTAGATAATGGAGAAACTAATTTTAACTTTTGATAAAATTCGTTTTATTTTTTCTTTTTGTTTTCTTCTTTTAAAAATTACCCAAGGAAACCCTATTGTGTTATGAATGTGTAGTAATTGACTAATTGGGTTTTGTTGTCTTCTGAATTGGAATTTGAAGTGTTCTGTTCTTGTAATTGAAGTAAACATAATGTAGATATACGTGAGTACTTCTAGTTTATGCTTATGTCTTTCCGCCTCTAATTAGCTTGGGAGTGTATATGTAATTTCCCTTTTCTTTGTGCATTTTATTTAATATTTTTGAAGTGTTTTTGATCTTTGGTACATGTCGTTGGTTGGAGTGAAATTGGGTTAGAGTTCTCCTTAAGCAATGTTTCAAGTTGGAGCCTTGTGATAGGAAAATTGTGGTTGGGAGAGGAGGCCATTCTGGAGGTGTTTTGCCTGGTTCCTCATCGGAGACTACTCATCGAAAAAGTTGGTTAATGTTTTGCACTAATAACATGATGATCCTTAAATAATAGTTTAATTTAAGTGTTCACATTAAATGGCATTTGAAGGTGTATCTGAGTGTTTGTTATGAATTTAGAAAAAAGTAATACTGATAAATTTGAGTGTCTAAATGTAATTTCTGTGTGTCGTACTCTTTTTACTGGATGAATTTTGAACACCCCAACTAAAAAATTAAATTGCAGGACATCTGGAACAAGAGTTGGTATCCAAAAGCTGCAGATCATGTGAACACAGAGAAAACATGGTATGTTGTGGATGCAACTGACAAAGTTCTTGGAAGACTAGCATCGACAATTGCTATTCACATCAGAGGAAAAAACTTAGCAACCTACACACCCAGTGTTGACATGGGTGCGTTTGTGATTGTGGTATGTACTCTGCATAAGTTTATTTGTCATCTAATTGCCATATGTTTCTGCATAAATTATGTTATGTGATTGTGGTTTGTGTTTTTGCATTCTCCCTGTCAATTTATGATTGACAATGTAAGCATGATTTTCATGGCTCGCTACTTATGCTAAAATACTTGTTAGTCAGAATAGGCTCAGTATGTTGACAAATGTATAAACCTTTTGTAAATTAGTTAGAACAGTGGACAATTTATATACAAGAATGGGAGGGAAATAACAGAGGGGTGGTTTAGACTTGGAATAGGGATTTGGGAAGGGAGAGAACCTAGTCTCTTGAATACTATGGAATGAGAGAGGGAGGAATTTCCACTGGAGGTTTCCGAAATTGATCGATTAGTTGGAGGGAGTCACTTGCATTTTAGCTTTTCTTTTTAATGGTAGGTAGCAATGAAAGGGATTATATGCTCCATATCACTTTTCATATTGTCATTATCATTCTTAACTCTTTCTTTTCTTCATTTTGTAATAGTGTCATATTTGACTGAGAATCTTGGACATGGTTATCAAACTCTTTAGTTAACTCGCTAACTTACGAGTCCACTTACCCTGTATGAGTTGAATCATGTGTAGACTCTCTTCTTAATAGACTCTGGGTAGACGCTAAACAAACTTGGTAGACTCTCGAGTTTACCACCATGTTTGTGAGTCAACAGTTCTAGAAACATTAAAGTCATTTCAGATTGTTTGATGCACATTTAGGATTCAACATACCTCCATATTTTATGTCATTCCTGAATTGCACATGCATCTAACATTAAACCCCCAGTGGCATTGCTCTACCACTATTATAATCTGTGCGAGTTATGAGTTGTTATCTAGTAGTGATGCTTACTAGACTTAGTTATTTTTATTATCTACTCACATATTGTGAAGTTCATGGTTTGCTATTTTATTTTATTATATTATCGAAATATTGAATTGGTATGTTATTTATAAGTATTTTATTATCATTTTAATATGAAATAGACTCTTAAGAGTCTCAGTCAAGTCTTCTAGTAGTTTCTACAGACCTCTCACAATATGTAGACCCTTGAGTTTGACAACCTTGACCTTGGATTAAATTTTACATTTTTCATATATTGATCATTAACTTAATCTGTAATCAATGTGTTGTTTTACATCATATTTGGAAAAGTGTTAAGCAGCACTAAATCTAGGTATGTTTGAACATGGTGATATTTTTTGGATCAAATTCAGTGGCTGTAAAAAAAATCATTATTCTTTTATTTAATCCACAATATGTAAATCTGAAGATAGGATTATTCTGCATTTAACTTTCCCTAGATTAAAAGCATTATCTATGAAATATTGCAGTTGAAGTTTGATTTGAATTATTAGGTTCAGAACAGCTTATATCAAAGAATAGTTTCAAATTTCCATGATAAGCAATTCTTCAATATATATATATATATATATATATATTGAGGCAATGGGATACCCATTTTGAAAATTTCTGTACTTATGTTAATACTTAGTTACTCACTTTCACATGATTGACTATGTTATGTTAAGAATGTTGTGGATTGTATTTTCTTCTGTTCCTATTGATGTGTTGAGAATATGTGTTATTTGCATACAAAATTGTGTGGTTGCTCTACGAAGTCTTAACCTCTTTATTATTTAACTTGGGCCACTAAAGGTAAATGCAGAAAAGGTTGCCGTATCTGGGAAAAAGAGGACCCAAAAGCTTTATAGGAGGCATTCTGGACGACCTGGTGGTATGACAGTGGAGACATTTGCCCAGCTGCAAAACAGAATTCCTGAAAGAATTATTGAACATGCTGTTCGTGGCATGCTTCCAAAAGGAAGGGTAGGTTCAACTATAGTTGAATATTTTTGCTAGGTTTCTGTTGGTAATTTTATATTCTAAAGATGGTTCCTTATTCTCCTCATAATATTTCATATGTTCTTTGATTTGTTTATTTTTTCAGCAAAAATAGTGTTTCACTTTTGTCAAATCCACAATAACAAAGGGTATTTGTGTGCAGCTTGGCAGGAGACTATTCACCCACCTGAAAGTTTATGAAGGCCCAGATCATCCACATGAAGCGCAGAAGCCCATTGATTTGCCAATAAGAGATAAGAGAATACAATTGCAGAAATAGGTCATCCGCGTATGCGGAAACATGGAATGAAATATGACACTTGTATGTCTACCGATTGAGTTTCCTGCTTTGACTGCTACCTTGCTGATGTCTTCCATTAAATGTTTATACTGTCTGTACTGTAGAGGTAACTGATCATTGTGTGACTTGTTTTTGTCCAAGGTCCTTCCTCGAATCTTCATAATATTTTTATTGTAGATTTGAAATGTAAGACATGTAATTCTTTTTAATATGCTTATGAGTTTATTGGCAACTCTTCCATCCATGGCTTTTCTTTTTCCTCTTAAATGGTAGGAAAAAAAAGTAAATAGAAGAAAAGAATATCAAAGTGGAGGTTATCTTACTCCATGTTTTTCGCCCTTTTCTATTAGCTCAAGTACTTTAATATTGTTTTTTTATTCATCTCAAATGGAACTATCAGAACTGTTTGTTTTCTTTCCAGATGTAGAATTGTTCGTCAGAAAGGCAAAGAGTAAGTCAGGTTCACTTTTTATTTAATATAAGTTGAAACTGTTTGAACTTTTTGGAAGTTGAAACTTTCTCTACCGTGTTACTTAATATCATTACTATTGTACTATCTGCAAAACATCTTGTGCAACAAAAGCAAAGCTGTTTGCACAATTAATTCCTCACAATGAACATTAGCAAATAGATAGGCTTTGATAGTTGACATGGAGAAATTCACTTTGCTGATCTATCTTCAAAGGAGTTAATTTTTTATTCAACGTGTGTATTAAAAAGGAAAACAATAGCTACTAGACTAATTTTGATAGACGACCCAGTCTTGACGACGTTCATTCATGAAATAAATAGCTCCGTGGTGTTGGATTTACGCAATTATTATTGTGCTAAATTTTATAGGAGATTAGGACATGTTTGGGTAAACTTCTAAAGCATTTTTAGGAGAAGAAAATAAGATAAAAAATTAAATAAATTTCATTAAAAGTTAAAATTGATTAGCCATATATTAATATATAAGAACTCTCTTGTTTAGTTTCTCTAAAAGACGAGATTATTTTTATCTTAACATTGTCTACTTCAAACTCAAGGTGACCAGGATTTTATGCATGGATCACATGTTCAATGGAAACAAACTGATGTTACTTGTCTTAATATGAGTTAACAATGTGTTAATATGTTTTGATAGAGGTTTTAAATGAAACTCCTTTGTTAACAAGTAATCTCAAATTTAACGCAAGCTTAGTTTAACGTGGAATTAATTTTCATATACGGTTAGATTAAAATTTAGTAAAATATGATTTGAGATGTAATTCATTTTCATCATTAATTGAAACTAGAATTGAGCAAAATGCATAGAAAACTTAAATAAATTCATACTAAATATTGAACTGAACATGTTCTCATTATCCTAACAGAATTGAATTCTTTATTGTATATACACGAGATGTGAGTGAATTCTTTATTGTATATACACGAGATGTGAGTACTCTTTTATTCTCCCAACAGGACAAAGATGGTTATTGGAGTCAAATTAGTCTCTAATATTTAAAAAAAATGAAAAAGAAATTCTTCACTTTCATCACTTAGTTTATATAAATTATTATTATTTTAGTCCTTAATATAAGTATTACTATAATCACTAATTATTACAATTTCATGTCATCAAGTCCATGTTCAAATGAAAATCACTTAGGAAATTAAATGTGGATAATTTATTCATTATTTGTTTAATATTACCACAAATTATGTGAAATTAATATTTTACTGATCATTATTTTCCTGTAAAGATTTTTTTTATAGTTAAGTAAGCGAAAGTTAAAAAGTAACGAAAATATTACAATAAAGAATTACATAATCTTTAAGACGATACACATTCTGTTTGTATACTATGTCTTCCTTCTGCATGTGTGGCTTATTTATGTCATAGAAAAATTGATAAGTGATCATTCTCTCACGTGGTTTCACATGATTGTTATTTAACATTTTAGAAACTGTGTTATTGCGCAACACATATTATTTATCATTATAACAGCACGCATGACTATTTGTATTATGAAATTCTTTACTTTGATTTGGGCCTTGTACATGCCAGACTCATATGGCTGGCCACACATAGGAACATTCCTACTAACTCCTTTCTCGATCTGGCCACCTTGGTGTATAGTGTATCAGGTCAGGTGCTGCACTTGACCTTGGTAAGTGAAACTCAATATTTTACTTGCATATCAGGATGATCCAAGAGAATTGTAAATCAGATATTCATAACATGAACACAAGATTCACTTAGATGAATGAATTAATAAATATTCATATAAATTATTATATATTTATCTTACATAACGTTAATAAGAGAAGAATCAGTATTATAATATAAATTAATTACTTAATTATGACATTAAAAAAATATTAAACTTTATTCATACAATTCAAATGACAAATTAAAATTGGAAAATAACTTACCGAAATAGTAAAAATTATAAAATAAATAAATAACTTAAAAGTTAAAACATCTAAAATAGTTCTTTTAAGTCTAATAACTCATTAGGACCAAGATAAAATAATTTAAATTAAAATCATAATCACTCAAAATCGTTATTTCTTCCATCTTATTCGTCTCCTTGTCCACAATGATTAAAGCCCAACTAGAAAATTATCTTTTAAAGATTAAAAAACTTAATAAAGATATTGGCTTCTATATACTTATCTTCCAAGTAACTCAAAATGAAAAAAAGACCAACTCAATTTGGACCAAATCCAAAATTATCTTTGGTGATTTTTAACTAGCATGATCCAGATGTCAATCAATTTGGCGCATGCTGCAATCGTTGAACCCACTGATGGTGATGATTGTGCTAATTGGCTTCCCGTACATGGAGCGGAGCAGCTAACCTTTAGTTACTTAAAAAGTAAGTCATTTTTTACTTTGCTTTGAATTTGTAATTAATGTTTCTTATATTCCTTCCCTTTGTCTTTTTCTTCTTTTTCTAAATGCATTGAACACGACATGTCTTCAAGTGTGATGGCTTTCACAAAGGCAATGTGCAAAATTTGTCACAAAATGCCAAAGTTCCTAAATTTTCCAATTTGACATTTTGTTTGCAAAATTCTCAAAGTTGTTGTGACTTTCCTTCATAGCCATCTTTGCATCTTTCTTTTATCCTTTTTGATACGGTGCTCCTTTGGGGTTGATCCAATGAAGCTCCAATGTTGCCCAAATCTAGTCTTCAACAAAGTTCACCGTGGAAGCCAAGCAAGAAGGGTCTCGACCGAGAAGTGTTTAAGGGGGTTTGAGGTGTTTAGAAATCAAAGAAGAAAATGGATAAGGAAGAAATGATGGTGGCACCAAGGTGTTGAACCTGTAAGCCTAGGAGGAACTGGCACAATGGTAGTAAGAAGCCATTGATAAGATTCAAAGAAATTTTCCTAAGGGAACAAAAGAAGTCACAAAAGCCTTAGCTATTCATTCAAAAATCAATCAAAAGTTCTTCCAAGGTGCCACGACCTAGGCTTTTATAATGGCCCTGGCTTGATCTACAAGTAATCCTAAACTATGGTTAGGCTACTTTAATCCTAGTTAGGATCCTGGCCAATCTTTGGGCTTGCCTTGATCACCAAGTAACCATGTGAGTTACTTGGGGGTTAAGGAAGCACATGACTTTTGTAACACCATGAATTTCTTTCCCTTTTTAGGTTATAAGTTGCGTGATTTAAGTTAATAAATTTAAGTATATGTGTTAGGATATTTTAAATGATTGTTTTAAGGATCTTTTTGAATTTAAAAAATTTATTAATTAAATAAATAAATGTTTGTTATAAGTGGTACAAGTTGATTTTGATAAAATTATTTTGTAAGTAAATAGTATATCTTGTTGAATTTAGAATAAAATGTTGGATAAGATAGAGATATTCAAGAACTTATCCAAAAATAACTAAAGATATTTCTACAACCAATTTAGATTAATTTATTAGAGGTAAAATTCAAAATTCAAATAAAATATCTTTTCTTATCATTAAAAAAAAAAGAAGATTTGCACTTAAATATTTATTATCTTCCTCCCTCTTCACTTTTCTCCTCCACTCTCCTTTTTGTAAAATTGCATTCTCCCTATACACCATGAACATTTCAATTGAAATGTCTCTTTAGAATTCGTTCACCGTTGGATGACCATAATTTTTGGATAAAATATTTATAACACATAGTACTTCACATCCAACGATAAATTTCTTGAATTAACAACTGGAGGAGAAGATATTTATCTGGGAAGAGACCTTTTTTTCCATCAAATTCTCCCGTTAGCACGCATAATTCCTCACTTCGGATAAGGGTAGTTCTACTATTGTTGATAATAATGGAAAAGTTTGGTGTGATTGTCTATCCGTGAGAGTTATTGTGGATCTATTCCTATTTGATTGATTTTGGGTTGAAATTGGTTAGGGATTCTTGTTAACCTTGTTTGATGTGATTAATTGTGTCATTATTTCCTGAATTGGATTGGAACACTGTTATTGTTATTGGTTGAATGAGATTCTTGTTAATTAATTGTTTGTGTGTTCAGTGTAGAATTCCACTAATTATTATTATGTTGTTGTGATTCTTTTCCATTCTATTCTTTTGTTGCTCCACTTACATCATTTTATGCGTGTTGTTTATATATCGTGATTTGGTTGGTGCGGTGAGATGAAATAGTCCATTATGGTGAAATAATGGGTGTGGATTGAGAGGTGATATGGTGGGGCATATTGCATTGATAAATCACTAGGTTCATGATAATCGCCTGTAACTGAGTTGTATTTGTGATGAAAGGGATGGATGTCTGCTGCTATGAGGGAGCAGTGAGGTTACCCCTAGTTGATATGCTTGTGTGCATGAGATTTTGGAAAAAGAGATGAGGATTATCATGAATTCTAGATGATTGAAAATGTTTTTGAAAAGTGAGGATGAATGGAACTAGGATGGTTGGTCCCTAACGGGTCGATGTAAAGGCCTGAGACTTAGAGGGTATTCGCGGTGGGGAAAGCTTCCACTATGGCCGATAACCGTGAGTGAGAAATGGCTTCTGTTGCAACACTGGTTACCCTGACTGTAACTATCTAGTATTTCTAGCGAGAGTGTTTGAGGTGACATGTACTCCTTGACATCACTCAATGTTTTGATGGTACCACATGGCATGAGAGTGAGATGTGAGTTGCATGCATCATGTTGGGTTGCATAGAATGGTTAGTTTTATTGTATGGTGAATGACATGTTCTTTGTATCCCTTTATATTTTGATGTATTGTACTATCTTTGTAGTCTTTTTTTTATCTCTAATATGTGAAATAACCCTTATTTTGTGTCTATGGCTTGACACATGTGATGACCCTTGAATGGAAGAGCAGATGGATAGTAGGTGGGAGGCGGAAGAACCTTAGGTTAGGAAGCTTTCGGACTAAGACTTTGTTATGTTAAAGACTTGACTTGTGTTGTTTTTTGTTTCTTGGTGTTTGATTTCGTTACCACTAATGTTGTAAATTAAGATTTTGGTATTTCATGTTAGTTCACACTGCTAGCAGAGATATTACAAATTTATCTTTTTGAGTTCGAATGTTTGAAGAAATATTTCACAATTTGCTTAATGAATAAAATTAGGTTCCCAATGTTTAGTGGTGTATTTATTTTCCCGCGAACTATAGAGAGATTAGGACATATTTTTGTAGAAATTTAGGTGTTACAAGGTTGAAATTAGGATGTAGGTTGGTAGAAATTGAGGTGTTACAACTTTCACATGGGTGCACATGGGTTTGTGTCCCCTTGGTACCCATGTGATTAGCTAAGTCATCAATCCTAAACTCTTGCTAATTAAGGGTGAAGATCTCTTGATTAAGTGTTGGCACGGATCCAAGCTTAATCAAAGCCTTCCTCCTTAATTTCAAGTGTTTCAAGGTTTCACACAAGTTTTTGGTTGAAATACTTAGCTTATTTTTGAAAGCCTTGTGTGACCCTTAACCTTAGGGATTTATGGCTTGCTTAGACTTTGTGAAACCCGTGGGCTTTGGACCCATGTCTTACCCTAGAGCTATTACAATATAGGACCTAATCTTGCTTAAACAAGTTTACAAGTAGGTTACAAGACATAAGCCTTATTGCTCTTGGAGCCTTCCTACTTCCTCTTTTAGCCTTCTTTGCATGCTTCGTGTGATCCTCCTGTTGGACTTAAAGCTTGAAGAGGCTTGGAATGTCTCTCTTGTTGTTTTGATTTTGATGCAATGTAATTTTTGTTTTCTTAGATGACTTGTAACTAGGAGTTTCCTATGTATTGATTGTTTAGTTTAGGCTTGCATGTGTTTGTTCTTGTTCGGAATGCCTTAGAAAACTAAGTTGATCTTGTGTGATTTATCATGATTCAAATATTTGAATTTCCCTCTAAATTTATTTTCAAAAGGTTTCAATTACCAACTGTGGTAATCAACTGCCAAATGTGGGTTACCAACATTTGCTTCTGGAGTAATTGATTACCCCCTCGGGTTAATCAATTACCATGAGTAAATTTCACCTAGAATGGCTTTGTTTTCTGGTTTAATCGATTACCAACCTGTTGTAATCGATTACAACTATAAGAAAGTCATTTAACTGCCTAAATTGAGTTTTTAATTTCAATTATAAATACCTCTCTTTTGAAAGTCTTTTAACAACTCTTGGAAATACACGTTTTGGAATTATTCTAACACTTTCATACTCTTTCTATTTCTTCTCCAAGAAACTCATAAAGAACTTCAAAGTTCTTCAAAGAACTTGTTTCCAAAAGGCAATCTTGATTGAATGTTCTGATTGGTTGACATTCATTATACTCATATGTGATCAGAATCTACACTCTTAGGTGTTTTCTAACTGATCTTTCTGTTTCCAATTTGGAATTGGGTTGATTACTCTAGGAGAGAGGTCTCTCTAAATAGAGTAAGGGTCTTTGAGAAGAGTTTTAAATGTTTGATCTTAGAGGTGTCAAGGTCAAGGAGAACGGTTCTTTGGGTTAAAGAACTGGTTGGTTGAGTGTTTTGATTTCGTTTTTGTGTTGCTTGTGCGGAGTGAATGTAAAGAACGTAAAATGGATCATAGTGGAAATCCAACTGCAACAGTTGTTGGGTTGTGACTGGATGTAGGCAGTTGGCCGAACCAGTATAAATCACCGTGCAATCTTCTTCTCCCTTATACTCTTTATCTTTTGCCTTACGTTGATCTTTAACATTGATTAAATATTGTTTTACATTCGGTAAGTGACTCGGTAATCAACTAAAACTGGTACAGTTAGATACTGCTATTGATTACGCATGCATATTGGTCACTAATGTTTTTCTTGATCTTTCTTTTGTGCTTTTCGTTGTGCATCTTTGATCTATCTTGTTTTTCTGTCTTAAGGTTAGATAGTTAATCAAGAATAGTTTTTGGTTGAATTAAAAGAAAGTAGAAACACACGAAATTGGGCTACATAGAAACTAGAATTTATTCACCACCCCTCTAGATTCACCCGTAGGGACCATCACCTCCTTGATGTTCCTACATCAAACTCTCCTTCTTTGCTTGAACTTGTCCTTAAGTTGATATCATCATTAGTACCTACATCACATAAAGAAAGATCAGTTATATTGAAGGAGTTACTACCACCATACTTACTTGGATGGTCTATCTTGTAGGCATTTGGGCCCAACTTCTCCAAGATCTTAAAGAGTCCATCTCCTCTTGGAAGAAGCTTGGAACTCCTCAAAGTAGGGAACTCTTTCCTTATGTGTACCCACACCATGTCTCCTACTTTGAACTCAATAACTCTATGGTGCTTGTTGTATGCTTTAGCTATTTGCTCATTCTTCTTTTCACCCCTTTCCTTGGGCGTGTATCTCTTGGATCTTTTTAGCCCTCTCTTGTCCACTTCTATTATAAGAAAACTCAATAGGCAAAGCCACTAGATCAAGTGGGGTGAGTGGGTTAAATCCATAAACAACTTGAAAAGGAGAAAACTGAGTAGTGGAATGCATCACCCTATTATAAGAAAATTCAATATGGGGTAACCAATCTTCCCAACTCTTAATGTTTTCACCTACAAAAGTCCTCAATAGTTGACCTAGGGTCCTATTGACAACTTCGATTTGCCCATCCGTTTATGGGTGGCAAGTTGTAAAGAAGAGAAGCTTGGTTCCAAGACAACTCCAAAGGGTTCTCCAAAAGTGTCCAAGAAATTTAGAGTCATGGTCACTCACAATAGTCTTGGGTACTCCATGGAGTCTCACTACTTCTTTGAAAAATAGCCTTGCAATATTAGAAGCGTCATCAACTTTCTTGCAAGCTATAAAGTGAGCCATTTTAGAAAAACGGCTTACAACAACAAAGATACTATCCATTCCTCTTTTGGACTTGGGTAAGCCAAGGATAAAATCCATGGAGATATCCATCCAAGGAGTGGTAGCTAACGGAAGAGGTTGGTATAGACTATTGGGAGAGACCTTGGACTTGGCTTTGTTACAAGTGATGCATTTAGAAATATGTTTTGCTACTTGGGCTCTCATGTGAGGCCAAAAGAAGTTTTCTTATAACATAGCCAAGTGATAACTCACAAAAGTTAGTTATTTTTATACTCTTTTTATATCATAAACTGTCCTTTCCATGCTCTTAATCCACCTAAAATAACTCTAAATTGATCTTGACTCACAATAATTCGTGTTAGAGCTTGTTGATGGTGTGTTAAGTGTTTCAGGGAGAAAAATAGCCAAAAATAGGTGAAAATGTGTCCAGGAAGGCATCTCTCGCGAGTTGGATCATAACTCGCACAACTTGGAGCTCCAATAAAGAAGAAAAGTTCTTTGGAACCTTATCTCGCACTCATCTATTCACATCTCGTGTGAGGACACCCTTCTTGAAGAGCAAGTTAACTCTCTGGCACCTCATCTCGCACTCACCTTGCGCTCAACAACATCATCCCGTGCAAGGTGGTGTAACTTTAAGAAGAAGTTAACTCTCTGTCACCTCATCTCGCGTGCATCTCGCGCCTAGCTTCCTCATCTCGCGCGAAGTGACTTGGATTACAATACATGTTTGCTCTTTGGAACATCAACTCGCGCGTGTCGTTTAATACCTTGCACGAGTTGGACTCACAGCAGGCCCAAGTCCAAAGTTTTAAAAAGGATATAAATACTCATTAATTCGGATTCAGCACAAGTTCGCTGAGTCCAGAGATCAAGTTTGAAACCCTAATTCTCAGACTCCTGATGGCTAAACCTAGACGACGACTGCACTTCGACTGAGAGCTCTTCCAGTTCATAGACGGCGACGAAACTCAACCACAAGCAAGAGGAGAATGAGATTCTAGACCTCACTATGTATTCTCTTTCAATTATTACTTGTGTTGTTTTCTTTTCCATCATGAACTAACTCCCCCTTTGATTGGGAGAATGATGTAACCCTAAAATCCCTTTATATGATTCTCGATGTTATTCAGTATATGTTTAGGTGTTTATTCTTCATTCTTAATACTATTTATTAATTGATGCCTAATAAATTGATATGTTAATCTAGGGACGCTTTGACAAAAGTAAACGCCTAGTGAAAATTGAAGAATTAAACCATTATTACGCTAGGATCCTAGATATGAGAGTAGGTAGTAATGCGGACTGCACCTAAGTTTGCCCTTGGATTCATAGCACTAGATCCCTAATTAATTTGGTATTAATCCGGTTAACATAGGAGGCGTGAGTGATCCTGAGAGGGACGGTCACGAGGGTAGGAATCCGATCCGACCATGATTATACTTAAATAGCAAAAGAGGAAAATATAAGGGGGGATTAGTGGTGAAATTGAGATCGAAATCACTTTATTTTCTTGATCTTGAATGCCTTTTAATTTATTTTTTGCTCTTTTTTATAATTGATCTTTAAAGCATGAACTGATATGCTCTCTTCCCTTCTTGGGAAATTAATAAAATAAAATAAATAAAAATATAGTTTTCGAGTTGTTTGTCCTCGTGGGATCGACCACCCTCGTTTTATAAATAATTATTACTTGATGACTGTGGTATACTTGCCATAGAAAGGGATCTGTTTGGTATAATTATCACTCATGCTCTAGGCTTATCATCCCGAAATGGTCTTCAAGGTGTGTGAGGTTGTCTCCTATGGTGAGTGTTTCTCCTCCCCCTCCTTTCGTTCCCCTAGGCTCTAAAGGCTTCATCCTTGATGCAAATCCATGAGGTACTTGAAGGATACTCCACGGATTCACAATATGTGCCCCATCTTTATTCACCAAATCATTCAACACTCCAAAGAATCAAGGCAAACTCATGGATACAAGATAAGGAACTCTCGGTTTAAGGACCAAATAAGAAGAAAATGAAAATGGAAGGTATTTAAGAGAATGAAAGCACCATGAACATGGTGTTCAATAAGCTTGGTAGAAGAATCACCACTTGGATCATGGATCCATGATAAGATTCAAGGTTCTTGGAAGAAACCCAAGGAGAGCTCTCTCCTTTTCTCAAGACACAAGTCCTAGAAATTCACTAATTTCATTCAAATTCAAAGTGCCTTACAAAATGAAATTTGCCTAACTTATAAGCCCCCCATTGTGTTTGGCCATGAGCCTTCTAAGGCCACTTGATCCTTGATGGATTGATCAAGTGATGCTAAACACCACTCACTTGATCAATTCAAGAAGGATCTAGAGTTAATGAAATCAAGAGGCTCATAACACATCTGTTGGTCCCTATATGAATCTAGAGGGGGGTGAATAGATTCATGTTCCCTTGTTCAATTTTACTTTTTCTCACTTTTTCCCGATTCAATCTTATCTTCAATTACAAGAACGTATCAGAGATATAATCAGCGGAAAACAAGGGAAAATTGTAAAGCAAGAAAATAATGAATTAAAATAGATAAGATAGAGAAGAGAGTTTAGACAAAGATTTATACTGGTTCGGCTTTTGGCCTACATCCAGTCCCAACCCAACAATCTGTTGAGATCGGTTTTCCACTATAAAGATTTTGTGTTCAATACAACCACACTGCACAAATACAAAAACAAATCAAATACTCAAAATTATATGTTCTTCACCTAAGAACATATCTTGATCCTTGATCCCTTCAAGAATCAACCTTTGAGAGTACCTCTCTCAAAAACTCATCAACTCTTCCAAGAGAATACCTTTCTCTTTAGAGTTTAAACCAAAAAGATTACAAAAGATAAAGATCAGATAAGATTACACCTGTTGTGTATGCACTGATCAATGATATCATCCAAACAATTCAACCATTCACACAACCTTCATCTCAAGAGAAATCTTTGAAACTTTGAAGAGAATTCTTGTAAAAACTAGTGTTTAGCTCTTCCTTTCTTTCTTGGAAAACTCAAAAAGATCTCTCTTCTGAAAACAATTCAAAGAGGTTTCAATTTAAAGCAGTTTCAAAATCATTTGAGATGAATTCTGGTGTGGTAATCGATTACTGGATTGTGGTAATCGATTACTCCAAAGAAATTTGCCTTCCCCTGTTTCTTCAAGCATGAAGTAATCGATTACTATGAAGTGGTAATCGATTACTCAAGCAGTTGGGTTCCCTGTTTTGAATCTGGTAAATCGATTACGGCTATATGGTAATCGATTACTTGACTTAAAACCTTTTTAAACCAAAGTTTTTTATTTCTTTCAAATAAAATGGGGTTCCAAAACTTCTCTAGCTCAAATCACAAGAGTAAAATCAAATTTTCTATGTAACGATTGAATAAAAACCACACTCAAAGCCTAAACTAAAACAATCAATACATTTTAAACTCCTATATACAATCTATCACAAAGATCAAAAGTACAAGTATATCAAAACTAAAACTAGGGATGGCTTCTTCAGCTTCAAGTCCAACAATCTCCCCTTTTTTTGGTTTTGATGTACCAAATTGTTGTGTAGTTGATCTTCAATGTAGATGATGGCTTTGATGTGTCCTGCAATGTTAGTGTTTTTCCTTTTCTATTCTTTCAATTTTCATCAATTTCATACAGCTATTTACATACAGCTTTATGAATCATCCAAAACATATCACTATATCAAATCACAGACATATAAAAACAATCATTTGCAAAGCAAATTAAGTCTAACTATTACAGTCATCCAATAAAATGTTCAATTGTGTTAATCTGCTCCCCCTAAGTAGAATACTTAAGTAAAACAGATTCAAAAACTCCCAAAACAGAACAAATAATAGTTAAAAAAAAAACAAATAATAGTTCAAAAAACAAAGCAATTACAGAGCAATCCAAATACTATGAAGCTATGAAGACTAATGACAATTAATAACTACACTACTACTCCCCCTATTTGGTATATCAAATCAGAAAGTGAGAGGTAGAGATGGAGTTACTAATCTGAGTCGTCATCCTGGTTGAGTCTTTCCATGATAGTTTCCATCAAGTCCTTTATTTCCAGGAAATGCAGATCTTGTCACTTTCCCAGGTCATCAAGTCGCTTGTTGACGGTTGCTTCCAGTTCATCCATCCTATCAATCATAATGGATTTGAAGCGCGATCGTGGAATGTACTCTCCAGCATTGTCTTCATCCTCATCTTCATGCTCAGGTTGTGCTTCCTCTTGCTCTTCTAGTGCTTCCTCATGCTCAGGTTATGGAATGGCCTGCTGTTCCTCTCTTGTTATCCATCCCGCATCGGTCTTGATAAGTCTCATTATCTTCAATGCTCTATCACCGATGACATGGACATCTTTGACTAATACTCTAGCTTCATCAGTGGTGTCAATCTGAAAAATTTCAATTAGTCTAGAGATAAAAAGAGAGTAAGGACACTTATTGTCTAGAAGTCTTCTAGTTTTCAACATGTTGTCCATGATAATGTGCGTCCAGTCCACTTGAATCCGTTCTTGAGAGCGAAAGAATGAGAATCATGTCATCCTCACTCAGTTGGGCATAGTTTGCTCCCCTTGCAGCCAAGATCCAGCAAACAGTATAATGGAGTAGCCTATCATCCGCTGTCAGGCCACCAATGTTATATGTTACTTTCTTGCCCTGTGCTCTCCTGGAATTCCTTTCCTCTTCCCAATGTTGGGGGTTTCTCAGAAGGCTCATGTAAAAAGAGTCTTTTTGTAAATCAAACCCTTTTTCTCTGAGTTTGTCTACATGTGCAATAATCCCTTCCTTCCTTATGCCAGCAATTTGCAAAAAGTGAGCAGGGGTTAGAGTTATTTTGATACCTTTAATCTCTGAACTCATTGTCATCCTTTCCATATTCGGTTTGAGGTTTGAGTAGAAAACCTGAACCAAGTCTGGATAGATGAAGCCTTTCATCCCTACGAACCTTTCTAGGTGTTGTTGCCTTAGGAAAGTCTGGAACGTGAAACTCTGATTATCCAGCCATTGTAGGTCAAGAATCTTGGGTGGAACAAGACCCTTGTTAGCAAAGACAAGGTTGAACCTAGTCTCTTGTCCTTTAGAGGTGAACCACCGGTTGACCCCTGATTCTTGTGGTTGAGGAGGAGGAGGAATTTCTGGTTACTCTGAGGATGTAGGTTTCTTCCTCTTGGAAGATTCTCCTACCTTTTTCTTTTCCTTAATTTCTTCTTGGGTGAAACGGTTTGCCCTTATTTTGATTCTTTTACCTTTACCTTATTCTTCCATTGTTGAGAGAGAGTGAAAATCTAGGGTTTGGAGGAAGAAGATGAAGGGTTTTTCAGAGTAAGAAGATGAATGGTGAGTTGAAGAGTCACACTTGCACTTCTTATAAGAGAGAACAAAGCCCAAAAGATTAGCCCAAAAACGAGTTAATTGATTACCAGTAGTTGGAAATTGATTATCTCAGTTCCTTATATAGAGGGAAGAAGAAAAACAAGAAACACAGTCGTGGTAATCGATTACGGTAAACTGGTAATCGATTACTCCAGAGGATTTCTTCAAAACATTTGAAAACATGTTCTGTGGTAATCGATTACAGCTCGTGGTAATCGATTATCTCAGTACCAAAATCCTTCCCAGAGTGAATTTCACGCGAAGTAATCGATTATCCTCCCTTGGTAATCGATTATTTCTATCAAAAGAAGGTTTTTGTTGAAAAAAATTTCACAAAAACAGAGTTATGGATAAGTGTAATCAAGTAAAAAGGTTTAGTTTAGATGTTCCTCACTCAAAATGCCGAGGTTTGATCTAAGTTTGTAAAACCTTTCTTTTGGTAATGTCTTTGTGAATATATCCGCTAATTGATTTTCCGTGTCTATGAATTCGATGCCACAGTCTCCTTTTTCGATGTGATCTCGAATAAAGTAGTGTCTGACTTCAATGTGTTTTGTTCTTGAGTGCAGTACAGGATTTCTTGTGATACTTATAGCGCTTGTGTTGTTGCATTTCAAGGGAATGTGATCTATCTTTAGCCCAAAGTCTTCAAGTTGGTGTTTCAACCAAATTGCTTGAGCACAACAACTTCCCGCAGCTACATATTCAGCTTCTGCAGTTGATAGTGCTACGCAAGCTTGCTTTCTGCTATTCCACGATATCAAACATTCTCCAAAGATGTGACATGTTCCACTAGTGCTTTTCCTATCCGTTTTGCTACCTGCAAAATTAGAATAACTGAAACCAACAAGTAATGGTGAGGTTCCTTTTGGATACCATAGTCCACAACTTATTGTTCCTTTTAGGTATTTAAGAATCTTCTTCACTGTTAGCCAATGAGATTGCTTAGGTGCAGATTGAAATCTAGCACATAAACATACAGAAAACATAATATCAGGTCTACTGGCTGTAAGATAAAGTAAAGATCCTATAACTCCTCTATATAAGGTAGTATCAACTTCATCACCTGCTTCATCAATCTCAAGATAGGTGTTAGTAGAAATAGGTGTATTTGACACTTTGCAATTAGTCATCTCATATTTCTTAAGCAGTTCTTTAGTGTACTTAGCCTGATGTATGAATGTTCCACCTTCCATTTGTTTGATTTGGAGTCCTAAAAAGAAACTCAGTTCTCCAATTATGGACATGTCAAATTCTTCCTGCATATCTTTCACAAACTCTTCACAAAGTTGTTGGTTAGATGATCCAAAGATAATGTCATCAACATAAATTTGAACCAATAGAATGTAGTCAGATTTGTTCTTAATAAACAAAGTCTTGTCTACTTTACCTCTGTGGAATCCTTTTGATATGAGAAACTTACTCAGTCTATCATACCATTGCCTAGGGGCTTGCTTCAACCCATACAAGGCTTTATGAAGTTTGTAGACATGTGTAGGCCAAGTAGTATCTGTGAAACCGGGTGGTTGTGCTACATAGACTTCTTCATTGATATAACCATTCAAGAATGCACTCTTTACATCCATTTGGTATAATTTGAAATTGTTGATGCAAGCATAAGCCAGGAGTAGTCTAACAACTTCAAGTCTTGCAACAGGGGCAAAGGTTTCTTCAAAGTCAATCCCTTCTTGTTGATTGTAGCCTTTTGCCACAAGTCTTGCTTTGTTTCTGACCACAACTCCTTCTTCACTCAGTTTGTTCTTGAATACCCATTTTGTACCAATAATGTTCATGTTGCCTTTGTTTGGAACAAGTTCCCAAACTCCATTCCTTTTGAACTGGTTAAGTTCTTCTTGCATAGCCATGATCCAAAATTCATTGTTCAAGGCTTCCTCTATGCTGGATGGTTCTACCTGTGATACAAAAGTAGTATTAGAGCAAAACAAATTTTGTGAGGATCTAGTAGTTACCCCCTTGTGAATGTCACCAATGACATTGTCAAGTGATAGGTTCCTAGGTGTCCTCCACTCTTTTGCTTGTTCTGGCACTAGGTTTGGTTGAGTTTGCTGATGCTTGTGATCAATGTCTATGTTTCCTTCACCTGTTTTATCATCATTACACAACAATCTTTCCTTTTGCAAAGTGTTAGTTTCATCAAATCTAATATGGACAGATTCTTCAATGCACATTGTTCTTTTATTAAAGATCCTATATGCTTTACTGGTATTTGAATAACCAAGGAAAATGGCTTCATCAGCCTTTGCATCAAACTTTCCAATAGGGTCCTTGCCATTGTTTAAAACAAAGCATTTGCATCCAAAAACTTTAAAATAAGAAATGTTTGGTTTTCTTCCATAGAAAAGCTCATAAGGGGTTTTCTTCAAAATGGGTCTTATAGAGACTCTATTGAGAACATAACATGCAGTGTTCACAACATCTGCCCAAAAATGTTTAGGCATCATATGCTCATTCAGCATGGTTCTTTCAAGTTCTATAAGAGACCTGTTTTTCCTCTCCACCACTCCATTTTGCTGAGGAGTTCTAGGAGCTGAAAAACAGTGTGATATCCCATGTTTTTCACAAAACCTTTCAAAAAAGCTATTCTTAAATTCAGTACCATTATCACTTCTTAAAGCTTTAATTTTCAAATCCTTTTTGTTTTGAATTTTCTTGGCAAGTACCTTGAAAACTTCAAAGGCTTGATCCTTTTTCTTGATAAACAAAACCCAAGTAAATCTTGAATAGTCATCTACTATGACTAGCCCATACAAATTTCCACCAATACTAGCTATCCTAGATGGACCAAATAAGTCTAAATGCAAGAGTTCAAGCGACTGAGTTGTAGAAACATGTTTAATATTTTTGAAAGATGTTTTTGCCTGCTTGGACTTTTGACAAGCCTCACATAGTCCTTCTTTAGAAAATCTTAGTTTGGGGAGACCAAAAACTAACTCTTTAGAAACAAGCTTATTCAAATGCAATATGTCAATGTGTGCTATTCTCCTATGCCATAGCCAAGACAGATTATCATTAGAAGTTAAACATGTAGAGTAAGGAGAAGAATGATCTACTTCCAATATGTAAATGTTGTTAGATCTCTTGCCAATCATGAGAAGTTCATCTGAGTCTTTGTTTCTGATGAGACAATGTTCATCATCAAAAGCAATTACGTAGTTCTTGTCACATAATTGATGATGCTCGATAGATTGAACCTTAATCCATCGACCAGCAATACATCTTCTATCACTGTGTTTGCCTTATATCCAACAGTACCGTAGCCTAGTATTTTCCCTTTGTTGTTGTCTCCGTATACAACTGATCCATTTTCTCTTGGTATGAAGGTGCTCAGGTTCCTTCTATCACCTGTCATATGCCTTGAGCACCACTTGTCTAAGTACCAAATTGAGCTTCTGTTGTTCAGGCTTTCCTGCAAGAGAAAAAGAACTTATTTTGCAGTTGGTACCCACTTCCTCTTGGGTCCATGCATGTTAGTGCTACAGGTTTCTTTCTTAATCCATTTGTATTTGCCACTGGAAATCCCTTTATTTCTAATCATGCAGTTATATGATTTATGTCCAGGTTTCATGCAATAAGTACAAGTGAATTTAGCATGCTTAGTGTTTCCAGATTTCATGTGAACATAGTTTGCAGAAATGTTGAGTTCCTTTAGCTTGGAAATATCATTTTCTAACTCACATATTTTCTGTTTTAACATGGATACTTCCTTTTTCAATACTATGTTTTCTTTTTCAAAAACTTCAGCTTGATTATAAAGCTCACAAAAGGCAGAATGCAATTCATCATATTCATCCATAATTGAGTTCGTATAACTTACCTCACTGGATGTGATGAAGCCTCACTTGGAAGAGATTCCATGGAAGCTCCAAGTTCCCACACGAACCTTCAACATTCACCGATTCAATGGAAGCAAAGAAAAATTGGTTCGGTAGAAGTGAATTAAAGAGTTTCGGTTTTGAGAACACAAAGCAAAAATGGAGAGGAAAGAAATGGTTATGGCGCCAAGGAGAGAACTCCTATAAGCCTAAGAGGAACCGCTACAATGGTTGAAGAAGCCATTGATAAGATTCAAGGTCTTCCCTAAGGGAACAAGAGAATTTCTCTCAAAAGCTAGAAGCTATTCAATTATGTCAAAAGTTCTTTACATTGGAAAAGGTTAGGGTATTTATAGGTTGCAAAGCTTGGGCTCCAAGTAATCCTAGCTTGCCTTGCAAGCTAAGTAAGCCTTAACCACGGTTGGGAGCCACTAATCACGGTTAGGGCTCAACCAATCCGTGGAGCTTCCTTGCAAGCCAAGTAACCCAAGTGGTTACTTGGTTGTTAGGAAGCACATGGCTTTCACATGGTCTCCACATGGGCTTGTCCCCTCCTTGTCCCCTCCTTGTCCCCTTCTAGTGGCCATGTGATGAGCCATGTCATCAATCCTAAACTTCTCTTAATCAAGGGTGGAGATCTTTGATTAAACTTAGGCATGGATCCAAGGCTTAATCAAAGGCTCCCTCTTTGTTTAAAAAGGTTTTCAAGTGCACACAAGTTTTTAGAACAAAAAGATTTCAACCGATTTTTAAAATCTTGTGTGGCTTGACTTAGGAGTGTGGCATGCATAAGATTTGATGGAGCCTTAGGCCTTGGGCCTATGAAAAACCCACGGGCTTAAGCCCAAGTATTCCCTAAAGCTATTACATCATAGGACTTAGTTATGTTTCAAAAGAATTTACAAGTAAACTACAAGTACTAGGTCCTATACTATCTTCTTGTTCTTGGAGTTTTCCCACCTCCTCTTCTAGCTTCCTTTGCATGCTTCTAGTAACTCTTCTAGATGTTCCTACATCAAGCCCTCCTTCTTGGCTCGAACTTGTCCCCAAGTTGAGGTCATCAATTGTACCTACATCACATAAAGAAAGATCAGTTATATTGAAAGAGTTACTACCACCATACTTACTTGGTAAGTCTAGTTTGTATGCATTTGGTCCCAATTTCTCTATGATCTTGAAGGGTCCATCTCCTCTTGGAAGTAGCTTGGAACTCCTTAAGGTAGGGAACCGTTCCTTTCTCAAGTGGAGCCAAACCATATCCCCTACTTTGAACTCGATAGCTTTATGATGTTTGTTGTAGGCCTTTGCTATTTGCTCATTCTTCTTCTCTATCTTCTCCTTCACTTGAGCGTGTAGCTCTTGGATTTTTCTAGCCCTCTCTTGACCACTCCTATTGCAAGAAAACTCAATAGGCAAAGCCACTAGATCAAGTGGGGTGAGTGGGTTAAACCCATAAACAATTTGAAAAGGAGAAAATTTAGTAGTGGAATGTTCAACCCTATTATAAGCAAACTCAATATGAGGTAGCCAATCTTCCCAACTCTTGATTTTGTCACCAACAAAAGTTCTCAATAGTTGACCCAAGGTTCTATTGACAACTTCGGTTTGCCCATCCGTTTGGGGGTGGCAAGTTGTAGAGAAAAGAAGCTTGGTTCCAAGGCAACTCCAAAGGGTCCTCCAAAAGTGTCCAAGGAATTTGGAGTCTCTATCACTCACAATGGTCTTGGGTACCCCATGGAGTCTCACTACTTCCTTAAAAAATAGTCTTGCAATATGAGAAGCGTCATCAAATTTCTTGCAAGCTATGAAATGAGCCATTTTAGAGAAACGGCATACAACAACAAAAATACTATCCATCCCTCTTTTGGATTTGGGAAGGCCAAGTATGAAATCCATGGATATGTCCATCCAAGGTGAGGAAGCAATCGGAAGGGGTTGGTAGAGGCCATTAGGAGAGACTTTAGATTTGGCCTTGTTACAAGTGATGCATTTAGAGATGTGTTTGACTACTTGGACTCTCATATGAGGCCAATAGAAGTTCTCTTGTAACATGGCCAAGGTCTTATCCCTTCCAAAATGTCCCATCAACCCTACTTCATGGGTTTCAACCACCAATAAGTCCCTCAAAGAAGATTTAGGCACACACAATGCTTGGCCTTTAAAGAGGTATCCATTGTGCCTAAAGTAGTCTTTGAATGCACCTTTGGTACTTGATTCCCATGCAAGACCGAAATCCTTATCCAAGGCATACATAGGTTTAATATGGTCAAAACCATACATCTTACACTCAAGCATGTTTATCAAAGTGTGCCTTCTACTTAGAGCGTCGGCAACTATGCTACTAGACCGCTTTTTATACTTGATGATGTAAGGAAATTGTTCTATATATTCTACCCATTTGGCATGCCTTTTATTCAATTTTCCTTGTCCTCTCAAATGCTTTAGGGCCTCATGGTCCGTATGGACTATAAATTCCTTAGGTAGCAAGTAGTGTTGCCACACATGTAAGGCCCTTACTAAAGCATATAATTCTTTATCATAGGTGGAGTAATTAAGGTGCCCTCCCTTTAGTTTTTCACTAAAATAAGCTATGGGGTGCCCACTTTGCATGAGAACCGCACCTATTCCTATATTTGACGCATCACATTCAAGTTCAAATGAGAGAGAAAAATTTGGTAAAACAAGTATGGGTGCGTGTGTGAGTTTGTGTTTGAGCACCTTGAAGGCTTCTTCTTGAGAAGGCCCCCATGAAAACTTAATGTCCTTTTTTACAAGTTCATTCAATGGACTAGCTATGGTGCTAAAGTCCTTTACAAATCTTCTATAGAAACTAGCTAAGCCATGAAAACTTCTTACCTCTTTTACACATGTAGGGGTGGGCCATTCCTTGATAGCTTGTATCTTGGCTTCATCTACTTCTACTCCCTTTGAGCTCACAACGAATCCAAGGAATACAACCTTCTCGGCCCCAAAGATACATTTATCCTTATTGGCATACAATTTTTCTTTCCTAAGTACTTCTAATACACTTCTCAAATTATTTACATGTTCTTGAAAATTCTTACTATAGACTAAAATATCATCAAAATATACGACTACAAACTTACCTAGGAATTCCTTGAGTACATGATTCATGAGTCTCATGAATGTACTAGGAGCATTAGACAATCCAAATGGAATTACTAGCCACTCATATAATCCAAATTTAGTCTTAAAGGCGGTTTTCCATTCATCACCATCCTTCATTCTAATTTGATGGTAACCGCTTTTAAGGTCTATTTTGGAAAATAGAGTAGACCCATGTAATTCATCTAATAGATCATCTAATCTAGGAATTGGATGTCTATATCTAATGGTAATATTATTTATTGCCCTACAATCGGTACACATGCGCCATGTACCCTCCTTCTTAGGAACCAAGATGATAGGGGATGCACAAGGGGAGAGGCTTTCCTTGACCCACCATTTCTTCAAGAGGTCTTGGACTTGCTTCTCAATCTCCTTGGTTTCACTTGGTGAGCTCCTATAGGCTGGTTTGTTGGGCAATTGGGACCCCGGGATGAAGTCTATTTGATGCTCTATGCCCCTAAGAGGTGGCGATCCGTGGGGAAGATCCAAAGGGAAGACATCATGGAATTCCTCAAGCAATTCATCTATGGACTTGTCATCACCTACACAATCATTACTCAAAATTAAAGGAGTTGGCATACACAAGAACATAGATTTCCTAACTAAGTATTCTCTTTTTATTTCATTGCATGTAACAAGCAAGGTACTATGACTAACACTAGCATTACAAGTAGAATCATTCTTTAAAACAATTTTCTTTTTGTTGGGCTTCTTGGTCAAAGCCTTTGGTGCCTCGGAATTCTCGGCTACTCCAACCTTTTGCTCTTGGGACCTCCTAAGTCTTAACTTGACTTGGTCCTCACATACCTCCTTTAGTGACAAAGGCTTTAGTAAAACTTTTCTACCTTCAAAGGAAAACAAGAAAGTGTTAGCAAGACCATCATGAATCACATTTCTATCATATTGCCATGGTCTACCTAAAAGTAAATGAGTAGCTTCCATTGGAACTACGTCACACAAGACACTATCAACATATTTTCCTATAGAAAAGTCTATCATGCATTGTCTATTAACCTTTATTTCACCATTTTCACTAAGCCATTGTAATTTATAAGGTCTAACATGAGCAATAGTGGGCAATTCAAGTTTAGCTACTAGACCCTCACTTACAACATTTGTACAAGAACCTCCATCAATGATTAAAGAACATACATTACCCTTTACCTTGCATCTTGTATGAAAAATGTTTTCCCGTTGTGTGTCATCAATTGCAAGGTTCAATTTAAGGAGTCTCCTTACCATAAGCAAGTCACCATCTTCAGCTTCTTCACTATGGATGGATGCTTCCTTTTCTTCTTCCCTTTCACTTGAAGATCCTTGTGAAGATTCACTTATAGTTTCTCCTCCTCTTGTGACCATGGTCCTTTTGTTAGGGCATTGAGATGCAATGTGGCCCTTCCCTAAACATTTAAAACACTTGATGTTACTTGATCTCAAAGGATTTGGTTGAGAAATTACCTCTTTAGGCTTGGTGGAGTCTCGGCTATCTCTCCCCTTAGGCTTGGGAGATGGTTCCTTGTTTTCCTTTCCTTTCCAAGAAGAAGTGTTTGGCATGGACACCCTTTTAGTTTGCCTTCTTTTAAGTTGGGACTCAATTCTCTCGGCTAGGTGTATGGCCTCTTCAATATGGGAGTACCTTTGCAACTCCAACACATCTTGGATTTCTCGGTTCAATCCATTCACAAACCTTGCCAAAGTAGACTCCAAACTCTCCTCTATGTGTGCTCTTAGCATGGTGATTTCAAGGTCCTTGAAGTATTCTTGAACACTTCTATTCCCTTGATACAATCTTTGTAATTTGTTGTGTAGATCCCTTAGGTATGTGGGTGGCACAAAACGCTCTCTCAAAGCATGCTTCAAGGCTTCCCATGTGGTCACTCTTGGTCTAATGCAACCGTAGCCCCTATCTTGTTGATTCCACCAAATCATGACATAGTCTTCAAATTCTAGGGTCACTAGGTGTAACTTTTTCTCTTCACTCAACAAGGGATAGCTCGAGAAAATTTGGTCCACTTTCATGGCCCAATCTAGGTATGCCTCGGGTCCTCCACTACCATTGAACTTTGGTATGGTGATCTTCACAAATCTCTCATCAAACCTATCTTCCTCCTCCCATTGGGTCCTCCTTCCTTCCCGGTTTCCTCTTGCATCCTCTCGGCCACCCCTTCCCCCATTCCTCCTATCATGGTAATAGGGGTCATTTCTAGGAAAAGGCTCTCTATAAGGATTCCCTACATCACTCCCAATTGAGGTTCTAGGTTCCCTTTCCCTCCTACTTCTCCTATCTTCTTCACCCTCATTTCTCCTCCCATGTTCACTTCTCCTTTCTCTCCTATCTCCCTCATTAGTATTTGGTCCCACTCTTCCTTGTTTTTCTCTCCTAATCCTCTCCTCACTCTCTTGTAACCGAGTGTTAATCTCCCTTTGCATATCTCTCATTCTTTCCATGACCAAATTCAAGATATTTTGTGTCCGAGGGGATAAACCTTGTCCAACACTAGATGGACTTGCCATGGCTGCAAGAAAGGTTAGTTTACAAGAAAAAACAAGGAAAACTATAAACCTCTCAACTCTCTCTAAGTGTATCCACTCACACTCATGTATCACTCAAATCAAGGCTCTTTTTTATGATGACGCTCTCTTGCCTTTTACCACTCTTTCTCTATGTTCTATTAGGGATTATCCTCTAATCAATTATCAAGGTTCTTAGCATACCATTATGAAAGAGGAACAGTTCCTTACTAGACTTAAGAGGTCAAAAGACAAAGACTCTAAGACAAAACCAAGGAGTCCAAAAGAGACAAGCAAGAAAAAGCTCAAAATGAAATGAATGGCTACTCAAATTGTGGAGAAATTTTAATGGGACAATGGCACATAATAGGGCCGCAAAATATCATATAAAAGCCCAAGGAAACATGTCAAAACAGAGGCATATCATAAGGCAATCAAAACTGGACAGCAAGCTCACAAAGCAATTAGCAACCGAAAATTAGAAACCGAAATAGCAAAAATCAGCAAAACGGATTTAGAGACCGATTTTGGCTATGTTCTCTAATTGGCTACTAGCATACTTCTTAGGTTCAAATCAAAGTCCAATTCACCTATGCAGTATCCCATACATCCAGCAAGGTGCAGTACAAGAAGGAAATGTACAAATTTTCAAAGAAACATAAAAGATACACAAAGCCCTTAGGAAGCTCAAAACTAGAAAATTTACTAGAAAGGTGTAGGCTCATTCCTAGGTCCAATGGTGTTTCTTTTGTGTAACTCTTTTCTTTTTCCACTTATTTTGTTCTTATGTTGCAGTACCTTTCTTCTATTTTCACTTTTCTATGGTTCTCAATTTTCACTCTTTTCTTGAACCATTACTTTTCACTACTAGTTTTTTCCTTTCACTTGTTTTTCTTTCTTTTCTCTTTTCTTTCTTTTGATTTTGATTCTTTTCTTTTTGATATGCTATGGCTGGACCAAAACCTCTAAGGGAATCTAAGAGCCACTTCTAGGTTCAATTCTAGCTTATCATAGCCATTACAAGAACTATCCAAATTACAAAGCAAAAATAGTATTCTAAAAATTCTAAAAATCAAAGATCATGTAAGCATACACTAGTAGATGTTCCTAGCACTTAGAAATCATGTAATATATGTATGGAAGATTAAAGTGCAGTTCCAAACCAATAAGTATGCCTTACGGTACAGTAGAAAACAATACTAAACAAAATCCTAATGGCGTACATGAATTAAAAACTTGCAAGAGCAAAAATCATGAAAAATCATGGAGTCAAAATTTTCAAGTTATTCAATCATGTATTCAAAGAAAATGATGGAACATATCAAGATGATGCTACGGCCTAATGCAGTAACCATAAGAAGAAAATATGCTCCAACTCAAGATTACACATGAGACAACTCAAGAAAACTCAAGTAAGCTACTCAAAGAAGGAAGACACAAGACTCAAGAGATGGAAAATTTAAAAGAAAAAACAAGACTCGTGGAGATTCACTAACCGTGTGAAGATCCAATGTTGAAGGCAACCATGCTCTAGATACCACTTGATGAAGCCTCACTTGGAAGAGATTCCATGGAAGCTCCAAGTTCCCACACGAACCTTCAACATTCACCGATTCAATGGAAGCAAAGAAGAATTGGTTCGGTAGAAGTGAATTAAAGAGTTTCGGTTTTGAGAAAACAAAGCAAAAATGGAGAGGAAAGAAATGGTTATGGCGCCAAGGAGAGAACTCCTATAAGCCTAGGAGGAACCGCCACAATGGTTGAAGAAGCCATTGATAAGATTCAAGGTCTTCCCTAAGGGAACAAGAGAATTTCTCTCAAAAGCTAGAAGCTATTCAATTATGTCAAAAGTTCTTTACATTGGAAAAGGTTAGGGTATTTATAGGTTGCAAAGCTTGGGCTCCAAGTAATCCTAGCTTGCCTTGCAAGCTAAGTAAGCCTTAACCACGGTTGGGAGCCACTAATCACAGTTAGGGCTCAACCAATCCGTGGAGCTTCCTTGCAAGCCAAGTAACCCAAGTGGTTACTTGGTTGTTAGGAAGCACATGGCTTTCACATGGTCTCCATATGGGCTTGTCCCCTCCTTGTCCCCTCCTTGTCCCCTTATAGTGGCCATGTGATGAGCCATGTCATCAATCCTAAACTTCTCTTAATCAAGGGTGGAGATCTTTGATTAAACTTAGGCATGGATCCAAGGCTTAATCAAAGACTCCCTCTTTGTTTAAGAAGGTTTTCAAGTGCACACAAGTTTTTAGAACAAAAAGATTTCAACCGATTTTTAAAGTCTTGTGTGGCTTGACTTAGGAGTGTGGCATGCGTAGGATTTGATAGAGCCTTAGGCCTTGGGCCTATGAAAAAACCACGGGCTTAAGCCCAAGTATTCCCTAAAGCTATTACATCATAGGACTTAGTTATGTTTCAAAAGAATTTACAAGTAAACTACAAGTACTAGGTCCTATACTATCTTCTTGTTCTTGGAGTTTTCCCACCTCCTCTTCTAGCTTCCTTTGCATGCTTCTAGTAACTCTTCTAGATGTTCCTACATCAGGATGTTTTGGCCATTAAGCACAAATTCGCCTCTTCATCTTCACTTTCAGATGTTGAGGATGTGTAGCCTTCATCCCAAGCTATGTATGTTTTCTTTTTCTTCTTTTCTTTTCTGACATTTCTTTCATTCTCAGATTTTCTCACTTCAGTGTTGTTGCTTCTTTTCAAGGTTGGACAATCTGATTTGTAGTGCCCAATCTTCCCACATTCGTAGCATGTCACTTTGACTGAAGTATTGTCTTGCTTCTTGACTCCTTTTCTTGGTTGACCAAATTTCTTTTTAGTGTTGTTCTTCATGAACTTTCTGAACTTCTCTACCATCAAGTTCACTTGGTCTTCTTGTGAATCATTTCCGTCTTCAGAGGATTCAGATTCTGTTTCAGTCCGGTCTACTTTGAGAGCAATTCCTTTGGCTCTTTTGTCTTTCTGCTCCTCATCTGCCATTCGAGTCATGTCCATTTCATATTCTCTAAGTTTCCCAAACAGTTCAGCACTTGTCATAGCAGCAAGGTTCTTGGATTCAGTTATGGCTGTCACTGTAGGTTGCCACTTTCTATTCAGTGATTTTAGAATCTTGACATTCACTTCTTCTTCAATGAAGTTCTTGCCAAGTCCTTTGAGATGGTTGATGATGTGTGTGAATCTCTTTTGCATTTCCATTATTGATTCTCCTTGGAACATTTTGAATGTCTCATACTTTTGAATGAGTGTGTTCTTCCTAGCTCTCCTCACCTTAGCAGTACCTTCATGGGTTACCATGATGAGCTCCCATGCTTCTTTTGCTGTTGTGCAAGTTGATATCTTGAAAAACTCATCAGAATTCAAGGTAGAGTGTATGATATTCAAGGCTTTAGCATCATTTTCAGCCCTCCTAATCCCATCCATGTCCCAATCCTCAAAAGGTTTCTCTATCTCTTTTCCATTTTCTATTTTCATTGGAACTTTGTAGTCATTTACCACAGCCTGCCAGATGCTTCTGTGAATAGATTCCATAAAGATCTTCATGCGAACTTTCCAGAATGGATAGTTATCACCGTAGAACAATAGAGGTCTATTTATCGAAGCTCCTTCAGTGAAGGGTAAAAGATTACTAGCCATTACAGGGAACTAAGAAGGATTACTAGATTGATTTACTAGTTAAAGCTCTGATACCAATTGTTGGTCCCTATATGAATCTAGAGGGGGGGGGGTGAATAGATTCATGTTCCCTTGTTCAATTTTACTTTTTCTCACTTTTTCCCGATTCAATCTTATCTTGAATTACAAGAACGTATCAGAGATATAATCAGCGAAAAACAAGGGAAAATTGTAAAGCAAGAAAACAATGAATTAAAAGAGATAAGATAGAGAAGAGAGTTTAGACAGAGATTTATACTGGTTCAGCTTTCGGCCTACATCCAGTCCCAACCCAACAATCTGTTGCGATCGGTTTTCCACTATAAAGATTCTGTGTTCAATACAACCACACTGCATAAACACAAAAACAAATCAAATACTCAAAACTATATGTTCTTCACCTAAGAACATATCTTGATCCTTGATCCCTTCAAGAATCAACCTTTGAGAGTACCTCTCTCAAAAACTCATCAACTCTTCCAAGAGAATACCTTTCTCTTTAGAGTTTAAACCAAAAAGATTACAAAAGATAAAGATCAGATAAGATTACACCTGTTGTGTATGCACTGATCAATGATATCATCCAAACAATTCAACCATTCACACAGCCTTCATCTCAAGAGAAATCTTTGAAACTTTGAAGAGAATTCTTGTAAAAACTAGTGTTTAGCTCTTCCTTTCTTTCTTGGAAAACTCAAAAAGATCTCTTTTCTAAAACAATTCAAAGAGGTTTCAATTTAAAGCAATTTCAAAATCATTTGAGATGAATTCTGGTGTGGTAATCGATTACTGGATTGTGGTAATCGATTACTCCAGAGAAATTTGTCTTCCTCTGTTTCTTCAAGCACAAAGTAATCGATTACTATGGAGTGGTAATCGATTACTCCAGAGCAGTTTGGGTTCCCCTGTTTTCTGAATCTATTGGTAATCGATTACAGCTATATGGTAATCGATTACTTCAGCTTAAAACCTTTTTAAACCAAAGTTTTTTATTTCTTTCAAATAAAATGGGGTTCCAAAACTTCTCTAGCTCAAATCACAAGAGTAAAATCAAATTTTCTATGAAACGATTGAATAAAAACCACACTCAAAGCCTAAACTAAAACAATCAATACATTTTATACTCCTATATACAATCTATCACAAAGATCAAAAGTACAAGTATATCAAAACTAAAACTAGGGATGGCTTCTTCAGCTTCAAGTCCAACAATCATCTAAGTTTGTGATGATCATGGATTAATTTAGATGGAATTCTATGCCTTGGATTAGAAGTAAATCCTAAGGCTAGAATCCCTTCTTAGATGAGAGTCAACAATTTAGAACTTGACTTAAATTTTCACCCTTGATTATGGTATGATTAAGTGGTGGAAATTTAAATGAAGTTAATGGCAATTTCACTCATTCTCTCTCTTAATTCATCCACTCTCTTTTAAGAGAGTGTAATACACTTGCTTAGTTGGATCATAAGACCACTTAAGCCCATCATAAAAAGCTTTGACCAAAATTAGAGGTCAACTTAAGTTCATAACTAAGCTTGGTCGAAAATCATGCAAGTAATGAGGTCCAAGCTTTACACAAATTAAGCTAAAACTAATTACATAGAAAATTACAATGCTTCATTTGTCCAATTTGTTGACTTCCAAGAGTTGACCTTTGACTTTGACTTGGTCAACTCTTCATCAACTTGAGCTTCTATTTATCTTTGCATTTCTCTTGTAATTCTCATGCTTGGGATATGGTCCTCCGTCAATCCTCCTCATAGTTACTCCCCCAATCACTTTCCTTAGGTGTGGTATAGTCTCCTCTAAGATCTCCCTTCTCACTACCACTTCCTCTATGGCTTCCTCTCCTATTTTTAGGCCCTTCATCCTCTTCTCCTCCTCGGTTTTCCCCAGGTCCAACCCCTCCATCATTGTGACCCTGCATTATGGTTTACATGTTGGGAATCTGAACTGGAATCTGAGCTGAGTTAATTTTTGGATTATTTTGTGGTATTGATATATTCCTCTGATAGATGTTGGACTAGTTTGTATGAATTGGTTATGTATTGTTTCTGATAAGTATTTGGCAATACTGAACCTGTGAGTCTTTGGATTATGTATTCAAAATATTGATATATTTTGAATGGATTCATCTGCATGCCATTCTCTTTCTTTCGGTGTGATATATGTCATTAGTGGATGTTGTTTTCCAGAACTTGCTTTTATTCTTTTCAAAGTTGCATTTTATCACTTAGTGCATGATCATGATTGAGGCATTCATTTCTATTTTCCCCACTTGACCAAATAGCCTACCTTGCATTCTATCCCTTGCTAGCCCCTTTGCGTCTGAAACCATTTCTTTCACTACCTACATTACAAGCCTTAAGAGTAAAACAATGTTGTCTTGATTTCACAGATATTAAGTTAATTGTTCATCTTCTGGTTATGTGAAGCAGATAAGTGTTAGGGTGTCTGCTCGGGACGTGCAGAAAAATAAGTGTGGGGGGGTGGAATATTGCATTCTATCCCTTGCTAGCCCCTTTGCGCCTGAAACCATTTCTTTCACTACCTACATTACAAGCCTTAAGAGTAAAACAATGTTGTCTTGGTTTCACAGATATTAAGTTAATTGTTCATCTTCTGGTTATGTGAAGCAGATAAGTGTTAGGGTGTCTGCTCGGGACGTGCAGAAAAATAAGTGTGGGGGGTGGAATATTGCAATTAATATGATTTGGGTCTGAGTTTCAGAACTGATACATTTTGGTTGCTTTTTTACCAACACACTCATGTAAATGTTATCTTAGTGCTATTTTGATATTTGAGACTAATATGGATGAAAAAGAAAAAAAATAAGTACTAAAAAAAAATTGAAAAAAAAAGACAAGAAAAAATTGGAAAAAATATATGGAAAAAGAAAAAGAAATAAGAGCAAAATAACAAAATTTTAATATGAATAAGTGTGCAAAATGAGTTGAGTACTTAAGCAGTTGTTGAAATAA
Organism: Hylodesmum podocarpum; assembly: GCA_026586105.1. Classification (NCBI taxonomy): domain Eukaryota; kingdom Viridiplantae; phylum Streptophyta; class Magnoliopsida; order Fabales; family Fabaceae; genus Hylodesmum; species Hylodesmum podocarpum. Next base: position 790,783 of record JALJEV010000118.1, on the reverse strand, counting down.
CAACTTTGCAGATTTATTATGTAATTTTGATATCTTTTATAATCTATTGATGTTGATTTCAATATCTGTGAAATAGTAGTCACTTGACCAAATTTATCAAACCTTTATCATTGGCCCCATTACATCCTTTGCAAGTCCTCTTGAATCATGCATGACTGTGATTGTTGGTGGTAGAGACCTAGAATGATTGCAAGCCTATGGTAAAATGATGTTCACTTTAATGGTTTGAGAGTAAACACTTTCCTGATACACTTGAGAGTTTGAGTGATACACTTCTGGTGAGGTCATTGCTTATAATTAACTTGCATGATTAATTCACTGTCTGATTGGTCCTATCTGAAGCAGGAATATTTAATACTGTAATATGTAGTTATTAGATTTATTGTGCTCTGATCGCTATGTTCAGTTCTGAGACATTGATGACTATTTTGTAGAGTATGAAATAACTTAGACCAGATGAAATTTTGCATCCAATTTAACATTTTCATTAGGACTTAGTTTTGCCCAGGAATGCAAAAGGATAAGTGTGGGGGAATTTGATGAATCATTATTTTAATCAATTTCTCTGCATTTAATACATCATATTACAACGTTATTAATGGTAAATTAGCATGATTTAGTGCATTTATGAGTTTGGGCTCATTTGGGCCTTAAGTGCTTATTTTTGTTCTAATTCGCTAAAATTTCTAGTTTTGACAAGGTTCACTAAAAAAGGCATAACTCTCACTACAAAACTCTGTTTGAGCTCCATTATATGTCAAATTAAAGAGGACTGAAAGAGCTACAAAAGCTATGAAGACATGAAGAGCCAATTCGGACCGTATCTAAGGTGAAAATTTCCTTGAAAGTGATGCACAGAATTGATGCGGGAATTCCAGCGTGAAGAATTAATGTAGGCCCATTTCAAATCATATAATTAGACCATTTAAATGTTTTCATTGAGTGGGCTTTGAACCCTGCACCCTAAGTCACTTAAATTCATGTGACTAGCACATGATTCACTTATTATAAATACCCCAATTCAGAAAATTGTAACACACTTTTTACCTTTCAATCAATTTCAATTTTCAGCATTGCTCTTTTCTTTTCAAGTCGCTCTGCTAAGGTTTTCAGGTTTGTCATTCCAATTCTCGTTTTGGATTCTATAATTTAAATTCCATTATGTTTATTAATATTTTGGATTGATATTGTTGATTCTTTCATTGTTGATTGATAATGAATGCAGAGAACTAATTATATGATTCGAAACCAAGTTGTGTGCTCTCATGCAATTGTGTGAGTTTAAAGGCCACCAAGTGTTCGATGATAATTCTCTAAGATCTTAGAGCATTAGTTCAGTGTTGACATGCAAAGATCTCGGTTTCAATGCACTACATAGATGAGTGCCTTTATTTTGTTGAACCAATGAGAGAAATTGATATCTGACAAAGATTAGATTGGTGCCTCTTAATAATCTATTAATTGCTTTTTAATTATTGTTTAATTACTTTCATTGGTTAATTTTTACTATTTAATTGCCTTTAATTCTTCCTCTACACAAAAACCCCAAAAATTGCATTTAAAATTTCGGCTACAGAGAAGTAACAAAGTAATCCGTAGGGAAACGATCTAAGTCCACTATTACTGCAAATTAGTAGCTAGACTTTGGTATTATTTGACGCACGTTCAGCGCGTGTGTCAAAGATCATTTCCCACACTAGGAGGAATTTCCATGGCTTCACAAGAAAAGGTTAGATAACAAATACAAGTATATAAAAGATCATTGTCACTCTCTAAGTGTTTCACTCAAGTAGAACTCGTGTATCACTCTTTAGAAGGCTTTTCCTCTAATGTGTCTCTCTTGCCTTTTTCCTCTCAAGTCTCACCCAAAGTTTCTAATTGAACCTACAATCAATTACCTAGGATTATATCCTTGTGAAAGAGGCACAATACCCACGTTGACTTAAGAATTCCAAAGAGAACACACTCTAGAACAAAACCAAGGATTCCAAGTAAATGACAAGCAATAAAAGGCACAAATAGAAGTGAATAAGCTACTCAAATCACGGAATGGATGTGATATGACATAGGTACCAAACTGGACAACAAGGAACACAAACTTGCTGGATCAATCACTAACCAAGATAAATTCAATCAAGGCATACAAACTCAAGGTAGATTAGTGATCAATTTAGAGACCAATTTAGTAGGCAATTTTAAGCAAGTAATTTGTGAAACAAGTAATCAGTTCAAGTGCAGTAAAAAATCATATACAACCACAAGAATGTCACGGTACTGCACTTTAAGTTCTAGCAAAAGAAATTAAGATCAAACAAGCTAAATTCAATGCACAACATAGGTCCAACTTCCATGTTCTAGTAGCTGCACTAAGGCTAGTGTGTGTGCAATGCTTTAGGCTCTAAAATGATGTCTCTCTCAATTTTCTTTTTCTTTTCCTTTCTTTCTCTTTTTCAAGTATTGGCTGAAGTAATTTGACTAAATTTTATAGCCACAACTTCTTTAACCACTTGACACTTTATAGTAGATTATTTTTTTGTACTAAGTCTTTTCTTTTGAATTTTCTCACTTTTCTTCTTCTTTCTTTTTTCTCTTTCTTTTCTTGATACACTTGTTTTTCTTTTATTTTTCTCTTTCACTTGTTTTATCTACTAGACCGAGACAATAAAATCACCTAAAAACATGCATTCAATGTTCCACTACTAAAAACAAGGCTAGCATAATAGGATAAGCTAATTTGGACCTAGTTTGGGCACTAAACTAGCAAGTTATGATGTATAGACCTCAATTTAATTTTTAGAACTTCAAACCACAAGATAATATGTGAATTAGGTGTAGTAAAAACAGAACCAAATCAGAGCATACATGCTTCAACATTGCACACAAGAATTTGAACTCAAATTAGTACTAGATTCACGGATTATGACCTAATTGAACAAGTAACTTCAAATTTGAGTATGAACACTAGATTAAAATCAAATGCACCGAACAAATGGAGGATTAATATGATATTTTCCAAATTTGAACTCAAACAAGAACATATAGCACGAATCAAAGCATAGCAACAAGAAACAAGACACTTTCACCGAACGATTTTCACCTAATTTTAAAATTGACAAAACAACTAGACAATTAAGGAAATCTAAATATGAATCCTAAGCACACTAAGAGAATTAGATGAAGAATAGGGAAATTCAAAAGATGACCGAATGACTTACAAGACAAGTGGAGTAGAGATTCCAATCTTGAAGAAGAACTAGCTCTAGATACCACTTGATACAAGAATGCTTGAGAAGTAGCTTGCAATTGTCCCTATCTTCATTCTTCAATTGGTTTATCCACGGATTGGAAGTGAAAGCTTGCGGAAGACATACTCAAGAACTCAAGAAGTAGAAGAAAATAGAAAATAGAAGAGATTAGAAAATAGAGGCGCCATGCATGAGCAATAAGCCAAAGGGAGAATCGCCACAAGGGTTAGCATTCATTGATAAGATCCAAGGTTCTAAGAGAAACCTCAAGAGAGAACACTCTCAATGAAAATAGCTCTTGCTATAATTCAATTTCTTAAAAATGATCAAAAGTCCATACACTTAAAATATTCTACTATTTATACTAAGGATTGACGCCAAGTAGAAGAAGGAAATCGGGTAGCTTGCTCACCCTTGGATCAAGGAATGATCAACGCATGGCAAGCCTTCATTAGGCACCTCACACGAATCATAACCTTGGCCCTTGGATTAGCAAGTTAATCTAAGGCCATGATTTAGCTTAGGAGAAGTATGAGACTTGTGATTCAAGTTTGATTCTCCACCTCTTGATTAGATCTAGATCATGGGGTTGAAATTCACTCTTGAGTGGTGAGGAACTTGTGACTCAAGTTTGAATATTAACCCTTTGATAAGATCTTGATCAAGAGCTATGAATCACTCTTAAATTGGAGCCAAACATGCCTTGGACGAATTCAAACTTAGCCCTTGGATTTAGATCTAATCTAATGGTTAAGGTTTGAATTAGAGTTAGTGGAATTGCCACTAACAAATTCTCTTCACTCTCTCCAAAGAAGAGTTTGCGCCACTCTCTCTCTTAAATACTCAATTAATTCATTCTTAAGCTATTACAAAGATAAGGCCCAAATTAAAGTCTTTGAACAATTACATAATTGAATGGAAAGCTACTAATGGGCCTAAACACTAAAACATTCGTTGTAAATTCCTGGCAACATTCCAACGCTAACTTCAAGCTCATTTTCCAACTTGATGCAGTCCGAACTAGGCTATGGTTTCTCATAGCTTTTGTAGCCCTGGAAGTCTACTTTAATTTGGCACCAAGATCACCTCGATTGGAGTTGTGTAGCTCGAGTTATGCCCTGAATACTAAACCTGGTCAGGCAGTCAAAAGACATAGCGAATTTTATTAGGAGCTCAATTTATTAACAAGTAAGGTTGAAGAGTTTGTTGAGCTTTTGTAGATGGTCCTCCATCAGATATTAAAACTGCTCATACTACATGGTTTTTCGAACTCAAAGAGCTGCTTGATGTAACACCCCCTTGTAACACCCACTCTTATTTACTTATTTTACTTATATTTTGTAATTTAAAGTGGTTAATGATATAGTAGATAAAAGAGAGATTTAGAAAACAACACTTTTATTACATAAGTTTTAAAGTTCATTACAACCAGATTACATAACTTTGTCCTATTATTATTTTACATAACTACCTTTCTGCTACCTTAGAACATTTACTCAACACTTCTACACGCAAAACATAACAAGCATCTTCACAACAAGATAGTAGCAACAACCAGTGCAAAACAGTGACAACTTCTCAATCCTGCAAATCTGTAAAAATAGAATTGCAAGGGTGAGCTTTCCTTAATCCTCAAATAATTTTAATTATAGTAAAAACTTTTGAAAATAAGGAAAAATATTCATAAAACCAATATTCTTTAATATTCTTCAATTTCTTTAAAAATAGTAATTTATTGATATAAAACCTGTGTCCAAACCATTAATTCAATTCACAAGGTAAAACCACCAATCAACCATAAAACGAATCAGTAATTTATCACGATAATCATGTATTCAATCAAAACACATAATCACTATTGCATGCTCTTATTCCTATATGATGCATGTATCCTCACAATGTACTTTCCCTATTTACTCAACATGCAATGTGGCGCCATCCACTGAAAATAGCCTGGGGCATCTGGTCCTCACATCCTCCAGACCCACCAGTGGTAGACACTCCGTAATTGTCGAGTTCCCTCAGTGTCCGGCAGGACCTCCCCCGCAACATGTGATCATCATGAGCAGGGCAATTTCCCCACCAAGAGAACCCCCTCTAGTCCACGGTATTCCACTCACACAGACGGGAATCCGTAACTTACGGACTTGGTCTACTACTATCCAGTCATCATGCAACATGCTCTAGGACCTTGAATTGTATAATGACCTTCATCATATCTCAAATATCGACCTTTCCACCAGGTCATCTTTATCTCACCTCATTCTAAGCATTGCCCATTCACCAAGCAATCTTAGAATGTTGCCTCTCCACTAGGCATTTCAAATCGGTCATTAAGCAATTCAAGTCCATCACCAATTTCATGCAACCATGCATGTCACCACTTTTTCATATCCAACTCAAAACCAGACATATTTCGATATGAAATCAACACCAAGAAACACCAATAAACACCAATAAATCAAGAAACCAAGAAACAAGAAACACCAAGAATTATCAAGGAAACATCAAGAACCAATAAACAGTAACACACTTTTCCTCGTAACAAGAATAATTACGTTACGATGTGGAAGATCGGACAAAACCGCAACCACGAGCATACTAAGAATTATCTTCGCACCTTAGTATCCGAAAAACTAAAGAAATATAATGAAAGTAACAACAAAACAAAGAATAGAAGAGTAGGATAAGGACAAATCCCTTACAAGGTTTCTCCCCAAACTTCCTATACTCTTCCTCTACTTACTTGCTCCTCTTTTAGAGATATTTCTTCCTAAGAGAGAGTTTGAGAGAATATAGAAATGTTCTTTGGTTTGTTTTCTCATCTGAAATCCCTAGGCCCTATTTATAGAATTCCCAAGTACTATTTGCTACTGAGAATATTCTATTAATACGAGAATATTCCACGAATATTCCACGAGAATATTCCACGAATATTCTACTACGGTAATTTTACTATTTACCTCGGTGATTTTACTATTTACCTCGGTGATTTTATTATTTACTACAGTAATTTTACTATTTACCGCGGTAATTTTACTATTTACCACAAAATTTACTATTTACCACGATAATTTTACTATTTACCACGAATTTACTATTTACCACGATAATTTACTATTTACCACAAATAATTTACTATTTGCACAGTAATTTACTATTTACACAAGAATTTACTATTTGCACAATAATTAACTATTTGCACATAATTTACTATTTACACAAGAATTTACTATTTACTATAGTAATTTCAAAAATTCATAATTTTTTATTTTTTATTTTTTTTTTTTTTTTTTTTTTTTTTTATATTTCTCTCTCGTTATAAAAACCTCTCTTAAACTATATTTATATTTTTGGGATGTTACAATACTCCCTCCTTTTAAAAAATTTCGTCCTCGAAATTTACCTTTATTGGAATAATTCAGGGTAGTTTGCTTTTCACTTGATCTTCCAATTCCCATGTAACCTCTTCACTTGCTCCGTTTTTCCAAATAACCTTGACCAAGGAATTTCTCTTCCTCTCGGGAACTTGATCCTCTTATCCTCGATCTTTAAAGGTCGGGTTTCAAACGTGAGGTTTTCTTTTACTTGAACATCGTCAAGTTCCACCACATGTGAAGGATCATGGATATACTTTTTCAATTGAGATACATGAAAGACATTATGAAGATTTGACAGAGTAGGTGGTAATGCAATTTGATAGGCTACGGTCCAACCTTTTTGAGAATTTGGAAAGGTCCTATGAAACGAGGTGTGAGTTTGCGGGATTTGAGAGCCCCGCCAACTCCGGTCCAAGGTGTTACTTTTACGAATACATGATCCCCCTCTTCGAACTCAAGGTCCTTCCTTCGATTATCATAGTAGCATTTTTGCCTATTTTGTCTTGCTCTCATCTTCTCTTGGATTAGTTTAATCTTTTCGGTAGTTTGTTGTATTATTTCAGTCCTAAGGTTATGTGATCTTACAGCTCTACCCAACATAGAGGTGTCCTACATCTTCTTCCATATAATGCCTCATATGGGGCCATTCCAATTGAAGAGTGGTAACTATTATTATATGTGAATTCTATTAAGGGTAGATGGCTATCCCAATTTCCTTTATATTCCAAAATACATGCCCTTAATAAATCTTCTAGGGATTGAATAGTTCTTTCGGTTTGTCCATCTTTTTGAGGGTGATAGGCGAACTTAGTTTTAGCCTTGTTCCTAATGCTTCCCGCAAACTTTCCCAAAATCTAGAAGTGAATCTAGGATCTCTATCTGAAACTATGCTTGTGGGTACACCATGTAATCTTACTATTTCACTTATATATAAATTGGCTAGTTTTTCTAATGAATACCTTACATTAACTGGGATAAAATGGGCGGATTTGGTTAACCTATCTATTATTACCCAAATAGAATCTGTTCCTTTTGAAGTTCTTGGTAATCCTACTACAAAATCCATAGAGATACTTTCCCACTTCCATTGTGGTATTTCTAAGGGTTGCAGCATTCCTGAAGGTTTTTGGTGTTCAATTTTAGCCTTTTGACATACCAAGCATGCATATACAAATTCGTTCACTTCTTTCTTCATTTTAGGCCACCAAAACAGGGTCTTCAAGTCCTTATACATCTTGGTGGCACCAGGGTGAATACTAAGCTTACTTTTATGTCCTTCCTCTAAGATTACCTTCTTAAGTTCCAATATATTAGGTATGCATATTCTATTTTGAAATCTTAAAATTCCATCAACTTCAATATTGAAGTTACTATTTTCTCCTTTTCTTATGGCTTCAATCTGATTATTAAGAAAAGGATCCATTTCTTGTTTCTGTCTTATTTCATTCATAAATTCATTAGTTATTCTTAAGGCTCCTAACTTAATACTAACAGGAGTAAACTCACATGCAAGGTTGAAGTTCCTAAATTGATCTATTAAATCCATCTCTTTAACCATTAAACTTGATATTGCTATGGTCTTTCTACTTAATGCATCAGCTACTACATTTGCTTTGCCTGGATGGTACTTAAGATCAAAATCATAATCTTTTAAAAATTCCATCCACCTTCTTTGTCTCATGTTTAACTCCTTTTGGCTAAATAAATACTTAAGGCTTTTGTGATCACTAAATACCTCAAATCTTGTTCCAAAAGATAGTGTCGCCATATTTTAAGCGTAAATACTACTAGCTAGTTCTAGGTCATGGGTTGGGTAGTTCCTTTCATGGTTTTTCAATTGTCTTGATGCATAGGCTACCACTTTTCCTTCTTGCATTAGCACTCCTCCTAAACCTAGTTTAGAGGCATCACAATAGACTTCAAACGATTCATTGGGTTTGGTAGGGTCAAACAGAGGAGCGATAGTTAGTTTTTTCTTAAGGGTTTGGAAACTTTGTTCACAGTCGTTATTCCATACAAAAGCTTGGCCTTTTCTAGTTAAGGTTGTGAGAGGCAAAGCTATCTTGGAGAAATCTTTTATAAATCTTCTATAATATCCAGCTAATCCTAGAAAACTCTTTATTTCTCACATTTTTTTTGGTCTTTCCCATTTTAGTACTCGCGTCTACTTTATGTGGATCTACTGCAATTCCTCCTTGTGATATTACATGTCCTAGGAAACTAACTTCTTCTAACCAAAATTCACATTTGGACCATTTTGCATATAACTATTGATCTTTCAAGATTTGTAACACCACTCTAAGATGTTTAGCATGTTCCTCTTTTGTTCTTGAGTATACCAAAATGTCATCTATAAATACTACCACAAATTTATCCAAGTATGGTTGAAATATCCTATTCATGTAATCCATAAATACATGGGTGCATTAGTTACGCCAAAGGGCATAACCATGTACTCATAGTGTCCATATCGGGTACTAAAAGTCGTTTTAGGGATATCTTCACTTTTTACCCTTATTTGGTGATATCCAGACCTTAGATCAATCTTACTAAATACACAAGCTCCTACTAGTTGGTCCATAAGATCATCTATCCTTGGTAAGGGGTACTTATTCTTAATGGTTACCTTATTTAGTTGTCTATAATCTACACAAAGTCTCATAGTTTCGTCTTTCTTCTTTACTAGGAGTACGGGTGCTCCCCAAGGTGATACACTAGGTCTAATAAACTGTTTCTTCAATAGTTCTTCTATTTGTTTCTTTAGCTCCACTAATTCTAAGGGTGACATCCTATAAGGTGCAATAGAAATTGGTCCAGTCCCGGGTATCAGGTCTATAGAAAATTCAACTTCCCTTTCAGGTGGTAGTTGATTTATCTCTTCGGAGAATACTTCAGAGAAATCCTGTACTACAGGTATATTATCGAAGGTGACCTTTTGTTCCACTTCTAGGTTAGAAAGGATCATGTACACGTTATTATTTTTCTTTAAGTCCCTTTTTACTTGGTTGGCAGAGATTATCTCCATATCCCTACTTGCTTCAGGGTCAGAAAAGATTAAAGTTTTATCGAAGCAGTTTATAAGGACATGGTTGGAAGATAACCAGTCCATTCCAAGAATAATATCAATTTGTTTTAGTGGTAGACAAACCAAGTTGACTAGGAAAGTTTTGTTATTTAGTTCGATTTGACAATCTGAACAGATGTAAGTAGTTGTAACTGACTCATTGGTAGGGGTAGTTATTATTAACTCAATGTTTAGAAGGGATAGTGGAAGTTGTAACCTTTTAACACAGTCTGAAGATATAAAGGAATGAGTGGCTCCAGAGTCAAATAGTACAAGTAAAGGAATTCCTCGTATGGAACACGTACCTTGTATAAGATCATTGGCATTCGAGGCCTCAGCTCCATTGAGGGTGAATACTCTTCCCACAGCCTTTGGTTTCCCTTGTTGATTGTTATTAGTGCCTTTAGCGCTTCCATTAGTTTCTTCTTTTAGTTGTGGGCAGTTCCTTTGGATGTGTCCTTTTTGGTTGCATTTGTAGCAGGTAATGTCCGATTTGGGGCATTGAGGGGAGATATGCCCAGACTCCCCACATTTGAAACATTTGGTTGGGGCTGGAAAGTTGCCACTTCCTCTTACTTTGTTATCCATTTTCATTTTAGGATGAGTATATGGCTTTCCTCTCTGTCCTTGTTCCTTGTTTCTTGTGGGTCCCCCATTATTCTTGCCTTTATAATAAGCTGCTTTAGCTCTAGAGTCTTCATCATATATTCTACACATATTTACTAAAATAGGGTATTGTCTAATACCCTGGTAGTTGATAGCTTGCTTGATCTCAGGTCGAAGTCCATTAAGAAATTTGACACATTTGGAGCTTTCCCCCTCCCTTCCTTGGTAATGTGGGAAATATCGTACCAATTCCTCAAACTTGACTGCGTATTCAGCCACAGTCATATTCCCTTGTTTAAGTTCCAAGAACTCCATTTCTTTTTTATTCTTAATGTCTTCAGGGAAGTATTTCTCCAGGAACACTTTTTTGAAGATTTCCCAAGTTATGACTTGTCCATTAGTTTCTAAATACCGACGGTGTTTTCCCACCAATATTCAAATTTCTTCTCACAAGATATAAGTTCCAAATGCTAGTTTTTGTTCTTCTGGACAAGTCGTAACTCGAAATATCTTTTCTATTTCCCTTATCCAACTTTGAGCACTATCTGGGTTGTAACCCCCATTAAAAGATGGTGGATTGTTCTTCAGGAAGTGATTCAGCCCTTGGTACTCTACCCTTCCTCCGTTATTTCCTCGATTCTGATTTTCTATAGCTCGAGCCAGAGCTTGTAAAGCTTCTGCTATAACTCTATCATTTCTTACCGCCATAACTTTTCTAATAAAAGTAGGGCATAGAATATCATAGGGTTAGTCTACATTCTATTCTAGACTAGGTGACTATTCAATCAATCAAAGCACACCGAATAATCAAACAAACACTCAAGCAAACAAACAATCATTCACACAACAAAAACATAGCAGACACATAACTCACAAGTCGAACTGGTTCGACCTGCTCTGATACCACTAATGTAACACCCCCTTGTAACACCCACTCTTATTTACTTATTTTACTTATATTTTGTAATTTAAAGTGGTTAATGATATAGTAGATAAAAGAGAGATTTAGAAAACAACACTTTTATTACATAAGTTTTAAAGTTCATTACAACCAGATTACATAACTTTGTCCTATTATTATTTTACATAACTACCTTTCTGCTACCTTAGAACATTTACTCAACACTTCTACACGCAAAACATAACAAGCATCTTCACAACAAGATAGTAGCAACAACCAAAGTGCAAAAAAAAAGGACAACTTCTCAATCCCGCAAATCTGTAAAAATAGAATTGCAAGGGTGAGCTTTCCTTAATCCTCAAATAATTTTAATTATAGTAAAAACTTTTGAAAATAAGGAAAAATATTCATAAAACCAATATTCTTTAATATTCTTCAATTTCTTTAAAAATAGTAATTTATTGATATAAAACCTGTGTCCAAACCATTAATTCAATTCACAAGGTAAAACCACCAATCAACCATAAAACGAATCGTAATTTATCACGATAATCATGTATTCAATCAAAACACATAATCACTATTGCATGCTCTTATTCCTATATGATGCATGTATCCTCACAATGTACTTTCCCTATTTACTCAACATGCAATGTGGCGCCATCCACTGAAAATAGCCTGGGGCATCTGGTCCTCACATCCTCCAGGACCCACCAAAGGTAGACACTCCGTAATTGTCGAGTTCCCTCGGTGTCCTAGAGACCTCCCCGCAACATGTGATCATCATGAGCGGGGCAATTTCCCCACCAAGAGAACCCCCTCTAGTCCACGGTATTCCACTCACACACGACGGAATCCGTAACTTACGACTTGGTCTACTACTATCCGGTCATCATGCAACATGCTCTCTAGGACCTTGAATTGTATAATGACCTTCATCATATCTCAAATATCGACCTTTCCACCAGGTCATCTTTATCTCACCTCATTCTAAGCATTGCCCATTCACCAAGCAATCTTAGAATGTTGCCTCTCCACTAGGCATTTCAAATCGGTCATTAAGCAATTCAAGTCCATCACCAATTTCATGCAACCATGCATGTCACCACTTTTTTTCATATCCAACTCAAAACCGACATATTTCGATATGAAATCAACACCAAGAAACACCAATAAACACCAATAAATCAAGAAACCAAGAAACAAGAAACACCAAGAATTATCAAGGAAACATCAAGAACCAATAAACAGTAACACACTTTTCCTCGTAACAAGAATAATTCTGTTCTGATGTGGAAGATCGGACAAAACCGCAACCACAGAGCATACTAAGAATTATCTTCGCACCTTAGTATCCGAAAAACTAAAGAAATATAATGAAAGTAACAACAAAACAAAGAATAGAAGAGTAGGATAAGGACAAATCCCCTTACGGTTTCTCCCCAAATTTCCTATACTCTTCCTCTACTTACTTGCTCCTCTTTTTAGAGATATTTCTTCCTAAGAGAGTTTGAGAGAATATAGAAATGTTCTTTGGTTTGTTTTCTCATCTGAAATCCCTAGGCCCTATTTATAGAATTCCCAAGGTACTATTTGCTACAGAATATTCTACAGAATATTCCACAGAATATTCCACAGAATATTCCACAGAATATTCTACTACAGTAATTTTACTATTTACCTCAGTGATTTTACTATTTACCTCAGTGATTTTATTATTTACTACAGTAATTTTACTATTTACCGCGGTAATTTTACTATTTACCACAGTAAATTTACTATTTACCACAAGAATTTTACTATTTACCACAGTAATTTACTATTTACCACAGTAATTTACTATTTGCACAGTAATTTACTATTTGCACAGTAATTTACTATTTGTACAGTAATTAACTATTTGCACAGTAATTTACTATTTACACAGTAATTTACTATTTACTATAGTAATTTCAAAAATTCATAATTTTTTATTTTTTATTTTTTTTTATTTTTTTTATTTTTTTATATTTCTCTCTGTTATAAAAACCTCTCTTAAACTATATTTATATTTTTGGGATGTTACACTTGACTCTCTTCATGACCGTTTTGACAATGTCTAGTATTTCCTTACTTTCTTATCTTTCTTTTTGTTTGTTGATATACCAAATAGGGGGAGAAGTGGTTTTAGGAATGTTGATGACAGGGGGAGAAATAATCAAGCTTTGCTTTATCTTAAGTGGTTAGCTATTAGTGATTATTATTCTGCAATTTAATGTCTTTTATTTGCTTTCACTTTGAACAATTCATTTTGGGTCTGTAATATGTTATTAATCTTTGAACACTATATATCCTTAGTATCTTATGGATGAACTTGGTTATTGGTTACTATGGTATGATTATACTTTAATGCATTATCTACATTCTTGTATGAATGGGTTGATGCTCTTATGTACTTGAATTGGAAATGTGAATCTGCAATACATATGCTATGTACCTGGAAATTTTAACTTTTGCAGGATTCATGATAGAACAACGCACAACCTAAGTTCTAAGGAAAACCATGTCTTGGATTTGGTACATCAAAACCAAAAAGGGGGAGATTGTTGGACCTGAAGCTTGAAGATGTTTGAAGTTTCTCTCTTGTTGTTCTGATTTTGATGCTATGCAATTTTGGGTTTTCTTAGATGAATTGTGTTAAGAGTTTTCCATGTATTGGATGCTTAGCTTAGGCTTGTTTGTGTGATTGTCTTGTTTGATATGTCAAAGTGAGCTAAGCTCATCTTCTATGATTCCTTGAGATTCAAATTGATTGAGATTCCCTCTAGATTTCTTTTCAAAATAAAAATGAGATAATCAATTACCAACAAAGGTAATATATTAAATCAGCTTTTAGGTAACCAATTAAGGTAATAGATTACCTGAAAATGGTAATGAACTGCCAAAAGTAGGTAACCAAGTGGGATTTCCAATTTGTCACTTAGATAGAGTTTTGATCACTGGATAATCGATTACCCCTAAGCTGTAAGCGATTACCCTTATCATAAACACAATTGACTTGCCCAAAATCTGTTTTGCTTTCATCTTTAAATAAACCTCTTTCTGAAATTCAAAAATACAACTTGGAAAAACGAGAAAGAATTGTTTTTACACTTTCAAATCCTCTAAAAAACTGAGTTTTACATTTTATCCAAGAAACACTTCAAAGATCTTCATGAAATGTTTTAGTAAAGGGAAATCTTGATTGATGTTTGATGACTGACATTGTGTATGGTCATCTTTAATCAGAATCTACACGTTCAGGTGTTTGCTATCCAATCTCTTTTGCTGAAATTTTGTAATTGGGCTGATTACTCTTAGAGAGAGGTCTCTTTAGGAAAGAGTAAGTTTCTTTGAGAAAGGTTTGATTCTTGGAGGTGCCAAGATCAAGGAGAATGGTTCTTGGGTTAAAGAATTGGATTTTATTGAATGTTATGATTTCGTTTTGTGTTGCTTGTGCAGTGTGTATGTATGAACACAAAGGGATTATAGTGGAACCCCAATTACAACAGTTGCTGAGTTGGGACTGGATGTAAGACGTAAGCTGAACCAGTATAAATCATTTGTGCAATCTCCTACTCCTTACTCTTTTAATCTTTGTCAAATGATTGAGGATAACATTTTTCAAAATGTAATTTTTCATTTGGTGATTAACTCTGGAATTAACTAGAATTTGGAAAGATCAATTACAAATCATATAAATGTGAACAATATCATATTGTTGTCATGTTTCTTATATCTTCTTAACATTCCATTGATAATCTTTGAGTTCTATTTTGTTTCAAATACTAAATCATGCGAAGTATTTTCAATTTAAATGTGATTAATGTTAACAACAAAAGGATACATTTGAAATTAAAAGAAGATAGAAATGAAACAAATTTGGATACAAAGGAACCAGAATCTATTCACCCCCCTCTAGATTCGCATAGGGACCAACAGAATGGAGGTCATGTGCTAGTCACATGACCTTTTAATGAGCTAAACCCCCCCCCCCCGGTTCATGTCCCATGTGTGGCAGAATTAAATGATACAATTTGCATGCAAGAAATGGTCCTAATTATTGGTCCCTAAGCGAATTTAGAGGGGGGTGAATAGATTCTGGTTCCTATGATTTCTGATTTTCTTTTTGTTTCTATCTTCTTTCAATTTCAAATTAATCCTGGCCTATTTTAAGCTATTCACAATTAAGATAATAAACCAAAGATGTGAACGAACATGTAAAACAAGATAGAACTTAGAGATGAACAACAAAACTTTAAGAAGGATTAAGAAACTGGTTAGTAATTCATTTTTACTTAACAGCGTACAATTACTATTCAAGCGTATCAACTTTCTATTGGTTATCAAGTCTGTTACCAAGTCAATTACTAGTTAGATTATGATTGAATTCAAATTCTTGAATAAGCAAATTGACATATAGTAAAAGAGATGAAGGGTTGAGAAGAAATGCACAAGAGATTTTATCCTGGTTCGGCGTTCGGCCTACATCCAGTCCCAACTCAGCAACTGTTGCAATTGGTTTTCCACTATGATCCCTTTTGTGTTCTTTACATACACACTACACAAGCAACACAAAAACAAAATTAAAACCACAAGCACACAATGTTCTTTAACCCAAAGAACAATCTTCCCTATTCTTGGTAACTTCAAGAACACCACAGTTTCTGAACACCTTTCAGAAAATAGATATCCTTTGAGAAACCTTTCTCAAAGATACCCTTTACTCTTTCCTAGACAGACCTCTCTCTTAGAGTAATAAACTCAGTAAAATGAAATAGAAAAAGATCAGTTAAGATAACACCTGATTGTGCAGTTTTTTATCACAAAGAAAACATAAAGACATTACCAACCATCAATCTCTAGTCATCATTGCCTTTAAGAAATCTTTTCTTTCAAAACTTGAAGTTCTTTGAAGGATTTTCTTGATGTAAAATTGAACTCAATTTTAGAACGAAATCACCCTAAAAGAATGTTCCTTCTTGTGTCAAAAACCTCTCAATGTTGTATTTTTAAAGATTTCAAAAGCAAAGGTTTATATAGAAAAAACTTAAAACACGTTTATGGACAATCATTGATGGTAACTGATAACGGTAATCGATTATTGAATGCTGGTAATCGATTATCCCAGCAAGCATAACTCAAAACATATGATTCAGGCTAATGGTAATCGATTATCTCGTCTGGTAATCGATTACTCCAGAGGAAAAATACAAATTTCAACTCTATTACCAATCTTTGGTAACCTATTACTTTAGTTGGTTACCAGAAAACCGATTTAATCTATTACCTTATTTGGTAATCGATTATCTCCAATTAGATTTTGAAAACTAAAGGAAATGAATTTTTTGAACCTAGAGAGGCTTTGTAATCTATTACCTACCCAAGGTAGTTGATTACTGAGCCAAATCCAAGATTCCTAACATATGTAAAGAATTCTACTTAAGCAACTGGTATGTTGATAGAGTACTATCCCCACAAGAAGAATCTCCTCCAAGGAGACTCACTAGGAGCATGCTTAAGAAGCTAGAAGAGGAGTTGGAGATGGAGAGGAATATGGAATTTCACATTAAAATTTCAAGTTAATTTCAAGTAAGTTTGAGTTTAAGTGAAATTCTAAGTGAAATCAAGAGATGAGGTTTAAGTAGAGTTCTACTTAAGTGGTGATCCATGTCTCCACTTAAGGAGAATCCTCAGCCCTTGATTTAGTCAACCTTTTCAAGGGACTAGATCAAGGATTGATGACATGTCACTTGGAGAGTGACATGTAACTTACACTAGTTCATCATTAGTTAGTTGTTACCTTTAAGCCTAGTTAGGATTTCAGTTAGGGTTAGTCTTAGGAGGGTAAGGTTAGCTTTGCTTGCCTTTCAAGTAAACTGTGGCTTATAAATACTTGCCAACCCAAATGTAAAACACTTTTGATGAATTTAAATGAAATAGGCTTTGAGCTTTTTGAGAGAGGATTCTCTTGTCTTCCTTAGGAAGGTTTCTTGAATCTTATCAATGGATTCTCACCTCCATTGTGGCGGTTCCTCCTAGGCTTATTGGTCATGCCATGGCGCCTTTCTAAACCATTTCTCTTCCCCCTTCCACTTTCTTTTTTTCGGTTTATTCTTTGGGTTCCATGGAAGCTTGACCGAAAGCTTCCCTTGAGGCTTTGTTTGGAGATAGTTGAAGAAGCTAGATTGGGAACTTCAAGGACTGATAAGAGTTCGCTGGAGACGAAGCTCAATATTGGACCGATCGTCGTCTTCAATTGAAATCTCCACGAATGCGTTAATGACGGAAGCTCACAATTGACTCAAGACTCAAGGACTTAGAAGAAAGAATGAAAGCGGAGTAGATTTAGAAGATGATGGCGCCATGCATAAGCAATAAGCCTAAGGGAGAATCGCCACAAGGAAGAGTTTCCATGATAAGATTCAAGGTTCTCGAAGAAACCTTAGAGAGAAATCCACTCTCAAAGAATTAGCTCTTGCTAAATTCAATTCATTCAAAATTTAATCCAAAGGTCCTTTACAATTCAAAGTGTTACGTATTTATACTAGCGGGAGTTGGGATAGCTTGTGACGGCCCAGATGGAACCAGCTTCAGACGGAAGAGCTCAACATGTGAAGGCCCAGATGGAACAAGCTTCAGACGGAAGAGTTCAACATGTGAGGGCCCAGACGGAACAAGCTTCAGACGGAAGAGTTCAGCATGTGAAGGCCCAGACGGAACAAGCTTCAGACAGAAGAGTTCAGCATGTAACAAGCTTCAGACGGAAGAGTTCAGCATGAAGCATCAGACGAAAGAGCGTCTGCGGCAATTGTCTGTCGTGTCTACAGACGGAAGCATCAGACTGAAGACTCAGGCGCGGTATCGTCTGGCTCACCAGATATCGTCTCCTCGGTCGGTGTGGTATCGTCTGTCTGTGTGGTATCGTCTGTCGTGTCTACAGACGGAGATCATTCGTCTGTGATATCGTCTGTGACATCGTCTGTCTCCAACTTTCTCACAAAAACACCCTCAACTTTGGTTCAATTACAAACATAAGGTCGTGCACTTATTCACTAAGCAAGGCCCCAATTAAATGTTCCTAATCTAATTATAACTTTACAATCTTTCTAGAAGGTTACAAGTCCTATTACAAAGTAAAGAGAAGTCTTGAGAATCTTGGCTTTGACTTTTGAGCTGACTCTCAATTTCTTCTTGAATTCTTTTGTGCATGGCTCTTGTAACTCTTCTTGTCAAGGATGGTCCTCCATCAAACCCTCCTTCTTGATGGCAACTTGTCCTCAAGTTGATGTGATCATCATCTTTATCACCTACACACAAAGTAAGATCACAAACATTAAAAGAGTTGCTACCACCATAATCATTAGGAAGATCTAACTTAAAAGCATTGGGACCAAGTTTTTCTATAATAGTGAAAGGTCCATCTCCTTTGGGAAGCAATTTGGAGCTTAATCCCACCATCTTCTTTTCTTTAGGTGAGAGATCATTCCATACACTAGGAGAACTTTCCATGGCTGCACAAAGAAAGGTTAGATAACAAGTACAAGCATATAAAAGATCATTGCCACTCTCTAAGTGTTTCACTCTAGTAGCACTCGTGTATCACACTTTCAAGACTCTTTCTCAAATGTTCACTCTTGTCTTTTTCCACTCAACCTCTCTTTATACTCTTGTTCAAACCTCTAATCAATCATTCAAGGTTCGAGTATCCAAAGTGAAAGAGGAACGGTTCTAGAGTCAAGCTTAGGAATTCCAAGAAATACAAACTCAAGACAAAACCTTAGGAGTCCAAGAAGACAAGCAATAAAAGGTACTCAATGAAAGGAAAATTAGGTTACTCAAATGAAGAGTTTAGTATGAGACAATGGCACCTAAACTACTGCACAAAATATGCTTTCAATTTAAGGCACAAATCTGGAAAATTTGGAAAGCAACTCAAGTACACAATTCAAGCCAAATTAGAAGTAATTTGAAGCCGAAATAGAGACCGAATTTTGGGGTAAATTCCAAGTGATTTTGTGAAATGATTTTAGGCAATTAGGTGCAGTTTCTCACCACTGTACAGCCAATTAATATGCTCAAAATACAGGGGAAAAACAGAGTTTCAAGTTACCAAGCATATCATACATCACAAGTTCAAGAATCTAGGCTACTAGCAATCTAAACTCAAGTTTTGGTGATAATGCTTAGTCCTAAGTGTCTCTAGTGTTCTAAGTCCTTTGAACCACTAATTTTGGGAGTGTTTAGAGGCTCAAATAGTCAAGGTACTACACTGCACATTTAGGCTTTAATTTCACTAAATTCACTTTTCAATTGCTCTTTTTCTATTCACTTGAATTTCACTAGAATTTCACTTTTCTTGTTTTTCTCTTCTCTTTGATTTTTCTTGTAATTCTTTTTCTTGTAATCTTTCTTTTGATTTTCTTTTTCCTTTGACTTTTATACTTCTTTTCTTGACTTTCTTTTGCTGGACCGAAATTAGAAAAACCTAAGACTAAGGCAAAATTAAGTCTAAAATTACTAGTAAGCAAGATTAAGCATGGTGAAAGCTACTTGAACTTGTAATGCACAATTCTTAGCACTTAAATCATGTGAACAGCACCTCAAACACATTCAAACCAGTAATTCACGGAATAGCATGGATTTGGCACGGTTCATATGAAGCAAAAGCAAGAACACATGTGAAAAATTACTAGAACAAGCTTAGAAAGAAAATTAAACGGTGAAAACACAAGGAATTAATAGGAATTTTAGGTCTAGGAATTTTTTAACATGAAAACTCAAATTCAAGATGAAGACAACTCAAGGAACATGTGAAGAACTCAAGCAAGTTCATACATCACGAAACTACACAAGAAATTGAGAAGAAAAACGAAAATCAATGTAAGGAAGATTCAAACCGATAGAATGCTCCAATTGAAGTAGAACAAGCTCTAGATACCAAATTTGATGGAATCCTCAAGGAGAATAGCATAGAAGTCACAGATCCTCATGCTTCAATGGAGACTTAGGTGTTTAGGAAGAAGAAGCTTGCGTCTCAAGGAGAAAAGAAATGGAGAAAACGGATTAGAAGAGAAATGGAAGCGCCATGTCAAGTGCCAATAAGCTTGAGGTGGAACCGCCACAATGGAGCAAGGAAGCCATTTATGAGATTCAAAGTTCTTCACAAGAACACAAGAGAGAAAACACTCTCAATTTTCTGAATTCAATTCTCAATTTATCAAAAGTGTATGAATTACAAAGGAAATCCTATTTATACTACTAAGGTGTGGTGCTTAGCTTGCTATGGAAGGAACTAATATCCACCCTTGGATTAGATTCTAATCTAATGGCTATGAAGGGAAGCTTGTGGTGGAAGCTTGATTAGCTTGGAGGACAAGGATCAATCCTCCACCCTTGGATGTAGATCCTCATCCAACGGTTATGGCATCAAGCTTGCACTCCAAGCTTTTAAGCTTAACCCTTGGATTAGTATCCTCATCTAATGGTCATGGTGCCAAGCTTGCACTCCAAGCTTCTAAGCTTAACCCTTGGATTAGAATCCTATCTAAGGGTCACTAATTATTTGTTTATTACAAGTTTAGGCTCAAATTAAATCCTTAAAACAATTACATAATTGAAAGAAAACTACTAATAAGCCTAAACATTAAAACATTTCGCTGAAAATTCCTGGAAGCATTCCAACGCTAACTTCAAGCTCATTTTCCAACTAGTTGCAGTTTGAACTGGGTTTTGGTGTCTTCATAGCTTTTGTAGCCCTTGAAGTCTTCTTTAATTTGGCACCAAGATCACCTCAATTGGATTTACTGAAACAGGTCAGACAGTAAAAATCAGCAGCGAATTTTATTAGAAGCCCAAAATTGAAAAGTAAGGTTGGAGAGTTTGGTTGGGCTTTTGGAGATGGTCCTCCATCAAGGAATCTTTGGAATCTCTCTAAGGATGCCTCTATCATATGTCAACAAGATCAAACACAAACATGCTTAGGCTAAACAAACAATACAATGAAAAAACACCTAATACACTTCGACTAAGAAAACCAAAGATTACAAGAATCAAAAGCAAAACACAAAAGGGTCAACTTCAAACATCATCAAGCTTTAATTCCAACACTAAACACTTAAGCAAATCGTTGAAAAATCCTAGCAGCACCCAAACGCTAACATCAAGCCTAATTTCGTCCTAGATGCAATACGAACTGAGCTTTGGTGTCTCAATAACTTTTGCAGCCCTTTAAGTCCTATTTAAATCGAAACCAGGAGCAGTTCAATCGGAGTTGTGTAGACCAAGTTATGCTCAAACTACTGAATCTAGTCAGGAGCCCAAAAGTATAGCGAATTATTATAAGCCCAGTATAACTGACTTTGACTTAAGCATTGACCTCCTCCTCTAACTCATAGATTCTCTTGGAGAGTTTGTTGGGCTCTTGAGGATGGTCCCCCATTGATGGAGGACCATCCTTGCCTAGAAGAATCACAAGGTCCATGACAAAGAAAATACAAGAAGAAGTGGAGACTCAACTCCAAAGTCAAAGTCAACTCTCAAGACAAGAGTCAACTCAAGACTTCCTCTTAACTTGTAATAGGACTTGTAATTTTTCTAGTATTTGTAATTTGTAATTAGGAAATTAAACTTGGAATAATTAGGCACATTTGAGCAAGTGTAGCTCACGGTTCTAGTCATGCTAACAAGAACCGAAATTCACCTCTTAAAAGAGGGAGAGTGAGCGCCACTCTCTCTAGGGAGAGTGGGAGAGAATTGGAGGGAAAAGTAGTGGGAAAAACACTAACTCAATTTGAATTCCAATCATTAGATGAGATCTAGAGTCTCTAATCCAATGGTTGAGTTCAAATTCAGCTAGCACATGCTTTTGACACCAAGTCTTAAGTGAACTCTAGCCACTTGATTAAGATCTAATCAAGAGGCTAGCATTCAAACTTAAGACATGCTTCTTACACCACTTCCACTTCAATACGTGGCCATAGGGTCCTTGCATGATCCAAGGATGGAGCTTGGTGATCTGTGTGATGTGCTTGAGAGAGCTTCCCACACGTTGATCCCAAGTCTCATCCAATGGTTACAAATTGAAGCTTGCTCTCCAAGGTGGCGCCAAATGCTATCCTTATAAATGATAGAAATTTTGAATTGTAAACACTTTTGATTAATTGAGAATTGAATTCAGAAATTTGAGAGTGTTTTCTCTCTTGTGTTCTTGTGAAGAACCTTGAATCTCATCAATGGCTTCCTTGTTCCATTGTGGCGGTTCCACCTCAAGCTTATTGGCACTTGCCATGGCGCTTCCATTCCTCTTCTAATCCATTTTTCTCCATTTCTTTTCTTCTTGAGGCGCAAGCTTCTTCTTCCTAAACACCTAAGACTCCATTGAAGCATGAAGATCCGTGACTTCTATGCTATTCTCCTTGAGGATTGCATCGAATTTGGTATCTAGAGCTTGTTCTACTTCAATTGGAGCATCCTATCCGGTTTGAATTTTCCTTACTTTGAGTTTGCATTTTCTCTTCAATTTTTTGTGTTGATCCGTGTTGTATGAACTTGTTTGAGTTCTTCACATGTTCCTTGAGTTGTCTTCATCTTGATTTTGAGTTTTCATGTTGAAAAATTCCTAGATCTAAAATTCCTAGAAAATTATGACAAATTCACCGTTTAATTTTCTTTTCTAGCTTATTTTTGTAATTCTTCATGTATGTTCTTGATGTGCTGCATATGAACTGATGGAGGACCATCTCCCAAGCATGAGGATTACAAGGGCAATGCAAAGAAGAATTGAAGCCCAAGTTGAAGAAGAGTTGACCAAGTCAAAGTCAACAAGTCAAAGTCAAAGTCAACGGTTAACTCTTGGAAGTCAACAAAGTGGGCAAATGAAGCCTTGTAATTTTCTAAGTATTTTGTAATTAGTTTAGCTTTAATTTGTGTAAAGCTTGGACCTATGTTTGTTTGTGAATTTAGGCCAAGCTCCTTTTATGGACATGTTGACTTCTATTTGTGTTGGTCAAAGCCTTTTAAGATGGGCTTAAGTGTCTTATAACCCAACTAAGCAAGTGTAATACACTCTCTTAAAAGAGAGTGGATGGATTAAGAGAGAGAATTAGTGGAATTGCCACTAACTTCATTTAAATTTCCACCACTTGATTATTCCATAATCAAAGGTGTAAATTTAAGTCAAGTTCTAAATTGTTGACTTTCATCTAAGAAGGGATTCTAGCCTTAGGATTTACTTCTAATCCAAGGCATAGAATTCTATCTTAATTAATCCATGATCATCACAAACTTAGATGAGTTATGAGCCTCTTGATCTCATTAACTCTAGATCCTTCTTGAATTGACCAAGTGAGGGGTGCTTAGCATCACTTGATCAATCCATCAAGGACCAAGTGGCTAGGATGACTCAAGGCCAACCACACACAAGGGGTCTTATAACTTAGGCAATTTCCATTTTGGAATCACTTTTGAATTGAATGAAATAGAATTTTTCTAAGACTTGTATCTTGAGAAAGGGAGAGTGCTCTCCTAGGGTTTCTTCATAGAACCTTGAATCTTATCTTGATCCATGACTCAAGTGGCGATTCATCACCTAGCTTATTGATCTCCTTGGATCATGGCGCTATCATGCTTCTAATCTCATTCCATTTTTGATTTTCTTCTTCTTGGTCACATACCGAATCCATCACCTATCTTAGCCTATAAATCCGCAAGCCTCTCTTGATCTTGAGTGAGGATCACTTGGTGAATTGAAGATTGGGCAAACAAAGGGTGTTAGATCCGTGGAGCATCTTCTAGCTACATGGATTTACATCTTCTCAATTCCGTGAATCCATGTTTTGATTGTGTTCAAGGTGTTTTTCACGTGTTTTAGGTGCTAAGATTTGTGCACTTACAAGTTCAAGTAGCTATCACCTTGCTTAATCTTGCTTACTAGTAATTTTAGACTTAATCTTGCTTTAGTCTTAGGTTTTTCTCAATTCGGTCCAGCAAAAGAAAGTCAAGAAAAGTAGTATAAAAGTCAAGGAAAAAGAAAATCAAAAGAAAGATTACAAGAAAAAAAAAGAATTACAAGAAAAATCAAAGAGAAGAGAAAACAAGAAAAATGAAATTCTAGTGAAAATTCAAGTGAATAGAAAAGAACAAATGAAAAGTGAATTTAGTGAATTTCAAGCATAATTGTGCAGTGCAGTAACTTGACAAATTGAACCTCTAAACACTCCCAAAATTAGTGGTTCAAAGGACTTAGAGCACTAGAGACACTTAGGACTAAGCATTATCACCAAAACTTGAGTTTAGGTTACTAGTAACCTAGATTCTTGAACTTGTGGTGTATGAAGTGCTTGGTAGCTTGAAACTCTGTTTTTTCCCTTGTAATTTTAGCATAATACTTGGCTGTACAGTGGTGGAAAACTGCATCTATTCACATAAAAACATTTCACAAAATTCACTTGAGAATTGCCTAGGTTCCGGTTACTAAATTAGAGTCAAATTGCTTCTAAATTGGCTTGAATTTGTGTACTCGGTTTTTGCTGTCAAATTTCCAGTTTTGAGCATAATTTATGGCTGTCCAAACTGCAGTAGTTTAGTGCCTTTGTCACATATAATTTCTCATATTTGAGTAGCCAAACTTTGTTCATTGAGTACCTTTTATTGCTTGTCATTTTTGGACTCCTAAGTTTTGTCTTGAGTTTGTATTTCTTGGAACTCTTAAGCTTGACTTTAGAACCGTTCCCCTTTCACTTTGGATACTT
Organism: Hylodesmum podocarpum; assembly: GCA_026586105.1. Taxonomy (NCBI): domain Eukaryota; kingdom Viridiplantae; phylum Streptophyta; class Magnoliopsida; order Fabales; family Fabaceae; genus Hylodesmum; species Hylodesmum podocarpum. The sequence continues at coordinate 765,818 of JALJEV010000118.1, read as the reverse complement.
GAACCTTAAATGATTGATTAGAGGTTTGAACAAGAGTATAAAGAGAGGTTGAGTGGAAAAAGACACGAGTGAACATTTGAGAAAGAGTCTTAAAGTGTGAAATACGAGTGACTTGAGTGCATACACTTAGTGAGTGGAAAGGATCCTATTTTCTCTATATTTTTGTGTACTAATGTTTGTTGTGCAGCTATGGATAGTTCCCCTAGTGTAGGAAATGACCTTTCACCTAAAACTAGAAAAATGATGGATCTAATGAAGAGCATGCTACAAACTAGTTTAGAGGAGAGGTTTGACCTAGAGAGGAGGGCTAAGGAGGAAAGGAATATTAGGAAGGAGTTAGAGAAAAAGATCTTTGGAGAGACAAGTGGAAACCAAGCAAACCATGAACATAGAGGTGCTGGAAATTCTAGCCACCGAGAAAATGCTAGTAGAGGAAGCCAATCTACACCTAGGAGTAGTGATGGTGGGAGCAATGATGAAGATGACCATGAGTATAGGGGTCATAGGAGAGGTAGAAGGGGAGGTAGAAGAGAAGATTTTGGTGATTTTGGAGGGTATGGCCGAGGCAACCATTACTTTGAGGGAGAAGGTAGGATAGATGAGAGGAACCTTAAACTAAACCTACCTAAGTTTAATGGAGAAGGGAGTGTCGAAACCTACTTAGAGTGGATCATGAAATTAGACCAAGTTTTCTCATGCTACCCCATTTTGAATGAAGAAAAGAAGTTGAACTTAGCTATATAGGAGTTTGAGGGATATGCATTAGTGTGGTGGAACCAAATTCTAGTAGAAGCCGAAAGGAGAAGGAGACCACAAATCACCTCATGGACCCAACTTAAAGAAGCTATGAGAGCTAGGTTTGTGCCACCAACCTATGAGAGAGACCAACACATAAAACTCCAAAGGTTGACTCAAGGGACCAAGAGTGTGCAAGAGTACTATAAGGAGCTTGAGTTGACTATGCTAAGATGTGACTACCAAGAGGCTAGAGAGGCCACACTAGCTAGGTTCACCTATGGACTTAATAGGGAGATTCAAGACATTCTTGAGCTCCAAAGCTATGTGACCATAGAGGAGGCCATACACAAGGCCGAGAAGGTGGAACAACAAATCAAGAAGAAAGGCACCTTCAAGAGATCCTTTACTTCATACTCTAACTCTAGGAGAGACAAAGGCAAGAAGGAGGGCTATTCCAACATGAGGAAGCCGCATGACCGAGTCATCACTAAGGTAAAGGAGGTACATCCTAACCCTTCTAAACCTAGTTCTATTAAATGTTTCAAATGTTTAGGTCATGGCCACATAGCCTCTCATTGCCCAAACAAGAAAGCTATGATGGTGAGGAATGATGGAGCAATCACAAGTGAAGATTCAAGCTCATCATCTAGTGAGAGTGAAGCATCAAGTGCAAGTAAGCATTCCTCTTATGAGCAAGCCAAGGAGGGAGACCTATTGATGGTAAGGAGGATGCTAAGCAATGTAAGTAAAGAGCTTGATGACTCACAAAGGGAGAATATCTTCCATAATAGATGTACTATTGAAGGGAAGGTATGCTCTTTAGTTATTGATAGTGGAAGTTGCACTAATGTAGTAGGCACTAGATTAGTGCATAAATTAAAATTGAAAACATCTTCATATGCTAAACCATATAAGCTACAATGGTTGAGTGGAAAAGGAGAGTTAGTGGTAGACAAACAAGTACTCATATCTTTTACTATTGGCAAATATAATGATGAAGTACTTTGTGATGTTGTTCCTATGGAGGCCACACACTTACTCCTTGGTAGGCCTTGGCAATTTGATAAGAAAGTTATACATGATGGAGTTGCCATGAAATTCAAAGGCAAGTGCAAGAGCTTATGTGATGCAAATCCATGTAGCTAGAAGATGCTCCACGGATCTAACACCCTTTGTTTGCCCAATCTTCAATTCACCAAGTGATCTTCACTCAAGACCAAGAAAAGCTTGCGGAATATAGGCTAAAGTATGTAATGGTTTCGGTTTGTGACCAAGAAGAAGAAGAAGCAAAATGGAATGAGACTAGGAAGGAGATAGCACCATGATCCAAGGAGATCAATAAGCTAGGTGATGAATCGCCACTTGAGTCATGGATCAAGATAAGATTCAAGGTTCTATGAAGAAACCCTAGGAGAGCACTCTCCCTTTCTCAAGACACAAGTCTTAGAAAAATTTTATTTCATTCAATTCAAAAGTCCTCACAAAATGGAAATTTCCTAAGTTATAAGACCCCTTGTGTGTGGTTGGCCTTGAGTCATCCTAGCCACTTGATCCTTGATGGATTGATAAAGTGATGCTAAGCACCCCTCACTTGATCAATTCAAGAAGGATCTAGAGTTAATGAGATCAAGAGGCTTATAACGCATCTAAGTTTGTGATGATTATGGATTAATTAAGATGGAATTCTATGCCTTAGATTAGAAGTAAATCCTAAGGCTAGAATCCCTTCTTAGATGAGAGTCAACAATTTAGAACTTGACTTAAATTTACACCTTTGATTATGGAATAATCAAGTGGTGGAAATTTAAATGAAGTTAGTGGCAATTCTACTAATTCTCTCTCTTAATCCATCCACTCTCTTTTAAGAGAGTGTATTACACTTGCTTAGTTGGGTCATAAGACACTTAATGATGAAGGGGGTCTTGGAGGAAGATTCCAAGGCCTCTTCGGATTGCCCAATCTAGTCTTCACCGAGTGCAGCTCAATGGAGGCCGGAGCAAGGTAGTCTCGGCCATGGAAGATTGTATGAGTTTTGGTGTTTAAAGGAAGAAGATGGATAAGGTGAGAAGGGTGGTGGCGCCAAGGAAAAGGGGTCCTATAAGCCTAGGAGGAACCGCCACAATGGTGGTAAGAAACCATTGATAAGATTCAAGGAACTTCTCTAAGGAACAAGAGAACTCACTAAGAGCTTTAAGCCTTGTATTCAATTTTCATCCAAAAAAAAAGTATTTTACATGGTTCGGCCAAGGACTTATATAAGCGTCCCTTGCTTGGCTCTCAAGCTACACTAACTATGATTAAGCCTAAACCCAACTCCTAACCGTTAACTAACTAGAGCTAACCATAAATCCTAGGTTGTTAGCCGTGAACCAATGGGAAGGGGTGTGTGCTCATGGCTTCACGTGGTCTTGCCCCCATGGCCGAGCCATGTGATGCTCCATGTCACCAATCCGTGCCTAATTAGGATTAAGGGATGAGATTGTCTAATCAAGTGAAGGCATGGATCCTAAGCTTGATTAGAAATCCTCCCTTAGTTCTAATTAGTTAAAGTTTCACACAATTTTTCTAGTGTTTGCAAATGCCTTTGTGTGAACCCTATAGGACTTGCCTTCCTATTAGCCTAGGGACAACCGAGTTTTAGTCTATGCTATAGGACTTGGTTCATACATGTTTACAAGAAGATTACAAGTGACATATCCTATGCTATCATCTTCTTGGTTTTGGAGTTTCCTAGCTTCTTCTTCTAGCCTTCTTTGCATGCCTCGGGTGATCCTCCTTGATGTGCGTACATCAAACCCTCCTTCTTTGCTTGAACTTGTCCTCAAGTTAGCTTCCTCGTTTGGACCTACATCAACCAAAGAAAGATCAGTTATATTAAAGGAGTTGCTACCACCATACTTACTTGGAAGGTCTAGCTTGTAGGCGTTTGGGCCTAATTTCTCCAATATCTTGAAGGGTCCATCTCCTCGTGGAAGAAGTTTGGAGCTCCTCAAGGTAGGAAATCGTTCCTTCCTTAGGTGCACCCATACCATATCCCCTACTTTGAACTCGATGGGTCGACGGTGTTTATTGTATGCCTTAGCTATTTGCTCATTTTTCTTAGCAATCCTCTCCTTTACGTGTGCATGTAAATCTTGGATTTTCTTAGCCCTTTCTTGACCACTACTATTACAAGAGAACTTAAGAGGTAAAGCCACTAAATCAATTGGGGTGAGTGGGTTAAATCCATAAGTAATTTGAAAAGGAGAAAACTTAGTAGTAGAGTGTTCCACCCTATTATAGGCAAATTCAATATGAGGTAACCAATCTTCCCAACTCTTAATGTTCTCACCAACAAAAGTCCTCAATAGTTGACCCAAGGTCCTATTGACAACTTCGGTTTGCCCATCCATTTGGGGGTGGCAAGTTGTAGAGAAAAGAAGTTTGGTTCCAAGGCAACTCCAAAGGGTTCTCCAAAAGTGTCCAAGGAATTTTGAGTCTCGGTCACTCACAATTGTCTTGGGCACTCCATGGAGTCTCACTACTTCTTTGAAAAATAGTCTTGCAATATTTGAAGCGTCATCAACCTTCTTGCTAGCTATGAAGTGAGCCATTTTTGAAAACCGGCATACAACTACAAAGATACTATCCATTCCTCTTTTGGACTTAGGAAGGCCAAGGATAAAATCCATTGAGATGTTCATCCAAGGAGTGGTAGCAAGCGGAAGGGGTTGGTATAAGCCATTAGGGGAGACCTTAGATTTGGCTTTGTTGCAAGTGATGCACCTAGAAATGTGCTTTACTACTTGGACCCTCATGTGAGGCCAATAGAAGTTCTCTTGTAACATAGCCAAGGTCTTATCCCTCCCAAAATGCCCCATCAAACCTCCTTCATGGGTCTCAATTACCAACAAGTCCCTCAAGGAAGATTTAGGCACACATAAGGCTTGCCCCTTAAAGAGGTACCCATCATGCCTAAAGTTGTCCTTGAATGCCCCCTTGGTGCTTGACTCCCAAATAAGACTGAAGTCTTCATCATAGGCATACATAGACTTAATATGATCAAAACCATACATCTTACATTCAAGCATGTTAATCGAGGTATACCTTCTACTTAAGGCGTCGGCAACTATGTTACTAGACCCTTGTTTATACTTGATTATGTAAGGGAATTGTTCTATGTATTCTACCCACTTAGCATGTCTTTTATTTAATTTTCCTTGCCCTCTCAAATATTTTAAGGCCTCATGGTCGGTGTGAACTACAAACTCTTTAGGTAGTAAGTAATGTTGCCACACTTGAAAAGCCCTAACTAAAGCATACAACTCTTTATCATAGGTTGAGTAATTTAGGTGCCCCCCTTTTAACTTCTCACTAAAATAAGCTATAGGGTGTTTACCTTGCATTAAGACCGCCCCTATTCCTATGTTGGATGCGTCACATTCAAGCTCAAAGGACATAGCAAAATTTGGTAAAGCTAGTATAGGTGAGTGTGTGAGTTTGTGTTTGAGCATGTTGAAGGCTTCCTCTTGAGGAGGCCCCCATGAAAACTTAGTGTCCTTTTTTACAAGTTCATTCAATGGACTAGCTATGGTGCTAAAGTCCTTTACAAAGCGTCTATAAAAGCTAGCTAGACCATGGAAGCTTCTTACCTCTTTAACACAAGTTGGAGTGGGCCAATCCTTGATTGCTTGGATCTTCTCTTCATCTACCTCCACTCCTTTGGCACTCACCACAAAGCCTAAGAAGACTACCTTCTCGGTCCCCATTACACACTTTTCCTTATTGGCATATAATTGCTCACTTCTAAGGACATCTAACACATGCCTTAAGTGATTTACATGTTCTTGAAGATTTTTGCTATAGACTAATATATCATCAAAATAGACTACTACAAATTTTCCTAAGAAATCCCTCAAAACATGATTCATGAGCCTCATGAATGTACTAGGGGCGTTAGATAATCCAAAGGGCATTACTAACCACTCATATAATCCAAATTTAGTCTTAAAGGCGGTTTTCCATTCATCTCCCTCTTTCATTCTAATTTGATGGTATCCGCTTTTAAGATCTATTTTGGAGAATATGGTGGATCCATGTAATTCATCCAATAGATCATCTAACCTAGGAATGGGATGCCTATATCTAATAATAATATTATTTATTGCCCTACAATCGGTACCCATGCGCCATGTACCCTCCTTCTTAGGAACCAAAATAATTGGTGAAGCACATGGAGAGAGACTTTCCTTTACCCATCCTTTCTCCAAGAGTCCTTGGACTTGCTTCTCAATTTCGTGTGATTCTTGTGGTGATGTCCTATATGAAGGCTTGTTTGGCAATTGGGCTCCCGGTATGAAGTCGATTTGGTGCTCTATCCCTCTTAGTGGGGGTAAGCCGTGGGGTAGTTCCAAGGGGAACACATCTTCATACTCTTGTAGAAGTTCATCCATGTCTTTGGTGTTACCTACATGATTACTACTCAAAATTAAAGGACACGACATACACAAGAACATAGATTTCCTAGCTAAGTATTCCCTTTTAATGTCCTTGCAAGTAACAAGTAAAGTCTCTTTACAAGCATTAGACAGAGTCCTTTTACAAGTTTTATTACTACTACTACTATCTACTTTACACGAAGATTTATTTACAACATGCTTTGTTTTTCCATGATCATGCTTCTCGGTCAAGGTCTTGTGGCCCTTGGAAGTCTCGGCCGAGCCTTGCTTGGGCTCTTGGGACCTCCTAAGTCTCAATTGGACTTGGTCCTCACACACCTCCTTGGGAGACAAGGGCTTTAGTAGAACTTTTCTACCTTCAAAGGTAAACAAGAAAGTGTTAGCTAAACTATCATGAGTAACATTTCTATCATATTGCCATGGTCTACCTAAAAGTAAATGAGTGGCCTCCATGGGCACTACATCACATAGAACACTATCTACATATTTTCCAATAGAAAATTCTATCATACATTGCCTATTTACTTTGATTTCACCATTTTCACTTAGCCATTGCAACTTATAAGGTCTAGCATGAATTAGAGTTGGCAAACTAATTTTAGAGACAAGTCCTTCACTTACAACATTTGTGCATGAACCTCCATCAATTATTAAAGAACATACATTACCCTTTACCTTACATCTTGTATGGAAAATGTCTTCCCTTTGTGTATCATCCATTTCAAGATTAATCTTAAGCAACCTTCTTACCATAAGGAGATCCCCTTCTTCGGCTCCTTCACTATGGATGGATACCACTTCTTCTTCTTCTTCTTTCTCATTGGAAGATTCTTGTGAAGACTCACTCATAGTTTCTCCTTCAATAGTCACCATGGTCCTCTTGTTTAGGCATTGGGAAGCAATGTGTCCCCTACCTAAACACTTGAAACACTTGATGTTACTTGATCTTAAAGGATTAGATGAAGAATTTACCTCCTTAGGCTTGGTGAAGTCTCGGCTGTTTTTGGTTGGAGGCCTTGGAGATGGTTCAACTTTTTCTTTACCTCTCCACCCAGTTGAAACATGTGAAGGCATCCTCTTGGCAGCACTCTTTCTCTTGAGTTGGGACTCAATCCTCTCGGCTAGGTGGATTGCCTCTTCAATGTGGGAATACCTTTGTAGCTCTAACACATCTTGGATCTCACGGTTGAGACCATGTACAAACCGAGCCAATGTGGCTTCTAGACTTTCCTCTATGTGTGCTCTTAGCATAGTGATTTCAAGATCCTTGAAGTAGTCTTGCACACTTCTATTCCCTTGATATAACCTTTGAAGCTTGTTATGAAGATCTCTCATGTAGGTAGGTGGCACAAATCTCTCTTCCAAGGCATGTTTCATGGCTGCCCAAGTAGTAACTCTTGGCCGAATACACCCATACCCCTTGTCTTGTTGGTTCCACCAAATCATGGCATAATCTTCAAATTCCAAAGTAACCGATTGCAACTTCTTCTCCTCACTCAACAAAGGATAGCTATCAAAGATTTGATCTACTTTCATGACTCAATCCAAGTAAGCCTCAGGTCCGCCACTACCATGGAACTTAAGGATGTTTAGCTTCACAAACCTCTCATCAAACCTATCTTCATCCTCCCATTGGTTCCTTCTATACTCACGGTTCACCCTAGGTCCCTCTCGGCCAGCACCCCTTCCCCCTCTCCTCTCATGGTTCCAAGGTTCATGCTCCCGGTTTTGGTACCTCAAAGGGTTTCCCACATCACTACCAATGGAAGTTCTAGGTCCTCTCCCTCTATAGCTCCTTCTTCCTTCCTCCTCTTCATGGACTCTCTCATGCCCACTTCTCCTTTCCCTCCTTTCCCCCTCATTAGTTAGAGATCTTTCCCTCTCCCTATTTTCCCTCCTAGTCCTCTCCTCACTCTCCCTCAATCTAGCATCCATCCTCTCCATCACCAAGTTCAAAATGTGTTGTGTTCTTGGTGACAAATCTTGTCCAACACTAGGTGGAATTGCCATGGCTGCACAAAAGGATTAGTACACAAGAAAACAAGGAAAGCAATAAACCTCACAAGCTCACTAAGTGTATCCACTCAATCAACTCGTGTATCACACAAATCAAGGGCTTTTTCTCTAATGATTCTCTCTTGCCTTTTACCACTCTTTTCTCTTATGCTTACTTAGAAATTATCCTCTAATCAATCATCAAGGTTCTTATGCCTACCATTATGAAATAGGAACGGTACCAAACTAGGATTAAGAAGCCAAGAAGACAAAACTCTAGGACAAAACCAAGGAATCCAAAGAAGACAAGCAAGAAAAGCTCAAAATGAAATGAATGGCAACTCGAATTGTGGAGAAACTTGAAGGAGACAATGGCATATCATAGGGCAGCAATAATAACACCAAATTGCCCAAGAAACACATCCAAAACAGAGGCACAAGTATGGTATTCAAACTGGACAGCAAGGTACAAAAGCAATTTAGCCACGGAATTTTAGAAACCGAAACAGTAAAACCAGCAAAATCCAATTAGCAACCGATTTGTACTATGCTATAGAATGGTTTACTTATCATACTTCTCATGCTCAATTCAATGCCAATTTTCTATATGCAGCAGCTAACATATACAGCAATGTGCAGTAAGATACAACAATGAAAATTACAAAGAAATTACCAAAAGATACACAAGGCACTAGGAAGCTCAAAACTAGAGAATTCACTAGAATGGTGTAGGCTCTCTCCTAGGTCCAAGAGTGTTCTTTTGTGTAACTCCTTTCTTTTTCCACTTTCTTTTGTTCTTATGTTGCAGTACTTTTCTTTTCTTTTCACCTTTCTATGGTTCTCAATTTTCTACTTGTTTTAGAACCAATTCTTTTCCTACTTGTTTTCTTTTCTCTTGACTTTCTTTCTCTTCTCTTTTCTTCTTTTTTGATTTTGATTCTCTTCTTTTGACACACTATGGCTGGACCAAAACCTTTGGTGATCTAAGAGCCACTTTCTAGGTTCAAGTCTAGCTTATCACAGCAACGTACCCCAAACTAACCGAAGCTACAAATCAAATGGTAAACTAAATTCTACAAGAAATTTCAAGATGATGTTAACACATACTAGTAACGGCTTTTATGCTAGTGATCATGTAAGCATGGATTCCATTTCTCATTGCAGTACCATACAGTAATCATACCAACATGTGCAGCAAAGAAAACAGGGCTATACACTTTCCTATAGGCATACATGGACCATAACTTGCAAGAGAAATTTTTTTCTACCGAATAAAAGACACCAAAATTGCAAGTTAGTAATCATGCATTCAAGAAATGATGGATGAACATGCCAACATGAATCACGGCCTAATGCAACAACCAAAAGAAACACAGCATGCCCAACCACAAGACTAAAAGAGATGACAACTCAAGGAATCAAAACTAGCTACTCTATAAAAGAAAGACTCTAGAGATGGAAGAACACAAAGAAAACTCAAGACTCATGGAAGACTCAATTACTAACCGATTGTGATGACCCAATAGTGAAGACAACAAGCTCTAGATACCACTTGATGAAGGGGGCCTTGGAGGAAGATTCCAAGGCCTCTTCGGATTGCCCAATCTAGTCTTCACCGAGTGCAGCTCAATGGAGGCCGGAGCAAGGTAGTCTCGACCATGGAAGATTGTATGAGTTTTGGTGTTTAAAGGAAGAAGATGGATAAGGTGAGAAGGGTGGTGGCGCCAAGGAAAAGGGGTCCTATAAGCCTAGGAGGAACCGCCACAATGGTGGTAAGAAACCATTGATAAGATTCAAGGAACTTCTCTAAGGAACAAGAGAACTCACTAAGAGCTTTAAGCCTTGTATTCAATTTTCATCCAAAAAAAAAGTATTTTACATGGTTCGGCCAAGGACTTATATAAGCGTCCCTTGCTTGGCTCTCAAGCTACACTAACTATGATTAATCCTAAACCCAACTCCTAACCGTTAACTAACTAGAGCTAACCATAAATCCTAGGTTATTAGCCGTGAACCAATGGGAAGGGGTGTGTGCTCATGGCTTCACGTGGTCTTGCCCCCTTGGCCGAGCCATGTGATGCTCCATGTCACCAATTCGTGCCTAATTAGGATTAAGGGATGAGATTGTCTAATCAAGTGAAGGCATGGATCCTAAGCTTGATTAGAAGTCCTCCCTTAGTTCTAATTAGTTAAAGTTTCACACAATTTTTCTAGTTTTTGCAAATGCCTTTGTGTGAACCCTATAGGACTTGCCTTCCTATTAGCCTAGGGACAACCGAGTTTTAGTCTATGCTATAGGACTTGGTTCATACATGTTTACAAGAAGATTACAAGTGACATATCCTATGCTATCATCTTCTTGGTTTTGGAGTTTTCTAGCTTCTTCTTCTAGCCTTCTTTGCACGCCTTGGGTGATCCTCTTTGATGTGCCTACATCACTTAAGCCCATCTTAAGAGGCTTTGACCAACACAAATGGAAGCCAACATGTCCATAAAAGGAGCTTGGCCTAAATTCACAAACAAACATAGGTCCAAGCTTTACACAAATTAAAGCTAAACTAATTACAAAATACTTAGAAAATTACAAGGCTTCATTTGCCCACTTTGTTGACTTCCAAGAGTTGACCGTTGACTTTGACTTTGACTTGTTGACTTTGACTTGGTCAACTCTTCTTCAACTTGGGCTTCAATTCTTCTTTGCATTGCCCTTGTAATCCTCATGCTTGGGAGATGGTCCTCCATCAATCCCTCCTTCTTGTGGCCAACTTGTCCCCAAGTGGCCTTAGCTTATTACCTACAAAACCATTTTACCCGGATCAAAGATCAAACAAACTCTTTTAAGTTTAACATTTAATATCAAGGTGGTTTGCCCACTAATATCAATATCAAAATGTAAAGAAGTGAAGAAGGAAATCAAGTGATTGTCTATGCATAAACCGAAACTCCAAGGAGTTTCTATTTCCTCCTTTAGAAGTGTAGATATTAGTTCTTCAATCCTTGTGGAATCATGTTTGAAACTTTTGTTTAAAAATCTTCTTTTAGGTGTAGAAGCTTGTGATGTTTCCTCCTTCATGGACTCATTCTTCCACTTAAAAGGGCAACCATTAGTAGAATCAAACAAGAATCTCAACTTAACATTTTCAAACATTTCCCAAGACCTATTTAGAGAACCTATTGTGTCACAGATTATGTTGTGCAAATTGGAAATAATAGGATAAGTAAGAGGCAAAGAAGTCTCCCTTTTTGATAATGCATAATCTCTAAGTACCCCATTTCCTCTTCCTAGGTCACTCCATGGTTCCTCTATGCACAACTTCTCACTTGGTCCTAGAACACAAAATTTATTGGGAGTGAATCCTCTAGCTATCACACAAGGTGCCTTTGGTGTTTCAATATATGTGGAAATTTGTAATGTGCCCTCCTTCTTTACTTCATTCATCAACCTATATGAACAATTAATATCATAAGAGTAAAAGTTAGTTGGCACAATTAAAAATTCCACATTTCTAAATTCAATGATTTTCCATGGCTCAATGTTTCTCAAGGTTGGCAACCCATGTGGAATGTCCTTGGGAAACACATCTTTGAACTCCTCCTTGAATGCATCCACATCTTGTTGCTTACCTACAATGTTAGTGCTCAACACAAAAGGATTAGGCAAACAAAGAAATATATTTTTCCTAGCTAGGAATTCTCTCCTCAACTCACCTTTCCCAATAAGCAAACTCTCATTAAGATCTACCTTACATGAATTCTCGGTTTACCTATGCTTAAGGGAGGTTTCTCTTTTGTTTTTCAACCTAGAATCACTAGTGGCATGCTTGGTAATTAATCTTGAACTCTCGGCCAAGGCTAGTTTTCTAGGTGTTTTGGTTTCCTTTCCTTTCTTTTTGGTAGAGCTCTCGGCCAAAGGGTGTTTGGCACCTAAGTTCTCCTCTTTTTCCAACTTTTTCTCACTTTCCCTCTTTAATTTCATTTTTATTTGATCCTCACACACTTCCTTAGGTGACAAAGGCTTAAGGGTGACCTTCTTGCTCATATGAGAGAAAACATAGGTGTTGGAAACACCATCATGAATGGCATGTTTGTCATATTGCCAAAGTCTCCCAAGTAATAAGTGAGTGGCTTCCATAGGCACTACATCACATAACACATCATCTCTATACTTGCCTATGGAGAAGTTAATAAGAACTTGCTTACTAACTACCATTTCTCCCTTATCACTCAACCATTGTAGCTTGTAAGGTTTAAGGTGTGGGGATGTCCTAAGTTCTAGTTTATTTACTAACGTAGTACTAACAACATTTGTACAACTACCACTATCTATGATAAGAGAACATACCTTCCCTTCCACTAGGCATCTAGAATGGAAGATGTTTTCTCTTTGTGAGTCATCTAATTCCTTGAAGGCACTTCCAAGCATCTTCCTCACCATGAGGAGGTCTCCATCTTCCGGTTGCTCCATGCTTGAATGCTCACTAGCACTAGCTTCCTCTTCTTCACTAGAAGAGTGAGTGGACTTCTCACTAGTGATTCCTCCATCTACTCTCATGATCATGGCCTTCTTGTTGGGACATTGGGAAGCTATATGACCATGTCCTAAACACTTGAAACACTTAATTTTAGAAGGCTTAGAAATAGGTTTAGAGACTTCCTTACCTTTAGGGTCATCTCGGCTAGACTTGTAGAAAGTCTTGGATGATCCCTCCTTCTTTTGCTTGTCCTTCCAACTTGAAGATCCATGTGTGAAAGACTTCTTGAAGGAGCTCTTCCTCTTTAATTGGCCCTCAATCCTCTCGGCCTTATGGATGGCATCCTCCAAGGTTCTATAATGTTGGAGCTCCAAGACATCTTGAATCTCCCTATTCAATCCATTGGTGAACCTAGCAATTGTAGCTTCCTTCTCCTCTTCATAGCCGGCCCTCATCAAGGTCAATTCTAGGTCCTTGTAGTACTCTTGTACACTCCTTCCTCCTTGAGTTAACCTTTGGAGCTTCACATGGAGGTCCCTTGTATAAGATTTAGGCACAAATCTCCCCTTCATGGCATCCTTCAATTGGGTCCAAGAAGTGATGTGTGGCCTTCTCCTCTTTTCGGCATCTACAAGGACTTGGTTCCACCAAACCAAGGCATCTTGGAGAGTTTGTTGGGCTCTTAAATATGGTCCTCCATTAGACTTAAAATATATTGTAGTTCCAAAAAGTTCATCTACCAATCAATATATCTTTTACATTAATTTTGTCTTTACTATTTTGTCCTTTGATTTATTCCAGCATTGTTGCCTATAGTATTTTTCTCATCATCAAGCCAAGTTGCACACTATTGTTTATTTATTCTTTGACTTGATCCTGTATTATTATTTCTTCGTTTATCATGTGATTCTCTACTTCAAAGTACTAACACACATATACACACACATATATATATATATAAACAATTTTCTTTAATAATAATAATAAATAATAAATAGGTTTAAAAATTATTTTAGGCTTAAAGTTTAAAATTAATTAGTTGAGATTTCATTTAATTAACAATGGTTTTATATTGGTTATTCCTTCTATTTAGTAAATTACGTGCATCATCCTAAATTAAGAACTTGTTATATTATAATAGCTATCTCATTTTAATTGGCGATTATTTATTTTAGTTATACTATGCTTTTCTGGTCATATCTCGACGAGTTTAATTGTTTCCCTAGTTACTAAGTGTGAATGTCACTTTAATTCTCTCTTATTTCTATTCCTTTATTTTTTTGTTTACCTTTAATGTGTGCATGTTTATTTACATATTTTAACTTAAATTATTTTGTTGTATTAAATATTCTGCTATGGGAAATGATTGGTGTGCATTGAGAGATTAATTTTGTGGGTCATGTTACATTAATGAATCACTTAGGTTCATGATCGATTGAGATTTTTTAAAAAAAGTAAGAGGGATGGATGCCTATGCAGAAGAGAAGTAAGTTTACCCTTGGTGAACATGGTTGTGAAGCATATTGTTTCGAAAAAAATGAGGAAGATTATCGTGAAAGCTAAATGAAGAGAAAATATTTGTGAAAAGTGAGGATGAAAGAAATTAGGAAAGTTGGACCCTAACGGGTCGTTGTAATGGCCTAGGACACGGAGGATATTCGCGATGGTCGTCACTCTCCATGGAGAGAGTGAGAGAGAATTTGGAGGGAAGTTAATGTTCTCTCCATTAACTTGATTTGAATTTCATCCCTAAGATTAGATATAAATCTAAGAGTTAAATTCAAATCCAGCCAAGTCACATTTTTAGCACTAACTCAAGTTTGAATTCTAGCCTCAAAGATCATATCTACATTTAAGGATGAGATTCAAACTTGAGTCACATGTTTAATACCTCTCTCATTTGAATTATGACCTCTAGGTTAAAATTCAATCCTATGGTTTAGCTTGATTTGCGAGGTAGTGATCCTTGTGCTATCTTAAGGAAGCTTAACATGCATTGATCAAGTTATTAATGTAAGGGTTAGAATGCAATCTAGTTGGCACCATAATTCAAGTGGACTCATTCTAAGTTTGATGGAGGACCATCTCCCAAGCATGAAAATTACAAGAGAAATGCAAAGAGAAATTGAAGCTCAAGTTGAAGAAGAGTTGACCAAATCAAAGTCAACAAGTCAAAGTCAAAGTCAAAGGTCAACTCTTGGAGGTCAACAAATTGGGCAAATGAAGCCTTGTAATTTTCCAAGTATAATTAGTTTTAGCTTAATTTGTGTAAAGATTGGACCTCATTTACTTGCATGATTTTCGGTCAAGCATTAGTTAGACCTTAAGTTGACTTATTTAATTTTGGTCAAAGCCTCTTATGATGGGCTTAAGTGTCTTATGATCCAATTAAGCAAATGTGTTACACTCTTTTAAAAGAAAGTGGATGGAAAAAGAGAGAGAATGAGTGAAATTTCCACTAACTTAATTTAAATTTCCACCACTTGATCAACTATTAATCAAGGGTGTAAATTTAAGTCAAGTTGCTAATATTTGACCTCTCATCCAAGAAGGAATTCTAGCCTTATGATTATTTCTAATCCAAGGCATAGAATTCCATCTTGCTTCTTCCATGATCATCACAACTTAAGATGGATTAAGAGCCTTATGATCATCCTATTCTATATTCTTTTTGATTAATCAATTGTGAAGGGTGCCTTACTTCACTTGATTAATCAATCGAGGATCAAGTGGTCACAAATGCCTCACGGTCATGTGCTAGAGGAAAGGCCTATAAGTTAGTCAACATTGCATTTTGTAGTCACTTTGGTCATTTATGAAAAGAGAATTTCTAAGACTAAAGTCTTAAGAAAAGGAGAGAGCTTTCCTAGGGTTTCTTCAAAGAACCTTGAATCTTATCTTGGTCCATGACTCAAGTGGCGATTCTTCTACATAGCTTATTAGATCAATGATCCACGGCGCTAACACACTCCTAAACCTCCTTCCATTTTTGTTTTCTTCTCCTTTTGTGTCAAACCTTTAGTTCCATAGCTTATTCCGCAAGCTACACCTAGTTCTTGAGTGTTGAATCACTTGGTGAATGAAGATTGGGCCCCCCTTTGCTAATCCTTGAAGATCCATCACAAGTTTCTTCATGGGTTTGGATCAAAGTTGGTGCCACCTTCCACTACATATAGGCTTGTTTTTACACTTGTAAGAACTTTTGGATCAAATTTGAAATAAAAGCATTTTTTATAAAGAGGATTCTCTTCTAGGTTACCTAAGAAAACCTTGATTGGATCTTATCATGCTGCTAACTCCATGTAGCGATTCTTCATTGAGTTTATTGCATTGCATGGTGCTCCAACCATTTCTTATCTCTTCCATTTTCTAAATGCCATTCTCTTCTAAATCTTATTCCACTGCATCTACATCAATCCATGGAGTTAACTCTTGAAGAATTGAAGATTGGGAAAATTAAGCTAAGTCTCCAAGGGGGTTTGCATCAGGAAGGCAAAACAAAAATGAGACTAAGCTAACCAAGTCTGGCCCCAAAACTGAAAAAACACAAAAATAAAATGACTCTTAAATGCTCTGTAATACATAAGATTGCCTCAAATACAAAATGTCTTTCATGCCTCAAATATGACCTAAAAATATTAATAATTGAAATTAGGTTAAAAAAACATATATAATAGTTCATAATTGAATTACTAGCCCAATTAGGCCCAAACAAATAATTCAAGCAAAAAAGAGACAATTAAGAACCAATGAACACATAAAACGAATACAAAAAGACAAGAAAATATCGATAGATTATGAATCACAACTTAGCATTCACACTCTCATTCCTTTCTTGAGTATGATGCCAATATCTTTCCCAAAATGAAAATTTAAGACAAATCCCTTCTGCAAACACATTATTTGGTATTAGAGCTTCAGTTCTTGATTTTTCAAATATACGAAATGAATAGTCATAAATATATTGTTATTCATAATGAAAATCAAATATCTACCGAGGCTATCATGACATAGTTAGAAAGTTTGCGTAATAGATTATTCAAAGAACAATTAGAGTCAAAGATAATGCTCAAAGAAATATAATAATTAAGAATTACAATAAGTCATCCTAAACTACAAGAATCCTAATTTTCTTCTTAGGTCTCTACTTGTTCAATCCTGTTTGGATTGTGGAACGTTTCTTATGATAGTCTCCATCATGGATATAAGACTCCTTTGGAGAGGCTTGATTTTGCCAAATTTTGTCAAAAATTCACGCGGTAACATCCCAAATTTTTTTATATAAATAATAATAATGAAAATTGATAATAATAATAATAATAATAGATTATGTAACACCTTAATTTAATAATTGTAATAATGACAATAATGAATATTGATTATATAGAATCTCAATTTAATAATAATAATAATGAAAATTATGAAAATTGATTATGTAATATCCCAATAATAATGAGTTGTAAATGTTCAGGGAGAGGTTGAATAACTATAAAAGGGTGACTCTGCTGCACATTCATCACACATTTTCTTTCATTCTTCCTTTCTTCCTTTAACTCTCGTATCGCTCACGTTCTAATATTGCTTTTTTTTTTTTCCAAGAAGGAGATTGAAGTTCCTGATGACAGTGGTGAAGATCGAACCCTACCCATTTCAATTATTCCCTTTATAGGATTGTCTCGAATTCAGGTTAGGGTATTTTCAAATTTAATAATAATGATAAAATCTTCATGTTTTCTA
The DNA here is from genome assembly GCA_026586105.1 of Hylodesmum podocarpum. Classification (NCBI taxonomy): domain Eukaryota; kingdom Viridiplantae; phylum Streptophyta; class Magnoliopsida; order Fabales; family Fabaceae; genus Hylodesmum; species Hylodesmum podocarpum. Next base: position 748,438 of record JALJEV010000118.1, on the reverse strand, counting down.
CGTTATCACAATTATGTTTTTTATATGCGGTACCTAACAATCGATGCTTACTTGTTTATAGTATTTGATTTCAGTTCTATTCATTCAAACTGTAAAAATTGTTTTGTGAATCCATGTTGCAACTCATAAACCTATTTAACTGGTATTATATGGTGATCTGTTGGAATATTAATTTTTTTTTGTTTTCGTTCAGATTTTTTATGCTTTGACTGAACCTTTAAATGTTCATTTGAATGTGTGCATCTGATGTGAGTATATGTTGGGTTGCTTTGTGATGCAAATCTAGTATTAACCATGTGACTTTCGTGACTATTATCTTTTTTTATTTGATATAAGCAAATGACTCTTATATTAATCAGGTTACAATTAGTTCTATTTCCTTGGACTAAGTTGCATAATTAGAAATGGCTTTGATAAATATAAGAATATGGTCGGGTTCTTACAAAATTTACCTGCAGTGTGGGTAGGATTTTTTCATTGTGTTGATTAATATATTTGATTGATACTTTGTTTATTTTAATGGAAATTGTATATTTTTATTTAAAATGTATGATGTTCGATAATAATGAAGGGATAATAGCAATCCACTCGTTTCTAAATAAATATTTTATCTACCAATGAATATTTAGAAAATATTTATAGAATAATCACCTTAGATATTTAAAAGAAAATTTTGGAATATTAGTAAATATTCTCGGTGCTCAGTTACCAATAAGTTCTAAATTTGTTCTTTCTTCTTTTATTAGATTATGTGATCTATTTTAATTTTAAAATTTATTATTTTACTGATATCTTTCTTTATACCATTTATTTTTTTATAATTCTATCTTAAATGACTATTTATTTAATTTATAATTTATTTAAATTAATTATTATATTATGATAATTATTACTTAATCAATTTTTATTCCTTTTAGTTATATTATGTTGATAAAATCTCAATGAGTTTAATTATTTTCCTTAATTACTACTTGATTAGTTTTTTAATATTTTCATCCTTTACCTTTTGTTTGATAATTTTCTGGAAATGATTATTTATTTAATTTATAAGTTATTTAATTTATTATTATATTATGATAGTTATCGTTTAATTAGTGTTTTATTCTTTTAGTTATATAATATTATTCATATTTAATTAATTATATGTTAATTTTAATATCTTCTGTTAAATTAAATATTAAAGAGATCGGTATTTATATGTTTTGAAAATATTTTCATTGAGTCAAAGTACAAAGACAATGTGATTCCTTTTTCATGGTTTTCACCTAATATTCCTTAAGTTACAATTCTCAAAAATTGTATACTTGGCTGGCCAAATACCATTTAAGGAGACGTCAAAGAGTAAATATCATCTATACTCAAAAGTATAGTTAATATTAAGATTAATTAAAATAATATTAATATGTTTATAATTATAATTTTACCTTGTATTAATGTAAAATTAAAACTTTATATAAAAACCTTTATTCACTGTCCTGAAATATATAAATTATTATAACTCCTTAAAAAATATAAATAATATGTATCTTTGATGAGAATATTTTTAAGTATTACTATTTTTTAACTAGTGTTTTTGGGTAAGATTTATATTTATGAAATTATGGAGTCACGGAGCAGCAATCAAGCACAAAAATTACCCGAAACGGCTACTCACTCTTTTGTTATTCAGCCTTTCTTCGGCCACATTTTGTCTTCCATTTGTTTTTTTTTTTTTTTTTTTCTCTCTCAAGCCCAAAAAAGAAAACTAAAACTTGCAAAGGAAGGTTCAGGTATACATAGAAAGCGGGTTACGGAGTCGTCGTTTGTTCTTCTCTCTTGGCCACCTTTTCTTTATTATTATTGAGTTAAATATTTGACCAAATCATGACTACTATCCTTCTTTCTACACAATACTACTGATATTCGAAAACGTAAGGATTTTATTTTTTGCTATGCTTTTTTTTATCTTTATTTTTTTGGTATACTTGCATAAAAACTACAGTACTTCCATTAAAAAAAAAACTGAATTAACTTGAAATTTTAATTGGAGCGAATCTATATGGAGAAAAAAATGTTGTTTATTTATTTTTTATTTTTTTTTTATAATTTTAAAGTCATCATATCCCTTAGTTTTGTTTCCAATTTTCACTTTCCCTCCAATGTTTCATTATTCATGTTTAAGTCAATTTTTTCTTTCATTTCATCCAAAAGTATGACCTGTCTTCTCTTAAAATTTTCGCCAGGAACGACGACAACCACCGCCAGTTCGCCATAATGCAGCGGCCTAATGAAGATATTATGGTAAAGAAAAATAGTAACACAAAATCCGTTTTACTTTTCTTTTATTTGTTTGTCTTTTTTATTGGTTGTGTATTTTTGTTGGAATGAACAAAGGTGTGACCACTAGGGTCGGCTAAGGGGTAGAGGGTTTGGAATGGTATGCATAAGGTCGTAGGTTCAAACCTTGTTAGTTGTTGCACACACGAAGAAAAGGATAAATTACCTGTCTCCTAAAAATGCTTGAAAGTGCAATTAATTTTTTACTTTAGTCTCCAAAATTTTTCTATTATCGTTTTAGTCCTTAAACTTGACTACTTACTATTATTTTGATTCTTAATTTTATCCACTTATACCACTTTAATCATAAAAGTTTATACCAAATGATAGAAGTAGGCATTTTTGGGGATTAAAATGACAAGAAACACTTTCAATGGCTTCACTAAAATAATAACTAATAACACTTTCAGGAGATAAAACAATGAACTAAGATTTGCATTTTGTGAGGACAACTGTCTACATTTAGTGTCCAATCTTGTCTCAAACATATTTGTTTTTAGAAGAGAAAATAATTGTATGAATCATATATGTACCGATTGAGCTTGTTATGCAGCTTGGTCATTTTACAAATGCCATTGTAACTTCTTCAAACTGATTTTTTCCCCTTACAAAGTGACAGTGGCTCTTCATGGAAGACTAGTTTTGTTACCACACGCGAACTTCACTGGTTGTGATTTCATACATGTTTAGCTTTCCCACTTAACTTAGGAATAATAATTTGCTTCTTACTTTTCTTGGATATCAAGTTTCCTCCAAAGAGAATTCAGTTTCTTTGAATATACTGTTCTGCTGCAGAAGAGCTCACCCAATTAGCATCTGCATTACCATAAATCTTTGCATGTTCCTAATTTCTGTTAAGTATGACTTTTCTTGGGGTTATTGAAAAAAATGACATACATGTTCACATACAACAAAGGAAATTTATCGGGTTTTTTTTTTTTCTTGAGGGATCATTCAATAAATTTTTTTAAATGAAATTTCAATAAACCCCAGGATTTGGTTTGAGCTCTTCATGTCTTTGTAGAAGTTTTATATTTGTGTTTACAGGTTTATCTTCTCTTTTGTATCCAAGAATGCAAACATCTTCTGAAATTAGAATGTCCCAGGCATATTTTCCCTTCATTGGTTTAACTTGTTTGCAAATTTTACTTATCCCACACGAGAATGGTGGATTGAAGATTTTTGTATTCAAATCTCCAATTTTATAAATTAGCTGTTCTTTGTTGTGGATATTTATGTGTTCATTATTCCTTTCAGGTTCAACGTTGTGATATATGCGGTGATTGTGGTTGGCCTGAAACACTTGTGTCTTGCTGTAAATGCAATGTAAATCGTGAACATGTGTAATGATCTGTCATTGATCATTTTCGTTTTTACTACTTATATTCTTTCATTCTTTCTTGCTGTGTCCGTGATCTTTCTAACACAATTGCTTTCTCATTTTATTGCACTAAGAAAGCAAACTTATTAATGCTAAAAGGTTTTGGAAACTGATATTGTTTGCTTATCTATTTGAATTTACTTTCTTTTTCTGTCAAGCTTGAGAACTTAAGAAAAGGTAAATATACTGTTTGCGTAATTATTAAGATCAAAGAAAGATAAAAATAAAGCAAATTAGCAATTTAAATTTGAGCACATAGTTTTACACGTTTTCATATGACCTGACAAATTATTACTTTTGGCTTTTGACAATGCTTTTGATATATGTGCATTATAGAACCTTGTTTCTAAAATCGATGCTATTTCTATTCCATTTCAGTTATTGCATGCGAACTAATACAATAATTATTCCTGAAGATTGGCTTTGTGAATCTTGCCAATCTGAGTGCATTGCAACTTCACCATGTAAAGTGAATCAAGATATTGGTACGCGGGCTTCCGAAAGGCAACAAGTTCTCAAAACAAGGAAAGTGAAGTTCCTTCCCAAAGATGAAGTCATTAGACTTTCTTCCCTTAATATTACCATGAAACCATCCAAAAGTATTATTCCAAAGGTTCCCTCTCTAACTCCAAAATCAAATCTTAACATATCACCTTCTCAAGTACTTGGGAACCTTCCAAGAAATGATGAAGTACACAAGAACCCAATGACTAATCAATATGCTTCTTGCTCATTATCAAAAGGTTAGAATTTCTCTCCATCTTTGCTGCTGCCCTCTATTTTCTGCTCTCTTCGAACTGAACACATGTTCCTCTAAACATTTATGATACAAGTTCTTTTAAGCAGAATATTTTAAGCTGAATTTGGGTTTTAATCTGATTTGATAGGATTAAAATGTTGTGTTTGCTGATAGATGTTAAAACAGAGTTTCTTAGACTCACTGCATGGATTCACTTTTTTTTTTTTTTGTATGATATAATTAAACATATATAGCTGCTGACTGGATTGTTTTATAAAAGTTATCAGTCATTTGGTAGCTACATTTCAGTTTCATTCACTGACACTGACAGTGCGATGAAATGTTGTTATAGAGCCATAGTAAAATCAATATAGAAAGAATGTTTAAAGCATTGACCATGCAAGTTTTCCATGAGATATGTTTGTGATTTCTTTTATGAGACTATGGATCTTGTAGGACCACCAAAGGAGTGTATAGTAGAAAATCAGCTACCACTAGGAGGAGTGATCCCTGATAAAGAAGTTCAAACGCATGATCTTCGAAAAGAAAAGCCGACAAAAGGGGCACCTTTTGAAGCTTTATCAGCAACAAAATCTTCCCCTATTGTTTGTTCAGGTAGGATACTTTTCTTTTTATTTAATTCTTTGGATTATTTCTGATCCTGTGGGTTTTGAACAGTCATCTCTTATTTGATGAATTTCTTTTGCTCTCTCTTTCTCTCTTCTTTAGGTGCTATCCATTGTGCTGATGCTGAATGTAACCAATCTAATATTGAAAAAAGGGACCTTCAGAGTATACAGGATAACTTAAACCTTCATCATAAGTTTTTACCCTATTCAATTCCTGCCTGGAGGTATATATCTCGCTTCCCTTGTCATTGATAACCTTTTCCCATTAAATTACCCTTGTGACTGTATGTGTTAGGGACCAACAGTTGAAAGGAGATAGAGAAGAGAGAATTTTATTGATTAGGATAAAAGAACAAAGAAAATAGGAGAGAAAGTTCTCCTCCAAGGGTTTCCCCTTGACAAAGGATTTCTCCTTTCACGAAGAGCTAAAGCTCAATTTACAAAATGATTAAGTCTCCCCTTCCCTTCTACCCTTCTCACCCTATTTATATTTAATAAACTTTTCTGACTAAGTAACTAATATTCCAGCTATCTTAACTAACTCCCTTATCCTTATATCCTAACATTACACCCTACCTAAAAAAACAACATTGTCCTCAAGGTTGAAATCTGAAAACTGAAAATAATAAAACATTTACTTAAGTTTTTTTTCCCATTTACTGAAACACAACAGCACCCATGGTTGTTCAACTTAAAAAAAAATAAAAATCTCTGGCCTCCACCTTTGAGCTTGCATCAGGTTGCTTTAGTGGTGGTGAAGGGAGAGCTGGATTCTGTATAATTTCATTCTCCATTGCTACTATTTCAAAATTTCGTCCCCACTGCTTCAACAATTTTAATGAGGGCAGTGATTGGTTGACCCATTTGCTTAAGACCCAAATTTTACTGGCCGTTGGAGGGTCCTTTAACCCATGCTTGATCACTGTACATGGGTCTTCCCCCATCTCAATGCTTATGTTGACACCAAGACAAAGCGTTGATGAGGGATATCTTTGTCTCGTGGTAACAAGATCCTCTCAATTGCTACACTTAAATGTACAGAAAACTGGATATTTTTATTATGTACCAGAGCTCTACATTGGGCTACATATATAATACAAGGAAAGAGAAATTGACTGGCAATAAAGTGACAATACACTGATTGTAGCAGAACATGGAGTAAAATAGAAGCAAAATCTCTAAACAAATCAAATTCACATACATGAACAGTAAAAGGAAACTATTATTTTAACACTCCCCCTCAAGCTGGAGCATACAAATCATATGCACCAAGCTTGGAACATATAGACTGAATCCTAGGTCCTCTTAAGGACTTAGTCAAAATATCTGCTGGCTGGTCATTAGAGTGGATGAACTCGATTTTAATCTCCTTGGATAAATGCTTCTCTCGAATGAAATGACAATCAATCTCTATGTGCTTAGTCCTCTCATGAAAAACTAGATTTGAGGCAATGTGAATAGCAGCCTGATTATCACAGTATAGCTTCATTTGCTCAACTTCACAAAATCTCAATTCTTCAAGAAATTGTTTAATCCAAATAAGTTCACATGTTACCATAGCCATATATCTATATTCAGCCTCTGCACTAGATCGAGCAACAACATTTTGTTTCTTGCTCTTCCAAGAGACAATATTTCCTCCAACAAAAACACAATATCCTGAGGTAGATCTCCTGTCTATAGAACAACCAGCCCAATTTGCATCACAGTATCCTGAAACTTGAGTGTTACTCTTGTCTTCATACAACAATCCCTGTCCTGGAGCCTTTTTTACATACTTGAGAATGCGTGTGACAGCATTCCAATGATCAACATGAGGATTCTGCATAAACTGACTAACAACCCCAACAACAAAGGAAATATCAGGTCTTGTAATGGTGAGATAAATGAGTTTTCCCACTAGTCTCCTATATCTTTAAGGGTCAGGATAGATTTCACCTTGATCTACCATGAGCTTCTGATTTGGGTCCATAGGACTATCAACAGGCCTACAATTTCCAGACCTGTTTCCTCCAAAATATCAAGGGCATATTTCCTCTGTGAAATCACAATACCATCTTTTGATTGAGCCACTTCAATACCAAGAAAGTACTTCAGAGAACCTAGGTCTTTGGTATGAAAATGGCTGAATAAGTGCTCTTTTAGTTGAGATATCTTAGTAGCATCACTTCCTGTAATCACTATATCATCAACATAGACTATTAGGTAAACACACTTCCCAGGAGATGAATAACAGTAAAAAACAGAATGATCTGTTTGACTTTGTTTCAATCCAAAAAGCTGCACAATGTGACTAAATTTACCAAACCAAGCTTGAGGAGATTGCTTCAACCCATACAGTGATCGGTGTAGCTTGCACACTAGACTAGACTCCCCCTGAGCAACAAATCCAGGAGGTTGCTCCATGTAAATCTCCTCCTTAAGATCACCATGAAGGAAGGCATTTTGAATGTCAAGTTGGTGGAGAGGCCAATGACGCATTGCAGCCGTAGCAAGAATCAATCAGACTGTGGTGATTTTAGCGATAGGAGAAAAGGTATCAGAATAATCAAGACCATAGATCTAGGTATATCCTTTGGCTACTAATCGAGCCTTGAGACGATCAATAACACCATTGGGCCCAACTTTAACAGCATAGACCCATCTACATCCAACAACTTTCTTTCCAGAAGGAAGAGGAGCAAGCTCCCAAGTGTCATTTCTTTCAAGAGCCTGCATTTCATCAATCATGGCCTGTCTCCACCCAGGATGAGCAAGTGCCTCATGAATATTTTTAGGAATAGTAAGAGAAGACAATGAGAAAACAAAAGAAGAGTATGAAGGAGACAACCGATGATAACTCAAAAAATTATAAATAGGATGAGGATTATGAGTAGACTGAATACCTTTCTTGAGTGCAATGGACCACTCTGAAGTGGAATCAAGAGAAGGAGTGGAGGAGGAAGGATCCATGGTTTGAGGGTCTGTTGGAGGAGGATCGGAATCACGAGAAGACTCGGGCAAGGTAGAACCAACTCGTCGTGTCCTGCGTTCATATGTGATGAGAGGTAGTGAAACAACTTCAGTTGAACTAGGTGGATGAGATGGAATTTCACAAACACTATGGTGGGAGTTACTTATTGAACCAAACGGTGGAACAGGAAAAACTTGCTGAAGTGAAGAAGAATAGTCTATGGAGGATGAGAAAAAAGGTGTGTCCTCAAAAAAAGTAACATCAGCGGACATATAATACCGCCTGTTAGTTGGAGAATAACACTTGTAACCCTTTTGAAGACGAGAGTATCCTAAGAAGACACATTTGATAGCCTTGGCAGAAAGTTTGTTTAAACCTGGAGAAAGATCATGAACAAAACAAGTACAACCAAAAACCTTAGGCGAGACATTGAATAATGGATCATGTGGGAAAACAATTGAGTGAGGGATTTGATTTTCAAGAGAGGAAGAAGGCATCCTGTTTATTAAGAAACAAGCAGTAAGAACTGCATAGGAACATTTGAGTTGAACATTAGGGAGCGTGCAGTTTCAAGAAGATGACGATTCTTCCTCTCTGCTATGCCATTTTGTTGTGGTGTATGCGGACATGTAGACTGATGTAAAATACCTTTTGAGGACAAAAAGGATGACAAATCATGAGAGAAATATTCTTTAGCATTATCACTTCTGAAAATCTTAATTGTTTTCCCAAATTGATTTTGAATCTCATTAAAAAAAGACATGAATATAGACAAAAGTTCATATCTGTCTTTCATTAAATAAACCCAAGTACATCGAGAAAATTCATCAATAAAAGTTACAAAATATCTAAAACCAAAAGATGTGACACGGCTTGGTCCCCAAATGTCAGAATGAATAATAGAGAAAACTGAGTTACATCTTTTTTCAGTTTGTGGAGGAAATGATGACCTAACATGTTTTCCTAATTGACACGATTCACATTTTAAGACTTGAAGGTGGTTGAGACTAGGAACCAGCATCTTCAATTTTTCCAAACTTGGGTGACCTAGACGATCATGCAAAAGCTTTGGTGTTGAAACTGCAAAACAGGACACAGAAAACTGGATATTTTTTTATTATGTACCAGAGCTCTACATTGGGCTACATATATAATACAAGGAAAGAGAAATTGACTGGCAATAAAGTGACAATACACTGATTGTAGCAGAACATGGAGTAAAAGAGAAGCAAAATCTCTAAACAAATCAAATTCAGATACATGAACAGTAAAGGAAACTATTATTTTAACAGCTACCTTAGCTGAATTTGGATTTTCAAAACAGTGGGAAATTTCTGCATCTCCTCCTTTAATTTCCATCATGATCCCAAAATTCTTCTCTGCCTCAACAGCTTTATTTGAACCTTGGTCATTTACATCCAGCTCCTCTATGATGGGTTCCATGTTCTCTTTAATTTCGTCTACCTTTTTCTTGATCTTGATTTCAGATGGTTGTGCCCCCATCTTTTCCTCTTCGCTTTTAACTTCAGGAATGATTTCTGGACCTTTCTGTGGCTCATTTTTTAGCTCTAAAATACTGACCTTGCAAGAATGATAGTGCAGTCCACAAGAATTGAGTGATCTTTCCCCGAAGTTTCCTCTGAACCTTCTTATGAAAGCATCTGAGAATTCTTTCCAAGAGGGGTTCTTGGATTTTAGACTCCAGTTTTGAAATCAATGTATTGCATTTCCCTCCATGCTAATGAATGCTAGCCTTAACTTCTCAGAGGATTTAACTTGCTGCACCTCAAAGAATTTTGCAGCTCTAGCCAGCCACCCCAATGGATCATGACCGTCGCAGGTGGGCAGTTCTACTTTCTTGACCCAAGAACGCAGAGACACATCCTCATGTTGCTCAGTTTTGCTGGTTTCCTCCTCTTCCCTCAAAGTCTTGTTGGCCTTATTCACAGAATGGTCTCCTTCCACTGAAGGTGTTTTCTTGATGCACCGTTGTATCAGCAAGTATTTTATGAAATCCAAATCAGCCTTTATCTCTGCCAACCTCTCACCGTGTTCACTGACAGTTTTTTCGACCATCGCCATCCGGTTCTCCATTCTTGATTGTGATCTTGAATTCTTAGATTCGGCAGGTTGGACAAATTTGTTAGGGACCAACAGTTGAAAGGAGATAGAGAAGAGAGAATTTTATTGATTAGGATAAAAGAACAAAGAAATTAGGAGAGAAAGCTCTCCTCCAAGGGTTTCCCCTTCACAAAGGATTTCTCCTTTCACAAAGAGCTAAAGCTCAATTTACAAAATGATTAAGTCTCCCCTTCCCTTCTACCCTTCTCACCCTATTTACATCTAATAAACTCTTCTGACTAAGTAACTAATATTCCAACTATCTGAACTAACTGCCTTATCCTTATATCCTAACAGTATGCATATTAAATTCCAATCTGTAGTTAGTAATTAATGAGATTGAAACTCTCTGATTTCCTTTAAGTTTTATCTTTTATATTTACAATGACATCTTTCAAGTAGTTTAAGAAATGACTATGAACATGGGGTGCATAGAAACTGTATACATTTACTTGTGTACTTTTGTGATCTTTTCTTTTGAATATCTATGCAAACTAAACTGACAACTCTGGTGCCAGAGGCTCCTCACTTTGCAAGGTATGGGGGAGGATAGTTGTACGTAGCATTCCCATGCATATGCGAAGAGGTTCTTTCTAGATTTTAGCCCATGAACAATCAGTCATCAAAGAGCATCTTCACCGTTGCACCAGGGCTCGCCTCAATTTTGAATATCTATGTTTGGAACAAACATTTTGCTCGTTCCCTTTAGGGTAGTAAATATCAATACCTTATGGCAAATAATGGCATGTTGGGGGTATGATTCCTAGCCATCACAAGTGCAAAGCTTGGATGCTTATTTTTGTCAAAATAATTGGTGGTGAGCTTATAAAGTTTGTGATTAATTCCTTAGATGTCTAATGTTTTATAATTTCCTGCTTGTAAGCAGCAATTATATTCTATTAACAATTGGCAATTTATAGGAACCTGTATGAAAACTCGAATAGGTCCCTATAAGAATAATAACAAATTTTTAATTTTAAAGCTTTGCTCTGTTTCCATGCCTAGAAAGGACACATGAGGAGATATCATTATAGTACCTATTGAGAAATAGATAACAGAAAATCAATAAAGTTGATTTGGACACATGCAAAGGTTACTGGAGGTAACAATGCAGGGTGTAAAGTGCATGATTTTGTGGGTGGTGATACTTGTCCAGACATTATCGTAACAGTCTCTTCTAAACTTCATGGTGGACTTGTCCAGATCACTGTCCTCTTGACTGCAGTGGTGCTAAATTCTTGAACATTTACATGATTTTTTTCCCTTTCTGAAGCTGACTTTTGTTATCACCAAAATGGAACGTTCTGGCTGGCCAAAAACAGCTTCTGTCAATTGAACCTAGGTTAGATCCTTATTTCTTTTATTTTCAACACTAGCAATTCTAGTAATTTTCTTGAATCCAATGTTTGGTTGACAAAGCATTATCTGAGATCAGAGGTTGTTATGGATTGCCATGTTCAAGTGGCAATTATTTGAGGAATTTATTGCAAGTATTATATGACTCTTGCAAATGTTTTTAATTTAGATGGGGAGGTTACAGTTATATTATTCTGAAATTTAACATGTTGTTGACCATTTTCTAGGGGTCAATTCCAAATTCTTGAAACTGCTGCTTCTATCAAATTTTATGATGGGTTTGAGGCCCAACCACCATGTGTTGTTAACAAGAAAGCATATAAGTTTTCTAGACAAATGCCATCAGTCCTTCAACTGGAGGCCCTTCCTGCATTGAATGTCATGACTGACATATTCCAGGATGATTCTCCTAAGCTTTGGGATATTGCATTGTACTTCTTTCCATCAGAACATACTGAGAGGTCAGCTATCACTTCTTATTTTGTTGATCCTTTTCCTTTTCTTTTGTTTTGGTGCCAGGTCAATACTTGTTGTTTAAGCTATTTGTACTACATGCTCCCAATCAAATATAGGTCCAGAAAGTACCTGAGTAGCATATTGAAGTTTATGAATGCGGAGAAATCAATGTTGAGAAGTTATATTGATGGAGTGGAGTTGCTGGTATTTACCTCAGACCAACTGGATTCGGATTCAAAGGGTACATAAACTGTTTCATGCATTATCTCTTCTCTACCACTTCCTTAACACCCTAATCTACATTCCCTTACCATGACATTAGATATCCAAATTCAGATTGGGGAGAGCAGGGCCAAATTTAAAATTGTCTTTTAGAACTTTAGAAGTTATGTTGAATTTGTTTGTCATATTACCTTCATGGCTCAATTTGCATATACTGTTATTGCATATGGTTGTGGCATAGATGATATAAACTAGTATGCACAGGGGCTATTGATGCAGTAAGCGCTGGATGTTTCCTTTGGGGAACCTTTCGCCGATGTAAAATTGATAAAGCTATTGGAAAAGTACCTAAGATGGAGCTCATTGATATGGATGTTGATATGATTGGGGGACAAGACATAGCAGGGAGAGTTGATTGCGTTAAAAAAGATAAACCCAAAATTGTCTCTATGATGGAGCCAATTGATATGGATATTGATATGATTGGAGGAAAGGACGTGGTGGGGAGAGTTGATTGTGTTCAAAATGATAAACCCAACAGTGTCTCTGTGATGGAGCCAGTTGATATGGGTATCTATGTGATTGGAGGAAAGAACGAGGTTGGGAGAGTTGATCACGTTCGAAAAGATAATCCCAAGAGTGTCTCTTTGATGGAGTATCATGCCAATCTGGATATTCCACCAGGCTTTGAAGCATTTCCCAAAATGTCTTCATGTTAAACTGCTGCAGAAGAGATCAGAACCTAGCAGCACATATTCTGGGAGACCTTCTGGATGATGCAATGGCAAACCTTCCAAACCATGAAGAGATTTAAAGAGTTGAATTGAAATATCATGACGCTTCCGCATGATACAGTCTGACCGGGAGTTTTCTCACGGCCTTTGAATATAGTCAATGGAGTAGAATGTGCATATGCTTATTTTCTACTTGTATTGGGTTCACTTTTTTTTTTTTTTTTTTTTTTTTTTTTTCACTTACACTTTCTTTCACGTGTCCAGGAGGGTCAAGTTAACCCAAAAACTGAGAACTGGTGAATCATGTCACCGTCAACTGATTATTTAATTCGATGATACAATTCAACTGTCAGTTTACCTTTGTGGTAATTATCGTTGTACGTTATTTTTCATGAGTTCAGATCCTCTGCAGCACTGCCGGTCCTACAGCAAAATATACACATTTTATAAACCAATTAAAAAATGTTATTCTTGTATTACCAGATTTTATCACCATTAATATAAATTCAATGGTGAATATGTCTGCTGCAGAAGCAGCATGGGTGTGGAGGATCCATGCGCATTTTTCATCAAGTGAATAAAATTTCAGTTTTTACATGGTATCAGACATAACCCTAAACCCAGGGTTCAGTGGACTATTTCTCTTGTAATTTTCTCTTTTCTTGTGGAGCTTGAATGATGTATCTCAATGATTCAATAGTATGGGATCTCTTGATTGAAGGAATTTTAGCCGGGGGATCCCAAGAAGATCAAAAGTAAGGTATTTGTTTTATGTACATATTGATTTTATTGGAAAACCCAAATAGTTTTTTGGAGGCTAGGTGTAGATTAAAGAGGTGGCAATTGAACTAAATGACAGTTGCTTTTTGACTTGTTGAGTGAAAGTAACAACTTTAATAATCTAAAATTTAAGATGTTGAACATTTTAAAGGGTTCAATCCCAATTTTTTCACATTGCTGCAAATAGCGATTTTTACGAGGGATTTGAGGCCCAACCTCCATGTTTTTTTAACAAGAAAGCCTATAATTTTCCATGACAGATGGCATCAGTTCTTCAACTGAAGTCACTTTCTGCATTGAATGTCTTGACTGATGTCTTAACTGATGTATTCCCTCGATCTTTTGGATATTGAATTGTATTTCTTTCCATCAGAACACACTGAGAGGTCAGCATTTACTTCTTACTTTTTGTGATCATTTTCCTTTTCTTTTTCATTCTGGTGCCAACCATTATTTGCTGAATACGTTATTTATAATACATGATGTCAATTGAATGGAGGTCCAAAAAGAACCTGAACTTTATGAATGCTGAGAAGTTATATTGATAGTGCAGTTGCTGGTATTTACCTCATCAACTTGATATGGATTCATGGGGTACCTAAAATGTTTCACGTATTAGCATTGCCCTGCCACTTCCTTAACACCCCTCTACATTCCATTTCCTCATATTTGATATCAAATTCAGATCGGAGATATTAAGTTCAAAATATTTTTTGTTGAATGTGTGTCCTATTAACCTACGTGGCTCAATCAACATATATCGTTGGATTTTGTGGTGGTAAATAAGGAAGAGAATGAGCATGGCCATGTAAATGGGTAAGTCAATAAGGACCCATTTGGCTTATATTTTTATATATATGGAATAGCTGGAGAACCTTTTGTTTAAATGAAAAAAATGAGAACTATTATAATTATTACAAATTTAATGGTCATGATTATAAGTGTGTAAGAAGAGACTTAAACTTAACTTCCAACTTTAAGAGCATTCTTTATTCACTTTTTCTATTTTCTTGAACATGTTTCTAGTAATTCTTCTAGTTGAGTGACCTTCTTGAGATAGACTTCCATCACCAAGGTTTTTCAATAATTGGACTTCAAATTTGGATTAATGACAATTTTCCATTGCCAGAGTTGTTTTTTTTTTTTTTCTCCGTGTTTGTAGAAATGTTTTGCAAGTTTTCTGTCAATTTTTGTGCCCAATTTAAGTTCCTTGAGTTGTCATATAAAAATTGTGTTGTTTTGATGTCTTTCTTTCTTTTTGTATATTGAATTGTGTTTGTTCCATAATTTTTTATATTTTTGTTCCTTACGTGTTTTTGAGCTTTTGTGATTTGATTAATAAAAACAAGTGTTATATGTTGTTTCCTTGTTGTATAACTAGTCAACTTGATTCCAAACATCTTTTTTCTATTAGATTTGGACACAACTATAGTAATTGCATTATCGTGTGCCTTTCATCAGAGTTTGGGGTTTTGTGTCATACAATTGGCGTTGAGAAAAAGAAAAGAAACTAAAAGAAAAGCGTTGAAAAAAAGAAAAGAAACTAAAAGAAAAGCATTGAGAAAAGAGCAAAACAAAAGAAAGAACAAAGAAAAAAGTAAAAAGAAAGAATTATAAAAGAAAAACAAAAAGAAAATCAAGTGGGTATTTGATAGTTTATTTTATTTACATTTTCTTTACTTTATTTTTGGTTTATTTAGCTTTTATATGTGTCATATTTTAGTAGTTTAGTGTAGATTTGTGCTAGAGATATATTTTAGTACTAGTGGTAAATAATAGTTAATTTCTGTGAGTTTTGCTGTTTTAATACTGATTCTTATGCAGGCTGTATCTAGGGCTCCTGAACTCCAGTTTGGACATTCTTGGTATACTTGGAAAGCTTAGAGAGAGTTCTACATTTCTTATGTTGAGGTCAAATCTTCAGTTCATCCGTCTTCTGATCCAAATTTGCCACACAAACTTTTAACCCTATACTTTGTTTTCAATATTAAATGAGGAATCATTACTTTTCTTAAACATGTAATTAAGAGTTATTAGAAGAATAGGTTGGGCCTTGTACTTCTGATTACATAGGCCCATTTTAATTATCGTTAAATAAGTGCATTGAAGCAACACTTCCTTTTTCTTTAATTTTTTTAGGCAGATTATCACATTTCCGGTAAAAGGAGCTTTTGGAGAAAAAAAAATAGGAATTCACCTCTTAGAGTCTCTCTTCTCTGCTTTTCTTTTCTTCTTGACTCTTAATTTTCATCTTCTCACTTTCTCTTCACGAATTTGGATGTTACAACAATTAAATTCAGTCTTTCATTATGCCAATTTCCAATTCTCCAACAACGTTAGTGGTTCAATTTACATTTCTACTCTATGAATTTGATTCTGTTCTTACTTGTTCTAGTTTTCTTCTTACGTTTATGCAATTGTCCATTCTTCCTCTCCACGAATTTGGATGTCACAACAATTAAATTCAGTCTTTGATTATGCCAATTTC
The DNA here is from genome assembly GCA_026586105.1 of Hylodesmum podocarpum. Taxonomy (NCBI): domain Eukaryota; kingdom Viridiplantae; phylum Streptophyta; class Magnoliopsida; order Fabales; family Fabaceae; genus Hylodesmum; species Hylodesmum podocarpum. Next base: position 732,263 of record JALJEV010000118.1, on the reverse strand, counting down.
CAATTCTCCAACAACGTTAGTGGTTTAATTTATATTTCTGCTCTATGAATTTGATTATGTTCTTACTTGTTCTAGTTTTCTTCTTACGTTTTATGCAATTGTCCATTCTTCCTCTTCTGATTTTATTTTCTACTTAATTTTCTACTCCAATTTACATACTCTGTTTTATTTTTAATTTCTACTTCTGTCTTTAGTTTTTTGTTTTGTTTTATATTTTCTACTCTATTCATCATTTTATTAAATTGTTTGATGAAAATCCCCCTTCTAATTGTGAGCAATTTCGAATTAAATGTATGCATGTTGTTAGATCAAGGATGATTAACGTCTGAAGATTTTGATTAATTACAAGACAGACGAAACCAAGCTACCCAAGACTTGCTAAGACGAAACCAGCACAGACGAAACATGACCCTTCAAAAGTGAAGTTCTGCGTCTGTCCAAAAGCCAAGCCATAAGACGATACATGCACAGACGGAAGAAGACTACTCAAGCTAAAAGCCCTTCGTCTGTCCAAAGAAGTGAAGTCTTAAGACGATAGGATGAGACGAAACAACAACAACTGAAGATTGAAGAAATACATCGTCTGTTCAAAAGTGAAGTCAAGTTGAGTCATTCGCGCCAAAATTTCAAATCTGAAGAAGTACTCATGAGAAGCATCCAAGATCAGTATAGGGATTCCAGCTTACACACCAAAGTCAAAAAGGTCTTCACCTTTTGTCACATCTCTGTACAAGTCAGAAAAAGTACTGTGCACAATCTAGTCCGCTATATCTGCTGCGACTCTTCATCAATCAATCAAGTACGATTCTTGGCATTGGGACTGTTGGTAAGACACCCAATACACTTATCCAGAACGTATCATATGTTAAAGGCCTTAACTTCAATCTACTTAGCATAAGTCAATTTTGTGATAGTGGATATGAAGTAGCTTTTAACTCTGATGAGTGTATAGTCAGAAACAAAGATAAATTTATTCTCTTTATTGGGAAAAGAAAGAATAACCTTTATGAGGTTTGTCTTTCTGACCTGAGTGATCAGAATGTAACATGTTTGATTTCAGCAGACGATGAACGAGATATTTGGCACAAAAAGCTTGGACATTTAAGTCTTAAGTATATTTCAAAAATTTCTAAAAAGGATCTCGTAAAAGGTTTGCCAAAAATATCTTGGAAAACCAATCGTCTGTGTGAATCTTGTCAGCATGGGAAACAACTCAAAGCTTCTTTCAAATCAAAAAATGTTGTTTCCACGACAAGACCGCTAGAACTATTACACATTGATCTCTTTGGACCCACTCAGACTGAAAGTCTTGGAGGGAAGAGATATGGACTTGTCATTGTAGATGACTATACTAGATTCACATGGGTATACTTCCTAGCCCATAAACATGAGTCATTCAAGGTTTTTGAAATATTCTATAAACGTGTTCAAAAAGAAAAAGGAATATGTATTGCGTCTGTAAAGAGTGATCATGGAACAGAATTTGAAAATTCTGAGTTCAAAGCCTTTTGTTTTGAAAATGGTATATTTCACAATTTTTCGTCTCCAAGAACTCCTCAACAAAATGGAGTTGTGGAAAGGAAAAATCGTACTTTACAAGAAATGGCTAGAACAATGTTGCATGAAAGCTCTCTCCCTAAATATTATTGGGCAGAAGCAGTTAATACTTCCTGTTATATTCAAAACAGAATATTGATAAGACCAATATTGAATAAGACTCCATATGAACTATGGAAAGAAAGAAGACCCAACATTTCTTATTTCTATCCTTTTGGATGCGAATGCTTTATCTTAAACACCAAAGATCAACTTGGCAAGTTTGATTCAAAGGTGGTAAAAGGAATCTTTCTTGGATATTCCAACACATCTAAGGCCTATAGAGTTTTTAACTCTAAGACGCAAGTTGTAGAGGAATCAATTCATGTAAAGTTACAATATAACTCAAAGGCTGATAAAGAAATATCAGACCTAGAAAACTTGTTTGATAATTTGCAGATTAACCCTTCTGGTCAAAATAATAAACAAGGGTCAAACGAAACAAGAGCAGACGATAGAAGCACAGACGAACCCTCTTCGTCTGATACTCGTCAACAAAGAGATCAAGCCCCTGCAAGATCATGGAAGTTTGCGTCTAACCACACTGAAGATCTTATCATTGGAGATAGGAATCAAGGTGTTCTAACTAGATCGAAGCTAAAGGAATCGTCTGGATATGCTCTTGTATCAAACATAGAGCCAAAGAATGTTGAAGATGCTTTTCAAGATAACGATTGGATCTTGGCTATGGAAGAAGAACTTAATCAGTTCACAAGGAATGATGAATGGACCCTAGTTGAAAGACCAAAGAACAAAAACATCATTGGGACCAGATGGGTGTTCAGAAACAAGCTTGATGAAGCTGGAAAAGTGGTAAGAAACAAAGCGAGGTTAGTAGCACAAGGGTATAATCAACAAGAAGGTATTGATTTTACAGAAACTTTTGCACCTGTAGCTAGATTAGAAGCAATCAAAATATTACTTGCTTTTGCTGCTCATAAGAATATCATCCTATATCAAATGGATGTAAAAAGTGCTTTTCTAAATGGTTTCATTGAAGAAGAAGTGTATGTAAAACAACCTCCTAGTTTTGAAAGTTTATCTCAACCTGATCATGTTTTCAAACTTAAGAAAGCACTGTATGATCTTAAACAAGCTCCCAGAGCTTGGTATGATAGACTCAGTTCTTTTCTTCTTGAAAATGGTTTCTCAAGAGGAAAGGTTGATACAACTCTCTTCAAGAAAAGCGTTTCAAAAGACTTTATTATAGTCCAAATTTATGTAGACGATATAGTCTTTGGAGCTACTAATGATTCTCTGTGCAAGGATTTTTAAAAGCTAATGCAGGATGAGTTTGAAATGAGCATGATGGGATAATTGAAGTTCTTTCTAGGACTTCAAATCAAGCAGACGAAAGAAGGAATCTACATCCATCAACAGAAATACACAAAGGAACTTATCAAGAAGTTCAAGATGGAAAATGCCAAGCCTATGAAGACCCCAATGCATTCGTCTGGAGCAAATCTCAACAAGGATGAGTCAGGTAAGTCTGTTGATCAGACGGTATACAGAGGTATGATTGGCTTACTCTTTTATTTAACTGCGAGCAGACCTGACATTATGTTTAGTGTCTGTCTATGTGCTAGATTTCAATCTGACCCTAAAGAATCTCACTTACAAGCTGTAAAGAGAATTCTTAGATATCTTGTTGGAACAACTAATCTCTTTTTATTTTATAAGAAAAATAGTGATTTCAGTTTAAGAGGCTTTTGTGATGCGGATTATGCTGGAGACAAAGTAGAGAGAAAAAGCACAAGTGGCGGATGCCAATTTCTTGGATCATCACTAATATCTTGATCAAGCAAGAAACAAAACTTCATTGCACTCTCAACAACCGAAGCAGAGTATATTGTTGCGGCAGGGTGTTGTTCACAATTATTGTGGATAAAACATCAACTTGAAGATTACTCCAAGTTTGAAAATCATATACCAGTATTTTGTGATAATACAAGTGCAATTAATCTTTAGCAAAAATCCCATTCAACATTCGAAAGTTAAACACATTGAAATCCGTTTTCATTTTATAAGAGACTACGTCCAAAAAGGTATTTTCAATATACAGTTTGTGCAAACTGATTTTCAATGGGCAGATATATTTACTAAAGCATTAGACGAAACACGTTTCAATTTCATTAAGGAAAATCTTGGAATTGTTTCTTTAAATGATTGAAAATTGTTCCGTCTGAGCTATTTGTTAAATTTGTTCCGTCTGTACATTATTTCGTGTTAAGACGAAACATTGCGTTTGATCAAGTTGAATAGTTACTGTGGTAAAATTTAACGACGTACGCAATCATATCGTTTTTACAAGTTTATCTCAAGTGTGCAGGGACAAATTAAAAGAAGCAATAAATGTGTCTGTCATTTATTGCACTATTCTAGGACATTGATAGGCATGCGCCGTGAATTACAGAGGTCAAATCAATCATTGAAAAGACAATGATGTGGACACGTCAAATCAGGGGCAGTTTTCGAAATCTCTTTCGTCTGATGAATCACAACCGTTTTTATCTATGCCTATAAATACTCTTGAAAGTTCACTCTTTTACTCTTTACCGCAATTTGCAATCCTTTGAACTTTCCAAACCTAATACTCACTAAGTTCTTATTCTCTCTTTTTCAAATATCAACAATGGCCGCCAAGAACACCAAAGCTACCAAAGCTGTTGAAGCCACTTTCTTTGCTCAAGACCTGTTCTTGCCCAGCAAGTGGATCTCAAGAGAGACTATAGAGAGCGTATCTGACAGAGTCGCCAAGCTTCTAACTCACACTGGCTGGATGGAGTTTGCTGAGTTAAGATGGGAACGGCTAATGGAGGCTTACGCCGAATTTTGGAGCGATGCTAAGGAATTCAAAGATGGTATTGTCGGTACTATCGACAATAAGGAGTACATCATCACCATCGACGCCATTACTGAAGCCGGCAACTGTAAGGCCGAAGGGCGTTTCTATAGTCAAGATTGGTGCCAAGCTAAAGGATCAGACGATATCCCCTAGTGAAGATGAAGGGGTCAACATATCGTCTGAAGGTGTTCCGTCTGTGAAAATTCTCACAGACGAAGAAAAGCAGAAGAAAGCAGCAGAGGAAAAAGCAAGAGCCAGAAAGATTGCTCTTGAAAAGGCTGCAAAAGGCAAGGAGAAGATGAAGCAAAAACTTGCGTCTATTGTAGTTGGTGAGACAGATGAAGAAAGAGCGCTGAAAGAGGCCAAAAGGGTCTCCATATTGCTTCATGCTGAGAGAGAAAGGATCTTTCTCGATAGCGTTCGTGGTATTGGATCGTCTGAGGCTGCATCTGCTCCAGCAAACTCAGAGGGCATGAACAGTGAAGAAACGACCCAGATCCAGAAGGACAATGCCCAGCTTGCGGAGGAGTTGGAAACAATGCTAAGTGAGGAAGTTTCCACAATGGAAGTCTCTCCATCAACATCACTCCAAGACGAACATAGGGCAACCCTTATTGTTGCGTCTCCGCTGAACGCATTCCTTGCATAGACGCTACCTGCTGCGTCTGAGGAAGCATCTCACCACCAGACGAAGGAGATTCTGTCTAAAGACTATGTGCTTATTGAAGAAGTTGATTCTTCGTCTGATGAAGAACAACTTGAAGTTATCAAGGTGGATGCTACATGGGGGAGATCACATGCTGAGGTGATCAATCCAGAAGACTTACCCCCAAAGCACAAGGTGGACTATTCGTTTCTAAACGAATTAGTCATGAGGAGCTTCGTTGAGAGCACCTGTGCTGAGAAACCGGTCAAACCTGACTGGATCATTGTAGAGAAGATTGAAGAATTCTCCACTAAAGCTGAATTGTCTGAGTCTGCTACAAAAGACATCTTAGCAGACGATGAAGACCTGTACATAAGGGATACTCCTTACATAGAGTTGAAGAACCCATACCAATACAGAGGGAAGAGGGGTTTTCAACTAGGGAGATTTGTAAAATCCCATTCTATACAATAAACCCTTGAAGCCGGTGAATTTCAATGAAAACACCATCTACACCCCAGAGGAGCAACGCAATTGGTTGAAGCGTCTGCCCTGGGACACACTGGCCAACCTAGACATCAAGGGCTTAGAAAACATACAAGCATACAAGGATCATCTTGCTGCGTCTGTGATTGAAGGACCAGCACTTGGCTATGAACCTCACATCCCACACAAAGAAAACACAAAGTGGAAGGTTCGGTATGAGATAAATGCGCCTGTATTCCATCATTGTAGATATGGAGACGCAAACTCTACCAACTATGAGCCGAAAGATTGCACACATTTGCATCTCGACGCCATAGATTGCCATGATCCAATGCCTTTCACAATTCCACTCAATAAAACAGAGTATGTCGGTCTAGGACACTCTCTAGGAATTGTGCTCCCATGGACGAGACCCCATTGCTCCGGGATCAACCCTCGTTACTCCATCCTCCTCAACGAATATGAAGATCCTGAGGAGTTCGCTCACGCCCTACCGGAAGACTACAACTTGACCTTCAAGTTGATAGCTGGTGCCTATAGAAGGGAAGCCAAGGAAAGAGAAGTTTCCTTCTATCACATTGATCGTCAAGCTAAGAAGGATAAGAGATATTGCCCCTTCATGGTGGGTTCACAGTTCTCTTCGCTGGTGTTAGACGAAACTAAGTACACAATCGTCTTAGACCGAAAACGACCATGCTTGGTCAAGTTTTTGGCTAAGGGTAAAGAAAAGAAAGTACCGTCTGTCCCTAGAACCTTCAAATTTGCAAGGCACATCCCCAAGCTTCTTCTGTCTGCTGCTTATGCGCACCTCAAGGAAATACAATCTCAAGCCTCAAGCCCTATCAATCCAAAGATACAAAGGATGATAGAAGATCATGAAGCCACATCCAAGTTTTGTTCTGGAACCTCCTTTGATGAGGATTCCTCCGTCTGTGGCAGGGTGTTTCTTGGTGGAGCTTTCGCTTATACACTTCCTTCTGAGGAACATCCGGATCTTGAAGTCTCTGTTCCAACAAAGAACTACACATGGTAATGGGAACGGAACTTCACAGCTTACCTCTTTCTTCCACTGTTCACACTGCGTCTGAAGAAGACTCCATCAGTGCTCATTATTGATGACACTGTACCTATAGTGGAAGAACCTCAAACACCACAAGTGCAAGTTGATGATGTGGTGGAGGTTGTTGAGGCAGTTGAGGTTGCTGAGGCTGATATTAAAGAAGCTGAGGAGTATAAGACTCTGAAGCGTAAGTATGATGCCTTGGAAGAGGATTGCGTGCACTTGAAGGAAAAGAACAGAGAACTTGAAGAAAATCAAGCTTCTCTATCGTCTGAAGTGCAGCAATTGAAGGACATTGTGATGACACTGCTTAACAAGAAGCCAAAGCCTTCTTCGTGATCATGTTTTGATGATTCACAGCCCAAGGGGGAGAAAAAGAGAAAAGAGTTATCCCAAGGGAAAGGAGAAAGGTATAAGGGGAAAGCATTGTCTGAGGGGGAGCGACCAAGAGCAAGCAAGCAAGGAGCATCGTCTGAGGGGGAGTCTTAAACAATAAGGGAGCCATGTATTATACTTGTATCAATGTATTTTTTTTATTTATTCTTTTTAGTATAGAAAATACATTGTAATTCTTTATTAGTTTTCTGTCTATACCAGTGTAATAATGTACAAAGATTACATCGCATTGATTTAACAATCTTTTATAAAGAGGTATTATTCAGAAAACATCGTCTTGATGTCAATCTGGCTTTTTGAGACTGTTTTGTTTGTTTAACCATGTCTTGTGCAGATTTTCTTGGTATGGTCTGTAATCATCAAAAAGGGGGAGATTGTTAGATCAAGGATGATTAACGTCTCAAGATTTTGATTAATTACAAGACGGACGAAACCAAGCTACCCAAGACTTGCTAAGACGAAACCAGCACAGACGAAACATGACCCTTCAAAAGTGAAGTTCTGCGTCTGTCCAAAAGCCAAGCCATAAGACGATACATGCACAGACGGACGAAGACTACTCAAGCTAAAAGCCCTTCGTCTGTCCAAAGAAGTGAAGTCTTAAGACGATAGGATGAGACGAAACAACAACAACTGAAGACTGAGGAAATACATCGTCTGTTCAAAAGTGAAGTCAAGTTGAGTCATTCGCGCCAAAATTTCAAATCTGAAGAAGTACTCATGAGAAGCATCCAAGATCAGTATAGGGATTCCAGCTTACACACCAAAGTCAAAAAGGTCTTCACCTTTTGTCACATTTCTGTACAAGTCGAAAAAATCGTGCACAATCTAGTCCGCTATATCTGCTGCGACTCTTCATCAATCAATCAAGTACGATTGACAAACTTTTGGAAAGCTCTCAAGAAGATTTCTCAACGACTCTCAACGACATTCAAATGAGTCTAACGGCTATTTGAAGAAGATGCCTATAAAAGGACTTCACAACATCAAGAATCAATTGGCGAATACGCTTCTCTTATCCCATCTTCTGAGAATTCGCTCAATTCTGTACTAAGAACTTTATTGTAAAACCCTCTCTGCGAAGAGGAAAATCTTTGTTTTCAAACATCTTTTCAAATCCACTTGTGTGGTACTTTAGCCTGAGGAGGCTGTGTTTCAAAGAATACCTTTTGTATTAGCCTGTGGAGGCTGGGTTCAAAGAATACCTTGGTTGTTTAGCCCGAGAAGGCTGGGAGCAAAGAATATCTTGTAATAGCCAGAAGTGGCTGGGTTCAAACAATACTTGTAAACCTTTTCACGGTTTGTAGTGAAAACTCAGTTGTTGCTGGGTAACTGGACGTAGTCTTGAATAGACGAACCAGTATAAAAATACTTGTGTTTATTTGTTTCGTCTGATTGACTAACTGGGGATAATCATAATCTAACCTTTGTTTATTAAAATCAGTCTTTCAATATAAACGTTGTTTCGTCTGAACCGTTTTGAAACCCACAGACGAAAGGGATAAAATTTTTTAATTAACACAATTCAACCCCCCTTCTTGTGTTTATCTTTTACACATGTCTTCAGAGAAAATGACCTAAGTTGAATCCTTCTGTATTACAAATTTAATTGGGGATAAATCTAATTTTTGATACTCACTTGACAATGTTTTTCAAAATGGCGTTGTTGTCGGGGACATACGTCATTTGATTTGGAATTATCATTTTTCATGTATATAAATTGTTTGTGAAAATTACAATTGTATAGACTAACCATAAATCCATGTAATAGTTGTTGTTTCTACTTTTAAAAAATAGAAATAAAATAAAAAATAAAAATAAAAATGGAGGACTAGCAGAGATATTCTGTTCTTGTTGTATTTTGTTTTCTTCTTCTTCTTCTTCTTTTTCTTTGCAAGATCATTTTGTTCAGTTGACAAAAGTATGTCGGATTGAGCTAAAAATATACTAAACTATGTAGAAAATTCATACATCTATATATCATAATTATAGGGTACCTACCGTACACGAGGTCCTTTTTGCCAAATTCCTTTTAGGCCATTTTTCTATTTTTTTTCTTTTTCAATTATTTTCTATTTTCATCAGTTTTAAAATTTTTGAAAAAAATTACAGAAATTAGGAAATATGATATGAAATGATGTTCTGGTGTTGAAATATCATTTTAAAAAAATTCATTTAGAAGGTTTTGACATGTTATAAGCTTTACTAGTATAGGTATTGACTTTTTTTGTAGCGTTTTGCATAGATTTTAATTTTTTCTAGATATCATTGTTGTTAGTCTATTCTAAATTTGTGTAGTATATGACCATATCTAATTTAAATGATTTACTGAATTGTGATCTTGAAATTGAAAGAACAGTACATTGGCCGAGAAATAGGAATAGGAATAGGAATATGAATAAGAACCAACATTTTCATTGTGATCCTGAATTGTTCACTAAGATTGAAGTATGAATTGTTTTCAATGAATTGTTCAGGAATATAGAAGAAACAAATTTAGAAAATTCAAAACATTCAATATGTCTGATACCAAAATAGTATTTTGAGGGGAGTTTCATAATAATAAAATAAAAATATCTGAAATTACCTAAAAGAAAAAGAATTACAATATTAACACGTGCAAAATAATAAAACTTGCGGCAAGTTTTACATTTCAACGTATCACTTGAACTAGGGTGGGCATAAAATGAATTTTTAAAATTTCAATCTTTATCTATTTTACATCTAATTAAATATAAAGTTGATATGGATTTAATCCATATCCATTGAGATAAAAATGATTTAGATATTTTTAAAATTGTTTTCTAAAAGAAAATCCATTTTTTTAAAAATCAGTTTTATGTATTTCGTTTTTAGAGCTACATATAGCAATGTTGTTAGCTAAAGCTCTATTGACATTTTATAAATTTAAAATATCTGTGGAACATATTAAATATTTGTTAATTTATTATTTTTATTAATTGAGAAGCGTTAATTTTTAATCGTTAGGATTTCTGATACCATGCCAACAGATAATATCTTTAAAATAGAATTAGATCCCTGAAATAAATACTATTTAAGTAGCTTAAGATAAATGTTAGGGACCAAAACGTAATCATTTACAAGAAAAAATATTTTTTTAAGAACTACTAAAACATACTTATTTTATAGAGATTAAAAACATTATTTCAAATTTTAGAAAGACAAAAATTTCAGAGATCAAAATCAAAAACTCTATTACGACTAAAAGTTTAAGGATTAATTTTAGCACATTAAAAATTTAAGAATTAATTATGAAAAAATTTAAATTCAATACCCCTATTTATAAAAAGGTAAAAATTTAAAAATATAATAAAGTTTAGCTTAGTAAAAATGAAACTATTAAATGAGTCATTATTAACATAAAATAACTTTCTTTACTTTTTTATTTCTTACTTCACTTTTTTATTTTTATTTTCTTTTGCCATAATATTTTATTACATTTACCTCAATATATTCTTTTTTCAAATATTTTTTTCACCGATATAGGTTCCTATTTTAGTTTCTTTTTTTTTTTTTTTGTTTTTTTTTGCAAAAGTTACGTTCATATTTTCTTTTTGAGTTTTTAGGAAATATCTTAGTTATTTTACGTATTATTGAAGTATCGTATTGAAAAGTAGATTTCATCGGATATCTTCCAAATTAATCCATATCAATCAAAAACTATAGAATGTGGTAAGGATACTAACCACATCTATTAAAATGGTTTTAAAATTGATTTGAACCAGTGTTATTCTAGATAATTTTCAAAATCTAAATCTAGATATTCTGCGCCCCTAACTTGAACTAATCAACCCATATTGAAGCCAAGAACATTTGTAGAGTTGATTGATATTATATAAAAAGAAGCCCACACGTACGTGTTAGTCTGCTTTGTTAAGCTAATCAATCTGTACTGAAGCCAAGGAGGGGAAAGAAATATGCTACTCATTCAAACTAACAAAGTGAACAAAACTGTTTTCAGATGCTGATTTGTCAAAATGTTGCACACAACTTCACAATATTTACAGCGAAGTTTATAACATGTATATTATAGTACTCACAACTCAAGTTTCTGTAAATACCAATCATGAATGTGGTAGATATGTTGTACAAAAATATGCTAATAATCCGGTATATCATACAACTCATCTCGTTATAGACGAAATTCTTTCTTTCAAACAAACAAAGAAGAACGCATATATGCACGACATGCTCATTTCAACTGCCATTATCAATTCACTATGAAAACTTTTCAAGTGTAAAATTACCTCTTAACTACATAATTATGAATATGATGAACCTAAAAGCAAGACAATCAGCAAACAATGTTTTATTTAGCTAAATGTGAAACACTTTATTCAACCATTCAAGATGCCCTGACACTGTAGTCTGCACTGTGCATATTGCTTTCATGTTACATGCTATCTTGTCTGGTACATATTTTTCACATGGTTTTCATTTCATTTTGAATATCAAACAAGAACCAAATCTCATTCACCCTATTGTTATATTCAAAAGGGGAATTGTACTGTGCCACAGTGTAAACAGAAGCATGACCCGCTGTCTGGCTTTTCTCAATTGCAGCAGCCCACTTGGTTCCAGCAATACTAGCCTTCAAGGCTGCAGCTTCCTTCCCAACAGTAGAATCATTCACGAATCCACCGAACTGTCTAACAGCTGCATGCACAGTCTTCCATCTTTGAACATGAAGCCCCTTTGCAGGAGGTGGGTTTGCTTGATTCTCTTTCGGCACATAGAAGCTCACAACAAATGACGACTCACAGAAGGGTCCATCACTTGGTAAAACTTCACTGATCACCGGCGCTGTCATCTCAATTTTCTGCTTGTAGTTGTTCTCACCCTGAATGTAATTAAATAGCCTGAGCAAAACAGAAAGATTAGATTATGTTTGAAATGTAGTTAGAAAACTGTCAAGCATACGTTCCAATGTAAATATAATGGATGAAAGCGAAATGAAGACAAAAGCAAACGTTCTGATACATTGACAAAATTACTTTTGACTCTAACTCTTCTGCAACATGTTTCCATACATATCCTTACTAAAATTTCATTTACTTGTTATTATTTTCTGTGTTAAATATATTTAGTCTAACTTCTTCAGTATTTTGTATTTAGTTCTTAGAAAAAAATTTTGACTATTTTTTATCTGTAAATATTTATTACCTTGATAATTTTAGTCTTTGAATATTTATTTTATCATCGAACATTTGTTACCATGAGAATACAAAACATAACATAACAAATGTTTAGGAATTAAAACCAATCAAAAATTTGTTCTAAGACTAAGACCAGAAGTGTAAAAATAGTTTAGTTACTAGAAACATTATTAACTCTTTTTTCAATAGAAACTACCGGTTAAGATATATGAGAAAGTACTTATCAACTGATTTACTCATTTTCCTTGAGAACAAAAGAGGCTTAATTTGTTATAACTTAACAAAATGCAAAACCCCCTTCGCAGATAAAAGGAGGTTTTAAAATTTTCAATTTTCAACAGAGAATCGACAAGACTCTGAGTCAGATGAGTCAGGTTTTTCTCCTGCAAACGAGGTTTTTCAATTTCCCAAGTTGTACTTGGTGTGGGTTTGAATGACGATAGCATAATTGATTTTTTTGAATAAAGATTGATTTTAAAATGATATGATATGTATTTTAAATTTTTTTATAATAAAATTCAGTGAACCTTTCTGTTTAATTTACAAGCTACTTAAAGTGTTTCAATTTGTAATTCTAAACTTGAGATTGATTTTATATTTTCTCTAATATAAAACTAAAAGTGATAAAATTTATATAAATTAATTTTGAATTCAGAATTAATTATATGACCTGAATCCACACATAAGAAAGGAAATTAAAATTTTGTTAGAGGTATATAAATATACTTAATTTAGTAGTTAGGACAGAGAAGGGAAGGGGATGAACATGGATGGGTTCGAATATTTCTAATGATATAAAATTATCAATTAAGAACTGATATTAGCAGATTAAAAATAAATAAAGAGCGAAAAAGAGAGAAAATGACCTCCTAAAACCAGTTCTGGTGGCTTCAACGAGAGAAATGTCTTGAATAGGAGAGTTTGAAATCCAGACGGGTGAGTTATAGCGACGGATTTCGTAGGCGTTGCCAATTTGTATAACATCATAGCGGGGACACTCTATGCGGTTGCATGTTGGGGGAACTGCTCCGGCAATCTCAAGGGTATTATTGTCTGACTTCACACCAAGACCCAGTAATGAAACTGAGATAAGGAGAAGGCTTAGAACAACTGACACCTCGCATGTCATGGTGGCACCAGCGAGTTGCTCAATGCTAAACAACCCAAAGATAAAATGTCAAGTTATATGGCTATAGAGAAACTCAGTTTAATGTCCACATATATATTATGGACCTCTCTCGTAGCGATAAGAAGAAGCCAAACAAGTTAAAAAAACAAAAAAATATTTTTTTTTTCTTTTTCTATATCCTCAGAAACAGTTTAATTGGATGAAAATAATAGTTGTTTAGTATATTACGTGAAAAAATTATTTTAAAAATTTAACAGATTAAAATGAAATTACGTAAGGCAGTTAGAAACACACATTGGATTTGTGGGAAAATTTGTGTTAATTTTTCATAAAATACCTAGTTAAAGAAGGGGTGAAGAGTTCTAAAAATTTAATCATTGAACTGAATTTTTTAAAAATTTAAAATATTAAAATAAATATTTTGAAATTTAATATACAAAAAATAGTGAAATATAATGAATTAAATGTAATATCAAACCAAATAAAAAATGTTTGAAGTGAGATTTATAAAATGCATAAACAATATTTCTTATAATTTTCTGAGTTAATAAAAGTTAAATTGCATCCGTAGGAACAAATATCATTGCTCCTTTGCTAATTCTATTTTCATTTTCCATTTATTTCTATAATTGTGTTTCTCTTTATGTCTGTTTTAAAATAATTAATTTATTTATATAGTTATTTTAAAAATAAATATTTAAATAAAAAATAAATTAAGTTTATAAAAAATGACGTGATATTTAGACTAAAAGTAAGATAAGGAAAAATGAATGAAATCGAACTATGTGTTTTGAAGTTAGAAATTCTTCACGCCCCGTGCAGCCTTAGGAAGTTTGGTCTCTACTAAATTTCTAATTAAGCCTTATAAGTATCTCAAGACAATAGAGAATAAAACTAGAAAGAGTGAGAAAGAAACTCTAAAAAACTTGTTTATTTTTATTGCTTGATGATCTACACAAATGAGAGTCCTTCTATTTATAGGAAACTTTTGATACTGGGAATGGTTAGGATTGTGACATTTGTCACCAATTTAAAGGTAAAGAACTTTCTAGATCACTATTCTAGAATAATCTAGTTTTAATCTATTCTAGAATACTCCACACAATTCTATAACATTCTACAAGACTCAAGAGTATTTTACAAAGAACTAGATTTTTCTAGAAGATTAAGAAATTCTCTAAAAAAATCTAGATTATGACATATGTTTTATCTAATATAATGAACCATTCTAATTTCGTATATCACTTTCCCTTCAACACTTTATCTCGAGATTATGATCTTAAGATATAAAACATAATAATGTTCAATCGTGCATATTCTTCTTATGAATTCCTTTTTCATAATATTATCATACTACTAGTGCCACTTAAGTTAACAGGTTCATTATTGTTTAATTATATATATATATATATATACACTAGGAAGGGCAACTATGTAAAATCACTTCCACTTTTCCTAATCTGTAATCTCTGTAATCTATATCATCTTTCTACCTTTTCAAATACTATACGAAACTCTTAATCGATAACATGTAATCTATGTACTTTTGACAATAATGTGTCTTTCTCGCATGTTTTCGTATCCTTCACTATCTTAAAAATCACTTCTTAATTATTTTAAAACATATTATTATTTTATGTTAGGTAAAATATATTTTGATGCTTTTTAAAATTTAAAAAGTTTATTTTTGGTTCATTTAATTTTTTTCTTCTTATTATAACATCTCAAATTTAAAAATATATCACTTTTTATTCTTAAAATATTTAGAGAGTATCTTTTAAACTTTTATATATAGTATCCAGGAAAATAATCACTTTGAAAACAAAAGGCGACACATCTTCAATATAAAAGAACTAAATTAAAACAAGATAACATTTTTAAAGAAATTAAAAACAAACATTTCAAATTTATATGATGCAACGATAAACAAATTTCCTTTCATTTACGTACTTGTATGATTTTACACAATTTTATTACCAATTATTATGAATGTTAACAAATATATGGGTTAAAGTTTTAAATAGACCCATTTGGTTAAGTATGGATGGAAATAGGTCTAGTTTTAAACTAGTTACGTAAACGATATTGTTTGGGTCAATTTGTTAGGTTTGTCTATGATTTTATAAAAATGAAGTTATCATAAAACACAACGACTTCAACAAAATAAAACTATGTGTCAACTAGTGAATGGGAATGATTTAAGTCCCACTAAAGTCAGTACACGGTCTGACAAGTTTGTTAGATTCGTCATAGGTCCTAACAACTCCAGCTGAAGTGGAGCCGCATGTCATAGCCTGAGTGGCTCTAGGTGACGATTTTATTTTTACTGAGGGTACCATTATATAAAGGGGCGAGTATAAATTTGTTTACTTCCCTTGTTCCCTCTTTACTCGAATTTCTCTAAATTTATCCCTCAATTTTGCTGTTGAATACCTATAAAATGGCATCATCCTTATTGAGTGGTATAAGAATTGAGTCCAGTCCCATTGAAGATGGGGCTTTGTGACTTCAAAAATCACATATCTTAAAGCATATGTGGAACACGGGAGAGAAAAGGAGATTGTAGTTGAGATAGGCTATTCCCAGGTATATGGGAGAACATATCATTCTTGATGCTATTGTTGATCTTCTTCATGAGGCTGACTTTTATTAGGTATGCAAACTTGCATACTTGAAGATACATCATGGGCTACTAAATGCATTTATTGAGCGGTCGAGGACGGAGACACACACCTTCCATAAGCGTTGTGTGGAGGTTACTATTACTGTTCAATATCTTGGTTGATTTACCTGTTAAAGTAAACCTTTGATTAGTGATACACACGGTCTTTGGGTGAACCTTGTTGATGCACTGTTAAACGTTACGCCAACACCACAAGATGTAAAAGGGTTGATGGTTAAGTAGAGTTGGCTAGCCAATACTTTTGGTGACATTACACATTTTCTAGTGGATGTCGAGGAATTGCAACGATACACAAGTGCATGAATTTTACATATCATTGGTGGCGGTGTTCGTTGATAAAAACGGTTCTTGAGTATCGATGAAATGGTTGTACTTCTTGGTCGATCTAAAGGAAACAAAATTTTATGCTTGTGGGGTAATACCCTCAAAATTAATTTTTGTAAATAACTACGTATATTAAAAATGTAGTTAAAACGTTTACTAAAATTTCCGTAAAAACGTGCATATTAAGTAAACATTGTTATACTTTGATTAAGTGAAAAATGTAATTCAAAAAAGTTTGTCGTCATATAGCAATACTGTTACGCAATTTCAAAAAATTATGGTTATGTTTCTAAATAAAAATGTAATAGAAAAATTTCTTTGTTGTTTGACATTTTTATTACTATTTGATGTTTCAAACGTTATTTGATGTTTCCGATTTACTATAAATTCACTGTTTGAATTATATTATTATCCCTAGACAATTTTATTCTATATTTAGTATGAGAAAATTATTCAGAATTGATACGTAAAAATTATATATTAATACACAGAAAAATTTACTAATTCTAAAAATACATGTTTTTCAGAAAATTTTAATTATTTTCTGGACAACGTTTGTACATGCAGTACAATTTGAAAAAATTAAAACATCAAGGAAATCAAAGGAAATATGGCTCATAATATATAGAATTAGGGTTAGGATAAATAAATACACTGGTTGGAATAAAACACTGTGTAACAAATTTTCTGTAAATTAAATACATAAAACGTTTTTGAAATTTATGTAGAATAATTTATGAATCATAAAATTAGGAAAAAATAATTTTTAGAATCCTTATAATTTTGTCATAATATTTGAAGGATGAAATTAGAATCATAAAATTTAGAAGAGAAATTAGGGTTTTAAATCATTATAAAACCTTAAAATTAAGTAACTTCTAAATTGTTATTGTGTGAATTTATGCATAATTTGTGATCCTTGATTATAAAACAATTAAAGCAGCATGAAAAGAATAAAATAAAGAGGCAAGTATTTCTTAGAAAGAAAGTCACGACAATTTGACGAATTTTGGAACCAAAATATAAAAAAATTAAAAAGTTTAGTAACGGTGAGCCACCTTCGTCATTTTGTGAAAATTTGGCACATGGAATCTCTTAGCCATCATACTTCACGTCATGACTGGTGCAAGTAAGGAAGAAAAATCTAAATTGGCAACTAGAACGGAATAATCAAAGTCAAGATTCAAAGCAAAGTAACAAATGACTTTTTAAAAGTAACTAATGGTCAAAGTAACCAAACTAGCCTAACTACTTAGTTACATGGAATTGTTTAATGATTTTTTTCACCTATAAATACAGCCAAGTGTGGACAACTTTTACACACTCTTAAACCGTAGCACACTTTGATGTAGGTGCTCCATGGAAGGTTCTCCAATGAAGCTCCAAGGTTTGCCCCGATCTAGTCTTCAACAATGCCCACGGTAGAAACCAAGAAGAAGCTCTCGGTCAAGGAATGTTTAGGGTGTTTTGGAATTAAGAATGGAAAGGAAAAATGTGGAGAAGA
Source organism: Hylodesmum podocarpum (assembly GCA_026586105.1). Taxonomy (NCBI): domain Eukaryota; kingdom Viridiplantae; phylum Streptophyta; class Magnoliopsida; order Fabales; family Fabaceae; genus Hylodesmum; species Hylodesmum podocarpum. The sequence continues at coordinate 714,417 of JALJEV010000118.1, read as the reverse complement.
AAGGGATGGTGGTGGCGCCAAGGTTGGTAACCTCTAAGCCTAGGAGGAACCGCCACAATGGGTGTAGAGAACCATTGATAAGATTCAAAGAAAATTCCCTAAGGGAACTAGAGAAGAATTCTCTCTCAAAGCCAAAGTTTCATTCATTCATTCATCAAATTGCCAAAAGATCCATACATTGGTTCGGCCATGGTATTTATAGGGAACCAAGCTTGGCCTCCAAGTAAGCCTAACCACGGTTTAGGAGCCACTAACCAAGGTTAGGGCTGCACCAATTCGTGGGCTTCCTTACAAGCCAAGTAACCATGTGGGTTACTTGGTAGTTAAGGAAGCACATGGCTTCACATGGCCTTCACATGGGTGCACATGGGTTTGTCTCCGCTTGTGGCCCATGTGATTAGCCATGTCATCAATCCTAATCACTTCCTAATCAAGGGTGGAGATCTTTGATTAAGTGTTGGCATGGATCCAATGCTTAATCAAGGAACTCTTTCCTAATTAGCAACTGTCTCAAGGCTTCACACAAGTTTTTGAACCGAAAATGATTTTAGCCGCTTTTTGAAAACCTTGTGTGGCCTTGATTAGGAAAGCATGGCATGTGTAGGTGTTTATGGAAACCGCGGGCTTGGCCCTAAGAACCCATGGGCTTAGCCTAAGTCTTACCCTAGAGCTATTACAACATAGGACTTAATCATGTTCAAAAGCATTTACAAGTAGGTTACAAGTGATAAGTCCTATACTAGCTTCATGGTCTTGGAGTCTTCCCACTTCCTCCTCTAGCCTCCTTTGCATGCTTCTAGTAACTCTTCTAGATGTTCCTACATCATACTTGCATAAAATCACCAAAATTTCCTTCGTTTTCACTTTGCAAAACCGTGAACTCTTTTGGCACAATTTCAAAAAATTTCCAAAATATCTTCACCTTTCAACTTAGCTTTCTTCATGTGGTCTTAAGAGGATAGGGATACCAAGCTATTTCAACCTTTAAAAGATTTCTCAAAGCATTCGCAAGAGTAATCAAGACAAATTAAAGTAAGGGAAGTTTCCCAATTCTTTAAGTTTTCAAGTTTCTAAATGTTCTAACTTACTAAACTTTATAAAATTGTGTGTTCTTAAGCTTCTAAACTCTTTTCTGTTTTAATCTTTTTATGACATTGAATTCTTGAAATTTATAAGTCTTATAGAGGTCTTGAAGTATTAAGAACATCAAGAGCTATTACTAAAATTCTCCAATTTTATAAAGATTTCTAACGTTTTTAAAGAGTAATTGGAAAACTTGTTGATAAAAGATGTTTAACATGGTTTCAAGGTGTTTTGACACTAAAAACCATTCGGCCAAGCTATATTAAATACTAAAACAAAATGGGCAGCAACAAAAATTAATAAAACAATGACTCAATAATTAAAACGTTAAAATTCTATGTTTACAACGATTAATTTTCCTATGCTTTGAACTTGAATGTCCTGTGCTGTAAACTTGGATGACGATTTGGATTGTGTTTGTTTACCTTTGCTTTGAACTCGGATGACCTATTTTATGGACTTGGATGATGATTGAGATTGTGATTAATTACCTATGCTTTGCACTTTGAGAACTTGTGTTGTGAACTTTGATGGTTTGGATTATAAATTGTTAATCCATAACATAAAATAAAATAAAAGGTTGGACCTGTAATACTAATGAGTTGGTGCTTTTTTTAATTGATATTTTTGAGAAAGGGAGATAAGATTTTATTCTGTTAAGTCAAGATGATTAAGACCTTAGATTTTGATAATTATATAACAGATGGTTCAAGTATCAGACTGAAGCATCATGAACCTAAGACGGATGAAACAAGTACAAATGAAGATATGTCTCTCAAAGTCAACATTTTGGAAAGTCATCGTCTACTACTTGACAGACTGAACTATGCCTCAAGACGAAGTTTATGAAGAATGAATGGAGGACCATCCCCATCACCATCGGAGGCTCAAGCATCACAACAAGGAAGAAGGATTATAAAGTCCATGCTCAAGAAGATACAAGAGCAAATTCAAGAAGAGTTGACTAGAGGTTAAAGTCAACAGCCAACTCAAAGTCAACTGTTGACCACAAGTCAAAGTCAACAGTCAACTCTTGAAGACTTTACTCTTAATTTTAAACCTTGTAATTTTCTTCAAGTTTTGTAATGGTTTTCCTTAGGCAATTAAGTAGGAATTGACCATAACATGGAACATGTACCTCACAGCCTAGTTGACTCATTTTGGACCAATTTTGGCAAGACAATTGGGAGAGAGTGGCACACACTCTCCTTGAGAGAGAGTGGAGAGAGTTTGGATGCAAAGTAGTGGAAATTCCACTAACTCTAATTCAAGCTTAACCATTTGATTTGATCCAAATCAAATGTCCAAGCTTGAATCCGTCCAAGGCTAAGCAAGCATGAATCATGTTGGATTCTTAATCATTGATAAAAATTTTCGTCAAAGGGTTGACAATTCATAATTGAGTCACATGTTTCACACCACTCAAGAGTGAATTTCAACCCCATGATCCAAGATTTAATCAAGAGGCTAAGAATGAAACTTGATGTCACATGTCTCATGCTTCCTCTAGCTAGCACCGTAGCCATTGATTGATTTGCTCATCCAATGGCCAATGCTTGAATCGTGTAAGGTGCCTAAGTGAAGGCTTTCCACACGTTGATCAAGCATTGATCCAATGGATAGCATGCCATCTGAATTTGCCTTGGTAGTTTTAGTATAATTAGGTGCATTTTCATTTTGTAAAGGGTCTTTTGATCATTTAAGAAATTGAATATAGCTTGAGCTATTCTTGAGAGTTCTCTCTTTGGGTTTCTTTTTAGAACCTTAAGTCTTATCAATGGATGCTTATCCTTGTGGCGATTCTTCCTCTTGACTTATTGCTTAGGCATGGCGTCACCATCTTCTTCATCTATTCCATTTTACCATTTCTTCTAAGTCCTTGAGTCTTGAGTCTTTACTTACTTCTGCCATTCACCATCAACCGTGGAGTTCTAATTGGAGAATGAAGATTGGGCCAATTTCAAGCTTCTGACCAAGCAAGCTTGTATCAAGTGGTATCTAGAGCTTGTTCTTCTTCAAGATTGGAACCTCTACCCATTTTGTGTTGTAAGCTTTTCGGTCAACTTGAGTAGTCTTTGTGTTTTTCATTTAATTTTCTTAGTGTGCTTAGGATCCATCATTAGATTTCCTTATTTGTCTAGTAGTTGTGTCAATTTCTTGTTTATTAATTTTTGTTCGGTGAAAGTGCTTAAAATGATCTTGTTTATGCTTTGATCCGATTGATCTATGTGTTTATGTGTTAATTCTGGATTAATCAATTTCACAAACATGTTATATGCGGAGGAAATCAAAGTTATGTGCTAGAAATCCATGCTAGCACTTGGCCTAGTAGTAATTCACTCAAATTTGGACTAGTTCACATGTTAACTTGTGTTATATGCTTGTAATATGTGTTGGTATGATGTCTTGCAGCAAACATGCGTGTAATGCCCTGTTTTAGATGTATGCCCTATTTTGAGTTCATGCCAATTGCTGTTACATGCTATATGCTAAGTGACTTGTGTAAAATTTGAGTTCAAGTAGCCTTAATCTTGCTTATCTTTGTTACTAGTAAATTTTAGTTAATTTGAGTACTTGGAGTTGGTAGTATTTTGCTGTCCAGTAGTGTCATTGAAAAAGAAAAACAAAGGAAAGGCAAGAAAGAAAAGAAAAGAGCCAAAAGATTGAAAGAAATTTCAAGAGAGAAAATTCAAAAGAAGAAACATCAAGACAAGGTTATTTGGAAGAAATTTGAGCAAGAAAAGAAAATTTGAGCAAATTGAGTGAGGATTTTTGGTGCAGTACCGTGATATAAAAGAGCTTAAGAGATTCTCAAAATTGTGATACAAGTTATTTTGGGCAATTTGAAACACGTAAGGTCAAGTACTCATCACTAGAATTGAGCTAGAATTGCTAATAACTTGGAATTTTGAGCTTGAATTGTGCATAGTTCTTGGCAATTTTGTGAACTCCAATTTGTTTGAAAATTTCCAGTATAGTTCTTGTGGCTGTATATGATATGTTACTGTACTTGAATGAATTTTTGACTTCACAAATTTTCTTGTTCAATTAGCTCATTAATTTGGCCCCTAAATTGATCACTAATCAAACTTGAGTTTGTATGCTTGAAAATTTTTGTCTTGATTAAGTGATTGATCCAGCAAGTTTTGTGTTTCTTGTTGTCCTGTAGTGAGCCTCTGTCATATCACTTCAGTTCCTTAATTTGAGTAGCTTATTCACTTCTATTTTGTACCTTTTATTGCTTATCATTCACTTGGAATCCTTGGTTTTGTCATAGAGTTTGTTCCTTTGAAATTCTCAAGTCAAACGGAGAATTGTGCCTCTTTCACAAGGATTTATTCCTAGATAATTGATTGTAGGTTCAATTAGAAACTTAGAGGGAGACTTGAGAGGGAAAACGCAAGAGTGACACATTAGAGAAAAAGCCTCTGAAAAAGTGATACACGAGTGCTACTAGAGTGAGACACTTAGGGAGTGACAAAGATCTTCTATATAATTGTATTTGTTGTCTAAACTTTTCTTGTGCAGCCATGGATACCTCTCTTAGTGTTGGAAATGATCTCTCACCAAGGTCTAAAAGGATGGTGGACATGATGAAGTCCATGATAAATGCTAGCTTGGATGAGAGGTTTGATCAAGAGAGGAGGTTAAAGGAGGAAAGGAAGATAAGGAAGGAATTAGAGAGGAGAATCCTTGGGAAGACTAGTGGCAACCGTGGGGGTCAGCATGGAGGGGGAGTTAGACCTAGGGGAAACCGAGAGAGTGAAGGGAATGAAATACCTAGGAGTAGAAGGGAGAGCTATAGGGGGAGTGGTAGTGAGGAAGGAATTCCTAGAGGAGACTATGACACACCTAGGGAGAGTGATTGGGGGAATAACTATGATGAGGAGGAACCCTTTAGAGCCTATGGGAATACAAGGAGGGGAAGGAGAGATCCTCAACCTAGAAGACCGAATCACACCCTTAGAAGAAACTACGGAGATGATGAGCCTAGAGTGTGGGAAGGAAACAACAAGATTAATCTACCTAAGTTCCTTGGAGATAGTGAGGCCGAGAGTTATCTTGATTGGGTGATGAAGGTAGATCAAGTGTACTCTTGTGATCCCAACTTGAGTGAAGAGAAAAGGCTTAACTTAGCCATATTGGAGTTTGAAGGCTCTGCCTTGGTTTGTTGGAACCAAGTCCTTGTAGATGCCGAGAAGAGAAGGAGACCACACATCACCTCTTGGACTCAATTGAAGGATGCCATGAAGGGGAGGTTTGTGCCCAAATCCTATACAAGAGATCTACATGTGAAGCTCCAAAGATTAACTCAAGGAGGAAGGAGTGTGCAAGAGTACTACAAAGATCTAGAACTAACCTTTATGAGGGCCGGTTGGAAAGAGGAAAAGGAGACCACTATAGCTAGGTTCACTAATGGTTTGAATGGGGAGATCCAAGATATCTTAGAGCTCCAACATTATAGAACCTTGGAGGATGCTATACACAAGGCCGAGAGGATTGAGGGCCAACTTAAGAGGAAGAGCACCTTCAAGAAGTCTTACACACATGGTTCTTCAAGTTGGAAGGATAAGCAAAAGAAGGAGGCAGCATCCAAGACTTTCTACAAGTCTAGCTGAGATGACTCCAAGGGTAAGGAAGTCTCTAAACCTATTTCTAAGCCTTCTAACATTAAATGTTTTAAGTGTTTAGGACATGGACATATAGCTTCACAATGCCCTAACAAGAATGCCATGATGATGAGAGTGGATGGAGAGATCACAAGTGAAGAATTGATGTAGGAACATCTAGAAGAGTTACTAGAAGCATGCAAAGGAAGCTAGAAGAGGAGGTGGGAAGACTCCAAGCACAAGAAGATAGTATAGGACCTAGTACTTGTAGTTTACTTGTAAATTCTTTTGAAACATAACTAAGTCCTATGTTGTAATAGCTTTAGGGAATACTTGGGCTTAAGCCCGTGGGTTTTCATAGGCCCAAGGCCTAAGGCTCCATCTAATCCTACGCATGCCACACTCCTAAGTCAAGCCACACAAGAATTTAAAAATTGAATAAAATCATTTTTTGTTCTAAAAACTTGTGTGAGCTTGAAAACCTTCTTAAACAAGGAGGGAGCCTTTAATTAAGCTTTGGATCCATGCCTAAGCTTAATCAAAGATCTCCACCCTTGATTAAGAAAGGTAGAGGATTGATGACATGGCACATCACATGGTCTTAAGGAGGAGACAAGAAGGAGACAAGGAGGGGACAAGACCATGTGAAGGCCATGTGCTTCCTAACAACCAACTAACCACTTGGGTTACTTGGCTTACAAGGAAGCTCCACGGATTGGTTGAGCCCTAACCGTGATTAGTGGCTCCCAACCGTGGTTAAAGGCTACTTAGCTTGCAAGGCAAGCTAAGATTACTTGGAGCCCAAGCTTTTGCAACCTATAAATACCCTAAGCTTCTCCTTTGTAAAGAACTTTTGATGAATGAAAATAGCTTCTAGCTTTTGAGAGAATTTTCTCTTGTTCCCTTAGGGAAGACCTTGAATCTTATCAATGGCTTCTTCAACCATTGTGGCGGTTCCTCCTAGGCTTATAGGAGTTCTTCTCCTTGGCGCCATCTTCATTCCTTTCTAATCCATTTTCTACTTTGATTTCTTGAACCTAAAACCAAAAACACCTAAACCGAACCATTTCTTCTTTGCTTCTTTGGATTGATGCGTGGTTGAAGGCAAGTGTGGGCAATTTGGAGCTTCCATGGAATCTCTTCCAAGTGTGGCTTCATCAAGTGGTATCTAGAGCAAGGTTACCTTCAACTTTGAATCTTCACACCTGTTAGTTGAGTCTTGTTTTTCTTTTGAGTTCTTCCACCGATTGAATCTTGTGTCTTCTTCTTTGAGTAGCTTATTTGAGTTCCTTGAGTTGTCTCATTAGTAGTTTTGAGTTTGGAGCATATTTTCTTCTTATAGTTACTGCATTAGGCCGTAGCGTCATCTTGATATGTTCCATCATTTTCTTTGAATACATGATTGAATAGCTTGCAAATTTTGACTCCATAATCTTTCATGAATTTTGCTCTTGCAAGTTTTTAATTCATGTATGTCATTAGGATTTTGTTTAGCCGTGTTTTCCACTGTATTGTGAGGCATAATTACTGGTTTTGTACTGCACTTTAATCTTCCACACGCATAGTACATGATTTCTAAGTGCTAGGAACATCTACTAGTATATGCTTGCATGATTTTGAATTTTTAGTAATTTTAGATTGCTATTTGTTTTGAAATTTTGAGTAGACTTTGTAATTGCTATGATAAGCTAGGATTTGAACCTAGAAGAGGCTTTTAGTTCCTTAGAGGTTTCGGTCCAGCCATACAATTACAAAAGAAAAGAATCAAAATCAAAAGAAAGAAAAGAGAAGAGAAAGAAAAACAAGTGAAAAGAAAAACAAGTAGTGAAGAGTAGTGGCTATAAAACAAAAAGCACAATTAGAGAGCCATAGAAAGTGAAAAGAAAAGAGAGAGTACTGCAACATAAGAGCAAAAGAAAGTGAAAAAGAAAAGAGTTACACAAAAGAAACACCATTGGACCTAGGAAAGAGCCTACACATTCTAGTTGAAATTCTAGTTTTGAGCTTCCTAGTGAATTGTGTATCTTTTGGTTCTTTACATGTAATTTTCTTTTTCTCCACTGCACTGCACTTTGCTGGACATATTATTGTACTGAACATAAAGACATTTAATTGAATTTTGCATGAGAAGCATGAGAGCTAGCAAAGTATAGAAACTAGGCAAAATCGGTCTCTAATATTTTGCTGATTTTTCTGAAATCGGTTTCTAATTTCGGTTTCTAAGTGGTTTGAAGTGCTTGCTGTCCAGTTTTGATTACCTCATGATATGCCTCTGTTTTGACATGTTTCCTTGGGCTTTTATATGATATTTTGCTGCCCTATTATGTGCCATTGTCTCATTAAATTTTCTCCACAATTTGAGTAGCCATTCATTTCATTTTGAGCTTTTATTGCTTGTCTCCTTTGGATTCTGTGGTTTTGTCTTAGAGTCTCTTGTCTTTCTTGACCTCTTAAGCCTAGTTAGGTGCTGTTCCTCTTTCATAATGGTATGCTAAGAACCTTGATAATTGATTAGAGGATAATCCCTACTAGAACATAGAGAAAGAGTGGTAAAAGGCAAGAGAGCATCCTCATAAAAAGAGCCTTGATTTGAGTGATACACGAGTGTGAGTGGATACACTTAGAGAGTGTTGAAAGGTTTATTGCTTTCCTTATTTTCTTGTATACTAACTCTTTCTTGCAGCCATGGCAAGTCCATCTAGTGTTGGACAAGACTTGTCACCTAGGACACTAAATATTTTGAACTTGGTGATGGAGAAAATGGATGCTAAATTGAGGGAGAGTGAGGAAAGAATGAGGAGGGAGAACCGAGGGGGAGAAAGATCTTTGAATAATGAGGGGGATAGGAGAGAAAGGATGAGTGGAAATAGGAGAAGACATGACGATGAAGGAGAAAGGAGAAGTAGTAGGGAAAGGGAACCTAAAACCTCCATTGGAAGTGATGAAGGAATTCCTTTTAGAGAACCTTTTCCTAGGAATGAACCTTTTACCATACTAGGAGGAATGGGGGAAGGTATGGCCGAGAAGAGGCAAGAGAAAACCGAGAAGGAAGGAGGACCCATTGGGAGGAGGAAGATAGATTTGATGAGAGGTTTGTGAAGATCACCATACCTAAGTTCAATGGTAGTGGAGGACCCGAAGCATACTTAGATTGGGCCATGAAAGTGGACCAAATTTTCTCAAGCTATCCCTTGTTGAGTGAAGAGAAAAAGCTACACCTAGTGACCCTAGAATTTGAAGACTATGCCATGATTTGGTGGAATCAACAAGATAGGGGCTACGGTTGCATTAGACCAAGAGTGACCACATGGGAAGCCTTGAAGCATGCCTTGAGAGAGCGTTTTGTACCACCCACATACCTAAGGGATCTACACAACAAATTACAAAGATTGTATCAAGGGAATAGAAGTGTTCAAGAATACTTCAAGGACCTTGAAATCACCATGCTAAGAGCACACATAGAGGAGAGTTTGGAGTCTACTTTGGCAAGGTTTGTGAATGGGTTGAACCGAGAAATCCAAGATGTGTTGGAGTTGCAAAGGTACTCCCACATTGAAGAGGCCATACACCTAGCCGAGAGAATTGAGTCACAACTTAAGAGAAGGCAAGCAAAAAGGGTGTCCACGCCAAACACTTCTTCTTGGAAAGGAAAGGAAAACAAGGAACCATCTTCCAAGCCTAAAGGGAGAGATAGCCGAGACTCCACCAAGCCTAAAGAGGTAGTTTCTCAACCTAATCCCTTGAGATCAAGTAACATAAAATGTTTCAAGTGTTTAGGGAAGGGCCACATTGCATCTCAATGTCCTAACAAAAGGACAATGGTCACAAGAGGAGGAGAAACTATAAGTGAATCTTCACAAGGATCTTCAAGTGAAAAGGAAGAAGAAAAGGAAGCATCCATCCATAGTGAAGAAGCCGAAGAGGGTGACTTGCTTATGGTAAGGAGACTCCTTAAATTGAACCTTGCAATTGATGACACACAAAGGGAAAACATTTTCCATACAAGGTGCAAGGTAAAGGGTAATGTATGTTCCTTAATCATTGATGGAGGTTCTTGTACAAATGTTGTAAGTGAGGGTCTTGTAGCTAAACTTGAATTGCCTACTATTACTCATGTTAGACCTTATAAATTACAATGGCTTAGTGAAAATGGTGAAATAAAGGTTAATAGACAATGCATGATAGACTTTTCTATAGGAAAATATGTTGATAGTGTTTTGTGTGATGTAGTTCCAATGGAAGCTACTCATTTACTCCTAGGTAGACCATGGCAATATGATAGAAATGTGATTCATGATGGTCTTGCTAACACTTTCTTGTTTTCTTTTGAAGGTAGAAAAGTTTTACTAAAACCTTTGTCACCAAAGGAGGTATGTGAGGACCAAGTCAAGTTAAGACTTAGGAGGTCCCAAGAGCCAAAGAGTGAAGAGGCCGAGAATTCCAAAGCACCCAAAGCCTTGGCCGAGAAGCAAAGCAAAAAGAAAATTGTTTTGAAAAATGATTCAAGTTGTAATAATAATATTAGTCATAGTAAATGTAAAGAGACATTACTTGTTACATGCAATGAAATAAAAAGGGAATACTTAGCTAGGAAATCTATGTTTTTGTGTATGCCTACTCCTTTAACATTGAGCAATGCTTGTGTAGGTGATGACAAGTCCATAGATGAATTACTTGAGGAATTCCAAGATGTCTTTCCTTTGGATCTTCCCCATGGATTGCCACCTCTTAGGGGTATAGAACATCAAATAGATCTCATTCCGGGTTCCCAATTGCCCAACAAACCCGCCTATAGGAGCTCACCAAGTGAAACCAAGGAGATTGAGAAGCAAGTCCAAGACCTCTTGAAGAAAGGATGGGTCAAAGAAAGCCTCTCTCCTTGTGCATCACCTATCATCTTGGTTCCTAAGAAGGAGGGTACGTGGCGAATGTGTACCGATTGTAGAGCAATAAATAATATCACTATTAGATATAGACATCCAATTCCTAGATTAGATGATCTATTAGATGAATTACATGGATCTACTCTATTTTGCAAAATAGATCTCAAAAGCGTTACCATCAAATTAGAATGAAAGATGGAGATGAATGGAAAACCGCCTTTAAGACTAAATTTGGATTATATGAGTGGCTAGTAATGCCATTTGGATTGTCTAATGCTCCTAGTACATTCATGAGACTCATGAATCATGTGCTAAGGGAGTTCCTAGGTAAATTTGTAGTAGTATATTTTGATGATATTTTAGTATATAGTAGAAGTTTTCAAGAGCATGTAAATAATTTGAAAAGTGTTTTAGAAGTACTTAGGAAAGAAAAATTGTATGCAAATAAGGATAAATGTATCTTTGGGGCCGAAAAAGTTGTATTCCTTGGATTCGTTGTAAGCTCAAAGGGAGTGGAAGTAGATGAAGCCAAGATACAAGCTATCAAGGAATGGCCCACACCAACATGTGTAAAGGAGGTAAGGAGTTTTCATGGCTTAGCTAGTTTCTATAGAAGATTTGTAAAGGACTTTAGCACCATAGCTAGTCCATTGAATGAACTTGTAAAAAAGGACATTAAGTTTTCATGGGGGCCTTCTCAAGAAGAAGCCTTCAAGGTGCTCAAACACAAACTCACACACGCACCCATACTTGCTTTACCAAATTTCTCTTTATCATTTGAACTTGAATGTGATGCGTCAAATGTAGGCATAGGTGCGGTTCTCATGCAAGGAGGGCATCCCATAGCTTATTTTAGTGAAAAACTAAAGGGGGGCACCTTAACTACTCTACCTATGATAAAGAATTATATGCTTTAGTAAGGGCTTTACATGTGTGGCAACACTACTTGCTACCTAAAGAGTTTATAGTCCATACGGACCATGAAGCCCTAAAGCATTTGAGAGGGCAAGGAAAATTGAATAAGAGGCATGCCAAATGGGTAGAATACATAGAACAATTTCCTTACATCATCAAGTATAAAAAGGGGTCTAGTAACATAGTTGCCGACGCTCTAAGTAGAAGGCACACTTTGATAAACATGCTTGAGTGTAAGATGTATGGTTTTGACCATATTAAACCTATGTATGCCTTGGATAAGGATTTCGGTCTTGCATGGGAATCAAGTACCAAAGGTGCATTCAAAGACTATTTTAGGCACAATGGATATCTCTTTAAAGGCCAAGCATTGTGTGTACCTAAATCTTCTTTGAGGGACTTGTTGGTGGTTGAAACTCATGAGGAGGATTGATGGGTCATTTTGGAAGAGATAAGACTTTGGCCATGTTACAAGAGAACTTCTATTGGCCTCATATGAGAGTTCAAGTCGTCAAGCACATCTCTAAATGCATCACTTGTAACAAGGCCAAATCTAAAGTCTCCCTAATGGTCTCTACCAACCCTTCCGATTGCTTCCTCCCCTTGGATGGATATATCCATGGATTTCATCCTTGGCCTTCCCAAATCCAAAAGAGGGATGGATAGTATCTTTGTTGTTGTATGTCGTTTCTCAAAAATGGCTCATTTCATAGCTTGCAAGAAAGTTGATGACGCTTCTCATATTGCAAGACTATTCTTTAAGGAAGTAGTGAGGCTCCATGGAGTACCCAAGACCATTGTGAGTGATAGAGATTCAAAATTTCTTGGACACTTTTGGAGGACCCTTTGGAGTTGTCTTGGAACCAAACTTCTTTTCTCTACAACTTGCCACCCCCAAACGGATGGGCAAACCGAAGTTGTCAATAGAACCTTGGGTCAACTATTGAGAACTTTTGTTGGTGACAAAATAAAGAGTTGGGAAGATTGGCTACCTCATATTGAGTTTGCTTATAATAGGGTTGAACATTCCACTACTAAATTTTCTCCTTTTCAAATTGTTTATGGATTTAACCCACTCACCCCACTTGATCTAGTGGCTTTGCCTATTGAGTTTTCTTGTAATAGGAGCGGTCAAGAGAGGGCTAGAAAGATCCAAGAGCTACACGCTCAAGTAAAGGAGAAAATAGAGAAAAAGAATGAGCAAATAGCAAGAACCTACAACAAACATCACAAAGACATTGAGTTCAAAGTAGGGGATATGGTTTGGCTTCATTTGAGAAAGGAACGGTTTCCTACCTTAAGGAGTTCCAAGCTACTTCCAAGAGGAGATGGACCCTTCAAGATCATAGAAAAATTGGGGGCAAATGCATACAAGCTCGACTTACCAAGTAAGTATGGTGGTAGTAACACTTTCAATATAACCGATCTTTCTTTATGTGATGTAGGTACAAATGATGACCTCAACTTGGGGACAAGTTCAAGCCAAGAAGGAGGGTTTGATGTAGGAACATCTAGAAGAGTTACTAGAAGCATGCAAAGGAAGCTAGAAGAGGAGGTGGGAAGACTCCAAGCACAAGAAGATAGTATAGGACCTAGTACTTGTAGTTTACTTGTAAATTCTTTTGAAACATAACTAAGTCCTATGTTGTAATAGCTTTAGGGAATACTTGGGCTTAAGCCCGTGGGTTTTCATAGGCCCAAGGCCTAAGGCTCCATCTAATCCTACGCATGCCACACTCCTAAGTCAAGCCACACAAGAATTTAAAAATTGAATAAAATCATTTTTTGTTCTAAAAACTTGTGTGAGCTTGAAAACCTTCTTAAACAAGGAGGGAGCCTTTAATTAAGCTTTGGATCCATGCCTAAGCTTAATCAAAGATCTCCACCCTTGATTAAGAAAGGTAGAGGATTGATGACATGGCACATCACATGGTCTTAAGGAGGAGACAAGAAGGAGACAAGGAGGGGACAAGACCATGTGAAGGCCATGTGCTTCCTAACAACCAACTAACCACTTGGGTTACTTGGCTTACAAGGAAGCTCCACGGATTGGTTGAGCCCTAACCGTGATTAGTGGCTCCCAACCGTGGTTAAAGGCTACTTAGCTTGCAAGGCAAGCTAAGATTACTTGGAGCCCAAGCTTTTGCAACCTATAAATACCCTAAGCTTCTCCTTTGTAAAGAACTTTTGATGAATGAAAATAGCTTCTAGCTTTTGAGAGAATTTTCTCTTGTTCCCTTAGGGAAGACCTTGAATCTTATCAATGGCTTCTTCAACCATTGTGGCGGTTCCTCCTAGGCTTATAGGAGTTCTTCTCCTTGGCGCCATCTTCATTCCTTTCTAATCCATTTTCTACTTTGATTTCTTGAACCTAAAACCAAAAACACCTAAACCGAACCATTTCTTCTTTGCTTCTTTGGATTGATGCGTGGTTGAAGGCAAGTGTGGGCAATTTGGAGCTTCCATGGAATCTCTTCCAAGTGTGGCTTCATCAAGAATCCACTCACTCTTCTAGTGAAGAAGAGGAAGCTAGTGCTAGTGAGCATTCAAGCATAGAGCAACCAGAGGATGGAGATCTATTGATGGTTAGAAGGATGCTAGGGAGTGCTTGTGTGGACCTTGATGACACTCAAAGAGAAAACATATTTCACACAAGCTGCACCATCCAAGGCAAGGTATGTTCCCTAATCATTGATAGTGGTAGTTGCACCAATGTTGTAAGCAATAGCTTGTTGATAAACTTGGTCTTAAGACCACTTCACATGCTAAACCTTATAAATTGCAATGGCTAAGTGAGAAAGGTGAATTACTAGTTAACAAACAAGTGTTGATTGCTTTCACTATAGGTAGATATGTTGATGAAGTCTTATGTGATATAGTACCTATTGAAGCATTTTATATCTTGTTAGGTAGGCCATGGCAATATATGATGTAAGCCTTCCATTGAAGTCTTACTTGCTTTGCCCAATCTTCACTTCTCAAGCATAAGCTTCACGGTTTTAATGGAGTAATTTGCGGAATAGAGTCTCAAAGAAGAAGAAAGATATAAAATGGAGTAGAGAAGAAGATGAGGAGCGTCATGCCTAAGCAATAAGCTCTAGGTAGAATCGCCACATGGAGAATACACCATGATAAGACTCAAACAAGGTTTTCTCAAGAAACCTAGAGGATAACTTTCTCTCTCAAAAGCAATGTGCTTCTTTCTAAATTCATCAAAAGTTGTTTACAATTCAGAAAATTACCTACTTATACTAATGAAAATGGTGCCAAGCTTGCTATGGAAGGATCACATGCTAGCCCTTGGATTGGAGTCTAGATCAACGCATGGGAAGCTTAATTGAAGCAAGCACACGGATCAAGACTCTTAACCATAGGATTTGGCTCTAATCTAATGGCCTAAATTCGAATTAGGAAGCATGGAACTTGTGACTCAAGTTTGAATTCTCACCACATGATGGGATCTAGATCATAAGGCCAAAATTCACTCTTGAGAAGCATGACACATGTGACTCAAGTTTGAATCTCTACCACTAGATAAGATCTCATCAAGAAGATGTAATTCACTCTTAAGTGGTTCTTTAAGCATGCTTAATTTCGGATTCAAACTCAACCTTTAGATGGAGATCCAATCCTAAGGCTAGAATTTGAATTGAGTTAGTGGAATTTCCACTAACTTCTCTCCAAAACTCTCTCCACTCTCTCTAAGGAGAGTGTGCGCCACTCTCTCTCAAAATGCACATTAAATCTGTTCCTAAACTATTACAAAGCTAAGGCCAAAATTAAATCCTTAAAACAATTACACAAATTGAAAGGAAACTACTAATAAGGCCTAATACACATAAGCATTCGCTATAAATTCCTGGAAGTATTCCAACGCAAACTTCAAGCTTATTTTCCTACTAGATCCAGTCCGAACTGGGCTTTGGTGTAACACCCCCTCTTATTTACTTACTTATCTTATATTTTAATTAGTAATTTAAAGTGGTTAATGATATAGTAAAAGAGATTTTTAGGACACAATACTTTTATTACATAATATTCAAAGGTCATTACATCTAGGTTACATAACTTTGTCATTTTATTATTCTACATAATTTTCTCTGTACTTACTTATCAAATCTACCCCCAAAACATAACAAAAACATCTTCTCAGCAAGACAATATCAACAATCATTGCAAAACATCCACCTCTTCTTAACCCTGCAAATCTGCTCCCCCGAACGTTGTTCAAGATCATCACAGGTGTTAAAAACACAAAGTGCAAGGGTGAGCTTTCCTTAACCATAATTATAAACAATTGATTGTAGTTCAATAAAAATCTTTTCTTTTATAAATTTAGAAACTTCATCGAAAATATCATTTTTAGAATAATACTTCCATACTTATCCATGATCATCAAAATATCAATAACATAGTAAGGCAATTGACAACCATAAACCAAATCAAACAAACCATCAATCACAATCAATGATTCAGGCATGAATTCCATTCAATCAAACACACAATCACTAATGTATGCTCCTAAGCCTACATGATGCATGCACCTTCACCATGCATTTTCACTCTTCACTCGAAATGCAATGCGGCGCCCTCCACTGAAAATAGCCTGGGGCATCTGATTCTCACTCTCAATCAGACCCACCAGAGGTAGACACTCCGTAATTTGTCGAGTTCCCTCAGTGTCCGGCAGGACCTCCCCCATAACATGTGATCATCATGAGCAGGGCAATTTCCCCACCAAGAGAACCCCCCAGTCCACGGCATTCCACTCACTCAGACGGGAATCCGTGACTTACGGACTTGGTCTACTACTATCCAGTCATCAATGCAACATGTTCTAGGACCTTGAATTGTATAATGACCTTCATCATATTTTAAGTATTGACCTTTCCACCAGGTCATCTTCATCTCACCTCATTCTAAGTATTGCCCATTCACCAAGCAATCTTAGAATACTGCCTCTCCACTAGGCATTTCCAATCGGTCATTAAACAATTCAAGTCCATCTTCATTTCAATGCAACCATGCATGTCACCATTTACTCACATCCAATTCACCAAGTAATTGTATATCAAGCACAAAACAAGTCATACTTTGATGTTTAATCAAACAACCACATTTACCACCATCAATATGTGTTATATTATATTATTCAGTATGTTAATATTCAAAAGAGGTTTCATCAAAAGAGGAAAGATTGAAGTTGTTCATAGAAGTCAAAAGCTTAATATACATAAGAAAGGTTTCCATTTCATTTATTTTTTATAAAGTAGTCATAGTATTCAGAGAAATAGTTGAAAGAGGAAAACAACTTCAAAATAATCATTCAAAGGGTAAAGAAAACACAATCTTAAAGAATTGGAAGGAGTGTAAGAAAGATGAAGAAAAGAAACACCAAGAAACCAAAGAAAGATAATTGAAACACCAAAGAAAGAGAGTGGAAGTACTAAGAAAACAAAGAATAGAAAAAGAAGGATAAGGAAAGATCCCCTTACTGTAAGAAACTAAAGAAAGATAATGAAAGTACCAACAAAACAAAGGATAGAAAAGAAGGATAAGGAAAGGTCCCCTTACTGTAAGAAACTAAAGAAAGATAATGAAAGTACCAACAAAACAAAGGATAGAAAAGAAGGATAAGGAAAGGTCCCCTTACTGTAAGAAACTAAAGAAAGATAATGAAAGTACCAACAAAACAAAGGATAGAAAAGAAGGATAAGGAAAGGTCCCCTTACTGGTTTCTCCTAGCTTCCTATTCTTCCTCTACTTACTGGCTCCTACTTTGGTTGGAGAGATTTCTTCCTAAGGTGGAGAAAGTATAGAAAGGTTTTTTGTAGTGAAGATAGTTTGAGAGAATGTAGGAGTATTCTTTGGGTTATGTCTTCATTTGGCACCCCTAAGCCCTATTTATAGACTTCCCAAGACATTTCTAGAGAATTGGAGATTGATTCTAAAGAAAAAATCTTAGTTTCTATGAAAATATCTTAGATTCCATTAAAATATCTTAAAAGGTAAGAAAATATCTTAGTTTCTAAGAAAATATCTTAGTTTCCATCAAAATATCTTAAAAGGTAAGAAAATATCTTAGTTTCCAATAAAATATCTTAGTTTCCAAGAAAATATCTTAGTTTCCATCAAAATATCTTAAAAGGTAAGAAAATATCTTAAAGAGAATTCTAGAATGGTTGAAAAGTCATTACTTTGATCACTTTCGGTAAAATAGGCATAACTTCTTCCACAAATATCATTTTGGGCTCAGGTTTCTTGCAAATGAAAGAGGATTGACAGAGCTACAAATGTCATGAAGGCCCAAAGAGCCAATTCGGACTGCATCTAGTGTGAAATTAGCCTTGAAAGTGGGCCATGAAACAGTGATGTGAATTTACTATACATTTGACCACTCTCGGTAAAATAGGCACAACTCCCTCCACAGGCCTCCAATTGAGCTCCGGTTTGTTTCTAATTAAAGAAGATTGAAAGATCTAGAAATGTCATGAAGACATCAAGAGCCAGTTTGGACCGCATCTGGGGTGAATATTTCCTTGAAGTGGACACATGCAACCAGTGAAGTGAATTCCAGCGAATTGAACATTTTAAATCATGTAATTGCCATTTTATACAAATGTGGGATATGAGATTCAAAATGCAGACCCTTGGGACTTATTTTGGCAGCTGCAAAGCATATGAGGAACACCCAATTGAAAAATGCATTATTGGAGGCAGCCACAAAACACTCCACAATTCATTCCACAAATTTCTTGAATATTACACTCTCTGTTATAAAAACCTCTCTTAAACTATATTTAAATTTTTGGGATGTTACATTTGGTGTCTCATAGCTTTTGTAGCCCTTGAAGTCTTCTTTAATTTGCCACCAAGAACGCCTCAATTGGACTTGTGTAGCTCGAGTTATGATTGAAATACTGAAACAGGTCAGATGCAAAAATCAACAGCGAATTTTTATTAAGAACAATCAAAAGCCCAATTTACAAATAAAGTGCTTGGAGAGTTTCATTGGGCATTTGGAGATGGTCCTCCATCAAACCCTCATTCTTGTTTTCAACTTGTCCCCAAGTTAACTTGACCTTCACCTAAAATAAAAAGTTCCACCCGGATCAAAGGTTAAACATGGTTCATTAACTTTGTTGTTAGATGATGCAAAATATAAGCAAACTTGTTTCTTATAGTTATGGCATAGGTGGTCCTTTAATTTTTTACACCTACTAAAGTTACTAGTTTGCAAATCATATGAATTAAATTGTTTTCTATCATCAACAACATCAACTAATGAAGTGCACGTAGAAGTTATTTGATCCGTCAAAACATATCCCAAACTCTTTTGTTTAAACCCATAGAGTTGTGGGGTATCCTCCTTCTTGAACTCTTTGATCATCCTAGAAGGAAATTCAACATTATGAAAACTAAATGCATTAGGTACAACCAACAATTCCATTTCAAGATCATGGGAATCTAATATAAAGCAAGTGTAACCATGCAATTTGAAATGAGTAAGAGTTAAGGAATTCTTCCCCAAAGTTAGCTTATAACTCTTAACCATTTCCTCTCCTCTATGATGTTTGTTCCATGGTTTCATGACACTTAACTTCTTGTTTGTACCTATAGCACAATCAACCTCAAAACAAGAGTTAGGTCAAAAAGGAATTCCAAACTTAATAGCAAAATCATACTTCCCATTCAAGTGTCTTTCCAACCATAGGCCCTCTTTGCTTCCAAGATCACCTACAAGTGGAAAACTCAAAGAAGTAGATGTGGGTAAGCACAAAAATATGGATTTCCTAGCTAAAAAATCTCTTCTCCCAATAAGTATACTTCCCTTCCATCTCTTGTTATTTGATGCTTTGGAACTTGAGGTAGCATTCTTTGAAATGTTCTTGGAGCTCTCGGCCAAATTCTTGGAAGGTGAGGAAGACCTTGAAGTCTCCTTGATGATTTCGGCCAAAGCTCTCTTTTCTTGTTTTCTTTTCAATTTCATCTTCACTTGGTCTTCTAGTACTTCCTTAGGTGACAAAGGCTTTAAGTGTACCTTGCGGCCAACATGATTAAATATGTAAGTATTTGCTACACCATCATGTAAAGCATGCCTATCATATTGCCATGGTCTACCTAATAGCATGTGAGTTGCCTCCATAGGAACTATGTCACATAGAATTTCATTATGATATTTCCCTATGCTAAATGCAACTAAAATTTGTCTATCCACTACCAACTCACCCTTCTCACTTAGCCATTGCAATTTATAGGGTTTGGGGTGTGTGGAAGTTTTCAAACCAAGTTTCTCAACTAATCTAGTACTTACAACATTAGTGCAACTACCACTATCAATTACTAAAGAGCAAACCTTCCTTTGTATGTTACATCTTGTGTGGAAGATGTTTTCCCTTTGAGTATCATCAAGCTCATGGTAGGCACTTCCTAGCATCCTTCTCACCATGAGGAGGTCACATTCTTCGGCCAACTCTTCACTTGAGTGCTCACTTGCACCTTCTCCTTCATGCTCACTTGAAGAGTGGTTAGATTCTTCACTTGTGACTCCTCCATCCATCCTCATCGCCATGGTCTTCTTGTTTGGGCATTGTGAAGCAATGTGGCCATGTCCTAAACATTTAAAGCAATTGATGTTAGATGGTTTAGAATTAAATTTAGGAACATCTTTACCTTTAGACTCATTACGACCAAACTTAGAAGTGGGTTTGAAAGAGCCCTCCTTCTTTTGCCTCTCTTTCCAACTAGAAAAACCACTAGCATAGAACTTCTTCATGGCGAATTTTCTCTTCATTTGAGCTTCTATCTTTTCGGCTTTATGAATAGCTTCCTCCAAGGTTCTGTAATTTTGAAGTTCCAAGGTGTCTTGGATCTCTCTATTCAAGCCATGGGTAAACCTTGCAAGAGTAGCTTCTTTTTCCTCTTGATAATTTGCCTTCATCATAGTAAGCTCAAGATCTTTGTAATATTCTTGCACACTTCTTCCTCCTTGTGTCAAGCCTTGGAGCTTGATATGCAAATCTCTCACATAGGATTTAGGAACAAACCTCCCTCTAGGAGCATCCTTCAATTGTGTCCAAGAAGTGATGGAAGGTCTTCTCCTCTTTTCGGAATCTATAAGTACTTGGTTCCACCAAACCAAGGCATATCCTTCAAACTCCAAAATAGCAAGGTTGAGTCTCTTTTCTTCACTCAAGGTAGGGTTGCAAGAAAATACTTGGTCAACTTTCATGACCCACTCAAAATAACTTTCGGCTCCCCCCTCTCCTAAGAACTTTGGAAGTGTAATTTTAGGATTGGCTTCCCAACCTCTTTGCTCCTCCTCTCCAAAATACCTTCTATGCATGAAAGGTTGCCTCCTATAGGTGCCTCGGTCATTCCCTCTTCTATGCTCCCTCTCATTCTCATATTCCCTATAGGCATCACTCTCTTCATGGTTACTACCCTCATCACTATCTCTAGGTGAGTAGTAGTGTCCTCCTTGGCTCCCTCTCTCACTTCTACTTCCTCTATTGGTTTTACTCCCTCCTTCATAGTATCCCTTTCCTTTTACCTCTCGGCCCTTCCTACTCCCTTCATCCCTAAATCTCCTTTCACTATCTTCTCTTAATTCATTCATCTCATTTTGCAAATGGTTGAATTTTTCCGTCATGAAGTCCATCATTCTCTTAGACTTGGGAGACAAATCATTTCCAATACTAAGTGAACTATCCATGGCTGCAATGAAAGGGTTAGTACACAAAGAAAATAATAATCAAGGACCTTACCACTCACTAAGTGTGTCACTTAAATATCAACTCGTGTATGCACTCTTAGTGACTCTTTCTCTAGTGTTCTCTCTAGCCTTTTACCACTCAATTCTCCTCTTAAGCTTCTGATGGAGGACCATCTCCAAAAGCCCAACCAAACACTCCAACCTTACTTTTCAATTTTGGGCTTCTAATCAAATTCGTTGCTGATTTTTTCATCTGACCTGTTTCAGTATTTCGATCATAACTCGAGCTACACAAGTCCAATTGAGGCGTTCTTAGTGCCAAATTAAAGAATACTTCAAGGGCTACAAAAGCTATGAAGACACCAAAACCCAGTTCGAACTGTAACTAGTTGGAAAAGGAGCTTGAAGTTAGCGTTGGAATGCTTCCAGGAATTTTCAGCGAAATGTTTTAATGTTTAGGCTTATTAATAGTTTTCTTTCAATTATGTAATTATTTTAAGGATTTAATTTGGGCCTAAACTTGTAATAAATAAAGAATTAGTGACCCTTAAATAGGATTCTAATCCAAGGGTTAAGCTTAGAAGCTTGGAGTGCAAGCTTGGCGCCGTGACCATTAGATGAGGATACTAATCCAAGGGTTAAGCTTAGAAGCTTGGAGTGCAAGCTTGACGCCGTGAGCATTGGATGAGGATCTACATCCAAGGGTGGAGAATTAATCCTTGTTCTCCAAGTTAATCAAACTTGCATCACAAGCTTCCTTCCGTGGCCATTAGATTAGAATCTAATCCAATGGTGGACATTAGTTCCTTGCATAGCAAGCTAGCTCCACACCTTAGTAGTATAAATAGGATTTCCTTTGTAATTCAAACACTTTTGATTAATTGAGAATTGAATTCAGAAAATTGAGAGTGTTTTCTCTCTTGTGTTCTTGTGAAGAACCTTGAATCTCATCAATGGCTTCCTTGCTCCATTGTGTCGGTTCCACCTCAAGCTTATTGGCACTTGCCATGGCGCTTCCATTCCTCTTCTAATCCGTTTTCTCCATTTCTTTTCTCCTTGTGGCGCAAGCTTCTTCTTTCTAAACACCTAAGTCTCCATTGAAGCATGAAGATCCGTGACTCCTATGCTATTCTCTTTGAGGATTGCATCAAATTTGGTATCTAGAGCTTGTTCTACTTCAATTGGAGCATCCTATCCAGTTTGATTTTTCTTACTTTGAATTTTCATTTTCTCTTCAATTTCTTGTGTAGATCCATGTTGTATGAACTTGTTTGAGTTCTTCACATGTTCATTGAGTTATCTTCATTTTGAATTTGAGTTTTCATGTTAAAAAATTCCTAGATCTAAAATTCCTATCAATTTCTTGTGAATTCACCGTTTAAATTTCTTCCTAAGCTTGTTCTAGTAATTTTTCACATGTGTCTTGCTTTTGCTTCATTTGAACCATGCAAATCCTTGTTCAATTCGTGAATCCATGATTTGAATGTGTTTGAGGTGCTGTTCACATGATTTAAGTGCTAAGAATTGTGCATTACAAGTTCAAGTAGCTATCACCATGCTTAATCTTGCTTACTAGTAATTTTAGACTTAATTTTGCCTTAGTCTTAAGTTTTTCTAAATTTGGTCCAACAAAAGAAAGTCAATGATACGAGTTCGTTGTGGACGAGGCTCGTATTTGGACCGATCGTCTGATTCGATTGGAAGCTCCACGAACGCGTCAATGGCGGAAGCTCAAAAACTGACTCAACAATGGCGGAAGCTCGAAGAAATGTATTCACGACTCAAGGACTTAGAAGAAAGAATGAAAGCGGTGTAGATTTAGAAGATGATGGCGCCATGCATGTGCAATAAGCCTAAGGGAGAATCGCCACAAGGAAGAGTTTCCATGATAAGATTCAAGGTTCTAGAAGAAACCTTAGAGAGAAATCCACTCTCAAAGAATTAGCTCTTGCTAAATTCAATTCATTCAAAATTGATTCAAAGATCCTTTACAATTCAAAGTGTTAAGTATTTATACTAGCTGGAGTTGGAATAGCTTGTGGCGGTTCAGACGAAAACATGCTTCGATTTAAATAGCTTAGCATGTGAAGGCACAGACGGAACAAGCTTCAGACGAAAGATTTCAACATATGAAGGCGCAGACGGAAACAATCTTCAGACGGAAGAGTTCAGCATGACACATCAGACGAAAGAACGTCAGACGGAACATCTTCAGACGGAAGAGTTAGCATGTGAAGGCACGATTTAAACAAACTTCGACGGAAGAGTTCAAGATGCACTGCACGAAAGAGCGTCTGTGGTAATCGTCTGTCGTATCTACACGTGGAAGCATCGATCAAGACTCAGTGCGTGTGTATCGTCCGTTCCCAGATCGTCTGTCCTGTGATATCATCTGTCGGTCGATGTGATATCGTCTGTCTGTGTGGTATCGTCTGTCGTGTCTACAGACGGAGATCATTCGTCTATAGTATCGATTACCATTCTGGAAGCATTCCAATCCTTTCGTCTGTGGTATTCGATGCCCATTCTAGAGGCATTCTAACGCTTTCGTCTGTGGGTATCGTCTTAACCCAACTCTCTCACAAAACACTCTAAACCTTGGTTCAATTACAAACATAAGGCTGCGCGCTTATTCACAAAGCAAGACCCAAATTAAATGTTCCTAATCTAATTACAAGTTCAAATGATCCTAAGACTATTACAAGGCTTGTTGATCAAGAAGACTTGTTGACCTTCATGTTGACTTTGACTTTGGGTCAACTTTAACTTTTTTACTTCTTGTATTCTCTTGAGCATTGACCTTGTAATTCTTCTAGAATCATTGACTTCCATGTTTGTGGTAGATGGACCTCCATCAGTCAAGAAAAGGAATATACAAAGTCAAAGGAAAAAGAAAATCAAAAGAAAACATTACAAGAAAAAAGAATCACAAGAAAATTCAAAGAGAAGAAAAACAAGAAAAGTGAAATTCTAGTGAAATTCAAGTGAGTAGAAAAAGAGTAATTGAAAAGTGAATTTAGTGAAATTAAAGCCTAAATGTGCAGTGCAGTACCTTGACTATTTGAGCCTCTAAAAACTCCCAAAATTAGTGGTTCAAAGAACTTGGAATAATAGAGACACTTAGGACTATGCATTATCACCAAAACTTGAGTTTAGATTGCTAGTAGTCTAGATTCTTGAACTTGTGGTGTGTGATGTGCTTGGTAACTTGAAACTCTATTTTTTCCCATGTATTTTGAGCATATTACTTGGCTGTACAGTGGTGGAAAAAATGCACCTAATCACTTAAAATCACTTCATAAAAATTCACTTGAAACTTGCCTAAAAATCCGGTTTCAAATTGCTATTAAATTGGCTTGAAATTTTGTCTTCGGTGTTGCCATAATTTTCCAGTTTTTGAGCATTATTTATGGCTGTCCAAACTGCAGTAGTTTAGTGCCTTTGTCACATATAAACTTCTTATATTTGAGTAGCCAAAATTTTGTTCATTGAGTACCTTTTATTGCTTGTCATTTTTGGACTCCCAAGTTTTGTCTTGAGTTTGTATTTCTTGGAATTCCTAAGCTTGACTCTAGAACCGTTCCTCTTTCACTTTGGATACTTGAACCTTGAATGATTGATTAGAGGTTTGAACAAGAGTATAAAGAGAGGTTGAGTGGAAAAAGACAAGAGTGAACATTTGAGAAAGAGTCTTGAAAGTGTGATACACGAGTGCTACTAGAGTGAAACACTTAGAGAGTGGCAAGGATCTTTTATATGCTTGTACTTGTTATCTAACCTTTCTTTGTGCAGCCATGGAAAGTTCTCCTAGTGTATGGAATGATCTCTCACCTAAAGAAAAGAAGATGGTGGGATTGATGAGTACCATGATTCACACAACTTTGGAAGACAGATTCGACCAAAGAAGGAGAGAAAAGGAGGAAAAGAGGTTGAGAAAGGAGCATGATAAGAGGATCCTTGAGAAGTCTAGTAGAAACCGTGAACATCATGGGAGGAAGGAGAAAACTTTAAGAGAAAACCATGAGAGAAAGGAAAGAGAAGAGCATAAAAGGAGAAGAAAAGTTCATAGAAGAAGTGGAAGTGAAAGAGTGAGCCACAGATTTGAATATGAGACTAAAAAGAAAGAGTATGATAGAAAAGAAACTAAGTATGAAAGAAGAGAAAAAGAGATAAAGGAAAACGAGTTGAAGGAAAGGAAGATAAAAGAGAAAGAATTGAGGGAAAAAGAAATTCAAGTTTGTTTGAGAAGAGTTAGAGAGTTAGAATTGTTGGAAAAACAAATGAGGGATAAAGATGATTTATTACTTGCTTATATTAACCCTTCATTTGATTCATTTGATTCTTTCTTTGAGGATGTTGTAGGTGTTGTGCCAAAAGAGGATTCCAAAGAGCAAATTGATCATCTCTTGTGTGAAGAAGTTGAAAGGAATGAATTAAAGATGCTTGTGATCATCTTTATAAACTTCCTTTTGATTTGATTTCTAATAAAGAGTTGTGTACAAATGAGCCTTGGAACAATTACGATCATGAAAAGGAAATACCTTTAGAATTTGCATTACCTTTAGAGAAAATTTCCTTATCACTTACTAATCCTTTCATTTCTAATAAAGATGAGATTTCATATTATACACTAGATTCTTGTGGCTTTAAGCCTCAAACAATTCTTGAGTATGAAAATTTAGATTTTTTGATTGTGCCTATTAACCAATATTTTCATAAGGATGAATATTTTAGGGTGTTGGAAGAATCTAAGAAGGAGGGCACATAAAAAATTTCCACACTTCATGGAAGACAAATGTCAACACACCTTAAGAAGAAATTAAAGATCACTTGAGATTTTGCTCATGTCTTGAAGCAAAAATTATATTCTTCCCTAAATTCTCTTGATTGTATTAATGATATGAGTAGACAATACACTTTGTTATTAAATATAAAACTTGAAAAGGTGTGTTTAATCTTTGATCCGGGTGAAATTTTATTGTAGGTGGAGCTCAAGTCAACTTGGGGACAAGTTGACCATAAGAAGGAGGGTTTGATGGAGGACCATCTCCAAAAGCCCAACCAAACTCTCCAACCTTACTTTTCAATTTTGGGCTTCTAATAAAATTCGCTGCTGATTTTTTCATCTGACCTGTTTCAGTATTTCGATCATAACTCGAGCTACACAAGTCCAATTGAGGCGTTCTTGATGCCAAATTAAAGAAGACTTCAAGGGCTACAAAAGCTATGAAGACACCAAAACCCATTTCGAACTGTAACTAGTTGGAAAATGAGCTTGAAGTTAGCGTTGGAATGCTTCCAGGAATTTTCAGCGAAATGTTTTAATGTTTAGGCTTATTAATAATTTTCTTTCAATTATGTAATTATTTTAAGGATTTAATTTGGGCCTAAACTTGTAATAAACAAAGAATTAGTGACCCTTAAATAGGATTCTAATCCAAGGGTTAAGCTTAGAAGCTTGGAGTGCAAGCTTGGCGCCGTGACCATTAGATGAGGATACTAATCCAAGGGTTAAGCTTAGAAGCTTGGAGTGCAAGCTTGACGCCGTGAGCATTGGATGAGGATCTACATCCAAGGGTGGAGAATTAATCCTTGTTCTCCAAGTTAATCAAACTTGCATCACAAGCTTCCTTCCGTGGCCATTAGATTAGAATCTAATCCAATGGTGGACATTAGTTCCTTGCATAGCAAGCTAGCTCCACACCTTAGTAGTATAAATAGGATTTTCTTTGTAATTCAAACACTTTTGATTATTTGAGAATTGAATTCAGAAAATTGAAAGTGTTTTCTCTCTTGTGTTCTTGTGAAGAACCTTGAATCTCATCAATGACTTCTTTGCTCTATTGTGGCAGTTCCACCTCAAGCTTATTAGCACTTGCCATGGCGCTTCCATTCCTCTTCTAATTTGTTTTCTCCATTTCTTTTCTCCTTGAGGCACAAGCTTCTTCTTCCTAAACACCTAAGTCTCCACTGAAGCATGAAGATCCGTGACTCCTATGCTATTCTCCTTAAGGATTGCATCAGCTTCTTAGGTGAACCTCAACTCAAGCACAAATATGGCTACAATTCCATGTGAAAGAGGAACAACTCTACTTTCAAGCTCAAGAATTCCAAGAAAAATGGCCAAACTCTAGACAAAACTCAAGATTCCAAAGGGACAAGCAATAAAAGCATAATTTGAAGGAATAAGCTACTCAAACTCAAGGAATGAAATGATATGTGACAATGGCACAAACTGGACAGCAAGGAATTAGAGAATATGCTGGATCAATCACTAACCATGATAAGCAAATAATCAAATACAAACTCAAATTTTGGTAGTGATCACTTTGAGACCGGTTTTGAGCACAATTTTGGGGTTTGCGGCACAAGTAGTGTTCAAGTTATTAATGCACTAATTTGATACCAACAAAAATGATGTAAGTGTAGTAATATATGGCTGGACAAGTATCAAATACAACAAGTCTCAATTGTGCAAAAATTTGAGTCAAAACAAGCTAGTCACAAGTACACACTACTAGGCTAATTTCCAAGCTACTAGTAATTTTACTAGGTGAATGAGTGTGCTATGTCTTAGCTCTAAGTCCAATTTTTCTTGCTCAAATTTTCTTAACACTTCTTTAACACTTTGATAGCTTGCTGGACAGAATTTACAAGTCCACTAAAATTCACTTCAAATACTCAAAATTTCTAGTACTTTTCAAGGCTCTTTTTCTAGCTTTCTTTTGAATTTTCTCACTTGTTTTCTTCTTGTTTTGATTTCTTTTCACTTGATTTCTTTTCTATCACTTCTTTTCTTTTCTTTTCTTTTGTCTAAGCTACTGGACCAAGATATATTTTGCCTAAAACAAGCACTCCAAGCTCAACTACTAGTGCTAATGCTACTACAAGGTGTAATAGGAATTTAGACCTATAGTAAGCACTCTACTAGCATGTAATGATGTTGATGTCTCAATTTTGCATGTATGAACTTGAATGTACAGACTTATAGGCTCAAGTGCAGTACCAAAACAGAGGAAACAGGGCATACAATGATAGATAGCTCACGGTACACCAAATTTCACAAGAATTAGAAGCAAAATTGATACTAGCACATGGAAACAATTACTAATGGACAAGTAATTCAAGGAATTGGAATTTACTACTAATTAACTCAATTTGACCGAACAAAAACATGAATATATGTGATAGAAGGATGGTTAGAAGGATGCTAGGGAGTGCTTGTGTGGACCTTGATGACACTCAAAGAGAAAACATATTTCACACAAGGTGCACCATCCAAGGCAAGATATGTTCCCTAATCATTGATAGTGGTAGTTGCACCAATGTTGTGAGCACTAGCTTGTTGATAAACTTGGTCTTAAGACCACTTCACATGCTAAACCTTATAAATTGCAATGGCTAAGTGAGAAATGTGAATTACTAGTTAACAAACAAGTGTTGATTGCTTTAATTATAGGTAGATATGTTGATAAAGTCTTATGTGATATAGTACCTATTGAAGCATTTTATATCTTTTTAGGTAGGCCATGGCAATATGTGATGTAAGCCTTCCATGGAAGTCTTACTTGCTTTGCCCAATCTTCACTTCTCAAGCATAAGCTTCACGGTTTTAATGGAGTAATTTGCGGAATCAAGTCTCAAAGAAGAAGAAAGATATAAAATGGAGTAGAGAAGAAGATGAGGAGCGCCATGCCTAAGCAATAAGCTCTAGGTAGAATCGCCACATGGAGAATGCACCATGATAAGACTTAAACAAGGTTTTCTCGAGAAACCTAGAGGAGAACTTTCTCTCTCAAAAGCAATGTGCTTCTTTCTAAATTCATCAAAAGTTGTTTACAATTCAGAAAATTACCTACTTATACTAATGAAAATGGTGCCAAGCTTGCTATGGAAGGATCACATGCTAGCCCTTGGATTGGAGTCTAGATCAACGCATGGGAAGCTTAGTTGAAGCAAGCACACGGATCAAGACTCTTAACCATAGGATTTGGCTCTAATCTAATGGCCTAAATTCGAATTAGGAAGCATGGAACTTGTGACTCAAGTTTGAATTCTCACCACATGATGGGATCTAGATCATAAGGCCAAAATTCACTCTTGAGAAGCATGACACATGTGACTCAAGTTTAAATCTCTACCACTTGATAAGATCTCATCAAGAGGATGTAATTCACTCTTAAGTGGTGCTTTAAGCATGCTTAATTTCGGATTCAAACTCAACCTTTAGATGGAGATCCAATCCTAAGGCTAGAATTTGAATTGAGTTAGTGGAATTTCCACTAACTTCCCTCCAAAACTCTCTCCACTCTTTCTAGGGAGAGTGTGCGCCACTCTCTCTCAAAATGCACATTAAATCTGTTCCTAAACTATTACAAAGCTAAGGCCAAAATTAAATCCTTAAAACAATTACACAAATTGAAAGGAAACTACTAATAAGGCCTAATACACATAAGCATTCGCTATAAATTCCTGGAAGTATTCCAACGCAAACTTCAAGCTTATTTTCCTACTGGATCCAGTCCGAATTGGGCTTTGGTGTCTTCATAGATTTTGTAGCCCTTGTAGTCTTATTTAATTTGCCACTAAGAATGCCTCAATTGGACTTGTGCAGCTCGAGTTATGATTGAAATACTGAAACAGGTCAGATGCAAAAATCAGCAGCGAATTTTTATTAAGAACAATTAAAAGCCCAATTTAAAAATAAGGTGCTTGGAGAGTTTTATTGGGCATTTGTAGATGGTCCTCCATCAATATGATAAGCATGCATTGCATGATGGAGTGTCTAATACTTATGTATTCTCTCATGGCAGTAGGAAAATAACTTTTAGACCTTTGACACCTAGAGAGGTATGTGAGGATCAAGTAAAAATGAAAATAAAAAGAAAGGGTGAAAGGAAGGCAAGTGAGGGCCAAAAGCATGAAAAATACCCAAGGTTACTAAGAAGGGTGCTTTGGTCGAGAGTTTCAAATTAATTACCAAAACTGCCACTATACAAAAACAAATGAAACTTAGGCTAGGTAAGTCCAATTTAGATGATCTCAAAGAGGGTAAGAAGCTTGAGAAAGGGGCTACTAAGTCTAAGGAAGGATTGCTCGTGAGTAGGAGTGAAGTTAAGAGGGATTTCTTGGCTAGGAAATCCATGTTTCTATGCTTACCATCTCCTTGGTTTCTGAATGCAAATTTTATGGGAGATCAAGTAAGCTTAGATCTCTTATTAGAAGAGTTCAAGGATGTGTTTCCTAGTGAAGTACCCCACAACCTACCTCCCTTGAGAGGCATAGAGCACCAAATTGATTTGATCTTGGGTGCTCCATTTCCTAATAGGCCAACTTATAGGACTACTCCACAAGAAACCCATGAAATTGAGAGACAAATCCAAGACCTAGTGAGTAGAGGGTGGATGAAGGAGAGCCTATCATCATGTGCATCACCGGTTATCTTAGTTCTTAAGAAGGAGGGCACATGGAGAATGTGTACCAATTTTAGGGCTATCAATAACATAACCATTAGATATAGGCACCCAATACCTAGGTTGGATGACTTGTTAGATGAGTTACATGGCTCAACCATATTCACTAAGGTTAATCTTAAAAGTGGTTACCACAAAATAAGAATGAAAAGTGGTGATGAGTGGAAAACCGCCTTTAAGACCAAATTTGGTTTGTATGAATGGTTAGTCATACCATTTGGGCTATCCAATGCCCCAAGTACTTTCATGAGGCTTATGAATCATGTGTTCAGGGAGTTCTTAGGAAAGTTTGTTGTGGTCTACTTTAATGATATTCTTATATATAGCAAGTCTTTCCTTGATCACTTAACACATTTGAGATTTGTTTTGGAAGTACTTAGAAAGGAGAAGCTCTATGCAAACAAAGACAAGTGCACATTTGCCATGGACCAAGTGGTGTTCCTCGGTTTTGTGGTAAGTTCCAAGGGTGTACAAGTTGATGAGAGCAAAGTGAAAGCAATTCTTGAGTGGCCGAGACCTACCAATGTGAAAGAAGTGAGGAGCTTCCATGGATTAGCAAGCTTCTATAGGAGATTTGTGAAGGACTTTAGCACCATTGCATCTCCTCTCAATGAGCTTGTGAAGAAGGAAGTACCCTTTGTTTGGGGGCCAAAACAAGAGGAAGCTTTTACTCTTTTAAAAGAAAACCTTACCAATGCTTCTATTTTATCTATGCCTAATTTTGAATTATCTTTTGAGCTTGAATGTGATGCTTCTAATCTTAGTATAGGTGCTGTTTTGAAACAAGAGAATCATCCCATTGCCTATTTTAGTGAAAAGATAAAAGGAGCACAAATCAATTACTCCACCTATGACAAAGAGCTATATGCTTTGGTGAGGGCTTTGCAAACATGACAATATTACCTCCTCCCTAAGGAGTTTATAGTCCACACCGATCATGAAGCCTTGAAGCACTTGAGGTCACAAGGAAAGCTCAACAAAAGGCATGCAAGGTGGATGGAATTTGTGGAATCATTTCCCTACATCATCAAGCATAAGAAGGGAGTAGCAAACATTGTAGCGGGTGCTCTTAGTAGGAGGTATACACTTCTATCTTTGCTTGAGTCTAAGTTGTTGGGATTTGAACATATAAAGGCTTTGTATAATGATGATGATGACTTTAGCCGTGAGTATTTAGCATGTGATAAGGGTGCTCACAATGAATTCTTTAGGCATGATGGTTATCTTTTTAAAGGAAAATGTTTATGTGTGCCTAAGACATCATTAAGAGAACTCTTAGTATGTGAAGCTCATGAAGGAGGAATCATGGGTCATTTTGGTATTGAGAAGACTTTAGCCATATTACATGAACACTTCTTTTGACCTAAGATGAAAGCTCAAGTAGCTAAGTTTATAAGCAAGTGTATCACATGTCATAAGGCTAAGTCTAAACTCACTAACCACGGCCTATACATGCCTTTACCATCACCCACCTCTCCTTGGTTGGATATTTCTATGGACTTTGTCCTAGGATTACCCAAGACAAAGAGAGGTGTAGATTCTATTTTTGTTGTAGTGTGTAGGTTCTCAAAGATGGCACACTTCATTCCTTGCCATAAAAGCGATGATGCATCTCATGTTTCAAACCTATTCTTCAAAGAAATAGTGCGCTTACATGGCATTCCCCGAAGCATAGTGAGTTATAGGGACTCTAAGTTCGTTAGCCATTTTTGGAGGTCTTTGTGGGGAAGACTTGGCACCAAGCTCCTATTTTCTACAACATGCCACCCTCAAATCAATGGCCAAACCGAGGTAGTGAATTGGACTCTTGGCCAATAACTTAGAAGCTTTGTGAAGAGCAACTTGAAGAGTTGGGAAGATTGCTTGCCTCATGTAGTTTTACCTACAATAGAGTGATGAATTCTACTACTCTTTTATCTCCATTCAAGTTGTCTATGGTTTTAATCCCTTAACTCCTCTTGATTTATGTGCTTTACCTTTTGATGATTTTGCTAACAAAGATGGGATTGATAAAGCCGAGAAGGTTAAGTCCATGCATGCTAAGATCAAGGAGAGAATTGAGCAAAGGAATGCGAAAGTGGCCAACCATGCTAACAAGCACTGCAAGCATCTTGAGTTGAAAGTGGGGATAAAGTTTGGATCCATCTTAGGAAGGAAAGGTTCCCAAACTTGAGAAGCTCTAAGTTGCTTCCCAAGGGAGATGGACCTTTTACTATCAT
This sequence comes from Hylodesmum podocarpum, assembly GCA_026586105.1. Lineage (NCBI taxonomy): Eukaryota > Viridiplantae > Streptophyta > Magnoliopsida > Fabales > Fabaceae > Hylodesmum > Hylodesmum podocarpum. The sequence goes on along the minus strand of JALJEV010000118.1, from coordinate 681,519 downwards.
TGAAAAACTTGGTCCTATTGCATTTAAATTAGATCTTCCTAGTGATTTTGGTGGTAACAACTCTTTTAATGTGTGTGATCTTACGTATTATGATGTAGGTTATGACGAGGAGGATCACACCAACTTGGGGACAAGTTGCCATCAAGAAGGAGGGTATGATGGAGGACCATCCCCATCACCATTGGAGGCTCAAGCATCATAACAAGGAAGAAGGATTACAAGGTCCATGCTCAAGAAGATACAAGAGCAAATTCAAGAAGAGTTGACTATAGGTCAAAGTCAACAGTAAACTCAAAGTCAACTGTTGACCACAAGTCAAAGTCAATAGTCAACTCTTGAAGACTTTATTCTTAATTTTAAACTTTGTAATTTTATTCAAGTTTTGTAATGGTTTTCCTTAGGCAATTAAGTAAGAATTGGCCATAACATGGAGCATGTAACACATGACATAGTTGACTCATTTTGGACCAATTTTGGCAAGGCAAATGGGAGAGAGTGGCGCACACTCTCCTTGGGAGAGAGTGGAGAGAGTTTGGATGCAAAGTAGTGGAAATTCCACTAACTCTAATTCAAGCTTAACCATTTGATTTAATCCAAATCAAATGGCCAAGCTTGAATCCGACCAAGGCTAAGCAAGCATGAATCATGTTGGATTCTTAATCCTTGATCAAAGCTTTCATCAAAGGGTTGAAAATTAATAATTGAGTCACATGTTTCACATTACTCAAGAGTGAATTTCAACCCCATGATCCAAGATTTAATCAAGAGGCTAAGAATGGAACTTGATGTCACATGTCTCATGCCTCTTCTAGCTAGCACCGTAGCCATTGATTGATTTGCTCATCCAATGGCCAATGCTTGAACCGTGTGAGGTGCCTAAGTGAAGGCTTTCCAAACGTTGATCAAGCATTGATCCAATGGATAGCATGCCATCCGAATTTGCCTTGGTAGCTTTAGTATAATTAGGTGCATTTTCATTTTGTAAAGGGTCTTTTGATCATTTAAGAAATTGAATATAGCTTGAGCTATTCTTGAGAGTGTTCTCTCTTTGGGTTTCTTCTTAGAACCTTGAGTCTTATCAATGGATGTTTATCCTTGTGGCGATTCTTTGATGCAAACCCATGAAGCTATGGTGTGTGCTCCACGGATCTAACACTTTGAATGCCCAATCTTCAATTCACCAAGTGATCCTCACCCAAGATTAAGAGAAGCTTACGGTCAAGACTAGGTGTTTAGGCTAGTATTTCGGTTTGGAACCAAATGAAGAAGAAATAAAAAATGGAAGGAGAATTAGAAGGTGGTAGCGCCATGATTCATGGAATCAATAAGCTAGGTAGAGGAATCGCCACTTGAGTCATGGACCAAGATAAGATTCAAGGTTCTTTGAAGAAACCTTAGGAGAGCACTCCCTTTTCTCAAGACACAAGTCTTAGAAATTCTATTTCATTCAATATTCAAAAGTGATTCCAAAATGAAAATTGCCTAAGTTATAAGACCCCTTGTGTGTGGTTGGCCTTGAGTCATCCTAGCCACTTGATCCTTGATGGATTGATCAAGTGATGCTAAGCACCCCTCACTTGATTAATTTAAGAAGGATCTAGAGTTAATGAGATCAAGAGGCTCATAACTCATCTAAGTTTGTGATGATCATGGATTAATTAAGATGGAATTCTATGCCTTGGATTAGAAGTAAATCCTAAGGCTAGAATCCCATTTTAGATGAGAGTCAACAATTTAGAACTTAACTTAAATTTACATATTTGATTATGGGATAATCAAGTGGTGGAAATTTAAATGAAGTTAGTGGCAATTCCACTAATTCTCCCTCCTAATCCATCCACTCGCTTTTAAGATAGTGTATTACACTTGCTTAGTTGGGTCATAAGACACTTAAGCCCATCTTAAGAGGCTTTGACCAACACAAATAGAAGTCAACATGACCATAAAAGGAGCTTGGCCGAAATTCACAAACAAACACAGGTCCAAGCTTTACACAAATTAAAGCTAAACTAATTACAAAATACTTAGAAAATTACAAGGCTTCATTTGCCCAATTTGTTGACTTCCAAAAGTTGACCTTTGACTTTGACTTTGACTTGTTGACTTTAACTTGGTCAACTCTTTTTCAACTTGAGCTTCTATTTAACTTTGCATTTCTCTTGTAATTCTCATGCTTGGGAGATGGTCCTCCATCATTCTTCCTCTTGACTTATTGCTTAGGCATGGCGTCACCATATTTTTCATCTATTCCATTTTATCATTTCTTCTAAGTCCTTGAGTCTTGAGTCTTTACTTGCTTCCGACATTCACCATCAAACCATGGAGTTCTAATTTGAGAATGAAGATTGGGCCGATTTCAAGCTTCTCACCAAGAAAACTTGTATCAATGAAGACAGACGAAGTCTTGTGAAGACCCTTCATCTATGGAAGAAAAGTGAAGTCCTATGAAGACAGACGAAGTAACTCGCGCCAGTATTCAATTAAAGACGTTACTTTCAGAATCTTCTAAAAGTTAGTAAGAGATTCCGTACTTAACCTTTGCAACACGAAAAACAAAAGGTTCTTTTCAAGGATATCCCTAATCAAGTTAGAAAAAGGCTGAACATGTGCTGACTTCGCTACGAAATCATTCAATGATTCTGATTAATTTGTCAATCACCTCTGAAGTACGCAAGGACAAAGTACAACAGTCAACTGATCCCAGTCTAACGGCTACTTTAAGGACTTTAAGTATAAAAGGACTTCACCACCTCAAGCTCAAGTTGGCGAAATTACGCTTGATAAGCTCATACATAAGATTTTTCTCTTAAGCTCTTAAAGCTCTTAAGCTTTTGTTCTTCGTTGTAAACACCTCTCTTCGTAGAGTGATATGAGCTTGCTTGAGAAGAAACACAAATTTGGCCCAATCTTCATCTTCAATTGGAAGCTCCACGGAAGTGCATCAATGGCGGAAGCAAACATGACTCTAAACTCAAGGACTTAGAAGAAATATGAAAGTGGAAGAGATTTAGAAGATGATGGCACCATGCATGAGCAATAAGCCTAAAGGAGAATCGCCACAAGGTATTGGTTCCATTGATAAGATTCAAGGTTTGAGAAGAAACCTCAGAGAGAATGCTCTCAAGAATTAGCTCTTAGCTTAATTCAATATTCAGAAAATTTTCAAAAGTCCCTACAATTAAAAAATTCTACTACTTATACTAGCTATTCTAGTTGGCGCCAAAATTGAGTGGAAGAGGTGAAGCATGGCATGTGTGACTCCTTGTGCAACCGGTTTGAATATTGGCCTTGTGATCAATTCACTAATCAAGGGTAGTGATGGTGATCCTCAAGAGGTGCCACGAATCACTATCCTTGCTTAGTGATGGCCATCGATCATGAATTCCATCCAAGTGTGTCGGTTTGCCTCAAGGAGTGTTAAATATGTGACTAATTGATTTAAATTTCCACCATTTGATTTAGATCTAATCTAATGGTAGGAATTTGAATTAATTAGTGGAGAACTAGTTTAAATTTCAGCCCTTAAGATTTAGATCCCATCTAAAGGCCATAATTCAAACTAGTTAGTGGAATTTCCACTCATTTGCAGATGCACTTTAGTCAAGTCTCTCCCAAGCAAGTGAGGCTCACTCTCCTCTCTTCACTCAATGAATTTCGGTCCACTCTCACAAATCAATGGTCGTGAGCTTAAGCTCCATACAAGGGCCAAAATGTTATTGTTTAATTGTCTCAAAATTCAAAAGGAAAATTACAAAATATTAAGAAAATTACAAGGTCTCAAAATAAGAGACAAGTCTTCATCTTGAGTTGTCTTTGACTTGGTTAACTCTCCTTGAACTTGTTCTTGAATTCTTTTGGCCATTAACCTTGTGATCCTCCTTTGACTTCCTTCATGAGCTTGAGCTTCCACAGGAGATGGTCCTCTATCAAAACCTCCTTCTTGATGACAACTTGTCCCTAAGTTGTGATGATCTACTCCTTCAACATCCTCATCACCTACATCATAAAGAGTTAGATCACAAACATTAAAAGAATTGCTACCACCAAAGTTACAAGGAAGGTCTAATTTAAAGGCATTTGGTCCAAGCTTTTCAATAATAACAAAAGGTTCATCTCCTTTGGGAAGCAATTTAGAGCTTCTCAAATTTGGAAACCTCTCCTTTCTAAGGTGAACCCAAACCCTATCTCCTACTTTAAACTCAACATGTTTATAGTGTTTATTAGCATGAGTAGCCACTTGTGCATTCCTTTGCTTAATTCTAGCTTTAATCTTGGCATGCATAGATTTGATCTTCTCGGCCCTATCCACTCCATCCTTACTCAAAATTTCACTAAAAGGCAAAGCACACAAATAAAGAGGAGTTAAAGGACTGAAGCCATAAACAACTTGAAAAGGAGAAAATAAAGTAGTCGAATTGACCACTCTATTGTAAGCAAATTCTACATAAGGTAGGAAATCTTCCCAAGAGTTGCTCTTCACAAAACTTCTAAGTAGTTGCCCAAGGGTCCGATTCACCACCTTCGTTTGACCGTCGGTTTGAGGATGGCAAGTGGTGGAGAAAAGGAGCTTGGTGCCAAGTCTTCCCCACAATGATCTCCAAAAATGACTAAGGAACTTAGAGTCCCTATCACTTAATATGCTTTGGGGAATAACATGAAATCTTACTACTTGATGCAAACCCATGAAGCTATGATGGTGATCTTCACGGAATTCACAAGGAGTGCCCCATCTTCATTCACCAAGTAGTTTCCTCACTCAATAACAAGTGTAGCTTGCGGAATAAGCTATGGAACTCACAGTTTGACACAAAAGGAGAAGAAAGCAAAAATGGAAGGAGGTTTAGAAGTATGGTAGCGCCATGGATCATGGATCCAATAAGCTATGTAGAAGAATTACCACTTGAGTCATGGACAAAGATAAGATTCAAGGTTCTTTGAAGAAACCCTAGGAGAGCTTTCTCCTTTTCTCAAGACTTTAGTCTTAGAAATTCTCTTTTCCTAAATGACCAAAGTGAATACAAAATGGAATTTTCCTAAGTTATAAGATGTGTTGACCGTATCTAAACCATTTGATCTATGGTGGATTGATCAAGTGATGCTAAGCACCCCTTACTTGATCAATTTAAGAAGGATCTAGAGACCAAAGATCAAGAGGCTCATAATCCCTTCTAAGTAGTGATGATCGTGGATTAGTGATGCAAAACCATGAGGAACTTGTAAGGTATCTTCATGAATAAGCAAAGGGGTGCCCCAATCTTCCTTCACCAATGTTCAATCACTCTTAAACAGCGGAATAACTCAATATCTAGAAATGATAGTTCATGGTCAACACAAAAGGGGGAAGAAAGAAATAAAAAATGGAAGAAGGAAGAAGTGTGGTAAGCGCCATGGATGAAGCACCCAATAAGCTTGGTTGGAGAATCGCCACTTGGATCATGGATCAATGATAAGATTCAAGGTTCTTGGAAGAAACTAAGAAGGAGGGCATATCACAAATTTCCAAACCTAGTGAAGAAATATGGATCAAGGAACATATGTCAACACATGTTGAAAAAGGAGAAGAAACTCTTAAGAATTTTGGTTACACCATAAATGAACATTTCAATTCTTTCTTTCCTTCTTTAAATTGTGTTGTTGATATGAAGAGGCTACACACTTTCTTATTAAATATAAAATTTGATAGGGTGTGCTTAATCTTTGATTCGGGTGGAATTTTATTGTAGGTAAGAACCTAAGGCCACTTGAGGAAAAGTTGGCCACAAGAAGGAAGGTTTGATGGAGGACCATCTCGAAAAGCTCAACAAACTCTTCAACTTTACTTTTTAATAAATTGAGCTTCTAATAAAATTCGCTATGTTTTTGACTGTCTGACCAGGTTTAGTATTCGGAGGATAACTTGGGCTACACAACTCCAATTAAGCTTTTCTTGGTGTCTTTGTAAATCTGAATTATAGGGCTACAAAAGCTATGAAGACACAAAAGCCCACTTCTAGCTGCATCTAGGAGGAAATTGGGCTTGAAAGTAATGTTTGGATACTGCCAGGATGTTCCAACGGGGTGCTGACCAGGTTCAGTATTTCGAGCATAATGTGGGCTACAAAACTCCAATTACTTTTGTCTTGGTGGAATTTGAAAGCTGACTTAAAGGCCTACAAAAACTATGAAGACACCAAAGCCCAGTTCGGACTGCATCTAGGAGGAAATGGAGCTTGAAGTTAACATTGGAATACTACCAGGATTTTCTAGCGAGTTGTTTAATTGTTTAGGCCTATTAGTTTCTTTCAATTATGTATTTGTTTTAAGACTTGGATTTGGGCCTTGTAATTGTGAAGTGTGCTCAACCTAGGGTGTCTCTCATCTCACCATTGATCACTCATTTCATCCTAGGGTGGAGAACATTTCAGATTTCTAACCTTAGGCCCATTGCACTTTCATTTAAGTTGGTCAACATTTCTATTGTACTCACTTTGGTTATTTATGAAAAGAGAATTTCTAAGACTAAAGTATTGAGAAAAGGAGAGAGCTCTCCTAGGGTTTCTTCCAAGAACCTTGAATCTTATCATGGATCCATGATCCAAGTGGCGATTCTCTAACCAAGCTTATTGGGTGTTTCATCCATGGTGCTTACCACACTTCTTCCTTCTTTCATTTTTGATTTCTTTCTTCCCCCCTTTTGTGTTAACCATGACCTATCATTGCTATATATTGAGTTATTCCGCTGTTTAAGAGTGATTGAACATTGGTGAATGAAGATTGGGACACTCCTTTACTTATTTATGAAGATCCCTTACAAGTTCCTCATGGGTTTGCATCAAATTTGGTATCAGAGCTTGTTTTTCACCTAGTTGTTCTTCACTTGTGGTATTGTGTCTAGCTCCTATCTTTTTGCTTTCAATTTTTGATTCAATTGAATTTTTATTGAGTTGTTGTTGTGTGCCTTGGCTGTCCAATACATAGAAGAGATGTTCTGACACTCATGGTAGATTATATATGGCTTATTTTACATGCTAGACACATTCTAGTTCATAGCCTCATGTGTTTGATGAATTTTCTAAATATGTATTTTGAGTCCTCTTTGCTGGAATTTGAATCCCCTGCATTATATTTGGCTTAATTAGTGCTTATATGTGTTATTACTATGTGCATTGCTAATTATAAGTTCAAGTTACCACTACCATGAATTATCTTGCTTGTTAGCAAAGTTTGACTTGACTTGCTTGAGTATTTGAGCCTATACTTGGACTGTCCATCAAAGAATAGCCAAATGAAAATATAGAAAAACAAAACAAAAGAAAATAGCAAGAGAAAATACTCAAAAGAAAGAGTCAAAGAAAAATTCATGAAAAGAAATTACAAGAAAAAGAAGATTGAAGAAAATTAGAGTGAAAATTGAGTAGCTCTTGGGAAAAATTGAGTGCACCTTGGTAAATTGGGTCATTAAACACCCAAAAATTTAGTGTCCAAGCTCAATTAGGCAACATTACTCATTAGGCTCAAGCATCATATTACAAATTGTGTCAAATTTGCTAATAGCATGATATTTGAACTTGTGGTGTGCTTTGCATGTGCCTAGACATATTTGCCCTGTTTTGCGCTGTTTTTTGACCCTTATTTGTGGCTTCCCTACACCTTAATTTGAGCTTATTTCGTTCCTAAAGATCACCCAAACCAATTCCCAAAATTTGAAGTTATTTTGAGCCAATTTTCAAGCCTAAGTTGCAGTTTGGCGATGATTAGGCGGAAATCTGTAACAGTTACGGTTTCCAATTGGTTCATGGTGTTAAGCCTTGATTTATTGAATTCTGGGCATTTGGTCATTCAATTTACATATATATAAGCTCAACTGGAAGGTTTCATAATTTTCCAAGCTCATTTGATATGATTATAAATTTTCAGAAGTTTGGGAAATTTTGGTGACGGTTGCTGTCAAATTTTCCAACAAATTGCATTTGATTTCTTCCATTCTTTGAGTTTTTGTTTCAAAGATTTTTCCAGTTTTAAAGTGTTGTTTTCCTTCATTTTAATTGTAGTAGCTAGAGTAGCTATTGTCTCATATAAATTCTCCTTTTGAGTAACTAAATTTTCTTCATTGAGTGTCCTTTTATTGCTTGTCTTCTTTAGCTTCCTAATAGTTTTGTCTTGAGTATTTGTCTCCTTTGAATTTCCTTAAGCTTTTTGGCTGAATTGTTCCTCTTTCACTTGGATAAAATTGGACTTGATAATAGATAAAGGTTTCTGATGTAAGTCTTCCATGGAAGTCTCACTTGCTTTGCCCAATCTTCACTTCTCAAGCATAAGCTTCACGGTTTTAATGGAGTAATTGGCGGAATCAAAACTCAAAGAAGAAGAAAGGTATAAAATGGAGTAGAGAAGAAGATGAGGAGCGCCATGCCTAAGCAATAAGCTCTAGGTAGAATCGCCACATGGAGAATGCACCATGATAAGACTCAAACAAGGTTGGAGAACTTTCTCTCTCAAAAGCAATGTGCTTCTTTCTAAATTCATCAAAAGTGACTACAATTCAGAAAATTGCCTACTTATACTAATGAAAATGGTGCCAAGCTTGCTATGGAAGGATCACATGCTAGCCCTTGGATTGGAGTCTAGATCAACGCATGGGAAGCTTAGTTGAAGCAAGCACACGGATCAAGACTCTTAACCATAGGATTTGGCTCTAATCTAATGGCATAAATTCGAAATTGGAAGCATGAAACATGTGACTCAAGTTTGAATTCTCACCACATGATGGGATCTAGATCATAAGGCCAAAATTCACTCTTGAGAAGCATGACACATGTGACTCAAGTTTGAATCTCTACCACTTGATAAGATCTCATCAAGAGGATGTAATTCACTCTTAAGTGGTGCTTTAAGCATGCTTAATTTCGGATTCAAACTCATCCTTTAGATGGAGATCCAATCCTAAGGCTAGAATTTGAATTGAGTTAGTGGAATTTCCACTAACTTCCCTCCAAAACTCTCTCCACTCTCTCTAGGGAGAGTGTGCGCCACTCTCTCTCAAAATGCACATTAAATCTGTTCCTAAACTATTACAAAGCTAAGGCCAAAATTAAATCCTTAAAATAATTACACAAATTGAAAGGAAACTACAAATAAGGCCTAATACACATAAGCATTCGCTATAAATTCTTGGAAGTATCCCAACGCAAACTTCAAGCTTATTTTCCTACTGGATCCAGTCCGAACTGGGGTTTGGTGTCTTCATAGCCTTTGTAACCCTTGAAGTCTTCTTTAATTTGCCACCAATAATGCCTCAAGTGGAGTTGTGTAGCTCGAGTTATGATCAAAATACTGAAACAGGTCAGATGCAAAAATCAGCAGTGAATTTTTATTAAAGACAATTAAAAGCCCAATTTACAAATAAGGTGCTTGGAGAGTTTTATTGGGCATTTGGAGATGGTCCTCCATCAGTTTCTCAAGAAACTTTAAGTGAGAGTTTAGAGGAAAAAGGCTAAAGAGTACATCATAGAAAAAGCCTTTAAAGAGTGTAAACAAGAGTGTTGAGTGGAAACACTTAGTAAAGTGGAAAGGTTCTTTTCTCTTATACTATTTTTGCTTCTAACATCTTCCTTGCAGCAATGGATAGCTCCCCAAGTGTTGGTAATGATTTATCTCCTAGAACCCAAAAGGTTATGGATGCCATGATGGAGAAATTCATTTACCTACATCACAACCTCAAGAATAAGCTTCAAGAGAGTTTGAATGAGGTTAGGGAGGAGAGAAATAGATGGTTTAGGGAAGAAAAAAATAAGAGGGTTGAGTTTGAAAGAAGGGTGAGAAATGAGTATCATGAGAGAAGAGAGTGAACCTTGAGAGATAATCATAAGAGAAGAGAAAAGGAAGAGCATGAAAGAAGAAGAGGAGTGAATAGAAGGAGTGGAAGTGAAAGGGAAAGGCAAAATGGTAACCATTATTCACCTTGGAAAAGTGGTGGGATAAGTAAATATGATGAGGAGTATGTATTTAGAGCATTTGATGAAGAGAGGAGAGGAAAGGAAAGGCATGATAGAAACACATACCATAGTAGAAACCCACACACAATGATGTAGGAACATCTAGAAGAGTTACTAAAAGCATGCAAAGGAGGCTAGAGGAGGAGGTGGGAAGACTTCAAGACCATGAAGCTAGCATAGGACTTACCATTTGTAATCTACTTGTAAATACCTTTGAACCTATTCCTATGTTGTAATAGCTTTAGGGTTTGACTTGGGCTAAGCCCATGGGTTTTTAGGGCCAAGCCCACGGTTCCATATAACATACACATGCCATCCGAATCAAGGTCACACAAGGTTTAAAAGAAAACCAAACTTTTTTTTCTCAAAAGACTTGTGTGAACCTTGAGACACTTGCTAAATTAGGAAGAGCCCTTGATTAAGTATTGGATCCATGCCAACACTTAATCAAGGATCTCCACCCTTGATTAGGAGGTGCCAAGGATTGATGACATGGTTCATCACATGGGCTACAAGGGGAGACAAACCCATGTGAAGGCCATGTGACTTCCTAACAACCAAGTAACCACCATAACTACCTTGGTTACTTGGCTTGCAAGGAAGCCACGGATTGGTGCAGCCCTAACCTTGGTTAGGAGCTCCCAAACCGTGGTTGAGTCTTGCTTGGGGGCCAAGGGATGAGTCCTATAAAACCATAGCCATGGCAACTTGTATGGGATCTTTTGGCAAATTAATGAATGAATGAAGCTTTAAGCTTTTTTTGAGAGATTATGTTCTCTTGTTCCCTTAGGGAACTTTCTTTGAATCTTATCAATGGATCTCTACACCCATTGTGGCGGTTCCCCTAGGCTTATAGGTTCACCACCTTGGCGCCACCACCATTCCTTTCCTTTCCACCTTTTTCCTTTTTCTTCTTCTTCGGTTAACATCTACCTTGCAGCTTGGCCGAGATTCGTTCTTGGTTCTTCCGTGGAGCTGGTTGGAGACTAGATTGGGGCAACCTTTTGGAGCTTCTTGGAGCCTTTCCATGGAGCACCTACATCACACAACTAGAAGGGTCTTTGGTGATAAAGAACTAAGAGTTATGAAGGAAAATAAGAGACTTGAATGTGAGTTTAAAGAGAGAATTTTGAGAGAGATGAAAGACTTGATAGTAAAAGAGCTAAAAGAGAAAAAGTTGAGGGGAAAAGAGTTAAAAGAGAAAGAGTTGAGAGAAAAAGAGCTAAAGGAGAAAGAGTTGAAAGAACAAAAGAAGGAAATAATTGATACTTTAATTGTTTGTACTAATCCTTACTTTGTTTACGATGATTCTCATTTGAATATGATGTAGAAATGACACCAAAGGAAGAAATACAAGACAACAACTTCTTGTGTGAGGATGTGGAAGAGATAGAACTCAAAGCACATGGTGAAGTTGTTTGTGACATTCCTTACAAGAATCCTTTTACCTTAGTACCTAGTGATGAATTGTCTATAAAGTTTCCATGGAGCACACATCATGAAGAAAATGAAGCACCCATGGAATTGGAGCAACCACTATAGAAGATTTGCTTGTCACTTGATACTCTTTTTACTTCTAATAAAGATGAAATTGCACTAGAGTCTTATGGCATTAAGCCTTGGACAACCCTTGATATTGGGAATTTACAATTTTTGATTGTGCCAATTAACCATTGTTTTCATGATGTTGAATATTTTTTTAGGTTATTGGAAGAACCTAAGAAGGAGGGCATACCACAAATTTCCAAACCTAGTGAAGAAATATGGATCAAGGAACAAATGTCAACACAAGTTGAAAAAGGAGAAGAAACTCTTAAGAATTTTGGTTACACCATAAATGAACATTTCAATTCTTTCTTTCCTTCTTTAAATTGTGTTGTTGATATGAATAAGGCTACACACACTTTGTTATTAAATATAAAATTTGATAGGGTGTGCTTGATCTTTGATCCGGGTGGAATTTTATTGTACGTAAGAATCTAAGGCCACTTGAGGACAAGTTGGCCACAAGAAGGAGGGTTTGATGGAGGACCATCTCCAAAAGCTCAACAAACTCTTCAACTTTACTTTTTAATAAATTGAGCTTCTAATAAAATTCGCCATGTTTTTGGCTGTCTGACCAAGTTTAGTATTCGGAGGATAACTTGGGCTACACAACTCCAATTTAGCTTTTCTTGGTGTCTTTGTAACGCTGACTTATAAGGCTACAAAAGCTATGAAGACACAAAAGCCCAGTTCTAGCTTCATCTAGGAGGAAATTGGGCTTGAAAGTAATGTTTGGATACTGCCAGGATGTTCCAGCGCGGTGCTGACCAGGTTCAGTATTTCGTCTTGGTGGCATTTGAAAGCTTACTTAAAGGCCTACAAAAGCTATGAAGACACCAAAGCTCAGTTAGGACTGCATCTAGGAGGAAATGGAGCTTGAAGTTAACGTTGGAATGCTACCAGGATTTTCCAGCGAGTTGTTTAATTGTTTAGGCCTATTAGTTTCTTTCAATTATGTATTTGTTTTAAGACTTGGATTTGGGCCTTGTAATTGTGAAGTGTGCTCAGCCTAGGGTGTCTCTCATCTCACCATTGATCACTCATTTCATCGTAGGGTGGAGAACATTTCAGATTTCTAACCTTAGGTCCATTGCACTTTCATTTAAGTTGGTCAACATTTCTATTGTACTCACTTTGGTCATTTATGAAAAGAGAATTTCTAAGACTAAAGTCTTGAGAAATGGAGATAGCTCTCCTAGGGTTTCTTCCAAGAACCTTGAATCTTATCATGGATCCATGATTCAAGTGGCGATTCTCCAACCAAGCGTATTGGGTGTTTCATCCATGGTGCTTACCACACTTCTTCCTTCTTTCATTTTTGATTTATTTCTTTCTCTCTTTTGTGTTAACCATGAGTTATCGTTGCTATATATTGAGTTATTCCGCTGTTTAAGAGTGATTGAACATTGGTGAATGAAGATTGGGACACCCCTTTGCTTATTCATGAAGATCCCTTACAAGTTCCTCATGGGTTTGCGTTAAATAGTAAGATGGAATTCTATGCCTTGGATTTGAAGTGAATCCTAAGGCTAGAATCCCTTCTTAGAAGAGAGTCATCAATTTAGAAACTTGACTTAAATTTTCACCATTGATTATTGTATAATCAAGTGGTGGAAATTTAAATGAGGTTAGTTGTAATTCCACTCATTCTCTCTCCTAATCCATCCACTCTCTTTTAAGAGATTGTAATGCACTTGCTTAGATGGGTCAGAAGACTCTTAAGCCCACCTTAAGAGGCTTTGACCAACAGAAATAAGTCAACATGTCCGTTTATTAAGCTTGGCCGAAACATTCAAATAACTATAGGTCCAAGCTTTACACAAAATTAAACCTATTCTAATTACAAACTAATAAGAAGATTACAAGACTTCATTTGCCCAATTTGTTGACTTTTAGGAGTTGACCATTGACTTTGACTTTGACTTGGTCAACTCTTCCTCAACTTGAGCTTCTATTATTCTTTGCATTGCCTTTGTGATCCTCATGCTTGGAGATGGTCCTCCATCACTACTTCTTTGAAGAAGAGGTTTGCTACATGGGATGCATCATCACTTTTGTGGCAAGGAATGAAGTGTGCCATATTTGAAAACCTACACACCACAACAAAAATAGAGTCTACACCTCTCTTTGTCTTGGGTAAACCGAGGACAAAGTCCATGGAAATATCCAACCAAGGAGAGGTGGGTGACGGTAAAGGCATGTAAAGGCCATGGTTAGTGAGCTTTGATTTAGCCTTATGACATGTAACACACTTGTTAATAAACTTGGCTACTTGAGCCTTCATTTTTGGCCAAAAAAAGTGTTCATGTAAAACGGCTAAGGTCTTCTCAATACCAAAGTGACCCATGATTCCTCCTTCACGAGTTTCACTTACCAAGAGTTCTCTCAATGAAGTTCTAGGCACACATAAACATTTTTCTTTAAAAAGATAATCATCATGCCTATAAAATTCATTGTGAGCACCCTTTAGACAAGCTATATACTCACGGCCAAAGTCATCATCATCACTATACAAGGCCTTAATATGTTCAAATCCCAACAATTTAGATTCAAGCAAAGAGAGAAGTGTATACATCCTACTAAGAGCATCCGCCATTATGTTTGCCACCCCTTTCTTATGTTTGATGATGTAGGGAAATGTTTCCACAAACTCCATCCACCTTGCATGCCTTTTGTTGAGTTTGCCTTGTGATCTTAGGTGCTTCAATGCTTCATGGTCGGTGTGGACTATAGACTCCTTGGGAAGGAGATAATGTTGCCAAGTTTGCAAGGCCCTCACTAAAGCATATAGCTTCTTATCATATGTTAACTAGTTGAGTTGTGCTCCTTTTAGCTTCTCACTAAAATAGGCTATTGGATGATTTTCTTGTTTCAAAACAGCACCTATACCAAGGTTAGAAGCATCACATTCAAGTTCAAAAGATAATTCAAAGTTAGGCATAGATAATATAGGAGCACTGGTAAGTTTTTCTTTCAAAAGGTTGAAATCTTCCTCTTGTTTTGGCCCCCACAAAAATGGTACTTCCTTCTTCACAAGTTCATTAAGAGGAGATGCAATGGTGCTAAATTCCTTCACAAATCTCCTATAAAAGCTTGCAAGTCCATGGAAGCTCCTCACTTCTTTCACACTAGTAGGCCGTGGCTATTCAAGTATAGCTTTCACCTTGCTTCCATCTACTTGCACACCCTTGGAACTTACCACAAAACCAAGGAACACCACTTGGTCCATGGCAAATGTGCATTTGTCTTTGTTGGCATAAAGCTTCTCCTTCCTTAGTACTTCTAAAACACATCTCAAATGCATTAGATGATCAAGGAAAGAATAACTATATATAAGAATGTCATCAAAATATACCACTACAAACTTCCCTAAAACTTCTCTAAGCAGATGATTCATTAGCCTCATAAAAGTACTAGGAGCATTAGAGAGGCCAAAGGGCATGACCAACCATTCATAAAGCCCAAACTTGGTCTTAAATATAGTTTTCCATTCATCTCTACTCTTTATCCTAATTTGATGGTAACCACTTTTAAGATTAATCTTAGAAAAGATGGTTGGGCCATGAAGTTCATCTAACAAGTCATCAAGCCTAGGTATGGGGTGCCTATATCTAATTGTGATGTTATTTATGGCTCTACATTCCGTGCACATTCTCCATGTACCCTCCTTCTTAGGAACTAAGATAACCGGAGAAGCACAAGGAGATAGAATCTCTTTAACCCATCCCTTATTAACTAGGTCTTGTACTTGCTTTTCTATCTCATGAGTCTCTTAGGGTGTAGTTCTATAGGTAGGCCTTGATGTAAGCCTTCCATGGAAGTCTCACTAGTTTGCCCAATCTTCACTTCAACAAGCATGAATCTCACGGCTAGATGAATGGAATTGCAGAATAGAACACTCAAAGAAGAAGAAAAGTATAAAATGGAGTATAGAAGAAGATGAGGAGCGCCATGCTAGAAGCAATAAGCTCTAGGTAGAATCGCCACATGGAGAATGCACCATGATAAGACTCATAAGAGGTTTACTCAAGAAACCTAGAAGAGAAACTTTCTCTCTCAAGCAATATGCTTCTTTCTAAAATTCATCAAAAGTGATTACAATTCAGAAAATTGCCTACTTATACTAATGAAAATGGTGTCAAGCTTGCTATGGAAGGATCACATGCTAGCCCTTGGATTGGAGTCTAGATCAACGCATGGGAAGCTTAGTTGAAGCAAGCACACGGATCAAGACTCTTAACCATAGGATTTGGCTCTAATCTAATGGCCTAAATTCGAAATTGGAAGCATGGAACTTGTGACTCAAGTTTGAATTCTCACCACATCATGGGATCTAGATCATAAGGCCAAAATTCACTCTTGAGAAGTATGACACATGTGACTCAAGTTTGAATCTCTACCACTTGATAAGATCTCATCAAGAGGATGTAATTCACTCTTAAGTGGTGCTTTAAGCATGCTTAATTTCGGATTCAAACTCATCCTTTAGATGGAGATTCAATCCTAAGGCTAGAATTTGAATTGAGTTAGTGGAATTTCCACTAACTTCCCTCCAAAACTCTCTCCACTCTCTCTAGGGAGAGTGTGCGCCACTCTCTCTCAAAATGCACATTAAATCTGTTCCTGAACTATTACAAAGCTAAGGCCAAAATTAAATCCTTAAAATAATTACACAAATTGAAAGGAAACTACAAATAAGGCCTAATACACATAAGCATTCGCTATAAATTCCTGGAAATATCCCAACGCAAACTTCAAGCTTATTTTCCTACTGGATCCAGTCCGAACTGGACTTTGGTGTCTTCATAGCCTTTGTAACCCTTGAAGTCTTCTTTAATTTGCCACCAATAATGCCTCAATTGGAGTTGTGTAGCTCGAGTTATGATCAAAATACTGAAACATGTCAGATGCAAAACTCAGCAGCGAATTTTTATTAAAGACAATTAAAAGCCCAATTTACAAATAAGGTGCTTGGAAAGTTTTATTGGGCATTTGGAGATGGTCCTCCATTAAACCCTTCTTCTTGTTTTCAACTTGTCCCCAAGTTGAGTTGACCTTCCTACAATAAAACTCCACCCAGATCAAAGATCAAACATGGTTCATTAACTTTGTTGTTAGATGATGCAAAATAGATGCAAACTTGTTTCTTATAGTTATGGCATAGGTCTAAAAGTAAATGAGCCTTCTTAATCAAGTACTCCTTTAATTTCCTAAACCTACTCAAATTATTAGTTTGCACATCATATAACAATGAGTTAATTTCTTTTCTATCATCATCAACACAATCAAAAGAAGTAAAAGTACAAGTTTGTTGATCCTTCAAAACATATCCCAAACTATTTTGCCTAGATCCATGGAATTGTGGGGTACCCTCCTCCTTGAACTCTTGGATCATTGACACACGCGCCGAACGTGCGTCAAATAATTACCAAAGTCTGGCTACTACTTTGCAGCAATAGTGGACTCGGATCGTTTCCCTACGGATTACTCTGTTATTTCTCTGTAGCCAAAAATTAAACAAAATGTTTGGGGGGTTTGTTTTTTATGCAGAGAAAAATTGAAAACAATTAAAACTTAGATAAGTGATGAATAAAAGACACCAATCCAATCTCTGTCGGATCCTAATTTCCCTCATTGGTTCAACAAAATAAAAGCACACATCTATGCAGTGTATTGGAACCGAGATCTCTGCATTCCAATTTTGAACTATCACTCTAAGATCTTAGAGTATTTTCATCGAACTCTCGGTGGCCTTTAAACTCACGCGATCGCATGAGAGCACACAACTTGGTTTCGAATCTTAAAATCAGTTCAATACATTCGTTGTTTATCAACAATGCCAGAAATCAAAAATCTCAATTCAAAACATCAATTGACATAATGAAATTGAAATTATAAAATCCAAGATGAGTACTTATTCAATTAGAAACCAAGAACCTAAGGAATTTAGGAATCCGGTTGAGATTGAATTGGTTAATAAAATTAGTTGTGCATACTTGAATTTAAACTTAACACAAATTGGAATTGCATAATATAAATCAAAAACAAAACAGAAGAGGACAACAACAAAATTAAAGGTGCTGGAATTTAAATTGCTGGAAATTAAATTGCTGGAATTTAAATTGCTGGAAATTAAACTGCTGGAAAATTAAATTATAGAACTTTATAAAATTCAGGTGAAGGTGACAGAGCCTCCTAGTTTAGAACTTTATAAACTTCTATAAAACTGCAAGAATTGAAAGGAAATAAAAAGAAAATATTGAAACCTAGCAAAACAAATAAAGAAGAAGAATAAAAAGAAGAGAAAGAAAACATTTCATTCCAAGTGAAGTGTGTCACTCACTTCAAAGTGAAATGTAGTGTGGTGTATTGTGTGAAGTCTTTACAAGTATTTATAGGTGAACAAATGATGTGTTAGGTGAGGGGGGTGGCTGTCCACCAACCCAATTACCTACACCAACCCCATTTACTCTCCACCAACCCCATTTACTCTCCACCAACCCCATTACAAAGTTTTACTGCATTTAATCCAGCTTCTGCAGTCATCTTCATGTCCAAATTCGCCCACTATTTAGTCCGAATTGACTTTCTACGTCTTCATAGCACTTATAGCTCTTTGAGTCTTCTTTAATTTGACATATAATGGGGCTCAAACAGAGTACTGTGCTGAAAGTTATGCTCATTTTAGTGGACCTTGTCAAAACTGGAATTTACTGATCAGAAAATACTTTGGTTCCGTGCGTCATCTTAGAAGCCATATTCACCCTATATTCACTCCGAATTAGCTCTTGATGTCTCATGACATTTGTAGCCCTGCAAATCCTCTTTAATTTGATATAAAGTGGAGCTAAAACGGAGATCTTTAGAGGAAGTTATGCCTGATTTACCAAGAATGGTCAAATACAGTAAATTCACGTCACTGGTTCATGGTCCACTTTCAAGGCTAATTTCACACCAGATGCAATCCGAATTGGCTCTTAGTGTCTCATGACATTTGTAGTAATGTCAATCCTCTTTTATTTGCAAGAAACCTGAGCTCAAAACGATATTTGTGGAGGAAGTTATGCCTATTTTAGTGAAAGTGGTTAAATCTGGAAAAATAAAACGAATTTGGAACGAATTTAAACACTTAGAACCTAAATGAGCCCAAACTCATAAATGCATTAAATCATTTTAATTAATCCTTAATTATGTTGTCTTGGGATATAATAGATGCAGAAAAGTTGATTAAAATAATGACTCATCAAATTCCCCCACACTTATTCTTTTGCACTCCTGGGCAAAACTAAGTCCTAATAAAAAACATGAAATTTGATACAAAAGTTCATCTGGTCTAAGCTATTTCATATCCTCCAAAACAGTCATTAATGTATCAAAAATGAACATAGTAATCAGAGCATAATCAATCTAGAGATTACATATCACAGTGTTGAACAATTCCTATTTCAGATAGGATCAATCAGATATTGAATTAATCATGCATGTCAATCATAAGCATTGGTCTCACCAGAAGTGTATCTCTCAAACTCTCAAGTGTATCAGGCAAGTGTTTACTCTCAGACCATTAAAATGAAAATTATTTTATCATAGGCTTGCAATTATTCTAATTCTCTACCACTAACAATCACAATTATGCATGATTCAAGAGGACTTGCAAAGGTTGTAATGGGGTCAAGGATAAGGTTTTGATAAATTTGGTTCAGTGGCTACTATTTTACAGATGTTGAATAGAGTACCGACAGATTACAAAAGATATCTGAGTTACATAATAAACTTGTAAAGTCTCAAATTCAATCATATTTTCCACACTTATTCTGGTTAAATTTTTGCTTTTTTTTTTTTTTTAAGAATTAAAAATTTATCCAAATTATACCAACTTCATAACTCAGACCCGAATCATATAATTCAAGTATTCACTCCACTCCCCCACACTTAATTTTCTACAAGTCCCGAGCAGATACCCCCCCCCCCACACTTATTTGCTTCACAATACCAAAAGATATACAATTCAATCAATATCTGTAAAATGAGGACAGTATGGTTTTACTCTTAAGGCTTGTAATGCAGGTAATCAAAGAAAAAGTTTCAGGCTCAAAGGGGCTAGCAAGGGATATAATGCAAGGTAGGCTATCTGGTCAAGTGGGGAAATAGAAATGACTGCCTCAATCATAATTATGCACTATGTGATAAAATGCAGCTTTGAAAAGAATAAAAGCAAGTTCTGAAAAATAATATTCACTAATGGCATATATCACACTGAAAGAAAGAGAATGGCATACAAATGAATCCATTCAAAATAGGCCCAAATAACTCACAGGTTCAAGTTGCCAATTACTTATCAGAAACAATACACAACCAATTTATAAAGAATAATCCACAGTTTATCAGAGGAATGTATCAACACTACAAAAAAAAATAATCCAAAATTTAACTCAGCTCAGATTCCAGTTCAAATTCTCAACATATAAACCATGATGCAGATATATTGATAGTCAGACCAGAGTCACAAAATCTCCAAGTATTAAA
The DNA here is from genome assembly GCA_026586105.1 of Hylodesmum podocarpum. Lineage (NCBI taxonomy): Eukaryota > Viridiplantae > Streptophyta > Magnoliopsida > Fabales > Fabaceae > Hylodesmum > Hylodesmum podocarpum. Next base: position 661,474 of record JALJEV010000118.1, on the reverse strand, counting down.
CACAAGTGTAAACAAGACATAAAATCTTAATTACTTATTATTACTTCCTAATTACAGAAGGTGGATAGATAGGAAGTGGAAGTAAACATAACGGAAAAAAAAATGGAAGGAGAAAAGAGAAACTCCCTCGGCCGCTCAAAGCGACAACGTGGGTGCAAGCGGTACAAACTCTTGCTATGAGGCTACTCAATGGTGCTTTATGATTATGCTTTAGCTGCCCATTAACCATGAATCTGCCCTTGGTACCTTCAAGAACAACTCCCACCAGGATCAAATATCATGCAATCATCTACAACAATATGTAAGTCATTATTTATCAATGCAGATGATTTTGGATGCAGGCATGTTCTATACTTAATGCATGGTGGTGGTGGAAATAATTTGAATGCCATAATCATAATTCTCCATTTGTTCCTTTTAATTTTGGCATTAAATCTGAAAAATTTATATGTTTCACTTAATTTAAAGCACAATTTAAAGCACATGAAATATTGATTATAAGTGAAACATTTATTGCTCAAATGGCAGTGAGAAAGAGTATCAAGAGATAAAGAAATCTTCTCCAGTGGTGGCTCTGAATTCTTGGATACTTCATTCTTTTCATGATATGAGCTCCAAGGAAACTTGATGGACAATTCTCCACTAGGTACCAAGACATGAAGATTTTTGTAAGGAGGAGGGTATGAAACATCTTCACTGTGTGCCTTGAGTTCATTCCTTTGTACATCCGCACACAAGAAGTTGTTATCTTGCATTTCTTCTTTTGGACTCACTCCTACATCACCTATAAAAAGAGAATCATCATAAACAGAGGAAGGATTAGTATAAACAATTAAATCGTCACATGTTTCCTTTTCTTGTTTATCTAACACTCTTTCTTCTATGTCTTGTTCTTTCAAATCTTGTTCTTGCAACTCTTTCTCTTTAGCTATAACCTCCATGGGACTTGTCTTTTCTAGTTGTGTAGCAGGTTCCACCAATTGCGTACCAGACCCCAAAGTAATATCACTCACAATCTTACCATTATCATTCAAATTGGAAATTTCTTGTGAGGGTAGATTGATGGGTGGTTGAGGTTGGCTCTGACTAATTGCATGAGATAACTGCTCAATATGAGTTTGGATACCCTGAAGGTTAGTCTCAGTTATCTGCTGAAATTGCAAGTTGTTGGTGGCCATCTGCTTGATTAAGTCTTCCAAAGAAGGTTGTGGTTGGGCTTGTGGTGGTGTTGCAACAGGCTGAGAAGGTAGCATATGATGATGGTATGACTGTTGCTGCCACTCTGGTATCGGATGGAAATAGTCATGTGAATACTGATTAGCTCGATCTTCCCATCCAGGATTGTAGGGGCTATAATAAGGATCATATTGCTGCTGAGGCATGTCCCAATGATCACTGAAACTCCCCTCATGCTGCAATAGTTCTCTAATAGTCCTATTATCCATGTTAGCCTAACCAAAATGTACCTGCTCACAATGAAAACGTACCAAAGATGCACCAAAAGAACAGAACAGAACAACACCGCAAGTAGAGATTTATTGAATGCAAACTAACCTATCCTAAGTCTAAGAAATTGAAAATGCATATAAACAGTGAAGAAATAACAGAGCAATCCCCGGCAACGGCGCCAAATTTGACACACGCGCCGAACGTGCGTCAAATAATTACCAAAGTCTGGCTACTACTTTGCAGCAATAGTGGACTCGGATCGTTTCCCTACGGATTACTCTGTTATTTCTCTGTAGCCAAAAATTAAACAAAATGTTTGGGGGGTTTGTTTTTTATGCAGAGAAAAATTGAAAACAATTAAAACTTAGATAAGTGATGAATAAAAGACACCAATCCAATCTCTGTCGGATCCTAATTTCCCTCATTGGTTCAACAAAATAAAAGCACACATCTATGCAGTGTATTGGAACCGAGATCTCTGCATTCTAATTTTGAACTATCACTCTAAGATCTTAGAGTATTTTTATCGAACTCTCGGTGGCCTTTAAACTCACGCGATCGCATGAGAGCACACAACTTGGTTTCGATCCTAAAATCAGTTCACTACATTCGTTGTTTATCAACAATGCCAGAAATCAACAATCTCAATTCAAAACATCAATTGACATAATGAAATTGAAATTATAAAATCCAAGATGAGTACTTATTCAATTAGAAACCAAGAACCTAAGGAATTTAGGAATCCGGTTGAGATTGAATTGGTTAATAAAATTAGTTGTGCATAATTGAATTTAAACTTAACACAAATTGGAATTGCATAATATAAATCAAAAACAAAACAGAAGAGGACAACAACAAAATTAAAGGTGCTGGAATTTAAATTGCTGGAAATTAAATTGCTGGAAATTAAACTGCTGGAAAATTAAATTATAGAACTTTATAAAATTCAGGTGAAGGTGGCAGAGCCTCCTAGTTTAGAACTTTATAAACTTCTATAAAACTGCAAGAATTGAAAGGAAATAAAAAGAAAATATTGAAACCTAGCAAAACAAATAAAGAAGAAGAATAAAAAGAAGAGAAAGAAAACATTTCATTCCAAGTGAAGTGTGTCACTCACTTCAAAGTGAAATGTAGTGTGGTGTATTGTATGAAGTCTTTACAAGTATTTATAGGTGAACAAATGATGTGTTAGGTGAGGGGGGTGGCTGTCCACCAACCCAATTACCTACACCAACCCCATTTACTCTCCACCAACCCCATTACAAAGTTTTACTACATTTAATCCAGCTTCTGCAGTCATCTTCATGTCCAAATTCGCCCACTATTTAGTCCGAATTGACTTTCTACGTCTTCATAGCACTTATAGCTCTTTGAGTCTTCTTTAATTTGACATATAATGGGGCTCAAACAGAGTACTGTGCTGAAAGTTATGCTCATTTTAGTGGACCTTGTCAAAACTGGAATTTACTGATCAGAAAATACTTTGGTTCCGTGCGTCATCTTAGAAGCCATATTCACCCTATATTCACTCCGAATTAGCTCTTGATGTCTCATGACATTTGTAGCCCTGCGAATCCACTTTAATTTTATATAAAGTGGAGCTAAAACGGAGATCTTTAGAGGAAGTTATGCCTGATTTACCAAGAATGGTCAAATACAGTAAATTCACGTCACTGGTTCATGGTCCACTTTCAAGGCTAATTTCACACCAGATGCAATCCGAATTGGCTCTTAGTGTCTCATGACATTTGTAGTAATGTCAATCCTCTTTTATTTGCAAGAAACCTGAGCTCAAAACGATATTTGTGGAGGAAGTTATGCCTATTTTAGTGAAAGTGGTTAAATCTGGAAAAATAAAACGAATTTGGAACGAATTTAAACACTTAGAACCTAAATGAGCCCAAACTCATAAATGCATTAAATCATTCTAATTAATCCTTAATTATGTTGTCTTGGGATATAATAGATGCAGAAAATTTGATTAAAATAATGACTCATCAATCATCCTAGAAGGGAACTCATCATGATGCAAATTGTAACACCCCCTCTTATTTACTTACTTATCTTATTTTTAATTAGTAATTTAAGATTGTTAATGATGTAGTAAATAAAAGAGAGATTTAGGAAACAACACTTTTATTACATAATATTCAAAGGTCATTACATCTAGGTTGCTCAACTTTGTCATTTTATTATTCTACATAATTTTCTTTCTACTTACTTAGCAAATCTACCCCCAAACATAGCAAAACATTTTCACGGCAAGACAATAACAACAATCATTGTAAAACACCCATATATTCTTAACCCTGCAAATCTACTCCCCCGAACGTTGTTCGCGATCATCACAGGTGTTAAAAACACAAAACGCAAGGGTGAGCTTTCCTTAACCACAATTATGAACAATTGATTGTAGTTCAAGGAAAACCTTTTCTTTTATAAATCTAGAATATTCTTCAAGGTTTCATCGAAAATATCATTTTATAGTGTAAAGATAAACTTTTATTTCAAATCTCATTTGAGAGTACAAATACGATATTTCTTCTTTAAAAACAATCCAAGATAAAGTGTATAAATTTCAGAATTATTTTTTTTGTTAAACTGAATGAAGATATTCAAAAATAGTTAAAAAGTAATAGAAGATATCGTTTTTAGAATAATACTTCCATACTTATCCATGATCATCAAAATATCAATCACAAAGTAAGGCAACCGACAACCATCAACCAAAACAAACAAACCATCAATCACAATCAATGATTCAGGCATGAATTACAATGAATCATATATTCAATCAAACACGCAATCACTAATGTATGCTCCTAAGCCTACATGATGCATGCACCTTCACCATGAATTTTCACTATTCACTCAAAATGCAATGTGGCGCCCTCCACTGGAATAGTCTGGGGCATCTGATTCTCACACTCAACAGACCCACCAGAGGTAGACACTTCGTAATTTGTCAAGTTCCCTCAGTGTTCGGCAGGACCTCCCCCGCAACATATGATCATCATGAGCAGGGCAATTTCCCCACCAAGAGAACCACCAAGTCCACGGCATTCCACTCACTCAGACGGGAACCCGTTCAAGGACTTACGGACTTGGTCTACTACTATCCAGTCACCAATGCAACATGTTCTAGGACCTTATTTTAAGTATTGACCTTTCCACCAGGTCATCTTCATCTCACCTCATTCTAAGCATTTCCTATTCACAAAGCAATCTCAGAATATTGCCCTTCCACTAGGCATTTCCAATCGGTCATTAAACAATTCAAGTCCATCACCAATTTCATGCAACCATGCATGTCACCACTTACTCACATCCAACTCACCAAGTAATTGTATATCAAGCACAAAACCAGTCATCAAACAACAATATTGCTACCATCAATATGTGTTCATGACATATATTTAATTATTTAGTATGTTAGTATTCAAAAGAGGTTTGATCAAAGGAGGAAAGATTGAAGTTGTTCATAGAAGTCAAAGGCTTAATATAAATAAGAAAGGTTTCCATTTTACTTTTTATAAAGTAGCCATAGTATTCAAAGAAATAGTTGAAAGAGGAAAACAACTTTAAAATAATCATTCAAAGGGTAAAGAAAACACAATCTTAAAGAATTAAAAGGAGTGTAAGAAAGATGAAGAAAAGAAACACCAAGAAACCAAAGAAAGATAATGGAAAAACCAAAGAAAGAGAGTGGAAGTACTAAGAAAACAAAGAATAGAAAAAGAAGGATAAGGAAAGATCCCCTTACTGGTTTCTCCTAGCTTCCTATATGCTTCCTCTACTTACTTGTTCCTACTTTGGTTGGAGAGATTTCTTCTTAGGGTGGAGAAAGTATAGAAAGGTTCTTGGAATGGAAATGGTTTGAGAGAATGTAATAGTGTTCTTTGGATTATGTCTTCATTTAACACCCCTAAGTCCTATTTATAGACTTCCCAAGAACTATCTAGAGAATTGGAGATTGATTCTAAAGAAAAATCTTAGTTTTTATAAAAATATCTTAGTTTCCATTAAAATATCTTAAAAGGTAAAAGAAAATATCTTAGTTTCCATCAAAATATCTTAAAAGGTAAAAGAGAATTCTAGAATGGTTTAGAAATATCTTTTAAATTAAATGTTCAAAATGAATTAAGAAATTTCTAGAAATAAGTAGAATAAGAAGTTTCTAGAATTAAGTAGAATAATCAAGATTTTTCTAGAAATAAGTAGAATAATCTAGAAATTTCCAGAAGTTTCTAGAACAAAGTAAAATAATCAAAATTTTTCTAGAAATAAGTAGAATAATCTAGAAGTTTCTATAAGTTTCTAGAACAAAGTAGAATAATCAAGATTTTTCTAGAAATAAGTAGAATAATCTAGAAGTCTCTAGAAATAATTAGATTTTTCTAGAATAAGATAATTCTATAATAAACAAGAACTTTCTAGAAACTTATAGGATAAATAAGAGTTTTCCAGAAAAATTAGAATAAATAAGAAGTTTCTAGAGTTTTCTAGAAATATGTAGAGTAAACTAGAAGTTTCTAAAAAATTAGAATAAATAAGGAATTTCTAAAATCAACAAGAATTTTCTAGAAACATGTAGAATAAGTAAGAAATGTCTAGAAAGAGTAGAGTAATCATGAATTTTCTAGAAACAAGTAGAATAGTCAAGATGTTTCTAGAATAAACCAGATATTTCTAGAAATAGTTATAATAAATAAGAAACTTCTAGAATGATCAAGAATTTTCTAGAAAGACATAGAATAATCAACAAGTTTTTAAAATAATTTAGAAGTTTTACGTTGAATATCAAAACAACAAAGGTAAAGAAAAATTCTAATTTTAGACACAAACAAAGGCAAGTGACCACAATTAAGAAATTAATCTAGCAAACACAACTAAATCACTTATGTCTTCCGTAAATCGTTCTACATATTTTCTCTATTCTTTGCTCTCTGTTAAAAAACCTCTCTTAAACCATATTTAAATTTTTGGGATGTTACAATACTCCCCTCCTTTTCTAAAAATTTCGTCCTCGAAATTTCCATTCTTGTTACATATCTTATTCTTCTATTCTACTTTTCCAACTCTCAAAGTTCCTTTACTTTCAACTACTTCCTCTTATAATTTTACCTTATGTCTTGAAATCTATCTGTTACCCTCAACCTTGCTATCCTTATATGCGGGACTATGATTTCCTCTTTTCCCACTTATAAATCCTCCTCATTTGTTTTCACTAAGATTTCTCTTTTCTTAATTCTTAAGATTCAAACCATTTTTTTTTTATGGCTCCTGTTGGATTCTTAAGGAAAAGATTGATTTTTTTTTTTTTGTTTCTATCGTACTTCATTCATAATTCTTTAGTTATTCTTACGACTTCTAACTTATACTAATAGGGGTAAACTCACATGCAAGATTGAATTCATAAATTTTTCTATTATATCCATCTCTTGGACCATTAAATTGGACATTCCTAAGGTCTTCCTACTTAAGGCGTCACATTTTCTTTGTCTAGGTGGCACTTAGATTGAAACCGTGATCTCTTAAAAATTCTATCTACCTTGCCTCAAGTTTAACACCTTTTGGCTAAACAAATACTTAAGGCTTTTGTGATCACTAAATTCCTCAAATTTTGTCCCAAAAAGATAGTGTCACCATATTTTAAGCGCAAATACTACTGCAGCTAGTTCTAGGTCATAGGTTGGGTAGTTCCTTTCATGGTTTTTTAATTGTCTTGATGCATAGGCTACCACTTTTCCTCCTTGCATTAGCACTCTTCCTAAACTTATTTTAGAGGCATCACAATAAACCTCAAACGATCCAGTTGGGGTTGGTAAGGTCAAAACAGGAGTAGTAGTTAGTTTTTTCTTAAGGGTTTGGAAACTTTGTTCACAGTCGTTATTCCATATAAAAGCTTGGCCTTTTCTAGTTAAGGTTGTAAGGGCAAGGCTATCTTGGAGAAATCTATTATAAATCTTCTCTAATGTCCAGCTAACCCTAGAAAACTCTTTATTTCTATCACATCTCTTGGTCTTTCCTTATTTAGAATTGTGTCTACATTATGTGGATCTACTACAAATCCACCTTGTGATATTACGTATCCTAGGAAACTGATTTTTTCTATCCAAAATTCACATTTGGACCATTTCACATATAACTGTTGATCTTTCAAGATTTGTAATATCACTCTAAGATGTTTAGCATGTTCCTCTTTAGTTCTTGACTATACCAAAATATCATCAATAAACACTACCACAAATTTATCCAAATATAGTTAGAAAATCCTATTCATGTAATCCATAAATATTGCGGTGCATTAGTTACTTCAAAGGGCTTAACCATGTACTCATAGTGTCAATATCAGGTACTAGAGGCTGTTTTAGGGATATCTTCAGCTTTTACCCTTATTTGGTGGTATCCAGACCTTAGATCAATCTTGTTAAATACACAAGCTCCTACTAGTTGGTCCATAAGATCATCTATCCTTGGTAAGGGGTAGTTATTCTTAATGGTTACCTTATTTAGTTGTCTATAATCTACACATAGTCTCATAGTTCCGTCTTTCTTCTTTACTAGGAGTACGGGTGCTCCCCAAGGTGATACACTAGGTCTAATAAACTGTTTCTTCAATAGTTCTTCTATTTGTTTCCTTAGCTCCGCTAGTTCTAAGGGTGACATCCTATAGGGCGCAATAGAAATTGGTCCAGTCCCAGGTATCAGGTCTATAGAAAATTCAACTTCCCTTTCAAGTGGTAGTTGGCTTACCTCTTCGGAGAATACTTCAGAGAAATTTTGTACTACAGGTATATTATCGAATGTGACCTTTCGTTCCACTTCTAGGTTAGAAAGGATCATGTACACGTCATTATTTTTCTTTAAGTCCCTTTTTACTTGGTTGGCAGAAATTATCTCCATATCCCTACTTGCTTCAGGGTCAAGATTAAGGTTTTATCGAAGCAGTTTATAAGGACATGGTTGGAAGATAACCAGTCCATTCCAAGAATAATATAAATTTTTTTTAGTGGTAGACAAACCAAGTTGACTAGGAAGGTTTTTGTTATTTAGTTCTATTTGACAATCTAAACAGATGTAAGTAGTTGTAACTGAATCATTGGTACGGGTAATTATTATTAAATCAATGTTTAGAAGGGATAGTGGAAGTTGTAACCTTTTAGCACAATCTGAAGATGTAAAGGAATGAGTGGCACCAGAGTCAAATAGTACAAGTAAAAGAATTCCATGTACGTACCTTGTACTAGATCATTGATATTTGAGGCCTTAACTCCATCAAGGGTGAGTATTCTTCCCACAACCTTTGATTTCCCTAGTTAATATTGTTGGTGCCTCTTTAAGACTATTGGTCATGTTATACAAAACTTAGTCTTCTCAAGTCAAGGTGATTAATCTTTTATGATTAAATAATCTTCCTAAGCGTGTCAACTTTAATTCCTCCTTAGGCTACTCCTTATTCCTCCTTTAACTAAACTCTTTCTACCTTAAAAATATTAGTTACTCTTCGGATTTAGAATCCTTCTAGATTCTCTAAGGTTTCTTTAACCATCAAAACGCATCAACCATTATTGTATCATCCTAGTATATCTTCTAAATGCATCTTAGTATTGTCAAAAGGTTTGTATTAGGATAAGAGGTAGGTAGTTACTAATCATTTCCTATAAAGTTATCTTAAGGACTTTTAACTTTGGTGATATTCTTATGTTTTTCTAATCCTTAGTACGACTTCTCCTTCGAAGGGATCATTTCCTAAAACTGGCTTCCTTTAGGATTCACTTTCGATCCTCTTTATTTGCTTTGTTACTTTCTAAGGAGAATTTCATATAATGATTTTAGTTCTAAAAATTTCTATCTTTTTCTCTTCTAAGGGAGTTCTCTTTTATGGAAAATACTCTTAAAAGGGTTTTCTATTATAGGTAAGTTATCGAGGATATCTTTTGATTTTATCTCTAGAGAGGGTTATCTTTATGTCTAATTTTTTTTTTCTTAAATCTTTTTAGTCTTAGTCAGTAGGAACATCCTTTATAAGTTCAACAACAACTCCCTTCCCTAAATTCTTCGTTTTTCTTCTTAGCCTACTCTAGTTACGCTTATCAAAAACTTAGGTAAAAACTTATAGGGCTTTAACTACAATTTTATAACTTCTTTCAACCACTACTTTCTATTCCTAATAGATTAAACTACATCTAATCCTAGGCCATGTCACTAACCCTAAAACTAATTTTTCATTGATCGAACCAAGAAGCAATCAAGTAAACACTAATTAATCAATTCACTCACTAAAAGCACACCAAATAATCAAACAAGCACACAAAGCACACAAGCAAACAATCATTCACACAACAAAAACATAGTAGACACATAACTCACAAGTCGAACTGGTTCGACCTGCTCTGATATCACTAATGTAACACCCCCTCTTATTTACTTACTTATCTTATTTTTAATTAGTAATTTAAGATTGTTAATGATGTAGTAAATAAAAGAGAGATTTAGGAAACAACACTTTTATTACATAATATTCAAAGGTCATTACATCTAGGTTGCTCAACTTTGTCATTTTATTATTCTACATAATTTTCTTTCTACTTACTTAGCAAATCTACCCCCAAACATAGCAAAACATTTTCACGGCAAGACAATAACAACAATCATTGCAAAACACCCATATCTTCTTAACCCTGCAAATCTGCACCCCCGAACGTTGTTTGAGATCATCACAGGTGTTAAAAACACAAAACGCAAGGGTGAGCTTTCGTTAACCACAATTATAAACAATTGATTGTAGTTCAAGGAAAACCTTTTCTTTTATAAATCTAGAATATTCTTCAAGGTTTCATCGAAAATATCATTTTATAGTGTAAAGATAAACTTTTATTTCAAATCTCATTTGAGAGTACAAATATGATATTTCTTCTTTAAAAACAATCCAAGATAAAGTGTATAAATTTCAGAATTATTTTTTTTTGTTAAACTGAATGAAGATATTCAAAAATAGTTAAAAAGTAATAGAAGATATCGTTTTTAGAATAATACTTCCATACTTATCCATGATCATCAAAATATCAATCACAAAGTAAGGCAACCGACAACCATCAACCAAAACAAACAAACCATCAATCACAATCAATGATTCAGGCATGAATTACAATGAATCATATATTCAATAAAACACGCAATCACTAATGTATGCTCCTAAGCCTACATGATGCATGCACCTTCACCATGAATTTTCACTATTCACTCAAAATGCAATGTGGCGCCCTCCACTGGAATAGCTTGGGGCATCTGATTCTCACACTCAACAGACCCACCAGAGGTAGACACTCCGTAATTTGTCGATGTAATATTCAAGAAATTTGTGGAATGAATTGTGGAGTGTTTTGTGGCTGCCTCCAATAATGCATTTTTCAATTGGGTGTTCCTCATATGCTTTGCAGCTGCCAAAATAAGTCCCAAGGGTCTGCATTTTGAATCTCATATCCCACATTTGTATAAAATGGCAATTACATGATTTAAAATGTCCAATTCGCTGGAATTCACTTCACTGGTGGCATGTGTCCACTTCAAGGAAATATTCACCCCAGATGCGGTCCAAACTGGCTCTTGATGTCTGCATGACATTTCTAGATCTTTCAATCTTCTTTAATTAGAAACAAACCGGAGCTCGATTGAAGGCCTGTGGAGGGAGGTATGCCTATTTTACCGAGAGTGGTCAAATGTATAGTAAATTCACGTCACTGTTTCATGGCCCACTTTCAAGGCTAATTTCACACTAGATGCAGTCCGAATTGGCTCTTTGGGCCTTCATGACATTTGTAGCTCTGTCAATCCTCTTTCATTTGCAAGAAACCTGAGCCCAAAACGATATTTGTGGAAGAAGTTATGCCTATTTTACCGAAAGTGATCAAAGTAATGACTTTTCAACCATTCTAGAATTCTCTTTAAGATATTTTCTTACCTTTTAAGATATTTTGATGGAAACTAAGATATTTTCTTGGAAACTAAGATATTTTCTTACCTTTTAAGATATTTTGATGGAAACTAAGATATTTTCTTGGAAACTAAGATATTTTCTTACCTTTTAAGATATTTTAATGGAATCTAAGATATTTTCATAGAAACTAAGATTTTTTTCTTTAGAATCAATCTCCAATTCTCTAGAAATATCTTGGGAAGTCTATAAATAGGGCTTAGGGGTGTCAAATGAAGACATAACCCAAAGAATACTCCTACATTCTCTCAAACTATCTTCACTACAAAAAAAACCCTTCTATACTTTCTCCACCTTAGGAAGAAATCTCTCCAACCAAAGTAGGAACCAGTAAGTAGAGGAAGAATAGGAAGCTAGGAGAAACCAGTAAGGGGACCTTTCCTTATCCTTCTTTTCTATCCTTTGTTTTGTTGGTACTTTCATTTTCTTTCTTTAGTTTCTTGCAGTAAGGGAATCTTTCCTTATCATTTTTTTCTATTCTTTGATTCTCTTACTACTTTCACTCTCTTTCTTTGGTTGTTCCATTATCTTTCTTGGAATCCTTGATGTTTCTTTTCTTCATCTTTCTTACACTCCTTTTAATTCTTTAAGTTGGTATTTTCTTTATCCTTTGAATAATTAATTTAAAGTTGTTTTCCTTCTTTGATCAAACTTCTTTAAATACTAACATACTAAAAGTATATGTCATAAACATATATTGATGATAGTACTATGGTTGTTTGATGACTGGTTTTGTGCTTGATATACAATTACTTGGTGAATTGGATGTGAATAAGTGGTGATATGCATGATTGCATTGAAATGAGTATGGACTTGAATTGTTTAATGACCGATTGAAAATGCCTAGTGGAGAGGCAACATTCTAAGATTGCTTGGTGAATGGGCAATGCTTAGAATGAGGTGAGATAAAGATGACCTAGTGGAAAGGTCAATATCTGAAATATAATGAAGGTCATTATACAATTCAAGGTCCTAGAACATGTTGCATTGATGACTGGATAGTAGTAGACCAAGTCGTAAGTCACGGATTCAGTGCGAGTGAGTGGAATGCCGTGGTGACTAGGGGTTCTCTTGGTGGGGAAATTACCCTGCTCATGATGATCACATGTTGCGGGAGGTCTCTGGGACAACGAGGAACTCGACAAATTACGGAGTGTCTACCTACGGTGGGTCGATTGAGAGTGAGAATCAGATGCCCCAGGCTATTTTCAGTGGAGGGCGCCACATTGCATTTAGAGTGAAGAGTAAAAATGCATGGTGAAGGTGCATGCATCATATAGCACTAGGAGCATACAATAGTGGTTGTGTGTTAATTGAATATATGATTCAGTGGAATTTATGGTAAATTATGTATTGTGATAAATGGCTTATTCGTTTTAATGTGGATAGTTATCTTAATTTGTTATTTGAACTAAAGGTTTGTTTTTACACAGGTTTTAAAATAATAAATATTTTAAAAGAAATCTTGAAGAATATTTTAGATTGTTTTAGGAATATTTTCACTTAATTTCAAAAGTTTTACTATAGTTAAAATTATTGTTTATGATCATTGTTTAAGGAAAGCTCACCCTTGCGTTTTGTGTTTTTAACACCTGTGATGATCTCGAACAACGTTCGAGGAGCAATTTGCGGGATTGAGAAGTTGTCACTGTTTTGCACTGGTTGTTGCTACTATCTTGTTGTGAAGATGCTTGTTATGTTTTGCGTGTAGAAGTGTTGAGCAAATGTTCTAAGGTAGTAGAAAGGTAGTTATGTAAAATAATAATAGGACAAAGTTATGTAATCTGGTTGTAATAAACTTTAAAACTTATGTAATAAAAGTGTTGTTTTCTAAATCTCTCTTTTATCTACTATATCATTAACCACTTTAAATTACAAAATATAAGTAAAATAAGTAAATAAGAAGGGGGTGTTACAGTCGAGTTCCCTCAGTGTCCGGCAGGACCTCCCCCGCAACATGTGATCATCATGAGCAGGACAATTTCCCCACCAAGAGAACCCCCAAGTCCACGTCATTCCACTCACTCAGACGGGAACCCGTTCAAGGACTTACGGACTTGGTCTACTACTAATGCAACATGTTCTAGGACCTTGAATTGTATAATGACCTTCATCATATTTTAAGTATTGACCTTTCCATCAGGTCATCTTCATCTCACCTCATTCTAAGCATTTCCCATTCACAAAGCAATTCTCAGAATATTACCTCTCCACTAGGCATTTCCAATCGGTCATTAAACAATTCAAGTCCATCACCAATTTCATGCAACCATGCATGTCACCACTTACTCACATCCAACTCACCAAGTAATTGTATATCAAGCACAAAACCAGTCATCAAACAACAATATTGCTACCATCAATATGTGTTCATGACATATATTTAATTATTTAGTATGTTAGTATTCAAAAGAGGTTTGTTCAAAGGAGGAAAGATTGAAGTTGTTCATAGAAGTCAAAGGCTTAATATAAATAAGAAAGGTTTCCATTTTACTTTTTATAAAGTAGCCATAGTATTCAAAGAAATAGTTGAAAGAGGAAAACAACTTTAAAATAATCATTCAAAGGGTAAAGAAAACACAATCTTAAAGAATTAAAAGGAGTGTAAGAAAGATGAAGAAAAGAAACACCAAGAAACCAAAGAAAGATAATGGAAAAACCAAAGAAAGAGAGTGGAAGTACTGAGAAAACAAAGAATAGAAAAAGAAGGATAAGGAAAGATCCCCTTATTGGTTTCTCCTAGCTTCCTATATGCTTCCTCTACTTACTTGTTCCTACTTTGGTTGGAGAGATTTCTTCTTAGGGTGGAGAAAGTATAGAAAGGTTCTTGGAATGGAAATAGTTTGAGAGAATGTAAGAGTGTTCTTTGGATTATGTCTTCATTTGACACCCCCAAGTCCTATTTATAGACTTCCCAAGAACTATCTAGAGAATTGGAGATTGATTCTAAAGAAAAATCTTAGTTTCTATAAAAATATCTTAGTTTCCATTAAAATATCTTAAAAGGTAAAAGAAAATATCTTAGTTTCCATCAAAATATCTTAAAAGGTAAAAGAGAATTCTATAATGGTTTAGAAATATCTTTTAAATTAAATGTTCAAAATGAATTAAGAAATTTCTAGAAAATAAGAAATTTCTAGAAATAAGTAGAATAAGAAGTTTCTAGAATTAAGTAGAATAATCAAGATTTTTCTAGAAATAAGTAGAATAATCTAGAAGTTTCCAGAAGTTTCTAGAACAAAGTAGAATAATCAAGATTTTTCTAGAAATAAGTAGAATAATCTAGAAGTTTCTAGAACAAAGTAGAATAATCAAGATTTTTCTAGAAATAAGTAGAATAATCTAGAAGTCTCTAGAAATAATTAGATTTTTCTAGAATAAGATAATTCTATAATAAACAAGAACTTTCTAGAAACTTATAGGATAAATAAGAGTTTTCCGGAAAAATTAGAATAAATAAGAATTTTCTAGAGTTTTCTAGAAACATGTAGAGTAAACTAGAAGTTTCTAAAAAATTAGAATAAATAAGGAATTTCTAAAATCAACAAGAATTTTCTAGAAACATGTAGAATAAGTAAGAAATGTCTAGAAAGAGTAGAGTAATCATGAATTTTCTAGAAACAAGTAGAATAGTCAAGATGTTTCTAGAATAAACCAGATATTTCTAGAAATAGTTATAATAAATAAGAAGCTTCTAGAATGATCAAGAATTTTCTAGAAAGACATAGAATAATCAACAAGTTTTTAAAATAATTTAGAAGTTTTACGTTGAATATCAAAACAACAAAGGTAAAGAAAAATTCTAATTTTAGACACAAACAAAGGCAAGTGACCACAATTAAGAAATTAATCTAGCAAACACAACTAAATCACTTATGTCTTCCGTAAATCGTTCTACATATTTTCTCTATTCTTTGCTCTCTGTTAAAAAACCTCTCTTAAACCATATTTAAATTTTTGGGATGTTACACAAATTAAAATAATTAGGTACAACCAAAAATTCCATCTTAAGTTCTTGAGAACCTAGTGTAAAGCAAGTGTAACCATGCAACTTAGAATGAGTAAGAGTTAAGGAAATCTTCCCCATGGTTAGCTTGAAACTTTTAACCACTTCCTCTCTTCCATGATGTTTGTTCCATGGTTCCATGGCACACAACTTCTTGCTTGGACCTATAGCACAATTGTAACACCCCCCTCTTATTTACTTATTTTACTTATATTTTGTAATTTAAAGTGGTTAATGATATAGTAGATAAAAGAGAGATTTAGAAAACAACACTTTTATTACATAGGTTTTAAAGTTCATTACAACCAGATTACATAAGTTTGTCCTATTATTATTTTACATAACTACCTTTCTACTACCTTAGAACATTTACTCAACACTTCTACATGCAAAACATAGCAAGCATCTTCAACAAGATAATAGTAACAACCATAGCGAAACAGTGACAACTTCTCAATCCTGCCAATCTGTAAAAATAGAATTGCAAGGGTGAGCTTTCCTTAATCCTCAAATAATTTTAATTATAGTAAAACTTTTGAAAATAAGGAAAAATATTCATAAAACCAATATTCTTTAATATTCTTCAATTTCTTTAAAAAATAGTAATTTATTGATATAAAACCTGTGTCCAAACCATTAATTCAATTCACAAGGTAAAACCACCAATCAATCATAAAACGAATCATTAATTTATCACAATAATCATGTACACATAATCACTATTGCATGCTCTTATTTCTATATGATGCATGTATCCTCACGATGTACTTTCCCTATTTACTCAACATGCAATGTGGCGCCATCCACTGAAAATAGCCTGGGGCATCTGGTCCTCACATCCTCCAGACCCACCAGTGGTAGACACTCCGTAATTGTCGAGTTCCCTCGATGTCCAGAGACCTCCCCGCAACATGTGATCATCATGAGCGGGGCAATTTCCCCACCAAGAGAACCCCTACTAGTCCACGGTATTCCACTCACACGTAGACGAATCCGTAACTTACGGACTTGGTCTACTACTATCCAAATCATCATGCAACATGCTCTAGACCTTGAATTGTATAATGACCTTTATCATATCTCAAATATCGACCTTTCCACCAGGTCATCTTTATCTCACCTCATTCTAAGCATTGCCCATTCACCAAGCAATCTTAGAATGTTGCCTCTCCACTAGGCATTTCAAATCGGTCATTAAGCAATTCAAGTCCATCACCAATTTCATGCAACCATGCATGTCACCACTTATTCATATCCAACTCAAAACCAGACATATTTCGATATGAAATCAACACCAAGAAACACCAATAAACACCTATAAATCAAGAAACCAAGAAACAAGAAACACCAAGAATTATCAAGGAAACATCAAGAACCAATAAACAGTACCACACTTTTCCTCGTAACAAGAATAATTCTCGTTCCGATGTGGAAGATCGACAAAACCGCAACCACGAGCATACTAAGAATTATCTTCGCACCATAGTATCCGAAAAACTAAAGAAATATAATGAAAGTAACAACAAAACAAAGAATAGAAGAGTAGGATAAGGACGGCTCCCTTACAGGTTTCTCTCGACTTCCTATACTCTTCCTCTACTTACTTACTCTCTCTCTTTTTTTAGAGAGATATTTCTTCCTAAGAGAGAGCTTGAGAGAATATAGAAATGTTCTTTGGTTTGTTTTCTCATCCGAAATCCCTAGGCCCTATTTATAGAATTCCCAAGGTACTTATTTCTTTACGAATATTCTACGAATATAGAATATTCTACAGAATATTCCACAGAATATTCCATAGAATATTCTACAGAATATTCCACAGAATATTCTACTATTTACCACAGTAATTTAAATTTACTATTTACCATAGTAATTTTACTATTTACTGACAATAAATTAAATTTACTATTTACCATAGTAATTTTACTATTTACCACAAAGAATTTTATTATTTACCACAGTAATTTACTATTTGTACAGTAACTTACTATTTGCACAGTAATTTACTATTTGCACAGTAATTAACTATTTGCACAGTAATTTACTATTTACACAGTAATTTACTATTTACTATAGTAATTTCAAAAATTCATAATTTTTAATTATTTTTATATTTCTCTCGTTATAAAAACTCTCTTAAACTATATTTAAATTTTTGGGATGTTACAATACTCCTCCCTTTTTAAAAATTTCGTCCTCGAAATTTCCATTCTTGTTACATATCTTATTCTTCTATTCTACTTTCCCAAAGTTTCTTTACTTTCAACTACTTCCTCTTATAATTTTACCTTATGTTTTGAAATCTAATTGTTACCCTCAACCTTGCTATCCTTATATGCGAGACTATGATTTCCTCTTTTCCCTCTTATAAATCTTCCTCATTTGTTTTCATTAATATTTTTCTTTTCTTAATTCTTAAGAATAGGATCCATTTCTTATTTCTGTCTTATTTCATTCATAAATTCATTTATTCTCAAGGCTCCTAACTTATCCTAACTCACACGCAAGGTTGAAGTTCCTAAAATGCTCTATTAAATCCATCTCTTTGACCATTAAACTTGATATGGCTATGGTCTTCCTACTTAAGGTGCCAACCACTACATTTTCTTTGCACTTAAGATTGAAACCATGATCTCTTAGAAATGTTTTCCACCTTCCTTGCCTCATTTGGCTAAATAAACACTTAAAGACTATTGTGGTTACTAAATACCTCAAATCTTGTTCCAAGATAGGGTCCATATTTTAAGCGCAAATACTACTGCAGCTAGCTCTAGGTCATGGGTTGGGTAGTTCCTTTCATGGTTTTTCAATTGTCTTGATGCATAGGCTACCACTTTTCCTTCTTGCATTAGTACTCCTCCTAAACCTAGTTTAGAGGTATCATAATAAACCTTAAACGATTTCAGTTGGGGTTGGTAAGGTCAAAACAGGAGCAGTAGTTAGTTTTTTTTTTTTTTTTTTTTTTTTTTTTTTTTTTTTTTTTTTTTTAAGGGTTTGGAAACTTTGTTCACAGTCGTTATTCCATACAAAAGCTTGGCCTTTTCTAGTTAAGGTTGTGAGAGGCAAAGCTATCTTGGAGAAATCTTTTATAAATCTTCTATAATATCCAGCTAATCCTAGAAAACTCTTTATTTCTGTCACATTTTTTTTTTTGTCTTTCCCATTTTAGAACTGCGTCTACTTTATGTGGATCTACTGCAATTCCTCCTTGTGATATTACATGTCCTAGGAAACTAACTTCTTCTAACCAAAATTCACATTTTGACCATTTCGCATATAACTGTTGATCTTTCAAGATCTGTAATACCACTCTAAGATGTTTAGCATGTTCCTCTTTGGTTCTTGACTATACCAAAATATCATCTCTAAAAACTACCACAAATTGATCCAAATATGGTTGGAAAATCCTATTCATGTAATCTATAGGTGCATTAGTTACTCCAAAGGGCATAACCATGTACTCATAGTGTCCATATCGGGTACTAAAGGCTCGTCCAGGGATATCTCCAACTTTTACCTTTATTTGGTGGTATCCAGACCTTATATGAATCTTGATATACACAATCTCCTACTAGTTAGTCCATAAGATCCTCTATACTTGGTAAGGGGTACTTATTCTTAATGGTTACCTTATTTAGTTGTCTATAGTCTACACATAGTCTTTTCTTCTTTACTAGGAGTACGGGTGCTCCCCAAGGTGATACACTAGGTCTAATAAACTGTTTCTTCAATAGTTTTTCTATTTGTTTCTTTAGCTCTGCTAGTTCTAAGGGTGACATCCTATAGGGCGCAATAGAAATTGGTCCAGTCCCAGGTATTAGGTCTATAGAAAATTCAACTTCCCTTTCAGGTGGTAGTTGATTTATCTCTTCGGAGAATACTTCAGAGAAATCCTGTACTACAGGTATATTATCGAAGGTGACCTTTTGTTCTACTTCTAGGTTAGAAAGGATCATATATACCTAATTGTGTTTCTTCATGTCCTATTTCACTTGGTTGGTAGAAATTATCTCAATATCCTTTCTTACTTCAGATTCGAAAAGATTAAGGTTTTATTAAAACAGTCTATCAGGACATAGTTGGATGATAACTAGTCTATTCCAAGGATAATATTAATTTGGTTTAAAAGTAGGCAAACTAGGTTAACTATGAAGGTTTTGTTACTTAGTTTTATAGGACAATCTAAACAGATATGGGTGGTTGTAACAAACTCATGGGTAGAGGTAGTTATTATCAATGTCTAGAAAAAATAGTGGAAGTTGTAACCTTTTAGCATAATCAAACGATATAAGGGAATGAGTGGCACCAGAGTCAAATAGTACAAGTAAAGGAATTCCACGTACGTACCTTGTACTAGATCATTGATATTTGAGACCTTAACTTCATCAAGGGTGAATATTCTTCCTACAACCTTTGATTTCCCTAGTTGATATTGTTGGTGCCTCTTTAAAACTATTGGTCATGCTATACAAAACTTAGTCTTCTCAAGTCAAGGTGGTTAATCCTTTAACATTAGGTAATCTTCCTAAGCGTATCGACTTTAATTCCTCCTTGGATTACTACTTATTCCTCCTTTAACTAAACTCTTTCTACCTTAAAAATACTAGTTCCTCTCTCGGATTTCGAATCCTTCTAGCTTCTCTAAGGTTTCTTTAACCATCAAAATGCATCAACCATTATTGTATCATCCTAGTATATCTTCTAAATGCATCTTAGTGTTGTCAAAAGGTTTGTATTAGGATAAGAGCTAGGTAGTTACTAATCATTTCCAATAAAGTTATCTTAAGGACTTTTAACTTTTGGTGATATTCTTAGGTATTTCTAATCCTTAGTACGACTTCTCCTTTGAATGAATCATTTCCTAAAATTGGCTTCCTTTAGGATTCTCTTTCGATCCTCTTTATTTGCTTTGTCACTTTCTAAGGAGAATTTCATATATTGATTCTAGTTCTAAAAGTTTCTATCTTTTCTTCCTCTTCTAAGAGAGTTCTCTTTTATGGAAAATACTCTTAAAAAGGTAATTTTCTCTTTAAATCTTTAGTCTTAGTTGGTAGGAACATCCTTTATAAGTTCAACTCCCTTTCCTAAACTCTTCGTTTTTCTTCTTAGCCTACTCTGCTTATCAAAAACTTAGGTAAGAACTTATAGAGCTTTAACTACAATTCTATAACTTCTTTCAACCACTACTTTCTATTCTTATCTAATCCTTAGCCATGTCACTAACCCTAAAACTAATTTTTCATTGATCGAACCAAGAAGCAATCAAGTAAACACACCAAATAATCAAACAAGCACACAAAGCACACAAGCAAACAATCATTCACACAACAAAAACATAGCAGACACATAACTCACAAGTCCAACTGGTTCGACCTGCTCTGATACCACTAATGTAACACCCCCCTCTTATTTACTTATTTTACTTATATTTTGTAATTTAAAGTGGTTAATGATATAGTAGATAAAAGAGAGATTTAGAAAACAACACTTTTATTACATAGGTTTTAAAGTTCATTACAACCAGATTACATAAGTTTGTCCTATTATTATTTTACATAACTACCTTTCTACTACCTTAGAACATTTACTCAACACTTCTACATGCAAAACATAGCAAGCATCTTCAACAAGATAATAGTAACAACCATAGCGAAACAGTGACAACTTCTCAATCCTGCCAATCTGTAAAAATAGAATTGCAAGGGTGAGCTTTCCTTAATCCTCAAATAATTTTAATTATAGTAAAACTTTTGAAAATAAGGAAAAATATTCATAAAACCAATATTCTTTAATATTCTTCAATTTCTTTAAAAAATAGTAATTTATTGATATAAAACCTGTGTCCAAACCATTAATTCAATTCACAAGGTAAAACCACCAATCAATCATAAAACGAATCATTAATTTATCACAATAATCATGTACACATAATCACTATTGCATGCTCTTATTTCTATATGATGCATGTATCCTCACGATGTACTTTCCCTATTTACTCAACATGCAATGTGGCGCCATCCACTGAAAATAGCCTGGGGCATCTGGTCCTCACATCCTCCCGGACCCACCGGTGGTAGACACTCCGTAATTGTCGTTCCCTCGGTGTCCTTAGCAGACCTCCCCGCAACATGTGATCATCATGAGCAGGGCAATTTCCCCACCAAGAGAACCCCCTCTAGTCCACGGTATTCCACTCACACGGACGGAATCCGTAACTTACTTACTTGGTCTACTACTATCCAGTCATCATGCAACATGCTCTAGGACCTTGAATTGTATAATGACCTTTATCATATCTCAAATATCGACCTTTCCACCAGGTCATCTTTATCTCACCTCATTCTAAGCATTGCCCATTCACCAAGCAATCTTAGAATGTTGCCTCTCCACTAGGCATTTCAAATCGGTCATTAAGCAATTCAAGTCCATCACCAATTTCATGCAACCATGCATGTCACCACTTATTCATATCCAACTCAAAACCAGACATATTTCGATATGAAATCAACACCAAGAAACACCAATAAACACCTATAAATCAAGAAACCAAGAAACAAGAAACACCAAGAATTATCAAGGAAACATCAAGAACCAATAAACAAGACCACACTTTTCCTCGTAACAAGAATAATTCGTTACGATGTGGAAGATCGGACAAAACCGCAACCACGCGAGCATACTAAGAATTATCTTCGCACCATAGTATCCGAAAAACTAAAGAAATATAATGAAAGTAACAACAAAACAAAGAATAGAAGAGTAGGATAAGGATGACTCCCCTACAAAGGTTTCTCTCGCCTTCCTATACTCTTCCTCTACTTACTTGCTCCTCTTTTTAGATATTTCTTCCTAAGAGAGAGCTTGAGAGAATATAGAAATGTTCTTTGGTTTGTTTTCTCATCCGAAATCCCTTAGCCCTATTTATAGAATTCCCAGTACTATTTGCTACGTAATATATTCTATTAATATAGAATATTCTCTGACGAATATTCCACAGAATATTCCATAGAATATTCTACAGAATATTCCACAGAATATTCTACTATTTACCACAGTAATTTAAATTTACTATTTACCATAGTAATTTTACTATTTACCACAGTAAATTAAATTTACTATTTACCATAGTAATTTTACTATTTACCACAGTAATTTTATTATTTACCACAGTAATTTACTATTTGTACAGTAACTTACTATTTGCACAGTAATTTACTATTTGCACAGTAATTAACTATTTGCACAGTAATTTACTATTTACACAGTAATTTACTATTTACTATAGTAATTTCAAAAATTCATAATTTTTAATTATTTTTATATTTCTCTCTGTTATAAAAACCTCTCTTAAACTATATTTAAATTTTTGGGATGTTACAACAATCATCCTCAAAACAATAGTTAGGACAAAAAAGAATACCAAACTTAAGAGCAAAGTCATACTTCCCTTTCAAGTGTCTTTCCAACCATAGGCTTTCTTTACTTTCAAGATTACCTACAAGAGAAGAACTCAAAGAAGTAGATGTGGATAAGCATAATAATATGGATTTCCTAGCTAAAAAGTCTCTTCTTCCTATAAGCTCTCTCTTCTCTTTGGAACCACTCCTAGATGATTTTTCTAACTTGTTTTTCACTTGTTTTTGTGTAGTGGCATTTTCTGTAATTATGCTGGAAGTTTCGGCCAAGGCTCTTTTTTTACCATTTCTAGATGATTTTTCATGCTTCTTGGCCTCACTACCTTGCCTTTCACTCTCTCTTTTAAGTTTCATCTTCACTTGGTCTTCTAGTACTTCCTTAGGTGACAAAGGCTTTAAGTGTACCTTGCGGCCAACATGATTAAATATGTAAGTATTTGCTACACCATCATGTAAAGTATGCCTATCATATTGCCATGGTCTACCTAATAGCATGTGAGTTGCATCCATAGGAACTATGTCACATAGAATTTCATCATGATATTTCCCTATGCTAAATGCAACCAAAATTTGTCTATCCACTACCAACTCACCCTTCTCACTTAGCCATTGCAATTTATAGGGTTTGGGGTGTGGGGAAGTTTTCAAACCAAGTTTCTCAACTAATCTAGTACTTACAACATTAGTGCAACTACCACTATCTATAATCAAAGAGCAAACCTTCCCTTGAATGTTACATCTTGTATGGAAGGTGTTTTCTCTTTGAGTGTCATCAAGTTCATGGTATGCACTTCCTAACATCCTTCTCACCATAAGGAGGTCACCTTCTTCGACCATCTCTTCAGTTGAGTGCTCACTTGTATTTTCTCCCTCATGCTCACTTGAAGAGTGGCTTGACTCCTCACTTGTGACTCCTCCATCCATCCTTACTATCATAGTTTTCTTGTTTGGGCATTGAGAAGCAATGTGTCCATGTCCTAAACATTTAAAACACTTGATGTTAGATGGTTTAGAATTTAATTTAGGAACATCCTTACCCTTGTCTTCTCGGCCAAACTTGGAAGAAGGCTTGAATGAACCCTCCTTCTTTTGCCTTTCCTTCCAACTTGAAGAACCACTAGTATAGGACTTCTTCATGGTGAATTTTCTCTTCATTTGAGCCTCTATCTTCTCGGCCTTATGGATAGCTTCTTCCAAGGTCCTAAAGCTTTAAAGTTCCAAGACATCTTGGATCTCCCTATTCAATCCATGGGTGAACCTTGCTAAGGTAGCTTCCTTCTCTTCTTGGCAATCGGCCCTCATCATAGTAAGCTCAAGATCTTTGTAATATTCTTGCACACTTCTCCCTCTTTGTGTCAACCTCTGGAGCTTGATATGCAAATCTCTCACATAAGATTTAGGAACAAACCTCCCTCTAAGAGAATCCTTCAATTGTGTCCAAGAGATAATGGAAGGTCTCCTCCTCTTTTCGGCATCTATGAGAATTTGGTTCCACCAAACCAAAACATATCCCTCAAACTCTAGTATGGCAAGGTTAAGTCTCTTCTCCTCACTCAAGGTAGGGTTGCAAGAAAACACTTGGTCAACCTTCATGATCCAATCAAGTAAGCCTTCGGCTCCTCCTTCTCCTAGGTACTTTGGAAGTGTAATCCTAGTATTGGCTTCCTAACCTCTTTGTTCCTCCTCTCCAAAATACCTCCTATGCATGAAAGGCTGTCTCCTATAGGTGCCTCGATCATTCCCTCCTCTATGCTCCCTCTCATTCTCATATTCTCTATAGGCATCACTCTCTTCATGGTTACTACCCTCATCACTATCTCTAGGTGAGTAGTAGTGTCCTCCTTGGCTCCCTCTCTCACTTCTACTTCCTCTATTAGTTTTACTCCCTCCTTCATAGTATCCCTTTCCTTTTACCTCTTGGCCCTTCCTACTCCCTTCATCCCTAAATCTCCTTTCACTCTCTTCTCTCAACTCATTCATCTCATTTTGCAAATGGTTGAATTTTTCCGTCATGAAGTCCATCATTCTTTTAGTTTTGGGAGACAAATCATTTCCAACACTAAGTGGACTATCCATAGCTGCAATGAAAGGGTTAGTACACAAAGGAAATAATAATCAAGGACCTTACCACTCACTAAGTGTGTCACTCAAATATCAACTCGTGTATGCACTCTTAGTGGCTCTTTCTCTAGTGTTCTTTCTAGCCTTTTACCACTCAATTATCCTCTTAAGTTTCTTAGGTGAATCTCAACTCAAGCACAAATATGGCTACAAATCCATGTGAAAGAGGAACAACTCTACTTTCAAGCTCAAGAATTCCAAGAAAATGGTAAAACTCTAGACAAAACTCAAGATTCCAGAGGAACAAGCAATAAAAGCTAAAATGAAGGAATAAGCTACTCAAACTCAAGGAATGGAATATTATGTGACAAAGGCAGAAACTGGTCAGCAAGGAATTAGAGAATATGCTGGATCAATCACTAGCCAAGACAAGCAAATAATCAAATACAAACTCAAATTTTGGTAGTGATCACTTTGAGACCGATTTTGAGCACAATTTTGGGGCTTTCGGCACAAGTAGTGTTCAAGTTATTAATGCACTAATTTGATACCAATAAAAATGATGTAAGTGCAGTAATATATGGCTGGACAAGTATCAAATACAGCAAGTCTCAATTATGCAAAAATTTGAGTCAAAACAAGCTAGTCACAAGTACACACTACTAGGCTAATTTCCAAGCTACTAGTAATTTTACTAGGTGAATGAGTGTACTATGTCTTAGCTCTAAGTCCAATTTTTCTTACTCAATTTTCTTTTGCACTTCTTAAACACTTTAATAGCTTGCTGGACAGAATTTACAAGTCCACTAAATCTCACTTCAAGTACTCAAATTTCTAGTACTTTTCAAGGCTCTTTTTCTAGCTTTCTTTTTTAATTTTCTCACTTGTTTTCTTCTTGTTTTGA
The DNA here is from genome assembly GCA_026586105.1 of Hylodesmum podocarpum. Taxonomy (NCBI): domain Eukaryota; kingdom Viridiplantae; phylum Streptophyta; class Magnoliopsida; order Fabales; family Fabaceae; genus Hylodesmum; species Hylodesmum podocarpum. The sequence goes on along the minus strand of JALJEV010000118.1, from coordinate 635,642 downwards.
TTTCTTTTCACTTGATTTCTTCTCTATCACTTGTTTTCTTTTCTTTTCTTTTGTCTAAGCTACAGGACCGAGATATATTTTGCCTAAAACAAGCATTCCAAGCTCAACTACTAGTGCTAATGCTACTACAAGGTGTAATAGGGATTTAGACCTATAGTAAGCACTCTACTAGCATGTAATGATGTTGATATCTCAATTTTGCATGAATGAACTTGAATGTACAGAATTATAGGCTCAAGTGCAGTACCAAAATCAGAGGAAATAGAATTCACAAGGTGTATAGCTCACGGTTTGGAATTTTACTCATCAATTGAAAGCAAAATTGATACTAGAAACAAGAATCAAGTGCTAATTGATGCTGAACTTATGAAATTAGTAATTACTACTAATTGAACATGAATTGACCGAACAAAACATGAATGCATGACCTATTTTCCAGATTCAAAATCAAAACACAAGCTACTACACGGATCTACACAATGCACCGAACAAAATTTGAAGATAAGTTCAAATACACGGCTAACGGATACTTTGAATGATTTTCTCAACAAGATTTCAAGACAACTCAAGGAACTCAAAGATGAACAAGAACATGACTCAAGGAAGAAGAAAATTCAAAAGAAAATTCAAGATCTAGAAGTTTAAACTCACGGATATGAAATTCCACTTGAAGAAGGAACAAGCTCTGATACCACTTGATGTAAGCCTTCCATGGAAGTCTCACTAGTTTGCCCAATCTTCACTTCAACAAGCATGAATCTCACGGCTAGATGAATGGAATTGCAGAATAGAACACTAAAAGAAGAAGAAAAGTATAAAATGGAGTAGAGAAGAAGATGAGGAGCGCCATGCTAGAAGCAATAAGCTCTAGGTAAAATCGCCACATGGAGAATGCACCATGATAAGACTCATAAGAGGTTTACTCAAGAAACCTAGAAGAGAAACTTTCTCTCTCAAGCAATATGCTTCTTTCTAAAATTCATCAAAAGTGATTACAATTCAGAAAATTGCCTACTTATACTAATGAAAATGGTGCCAAGCTTGCTATGGAAGGATCACATGCTAGCCCTTGGATAGGAGTCTAGATCAACGCATGGGAAGCTTAGTTGAAGCAAGCACACGGATCAAGACTCTTAACCATAGGATTTGGCTCTAATCTAATGGCCTAAATTCGAAATTGGAAGCATGGAACTTGTGACTCAAGTTTGAATTCTCACCATATGATGGGATCTAGATCATAAGGCGAAAATTCACTCTTGAGAAGCATGACACATGTGACTCAAGTTTGAATCTCTACCACTTGATAAGATCTCATCAAGAGGATGTAATTCACTCTTAAGTGGTGCTTTAAGCATGCTTAATTTCAGATTCAAACTCATCCTTTAGATGGAGATCCAATCCTAAGGCTAGAATTTGAATTGAGTTAGTGGAATTTCCACTAACTTCCCTCCAAAACTCTCTCCACTCTATCTAGGGAGAGTGTGCGCCACTCTCTCTCAAAATTCACATTAAATCTGTTCCTAAACTATTACAAAGCTAAGGCCAAAATTAAATCCTTAAAACAATTACACAAATTGAAAGGAAACTACAAATAAGGCCTAATACACATAAGCATTCGCTATAAATTCCTGGAAGTATCCTAACGCAAACTTCAAGCTTATTTTCCTACTGGATCCAGTCCGAACTGGGCTTTGGTGTCTTCATAGCTTTTGTAGCCCTTGAAGTCTTCTTTAATTTGCCACCAAGAATGCCTCAATTGGAGTTGTGTAGCTCGAGTTATGATCAAAATACTGAAACAGGTCAGATGCAAAAATCAGCAACGAATTTTTATTAAAGACAATTAAAAGCCCAATTTACAAATAAGGTGCTTGGAGAGTTTTATTGGGCATTTGGAGATGGTCCTCCATCATATGAGCAAGATATAAGGTTCGATTATACGTGAGCAAGAATCTACACCAGAGGTGTTTAAAATGCACTTTGGTGCAGCAAGCAAACCGGATATTAAAGTCCAAAGTCCAATTAAAATACCAAAGAAAAATTTACAAGTTTTATTTCCTAACAAGTGGGAATTTTCAAAGACAAGGTGTGTGTCAACAAAGGTTGATATAGCCTCCTTTGTTCTTCTCTTTCCCATACTTGAAACTCCTTCATTTCCTTATTAACCTCAAGGTCCAGATCTGCAAACACTCCAAGAATTTAGATAAGATCCAAGTGACACACAAAATAATACAAAAGTAGAAGAAAACAAGTTAGAAACTCCTATAGTTTCTTCTCTTGATCCCTCTTCTTCTCGTTTCTTTTCTTCTCTCCACTTGGTTCACTTATACATGAAATTGTGCACATGAAACTATGTGAATACAGAGGTATAATGCAGCAAAGAAATTAACCAAAGACCGAATCACTAAGACACCCCAATTCACACTAACGGTTTAAGGGAAATTCAAGTGTTCATAATTTTCAGCATATGTTCATCATGGAATGCATGGACATGGTATGTTAATTTCTTATCCACAAGGTGCAGCATGGTAGCAACTAAGAACATGAAAATTATTTCAAAACTCAAGGCTACAATACAAGGAAATTCATGTGACAAGTTGGAAACCTCACAACAATCATGAAAATCAAACAAAAACTATGAACTAAGATGATCCTAATCTAAGAAAAGTAAAAAACAGAATGCAAGATTCAAAAAGGTAAGGATGCATCAGCAAATACATTCCACCCGGATCAAATACTAAACAAGGTTCCACAAATGGATTATTATATGATGTAACACATAGGTAAACTTTATAGTGATTGCATAGGTGTAAAAGTAAGTGATACCTTCTATTCAAACACCCTTTAACTTTGTTAGTTTTACCTAAGTTATTTATATGCCAATCATATAACAACAAGATAATTTCCTTTCTAATATCATTAACACAATCTAAGGAAGTAAAAGAAGAATTTAGTCCATATGCCAAAGCATAACCAAAGCTCTTTGGAGCTTGTACTTCAAGTTGTGTTGATAGTAGCATTTTATCATGTTTGGACATGTTTGGGTTGGAACTCTCCATCAAGATTCTTCCTCTAGGTGTAGAAGTTTCCAAAGTACTCTCCTTCTTAAAATCTTCCATCAACCTAGAAGGACATTCAACATTATGAAGATAAAGATCATTAGGTTCAATTAAGAATTCCAAACTACCAAATTCTAGAATGGTCCAAGGTTTAATACCATAATACTCAACTGTATAACATGAAAAATCATATTTATTAGAAGTAAAAGGAATACTAAGTGGTAAAGAAACTATTTCAAAAGAAAGTTCAAACTCTATGGGTATTTCCTTTTCTTCACAAGGTTTGTTCCAAGACTCCATTAGGAACAACTCTTCATTAGGCACCAAAATAAAAGGTTCTTTGTAAAGTTGGTCATTAGCAACTTTACAAAGGTCTTCAAGTGCTTTTCCTTCTACATCTTTACACAAGAGAATTTTAATTTCTTCTTAATAATCATCCTTTGGAACCATACCTAAAATATTTTCCAAACAAGAATCAAAAGAATCAAATGAAGGGTTAGTATAATCAAGTAAAGAATCACTTTTCTCCGTCATTTATTTTTCCCTCAACTCTAATTCTTTAATTTCTTTTTCTCTCAATTCCTTTATCATTCTCTCTTTTTCCCTTCTCCAATACTCATCATAATTCCTTTCATTTTCTTTTAACAACCTTCTTTGTTTTCTTTCTCTCATTTCCCTCTTATAGTCATAATAATCTCTATCACTTCTTTCATGTGAGGGATGACACCTCTCTTGTTCCTCCCAATGGTGTCTTCTATACTCATGGTTCCCCCTCACTCCCTCACGGCCAGCCCCTCTCACACCTCTTCTCTCAAAGTTCAAAGGGTCATGTCCATGAAAATCATCTCTATAGGGGTTCCCAACACCACTACCAATGGAGGTCATATGTTCTCTTCTCCTACCACTTCTCCTTTCTCCCTCTTCCCCATTTCTTCTCTCATTTTCACTTCTCCTTTCCCTCCTTTCTCTTTCCCTTCTATCACTACCTCTATGGTTATCAAAAATCTCATTCAAATCCATGTGAATATTTGTTTCTAATTTGTCCATTGCTTTTATAAAGCATTTCATCAATTTCACATCACTAGGATGTAATTGATCTTCACTATTGGGGAAATTTTCTCCCATGGCTGCAAAGAACAAAAGGTTAGTATACAAGGAAAATATAGAGCAAATAAACCTCACAAGCTCACTAAGTATATCCACTCAATCAACTCGTGTATCACACAAATCATGGGCTTTTTCTCTAATGATTCTCTCTTGCCTTTTACCACTCTTTTCTCTTATGCTCACTTAGAAATTATCCTCTAATCAATTATCAAGGTCTTATCAATCCATTATGAATGAGGAACAGTAACCAAGCTAGGCTTAGGAGGCCAAGAAAGACAAAGACTCTAAGACAAAACCAAAGATTCCAAAGGAGACAAGCAATAAAAGCTCAAAAATGAAATGAATGGCTACTCAAATTATGGAGAAATTTTAATGAGACAATGGCACATAATAGGGCAGCAAAATATCATATAAAAGCCCAAGGAAACATCTCAAACCAGAGGCATATCATGAGGCATTCAAAACTGGACAGCAAGCTCAAAATTCAATTAATAACCAAAACTTAGAAACCGATTCCAAAAATTTCAGCAATTTTAGAAATCGATTTTTTTTCTTAGCTTCTAGAAATGGCTAGCTATCATGCTTCTCATGCTCAATTTAATATCAAATCAAACTATGCAGTACCTAACATATCCAGCAAGGTGATGGAGGACCATCTCTAAAAGCCCAACCAAACTCTCCAACCTTACTTTTCAATTTTGGGCTTCTAATAAAATTCGCTGCTGATTTTTGCATCTGACCTGTTTCAGTATTTCGATCATAACTCGAGCTACACAAGTCCAATTGAGGCGTTCTTGGTGCCAAATTAAAGAAGACTTCAAGGGCTACAAAAGCTATGAAGACACTAAAACCCAGTTAGAACTGCAACTAGTTTGAAAATGAGCTTGAAGTTAGCGTTGGAATGCTTCCAGGAATTTTCAGCGAAATGTTTTAATGTTTAGGCTTATTAGTAGTTTTCTTTCAATTATGTAATTGTTTTAAGGATTTAATTTGAGCCTAAACTTGTAATAAACAAATAATTAGTGACCCTTAGATAGGATTCTAATCCAAGGGTTAAGCTTAGAAGCTTGGAGTGCAAGCTTGGCACCATGACCATTAGATGAGGATACTAATCCAAGGGCTAAGCTTAGAAGCTTGGAGTGCAAGCTTGATGCCATAACCGTTGGATGAGGATCTACATCCAAGGGTGGAGGATTGATCCTTGTCCTCCATGCTAAACAAGCTTCCACCACAAGCTTCCCTTCATAGCCATTAGATTAGAATCTAATCCAAGGGTGGACATTAGTTCCTTGCATAGCAAGCTAGCTCCACATCTTAGTAGTATAAATAGGATTTCCTTTGTAATTCAAACACTTTTGATAAAATTTCTGAATATTGAATTAAGCCTAGAGCTTATTCTTTGAGAGTATTCTCTCTTGTGTTCTTGTGAAGAACCTTGAATCTCATCAATGGCTTCCTTGTCCATTGTGGCGGTTCCACCTCTAGCTTATTGGCACTTGCCATGGCGCTTCCATCTCTAAACTCCTTCCGTTTTCTATTTCTTTTTCTCTTTGAGGCCTTGAGCTTCTTCTTCATTTGTCCAAGCCTCCATTGAAGCATGAAGATCCGCAACTTATATGCTATTCTCCTTGAGGATTGCATCACAAGGTGCAGTGATAAGTGTTAGATTATACATGTTTTCTTAGGAGTTTTCTATCCATTTTCATTCATTTTCAATAGGTTTAGTTGTAGTTTAGGCAAGAAAACATTGAAAACACCATATTTGCTTAGTGTTAGCTCTTGAGTTAGTGTTTTGTTAAGTTTTATTAGTTTTCTTGAGTTTTTAAGTCATCTTAATCATTCTTTTGTTGATTCTAGGTTCATTGAAGAGAAGAAAGAATGCTTGGAATAGAAGCTATGGACATAAGATGAAGATGCCATCAAGAAGAACAAGGATGCAAGCACAAATCAAGATCAAAGCAAGCCAATTGGAGCATCCTTACCTGTGCACACGCGCCAGGGCGCATTCATGGGGCGCCTTCATGCTCTGCTTGCGGCAAAAATGCGCTAGGGCGCGCTCAGGGGCACGCTCATGCCATCCTTACTTATTCAATCGCGCCAGGGCGCGATTTCACTCAATGCAGGGCACGTCTCATAACTTATGAAAGTTCATCTGAGTTATTCGTCTGTACTTGCCTCATCTGAGTTATCCGTCTGTAGTTGCTTCTTATGGAGTTGCTTCGTCTGTGTTTGATTCTTTTAAGATTTGTTTCGTCTGCGCTTGCTTCTTAGGGAGTTGCTTCGTCTGAGCTTGCTTCTTCTAAGTTGTTCCGTCTGTACTTGTTTTGTCTGAGTCTCCAGATTGATGCTTTCGTCTGTAGCCAAGACAGACGATACAAAGTCCAAGACAGACGATACCAAGTTAAAGACAGACGATACCAAGTTCAAGACAGGCGATACAAAGTCCAAAGACGAGACGACACCAAAATACCAAGACCAAGACAGACGACACCAAGATAACAAGTTCGGGCGGACGATCCCAAATACGAGACGACATGAAGACAGACGATACAACTAATGCAAATACTATTTGTTTGTTGGAAAAACAGCGCCGGGGCAAGGCGCACTGAAAGCGTGTTCATACTTTCCCCTCCGCTCAAAACGCGCCAGGGCGCGTCCATCTTGAGTGGGTGGCGCGATTTCTGGTTCTATATATACATGCTGGGCGCGAAAAATTAGAGAGGGGACTTCATAATTCAGTTTTTCTTGTTAGCTTCTCGTGCACGATTCTCTCGTTTTTCTCTCTTCTCTCCACCTTAATTCTCCTCTTCCTCCATCAAAGCCTTGAAGATCCTTGAAGTTTTGGAGCTTGTGGAAGCAAGATCTAAGTATTCATGGAGCTTCTCTCGGTTTTGATTTCTGTTTTCGTTCCTTCTTTTTCTATTTCCATGTTAGGCTAAATTCTTAGGTTAGGGAAGGGGATTTCAATTCCAGAATACTTGTAATGAATTTCTATGTTGATTCAGTTGTAATTTCAGTTGATTGATTGATCTCTTCTTACTTAATGCAATTTCTTGAGGTTTAATTCATGAAGTTCAAATAGTAATAGGAATATTAATTGCTTGAATTGGATTGAACTGTTCCTTGAGTTTTTGTTTCTCATTTCAATTATGCCTTCGGAAGATTGATAGTTGAACTAGGAGAAGAAGTGCATCATTATAACAGTGCATGAGTCTAGGAATAAAACTTGCATGTTATGAGACATAGTGAATTTATTTGTTTCGTTTCTTGAATGCATTTCTGTTTTCACCTAAGGGATTAGGGATTATAGAAGTCATTCAAAGGGACTAAAGACCTAGGAATAGGATTAGTCTAAGGTATCACAATTTCTAGTCTCCAATTGATTGATAGCTGTGAAATTGACATAGAAAGTAATTATTTGAGAGAAGGAATTGAATGAACCTATCCCCTAACTGTTTCCATCATCTTTGAAACTTAAACATTTATTGCCTTCCATTTCTTGTTTTACAGTAAATTGTCTTTTTACATAATTACTTAGTTCACACACATGATTCACTCAACTGTTCGTCCTAATAGCAAGCATATTAAGCATTCGATAATTCACAACTAGTCTCTGTGGTTCGACATCCTTTTCTCACTATTTCTAAACTTGTGACGACCGGTACACTGCCGAAAGATTGACATACACATACACATTTTTAAAGTCAACAAGTTTATGGCGCCATTGCCGGGGACTATTGGTTGAATATCGATAGTCTTAACGTGTTTGCTAATTAGGACATTTGTTTTTAGTTGTGATTCATACTTGTTCTGTTTTCTGTTTTTGTATACTTGTTCTGTTTTTGCTTTTCATTGAATTATTTCATTCTTTTGAATTGTTTGGATTCCCTGTATCTTCATATTTGTGGTTTATGCGAAGAATTAAGGAAACTAACTTCTTGTTTGAACCAGAAATTGAGAGATTTTGCAGGAGAAATCTGAGAGAGAATAAATACAATAAAGAAGAGACCATACCAGAAAATTCAACAGCAACTATGGATAACACAAGGCGGATGACATTGGAAGAGCTGTACACACCGAATGCAATGGGCTGCGGTTCCAGTATTGCACCACCAATTGTGGCAGCCAATAATTTTGAAATCAAACCTGCTCTTACACAGTTGGTCAGGCAAGAGCAATTTGGAGGTCTAGAGGAGGAAGATCCAAATCAGCATGTTCATAATTTCTTGCAGATTTGTGGAACTATAAAAATGAATGGAGTGCCGGATGATGCGATTCGGCTGAGATTATTTGAGTTTTCACTGAAAGGAGAAGCAAAGATGTGGTTGCAGAGTTTTCCACATGGATACTTCACTGCTTGGGAAGACTTAGTAAACACATTTTTGGCTCAATATTTTCCACCTGAGAAGTACAACTATTTCAGAGCTGAGATCTCTTGTTTCAAGCAAAAGAGGGAGAGTCCATAAGTGAGGCATGGAGGAGATTCAAATCCTTGCTAAGAAGGTGTCCTCACCATGGGTTCTCTGATTTGCAGCAAGTCCACATCTTCTATAATGGACTGCGATCACATACCAGATTGTTAGTAGATGCCTCTGCTGGAGGTTCATTGAGGAAAAAGGATGCGCAAGAAGCAAGAGCAATCATTGAGACGATGGCTTCAAACAGATATGATGCTCCTCCTAGTGATTTCTATGGGGAGAGAAGAGGAATGATGGAGCTTGGAGCTAATGATGCACTGCTGGCTCAGAATAAGTTGATGACTCAGAAATTGGACCAATTAATGAAGCAACCGCAAGTGGTCAAGCTGAATGCAGTCCAAGCACCTCCAATAAATTGTGAGTATTGTGGTGGAGGACATCCAATCGAATGCTGTGACAGCTTAGGAGCTACTGTTGAGGATCAAGCTCAAGTGAACTATATGGGAAATCCTCAAGGTAATACCTATGCTAACACAAACAGCTATAATCCTCACAATAGAAACCATCCAAATCTGTCATATAGGAACAACAATTATCTGCAACCAAACCCTTCCTCTTATGACCAAAATTTCAAACAAACCTTCAACTCTAATCCTAGACCACCTTTCAATCCAAACCTACCATACAATCAAAATTACAACCAGCATCAAAACCAAGCATCTTCATCTAATCAGTACTATAACCAAAACCAACCACAAAATACGCCTTTCAACCCAAACCAGCCCAAATTTCAACCCAACCAGCCAAGGAATGCTCCAGCAAGCTCTAATATGAATGCTCCTAGAGAAGGTTCTGCAAATCTGGAAAACATGTTCATGTCCTTTATGCAGAGGACTGAATCCATGTTCACCAATCAAGAAGCTTCAATTAGGAACCTTGAATCACAGATTGGCCAGCTTTCCAAGCAAGTATCTAAAAGAAGCCAAGGAAATCTGCCAAGTGATACTGTGGTAAATCCTAAGGAGCAGTGTAAAGCCATTACCACAAGGAGTGGTAAAGTGTTGGGAAAAGAAACAGCAGAGTTGAAAGGTGATACAGTGGAAGAAGGAGAAGATACTGCAGAGAAGGATAGGCAGCCACCTATACCTGCAGTCCTCACTGAAAAGAAAGAGTCACCAAGAAAGACAAAGAGGCAAATCCTACAAGAAGCTGGCCAGCCTGAACACATCTCACCTTATTGCAAGCTTCCATATCCTCAAAGGTTGAAGAAGGCAAATGATGATAAGCAGTTTGCCAAATTCTTCGACATCTTGAAGAGTTTGAGGATTAATATTCCATTTTCTGAAGCACTGCAGAAGATGCCTTCGTATGCTAAATTTATGAAGGAGATCCTATCCAATAAAAGGATGCTTTTGGATGATGAGACAGTAGCTATGACAGAGGAATGCAGTGCCATCATCCAGAGGAAACTGCCTCAAAAATTGAGAGATAGAGGTCCCTTCACTATCCCTTGCTCTATAGGGGAAATACCAGTGGGTAAGGCATTGATTGACTTAGGAGCCAGCATAAACTTGATGCCTCTCTCTGTGCTGCATAAATTGAATATACAAGACATTCAGCCCACAATGATGACACTACAATTAGCGGACAGATCCACCAAACGCCCCTATGGAGTAGTAGAAGATCTCTTGGTGAAGGTGGACAAATTCGTATTCCCTGCTGATTTTGTGGTGTTGGATATGGAGGCCGATGAGGAAGTGCCAATCATCCTAGGAAGACCATTCCTAGCCACCGGCAGAGTCTTGATTGATGTAGCACAAGGTGAACTCATCTTGAGAGTAGATGAAGAAAAGGTATCCTTTAATATATTTGATGCTATGAAATTTCCAGCTGATAAGTCCTAATGCATGATGGTTGATGTGTTGGATCCTATAGCAGAAAATGTTTATGAAAGTGAGATTTTTGACTTCATGAAAGAGGAGGAAGATTTTGATACCTCCAGTTTTGAAAATGAACAACATGAAGTTGAGAAATTTGTTGCTACTATGGAAACCAACACATCATCACCATCATGTATTGAAGTATTGGATGAAACAGCTGAAATGGTTGATAAAACAGAAACTGCACCTAAGAGTGAACTTAAGCAACTGCCCTCTCATCTTAGATATGCTTTTCTTGAAAAGAATGACACCTTCCCGGTGATCATTAACAATTCTTTGGATAAAAAGGAAGAGGACAGTTTGCTTAAAGTTCTAAAAGAGCATAAATCTGCTATTGGGTGGCAGATTTCTGATCTGAAAGGTATAAGTCCCTCATTTTGCATGCACAAAATCTTGCTTGAGGATAATTTCAAACCTGTGATACAACCTCAAAGACGTTTAAATCCTACTATGAAGGAGGTTGTACACAAGGAAGTCCTTAAACTACTTGATGCAGGCATTATCTATCCTATTTCGGATAGCTCTTGGGTAAGTCCAGTACAAGTAGTTCCCAAGAAAGGGGGCATGACAGTGATGGCAAATGAGAAGAATGAATTGATCCCCACCAGGACAGTGACTGGGTGGAGGATGTGTATTGATTATAAAAGGTTAAATGATTCTACTAGGAAAGACCACTTTCCTTTACCTTTTATGGATCAAATGCTTGAAAGGCTTCTTTGGTCATGCCTATTATCAATTTCGATGGCTATTCGGTTATAACCAGTTGTGGTAGATCCTAAGGACCAAGAAAAAACTGCTTTTACGTGTCCTTATGGAGTTTTTGCATATCGGAGAATGCCATTCGGACTATGTAATGCACCAGCAACCTTTCAAAGATGCATGATGGCCATCTTTGGTGATATGGTTGAGAAATTCATTGAAATATTTATGGATGATTTTTCTGTCTTTGGGTCCACTTTCGAAAACTGTTTAGAAAATTTATCTTGTGTACTGAAACGATACCAAGAAACAAATCTGGTTTTGAACTGGGAAAAGTGCCATTTTATGGTTAAAGAAGGCATCGTTTTAGGACATAAAATATCTATGAATGGTATAGAAGTGGACAAGGCAAAAATAGAAGTGATAGAGAAACCCTCCACCGTGAATGTGAAAGGGGTGAGGAGTTTCTTAGGTCATGCTGGTTTTTACAGAAGATTCATCCAAGATTTTTCAAAAATTTCTAAACCATTATGTGACTTGCTTGTAAAGGAAGTGAGCTTTAAGTTTGATGAAAACTGCTTGAAAGCCTTTGAGACTTTAAAAGAGAAGCTAATAACAACCCCTATCATCACTGCTCCAGATTGGAGTTTGCCTTTCGAATTAATGTGTGATGCTAGTGATTATGCAATAGGGGCAGTGTTAGGACAAAGGAAGGACAAACTTGTAAGAGTAATATACTATGCTAGCAGAGTGCTTGATAGTGCTCAAATCAATTATTCAACTACAGAAAAAGAACTGCTAGCCATAGTATTTGCTCTCAACAAGTTTAGGCCTTATCTCATTGGCTCAAAAATCATAGTGTACACTGACCATGCTGCCTTGAAATACCTTCTAATGAAGCATGACAGTAAACCAAGGTTGATCCGTTGGGTTCTCCTTCTGCAAGAGTTTGACATTGAAATAAGAGATAAAAAAGGCAGAGAGAACCTAGTGGCAGATCACCTTTCAAGGTTGCCTCATGCTGAAATAGAGGGTAGTGATATCCCTATAGTTGAAACCTTCCCTGATGAGACACTCTTTGCTGTAAATGATGCTCCTTGGTTCAGCGATATCGCGAACTTTAAGGCATCCAACTATATCCCTCCTGGCTTGTCCCATCAACAGAGAAAAAAATTGTTTTCTGATGCAAAATATTATGTGCGGGATGAGCCATTTCTGTTTAAGTGGGGTATAGATGGACTACTTAGGAGATGCATACCTGAGGAAGAGGTCAACTCTATCCTTTGGCACTGTCATAATTCCCCTAGTGGAGGTCATTTTAATGGGGAAAGGACAGCCAAAAAGGTTTTGCAATGTGGTTTGTATTGGCCATCTATTTTTAAAGATGCAAAAGCTTTTGTGCAGTCCTGTGACAGATGCCAAAGAAGTGGAAATATTTCAAAGAGAGATGAGGGACCATTAAACAACATATTAGAGATAGAGGTATTTGATGTGTGGGGGATGGACTTCATGGGACCATTTCCTCCCTCTTTCTCCCACACATACATCCTAGTAGCGGTAGACTATATGTCCAAGTGGGTGGAAGCCATTTCTACCCTAACCAATGACTCTAGGATTGTAGATACCTTTATTCATAGAAACATCTTTACCAGATTTGGGGTCCCTAGAGCTTTCATTACTGATGGTGGAAGCCATTTTTTCAATAAGCATATGGAGAGAGTCCTTAAGAGGTTAGGGGTGAAACACAAGATTGCAACACCATATCACCCCCAAACCAAGCAAAGCCGAACTAGTTAACGAGGAGATTAAGAAGATTTTAGAGAGAACTGTGAATCTGTCCAGAAAAGATTGGTCTAAAAGACTGAATGATGCTCTTTGGGCATATAGGACAGCTTATAAGACTCCCATTGGCATGACACCATTTCAAATGGTCTATGGAAAGGCATGCCACTTGCCCGTAGAACAAGAGCACAGGGCATACTGGGCCTTGAAATACCTCAATTCTGACTCTCAATCAGGCCCTGAGAAGAGACTATACCAACTCCATGAGTTGGATGAACTCAGACTTCAAGCATACGAAAATGCCAAGATTTACAAAGAAAGAACAAAGCTATGGCATGATCGTAAGCTTAGAAGGAGAGAGTTTTACCCTGGACAATTGGTGTTACTTTATAATTCTAGATTAAGATTGTTTCCAGGAAAACTAAAATCTAGATGGTCTGGTCCATTTGCTGTCAAACAAGTGTTTCCACATGGTGCAATCACTTTAGAAGACCTTAATAAATCCAGAGAGTTCAAAGTGAACTGCTAGAGAGTAAAACCTTATTTGGGAGATACTTTTGAGAGGGATAAGGTCTCTGCTGAATTACATGACCCTCCTTGATAGGGCCAAGTTACATGTCAAGCTAATGACATTAAAAAAAACGCTTGGTGGGAGGCAACCCATCCAATCGAAAGATGTTTTCTGTAACTTCTTGTTGTGATATACTTGTGAATAGTTTGAAAGTTAGAAAAGCAAAAAGAAAAGAGAATTTGATGATTAGAGTAGAAGTGTAAATACATGGGTTAGTATAATAAATCTGATTCTGTGTTGATAGATAAACAAGTAGATAATAGGAAGAGATAATTGAAATTACAATGTGTTGAGATGAGAAGAAATAAAAGAGGTAAGGTGTAATAGCATTAGTGGGAAAAGTTGTGAGATCTTAATGCATGTTCATGTTAGATATATTCCTTGTGCAGAGAATAGATCACCTAGAGCCAAAATGACTTAGAATGTTTGCACAAGTTAGGTCAGAGTGCAGTGTCACTAGTTCTCACATTAACTCACTTTAGCACATGAATATTTGGACCAAAATGCAGAAAGGCGCCATGGCGCTAGCAGAGGCGAAAAGTGGTAGCAGAGAACGTGCCTTGGCGCGCTTTGCTGAAAGTGGAGGGCGCGTTTGAGGCTTAGTTGCGGCCTAAACGCGCCGCGGCGCCCTTTACTGCCTTTGAGGGGCGCGTTCTACATTTTGGTGCAGCATAAACGCGCCCTGGCGCCAATTGAAGGAAGAGAGGGGCGCGTTTGAGAGTTGCTCTCGGCACAAATGCGCCCTGGCGTGTTCTCACTTATAGAGTGGCGCGTTTCTCGCGCCTTGGCACAAATAGGAGTGACGAGCTCGCGCCTTGGCACAAAGAGTGGCGCGTTCATTTGTTCTTCCTCTTCTCCCCTTGTGCTTGTGGTTCCCAAGAGTGCAATCTCACTTTTAATCCAATTTCTACCTCACCACTCCGCATTACAAGTAGTTTTGAATTGATTCTTCACCCCTTCACCATAGATTTTCATGTTTATGCAATAATTTTCTGGGATTCTCATTTAGTGTTCTCAACCCATTCGGCCTAAACAAGGTATGTGTTCCAATTCATTGATTTTAACTTGTTTTCTTCATTGTCTAAGCTTCAATCGCATGATTCACATGAGTATTTGAGATGAGGGTTCAAGAAATCTTTGGTTCAAAACCCTAACCCCCTTTTGTGCAAATTGAAATTGGCTCAATTAATGTTGTTGCATGGCCTTGTTTTGATGATTGTTGATGAATAACATTGATTGCTTGTGAATGTATGATGATAATTGTCACGGAGATGCATGGTGTGAAGCAATTGGGAAGAAATATGATATACCCATTCATGTTCACTTAGTGTTTGTTAAAATGCTTCAATGAAGTTTTGAGTATGCTCTATATGCACATCACTAATAAGCATGACCATATTGTAATTGCTCTTGCACTTCCTTTAGCAATTTCAATTTAAGTTCCTTTGAACCACACTATAAATTTGATGAAGATGCATGCTCTTGTTGGTGATAATTGTTAGTTAAGTGCATGCATGTTCTTCTCATATATATTTTGGATTGTGTAGGTTCGATTGTTGAAAAAATTATGTCTTCAAGCAACCAACCAACTGGTTCTTCTTCAAGGCAACCAAGAACCAAAAATAAAGCTATCAAAGGACAAAGTCAAGAGAAGAAGAAGACCACAAAGAAAGCCAAGGCTACTCCAGAAATTCAAGAATACGATACTCACAGATTTAGATCACTGGAGCATGCAGAGGCCTTTGCCTCCCGTTTTATAGCACGTGCAGTGTTAGTAGAGCGAAAATTCAACATGAGTGCGAGCCTATACACTGATGAAAGAATTGGGGATGCTTCTCAACGTGCTAGTTACAAAGAAGTTTGCAATGAGATCTCTGGAAGGAAGTGGACTGGACTAGTCAACATTACATACCCGGCATATCAAGAGTTAGTGCTAGAGTTCTACGCCAATTTGACAAGTAATGATGACGAAGAACGCTATGCATCTTATGTCCGGGGGAAGCAGATTTCTTTCTCACCTCAAGCCATCAACCGACTGTTATTAATCCCTTTCTCGGAAGGAAGGGATTGTATCTTCCAGTATAGAGCCGATAGCAAAGCCGAACCAAGCAAGGTAGATGAGTTATTATGTGAAGGTAAGGGAGCTTGGAAGGATAGCTTATGGCGCAACAATGGAGTTACGCATGTCAAAGCTTCATCATTGTGTTTCAAGGCAAAAATCTGGTGGGCTTTTGTCCATGGGATTCTCTTACCAATCCAGCACAGATCTTCCATCACAAAGAAGAGGGTTTGGTGCCTGTATAGTATAATGAAGGGTGAGTATCTCAATGTGGGTCTGACCATAGCCAATGAGATTCACACACTGCACTTGCAAAAACAGGGATCCCTGTCTTATGCAAGTATCATCACTCAGCTGTGTATTGAGGCTGGAGTTTCAACTGAGGGTTTGATTCCTATGAGACCAGGTGCCACATTAGATGTGAAATTCACCAAAGGAGAGCCCAGTACAGCCAAAGCCACACCAGAAGCACCGTCCACTTCTAGCGGCAAAGCTACATCAAAGTCCAAAGGTAAAGCTCCAATGGCAGAAGCTCCAGCTACTGCTGCAGATCAGCAAAAGTTATTGAGACATCTGAGGGTAGTTCAGGAAAATATTAGAAGGATTCACGAGTCCAATAAAACTTGTATTGCCCTTGAACCCTCATAAGAAGTTTAGTCATCAAATGAATCACAAGAGAAGTTGACGCCATTCAAACCACTCAAAGTGAAAATGTTTGAAGATTTGATGAGGTTTGAAGAGTTTTCGAGGACTATGAAAGTGAAGCGCTAATGAAGGACAAGATGATGATGGTGAAGAGGTTGATGGTGGTTATAATGAAGATGCAGAGGAAAATATTGAGGAGAGCGAGGAAGAAGAGGATGAGACAGAAGATGAGGATTGATGTTTTAGTTTAATATTTCTGTTTAAGTTTTAAGTTTTTGGTTATTGTAGCTTAACTAGACTATTTTACTGTCTTTTTAATTCATGGTACTGTATTTGATTTTTAATTGACCTTTAGTTGAATATAATTTGATTGTTATTTTGCTGTCGTATCAGTTTGTGTTGTTTGTGTGAATTGTTAGATGCTAGAGCACTGCTGGAGAAACATGGAATTGCTGGCACTTGGTGCAGAACCCTTGAGTATCATGGCTTGTCTTCAACAGGGAGCATTCTTAGACTCTTTTGATGCTAACTGTTAATTCATGTTTATTAGAATATATGCCCTGTTTGGCTAGACCATTTTATGAAGGTTAATTGCATTTAGTATAACATTGACTCTGTAGTTCAGTAGAATGAACTGTGTAATTTTTGGCACTTAGGTTCAATTTGAGGTTTTATGACAAAGTTGCATGTTTCTCAAATGTTGAAAAGATACTGTATGAGAACTCCAGCATGACGATTTTCAGGATTGAGACATGATTGATGAACTTAGCAATGTTATGCAATAATTAATCCTGGATAAGAATTTGGGCCTCCAACATGATTCATTCTTGAGTGTTCTACTTTACCATGTGATGTGTTTGTTCCAAAACTTGCTTTAGCTCTTGGTCAAAATTGCATACATTTAGATGTGGACACAAATGATAAAGGCAAATTTCCTTCTTGTAGCCTTGAGCCAAATAGCCTTAACCTTCACGCTTTCCATTGCTAGCCCCTTTGAGCCTGAATAAACCCTTCTTTCTTGGATACTTAAGCTCATTACAAGCCTAATTAAGTGAAAAACCAATGGTCCTATCACTGGAACTTTAAGAGTATTGGTTTATTTACTTAGATGAGAGGTTTCAAGATTAAGTTTGGGGTTGAGATTTTGGGGTGCACAAGTAGCTGTTGACTTGAGGACAAGTCAAATTCTAAGTTTGGGGTTGTGGGGTCACTTTGGTGAAGTTTGTGAATAATAGATAGTTGTATAGGGTGCATTCTCTATTTTTTTTTTCATGCATACAGTATAGTGCATTGTTTTTCATGCATACCATGCAAAATTTTTGTTTTTCTTCTTGTGATATCAATGAGTGAGACTACTCAAGAAAAGCAAAGTGGCAAAAACAAAGAGAAAAGCAAGAAAATGAAAAGAAAGAAAAAGGAAGAAACAGAACAAAATGACAAAAGTTATGAGAAATGAGGTGTAGAAAGGAAAAGAGAGCAAAAAGTAGAAAGAAAGCAAAAAGAAAGAAAAAGAAGCAGAGGAAAATGCAGTTTAAAAGCAAAAGAATAAGGGAACAAAAGGAAAACAGAGTGGTCTCATAAGTTATTTATGTTACTCATTGTGAGTTTTTGTTTTGTTTTTTAGTTTCTTCTGTCCATCATTAACTCATGCATAGCATATAGGTATAACTTTTACTCTTTAAGTTCCTGTGAATATGCAGTTAGTACCTTTCTTTTTATCCCACCTTTACATAAGCCACATTACAACCCTGAAAAGACCTTTTGATTGTCCAACTTCTACTTGAAGGCAGTGGAGATTGTAGAGTCATTGCAAGCCTATGGTAACTGACCTTCTGATTGGTAATATTGAGAGAAACACAAGCCTGAACACTTGAGAGCTTGAGGGCGAACACTTAACTGGAGAGGACTTTGCTGATGTTGACTAAAATACATCTTTTTCATACCAATCTATGTTTGTTGCCTATGCTTGATGAATTGTGCAGTGCTTGATAACATTTTGAGTTCATGTCCAACTTTCATAGATAAATTGAGTTGGCTTAAGGAGTTAAGAACTGCATAAGGCATTTTCAATAACTGATTGAGCTTAATATTATACCATGCTCATTAATCCTTGTAATGATGGATTCTAGTTGCTTGAGGACAAGCAAAGCTTTAAGTTTGGGGTTGTGATAAGTGTTAGATTATACATGTTTTCTTAGGAGTTTTCTATCCATTTTCATTCATTTTCAATAGGTTTAGTTGTAGTTTAGGCAAGAAAACATTGAAAACACCATATTTGCTTAGTGTTAGCTCTTGAGTTAGTGTTTTGTTAAGTTTTATAAGTTTTCTTGAGTTTTTAAGTCATCTTAATCATTCTTTTGTTGATTCTAGGTTCATTGAAGAGAAGAAAGAATGCTTGGAATAGAAGCTATGGACATAAGATGAAGATGCCATCAAGAAGAACAAGGATGCAAGCACAAATCAAAATCAAAGCAAGCCAATTGGAGCATCCTTACCTGTGCACACGCGCCAGGGCGCATTCATGGGGCGCCTTCATGCTCTGCTTGCGGCAAAAATGCGCTAGGGCGCGCTCAGGGGCACGCTCATGTCATCCTTACTTATTCAATCGCACCAGGGCGCGATTTCACTCAATGCAGGGCGCGTCTCATAACTTATGAAAGTTCATCTGAGTTATTCGTCTGTACTTGCCTCATCTGAGTTATCCGTCTGTAGTTGCTTCTTATGGAGTTGCTTCGTCTGTGCTTGATTCTTTTAAGATTTGTTTCGTCTGCGCTTGCTTCTTAGGGAGTTGCTTAAATGCGAGCTTGCTTCTTAAGTTGTTAAAATCCTGTACTTGTTTTGTCTGAGTCTCCAGATTGATGCTTTCGTCTGTAGCCAAGACAGACGATACAAAGTCCAAGACAGACGATACCAAGTTAAAGACAGACGATACCAAGTTCAAGACAGACGATACAAAGTCCAAAGACAGACGACACCAAAATACCAAGACCAAGACAGACGACACCAAGATAACAAGTTCAGACAGACGATCCCAAATACAGACGACATGAAGACAGACGATACAACTAATGCAAATACTATTTGTTTGTTGGAAAAACGCGCCAGGGCGCGCACAAGGGCGTGTTCATACTTTCCCCTCCGCTCAAAACGCGCCAGGGCGCGTCCATCTTGAGTGGGTGGCGCGATTTCTGGTTCTATATATACATGCTGGGCGCGAAAAATTAGAGGGGGGACTTCATAATTCAGTTTTTCTTGTTAGCTTCTCGTGCACGATTCTCTCGTTTTTCTCTCTTCTCTCCACCTTAATTCTCCTCTTCCTCCATCGAAGCCTTGAAGATCCTTGAAGTTTTGGAGCTTGTGGAAGCAAGATCTAAGTATTCATGGAGCTTCTCTCGGTTTTGATTTCTGTTTTCGTTCCTTCTTTTTCTATTTCCATGTTAGGCTAAATTCTTAGGTTAGGGAAGGGGATTTCAATTCCAGAATACTTGTAATGAATTTCTATGTTGATTCAATTGTAATTTCAGTTGATTGATTGATCTCTTCTTACTTAATGCAATTTCTTGAGGTTTAATTCATGAAGTTCAAATAGTAATAGGAATATTAATTGCTTGAATTGGATTGAACTGTTCCTTGAGTTTTTGTTTCTCATTTCAATTATGCCTTCGGAAGATTGATAGTTGAACTAGGAGAAGAAGTGCATCATTATAACAGTGCATGAGTCTAGGAATAGAACTTGCATGTTATGAGACATTGTGAATTTATTTGTTTCGTTTCTTGAATGCATTTCTGTTTTCACCTAAGGGATTAGGGATTATAGAAGTCATTCAAAGGGACTAAAGACCTAGGAATAGGATTAGTCTAAGGTATCACAATTTCTAGTCTCCAATTGATTGATAGCTGTGAAATTGACATAGAAAGTAATTATTTGAGAGAAGGAATTGAATGAACCTATCCCCTAACTGTTTCCATCATCTTTGAAACTTAAACATTTATTGCCTTCCATTTCTTGTTTTACAGTAAATTGTCTTTTTACATAATTACTTAGTTCACACACATGATTCACTCAACTGTTCGTCCTAATAGCAAGCATATTAAGCATTCGATAATTCACAACTAGTCTCTGTGGTTCGACATCCTTTTCTCACTATTTCTAAACTTGTGACGACCGGTACACTGCCGAAAGATTGACATACACATACACATTTTTAAAGTCAACATGCAGTAACTTGAAGAAATGAAAAATTACAAGGATAGCATCAAAAGATACACAAATCACTAGGAAGCTCAAAACTAGAATTTCAACTAGAATGGTGTAGGCTCTTTCCTAGGTCCAATGGTGTTTCTTTTGTGTAACTCTTTTCTTTTTCACTTTCTTTTGTTCTTATGTTGCAGTACCTTTCTTTTCTTTTCACTTCTCTATGGTTCTCAATTTTCACTTATTTCTAGAACCACTACTTTTCAATACTAGTTTTTCTTTTCACTTATTTTTCTTTCTCTTCTCTTTTCTTTCTTTTGATTTTGATTCTTTTCTTTTGTAATTGGATGGCTGGACCGAAACCTTTAGGGAATTAAAAGCCTCTTCTAGGTTCAAATCCTAGCTTATCATAGCAATTACAAAGTCTTCTCAAAATTTCAAAGCAAATGGTAATCTAAAAATTACTAAAAACTCAAAATCATGCAAGCATACACTAGTAATTGTTCCTAACACTTAGAAATCATGTGATACATGTAATTGAACCTCAAGTGCAGTACAATCCAGCAAGCATGCCTCACAATACAGTAAAGATACAAGACTAAACAAAAATCCTAATGGCATACATGAATCATAACTTGCAAGAAGAGAAACTAGAAAATCATGGAATCAAAATTGCAAGCTAGTAAATCATGCATTCAAGAATCAAAGGAAGAACATGCCAAGGTGAGTCATGGCCTAAGGCTATAACCAAAAGAAGAAAAGCATGCTCCTACTCAAAACTATGAACAAGACAACTCAAGGAACTCAAAATAGGCTACTCTATGGAAGAAAGACTCTAGATATGAAGAAGACTCAAAGAAGAAAAACAAGACTCAAGGAACTCAAAACTAACTGGTGGTGATGAACCAATTGGTGAAGACAACAAGCTCTAGATACCAATTGATGTAGGCCTCCTTGGGGGTGATCCAAAGAAGCTTCAATGTTGCCCAAATCTAGTCTTCAAACCGTTTTCATCAAGAAGAACCAAGACAAGTGTCTCGGTCATGAAGGATTTTAGGGGTTTAGTGTTTGAGAAATCAAAGCAAAGCGGAATAGGTAAGAGATGGAAGGGTGCCGCCATGGAGGAACTCCAATAAGCCTAGGAGGAACCGCCATAATGGAAATAAGATGCCATTGATAAGATTCAAGGATTTTCCCTAAGGGAACAAGAGAACATTTCTCTCAAAAGCTCAAAGCTTCTTTCATTCAAAATTTGCCAAAGATCCTTTACAATGGTTTGGCCAAGGGTATTTATAAGCCACCCTAGCTTGGCTTCCAAGGCACCTAAACTATGATTAAAACTAAGGTAATCCTAATTAATATCTAAGCCAAACCGAAATCCTACTTAACTATCAAGTAACCAAGTGGGTTAATTGGTAGTTAGCTTTCACATGGCTTTCACATGGCCTTCACATGGGTGCACATGGGTTTGTCTCCCCTTAGTACCCATGTGATTAGCCATGTCATCAATCCTAATCACTTCCTAATCAAGGGTGGAGATCCTTGATTAAGTGTTGGCATGGATCCAATGCTTAATCAAGGTTTCCTCCCTAATTAGCAAGTGTTTCAAGGTTCACACAATATTGTAGCCGAAAATGTTTTTAGCCGATTTTGAAAACTTGTGTGACCTTGACTTAGGAATGCATGACATGCTTTAGGCTTTATGAAACCCATGGGCTTTGGGCTTTGGACCCTTAAGCCATACCCTAAAGCTATTACAATAGGACCTAATCTTGTCCCATTCAAGTTTACAAAGATTTTACAAGATTTTTGTCCTAAGCTAGAGTACAACTCTTGGAGCTTTTCCACTTCCTCTTCAAGTTTCCATCTCTTGCTTCTAGTACTCCTTCTTGTCCTAGATGTTCCTACATCAGTAGAATCGCCACATGGAGAATGCACCATGATAAGACTCAAGAAGGTTTTCTCAAGAAACCTAGAAGAGAACTTTCTCTCTCAAAGCAATATGCTTCTCTCTAAAATTCATCAAAAGTGATTACAATTCATAAAATTTACTACTTATACTAATGAAAGTGGAGCCAAGCTTGCACTCCAAGCTTCTAACCTCCACCCTTGGATTGGAACCCAATCTAAGGGTCACGGTTGAGCTAGATTTGATGAGGGAAACTTGAGACTCAAATTTGAATTATAGCCACTTGATTAGATCTAGATCATAAGGCTAGAATTTACTCTTGAGTTGGTGAGAAACTTGTGACTCAAGTTTGAATTATAGCCACTTGATTAGATCTTAATCATGAGGCTAGAATTCACTCTTGAGTTGGTGGGAAACATGTGACTCAAGTTTAAATTAGAGCCACTTGATTAGATCTAAATCAAGAGGCTAGAATTCACCCATGAGTTGTTCCAAAAGCATGTGCTTCAAGATTCAAATTCACTCCTTAGATTTAGGTCTCATCCAAGGGTTAGAATTTAAATTAGATGCATGCTTTTCCCACTCACTTTCCCTCCAAAACTCTCTCCACTCTCGGGGAGAGTGTGATGCAAACCCATGAGGAACTTATGATGGATCTTCAAGGATTAGCAAAGGGGTGCCCCAATCTTCATTCACCAATGTTCAATCACTCTTAAATAGCGGAATAACTCAATATATAGCAATGATAGCTTATGGTCAACACAAAAGGGGGAAGAAAGAAATAAAAAATGGAAGAAGGAAGAAGTGTGATAAGCGCCATGGATGAAACACCCAATAAGCTTGGTTGGAGAATCGCCACTTGGATCATGGATCCATGATAAGATTCAAGGTTCTTGGAAGAAACCCTAGGAGAGCTCTCTCCTTTTCTCAAGACTTTAGTCTTAGAAATTCTCTTTTCATAAATGACCAAAGTGAGTACAATAGAAATGTTGACCAACTTAAATGAAAGTGCAATGGGCCTAAGGTTAGAAATCTGAAATGTTCTCCACCATAGGATGAAATTAGTGATCAATGGTGAGATGAGAGACACCCTAGGATGAGAACACTTCACAATTACAAGGCCCAAATCCATGTTTTTAAACAAATACATAATTGAAAGAAACTAATAGGCCTAAACAATTAAACAACTCACTGGAAAATCTTGCTAGCATTCCAACGTTAACTTCAAGATCCATTTCCTCCTAGATTCAGTCCGAACTGGGCTTTGGTGTCTTCATGGCTTTTGTAGCCCTTTAAGTCAGATTTCAAATGCCACCAAGAAAAAATTAATTGGAGTTTTGTAGCTCACATTATGCTCGAAATACTGAACCTGGTCAGCAGCCCGCTAGAACATCCTGGCAGTATCCAAACTTTACTTTCAATCCCAATTTCATCCTAGATTCAGTTAGAACTAGGCTTTTATGTCTTCATAGATTTTGTAGCCCTTCAAGTCAGCTTTAAAAAGACACCAAGAATAGATAAATTGGAGTTTTGTAGCCCAAGTTATGCTCCGAATATTAAACCTAGTCAGACAGTAAAAAATATAGCGAATTTTATTAGAAGCTCAATTTATTAAAAAGTAAGGTTGAAGAGTTTATTGAGCTTTTGGAGATGGTCCTCCATTAGAGTGTGCGCCACTCTCTCTCAAAATGCACACTACATTCAGTCTTAAACTATTACAAAGATAAAGCCCAAATTAAATACTTAATACAATTACATAATTGAAAGAAAACTACTAATAAGCCTAAACATTAAAACATTTCGCTGAAAATTCCTGGAAGCATTCCAACGCAAACATCAAGCTTATTTTCCTACTGGATCCAGTCCGAACTAGGCTTTGTTGTCTTCATAACTTTTGTAGCCCCTGTGGTCTTCTTTAATTTGGCACCAAGAACACCTCAATTGGAGTTATGTAGCTCGAGTTATGATCGAAATACTGAAACAGGTCAGATGCAAAAATCAGCAGCGAATTTTTATTAAAAACAATTAAAAGCCCAATTTAACAAATAAGGTTCTTGGAGAGTTTTTATTGGGCATTTGGAGATGTTCCTCCATCAAAAACTCTCTCAAGCAAAGGTGCTCTGTTCTTGAACAAGAAAATCTGGAATATAAGTCCACTCAAAATATTCTTGTAAGCAGATTTGAATCTTTGGAGGGATTGATGAAGGAAATTCTTGCTAAATATAATCCAGTCACATCGTCTTCATCTGGAACCAAATGATGTTATCATTCTGATGTTTTGATGATTGCAGCCCAAGGGGGAGAAGAAAAGAGTTGGAGTTGAAAAGAAGGAGATCAGATAAAGGAAGAAGAGAAAATATGAAAAGGAAGAGGAGATGAGTTGAAAAATGGATTATCAAGCTTAGAGGAAGCTAAGAAGAGAAAAATGCTAGGTCTGAAGGGGAGTCAGACGCAAAAGAAGCAGATGCTAAAAATGAAGAACAAGATCAGGTTCAAGGGGAGCTATTTTTATGTTCTTTTATGTTTTTGCTGAGACTTAGAGCATGTGGCTCTATTCTATGTTTTTCTTTCTTGCTCTGAATGTATAAAATTACATCTCTTTGATGTTAACTTTTATATGAAAGAAAAATGACTATGAACATCATCTCGATGTATATTATTTTTGCTTTAATATATATTTGTGTTTAAGCTAAAATGTTTTATACAGATTTTGATTTGTCTTCTACACAATATATCAAGAGTGATCTATCGTCTGA
Organism: Hylodesmum podocarpum; assembly: GCA_026586105.1. NCBI lineage: Eukaryota > Viridiplantae > Streptophyta > Magnoliopsida > Fabales > Fabaceae > Hylodesmum > Hylodesmum podocarpum. The sequence continues at coordinate 610,505 of JALJEV010000118.1, read as the reverse complement.
AGAACTCAAGATCAAGATGTTTCATCTACTTCGCTCTGATACACTCATGAAGATCTCCTTTCAGAAGAAGAAGATGGATTTGCTCGTATGGTCTGTAATCATCAAATAGGGGGAGATTGTTAAGTCAACATGACTTAGCATCTTAATTTTGATAATTACAAGACGGATGGAAACATCTACAGACGCAGAGGGAATAATGATCAGATGGATCGTTACTCACATAAGACGAATGATGCACCCTCAAAACATTAGAAGTTCCAGACGCAAAGTTCAAGTCGTCATTCTCCAAGATTTTGTTATCAGACGAAAAACTTTGAAGATCAGACAGAGAGCGCGTTTCAACTTCAAGTCATTAGCTCAAGTGTGAAGATTTGAAGACTAAGGTTGAAGACGAAGGATGAAGACAGACGAATGAATTCAACACTCAACAAATTATAATTATTCATTCATCTACTCCTTTTGAAGTTCAAGACTCTGAGTAACACGTGCATACATCTTTATTCAACCGTTACTCAGAATGTTCTAAAGGTGGAAAGGGATTTCACAATAAACCTCTGCAACACGAAAAACAGTTGTACGTTTTAGTGAAATCTCTGAGCGAATCAAGTCAAAAGAAGATCTCACGCTGACAATCGCTGACTTTCCATTAAATGTTCTGATTGCTAACTTTACCAGGTGTGAAAGTACCCAAGACAGGGACCAACGTTAACTTCTACAGTCTAACGATTACTTCACACAACCACCTATAAAAGGAGTTCATCTCTGCAAGTTCAAGTTGGCGAACTACTCTGATCAAAGATATATTTGTTGGTCCCTATATGAATCTAGAGGGGGGGTGAATAGATTCAAGTTCCCTAGTTCTATTTAACTTTTTCTCACTTTTTCCCGATTCAAATTTATCTTGAACTACAAGAACGTATCAGAGATATAATCAGCGGAAAACAAGGGAAAATTGTAAAGCAAGAAAACAATGAATTGAAAGAGACAAGATAGAGAATAGAGTTTAGACAGAGATTTATACTGGTTCCGGCTTTCGGCTACATCCAGTCCCAACCCAACAATCTGTTGCGATCGGTTTTCCACTATAAAGATTTTGTGTTCAATACAACCACACTGCACAAATACAAAAACAAATCAAATACTCAAAACTATATGTTCTTCACCTAAGAACATATCTTAATCCTTGATCCCTTCAAGAATCAACCTTTGAGAGTACCTCTCTCAAAAACTCATTAACTCTTCCAAGAGAATACCTTTCTCTTTAGAGTTTAAACCAAAAAGATTACAAAAGATAAAGATCAGATAAGATTACACCTGCTGTGTATGCACTGATCAATGATATCATCCAAACAATTCAACCATTCACACAGTTTTCATCTCAAGAGAAATCTTTGAAACTTTGAAGAGAATTCTCGTAAAAACTAGTGTTTTGCTCTTCCTTTCTTTCTTGGAAAACTCAAAAAGATCTCTCTTCTGAAAACAATTCAAAGAGGTTTCAATTTAAAGCAGTTTCAAAATCATTTGAGATGAATTCTGGTGTGGTAATCGATTACTGGATTGTGGTAATCGATTACTCCAGAGAAATTTGCCTTCCCCTGTTTCTTCAAGCACGAAGTAATCGATTACTATGGAGTGGTAATCGATTACTCCAGAGCAGTTTGGGTTCCCCTGTTTTCTGAATCTGTTGGTAATCGATTACAGCTATATGGTAATCGATTACTTCAGCTTTAAAACCTTTTTAAACCAAAGTTTTTGATTCCTTTCAAATAAAATGGGGTTCCAAAACTTCTCTAGCTCAAATCACAAGAGTAAAAACCACACTCAAAGCTTAAACTAAAACAATCAATACATTTTAAACTCCCATATACAATCTATCACAAAGATCAAAAGTACAAGTATATCAAAACTAAAATTAAGGATGGCTTCTTCAGCTTCAAGTCCAACAATATTCATACTCGTTCAAGCTCTCAAGAAAACAAGTTTGCTCCTCAAAAATTTAGAATAGAAACTTCATTGTAAAATCCCACTCTACATAGAGGATATTTTCTGTTTGAATTTATTGTAAGCGACTGTTGTGGTAATCTTGTAGCCTGAGGAGGCTAAGTGTTTAAAGAATACCTTGCATCAAGCCTGAGGAGTCTGGTAGTCCAAAGAATACCGTGAGTCTAGCCTATGGAGGTTGAAGTCCAAATAATACCTTCTTTAGCATGAGGAGGCTAAGTGTTGAACGAATACCTTGGTTAGCCTGTGGAGGCTGTGTTCAAAGAATACCTAGATTTACACTGAGTATTCCTTGAACCCTGCTACTCCTAGCTATACACTGAGTATTCTTTGAACCTAGCCATTCCTGGCAATCATGAAGTATTCTTTGACAATAACCTTTCTAGGCTAGACCCAAGTATTTTTTGACAGCAACCTCTCCAAGCAAGACCCAAGTATTCATTGACAGTAGCTCTCCAAGCAAGACCCAAGTATTCTTTGACAACAGCCTCTCTAGGCAAGACCCAAGTATTCATTGACAACAACCTCTCCAGGCAAGACACGTCCAAAGGTGAAGAAAAGAGAGTTTGATTGTCTTTTAAGATTAATCTCTATGCAGAGAAGGAATTAAAAATTCAGCTCACTCAATGATCAACCTTTAGGTCGAGAGAGATTTTAAAGATAAAGCTCACTCAAGGGTTAACCTCTTTGTAGAGAGGGATTTATAAATGAAAGCTTACGGGAGTAGAATGTAAGATGATTTTGTTCAAAGAACTAGACGTTCTTCTATTGATTCAGCATTTTTTCCAACTTGTAATCTTCAAGCTTGAGTCATTTTGTTGAAGGGGATAATGATGTAGATCCTCCTTCAACAGATATTTTGAGCGCGCAATGTTCATTGGTATTAAATGCGAGCATGGGCATGTCAACATAGTGTCGAAAAGTGTTCTGATATTAGGTACAGAGATTGTCAAAAGTTGATCTTCTTTCTGCTACAGATCTCTATGTAAGAGATATCTCTCTTGCTTTTTGTACTTTCCTCTTCATGAGTACTAGGTTGACTTCTAATTTTGAACATGGGATCTTATAACGACTTCTTAGTCTAAACATAAAATAGCAAAGTTTAATCAATAAAACTGATACTTAACTTTAAGCTTGACTTGCGTCTGATTATCATTAATTTGTCCTCAACTTCGTGATAGAGGTCTCCTTAGAGATTCTCCAAAGAGTCCTTGATGTTGCCCAATCTAGATTCTTCAATGCACTCCAAACCAAGCTCTAATGGAAGCTTTCGGTCAAAGCTTCAATGGTGGAAGAGAAACCGAAAACGAAAAGGTGAAGGGGGTGAGGAATGGTGAGGGTAGGCGCCATGGCAAGCCAATAAGCCTAGGGAGAACCGCCACAATGGAGGATGGAATCCATTGATAAGATCCAAGAAACCTTGCTAAGCAAGACAAGAGAATCCTCTCTTAAGAAAAGCTCAAAGCTATTTCATTTATCAAAAATATCAAAAAGTTTTTTTACAATTTCGTTTTTGGCTTTATATAGGCTTAGGAAGACTTGAAGAGGAAGCTAAACAACTTTAGAGTACTCTACAAGTCAATGAATAAGAGCCACAAGTTCAAAGGTTCAAGTACATGTCACTTTCAAGAGTGTTTCATGTCACTTTCAAAGGTTACATGTCACTTTCCACTTGATAATCATCCATTGGATGAATGCATCTAATCAAGGGTTAAGATTTGCTCTTGGAATAGGCATGGATCCTAATCCAAGTGAAAATCTTCTTGAACCAAAACCACTTAGATTCATAATTTGAAATTCAAACTTAAACCAAATTAAAATTAAATTTCAAATGAGAATTTAACATGAACTTGAACTTAAATTCATTCACCCTATTAAGCTTCACTCTTTAAGCTTACTAGCCTTTTAAGCACAATGTTAAGCAAACACTTAAAAGAAAATACACTTTTGGCCGAAAACTTACAAGGCCATCAAAATTATTTACACTTCAATTACAAAAATCAAATCCTAAGCTAAGGTAACTTAGTGCTTCTAGTAATTCTTCTAGTTGAGTGATTTTCCTTAGATGTGCCTACATCAAACCTTCCTTCTTAGTTTCAACTTGTCCCCAAGTTGGCTTGATCTTCACCTATATTAAACAAAGACAGGTCATTAATATTCAAAGTTTTTATCTAACAAATCACTAGGTAGATCAAGTTAAAAAGTTTTGGGTCCTCTTAAACTCATGTCCTCTAAGGAATTTCCTCAACGGACTCTTGCTCCTAAATAGAGTCCTCTTTACCTACAAACAAATAACCACCGGGATCAAATATCACAATGTCATCATTAACAATGGATAAATCATTCTTTATAGCATTTGATGCAAGTGATTTATAATGTTGGTATGCTTGCATTCTATAGTGAGTGCATGGTGGTAAAAACATTTGAAAATCTATAAGTCTACACCTATTCAACTTAATTTTAGCATCTAGTTTGAGCGAATTAAAAACTTCACTTACTTCCAAATAATAGGACAACATGTATTTTTTCTCAATATCAACAATACCAATTAAAGAATGAAAAGAAAAATTTGAATACTCATTTGGAATATAACCGAAACTCTTAGAAGTTTCTACTACATTCTCCACTTGTATCAACACTTGCTTCTTATTTATCATTCCTTTGTTAAATGTGGAACTTTGTGGTATTCCCTCCTTCTTAACCTCTTCCAACAACCTAGGAAAGCATTCAACATCATGAAAACAATGGTTAATAGGCACAATTAAAAATTCCAAATTACCAATTTCAAGGATCTTCCAAGGCTCAATGCCATAAGATTTTAAAGTATAGTATGAAATATCATTCTTAATAAAAGTAAAAGGAGTAGTAATTGATAAGGAAATTTTTTCAAAAGGTAGTTCAAATTCTATAGGCATTTCCTTTTCTTTACAATGTTTGTTCCAAGGCTCTTTTATGCACAACTCTTCATTAGGAGTCAAATCAAAATGAACTTTATAAAGATGACTACAAGCATCCTCATAAAGAGATTTAAGTGCATTCCTTTCTACATCTTCATACAAGAGATTGTCAATTTCCTCATGGTAGTCATCCTTGGGAACCATACCTACAATGTCCTCCAAATAAGAATCAAAACAATCAAATGAAGGGTTAGTATAACTAGGTAAAATATCACTTTTCTCCTTCATTTGTTTTTCCATCAACTCCAATTCTTTAATTTCTTTTGCTCTTAATTCTTTTTCTCTCAATTCTTTTTTTCTTCTACCCTTTTCCCTTCTCTCATACTCGACATAATTCCTTTCATTTTCTTCTAACACCTTTCTTTGTTTTCTTTCTCTCATTTCCCTCTTAAATTCATAATAATCTCTATCACTTCTTTCACTCCCTCTTCTACTCCTCTTATCACTATCTCTATGGTACTCTCTCCTTTCACCTCTATTCCTATTATTCTCTCCATTAGGCCTCTTCTCACTCTCCAATCTCCTCTCAATTGACCCCAACCTCTCCACAAAATTGGTATTCAACCTACTCATCAACACATCTATCATTTTGAGACTTTTGGGTGACAAATCATTGCCAACACTAGGAGAACTAGCCATCGCTGCAAGAAAAGGTTAGTGTACAAGAAATATAATAGGAAATAAAGGATCTCACCACTCTCTAAGTGTATCCACTCAATCAACTCGTGTTTCGCACTTAGTGGTTTTTTCTCTAATGAAACTCTCTTGCCTTTTCCCTCTCTATCTCTTGGCTCTCACTTAGAAATTATTCTCAAATCAATTATCATGTTCCTACCAAGCCAAAGTGAAAGAGGAACAGCACCCTAGCTAGGCTTAAGAATTCCAAAGAGACAAATACTCAAAGACAAAACTAGGAGTCTAAGAAAGACAAGCAAAAAAAGGCTCAAAATGAAAGAAAGGCTAATCAAATATGGAGTAAACTTTGATGAGACAATGGCACATGTATAGACAGCAAAGGAACATGAATTTGCAGGGAAAAACAAGTCCAAACCCGAGACCAAACAATGAGCACCAAAACTGGACAGCAACCAAGCAATTCAAATTAGCCACCGAAAGATCACCAAAATTAGCGACGAAAATCAATAAAATCGATTAGCGACCGATTTGGTTCTATGTCCTATAATTGTTCAAGCTTCTAAAAATTCAATCCATTTGCTGTACAAGGATCATATAGGCATAGTACTACCAATTTCCAGCAAGTGCAGTAAAAACTCAAAGTGAAAATTACCCAAAAAAAAATCACTACACACTCAAGTCCAAGACAAGGTATTAGAAATTCAACTTGGGTGATGTGTGCTCAAAACTAAGTCCAAGGGTGTGTCTAGTTGCCAATTCTTTTCACTTTTCAAATTTTTATCTTGCTATTTTGGTTCTTTTGATTTTGCTTTTGTATGGTCCTTAATCAATTTCTACTCTTTTTGGACCCATACACTTCACTTTTCACCACTACTTCTTTTTCTTTTGTTTTTCTCACTTGTTTTTTTTCTTTGTTTTTGATTTTGTATTTTTTCTACACACTATGTATGGCTGGACCGAAACCAATAATGAAGAAGAGCAACCTCCAAGTTCAATTTCTAAAACCCAAAAACGAAATTATCAAAGGGTTACACAAATTGGACCTAAAGAGTGCTCTAGAAGCTAACTAAATGCATGTTCATGTGAAACTTACACTAGAAGCCTCTTCTATTTCATGGAACCCATGTAAAACATGAAACCCACTCAACAATGGTGCAGCACATACATCATACTCATGGTTTTGGAAGAGAAAACACAAAGGACTAAACAAAACTACAAGAAAACAAATCAAACAAAGAAGCTTACAAAGAAAGTTACTGTAGAACAAAGAATCTTGTCATGGAAGCTAAAGTAACTATGAGTAAAACTTCAAGATAAGCATGCCTAACCATGGAAACCCACGGTTTGAAGAAGATAAATGAAGAAAAACATGCTTAGACAAGAACTAACCGAACAAAATTGAAACAACTCAAAGAAATAAAGACTAGGCTATTGAAAGAAGACATGGAACAATGAAAACTCAAAGAAAGCTATGGAAAAAACATGCAACCCATAACTAACCCGTTGAAGATAACCCATTGAAGAAGACAACAAGCTCATGATACCACTTGATAGAGGCCTCCTTAGAGATTCTCCAAAGAGTCCTTGATGTTGCCCAATCTAGCTTCTTCAATGCACTCCAAACCAAGCTCTAATGGAAGCTTTCGGTCAAAGCTTCAATGGTGGAAGAGAAACTGAAAATGAAAAGGTGAAGGGGGTGAGGAATGGTGAGGGTAGGCGCCATGGCAAGCCAATAAGCCTAGGGAGAACCGCCACAATGGAAGATGGAATCCATTGATAAGATCCAAGAAACCTTGCTAAGCAAGACAAGAGAATCCTCTCTTAAGAAAAGCTCAAAGCTATTTCATTTATCAAAAATATCAAAAAGTTTTTTTACATTTTCGTTTTTGGCTTTATATAGGCTTAGGAAGACTTGAAGAGGAAGCTAAACAACTTTAGAGTACTCTACAAGTCAATGAATAAGAGACACAAGTTCAAAGTTTCAAGTACATGTCACTTTCAAGAGTGTTTCATGTCACTTTCAAAGGTTACATGTCACTTTCCACTTGATAATCATCCATTGGATGAATGCATCTAATCAAGGGATAAGATTTGCTCTTGGATTAGGCATGGATCCTAATCCAAGTGAAAATCTTCTTGAACCAAAACCACTTAGATTCACAATTTGAAATTCAAACTTAAACCAAATTAAAATTAAATTTCAAATGAGAATTTAATATGAACTTGAACTTAAATTCATTCACCCTATTAAGCTTCATTCTTTAAGCTTACTAGCCTTTTAAGCACAATGTTAAGCAAACACTTAAAAGAAAATACACTTTTGGCCGAAAACTTACAAGGCCATCAAAATTATTTACACTTCAATTACAAAAATCAAATCCTAAGCTAAGGTAACTTGGAGCTTCTAGTAATTCTTCTAGTTGAGTGATTTTCCTTAGATGTGCCTACATCACTTCGTCTATGATGTAAGTCCTCCTTGGAAGGCTCACAATGTTTCCCCAATCTTCACTTCTCAAGCAAGAACTCCATTTTCAAGGATGGTAAGTTGCGGATGAAGAACTAAAATTAAGAAGAAATTTAGAAAGTGGATAGAACAAGAGTTGAAAGGAGCGTCATTGATAGAGAACTTCATAGAGAGTTCTCTAAAAAAACCTTGAAGTTCTCAATCTAGCTTCTTCAATGATCCTTCAATGGCAACCCAAGTGGGTTTCAGTCAATATGCTTAATAGATCTCAATGAAACCGAAAAGGAAAATGTGGAGTGCTATCTACCAGTGCTCTCTGCCACTCCATCTCGTATGGATCTCGCTACATCTCTCGTGAGATGGTCTCAAAAGGTAGTTCAAATTCAAAATGTATTTCCTTTTCTAGATCATATTTGTTCAAAGGTTCAATTGTACACATCTCTTCATTAGGAATCAAATCATAAGGAAGTTGTAAAGATGATCACAAGCATCTTTAATCCTCATCTAGCTTTGAGTTGGAAAGTTGTTGGGATTTTGGAGATAGTCCTCCATCAAACCTTCCTTCTTGTGGCGAACTTGTCCTCATGTTGCCTTTGTTTCATACCTACAAAATAAATTTTACCCGGATTAAAGATCATGCAAACTCTTTCAAGTTTAACATTTAATATCAAGATATTTTTCCCACTAATATCAATATCAAAATGTAGAGAAGTAACAAAAGAATGCAAGTGATTTTGTATGATAAAACCCAAACTCCAAGGAGTCTCTAATTCCTCCTTTAGATGTGTAGATACAAGAGATCTCCCTCCAACCATGAGCAAGCCGAGGAGGGAGATCTCTTGATGGTGAGGAGGATGCTTGGCAATGTAAGTAAAGAACTTGATGACTCCCAAAGGGAGAATATCTTCCATAGTAGGTGCATTATTGAAGGGAAGGTATGCTCTTTAATTATTGATAGTGGAAGTTGCACTAATGTAGTAAGTACTAGATTAGTGGATAAATTAAATTTGAAAACATCTTCACATGTGAAACCATATAAGCTACAATGGTTGAGTGAGAAAGGAGAGTTAGTGGTAGACAAACAAGTACTTATTTCTTTTACTATTGGAAGATTTAATGATGAAGTACTTTGTGATGTTGTTCCTATGGAGGCCACACACTTACTCCTTGGTAGACCTTGGCAATTTGATAGAAAAGCTATACATGATGGAGTTTCCAATACTTACATTTTCTCTCATGTAGGTAAGAAGGTCACACTAAAGCCATTATCACCTAAAGAGGTTTGTGAAGACCAAATAAAAATGAAGTTTAAAAGGGACCAAGAGAAGAAGTTTACCTTGGCCGAGAGCTCCAAAGGCACACCCAAGCATGGAGACAAGTCTATGGCTGAGAGCTCCAAGGGAGGAAAATTGAAAGGGAAGTTATCTAACCCTAAGGTCCATAAACTTGATAAAATGAAAAGTAAAAAGAATGATAAGAAATATAACTTATTGATGGAAATGAGTGAACTCAAGAGAGACTTTTTAGCTAGGAAATTCATATTCTTATGCTTACCCACATCTACTTCTTTGAGTTCTTCTCTTGTAGGTAATCTTGGAAGAAAAGAGAGCCTATGGTGGGAAAGACACTTGAATGGGAAGTATGATTTTGCTATTAAGTTTGGAATTCCTTTTTACCCTAACTCTTGTTTTGAGGTTGCTTGTGCTATAGGTACAAACAAGAAGTTAAGTGTCATGAAACCATGGAACAAACATCATAAAGGAGAGGAAGTGGTTAAGAGTTATAAGCTAACTTTGGGGAAGAATTCCTTAACTCTTACTCATTTCAAATTGCATGGTTACACTTGCTTTATATTAGATTCCCATGATCTTGAAATGGAATTGTTGGCTGTACCTAATGCATTTAGTTTTCATAATGTTGAATTTCCTTTTAGGCTGATCAAAGAGTTTAAGAAGGAGGGTACCCCACAATTCCATGGGTTTAAACAAAAGAGTTTGGGATATGTTTTGAAGGATCAAATAACTTCTACTTGCACTTCATTAGTTGATGTTGTTGATGATAGAAAACAATTTAATTCATATGATTTGCAAACTAGTAACTTTAGTAGGTGTAGAAAATTAAAGGACCACCTATGCCATGACTATAAGAAACAAGTTTGCTTATATTTTGCATCATCTAACAACAAATTTAATGAACCATGTTTAACCTTTGATCCGGGTGGAATTTTTTTGTAGGTGAGAACTTAAGTCAACTTGGGGACAAGTTGACCATAAGAAGGAGGGTTTGATGGAGGACTATCCTTGACAAGAAGAGTTACAAGAGCCATGCACAAAAGAATTCAAGAAGAAGTTGAGAGTCAACTCAAAAGTCAAAGCCAAGATTCAACTCAAGACTTCTCCTTACTTTGTAATAGGACTTGTAACCTTCTAAATATGTTGTAAAGTTGTAATTAGATTAGGAGAAATTAATTTGGGCCTTGCTTGGTGAATAAGTGCACGGCCTTACGTTTGTAATTGAACCAAAGTTTAGAAGTGTTTTGTGAGAGAGTTGGGTAATTGACTGAGGTGACCAGTTTCAGTATTCGGACCATAACTCGAGCTACACAACTCCAATTGAGGCATTCTTGGTGGCAAATTAAAGAAGACTTCAAGGGCTACAAAATCTATGAAGACACCAAAGTCCAGTTCGGCCTCCATCAAGACAGAAAACGAGCTTGAAGTTAGAGTTAGAATGCTTCCAAGATGGTAATCGATTACCAACTGTTGGTAATCGATTACTACAGTGCCAACCTCTCATTTTCGACCTCTAAAGACCTGGTAATCGATTACCACGACTAGGTAATCGATTACCACAGAGCCACTTTCATTTCTGGACATCCAAAGGCCCCGGTAATCGATTACCAAAACTAAGTAATCGACTACCACTTGCATTTTCTCAGTTTTTCTAGCTTTTGGTTGTTTCTCCATCTAAGGAAGGTCATGTATATAAAGTAGAAGCTTGGAGTGCAAGCTAGCACCACTCCAACTAGTATAAATACTTAACACTCTGAATTGTAAAAAAAAAAACTTTTGGTGAAATTGAATATAGAATTCAGAATCTGTGTGAGAGCATCTTCTCTCTAGAGTTCTTGTGAAGAACCTTGAATCTTATCAATGGCTTCTTGATCCATTGTGGCGATTCCACCTTGAGCTTATTGGCACTTGCCATGGCACTTCCATTTCTCTTCTAAACCGTTTGTTTTCTTCATTTTCTATTTAAATCCACGTTTGCCCCAATTTTAAACCTAAAAACTCCATTGAAGCATGAAGGTCCGTTCAATTCTTGCAATTCTCTCGAGGCTTGCATCACAGCATGAGCCATAAACAATATAGAGATGGTAATTAAGGTTGCTGTTTCCATTATTATAATTATCAAGTTTCAAGATGTGAATATATCTATAGGATAAGATCTTTATATTTACATAAGAATGATATATAAACTCAACATATCTCAATGAATAAAAAAAAATCATATTTATGACTATGTAAACTATTGAGAATAATTCTAGACCAAGTGTAAGACGAACTGTTATAGTTGACCACAGTCAACAAAAATAAGAGCGACGAGAGACAAAATAAAAAAGATCAACCTAAACATTGTTCAATTTGCACAACCTAAAGACGTATAAAAGGTAAATGTCTTAATTAACTAGGAAGTTCTAATCAATTATCAAATTTCATTTTCTTGAAAATTTTTGTTGGATGCGTTGATTTTTCGCTTAAATAGTTTTGTTTAACGTATGTTAAAAATATTTCATTTCCTTAGTATAATAAATTTTATTTTAATCACATTAAATTTAATTGAAAAATTATTACTTAAACAGAAAAATATACTTCGTTCTAATTGAAAATTTCAAAATTAATTATTAAATATCATGTTCATAATAATGTGGCCTAAATTAATTTATATTATTATAATCATTTAAAAGCATTAGTTACTTATAAAATACTCAACTAAATCATACCATTAAAATAACATCAAATATTAAAATAAATTATACAATAAATCAATACATCCTTGATGTGAGTTAAAAAATTGGTTACATGTTAAATATTAATGTCACAAAACTATATTTCTTTCTTGACTATAAATTGAAAATAATATATTTTCTTTATACTAGTACAAGAAAGACATCAAATTGAAAATAATATATTTTCTTTATATTAGTACCGTAAAGACATCAAATTAAAAATAATATATTTTCTTTGCACTAATACAGAAAAGATAAATCAAGACAGTTCAAACAGAAAGTCTATGATTTATGAACCGTTATTACATCTGATGTCGTAGTCTATTTTCTTTTAATTAACTTCTAAAACAAAATGTATATTATTTTTAAAATAAAATTATAAATAAATATAATATTTAAATTTATTTAACAAAATAACTTAAGATATTTAAAAAGTTCATTCTTTTTTAAATTAGAAAAAAACCAATTGTAAAAATTTTGTAGAAAACAAATTAATCCGTTATGAACAAATTTCACAAGTGGGTTTTACTTAAGCAAAAAAAAAAAAAAAAAATCACACTTACGCAATTACGAAACCACGTCCCCGAAAACTGATTTGTACATATGTGAATCATGGCTAATAATCTTTTGGTTCTGTGTTTGGGGAATTATTTTTGCTGACTTTTGCATTTCCGTCAAAAAAACTGCTTTCGTATGACAAAACTTGTTGAATAAAGCAAAACAAAATCTGCAATTGGAAACATGACTGAACAATCCAAAATGATTGTCTAAAATGTTTTTTCCCAATGTTTTCTCCATTTATTCCGCTCAAACGAAACGTGTCCGCACCACGCTCTCTTTGTTTTTCAGAACCCACTTCCCAAATTCGCCCAACAATCCAATGCTGAAAAGTACACTGCAACTTCATTCAAAAGCATCGCCAGAACTCCAAAACAATAAAGGGTTTTGCTTCCAAGACTGTGTCTCCCTCTTGCAGCACCTAAGGGACCACAAAGACGTAGAATGTGGCAGAACCCTTCACTCTCTCTTTGTTAAAAATGCCCTCAACATGGATGTCTTTGTACAAAACAATATGATTAGATTTTATGGAGATATTGGAGAAGTTCATAATGCACATAAGTTGTTTGATGAATTTCCTCAACCGAGTTTGGTTTCGTGGACCTGTTTGGTCTCTTGTTATGTCCACATGGGACAACATGAAATTGGTCTGAGCTTGTTTCATGGCTTGTGTCGGTCCGGGATGCGCCCAAACGAGTATGGTTTCTCTGTGGCACTCAAGGCTTGCAGGGTGATGTGTGATCCTGTAATGGGGAGGCTCATTCATGGGTCGATACTGAAAAGTGGTTTTGGTTCGGATAGTTATTGCAGTGCTTTGACTCTTCACATGTATGCTGATTGTGGGGATATTGAGAGTTCGAGGAAGGTTTTTGACTGTGTTCGTTTGAGTGAAAGGTGTGAGGCGTTGTGGAATACTTTGCTGAATGCTTACGTGGAGGTGTCGAATTTGAAGGATTCTCTGAAGTTGTTTGGTGAGATGGGGCACTCTGGGGTGACACGGAATCACTTTACTTACACAATCATTGTTAAACTATGTTCTGATGTGTTGAATGTTGAACTTGGAAGATCTGTTCATGGCCAGATTGTAAAGATTGGGATTGAAAATGATGTTGTGGTGGGTGGGGCTCTTATTGACTGCTATGTTAAACTACAATTATTGGATGATGCACTTAAAGTGTTTCAAATTCTTGTTGAGAAGGATAATGTGGCAATATGTGCTTTACTTGCTGGGTTTAATCAGGTTGGAAAATCTAAGGAAGGACTGGCATTATATGTTGATTTCCTATGTGAAGGTAATAAGCCAGACCCATTTACTTCCACGAGTGTTGTTAGTTTGTGCTCAAATTTGGAAACAGAGCTTTTTGGCACTCAAATTCACTGTAGTGTCGTCAAACTTGGCTTTAAGATGGATTCGTATCTTGTTAGTGCCTTTATCAACATGTATGGAAACTTTGGTATGATATCTGATGCATATAAATGTTTTCTGGATGTTTGCAAAAAGAATGAAATATGCATAAATGCCATGATGGACACATTGATTTTCAATTCGAATTATTTGATGGCTTTAGAGCTGTTTTGTTGGGTGAAGGAAGTTGGTATTGCAAAAAGCAGTTCTTCAATCAGTTATGTTTTGAGGGCTTGTGCCAACCTTTTTATGCTTAAAGAAGGAAGATCTTTCCATTCTTACATGATTAAAAATCTTATAGAAGATGACTGTAGATTAGGATTAGAAAATGCTCTTCTTGAGATGTATGTTAGATGTAGAGCTATTGATGATGCAAAACTGATTTTCAAAGAGATGACAATACGAAATGAATTTTCCTGGACTACTATCATATCTGCATGTGCTGAATCGGGGAATTTCGTAGAAGCTCTGGGGATCTTCCGTGATATGATTCTATATTCAAAACCCAGTCAGTTCACATTAATTAGTGTTATTCAGGCTTGTGCAGAAATAAAGGCACTTAATGCAGGAAAACAAGTCCATTCTTATATTATCAAATTAGGATTTGAATACAATCTTATTGTTGGAAGTACCCTGATTAACATGTATGCAGTATTCAAGCATGAAACCTCGAGTGCTTTACAGTCCTTCCTGTCCATGAAAGAGAAAGATCTTATCTCTTGGAGTGTCATGTTAACTGCATGGGTCCAAAATGGTTATCATGAAGAAGCACTTAAGCATTTTGCAGAATTCCAAACAGTTCCCATTTTTCAGGTTGACGGTCTTATCTTATCCAGTTGTATCTCCGCTGCGGCTGGCTTAGCAGCTTTGGACATAGGCAAATGTTTCCATTCCTGGGTTATCAAACTTGGCCTTGAGGTTGAGCTTCATGTGGCTTCTTCCATTACAGACATGTACAGTAAATGTGGAAGCATTAAAGATGCCCGCATGTTTTTTAATGCTATCAGAGACCATAATCTGGTAACCTGGACGGCTATGATATATGGATATGCTTATCATGGGCTTGGCAGAGAAGCTATTGACCTGTTTAATAAGGCTATAGAAGGTGGGTTGGAACCTGATGGTGTAACCTTCACTGGGGTTTTAGCTGCATGTAGCCATGCTGGACTGGTGGACGAAGGTTGTGAATATTTTGGTTTCATGAGAAATAACTACAACAGTGAAGTAACCATAAATCATTATGCCTGCATGGTTGATCTTCTTGGTCGTGCAGCGAAATTTGAAGAAGCAGAGGCTTTGATAAAGGAAGCTCCATTTCAGTCAAAATCTCTTCTATGGAAGACTTTCCTTGGTGCTTGCTCAAAACATGGGAATGCTGAAATAGGTGACAGAATATCAAACATCCTTGCTGATATAGAACTGAATGAACCCTCAACCTATGTTTTACTGTCTAACATTTATGCATCAGCATCCATGTGGAAAAATTGTACCGAGTTAAGAAACAAGATGGTAGAAGAGAGCGTTAGTAAGAAACCTGGAAGTAGTTGGATTCAGTTGGCATGTTAAAATTACTGAGCTCACAAAATTTCGTGCATCTCAATATACATCAAAAGTATATTTATCTTCTCATTGCAACATTCCTCGGCTTAAAGCCTTATATGTACAGTGATTTGTGACAAGATCGATTGATTGAACGATTGGTTTTATGGGATAACCATATATTTATGTCAACTGACGCTTTTTGGATAGTGGGATTCAAGTAAATATTTCCCAAATTCCAAGAATATTACTAAAAATTTCAGATGTGATCAATAGAGCAATACCCAATCAAGAACTCAGATTTCATCCTTGCCGTTTCAAAACTTTCATTGTGTCGAAGAGTTTTATGATTGGTGGTTTCAAGACTTTCATTGTAGCAAAGAATTTTATGATTGGTGGAACCATTTCTGTTGAATGTTTTGAGAAACGGACAATAGCTTGTTATTCTTCTTTGCGGGATCCAAATTCCAAACACTGTTCCGATACAGTTCATTTCTAAATTTACTATCAAGTGTGTTACTGACTTCAAATTATATACTACCATCCATCAACCATCTCATTCTCTTTTAGAAAAAAGTTGAAAGAGACCAAAGCCATAGATTAAGCCATAGACTTAAAGGGATAATGACTTGAAAAGATACTTAATAGTGAGTTAAGATGGTACAGTTCTTACTAAGTGATACGTAAAATATGTGCGTAATGATTACACCAAACACATATCTTTGCTCTGGCAAGTATACCACAATCATTAAGGGTTGTTAATCCCACGAGGATAATCAAACTAGAAAACTTGTATCTTTATTCAATTTATTTTTTTAATTTCCCAAGAGGGGGAGAAGTATGTACTGTTTTGTTTAGAGATTGATTTAAATAAAGAGTACGACGCAAATTTATATTGAGTTTAAGTCCGAGAAAGAAAGTGATTGGGATCCCGATTATACCACTAATCTCCCCTTTTATAATTTCCTTCTAAGTTATTCAAATATAATCATGGTCGGATTGGATTTCTACTCCCGTGATCATTCCTTTCAGAATCGCTCTTTCAGAATCGCTCACGTCTCCTTTCAGAATTGTTCACGTCTCCTATGTCAACATGAATTAATTCAATCTCTTAAGTTAATGCCAAATTACTTAGGGATTTTAGTTCCATGAATCCAACTGTGATTAAATGCAGTCTGCATTACTACCTATTCCCAACTCTAGGATCTTAGAATAATAATGATCTCATTTTCCTGTTTCTCTAGAAGTCTACTTTGTTGAAATATCTCTAGATTACCTTATCAATTTATCAAATTGTCAGTTTAATAAATATCATTAAGAATGAAGAACAAAACGCCCAAACATATACTGAATAACATCAAGAATCATATAAAGGGGATAATTAGGGCTACATCGTTCTCTCGATCAAAAAGGGAGTTAGTTCATAGTGATAAAAGAAACAACACAAGTAATAATGGAAACAGAGTATAGAGTGAGGTTTAGAGTCTCCTTCCTCGTGGTTGAATTTCGTTGCCGTCTATGAACTGGAAGAGTATCTCAGTCGAAGAGCAGTCGCCATCTAGGGTTAGCCGTCGGGATTCTAAGAACTAGGGTTTAGAAATTATCTAAGGACTGAGTATCTAAAACTCTGTTGAATGAGATTTATTTATAGCTTCTTCAAATGGACTTGTGCCTGATGCAAGTCTACCTTGCGCGAGACAATAGACAGCTTGCGTGAGACAATAGACAGCTCGCGTGAGTTCATGTTCCAGAGAGGAACCTTGTGTTATACTCCAAGTCCCTTCGCGCGAGGTGAAGGAGCTAGGCGCGAGATGTGGTGCCAAAGAGTTAACTTCTTCTTGAAGATACAGGACTTCGCGCGAGATGATATTGTTAAACACGAGGTGAGTGCGAGATGAGGTGCTAGAGAGTTAACTTACTCTTTAAGAAAGATGTCTTCGCGCGAGATAAGAGGAGATGAGCGCGAAATGAGGTCCTAGAGAGCTTTTCTTCTTTACTGGAATTTAAAATTCGAGGCCATGCGTTCATTCACACCTATCTACCCTTACTCTCTAAGATTACTAGCCTACTAAAGTTAAAAGTCCACACACAAACACCAAGGTTGGTTGTGAGCTATTCTAGCTCTCTCATCTTGGCTAAATGTTTAAAACTAAAACAATTACGAGTTCAAGAAATCCTTATTACAAGTATTTACAAATTTATAAGAAGAATATAAAGCTTTACTATAAAAGTAGTGTCTTGAATAGTTGACTTTGATTTGACTTAATCAACTCTTCTTGGACCTCCTCCTCTAGTCTCTTTAAGCAAGACCTTAGTATTCTTCTACTT
Source organism: Hylodesmum podocarpum (assembly GCA_026586105.1). Classification (NCBI taxonomy): domain Eukaryota; kingdom Viridiplantae; phylum Streptophyta; class Magnoliopsida; order Fabales; family Fabaceae; genus Hylodesmum; species Hylodesmum podocarpum. The sequence continues at coordinate 592,608 of JALJEV010000118.1, read as the reverse complement.
GTTGGAGCTTCGGAAGGACCTTCATCAAACCCTCCTTCTTGTTTCCAACTTGTCCCTAAGTTGGCTTGATCTTCATCTACATTAACAAAGTAAATCATCAATATTGAGACTATTTCTTTTAATGAAATCAATAAGAAGATCAAGTTATGAATATTGGGTGCTATTTTCTTAAAGATCTAAAAAGAAAGGATCCATTTCCTTTAGGAAATTTTCTCAAATGGACTATTTGATGTAAGCCTTCCATGGAAGTCTCACTTGTTTTGCCCAATCTTCACTTCAACAAGCATGAACCTCACGGTGTAATGGAATAAGATGCGGAATCAAACACTTAAAGAAGAAGAAAGATATAAAACGGTGAAGGTAAGAAGATGAGGAGCGCCATGCCTAAGCAATAAGCTCTAGGTAGAATCGCCACATGGAGAATGCACCATAATAAGACTCATAAGAGGTTTACTCAAGAAACCTAGAAGAGAAACTTTCTCTCTCAAGCAATATGCTTCTTTATAAAATTTATCAAAAGTGTTTACAAATCTGAAATTTCCCTATAAGTACTAGAATATGTGGCGCTAAAATGAGCTAAACCGAGGAGCATTTCTAATCCTTAGATTAGTAGTAGGATCAACGCATGGCAAGCCAAGAGAGGCACCTCACACGGATCACTAACTCTAACCTTATGGTCACGGTGAAGCCAAGGGAGGCATGGAACATGTGCTTGCAAGTTTGAATTTCCACCTCTTGATTGGATCTAGATCATGAGACCGAAATTCAAAGTTGAGAGGCATGAGAAATGTGACTCAAGTTTGAATATTAGACTCTTGATTAGATCATAATCAAGTGGTGCTAATTCACTCTTGGAGTTGCCATAAGCATGCTTACCACACGGTTTCACCTCCTCCCTTGATGGAGATTTGATCACATGGCTATGTTTGAAAAGGAGTTAGTGGAATTGCCACTAACTTCCCTCCAAAAATCTCTCCACTTTTTCTAGGGAGAGTGTGCGCCACTTTCTCTCAAATTGAAGTGTAAATTCATGTTATTAACCTATATATGGTCGTGGCACACACTTGCCAAAACAAAGCAAAAAATATTAGTCTTAAATCCTAACTACAAGTCAATCTTAAGACTATTACAAGATTTGTTGACCAAGAAAAGTCCATGAGGAGTTGATTGTTGACTTTCATGTTGACTTTGACTTTGAGTCAACTTCCTCTCTTCCTTTTCTTGTATTCTTTTAAGCATAGACCTTGTTAGTCTTCTTGAGTTGTTGACTTCCATTGCTGGAGTAGATGGACCTCATCAAACCCTCATTCTTAAACACAACTTGTCCCCAAGTTGTCATCTTCCTCAAGACCTACAAAAGGTGAAAGATCACATACATTAAAGGAGTTACTTCTACCAAAATCAAAAGGAAGATCAAGTTTACAAGCATTAGGGCCTAATTTCTCAATAATTTTAAAAGGACCATCTCCTCTAAGAAGCAACTTAGATTTCATCAAATTCGAAAATCTTTCTTTTCTAACATGCAACCACACCAAGTCTCCCAATTTGAAATCAAATGCTTTGCGGTTCTTATTATGAGCCTTGGCATATTGTGCATTCTTCTTCTCAATTCTTGCTTTAACCTTTGCATGAAGCTCTTGAATCCTCTCGGCATGCTTCACTCCTTGCCTATCATCAATAATCTCAAAAGGTAAACAAGCAAGATCAATGGGGGTTAGAGGATTAATACCATATACAACTTGAAAAGGAGATAAAGAAGTAGTAAAATGAGCTCTATTGTAAGCAAACTCTACATGTGGTAGGCACTCCTCCCAAGTTTTAATATTATCCTTCACAAAACTCCTAAGAAATTGTCCTAAAGTTCTATTTACTACCTCCGTTTGATCATCCGTTTAGGGATGACAAGTAGTATAGAAAAGGAGTTTTGTACCAAGTCTTCCCCAAAGTGATCTCCAAAAGTGACTAAGGAACTTGGCATCCCTATCACTTACAATGCTTTGCGGCACACCATGGCTTCTTACTATCTTTTTGAAAAATAAGGTAGCAATATGAGAAGCATCATCCGTCTTGTGGCAAGGTAAGAAGTGAGCCATCTTGGAAAACCTACATACCACAAAAAAGATGGAATCCGAGCCTCTCTTGGTCTTAGGCAAACCTAGGACAAAGTCCATGGATATGTCTAACCAAGGTGAAGTAGGCACGGGTAAGGGTATGTAAAGACCATGGTTAGATAGCCTAGATTTTGCCTTATTGCAAGTGATGTACCTTCTTACACATTTGGAAACTTATACTTTCATTTTAGGCCAAAAGAAGTGCTCATGAAATGTAGCAAAAGTCTTGTCTATCCCAAAATGACCCATGATCACACCCTCATGTGATTCACATATCAAAAGTTCTCTTAAGGAACAATTAGGTACACACAAACAATTTCCTTTGAAAAGATAATCTTTGTACCTAAAGAAATCCTTAGCAGCACCCTTAATACACTCTTGGTACATGAGACCGAAATCACTATCATTAGCATACAAGGTCTTTACATGTTCAAAACCAATTAATTTAGATTCAAGCATAGAAAGAAGGTTATACCTCCTATTCAAGGCATCAGCTACAGTGTTTGTGGACCCTTTCTTGTGCTTGATAATGTAAGGAAAGGTTTCTATGAACACCACCCATCTAGCATGTCTCTTGTTGAGTTTCCCTTGGCTCTTGAGGTACTTCAAAACTTCATGGTCCGAATGCACAATGAAGTCTTTGGGAAGCAAGTAGTATTGCCATGTTTGGAATGCTCTCACCAAGGCATAAAGCTTCTTGTCATAGGTAGAGTAGTTCAATTGAGCTCCTTTCAATTTCTCACTAAAATAAGCTATGGGGTGGCCTTCTTGATTCAAAACTGCACCAACACCTAGATTTGAGGCATCACACTCAAGGTCAAAAGATAGTGAAAAATTAGGCAAAGACAAGATAGGAGCATTAGAAAGCTTATCCTTAAGTAAATTAAAAGCAAGTTCTTGAGGTTCTTCCCAAATGAAAGGTACTTCCCTCTTGACTAGCTCATTCAATGGAGAAGCAATGGTGCTAAAGTCTTTGACAAACCGCCTATAAAAGCTTGCTAAGTCATGGAAGCTTCTCACTTCCTTCACACATGTAGGGGTCGGCCATTCCTTGATTGCCTTCACCTTTGCTTCATCCACTTGCACACCTAGTGAACTCACAACAAATCCAAGAAACACAACATTATCCGTGACAAATGTGCATTTATCTTTGTTAGCATACAAGGTTTGTGTCCTAAGTTCTTCTAACACATGTCTCAAGTGACTCAAATGCTCATGGAAAGATTGGCTATACACAAGAATATCATCAAAATACACAACAACAAACTTTCCAATAAACTCTCTCAAGACATGGTTCATCAACCTCATGAAGGTACTAGGCGCATTAGATAAACCAAAAGGCATCACTAGCCATTCATACAAACCAAATTTAGTTTTAAAGGCCATTTTCCATTCATCCCTTTCCTTCATCCTAATTTAATGGTACCCACTCTTAAGATCTTTTTTACTAAATATAGTGGAACCATGCAATTCATCTAAGAAGTCATCAAGTCTAGGGATGGGGTGGTGATACCTTATGGTGATGTTATTGATTGCTCTACAATTCGTGCAAATGTGCCATGTTCCCTCCTTCTTAGGAACAAGTATCACAGGTGAGGCACTTGGAGACAAGCTCTCCTTCACCCAACCTTTGCTTAGCAACTGTTGCACTTGCCTCTCTATCTTGTTGGACTTAAAGCTTGAAGATGCTTTGGAGTCTCTCTTGGTGTTTTGCTTTTGATGATTATGTAATTTTGGTTTTCTTAAATGAAATGTAATTAGGAGTTTCCTATGTATTGATTGTTTAGTTTAGGCATGTATGTGGTTGTTCTTTGTGTGAATACGCTGGAGAGCTTGGCAATCTAGTGTGATATCTCATGTGTCAAATGTTTGATTTCCCTCTCAAAATTGTTTTGAAAATGTCTTTGGTAACCAACTGAGGTAATAGATTACCAACAGTAGGTAGTTAACTACCAACAACAGGTAATCAACTACCAACAGTAGGTAACAGAGTGTGGAAATTCATTTGTCACTGGAGTAATCGATTACCCCCTCGGGTTAATCGATTACCATGACCAAAAATCACCCTGGAAACCTTTGTTCACTAGTTTAATCGATTACCAACCCCTGGCAGTCGATTACCCCTATCAGAAAAACATTAAGTTGCCCAAATTGAGTTTTTAATTGAATCTATAAATACTCTTTTGTTGAAAATTAAAATAAGATCTTGGAACATAAGTTTTAGAAAAGTTCATACCCTTTCAAATTCTCTTAAAACTGAGTTCATCATCTTTTCCAAGAAACCCATAAAGAATTTCAAGAGTTTATCAAGTTTTCATAAAGAAAGGGCAAAACTTGACCTTTTCTCTGATTGGGTGGTATTCATTGTGTTTTCTTTTGTGATCAGATCTACACTCCAGGTGTTTTCTAAACTGATCTTTTGTTTATCTTTTGGTTTCTGGGTTGTTACTCTAGGAGAGAGGTCTCTCTGGATAGAGTAAAGGTCTTTGAGAAGTGTGTTCTCAAAGGTTTGATCTTGGGTGTTCCGAGGTCAGGGAAGAACTGTTCTTTGGGTTAAAGAACAGGTTTTTGGGTGTTTTGATTTCGTTTTTGTGTTGCTTGTTGCAGAGTGAATGTAAAAGAACACAAAAGGGATCATTTGATAGTGGAAGACCGATCGCAACAGTTGTTGGGTTGGGACTGGATGTAGGCAGTGGGCCGAACCAGTATAAATCACTGTGCACTCTTCTTCTCTCTTCTTCTCTTTACCATTTACCACTAATTGCTGATTATCATGGTTTATCTTCTGCAATTTGTTCGGTAATTAACTCGGTAATTGACTCGGTAATCAACTAAAACTGGAACAGTTAGATACTGATATTGATTACGCTGTATATTGATTACTAACGTGTTTCTGAGTATTCCTTTTGATATTTCCGCTGTGTATCTTTGATATTTCTCGCTTATCTGTCTCAACTATTGATAGGTAATCAAGAATAGTTTTGTTTGAATTAAAAGGAATTAGAAACTCGTGAAAATTGGGCTATAGTGGAACTAGAATCTATTCACCCCCCCCTTTAGATTCACACATAGGACCAATAATTGGTACCAGAGCTTTATCTAGTAGGTTGCTCTAGATTTTCATCCATAGTTCCTTAGAATGGCCGGTAATCAATTACCATTCGCTGAAGGTGCCTCTATTAACAGACCTCCTCTGTTTTGTGGTGATAACTATCCTTTTTGGAAAGTGAGGATGAAAATCTTTATGGAGTCTGTACATAGAAGCATTTGGCAAGCGGTTGTGACTGATTTCAAGGTCCCCACATACATAGAAAATGGGAATGAGATTGAAAAACCATTTGAGAGATGGGAACAAGAAGAAATTAGGAGAGCTGAAAATGATGCAAAAGCTTTAAATATCATACATTCTGCTTTGAATTCAGATGAATTTTTCAGAATTTCAGCTTGCAACACAGCCAAAGAAGCTTGGGATCTAATAAGGGTCACACACGAAGGAACCGCTGAAGTACGAAGGGCAAGGAAGAATACCTTGATCCAAGAATACGAAACCTTTAGAATGGCACAAGGTGAGTCCGTGATGGATATGCAGAAACGTTTCACACACATCGTAAACCATCTCAAAGGACTTGGTAAGATCTTTGTTGAGGAAGAAGTCAATGTAAAGGTGCTGAAATCCTTGAGCAGAAAATGGAAACCAACTGTCACAGCAATCACTGAATCAAAGAACCTAGCCTTGATGACAAGTGCAGAGTTATTTGGTAAGTTGAGGGAGTATGAAATGGATATGTCCCGTATTGGATGTGATGAGGAACAAAAAGATAAGAAAGCCAAAGGTCTAGCACTCAAGATGGAAGACACAGCTAGTGAGAGCGATGCATCAAGCTGTGGTAGTGAATCTGAACAGGAAAATATGAATCTCATGGTAAGGAAATTCAAAAAGTTCATGAAGAAGAATAACGACAAAAGGAGATTCAACAATTTCAGAAAAGGCTTCAAGAGGAATGAGAGTTCATCTTCAAAGGTCACTTGTTATGAGTGTGGAAAAAAGGGCCACTACAAATCAGAGTGCCCCAACATGAAGAAAAGTAACAGCAGTGAGCCTAGAAGAGTAGAACATGAAGAAAGACCCAAGAAGGACAGATTTCGCAAGAAAAAGGCATACATAGCTTGGGAAGAGAATGATTCCTCAACCTCTAGTGGAAGTGATAATGAAGAAGCAAATTTGTGTCTCATGGCCAATCCAACATCCGATGATGAGGTAAGTGATTCCGATTCATCTACTTTTGACTATGATGAGCTGCAAACTGCTTTTTGTGAACTTTACAAGGAAGCCGAAAAACTAGGCAAGTTGAACAAGGTTTTGAAAAGCAAAATTACTGATTTGGAAAATGATATTTCTGTTTTGAAAACTGATGTTCAAAGTTTGAAAAAGGAAAATGATATCTTGAAACTACCCTGTTCAAAGTGTAAGTCTTTTGATGACTCCTTGAAAAAGAATAACATGAAGTTCTTTGCATTTAGACAAACCAGCAAAAACAGAACTTTCTCATGTAGTTATTGTATGAAACCTGGACATAACTCCTATAATTGCATGATTAGAAAGGAAGGAATAAATAGTGGATTGTTTAAATGGATTAGGAAAGATAGTCACAACACTAACACTAATGGACCCAACAAGACTTGGGTACCAAAAACAAAGTGATATCCTTTTCTGTGTAGGTATGCTTGAGAGCCAAACACTCAACTTGGTATTTGGATAGCGGTACACTCAAGACATATAATGACACAAAGAGCAATTTTATCTCCTTCAAATCAAAAGAATCTGGTTCAGTAGTGTATGGAGATAACAACAAAGGGAAAATACTGGGTATAGGTGCAGTTGGAGACAAATCCAACACTATAATTGAAGATGTACTGCTTGTGGAAGGTTTGAAATTCAATCTTCTAAGTATTAGCCAACTATGCGACAAAGGTTATCAAGTATCATTCGATAATGGTTGCTGCAATATCAGTAGCAGTGACTTGAGTGAGGTATTAATGGTCGGTAAGAGACATGGTAACATCTACATCCTTGAACTTGATCATTCATCATCATATCATGCATGTCTTATGTCAAACGATGATTTATCATGGCTTTGGCATAGACGTATAGCTCATATAGATGTTCATCAGCTGAACAAGCTTTCATCTAAGAACCTAGTACAAGGGTTACCTAACTTGAGGTTCAAAAGAGAAGGCCTATGTGATGCATGTCAGAAGGGCAAGCAATCTAGAAGCTCCTTTAAAACAAAAAATGTTGTTTCAACTTCTAGACCGCTTGAGCTACTGCACATGGATCTCTTTGGTCCATCTAGAACTACTAGTTTGGGTGGAAACCTATATGGACTGGTTTTAGTAGATGATTTCTCTCGTTTTGCTTGGGTTGCATTTATACCAAATAAAGACAAGACCTTCAAAGTTTTTAAAACTCTTGCCAAAAGGATACAAAATGAAAAAGATTTGAAAATCAAGTCTCTTAGAAGTGATCATGGAGGGGAATTTGAAAATGAACCTTTTGAAAAATTTTGTGAAAAATATGGAATCGATCACAACTTTTTCGCTCCAAGAACTCCGCAACAAAACGGGGTTGTTGAGAGGAAAAACAGATCCTTGATAGAACTAGCTAGAACTATGTTAAGTGAGAGTGCACTGCCTAAACACTTTTGGGCTGATGCAGTTTCCACTGCTTGCTATGTTCTAAACAGAATAGTGATTCGTCCCTTTTAAAGAAAACCCCCTATGAACTCTATAAAGACAAGAAACTCAATATTTCTCATTTTAGAGTATTCGGGTGCAAATGTTTAGTTCTGAATAATGGCAAAGAGCCACTTGGAAAGTTGGACGCCAAGGCGGATGAGGGTGTGTTTATTGGGTATTCATCAACAAGTAAAGCATACAGAGTTTTCAATAAAAGGAGAATGTGCATTGAAGAATCTGTACACGTAAAGTTTGATGAATCTAATAATCCCCAAAAGGGAAGTGTTTTTGTTGATGATGATAAGATTACAGGTGAAGACAGCAACAACAAACCACATTTACAGCAAGATACACCAACCAATTCTCATGACCTGCCAAGAGAATGGAGGAAACCAAGAGACTTATCTCTTGACAACATCATTGGTGACATCCATAAGGGAGTATCCACAAGATCCTCTCATAATATGTTCTGTGATGATTATGCGTTTGTATCTCAATTTGAACCCTCTTGTGTTGATGATGCTATAAATGATGAATTTTGGATGAATGCGATGCATGAGGAGTTAAATCAATTTAAAAGGAATGACGTTTGGGAGTTAGTACCTTTTAATAGAGATATGAATCTAGTTGGAACAAAATGGGTGTTTAAGAATAAGTTAGATGAAAATGGAATAGTGGTTAGGAATAAGGCAAGATTAGTAGCTAAGGGTTATAATCAACAAGAAGGAATAGACTTTGATGAAACATATGCCCCAGTTGCTAGATTAGAAGCTGTAAAAGTCTTACTTGCTTTTGCCTGCATTCATGATTTTAAGTTGTTTCAGATGGATGTTAAAAGTGCGTTCTTAAATGGCTACATCAACGAGGAAGTCTTTGTTTCACAACCTCCTGGTTTCACTGACTTCAGTTACCCTGAGCATGTGTACAAGTTAAAGAAGGCCCTCTACGGTCTGAAGCAAGCCCCTAGACAATGGTATGAAAGGTTAAGTAAGTTTCTTTTGTCAAAAGGATTCAACAGAGGTAATGTTGACAAAACTCTTTTCATTAGGAGAAAGTCTAACAGTATTTTATTGGTCCAAGTGTATGTTGATGATATCATTTTTGGATCAACTAACCAATCTCTGTGTGAAGAATTTGTGGAAAGCATGCAGGGAGAGTTTGACATGTCTATGATGGGAGAACTCAAATTCTTCCTAGGACTTGCAAGTCAAAACAACAACCGAAAGAAGGAACCTTTATACATCAAGCAAAGTACACTAAAGAGTTGTTGAAGAAATTCGACATGGAAAGTTGTAAGATCTCTAATATACCTATGTCAACTAATCTCTTTTTAGATAATGATGCTACAGGACTAGAAGTGGACCAAACAAAGTACAGAGGGATCATTAGATCACTCTTGTATCTCACAGCGAGCAGACCAGATATAATGTTTAGTGTTTGTGTTTGTGCGCGATTTCAATCTGCACAAAAACAATCACACATGACTTCTGTGAAGAAAATTCTAAAGTATCTTAAAGGAACAACGAACAACGGTTTATGGTATCCCAAAGGTACGTCCCCTACTCTAGTCGGTTTTAGTGACTCAGATTTTGCAGGTTGCAAAACAGATAGAAAGAGCACGAGTGGTGTATGTCACTTGTTTGGAGAAAGCTTAGTCTCATGGTACAACAAGAAACAAGCATGTGTTGCTTTATCAACAGCAGAAGCAGAGTATGTTGTTGTGGGTAGCTGTTGTGCTCAAACCATTTGGTTAAAGCAACAACTTGAGGATTTTGAACTAAAGCTTGATCACATTCCTATCAAATGTGACAATACAAGTGCAATCAGTATCACGAAGAATCCGGTTTTGCACTCAAGGACAAAGCATATTGAGGTGCGCCATCATTTCATAAGGGATTATGTTGAGAAAGGTGACTGTGAAGTGGAATTCATTGAAACGGAGAACCAACTCGCGGATATCTTCACAAAGCCCCTACCTAAGGAGAGATTCTTCAAACTTAGAACCAATCTTGGTATACTAAGTGAGGAACACCTCTCATGAATTCTCTAAGTATGGTAAGTTGGATCATTCATAGTGCTCCAACAAGGTATGAGTTAATTACATTACATAGTCATGACCATTTATGTTTCAAAACATGCAAAATCAAGTGTTTTCAATGTTTCTGATATAGATAATCGATTACCATTTCGTTTCAATCGATTACCTAGCTTGATTTCAAAGTTTTTGGTGAATTACTCTCTGGAGTAATCGATTACCCCACCTGGTAATCGATTACCACGATTTCAAAAATGGGTTTTCTAGTTTGTGAGCCACTGGAGTAATCGATTACCTTGGCCTTTGTTTTCAAAGTTTTTGGTTACTCACTGGAGTAATCGATTACCACGTAAGGGTAATCGATTACCTTCGCTGCTGAAAGGGTTTTTCAAGTGTTTTTCATGGTTTTGGGCCTAATCGATTACAATTTCTTAGAGTCCAATACTTTGTTCATTGAATCTAACCTCAATTGTGGAAGTTTTATAAGTGATTTTCAGGTTTTGGGTTTCATTCTACACATCTCACAAACCCTAAAAATCTCTTTCTCTCTCTAACCCTAAAACCCTCTTTCATCTTCTTCATCTTCTCCACCACCACCATCAATGGAAGAGCAAGGACGAGGCAAGCGGATCAAGCATGTAGGTCACAAGCCTAAGCCAAGAGTTTCGCCCCGATCAAAGAAGGGTGAATCCTCCTCCAAGAGGAAAGAACCCACATCTCCCGGAGAAACCGTGGCACGCCCAATCAATCCGTGGTTCACCTCTGCACAAGAATCACGTTTCTATGGAGATTTCGCAAACAAGGAACTCGTTCCGGCGAAGATTTTGGACCTCCGATGGCTAGATGCACAAGGGTTCACATTTCACTCTTTGCTCCGAGATCGAACCTTGAGAAGTTTGTTGGTCTCGAAGGGTCACATATACCCCCGATCTAGTGAGAGTTTTCTACTCCAACCTCCGACCACACCAAGCCACCGGAATGGTAATCTCCGAGGTAAAAGGCAAACCTATGATTTTGACTCATGATATATTTTTCCGTTTTGCTGGATTCAAGAATGAAGGTATATGTCCTACGATTGAGCACTTGCAAGCACAAGGAATCGAGCTTCACAAAGATTCGTTCTTTATGAGCCTACTCAAGAATCCCGAGGCATGGGAAGCGGAAAAGGCTGCAAGAAAGGAGCGTGGGAAGAAGATAACCTACAACACCGACGGGCTGAACGCCGACGATCGTCTTCTTCACTATACAATTTGCTGGATCCTAGCTGCAAGAGGAGCCAATCACGCTCAGATCAATGAGGAAGATATGGTGATGATGGCTGCGTTGAAAAATGGCATTCAAATCGACTGTGCACATGTTGTGATGGACAACATGCTCAAGACGAGAAGGCTATTTGACAACAAATGCCCCTATTCTCTGTTTATTTCACGTTTGCTTGAGCATTTTCAGGTTGATACTACAAATGAAAACAGAGAGCTGGTGAAGGACATTCACATCATTGGAGACAAAGCGTTAAAGATGATGCGATTGACAAAAACCGATGCTGGATGGGTGCCAAGGGAAGAAGCCCCACAACAACAACAACAACAAACAGAAGCTGCAACCGATCCACCTTCTGATGATGATGATTCGGCGGCTGGGGAGTACATCCCTAAATCCTGTTTTGAATCAATTGTCATTGATCGGATGGATGAGCTGGAAGCTACCACTGCCAAAAGATTGGATGACATGGAGGCTACAAGCATGCTCGCTTCTTGGATCTCAAGGAGCTGCTAGAGTCTCTTCATACTCGCTTAGATGCACTCTAGTATTCCCTTCTTATCTCTTCTCTCTCTCTTTTGCTTCTTGATATACCAAATAGGGGGAGAATGTATGGATGAATGTATAGGTTATCTTATATAGGGGGAGTAGAGTAGAGTAGCTGGAGTAGAGTAGAGTAGCTAATATTGAGTAGTTTCTTTTTGGTAGCATTTGGTTCTGCGCTTTATGGTTGAACTATTTGTTTCTATTATTTTCGTTTGATCTGAACAATTTATGTTTTTGTATATTTGAACTTGAACAATTCGATATGGTTGTAATAGTTTCACGTTATGGTTTATATTCTGTTTTTGTTTTTAATTCTTCTGGTCTTGATCTATGATTGTGAACTGAATCATGTCATATATTTTTGTATGGATGATTTTAACTTGATGATTGATAGTATAATGCTCTGTTTAAGATAGATTGTACTGTGAATCTGCAATGTATATACTGCATATTTGGATATCTCTAACAGTTGCAGGATTCTTAGAAGATCAACACACATCCTAAACCTCTAGGAAAACCTTGGTTGAGATTTGGTACATCAAAACCAAAAAGGGGGAGATTGTTGGACTTAAAGCTTGAAGATGCTTTGGAGTCTCTCTTGGTGTTTTGCTTTTGATGATTATGTAATTTTGGTTTTCTTAGATGAAATGTAATTAGGAGTTTCCTATGTATTGATTGTTTAGTTTAGGCATGTATGTGGTTGTTCTTTGTGTGAATACGCTGGAGAGCTTGGCAATCTAGTGTGATTTCTCATGTGTCAAATGTTTGATTTCCCTCTCAAAATTGTTTTGAAAATGTCTTTGGTAACCAACTGAGGTAATAAATTACCAACAGTAGGTAGTTAACTACCAACAGTAGGTAATCAACTACCAACAGTAGGTAACAGAGTGTGGAAATTCATTTGTCACTGGAGTAATCGATTACCCCCTCGGGTTAATCGATTACCATGACCAAAAATCACCCTGGAAACCTTTGTTCACTGGTTTAATTGATTACCAACCCCTGACAGTCGATTACCCCTATCAGAAAAACATTAAGTTGCCCAAATTGAGTTTTTAATTGAATCTATAAATACTCTTTTGTTGAAAATTAAAATAAGATCTTGGAACATAAGTTTTAGAACAGTTCATACCCTTTCAAATTCTCTCAAAACTGAGTTCATCATCTTTTCCAAGAAACTCATAAAGAATTTCAAGAGTTTATCAAGTTTTCATAAAGAAAGGGCAAAACTTGATTTTTTCTCTGACTGGGTGGTATTCATTGTGTTTTCTTTTGTGATCAGATCTACACTCCAGGTGTTTTCTAAACTGATCTTTTGTTTACCTTTTGGTTTCTGGGTTGTTACTCTAGGAGAGAGGTCTCTCTGGATAGAGTAAAGGTCTTTGAGAAGTGTGTTCTCAAAGGTTTGATCTTGGGTGTTCCGAGGTCAGGGAAGAACTGTTCTTTGGGTTAAAGAACAGGTTTTTGGGTGTTTTGATTTCGTTTTTGTGTTGCTTGTTGCAGAGTGAATGTAAAAGAATGCAAAAGGGATCATTTGATAGTGGAAGACCGATCGCAACAGTTGTTGGGTTGGGACTGGATGTAGGTAGTGGGTCGAACCAGTATAAATCACTGTGCACTCTTCTTTTCTCTTCTTCTCTTTACCATTTACCATTAATTTCTGATTATCATGGTTTATCTTCTGCAATTTGTTCGGTAATTAACTCGGTAATTGACTCGGTAATCAACTAAAACTGGAACAGTTAGATACTGATATTGATTATGCTGTATATTGATTACTAACGTGTTTCTGAGTATTCCTTTTGATATTTCCGCTGTGTATCTTTGATATTTCTCGCTTATCTGTCTCAACTATTGATAGGTAATCAAGAATAGGTTTGTTTGAATTAAAAGGAATTAGAAACTCGTGAAAATTGGGCTATAGTGGAACTAGAATCTATTCACCCCCCCTCTAGATTCACACATAGGGACCAACATATCTCATGTGTCTCTTGAGGTGATGTTCTATAGGTTGGCCTATTTGGGAGAGGTGCACCCGGAATGAGACCAATTTGGTGCTCTATCCCTCTCAATGGTGGTAGGCCGTGAGGTATTTCCTTGGGAAATACATCTCCAAACTCTCCTAGCAAGTCATCCAATGCACCTTGATCACCTATACTATTAGCATTCAAGATTAAAGGTGAAGGTAAACATAAGTACATAGATTTCCTAGCTAGGAACCCCCTCTTAACCTCTCCTCTCTCAATTAAGAAACTCCCTTTAGTGTCTTGAATACTCCTAGTCTTTTCTTTCTTGCTTTTAGGCTTGGGACTTGGAGTAGCAAGCTTGGAAGTCTTCTTAGAGCTCTCGGCCAAGCTTTTGGAAACATGAGTAGTCTTGGTATTCTCCTTGGAGCTCTCGGCCAAGGCCTTCCTTTCTTCATCCCTTTTCATCTTCATCTTCACTTGGTCCTCAATGACTTCCCTAGGTGACAAAGGCTTAAGATGTACCTTGCGGCCAACATGATAAAAGATATAAGTATTTGCAACACCATCATGTAAAGCATGTCTATCATATTGCCATGGTCTACCTAGTAGCATATGTGTGGCTTCCATTGGAACTACATCACAAAGTATTTCATCATTATATTTTCCTATGGAGAAAGCAACTAAGATTTGTCTATCCACTACTAATTCACCCTTTTCACTTAGCCATTGTAATTTATAAGGTTTATGGTGTGGGGAGGTTTTCAAACCAATTTTTTCTACTAACCTAGTACAAACCACATTTGTGCAACTACCACTATCAATTATCAAAGAGCAAACCTTCCCTTGTATGTTACATCTTGTGTGGAAGATGTTTTCCCTTTGAGTATCATCAAGTTCAAGGTAGGCACTTCCTAGCATCCTTCTCACCATGAAGAGGTCACCTTCCTCGGCCATCTCTTCACTTGAGTGCTCACTTGCACTTTCTCCTTCATGCTCACTTGAAGAGTGGCTAAACTCCTCACTTGTGACTCCTCTATCCATCCTCACCACCATAGTCTTCTTGTTTGGGCATTGAGAAACAATGTGGCCATGTCCTAAACATTTAAAACACTTGATGTTAGATGGTTTAGAATTGAATTTAGGAACTTCATTACCTTTGGTGTCTTCTCGGCCAAACTTGGAAGTAGGCTTGAATAAACCCTCCTTCATTTTCCTCTCCTTTCAACATGAAGAATCACTAGTGTAGGATTTCTTCATGGTGAATTTTCTCTTCATTTGAGCCTCTATCTTTTCGGCCTTATGGATAGCTTCTTCCAAGGTCCTATAGCTTTGAAGTTCCAAGACATCTTGGATCTCCCTATTCAAACCATGGGTGAACCTTGCAAGGGTGACTTCCTTTTCCTCTTAGAAATCGGCCCTCATCATAGTAAGCTCGAGATCCTTGTAGTACTCCCGCACACTCCTTCCTCCTTGTGTCAACCTTTGAAGCTTGATATGAAAGTCCCTCACATAAGACTTTGGAACAAACCTCCCTCTAAGAGCATCCTTAAATTGTGTCCAAGAAATGATGGAAGGTCTCCTCCTCTTTTCAGCATCTATGAGGATTTGGTTCCACCAAACCAAAGCATATCCTTCAAACTCTAATATTGCAAGGTTGAGTCTCTTCTCTTCACTCAAGGTAGGATGGCAAGAAAATACTTGATCAACCTTCATGACCCACTCAAAGTAGCTCTCGGCTCCTCCTTCTCCTAGGAACTTATGAAGTGTAATTTTTGGATTCATCACCCAATGCCTTTGCTTTTCGTCTCCAAAGTATCTCCTAGGATGTATAGGTTGCCTCCAAGGTGGTATTTAGCCAGAACCTCCCCTATATCTCCTCTCACCTTCATACTCTCTATAGGCATCACTCTAATCATGATTGCTACCCTCATCACTCTCTCTAGGTGAGTAATAGTGTCCTCCTTGGCTACCTCTCTCACTTCTACTCCCTCTATTAGTCTTACTCCCTCCTTCATATCCTTCCTTTCCTTTTCCCTCTCGGCCCCTTCTACTCCCTTCATCTCTATGTCTCCTTTCACTCTCACCTCTCAACTCATTCATTTCATATTGCAAATGATTGAATTTTTCGGTCATAAAATCCATGATCCTCTTAGTTTTAGGTGACAAATCGTTACCTATGCTAAGTGGACTGTCCATAGCTGCAATGAAAGGTTAGTACACAAAAGAAGATAACAATCAAGGACCTCACCACTCACTAAGTGTCTCACTCAAGTATCAACTCGTGTATGCATTCTTAGTAGCTCTTTCTCTAGTGTTCTCTCTAGCCTTTTACCACTCAATTCTCTTCTTAAGCTTCTTAGGTGAACCTTAACTTAAGCACAAACATGGTTGCAATCCATGTGAAAGAGGAACAGTTCTACTTTCAAGCTTAAGAATTCTAAGAAAATGGCTAAACTCTAGACAAAACTCAAGATTCCAAAGGGACAAGCAATAAAAGCATAAAATGAAGGACATAAGCTACTCAAATTCAAGAATGAAGTGATGTATGACAATGGCACAAACTGGACAGTGTAACACCCCCTTGTAACATCCCCTCTTATTTACTTACTTATCTTATTTTTAATTAGTAATTTAAGATTGTTAATGATGTAATAAATAAAAGAGAGATTTAGGAAACAACACTTTCGTTACATAAGATTTAAAGTTCATTACAAATAGATTTCATAACTTTGTCCTTTTATTATTTTACATAACTACCTTTCTACTACCTTAGAACATCTATCCAACACTTCTACACGCAAAACATAGCAAGCACCTTCACACAAGATAGTAGCAACAACCAGTGACAACTTCTTAACCCTGCAAATCTGCTCCCCCGAACGTTATTCGAGATCATCACAGGTGTTAAAAACACAAAGTGCAAGGGTGAGCTTTCCTTAACCATAAAAAATTGATTGTAGTTTAAGGAAAACCTTTTCTTTTATAAATTTAGAAATTTCATCGAAAATATCATTTTTAGAATAATACTTCCATACTTATCCATGATCATCAAAATATCAATCACATAGTAAGGCAATCAACAACCAAATCAAACAAACCATCAATCACAATCAATGATTCAGGCATGAATTCCATTTAATCATATATTCAATCAAACACACCATTACTAATGTATGCTCCTAAGCCTACATGATGCATGCACCTTCACCATGCATTTTCACTCTTCACTCGAAATGCAATGTGGCGCCCTCCACTGAAAATAGCCTGGGGCATCTGATTCTCACACTCAATCAGACCCACCAGAGGTAGACACTCCGTAATTTGTCGAGTTCCCTCAGTGTCCCAAGCAGACCTCCCCGCAACATGTGATCATCATGAGCAGGGCAATTTCCCCACCAAGAGAACCCCCCAGTCCACGACATTCCACTCACTCAGACGGGAATCCGTGACTTACGGACTTGGTCTACTACTATCCAGTCATCAATGCAACATGTTCTAGGACCTTGAATTGTATAATGACTTTCATCATATTTTAAATATTGACCTTTCCACCAGGTCATCTTCATCTCACCTTATTCTAAGCATTGCCCATTCACCAAGCAATCTTAGAATATTGCCTCTCCACTAGGCATATCCAATCGGTCATTAAACAATTCAAGTCCATCACCAATTTCATGCAATCATGCATGTCACCACTTACTCACATCCAACTCACCAAGTGATTGTATATCAAGTACAAAACCAGTCATCAAACAACAATATTACTATAAAGTAGTCATGGTGTTCAGAGAAATAGTTGAAAGAGGAAAACAACTTCAAAATAATCTTTCAAAGGGTAAAGAAAGCGCAAACTTAAAGAATTAGAAGTAGTGTAAGAAAGATGAAGAAAAGAAACACCAAGAAACCAAAGAAAGATAATGAAAGTACCAAGGAAAGAGAATGGAAGTACTAAGAACACAAAGAATAGAAAAGAAGGATAAGGAAAGATCCCCTTACTGCAAGAAACTAAAGAAAGATAATGAAAGTACCAACAAAACAAAGGATAGAAAAGAAGGATAAGGAAAGGTCCCCTTACTGCAAGAAACTAAAGAAAGAAAATGAAAGTACCAACAAAACAAAGGATAGAAAAGAAGGATAAGGAAAGGTCCCCTTACTGCAAGAAACTAAAGAAAGAAAATGAAAGTACCAACAAAACAAAGGATAGAAAAGAAGGATAAGGAAAGGTCCCCTTACTGCAAGAAACTAAAGAAAGAAAATGAAAGTACCAACAAAACAAAGGATAGAAAAGAAGGATAAGGAAAGGTCCCCTTACTGCAAGAAACTAAAGAAAGAAAATGAAAGTACCAACAAAACAAAGGATAGAAAAGAAGGATAAGGAAAAGTCCCCTTACTGGTTTCTCCTAGCTTCCTATATTCTTCCTCTACTTACGTGCTCCTTCCTTGGTCGGAGAGATTTCTTCCTAAGGTGGAGAAAGTATAGAAAGGTTTTTTGTAAAGAAGATAGTTTGAGAGAATGTAGGAGTATTCTTTGGGTTGTATCTTCATTTGAAACCTCTAAGCCCTATTTATAACCTTCCTAAGGCGGTGCTACAGTAATTTCGGGCAGCTACAGTAATTTCGGGCAGCTACAGTAATGTCGGTCAGCTACAGTACTGTCGGCAGCTACAGTATGGCGGTGTGCTACAGTAATGGCGGCTGCTACAGTAATGTCGGCAGCTACAGTGATTTGCTACAATAATTTCAAAAATTCATAATTTTTTAATTATTTTTAAATTTCTTGAATGTTACAAAAAAACCTCTCTTAAACTATATTTAAATTTTTGGGATGTTACAATACTCCCCTCCTTTTTAAAAAATTTCGTCCTCGAAATTTCCATTCTTGTTACATATCCTATTCTTCTATTCTATTTTTCTAACTCCCAAAGTTTCTTTACTTTCAACTACTTCCTCTTAATATAATTTTATTTTATGTTTTGAAATCTATCTGTTACCCTCAACCTTGCTATCCTTATATACGAGACTATGATTTCCTCTTTTCCCACCTATAAATCCTCCTCATTTGTTTTCACTAAGATTTCCCTTTTCTTAAGAATACGATCCATTTCTTGTTTCTGTCTTATTTCATTCATAAATTCACTAGTTATTCTCAAGACTCCTATCTTCATCCTAACAGGAGTAAACTCATACGCAAGGTTGAAGTTCCTAAATTGCTCTATTAAATCCATCTCTTTGACCATTAAACTTGACATTGCTATGATCTTTCTACTTAATGCATCAGCTACTACATTTGCTTTGCCTGAGTGGCAGTTAGGATTGAAACCATGATCTCTTAAAATTCTATCCACCTTGCCTCAGGTTTATCACCTTTTGGCTAAACAAATACTTAAGGCTTTTGTGATCACTAAATACCTCAAATCTTGTTCCAAGATAGGGTCACCATATTTTAAGCGCAAATACTACTGCAGCTAATTCTAGGTCATGGGTTGGGTAGTTCCTTTCATGGTTTTTCAATTGTCTTGATGCATAGGCTACCACTTTTCCTCCTTGTATTAGTACTCTTCCTAAACCTAGTTTAGAGGCATCACAATAAACCTCAAATGATTCAGTTGGGGTTGGTAAGGTCAAAACAGGAGCAGTAGTTAGTTTTTTCTTAAGGGTTTGGAAACTTTGTTCACAATTGTTATTCCATACAAAAGCTTGGCCTTTTGTAGTTAATGTTGTGAGAGGCAAGGCTATCTTAGAGAAATCTTTTATAAATCTTCTATAATATCCTGCTAATCCTAGAAAATGCTTTATTTCTGTCACATCTTTTGGTCTTTCCCATTTTAGAACTACGTTTACCTTATGTGGATCTACTGCAAATCCTCCTTGTGATATTACGTGTCCTACGAAACTGACTTCTTCTAACCAAAATTCACATTTGGACAATTTCGCATATAACTGTTGATCTTTCAAGATCTGTAATATCACTCTAAGATGTTTAGCATGATCCTCTTTGGTTCCTGACTATACCAAAATATCATCTCTAAAAACTACCACAAATTAATCCAAATATGGTTGGAAAATCCTATTCATGTAATCCATAAATACTGCTGGTGCATTAGTTACACCAAAAGACATAACCATGTACTCATAGTGTCCATATAGGGTACTAAAGGCTCGTCCAGGGATATCTCCAACTTTTACCTTTATTTGGTGGTATCCAGACCTTATATGAATCTTGATATACACAATCTCCTACTAGTTGGTCCATAAGATCCTCTATCCTTGGTAAGGGGTACTTATTCTTAATGGTTACCTTATTTAGTTGTCTATAGTCTACACATAGTCTTTTCTTCTTTACTAGGAGTACGGTTGCTCCCCAAGGTGATACACTAGGTCTAATAAACTGTTTCTTCAATAGTTCTTCTATTTGTTTCTTTAGCTCCGCTAGTTCTAAGGGTGACATCCTATAGGGCGCAATAGAAATTGGTCCAGTTTCGGGTAGGTCTAATTTTGATTTCCCTTGTAGATAGTAGTTGGTTTACCTCTTTAGAGAATACTTCAGAGAAATCCTTTACTATGGGTATATTATCGAAGGTGACCTTTCATTCTACTTCAAGGTTAGAAAGGATCATATATACCTAATTGTGTTTCTTCATGTCCTATTTCACTTGGTTGGTAGAAATTATCTCAATATCCTTTCTTACTTCAGATTCGAAAAGATTAAGGTTTTATTAAAACAGTCTATCAGGACATAGTTGGAAGATAACTAGTCCATTCCAAGGATAATATTAATTTGGTTTAAAGGTAGGCAAACTAGGTTAACTATGAAGGTTTTGTTACTTAGTTTTATAGGACAATCTAAACAGATATGGGTGGTTGTAACAAACTTATGGGTAGAGGTAGTTATTATTAAATCAATGTCTAGAAAAATAGTGGAAGTTGTAACCTTTTAGCACAATCAAACGATATAAGGGAATGAGTGGCACCAGAGTCAAATATCTAGGTAAAAGAATTCCATGTATGGAGCATGTACCTTGTACTAGATTATTGATATTGGAGACCTTAAATCCATCAAGGGTGAATATTCTTCCTACAACCTTTGATTTCCCTAGTTGATATTGTTGGTGCCTCTTTAAAACTATTGGTCATGCTATACAAAACTTAGTCTTCTCAAGTCAAGGTGGTTAATCCTTTAACATTAGGTAATCTTCCTAAGCGTATCAACTTTAATTCCTCCTTGGGTTAGTACTTATTCCTCCTTTAACTAAACTCTTTCTTCCTTAAAAATACTAGTTCCTCTCACGGATTTCGAATCCTTCTAGCTTCTCTAAGGTTTCTTTAACCATCAAAATGCATCAACCATTATTGTATCATCCTAGTATATCTTCTAAATGCATCTTAGTGTTGTCAAAAGGTTTGTATTAGGATAAGAGGTAGGTGGTTACTAATCATTTCCAATAAAGTTATCTTAAGGACTTTTAACTTTTGGTGATATTCTTAGGTTTTTTCTAATCCTTAGTACGACTTCTCCTTTGAAGGGGTCATTTCCTAAAATTTGCTTCCTTTAGGATTCACTTTCGATCCTCTTTATTTGCTTGTTACTTTCTAAGGAGAATTTCATATATTGATTTTAGTTCTAAAATTTTCTATCTTTTTCTCTTCTAAGGGAGTTCTCTTTTATGGAAAATACTCTTAAAAGGGTAATTTTCTCCTTAAATCTTTAGTCTTAGTTGGTAGGAACATCCTTTATAAGTTCAACAACAACTCCCTTTCCTAAACTCTTCGTTTTTCTTCTTAGCCTACTCTGCTTATCAAAAACTTAGGTGAGAACTTATAGGGCTTTGACTACAATTCTATAACTTCTTTCAACCACTACTTTCTATTCCTATCTAATCCTAAGCCATGTCACTAACCCTAAAACTAATTTTTCATTGATTGAACCAAGAAGCAATCAAGTAAAAACACCAAATAATCAAACAAGCACACAAAGCACACAATCATTCACACAACAAAAACTTAGCAGACACATAACTCACAAGTCGAACTGGTTCGACCTGCTCTGATACCACTAATGTAACACCCCCTTGTAACATCCCCTCTTATTTACTTACTTATCTTATTTTTAATTAGTAATTTAAGATTGTTAATGATGTAATAAATAAAAGAGAGATTTAGGAAACAACACTTTCGTTACATAAGATTTAAAGTTCATTACAAATAGATTTCATAACTTTGTCCTTTTATTATTTTACATAACTACCTTTCTACTACCTTAGAACATCTATCCAACACTTCTACACGCAAAACATAGCAAGCACCTTCACACAAGATAGTAGCAACAACCAGTGACAACTTCTTAACCCTGCAAATCTGCTCCCCCGAACGTTATTCGAGATCATCACAGGTGTTAAAAACACAAAGTGCAAGGGTGAGCTTTCCTTAACCATAAAAAATTGATTGTAGTTTAAGGAAAACCTTTTCTTTTATAAATTTAGAAATTTCATCGAAAATATCATTTTTAGAATAATACTTCCATACTTATCCATGATCATCAAAATATCAATCACATAGTAAGGCAATCAACAACCAAATCAAACAAACCATCAATCACAATCAATGATTCAGGCATGAATTCCATTTAATCATATATTCAATCAAACACACCATTACTAATGTATGCTCCTAAGCCTACATGATGCATGCACCTTCACTATGCATTTTCACTCTTCACTCGAAATGCAATGTGGCCCTCCACTCGAAAATAGCCTGGGCATCCGATTCTCACACTCAATCGACCCACCGAGAGGTAGACACTCCGTAATTTGTCGAGTTCCCTCAGTGTCCGGCAGGACCTCCCCCGCAACATGTTATCATCATGAGCAGGGCAATTTCCCCACCAAGAGAACCCCCCAGTCCACGACATTCCACTCACTCAGACGGGAATCCGTGACTTACGGACTTGGTCTACTACTATCCAGTCATCAATGCAACATGTTCTAGGACCTTGAATTGTATAATGACTTTCATCATATTTTAAATATTGACCTTTCCACCAGGTCATCTTCATCTCACCTTATTCTAAGCATTGCCCATTCACCAAGCAATCTTAGAATATTGCCTCTCCACTAGGCATATCCAATCGGTTATTAAACAATTCAAGTCCATCACCAATTTCATGCAATCATGCATGTCACCACTTACTCACATCCAACTCACCAAGTGATTGTATATCAAGTACAAAACCAGTCATCAACCAACAATATTACTATAAAGTAGTCATGGTGTTCAGAGAAATAGTTGAAAGAGGAAAACAACTTCAAAATAATCTTTCAAAGGGTAAAGAAAGCGCAAACTTAAAGAATTAGAAGTAGTGTAAGAAAGATGAAGAAAAGAAACACCAAGAAACCAAAGAAAGATAATGAAAGTACCAAGGAAAGAGAATGGAAGTACTAAGAACACAAAGAATAGAAAAGAAGGATAAGGAAAGATCCCCTTACTGCAAGAAACTAAAGAAAGATAATGAAAGTACCAACAAAACAAAGGATAGAAAAGAAGGATAAGGAAAGGTCCCCTTACTGCAAGAAACTAAAGAAAGAAAATGAAAGTACCAACAAAACAAAGGATAGAAAAGAAGGATAAGGAAAGGTCCCCTTACTGCAAGAAACTAAAGAAAGAAAATGAAAGTACCAACAAAACAAAGGATAGAAAAGAAGGATAAGGAAAGGTCCCCTTACTGCAAGAAACTAAAGAAAGAAAATGAAAGTACCAACAAAAAAAAGGATAGAAAAGAAGGATAAGGAAAGGTCCCCTTACTGCAAGAAACTAAAGAAAGATAATGAAAGTACCAACAAAACAAAGGATAGAAAAGAAGGATAAGGAAAGGTCCCCTTACTGCAAGAAACTAAAGAAAGAAAATGAAAGTACCAACAAAACAAAGGATAGAAAAGAAGGATAAGGAAAAGTCCCCTTACTGGTTTCTCCTAGCTTCCTATATTCTTCCTCTACTTACGTGCTCCTTCCTTGGTTGGAGAGATTTCTTCCTAAGGTGGAGAAAGTATAGAAAGGTTTTTTGTAAAGAAGATAGTTTGAGAGAATGTAGGAGTATTCTTTGGGTTGTATCTTCATTTGAAACCTCTAAGCCCTATTTATAACCTTTCTAAGGCGGTGCTACAGTAATTTCGGGCAGCTACAGTAATTTCGGGCAGCTACAGTAATGTCGGTCAGCTACAGTACTGTCGGCAGCTACAGTATGGCGGTTTGCTACAGTAATGGCGGCTGCTACAGTAATGTCGGCAGCTACAGTGATTTGCTACAATAATTTCAAAAATTCATAATTTTTTAATTATTTTTAAATTTCTTGAATGTTACAAAAAAACCTCTCTTAAACTATATTTAAATTTTTGGGATGTTACAGACAACAAGGAATTAGAGATATGTTGGATCAATCACTAACCAAGACAAGTAAACCAAGCCAAGTACAAACTTAAATTTTGGTAGTGATCAATTTAGAGACCGGTTTTTGAGCCAAAAATGAGGTATGCGGCACAATCAAATTCCAAGTTATTAATGCACTAATTTGAGGTTAATAAAATGATGCAAGTTCAGTAATATATGGTTGGACAAGTATCAAATACAACAAGTTTCAATTATGCAAAAATTTGAGTCAAAACAAGCTAGTCACAAGTATTCACTATTAGGCCAATTTCCGAGCTACTAGCAATTTTACTAGGTGAACGAGTGCGCTATGTCTTAGCTCTAAGTCCAATTTTCTTGCTCAAATTTTCTTTTTCACCTCTTTACTCTTTCTTATGCTTGCTGGACAGATTCACAAGTTACCAAAATTTCCCTTCAAGTACTCAAATTTTCTAGTTCTTTTCTAGGCTCTTTTTTTCTAGCTTTCTTTTGAATTTTCTCACTTTGTTTCTTCTTATTTTGATTTCTTTTCACTTGATTCCTTTTCTACCACTTGATTTCTTTCCTTTTCTATTCTCTTAACTACTGGACCGAATTGTTTCTTGCCTAAAACAAGCACTCCAAGCTCAATTACTAGTGCTAATGCTACTACAAGGTGTAATAGGGATTTGAACCTGTAGTAAGCACTCTACTAGCATGTAATGATGTTGATGTCTCAGTTTTGCATGCATGAACTTGAATGTAAAGAATTATAGGCTCAAGTGCAGTACCAGAACAGAGGAAACAGGGCATACAATGATATATAGCTCACGGTACACCAAATTTCACAAGAATTAGAAGAAAAATTAGTACTAGCACATGGAAACAAGTACTAATTGACAAGTAATTCAAGGAATTGGAATTTACTACTAATTAAACTCAATTTGACCGAACAAAAATATGAACATATGACATATTTTCCAGATTTCAAATCAAAACACAAGACAACACATAGATCTACACAATTCACCGAACAAAAATTGAAGACAAATTCAAAAACAAGGCTAACGGCTAATTGAACATAGATTTGATAGATTTTCTTAACAAAATTTCAAGACAACTCAAGGAACTCAAAGATGAACAAGAACATGACTCTAAGAAGATGAAAATTCAAAAGGAAACTCTAGATCTAAACAAGTAAACTCATGGATATGAAGCTCCACTTGAAGAAGGAACAAGCTCTTGATACCACTTGATGTAAGCCTTCCATGGAAGTCTCACTTGCTTTGCCCAATCTTCACTTCAACAAGCACGAACCTCACGGTGTAATGGAATAAGATGTGCAATCAAACACTCAAAGAAGAAGAAAGATATAAAATGGTGAAGGTAAGAAGATGAGGAGCGCCATGGCTAAGCAATAAGCTCTAGCTAAAATCGCCACATGTAGAATGCATCATGATAAGACTCATAAGAGGTTTACTCAAAAAACCTAAAAGAGAAACTTTCTCTCTCAAGCAATATGCTTCTTTCTAAAATTCATCAAAAGTGTTTACAAATCTGAAATTTCCCTATAAGTACTAGAATATGTGGCGCCAAAATGAGCTAAACCGAGGAGCATTTCTAATCCTTAAATTAGTAGTAGGATCAATGCATGGCAAGCTAAGAGAGGCACCTCACACGGATCACTAACTCTAACCTTAGGATTAAGATATGATCTTATGGTCACGGTGAAGCCAAGGGAGGCATGGAACATGTACTTGCAAGTTTGATTTTCCACCTCTTGATTGGATCTAGATCATGAGGCCGAAATTCAAACTTGAGAGGCATGAGAAATGTGACTCAAGTTTGAATATTAGCCTCTTGATTAGATCATAATCAAGTGGTGCTAATTCACTCTTGGAGTTGCCATAAGCATGCTTACCACACGGTTTCACCTCCTCCCTTGATGGAGATTTGATCACACGGCTATGTTTGAAAAGGAGTTAGTGGAATTGCCACTAACTTCCCTCCAAAAATCTCTCCACTCTCTCTAGGGAGAGTGTGCACCACTCTCTCTCAAATTGAAGTGTAAATTCATGTTCTTAACCTGTACATGGCCGTGGCACACACTTGCTAAAACAAAGCCGAAAATATTAGTCTTAAATCCTAATTACAAGTCAAATAATCCTAAGACTATTACAAGGTTTGTTGACCAAGAAAAGTCCATGAGGAGTTGACTGTTGACTTTCATGTTGACTTTGACTTTGAGTCAACTTTCTCTCTTCTTCGTCTTGTATTCTTTTAAGCATAGACCTTGTTAGTCTTCTTGAGTTGTTGACTTCCATTGTTGGAGTAGATGGACCTCACCAAACCCTCCTTCTTGAACACAACTTGTCCCCAAGTTGTCATCTTCCTCAAGACCTACAAAAGGTGAAAGATCACATATATTAAAGGAGTTATTTCCACCAAAATCCAAAGGAAGATCAAGTTTACAAGCATTAGGGCCTAATTTCTCAATAATTTTAAGAGGACCATCTCCTCTAGGAAGCAACTTAGATTTCATCAAATTCGGAAATCTCTCTTTTCTAACATGCAACCACACCAAGTCTCCCACTTTGAAATCAAATGCAAACACAGCCTCCTCAGGCTAAAATACCACACGAGTGGATTTAGAGAAGTTTATGAAAAAGTTAAGATTTCCTCTTCACAGAAAGAGTTTTTACAATGAAGAAAATATTCAAGAGCGAATACAAATAATCAGCTTTTTGTAGCATTTTCGCCAACTTGAAATGGTGAAGAGAGGTCCTTTAAATAGACAGCAGTCTTAGAGAGATCCATTATACTCAAAGTCTTGACTGTTGTCCTTTTCTTGAAGCTTTCCCATCAATGGCAGAGATCAATCAGAATAGTTAATGTTTTGCAGCGGAGTCGGCGCATGTTCAATACCTTTTTCTGACCTTGATCATATTGATAACAAAAGCGTGATCTGCTTTTCGTGTTGCAGAGATTTTGCACAGTACCCAAATGTCTTTTGGAAACTTCCATGAATAACGACTAGATTTGAATATTTACACGAGTAACATCGTTTGTCTTCATCTTCTATGTCGTCTGTCTTCACCTTACTTCTTGTAGACGATGGGTCTTTGACAGAGCAGAAAAGCTTTAATAGATAGAGCTCTAAGATAGTGTTGTTTGCTCTTTGTTGTATCATCTGCTCTTTTGTGATGAAAATCTTTATAGAATATTTCAAAATGAGGAGTCGACTTTCGTCTATGGTCCTCGATCGTCTGTACTTGCTTCGTCTGTACATATCGTCTGTCTTGTAATAATCAAAACTTAAGAATGTTAATCATCTTGATCTAACAAAATTTATTCAAATTCTTCTTGTCTTTGCTGCTCATAAAAACATTACTCTATATCAAATGAATGTTAAAAGTGCTTATCTAAACGGTATCATTGAAGAAGAAGTTTTTGTACGACAACCCCCTAGTTTTAAACTTTCTTTCTTAAGGAAGCTTTGTATGGTCTCATGTGCTCGTGATGTAGGCACATCTAAGGAAAATCACTAAACTAGAAGAATTACTAGAAGCTCCAAGTCCAAGCACACACTCAATCAAGATACCTTAGTTAAGATTTGACTTTTGTAATTGAAGTGTAAATAACTTTGATGGCCTTGCAAGTTTTCGGCCAAAAGTGTAGTTTTCTTTTAAGTGTTTGTTTAACGTTGTGCTTAAAAGTCTAGTAAGCTTAAATAGGGAAGCTTAATATGAGTGGATGAATTTAAGTTCAAGTTCATATTTTCACATTTGAAATTTAAATTTAATTTGATTTAAGTTTGAATTTCAAATTGTGAATCTAAGTGGATTTGGTTCAAAGAGATTTTCACTTGGATTAGGATCCATGCCTAATCCAAGAGCAAATCTCAACCCTTGATTAGATGCACTCATCCAATGGATGAGAATCAAGTGGAAGTGACATGTAACCTTTGAGAGTGACATGTAACCTTTGAAAGTGACATGAAACACCCTTGAAAGTGACATGTACTTGAACCATTGAACTTGTGGCTCTTATTCATTGACTTGTAAAGTACTCTAATGTTGTTTAGCTTCCTTTTCAAGTCTTCATATGTCTATAAAAGGCCCAAAACGAAATTTGTAAAGAACTTTTGACCAATTGAATAAAACTTTAGGTTTTGTGAGAGATAAGTCTCTTGTCTTCCTTAGGAAGGTTTCTTGAATCTTATCAATGGATTCTCATCTCCATTGTGGCGGTTCCTCCTAGGCTTATTGGTCATGCCATGGCGCCTTTCTAAACCATTTCTCTTCCCCATTCCATTTTCTAACTTTGTTTCTCTTGTTATCTCCATGGGAGCTTGACTAAAAGCTTCCATTGAAGCTTGTTTGAAGATAGTTGAAGAAGCTAGATTGGGAACTTCAAGGACTCTTTAGAGAATCTCTAAGGAGGCGTATATCAAGTGGTATCAGAGCTTGTTGTCTTCTTCAATGGGTTATCTTCAACCGGTTAGTAATGGGTTTCATAAGTTTCCATAGTTTCCTTTGAGTTTTCATGTTCCATGTCTTTTTTGAATAGCCTAGTCTTAGTTTCCTTGAGTTGTCTTTGATTTGTTCGGTGGGTTTGTGTCTAAGCATGCTTTTCTTCTTTCTTTCTTCTTCAAACCGTGGGTTTGAGTGTCCATGCATGCTTATCTTGAAGTTTTACTCATAGTTACTTTAGCTTTCATAACAAGATTCCTTGTTCTAGAGTAACTTTCTTTGTAAGCTTCTTTGTTTGATTTGTTTTCCA
Organism: Hylodesmum podocarpum; assembly: GCA_026586105.1. Classification (NCBI taxonomy): domain Eukaryota; kingdom Viridiplantae; phylum Streptophyta; class Magnoliopsida; order Fabales; family Fabaceae; genus Hylodesmum; species Hylodesmum podocarpum. Next base: position 563,794 of record JALJEV010000118.1, on the reverse strand, counting down.
TTAGTTTTGTTTAGTCCTTGTTGTTTTTCCTCCATAACCGTGATTAGATGTATGTTGGTGCACCATTGATGATTTGGGTTTCAAGTTTTTACATGGGTTTCAAGTGGTAGAAGAAAGGTATAGTGTAAGACTCACATGTACATGCTTGTAATAGTTTCTAGAGCACTCTTTAGGTCCAATTTGTGTATAACCTTGTGAATTTCGTTTTGGGTTATGGAAATTAAACTTTGATGTTGCTCTTCTTCATCTTGTGGTTTTGGTCCAGCCATACATAGTGTGTGAAAAAAAAGAAAATCAAAATAAAGAAAAGAAACAAGTGAAAAAAAAAACAAAAGAAAAAGAATTAGTAGTGAAAATAAAAATATATTGGTTCAAAAAAGAGTATCCATTGAATGAGAACCATGAAAAAGAAAAATAAAAAGAGTGAGAACAGTAAGAGAATGATTCAAAAGTGAAAAAAATTGATCATTAGACACACCCTTGGACCTTGTTTTGAGTACACATCACCCAAGTTGAATTTCTAGTACCTTTATTTTGGACTTGAGTGTGTAGTTTTGGTTTGGGTGTAATTTTCACAATTTCCTTGTATTGCATTTGTTGTAACTTGATGGTACCATGACTGTATTGGCCTTTTATTGATTTCAAATTTCATTTTAGAAGGTTAGAAATATTATAGGACATAAAATCAAATCGGTCATTAATTAGATTTATAGATTTCTATCACTAAATTTCGTGAAACTTCGGTGACTATTTGAATTCGTGTATGGCTATCCAGTTTTGATGCCTATAGTTTGGTCTCATTTTTGGATTGTCTTTCCTTGCAAATACATGTTATTTTTCTGTCCATACATGTGCCAATGTCTCATTAAAGTTTACTCCACATTTGAGTAGCCATTCTTTCAATTTTAAGCTTTTATTGCTTGTCTTTCTTGGACTCCTTATATTTGTCTTTGAGTATTTGTCTCTTTGGACTTCTTAAGCCTAGCTTGGGTGCTGTTCCTCTTTCACAATGGTATGATAAGGACTTGGTAATTGATTAGAGAATAATTCCTAAGTGAGAACCAAGAGATAGAGAGGAAAAAGGCAAGAGAGTTTCATTAGAGAAAAAGCCACTAAGTGTGAAACACAAGTTGATTGAGTGGATACACTTAGAGAGTGGTGAGATCCTTTATTTCCTATTATATTTCTTGTACACTAACCTTTTCTTGCAGCGATGGCTAGTTCTCCTAGTGTTGGTAATGATTTGTCACCCAAAACTCTCAAAATGATAGATGTGTTGATGAGTAGGTTGAATACCAATTTTGTGGAGAGGTTGGGGTCAATTGAGAGGAGATTGGAGAGTGAGAAGAGGCCTAATGGAGAGAATAGTAGGAATAGAGGTGAAAGGAGAGAGTATCATAGAGATAATGATAAGAGGAGTAGAAGAGGGAGTGAAAGAAGTGATAAAGATTATTATGAATTTATGAGGGAAATGGGAGAAAGAAAACAAAGAAGGGTGTTAGAAGAAAATGAAAGGAATTATGCCGAGTATGAGAGAAGGGAAAAGGAGAGAAGAAAAAAAGAATTGAGAGAAAAAGAATTGAGAACAAAAAAATTAAAGAATTGGAATTGATGGAAAAACAAATGAAGGAGAAAAATGATATTTCACTTAGTTATACTAACCCTTCATTTGATTGTTTTGATTCTTATTTGGAGAATATTGTAGGTATGGTTCCAAAGGATGACTACCAAGAGGAAATTGACAAACTATTATGTGAAGATGTAGAAAGGAATGCACTTAAATCTCTTTATGAGGATGTTTGTGGTCATCTTTATAAAGTTGCTTTTGATTTGACTCCTAATGAAGAGTTGTGAAGAAAAGGAAATGCCTATAGAATTTGAACTACCTTTTAAAAAAATTTCCTTATCACTTACTACTCCTTGTACTTTTATTAAGAATGACATTTCATACCATACTTTAGAATCTTATGGCATTAAGCCTTGGAAGATCCTTGAATTTGGTAATTTGGAATTCTTAATTGTGCCTATTAACCATTATTTTCATGATGTTGAATGCTTTCCTAGGTTGTTGGAAGAGGTTAAGAAGGAGAGTACACGACAAGTTCCACACTTAGTGAAGGAATGTTGGATAAGAAGCAAGTGTCTACACAAGTGGGGAAAGGAGTAAAAACTCCTAATAGTTTCGGTTTTATTTCATATGAATACTCAAACTTTTACTTTCATTCCTTTATCGATGTTTTTGATATTGAGAAGAAATACATGATGTTATATGATTTGGACGTGAGTGAAGTTTGTAATTTTCTCAAACTAGATTCTAAGATTAAGTTGAATAGGTGGAGTCTTATGGAATTTCAATTGTTTTTACCACCATGCACTCACTATAGAATGAAAGCATATCAACACATTAAATCACTTGCATTGAATGTTATAAAAAATGATTTATCCTTTATTAATGATGACATTCTGATATTTGATCCGGGAGGTTATTTGTTTGTAGGTAAAGAGGACTCTATTTAGGAGCAAGAGTCCGTTGAGGAAATTCCTTAGAGAGCATGAGTCTAAGAGGACCCAAAACTTTTTAACTTGATCTACCTAGTGATTTGTTAGATAAAACCTTTGAATATTAATGACTTGTCTTTGTTTAATTTAGGTGAAGATCAAGCCAACTTGGGGACAAGTTGCAACTAAGAAGGAGGGTTTGATGTAGACACATCTAAGGAAAATCACTCAACTAGAAGAATTACTAGAAGCTCCAAGTTCAAGCACACACTCAATCAAGATACCTTAGTTAAGATTTGACTTTTGTAATTGAAGTGTAAATAACTTTGATGGCCTTGTAAGTTTTCAGCCAAAAGTATATTTTTCTTTTAAGTGTTTGTTTAACGTTGTGCTTAAAAGGCTAGTAAGCTTAAAGAGGGAAGTTTAATATGAGTGGATGAATTTAAGTTCAAGTTCATATTTTCACATTTGAAATTTAAGTTTAATTTGATTTAAGTTTGAATTTCAAATTGTGAATCTAAGTGGATTTGGTTCAAAGAGATTTTCACTTAGATTAGGATCCATACCTAATTCAAGAGCAAATCTCAACCCTTGATTAGATGCACTCATCCAATGGATGAGAATCAAGTGGAAGTGACATGTAACCTTTGAGAGTGACATGTAACCTATGAAAGTGACATGAAACACCATTGAAAGTGACATGTACTTGAACCATTGAACTTGTGGCTCTTATTCATTGACTTGTAGAGTACTCTAATGTTGTTTAGCTTTCTTTTCAAGTCTTCATATGTCTATAAAAGGCCCAAAACGAAATTTGTAAAGAAATTTTGACCAATTGAATAAAACTTTGAGTTTTGTGATAAGTCTCTTGTCTTCCTTAGGAAGGTTTCTTAAATCTTATCAATGGATTCTCATCTCCATTGTGGCGGTTCCTCCTAGGCTTATTGGCCATGCCATGACGCCTTTCTAAACCATTTCTCTTCTCCATTCCATTTTCTAATTTTGTTTCTCTTGTTATCTCCATGGGAGCTTGGCCAAAAGCTTCCATTGAAGCTTGTTTGAAGATAGTTGAAGATTCTAGATTGGGAACTTCAAGGACTCTTTAGAGAATCTCTAAGGAGGCCTATATCAGCTCAGATCTTCATGCTTCCATGGAGGCTTTAGTGTTTAGAAGAGGAATGATAACGCCATGGTAAGTGCCAATAAGCTTGAGGTGGAACCGCCACAATGGAACAAGGAAGCTATTGATGAGATTCAAGATTCTTCACAAGAACACAAGAGAGAAAACACTCTCAAATTTCTGAATTCAATTCTCAATTTATCAAAAAGTGTTTTAATTACAAAGGAAATCCTATTTATACTACTAAGGTGTGGCGCTAGCTTGCTATGCAAGGAACTAATGTCCACCCTTGGATTAGATTCTAATCTAATGGCCACGGAAGGAAGCTTGTGGCGCAAGTTTGATTAACTTGGAGAACAAGGATCAATCCTCCACCCTTGGATGTAGATCCTCATCTAATGGTCACGGCGCCAAGCTTGCATTCCAAGCTTCTAAGCTTAACCCTTGGATTAAAATCCTATCAAAGGGTCACTAATCTTTTGTTTATTACAAGTTTAGGCCGTGGACTACACTCTCCACAAAGGCTAAATATTAATTGTTTCATCCTAATTAAAATACTACAAAATATTAGAAAAATTACATAAATTGAAAGAAAACTACTAATAAGCTCAAACATTAAAACATTTTGCTGAAAATTCCAGGAAGCATTCCAACGCAAATTTTAATCTTATTTTCCTACTGGATGCAGTCCAAACTGGTTTTGGTGTCTTCATAGCTTTTGTAGCCCTGTAAGTCCTCTTTAATATGAAACTAAGAACACATCATTTGGAGTTGTGTAGCTCGATTTATGATCAAAATACTGAAACAGGTCAGATGCAAAAATCAGTAGCGAATTTTTATTAAAAACAACTAAAAGCCCAATTTAACAAATAAAGTGCTTGGAGAGTTTTATTGGGCATTTGGAGATCGTCCTCCATCAAACCCTCCTTATTTTTTTCAACTTGTCCCCAAGTTTACTTGACCTTCACCTACAATAAACTCCACCCGGATCAAAGGTCAAACATGGTTCATTAACTTTGTTGTTAGATGATGTAAAGTATATGCAAACTTGTTTCTTATAATTATGACATAGGTCTAAAAGTAAATGAGCCTTCTTAATCAAGTATTCCATTAATTTCCTAAACCTACTCAAGTTATTAGTTTGCACATCACATAACAATAAGGTAATTTCTTTTCTATCATCATCAACACATACAAAGGAAGTAAAAGTAGAAGTTAGTTGATCCTTCAAAACATATCCCAAACTCCTTTGCCTAGATCCATGGAATTATGGGGTGCCCTCCTTTTTGAACTCTTGGATCATCCTAAAAGGAAACTCAACATGATTAGAATGAAAATCATTAGGTACAACCCAAAATTCCATCTTAAGTTCTTGGGAACCTAGTGTAAAGAAAGTGTAACCATGTAATTTGGAATGAGTAAGAGTTAAGGAAATCTTCCCCATGGTTAGCTTGAAACTTTTAACCACTTCCTCTCTTCCATGATGTTTGTTGATGTAAGCCTTCCATGGAAGTCTTACTAGTTTGCCCAATCTTCACCTCAACAAGCTTGAACTTCTCGGTGACAAGGTCTTCAATGGCAGAACATACACTCAAGAAGAAGAAAAGTATAAAATGAAGTAGAGAAGAAGATGAGGAGCGCCATGCCTAAGCAATAAGCTCTACGTAGAATTACCACATGGAGAATGCACCATGATAAGACTCAAACAAGGTTTACTCAAGAAACCTAGAGGAGAACTTTCTCTCTTAAAAACAATGTGCTTCTTTCTAAATTCATCAAAAGTGTCTACAAATCTGAAATTTTCCTAGTTATATGTTAGGAGTTGGCGCCAAGAATTTGAAAGCTAGATCTATTCCTAATCCTTGGATTAGAATTAAGATCAACGTGCGGTAAGCCATGAGAGGCACCTCACACGGATCACTAATCCTTCCCCTAAGATTAGTAATTGATCAAGTGGCCACGGTGCAGCCCAAAGGAGGTGTGAAACATGTGTTGCAATTTTGAATTTCCACCATTTGATGAGATCTACATCTTGTGGCCGAAATTCAAATTTGAGTAGCATGAGAAATGTGACTCAACTTTGAATTTTGGCCTCTTGATTGGATCTAGATCACATGATGCTAATTCACTCTTGCATAATTGCCTTAAGCATGCATTCTCACGGTTCAATCTCCTTCTTTGATGGAGTATAGATCAAATGGAAAAATCTGAAAGGAGTTAGTGGAATTTCCACTAACTCCCCTCCAAAATCTCTCCCACTCTCTCTAGGGAGAGTGTGCACCACTCTCTCCCACACTTAGCACATAATTCGGTTATTCTAACAAATAAAGTGCTTGGAGAGTTTTATTGGGAATTTGGAGATGGTCCTCCATCAGGGACTCTTGAAGATGGAGACTCAAGACTCTTCCTATACTTCAAACCCTTTGTAATCTTCTTATTGTAAATGAAGTTTAAACCATGCCTTAAGGCCATTGTATGTGTTTCAGCCAAAATTATGTTTTCCTTTGTAATATTCATTAGATTGAAAGACTTATAGAGTAGAAGAGCTAGAAGGAATTGAATCATAGGTTCACTAAGATTCACAAGTGAATTTCAAATTTAATTTGAGCTGAATTTGAAATTCATTTGTTAATAAAAGTAGATAGGACTCAAGAGGAATCTTACTTAAAATTAAGATCATACTTAAACTTTAAGATGGATTCCTAACCCTTTCTTAAAGCCTTTTAATCTACTGCTACTTAAGCATAAGTGGGCCAACATAGACCCTTTGATCTTGCCATATCCATTGAGTCCTAGAATCCATGGTTCATAAGCCTTTTCATTCTCCGCCCTTAGATTCAGAGCCTTCTCTTCAAGCATTGGTGTGTTATTATTTTGGTCAATTTCTCTAAACTTATCACATTATATTAGAGCATAATTAATGATCAAATAACATGTTTAAGTGCATTTATGACTTAGGAATCAATTGGTCCTAAAGTGCAAATCTTGTAATTAATTTCCTCCAAACATTTGCTACCAAACTCCGTTTAAGCTCCATTTGTCTTCGTTTTAAAGAGGAATTCAAGAGCTACAAAAGCTATGCACACACAAAGAGCTAGTTTGGACCGGATCTAGGGTGAATTTAAGCTTGAAGTTAGTGTTTGGTTGCTACCAGGAAAATTTCTAGCGAAACACTTTAGCTTAGGCCTATTTATTTACATGTAATATGACACCATTTTTTTTTCTTGTGGATGGGATTCGAAGGGTGCACTTCAGCTCATTAAAAGGTCATGTGACTATCACATGACCTACACCCTTTAAATAGGCCAAAGACACAAATCTACTGCTGATACAAGCTAGCTTGGTGTGAAGCTAGGAAGTTGGCCGATCTTCATTCTCCAATTAGTACCTCTACAAGAATGGTGAGTTAGCTTGCGGAAGAATTAGCACAAATTAAAATAAAAAGAAATAATAAAATGGGAAAGGGAAGAAGATGATGGTGCCATGCTTAAGCAATAAGTCAAAGGGAAGAATCGCCACAAGGATGAGCATCTATTGATAAGATCCAAGGTTCTAAGAGAAACCCAAAGAGAGAACACTCTCAAGAAATAGCTCTTGTTATATTCAATTCAATAAAATGATCAAAGACCCCTTACACAAGTGAAGGTTTTCCTAATTATACTAAGTGAAGCCAAGGCAAAACTGGGTAGCTTACTCACCCTTGGATCAATGCTTGATCAACGCATGGCAAGCAATCACTTAGGCACTTCACACGGTTCAAGCATTCGCCCTTAGATGAGCAAGGTGATCAAATGGCCACGGTTCAAACTAGAGTAGGCATGAGACATGTGACTCAAAATTAATTCTTAACCTCTTGATTAAATCTAAATCATGGGGTTAAAATTCACTCTTGAGTGGTGTGGAACATGTGACTCAATTGTGATGAGGAGGTCACCTTCTTCGGCCAACTCTTCACTTGAGTGCTCACTTGAACTTTCTCCTTCATGCTCACTTGAAGAATGGCTAGAATCTTCACTTGTGACTCCTCTATCCATCCTCATCACCATGGTCTTCTTGTTTGGGCATTGAGAAGCAATGTGGCCATGTCCTAAACATTTAAAGAACTTGATGTTAGATGGTTTAGAATTAAATTTAGGAACATCTTTAGCTTTAGATTCATCACGACCAAACATGGAAGTAGGCTTGAATGTGCCCTCCTTCTTTTGCTTCTCCTTCCAACTAGAAGATCCACTAGTATAGGACTTTTTCATGGTGAATTTCCTCTTCATTTGAGCTTCTATCTTCTCGGCTTTATGTATAGCTTCCTCCAAGGTTCTATAACTTTGGAGTTCTAAGATGTCTTGGATCTCCCTATTCAACCCATGTATGAACCTTACAAGAGTAGCCTCTCTATCCTCTTGATAATCCGCCTTCATCATAGTAAGCTGATGGAGGACCATCTCCAAAAGCTCAACAAACTCTTCAACCTTACATTTTAATAAATTGAGCTTCTAATAAAATTCGTTATGTTTTTGACTGTCTGACCAGGTTTAGTATTCGGAGCATAACTTGGGCTACACAACTCCAATTTATTAGCTATGAAGACACAAAAGCCCATTTCTAACTGCATCTAGGAGGAAATTGGGCTTGAAAGTAACATTTGGATATTGCCAGGATGTTTCAGCGGGGTGCTGACCAGGTTAAGTATTTCGAGCATAATGTGGGATACAAAACTCCAATTAATTTCGTCTTGGTGGAATTTGAAAGCTGACTTAAAGGCCTACAAAGGCTATGAAGACACCAAAGCCCAGTTCGGACTGGATCTAGGAGGAAATGGAACTTGAATTTAACGTTAGAATGCTACCAGGATTTTCCAGCGAGTTGTTTAATTGTTTAGGCCTATTAGTTTCTTTCAATTATGTATTTGTTTTAAGACTTGGATTTTGGGCCTTGTAATTGTGAAGTGTGCTCAGCCTAGGGAATCTCACCATTGATCACTCATTTCATCCTAGGGTGGAGAACATTTCAGATTTCTAACCTTAGCCCCATTACACTTTCATTTAAGTTGGTCAACATTTCTATTTTACTCACTTTGGTCATTTATGAAAAGAGAATTTCTAAGACTAAAGTCTTGAGAAAAGGAGAGAGCTCTCCTAGGGTTTCTTCCAAGAACCTTGAATCTTATCATGGATCCATGATCCAAGTGGCGATTCCTCTACTTAGCTTATTGATTCATTGAATCATGGCGCTACCATCTTTCTAATTCTACATCCATTTTTTGATTTATTCTTCTTTGGTTCCAAACTGAAACACTATCCTATTATATAGCCTATTCCGCACCTATTCTCTTGATTGTTGAGTGATGATCACTTGGTGAATGAAGATCGGGAACACAAGGTGTTGAATATGTGGAGATCATGTCATTGCCTTCATGGGTTTGCATAATAAGCTCAAGGTCCTTATAATACTGATGCAAACCCATGAGGAAATTGGAAGGGATCTTCATGGATAAGCAAGTAGTTGCCCCAATCCTCATTCACCAACCTTCAATAACTCTTAAACACTCTTGATCTCACAAAAATGTAGCAAGAAGCTCATGGTCAAGGTGCTAATTAATGGAACTAAATCAAAGGGAGAAGAAAAGATAAAATGAAGAAGACAAGAATGGTGGGAGCGCCATGAATTACAAATTCAATAAGCTCTTAGGAAGAATCACCACTTGGATGCAAGGATCCATGATAAGATTCAAGGTTTCAAGAAGAAAACTCTAGGAGAGCTTTACTCCTATCAAGAGAAACAATTCTCAATTTTCATTCATTTTGACTAAAAGTGAGTACAAATGAAAGTGTTGACCAATATGAGTGGCAAGGCTTTTTCCCAAGCACTAGTCCATGAATAATTTAGCACCCTTAGATCCTTGACTAATCAATCAAGTGAAACAAGACACCTTTCACAATTGATAAATCAAGAAGGATCTAGAAAAGTGTGATCAAAAGACTTATAATTCAAGCTAGGAGTGATGATCATGGGAGAAGCAAGATGGAATTCTATGCCTTAGATTAAAATTAATCTTAAGGCTAGAATTTCATCTTGAATGAGAGATTAAATCCTAGATGATTGATTTAAATTTACACCCTTGATTATGAGTTGATCAAGTGGTGGAGATTTAAATCAAGTTAGTGGAAATTCCACTAACTCTCTTTCTTTTCCCATCCACTCTCCTTTTATTACACTTACTTGGATCATAAGAATAAGTCCACTTAATGTCAACTAGGCTGAGTACACTTACAAATACAAGGCCCACAATTCAAGACTTAAAAGCAATTACAAAATTGAAAGAAACTAATAAGGCCTAAACAAATAAGCAACTCGCTGGAAAATCCTGTTGGACTTAAAGCTTGAAGATGCTTTGGAGTCTCTCTTGTTGTTTTGCTTTTGATGTTTATGTAATTTTGGTTTTCTTAGATGAAATGTAATTAGGAGTTTCCTATGTATTGATTGTTTAGTTTAGGCATGTCTGTGGTTGTTCTTTGTGTGAATACACTGAAGATCTTGGAAATCTAGTGTGATTTCTCATGTATCAAATGTTTGATTTCCCACTCAAACTTGTTTTGAAAATGTCTTTGGTAACCAACTGAGGTAATAGATTACCAACAGTAGGTAGTTAACTACCAACAGCAGGTAATCAACTACCAACAGTAGGTAACAGAGTGTGGAAATTCATTTGTTACTGGAGTAATCGGTTACCCCCTCGGGTTAATCGATTACCATGGCTAAAAATCACCCTGGAAACCTTTGTTCACTGGTTTAATCGATTACCAACCCCTGGCAGTCGATTACCCCTATCAGAAAAACATTAAGTTGCCCAAATTGAGTTTTTAATTGAATCTATAAATACTCTTTTCTCAAAAATTAACATAAGATCTTGGAACATAAGTTTTAGAACAGTTCATACACTTTCAAATTCTCTCTAAACTGAGTTTATCATCTTTTCTAAGAAACTCGTAAAGAACTTCAAGAGTTTATCAAGTTTTCATAAAGAAAGGGCAAAACTTCATCTTTTCTCTGACTGGGTGGTATTCATTGTGTTTTCTTTTGTGATCAGATCTACACTCCAGGTGTTTTCTAAACTGATCTTTTGTTTACCTTTTAATTTCTGAGTTGTTACTCTAGGAGAGAGGTCTCTCTGGATAGAGTAAAGGACTTTAAGAAGTGTGTTCTCAAAGGTTTGATCTTGGGTGTTCCAAGGTCAGGGAAGAACCGTTCTTTGGGTTAAAGAACAGGTGTTTGGGTGTTTTGATTTCGTTTTTGTGTTGCTTGTTGTATAGTGAATGTAAAAGAACACAAAAGGGATCATTTGATAGTGGAAAACCGATCGCAACAGTTGTTGGGTTGGGACTGGATGTAGGCAGTGGGTCGAACTAGTCTAAATCACTGTGCACTCTTCTTCTTCCTTCTTCTCTTTACCGTTTACCATTAATTGTTGTTATCTTGGTTTATCTTCTGCAATTTGTTTGGTAATTGACTTGGTAATTAACTCGGTAATTGACTCGGTAATCAACTAAAACTGGAACAGTTAAATACTGATATTGATTACGCTGTATATTGTTTACTAACGTGTTTCTGATTTTTCCTTTTGGTATTTCCGCTGTGTATCTTTGATAGTTCTCGTTTATCTGTCTCATCTATTGATAGGTAATCAAGAATAGTTTTGTTTGAATTAAAAGGAATTAGAAACTCGCTAAAATTGGGCTATAGTGGAACTAGAATCTATTCACCCCCCCTCTAGATTCACACATAGGGACCAACAATTGATACCAGAGCTTTATCTAGTAGGTTGCTCTAGATTTTGATCCATAGTTCCTTAGAATGGCCAGTAATCAATTACCATTCGCTGAAGGTGCCTCTATTAACAGACCTCCTTTGTTTTATGGTGATAACTATCCTTTTTGGAAAGTGAGGATGAAAATCTTTATGGAGTCTGTACATAGAAGCATTTGGCAAGCGGTTGTGACTGATTTCAAGGTCCCTACATACATAGAAAATGGGAATGAGATTGAAAAACCATTTGAGAGATGGGAATAAGAAGAAATTAGGAGAGATGAAAATGATGCAAAAGCTTTAAATATCATACATTCTGCTTTGAATTCAGATGAATTTTTCAGAATTTCAGCTTACAACACAGCCAAAGAAGCTTGGGATTTAATAAGGGTCACACACGAAGGAACCGCTGAAGTACGAAGGGCAAGGAAGAATACCTTGATCCAAGAATATGAAACTTTCAGAATGGCACAAGGTGAGTCCGTGATGGATATGCAGAAACGTTTCACACACACGTGAACCATCTCAAAGGACTTGGTAAGATCTTCATTGAGGAAGAAGTCAATGTGAAAGTGCTGAAATCATTGAGCAGAAAATGGCAACCAACTGTCACAGCAATCACTGAATCAAAGAACCTAGCCTTGATGACAAGTGCAGAGTTATTTGGTAAGTTGAGGGAGTATGAAATGGATATGTCCCGTATTGCTGATGAAGAACAAAAAGATAAGAAAGCCAAAGGTCTAGCACTCAAGATGGAAGACACAAATAGTGAGAGCGATGCATCAAGTCGGTAGTGAATCTCGAACAGGAAAATATGAATCTCATGGTAAGAAAATTCAAAAAGTTCATGAAGAGGAACAATGATAAAAGGAGATTCAACAATTCCAGAAAAAGCTTCAAGAGGAATGAGAGTTCATCTTCAAAGGTCACTTGTTATGAGTGTGGAAAAATGGGTCACTACAAATCGGAATGCCCCAACATGAAGAAAGGTAACAGCAGTGAGCCTAGAAGAGTAGAACATGAAGAAAGGCCCAAGAAAGACAGATTTCTGAAAAAGGCATACATAGCTTGGGAAGAGAATGATTCCTCAACCTCTAGTGGAAGTGATAATGAAGAAGCAAATTTGTGTCTCATGGCAAATCCAACATCCGATGATGAGGTAAGTGATTCCGATTCATTTACTTTTGATTATGATGAGCTGCAAACTGCTTTTTGTGAACTTTACAAGGAAGCTGAAAAACTAGGCAAGTTGAACAAGGTTTTGAAAAACAAAATTACTGATTTGGAAAATGATATTTCTGTTTTGAAAACTGATGTTCAAAGTTTGAAAAAGGAAAATGATATCTTGAAACTGCCCTGTTCAAAGTGTAAGTCTTTTGATGACTCCTTGAAAAGGAATAACATGAAGTTCTTTGCATTTAAACAAACCAGCAAAAACAGAACTTTCTCATGTAGTTATTGTATGAAACCTGGACATAACTCTTATAATTGCATGATTAGAAAGGAAGGAATAACTAGTGGATTATTTAAATGGATTAGGAAAGATAGTCACAAATTTAACACTAATGGACCCAACAAGACTTGGGTACCAAAAACAAAGTGATATCTTTTTTCATGTAGGTGTGCTTGAGAGCCAAACACTCAACTTGGTATTTGGATAGCGGCTGCTCAAGACATATGACAAAGCGACAAGAGAAATTTTATCTCCTTCAAATCAAAAGAATCGTTCAAAAGAGTGTATGGAGATAACAACAAAGGGAAAATATCTGGTATAGGTGCAGTTGGAGACAAATCCAACACTGTGATTGAGGATGTACTACTTGTGGAAGGTTTGAAATTCAATCTTCTGAGTGTTAGCCAACTATGCGACAAAGGTTATCAAGTATCATTCGATAATGGTTGCTGTAATATCAGTAGCAGTGATTCGAGTGAGGTATTAATGGTCGGTAAGAGACATGGTAACATTTACATCCTTGAACTTGATCATACATCATCATATCATGCATGTCTTATGTCAAACGATGATTTATCATGGCTTTGGCATAGACGTATAGCTCATATTGATGTTCATCAGCTGAACAAGCTTTCTTCTAAGAACCTAGTACAAGGGTTACCTAACTTGAAGTTCAAAAGAGAAGGCCTATGTGATGCATGCCAGAAGGGCAAGCAGTCTAGAAGCTCCTTTAAAACCAAAAATGTTGTTTCAACTTCTAGACCACTTGAGCTACTGCACATGGATCTCTTTGGTCCATCTAGAATTACTAGTTTGGGTGGAAACCTATATGGACTGGTTTTAGTAGATGATTTCTCTCATTTTGCTTGGGTTGCATTTATACCAAATAAAAACAAGACCTTCAAAGTTTTTAAAACTCTTGCCAAAAGGATACAAAACGAAAAAGATTTGAAAATCAAGTCTCTTAGAAGTGATCATGGAGGGGAATTTGAAAATGAACCTTTTGAAAAATTTTGTGAAAAATATGGAATCGATCACAACTTTTCCGCTCCAAGAACTCCGCAACAAAACGGGGTTGTTGAGAGGAAAAACAGATCCTTGATAGAACTAGCTAGAACTATGTTAAGTGAGAGTGCACTGCCTAAACACTTTTGGGCTGATGCAGTTTCCACTGCTTGCTATGTTCTAAACAGAATTGTGATTCGTCCCTTTTTAAAGAAAACCCCCTATGAACTATATAAGGACAAGAAACCCAATATTTCTCATTTTAGAGTATTCGGGTGCAAATGTTTTGTTCTGAATAATGGCAAAGAGCCACTTGGAAAGTTTGACGCCAAGGCGGATGAGGGTGTGTTTATTGGGTATTCATCAACAAGTAAAGCATACAGAGTTTTCAATAAAAGGAGAATGTGCATTGAAGAATCTGTACATATAAAGTTTGATGAATCTAATAATCCCCAAAAGGGAAGTGTTTTTATTGATGATGATGAGATTACAGGTGAAGACAGCAACAGCAAACCACAATTACAGCAAGATACACCAACCAATTCTCATGAGCTACCAAGAGAATGGAGGAAACCAAGAGACCTATCTCTTGACAATATCATTGGTGACATCCATAAGGGAGTATCCACAAGATCCTCTCATAATATGTTCTGTGATGATTATGCATTTGTATCTCAATTTGAACCCTCTTGTGTTGATGATGCTATAAATGATGAATTTTGGATGAATGCTATGCATGAGGAGTTAAATCAATTTAAAAGGAATGACGTTTGGGAGTTAGTACCTTTTAATAGAGATATGAATCTAATTGGAACAAAATGGGTGTTTAAGAATAAGCTAGATGAAAATGGAATAGTGGTTAGGAATAAGGCAAGATTAGTAGCTAAGGGATACAATCAACAAGATGGAATAGACTTTGATGAAACATATGCCCTAGTTGCTAGATTAGAAGCTGTAAGAGTCTTACTTGCTTTTGCCTACATTCATGATTTTAAGTTGTTTCAGATGGATGTTAAAAGTGCGTTCTTAAATGGCTACATCAACGAGGAAGTCTTTGTTTCACAACCTCCTGGTTTCACTGACTTCAGTTTCCCTGAGCATGTGTACAAGCTAAAGAAGGCCCTCTACGGTCTGAAGCAAGCCCCTAGACAATGGTATGAAAGGTTAAGTAAGTTTCTTTTGTCAAAAGGATTCAACAGAGGTAATGTTGACAAAACTCTTTTCATTAGGAGAAAGTCTAACAGTATGTTATTGGTCCAAGTGTATGTTGATGATATCATTTTTGGATCAACTAATCAATCTCTGTGTGAAGAATTTGTGGAAAGCATGCAGGGAGAGTTTGACATGTCTATGATGGGAGAACTCAAATTCTTCCTAGGACTGCAAGTCAAGCAACTGAAAGAAGGAACATTTATACATCAAGCAAAGTACACCAAAGAACTGTTGAAGAAATTCGACATGGAAAGTTGTAAGATCTCTAATATACCTATGTCAACTAATCTCTTTTTAGATAATGATGCTACAGGACTAGAAGTGGACCAAACAAAGTACAGAGGGATCATTGGATCACTCTTGTATCTCACAGCGAGCAGACCGGATATAATGTTTAGTGTTTGTGTTTGTGCGCGATTTCAATCTGCTCCAAAACAATCACACATGACTGCTGTGAAGAAAATTCTAAAGTATCTTAAAGGAACAACGAACTGCGGTTTGTGGTATCCCAAAGGTACGTCCCCTACTCTAGTCGGTTTTAGTGACTCAGATTTTGCAGGTTGCAAAACAGATAGAAAGAGCACGAGTGGTGTTTGTCACTTGTTTGGAGAAAGCTTAGTCTCATGGTACAGCAAGAAACAAGCATGTGTTGCTCTATCAACAGTAGAAGTAGAGTATGTTGCTACGGGTAGCTGTTGTGCTCAAACCATTTGGTTGAAGCAACAACTTGAGGATTTTGGACTAAAGCTTGATCACATTCCTATCAAGTGTGACAATACAAGTGCAATCAGTATCACGAAGAACCCGGTTTTGCACTCAAGGACAAAGCATATTGAGGTGCGCCATCATTTCATAAGGGATCATGTTGAGAAAGGTGACTGTGAAGTGGAATTCATTGAAACGGAGAACCAACTCGCGGATATCTTCACAAAGCCCCTACCTAAGGAGAGATTCTTCAAACTTAGAACCAATCTTGGTATACTAAGTGAGGAACACCTCTCATGAATTCTCTAAGTATGGTAAGTTGGATCATTCATAGTGCTCCAACAAGGTATGAGTTCATTACATTACATAGTCATGACCATTTATGTTTCAAAACATGCAAAATCAAGTGTTTTCAATGTTTCTGATATAGATAATCGATTACCATTTCGTTTCAATCGATTACCTAGCTTGATTTCAAAGTTTTTGGTGAATTACTCTCTGGATTAATCGATTACCCCACCTGGTAATCGATTACCACGATTTCAAAATGAGTTTTTCTAGTTTGTGAGCCACTGGAGTAATCGATTACCTTGGCTGGTTAATCGATTACCTTGGCCTTTGTTTTCAAAGTTTTTGGTTACTCACTGGAGTAATCGATTACCTTCGCTGCTGAAAGGGTTTTTCAAGTGTTTTTCATGGTTTTGGGCTTAATCGATTACAATTTCTTAGAGTCCAATACTTTGTTCATTGAATCTAACCTCAATTGTGGAAGTTTTATAAGTGATTTTCAGGTTTTGGGTTTCATTCTACACATTTCACAAACCCTAAAAATCTCTTTCTCTCTCTAACCCTAAAACCCTCTTTCATCTTCTTCATCTTCTCCACCACCACCATCAATGGAAGAGCAAGGACGAGGCAAGCGGGTCAAGCATGTAGGTCACAAGCCTAAGCCAAGAGTTTCGCCCCGATCAAAGAAGGGTGAATCCTCCTCCAAGAGGAAAGAACCCACATCTCCTGGAGAAACCGTGGCACGCCCAATCAATCTGTGGTTCACCTCTACTGCACAAGAATCACGTTTCTATGGAGATTTCGCAAACAAGGAACTCGTTCCGGCGAAGATTTTGGACCTCCGATGGCTAGATGCACAAGGGTTCATATTTCACTCTTTGCTCCGAGATCAGAACCTTGAGAAGTTTGTTGGTCTGAAGGGTCACATATACCCCGATCTAGTGAGAGTTTTCTACTCCAACCTCCGACCACACCAAGCCACCGGAATGGTAATCTCCGAGGTAAAAGGCAAACCTATGATTTTGACTCATGATATATTTTTCCGTTTTGCTGGATTTAAGAATGAAGGTATACGTCCTACGATTGAGCACTTGCAAGCACAAGGAATCGAGCTTCACAAAGATTCGTTCTTTATGAGCCTACTCAAGAATCCCGAGGCATGGGAAGCGGAAAAGGCTGCAAGAAAGGAGCGTGGGAAGAAGATCACCTACAACACAGGCGGGCTGAACGCCGACGATCGTCTTCTTCACTATACAATTTGCTGGATCCTAGCTGCAAGAGGAGTCAATCACGCTCAGATCAATGAGGAAGACATGGTGATAATGGCTGCATTGAAAAATGGCATTCAAATCGACTGGGCACATGTTGTGATGGACAACATGCTCAAGACGAGAAGGCTATTTGACAACAAATGTCCCTATTCTCTGTTTATTTCACGTTTGCTTGAGCATTTTCAGGTTGATACTACAAATGAAAGCAGAGACTTGGTGAAGGACATTTACATCATTAGAGACAAAGCGTTAAAGATGATGCGATTGACAAAAACTGATGCTGGATGGGTGCCAAGGGAAGAAGCCCCACAACAACAACAACAAACAGAAGTTGCAACCGATCCACCTTCTGATGATGATGATTCGGCGGCTGGGGAGTACATCCCTAAATCCCGTTTTGAATCAATTGTCATTGATTGGATGGATGAGCTGGAAGCTACCACTGCCAAAAGATTGGATGATATGGAGGCTGCAAGCAATGCTCGCTTCTTGGATCTCAAGGAGCTGCTGGAGTCTCTTCATACTCGCTTAGATGCACTCTAGTATTCCCTTCTTATCTCTTCTCTCTTTTGCTTCTTGATATACCAAATAGGGGGAGAATGGATGTATAGGTTATCCTAGATAGGGGGAGTAGAATAGAGTAGCTTATATTTAGTTTCTTTTTGGTAGCATTTGGTTCTGCGCTTTATGGTTGAACTGTTATTTCTGTTATTTTGGGTTGCTCTGAACAATTTATGTTTTTGGATATTTGAACTTGAACAATTCGATATGGTTGTAATAGTTTCGCTTTATGGTTTATATTCCGATTTTGTTTTTAATTCTTCTGGTCTTGATTTATGACTGTGAATTGAATCATGTCTTATATTGTTGAATGGATGATTTTACTTGATGATTGATAGTATAATGCTCTGTTTAAGATAGATAGTCTTGTGAATCTGCAATGTATATCTTGCATATTTGGATATCTCTAACAGTTGCAGGATTCTTAGAAGATCAACACACATCCTAAACCTCTAGGAAAACCTTGGTTGAGATTTGGTACATCAAAACCAAAAAGGGGGAGATTGTTGGACTTAAAGCTTGAAGATGCTTTGGAGTCTTTCTTGTTGTTTTGCTTTTGATGTTTATGTAATTTTGGTTTTCGTAGATGAAATGTAATTAGGATTTTCCTATGTATTGATTGTTTAGTTTAGGCATGTCTGTGGTTGTTCTTTGTGTGAATACACTGGAGAGCTTGGGAATCTAGTGTGATTTCTCATGTATCAAATGTTTGATTTCCCACTCAAACTTGTTTTTAAAATGTCTTTGGTAACCAACTGAGGTAATAGATTACCAACAGTAGGTAGTTAACTACCAACGACGGGTAATCAACTACCAACATGAGGTAACGAGTGTGGAAATTCATTTGTTACTAGAGTAATCGATTACCCCCTTGGTTAATCGATTACCATGGCTAAAAATCACCTGAAACCTTTGTTCATCGATTTCGATTACCAACCCCTCGCGGTCGATTACCTATCAAAAAAACATTAAGTTGCCCAAATTGAGTTTTTAATTGAATCTATAAATACTCTTTTCTCAAAAATTAACATAAGATCTTGGAACATAAGTTTTAGAACAGTTCATACACTTTCAAATTCTCTCTAAACTGAGTTTATCATCTTTTCCAAGAAACCCATAAAGAACTTCAAGAGTTTATCAAGTTTTCATAAAGAAAGGGCAAAACTTCATCTTTTCTCTGACTGGGTGGTATTCATTGTGTTTTCTTTTGTGATCAGATCTACACTCCAGGTGTTTTCTAAACTGCTCTTTTGTTTACCTTTTGATTTTTGAGTTGTTACTCTAGGAGAGAGGTCTCTCTGTATAGAGTAAAGGACTTTGAGAAGTGTGTTATCAAAGGTTTGATCTTGGGTGTTCCAAGGTCAGGGAAGAACCATTCTTTGGGTTAAAGAACAGGTGTTTGGGTGTTTTGATTTCGTTTTTGTGTTGCTTGTTGCAGAGTGAATGTAAAAGAACACAAAAGGGATCATTTGATAGTGGAAAACCGATCGCAACAGTTGTTGGGTTGGGACTGGATGTAGGCAGTAGGCCGAACCAGTCTAAATCACTGTGCACTCTTCTTCTTCCTTCTTCTCTTTACCGTTTACCATTAATTGTTGTTATCTTGGTTTATCTTCTGCAATTTGTTTGGTAATTGACTTGGTAATTAACTCGGTAATCGACTCGGTAATCAACTAAAACTAGAACAGTTAAATACTGATATTGATTACGCTGTATATTGTTTACTAACGTGTTTCTGATTTTTCCTTTTGGTATTTCCGCTGTGTATCTTTGATAGTTCTCGTTTATCTGTCTCATCTATTGATAGGTAATCAAGAATAGTTTTGTTTGAATTAAAAGGAATTAGAAACTCGCTAAAATTGGGCTATAGTGGAACTAGAATCTATTCACCCCCCCTCTAGATTCACACATAGGGACCAACAAATCCTGGTAGCATTCCAACGTTAAATTCAAGCTCCATTTCCTCCTAAATTCAGTCCGAACTGGGCTTTGGTGGCTTCATAACTTTTGTAACCCTTTAAGTAAGCTTTGAAATTCCACCAAGACCAACGTAATTGGAGTTTTTTAGCCCACATTATGCTTGAAATACTAAACCTGGTCAGCATTCCGCTGGAACATCTGGCAGTATCCAAATGTTACTTTCAAACTCATTTTTCTACTGGATTCAGTCAGAAATGGGTTTTTGTGTCTTCATAGCTTTTGTAGCCCTTGAAGTCTTCTTTAATTTGATACCAAGAATAGCTCAATTGAAGTTGTGTAGCCCTAGTTATGATTCGAATACTAAACCTGGTCAGACAGTCAAAAACAAAGCGAATTTGATTAGAAGCTCAATTTATTAAAAAGTAAGGTTAAAGAGTTTGTTGAGCTTTTGGAGATGGTCAGTGGCATTAGGTTCTTACCTACAATGAAAGACCACCCGGGTCAAATACCAAACAAGGTTCCTCAAATTGGTTATTAAATGATGCAACATATAAGTAAACTTGTTTCTTATAGTGATTGCATAGTTGTAGAAGTAAATGAGACTTCCTATTCAAACACTCTTTAAATTCTCTATATTTACCTAGGTTATTTATATGCCAATCATATAACAACAAAATAATTTGTTTGCTAATATCAACATCACAATCTAATGAAGTAAAAAAAGAACTTAGTTGATCTTTCATAGCATAACCGAAGCTTTTTGGAGATTCTTCTTGATGTTGTTTAGGTACTAACTCTTCCTCAAGTGTGGACATATCTTGGTTGGAACTCTTAGTTGGAACTCTTAGTAAAGATTCTTCCTCTATGTGTAGAAATTTTAAATGTACCCTCCTTCTTAAACTCTTCCATCCACCTAGAAGGACATTCAACATGATTAAGATATAAATCATTATGTACAATTAAGAATTCCAAATTACCAAATTCAAGAATTGTCCATGGTCGAATGCCATAGTACTCTAGTGTATGACATGCAAAATCATATTTACTAGAAGTAAAAGGAGTAGTAAGTGGCAAGGAAATTTTCTCAAAGGGAAGTTCAAATTCTATAGGTATTTCCTTCACTTCACAATGTTTGTTCCAAGGCTCCATTATGAACAACTCTTCACTAGGCACCAAAACACAAGGTTGTTTATAAACATGGTCACAAGCAACTTCAAGTGCCTTTCTTTCTACATCTTCATACAAGAGATTGTAAATTTCATTTTTATAGTCATCTTTTGAAATCATACCTACAATATTGTCAAAATAAGAATCAAGTGTTTCAAATGAAGGGTTAGCATAAACAAGTAAAGAATCATTTTTCTCCTTCATTTGTTTTTCCATCAACTTTATTTCCCTGAATTCTTTTTCTCTCAATTCTTTCTCTTTTAGCTTATTTTCTCTCAACTCTTTTTCTTTCAACTCTTTTTCTCTCCTTTTATACATAATTTCTTTTCTCTCATACTCTTCTCTAATGCTTCTCTCTTTGCTATCTCTATATTCCTTCCTAGATTCATAGTAATCTCTATCACTTCTTTGATATGAACTATGATACCTCTCTTGTTATCCTCTTCTCTCATTTCTTCTCTCACGCTTTTCCCTTAGTCTCCTCTCAAGGTCCTCCATCTTACTCTCCTCTTCCCTCAACCGCCTAACATTTTCCTTTCTTAACTCATTCAAATCTTTTTTTATAATTGTTTCAAATTTGTCCATTGTCTCCATAAAGCATTTCAAAAATCTAACATCACTAGGACGTATTTGGTCTTCAATATTTTGGGAAATTTCTCCCATGAATGGAAAGAAATATGTTAGAAGCAATAATAATATAAAAGACAAGGTATTTTCCACTCACTAAGTGTTTCACTCAACACTCTAGTTTACACTCTTCAGATGCTCTTTCTATATTGTACTCTCTAGCATTTTTCCTCTCAACTCTTTCTTGAGAAACCTTTATCAATTATCAAGTTCAATTTTATCCAAGTGAAAGAGGAACAATTCAGCCTAAAAGCTTAACAAAGGAGACAAATACTCAAGACAAAACTATTAGGAAGGCAAAGAAGACAAGCAATAAAAGGACGCTCAACGAAGAAAATTTAGTTACACAAAAGGAGAATTTATATGAGATAATGGCTACTCTAGCTACTACAAATAAAATGAAGGAAAACAAAACTTTAAAACTGGAAAATTTAAATCAAAGAACTCAAAGAATTTGGACACAAGAACAAGTATCAATGCTGGAAAAATTTTCAGACAACAGTTACTAATTTTCCCAAATTATGAGCACTCAAAAGCATATGAAATGGTGTTGGAAAATTATGAAACCTTCCAGTTGAGCTTATATATTCATATGCTATCAAATCAATCCCCAAACAGCCATCAAAACCCAGGTTAACACGTTGAACAAAGAGCATACCGAAACTATCACAGAAATCCGGAAAACCGTCACTAACAGCTAGAATTTGCAATGGAATTTGTCCAATTTGTCACAAATTTGTGGGGTTGTTTTTTATGAATTTAAGGCAAAAAATAAGCTCAAAATAGGTGCAGGGCAGCCAAAAAACAGAGGTTAAAATACAGGGTAAAAGAGGGCTCATATATATAGGCACATGCAAAGCACACCACAAGTTCAAATATCAAGCTATTAGCAAAATTGACCCAATTTGTGAATATGATGCTTGAGCCTAATGAGCAATGATGCCTAAATGAGCTTGAACACTAAATTTGTGGGTGTTTAAGTAACCCAAATCACCAAGGTACTGCACTTAATTTTTCCAAAATTTTCGACTTACAAGAGCTACTATTTTTTTACTCAATTTTCTTTAAACTCTTTTCTTGTATTTTTTCATTTCTTGAATTTTCTTTTGATTCTTTCTTTTGAGTATTTTCTTTTGCTCTTTTCCTTTCTTTTGTTTTTCTATAATTTTCTTTAGCTTTTCTTTGCTGGACAATCCAATAACAAGGCTTAATAACTCAAGTAATCAAGTCAAACTTTGCTAACAAGCAAGATAATGCATGGTAGTGGTAACTTGAACTTATAGTAAGCTAAACATGTAGTGATGAAACATATAAGCACTAATTAAGCCTAAAATATTGCAGGGCAATCAAATTCCAGCAAAGAGGATACAAGATACACATTGAGAAAATTTATCAAACACATGGGGGCTAACAACTAGAATGTGTCTAGCAAGTAAATTAAGCCATGTATGATCTACCACAAGTGTCAGAACATATTCTCAATGCATTGGACAACCAAGATACACAAAATAAACTCAACAAAATTTCAATTAAATCAAAAATTGAAATAAAAAGGATATGAGCTAGACTCAATACCAAAAGTGAAGAACAACTAGGTAAAGAACAAGCTCTTGATACCAAATTTGATGTTTATCCATGAAATACTCTTGCACACTCCTCCCTCCTTGTGTCAATCTTTGGAGCTTGATATGTAAATCTCTCACATAGGACTTAGGAACAAACCTCCCTCTAAGAGCATCCTTCAATTGTGTCCAAGAAGTAATGGAAGGTCTCCTCCTCTTTTCGGCATTTATGAGGACTTGGTTCCACCAAACCAAGGCTATCCCTCAAACTCTAATATGGCTAAGTTAAGCCTCTTCTCCTCACTCAAGATAGGGTTGCAAGAAAATACTTAGTCAACCTTCATGATCCAATCTAGTAAGCTCTCGGCTCCCCCCTCTAATAGAAACTTTGGGAGTGTGATTTTTGGATTCATCTCCCAAGGTCTTGGTTCCTCATCTCCAAAATATCTCTTAGGGTGTATAGGTTGTCTCCATGGAGGTATTCGGCCAGCACCTCCCCTATATCTCCTCTCTCCCTCATACTCCCTATAAGCATCACTCTCATCATGGTTACTCCCTTCATCATTTTCTCTGGGTGAGTAGTAGTGTCCTCTTGTGCTTTCCCTCTCATTCCTACTTCCTCCACTCATTCCTCTCCTTCCTTCATGCTCTTCCCTCTCTCTTTTCTCACGGTCCTCTCTTAGTTTTCTCTAAAAGTCCTCTCGCTTGCTATCTCCCTCCCTAAACCATTCATTCATCTCATATTGCATTTGGTTGAATTTTTCGGTCATAAGGTCCATAATCCTCTTGGTTTTATGTGACAAGTCATTACCTATGCTAGGTGAGCTCTCCATGGCTGTAAGAAAATGGTTAGTTCACAGAAAAATATAATAATCAAGGACCTCCCCACTCACTAAGTGTTTCACTCAAGTGACTACTCGTGTATGCACTCTTAATGGCTCTTTCTCTAGTGTTCTCTCTTACCTTTTACCACTCAATCTCTTCTTAAGCTTCTTAAGTGAACCACAACTCAAATTCATATATGGCTGCATTCCACGTGAAAGAGGAACAACTCTACTTTCAAGCCTAAGAATTCCAAGAAAAGGCTAAACTCTAGACAAAACTCAAGATTCCAAAGAGATAAGCAATAAAAGCATAAAATGAAGGAATTAAGCTATTCAAATTCAATAATGAAATGATGTATGACAAAGGCACAAACTGGGCAGCAACGATTCAATATGATGCTGGATTGATCACTCACCAAGACATGCAATTAAACAAGAACAAACTCAAAGTATGGAAGTGATCACTTTAAAAGACCGATTTGGAACCCAAATTTAGGGTAAATGGCACAACCAAATTTCAAGCTACTAATGCACTAATTTGAGGTCAATTAAAATTATATAAGTGCAGTAGTATATGGCTGGACCAGTATCTCATACAGCAAGTTACAAATATGCAAAAATTTGAGTCAACACAAGCTAGTTACAAGTACACACTTCTAGGTCAATTTCCAAACTATTAGGAAATTTACTAGGTTTGTGTGTGTGCTATGTCTTAG
The DNA here is from genome assembly GCA_026586105.1 of Hylodesmum podocarpum. NCBI lineage: Eukaryota > Viridiplantae > Streptophyta > Magnoliopsida > Fabales > Fabaceae > Hylodesmum > Hylodesmum podocarpum. Next base: position 539,064 of record JALJEV010000118.1, on the reverse strand, counting down.
CTCTAAGTCCAATTTCTTTGCTCAAATTTTATTTTACACTTCTTTACTCTTTCTTATGCTTTCTGGACAGATTTACAATTTACCAAAATTCCACTTTAAGTACTCAAAATTTCTAGTACTTTTCAAGGCTCTTTTTCTATCTTCTTTTGAATTTTCTCACTTTGTTTCTTCTTGTTTTGATTTCTTTTCACTTGATTTCTTCTCTAACACTTGTTTTCTTTTCTTTTCTTTTCTTTTCACTACTGGACCGAAATATATTTTGCCTAAACAAGCACTCCAAGCTCAATTACTAGCAACAAGTCTACTACAAGGCGCAATAGGGATTTTGACCTATAGTAAGCACTCTACTAGCATGCATTGATGTGTATGTCTCAATTTTGCACACATGAACTTGAATGTACAGAATTTAAGGTTTATATCCAGTACCAAAACAGAGCAAAACAGAGTACATGATGCAAACCCACGATGCAAACCCATGAAGCTATGATGGTGTGCTCCACGGATTCAACACCTTGAATGCCCAATCTTCAATTCACCAAGTGATCCTCACCCAAAATTAAGAAAAGCTTGCAGAATAGACTATGTGTTAAGCTAGTATTTCGGTTTGGAACCAAAGGAAGAAGAAATAAAAAAAAATGGAAGGAGAACTAGAAGGGTGGTAGCGCCATGATTCATGGAATCAATAAGCTATGTAGAGGAATCGCCACTTGAGTCATGGACCAAGATAAGATTCAAGGTTCTTTGAAGAAACCCTAGGAGGGCACTCCCTTTTCTCAAGACACATGTCTTAGAAATTCTATTTCATTCAATATTCAAAGTGAGTCTTACAATGAGAATTTGCCTAAGTTATATGGCCTAGTATGATGACCGTGAGGCTTCCTAGCCATTTGATCCTTGATGGATTGACCAAGTGATGCTAGGCACCCCTCACTTGATCAATTCAAGAAGGATCTAGACTAAATGAGATCAAGAGGCTCAAAACTCATCTAAACTTGTGATGATCATGGATTAATTAAGATTGAATTCTATGTCTTGGATTAGAAGTAAATCCAAAGGCTAGAATACCTTCTTAGATGAGAGTCAACACTTATAAACTTGACTTAAATTTGCACCTTTGATTATAGTATAATCAAGTGGTGGAAATTTAAATGAAGTTAGTGGAGTTTCCACTCATTCTCTTTCTTAATCCATCTACTCTCTTTTAAGAGAGTGTAATACACTTGCTTAGTTGGATCATAACACTATTAAGCCCAATCTAAGAGGCTTTGACCAATCACCATGAAAGTTAACATGTCCATTAGCTTAAGCTTGGCCGAAACATACAAAACAACCATGGTCCAAGCTTTATGCAAAACTAAGCCTAAACTAATTACAAACTAATAAGAAGATTAAAAGGCTTCTTTTGCCCAATTTGTTGACTTTGAGGAGTTGACCATTGACTTTGACTTTGACCTTGACTTGTTGACTTTGACTTGGGCAACTCTTCCTCAACTTGAGCTTCTAGTCTTCTTTGTATAGCCCTTGTGATCCTCATGCTTGGAGATGGTCCTCCAACAGTACACAAAGCATACACTTCACAGTTTAGCAAGCTATACACAAATTGGAAGCAAAATTGATACTAGAAGCAAGGAACAAGTACTAATTGATGTTGAACTCATGGAATTAGTAATTCTTACTTCTCAAACTCAATTGGACCGAATAAAATACTTCATATATGATATACTTTCCAAAATTTAGATCAAAACACAAGCTAACACATGAATCAACAAATTGCACCGAACAAATTTGAAGACAAAATTTAAAGACAAAGCTAACGACTAACTAAGAATGGATTTGATAGATTTTCTTAACAAAACTTCAAGCAAACTCAAGGAAACACAAAATACTCAAGGAGAACAAAATAGGAAGAAGAAAATTCAAAAGGAAACACAAGATCTAAACACAAGGACTCACGGATGTGAAGCTCCACTTGAAGAAGGAACAAGCTCTTGATACCACTTGATGTAAGCCTTCCATGGAAGTCTCACTTGTTTTGCCCAATCTTCACTTCTCAAGCATCAACCTCACGAAATTGATGGAAGGATTTGTGGAATCAACACTTAAAGAAGAAGAAGAAGAAATAGAAAATGGTGAAGGTAGAAGATGATGGAGTACCATGCTAAGCAATAAGCTCTAGGTAGAATCGCCACATGGAGAATGCACCATGATAAGACTCAAGAAGGTTTTCTCAAGAAACCTAGAAGAGAAACTTTCTCTCTCAAGCAATATGCTTCTTTATAAAATTCATCAAAAGTGATTAAAATTCAGAAAATTTACTACTTATACTAATGAAAGTGGAGCCAAGCTTGCACTCCAAGCTTCTAACCTCCACCCTTGGATTGGAACCCAATCTAAGGGTCACGGTTGAGCTAAATTTGATGAGGGAAACTTGAGACTCAAGTTTGAATTATAGCCACTTGATTAGATTTAGATCATAAGGCTAGAATTCACTCTTGAGTGGGTGAGAAACTTATGACTCAAGTTTGAATTATAGCCACTTGATTAGATCTTAATCATGAGGCTAGAATTCACTCTTGAGTTGGTGGGAAACATGTGACTCAAGTTTGAATTAGAGCCACTTGATTAGATCTAAACCAAGAGGCTAGAATTCACTCTTGAGTTGTGCCAAAAGCATGTGCTTCAAGATTCAAATTCACCCCTTAGATTTAAATCTCATCCAAGTGTTAGAATTTAAATTAGGTGCATGCTTTTCCCACTCACTTTCCCTCCAAAATTCTCTCCACTCTCCCTAGGGAGAGTGTGCGCCACTTTCTCTCAAAATGCACACTACATTCAGTGTTAAAACTATTACAAAGATAAGGCCCAAATTGAATGCTTAAAACAATTACATAATTGAAAGAAAACTACTAATAAGCCTAAACATTAAAACATTTCGCTGAAAATTCCTAGAAGCATTCCAACGCAAACTTCAAGCTTATTTTCCTATAGGATCCAGTCCGAACTGGGCTTTGGTGTCTTCATAGCTTTTGTAGCCCTTGAAGTCGTCTTTAATTTGGAACCAAGAACACCTTAATTGGAGTTTTTTAGCTCGAGTAATGATCGAAATATTGAAATTTGTCAGTTCCAAAAATCAGCAAGGAATTTTTATTAAAAACAATTAGAAGCCCAATTTAACAAATAAGGTGCTTGGAGAGTTTTTATTGGGCATTTGGAGATGGTCCTCCATCATAAATGGTACTTCTTTCTTAAAAAGTTCATTGAGAGGAGATGAAATGGTGCTAAATTCCTTCACAAATCTTCTATAGAAGCTTGCTAATCCATGGAAGCTCCTCACTTCTTTTACACAAGTAGGTTTCGGCAACTTAAGAATTGCCTTCACATTGCTCTCATCAACTTGCACACCCTTGGAGCTCACCACAAAACCAAGGAACACCACTTGGTCCATGGCAAATGTGCACTTGTCTTTGTTAGCATAGAGCTTCTCCTTTCTAAGTACTTCCAAAACAAATCTCAAATGTTTTAAGTGATCAAGGAAAGATTTGTTATATATAAGAATATCATCAAAGTATACCACAACAAATTTTCCTATGAATTCCCTAAGCACATGATTCAAAAGCTTCATGAAAGTACTTGGGACATTGGATAACCAAAATGGCATGACTAACCATTCATATAAACCAAATGATGGAGGACCATCTCCAAAAGCCCAACCAAACTTTCCAACCTTACTTTTCAATTTTGGGCTTCTAATAAAATTCGCTGCTAATTTTTGCATCTGACCTGTTTCAGTATTTCGATCATAACTTGAGCTACACAAGTCCAATTGAGGCGCTCTTGGTGCCAAATTAAAGAAGACTTCAAGGGCTACAAAAGCTATGAGACACTAAAGCCCAGTTCTGCCTCCATCAAGATGGAAAACGAGCTTGAAGTTAGCGTTGGAATGCTTCCAGGATGGTAATCGACTACCAAAACTGTTGGTAATTGATTACCACAGAGCCACTTTCATTTCTGGACATCTAAAGACCCCGGTAATCGATTACCACGACTAAGTAATCGACTACCACTTGCATTTTCTCAGTTTTTCTAGCTTTTGGTTGTCTCTCCATCTAAGGAAGGTGATGTATATAAAGTAGAAGCTTGGAGTGCAAGCTAGCGCCACTCCAGCTAGTATAAATACTTAACACTCTGAATTGTAAAAGAAACTTTTTGGTGAAAATTGAATATAGAATTCAGAATTTGTGTGAGAGCATTTTCTCTCTAGAGTTCTTGTGAAGAACCTTGAATCTTATCAATGGCTTCTTGATCCATTGTGGCGATTCCACCTTGAGCTTATTGGCACTTGCCATGGCGCTTCCATTTCTCTTCTAAACCGTTTGTTTTCTTCATTTTCTGTTTAAATCCTCGTTTGCCCCAATTTTAAACCTAGAAACTCCATTGAAGCATGAAGGTCCGTTCAATTCTTGCAGTTCTCTCGAGGCTTGCGTCAAATTTGGTATCTAGAGCTTGTTCTACTTCAATTGGAGCTTCTTTCAATTCGGTTTGAGTTTTCTACCTTGAATATTCGTTGTTTTTTTTTTTGCTTAGTGCAGTCCTTGTTTTTGTGTGTTCTTGAGTTTCTACTTTGAATTTTCGTTTTCTTGAAATTCTTGTTATAGATCTGTGATTGCTTGAGTTGTTTGAGTAATTCACATGTTCCTTGAGTTGTCTTCATCTTATAATTGAGTTTTCCTTTTGAAAAAATTTCCATATCTACAAAAATTGTATGAATTCATATATTCCCCTGTTTTTTGAGTGTTGTTCACATTGCTTTGTGTGTTGTACACTACAAGTCAAGTAGCTTTCTTCTGCATAATCTTTGTTATTAGCAATTTTAGACTCAATTTTGCTTTAGTCTTAGGTTCCTAAGTCTAGTTACAGCAAAGAAAAATCAAGAAAGGATTATACAAGTCAAAAGAAAAAGGAAAACAAAAGAAAAGATTAAAAAAAAAAATAACCAGAAAATTCAAAGAAGAGAAAATAAGAAAAGTGAATTTGAAGTGAAAATCAAGTGAAGTAAGAAAGAAACAAGTGAAAAATGAATTTAGTGGATTGAAAAAAAAAAAAGAAGAAGACAAATATGCAAGTGCAGTACCATGATTGAATGAGCCTCTATTCATCATCAAATTAGTGGTTCCCTGATCGTTGGCTATAGAGACACTTAAGACTAAGCATTACACTAAAATTTGAGTTTGAAATGCTAATAATTTTGATTCTTGAACTTGAGGTGTGCATTGTGCTTGGTAGTTTGTGTGAACTTCATTTGTGCTGAAATCTGTCTTGTTGGTAATCAACTGTGGTAATCAACTACCAGAATCGGTAATAGATTACCTCAGATTGGTAACAAAGTGCAGAAAAGACATAGCCACTGGAGTAATCGATTACCACGACTAGTAATCGATTACCACAGTCCCAATTTGTGTTTTAGACATCCAATCCTCTGATTTAATCGATTACCAAACCTAAGTAATCGATTACCACCCTGTTGTTGTCAAAATTTGATTCAAATTTGTCTCATTGCCTTCTACAACTACATCATCATTGTTTCCATTGATTGTACCTTTGTCACATTATCTCATTTATTGATTTGAGTAGTTTAATTCCTTCATTTGTCCTTTTATTGCTTGTCTTCTGTTGGACTCCCAAGGTTTTGTCTTGAGTTTCTATTTCTTGGAATTCCTAAGCTTGACTCTGGAACCGTTTCTCTTTCACTTTTGGAAACAAAGACCTTCATAATTGATTAGAGGTTTCAACAAGAGTTTAAAGAAAGGTTGAGTGGAAAAAGACAAGAGAGAACATTTGAGAAAGAGTCTTGAAAGTGTGATACATGAGTGCTACTAGAGTGAAACACTTAGAGAGTGGCAAGGATCTTTTATATGCTTATACTTGTTATCTAACCTTTCTTTGTGTAGCCATGGAAAGTTCTCCTAGTGTATGTAATGATCTCTCACCTAAAGAAAAGAAGATGGTGGGATTGATGAGTACGATAATTCACACAACTTTGGAAGAGAGATTCAACCAAAGAAGGAGAGAAAAGGAGGAAAGGAGGTTGAGAAAGGAGCATGATAAGAGGATCCTTGAGGAGGCTAGTAGAAATCATGAACATCATGGGAGGAAAGAGAAAACCTTGAGAGAAAATCATGAGAGAAGGGAAAGAAAAGAAAGAAAGTTGATAGAACAAAATGAAAGGATTTATACCGAGCTTGTGAGAAAGAAAAATGAGTTGAGAGAAAAAGAAGCTAAGGAAATAGAGTTGTTGGAAAAAAAATGAAGGAGAAAGATGATTTATTACTTGCTTATATTAACCCTTCATTTGATTCTTTTGATTCTTTCTTTGAGGATGTTGTAGGTGTTGTGCCAAAAGAGCATTCCAAAGAGCAAATTGATCATCTCTTGTGTGAAGAAGTTGAAAGGAATGAACTTAATGCTTCAATTAAAGATGTTTGTGATCATCTTTACAAACTTCATTTTGATTTGATTCCTAATAAAGAGTTTTGTACAAATGAGCCTTGGAACAATTATGATCATGAAAAGGAAATACTTTTAGAATTTGCATTACCTTTTGCATTACCTTTACTAATCCTTTCATTTTTAATAAAGATGAGATTTCATATTATACACTAGAGTCTTGTGGCTTTAAGCCTCATACAATTCTTGAGTATGAAAATTTAGAATTTTTTATTTTGCCTATTAACCGTTGTTTTCATAAGGATGAATATTTTAGGGTATTGGAAGAATCTAAGAAGGAGGGCACATCAAAAATTTCCACACTTCATGGAGGAAAAATGTCAACACACCTTAAGAAGAAATCAAAGATCACTTGGGATTTTGATGATGTCTTGAAGCAAAAATTATATTCTTCCCTAAATTCTCTTAATTGTATTATTGATATGAGTAGACTATACACTTTGTTATTAAATATTAAACTTGATAAGGTGTGCTTGATTTTTGACCCGGGAGGAGTTTTATTGTAGGTGGAGCTCAAGTCAACTTGGGGACAAGTTGACCATAAGAAGGAGGGTTTGATGGAGGACCATCTCCAAAAGCCCAACCAAACTCTCCAACCTTACTTTTCAATTTTGGGCTTCTAATAAAATTCGCTGCTAATTTTTGCATCTGACCTGTTTCAGTATTTCGATCATAACTCGAGATACACAAGTCCAATTCAGGCGTTCTTGGTGCCAAATTAAAGAAGACTTCAAGGGCAACAAAAGCTATGAAGACACCAAAGCCTAGTTCGGCCTCCATCAAGACGGAAAACGAGCTTAAAGTTAGCGTTGGAATTCTTCCAGGATGGTAATTGTTGACTTAAAAATATGCGTGTGTCAATCTTTCGGCAAGTGTACCGGTCGTCAAAAGTTTAGAAATAGTGAGAAAAGGTTGTCGAACCACAGAGACTAGTTGTGAATTATCGAATGCTTAATATGCTTGCTATTAGGACGAACAGTTGAGTGAATCATGTGTGTGAACTAAGTAATTATGTAAAAAGACAATTTACTGTAAAACAAGAAATGGAAAGCAATAAATGTTTAAGTTTCAGAGATGATGGAAACAGTTAGGGAATAGGTTCATTCAATTCCTTCCTTCATGTAGCCAACTCCTATATCAATTCAATGGAAATCAATTAATTGGAGACTAGAATTTGTGATACCTTAGACTAAGCCTATTCCTAGGTCTTTAGTCACTTTGAATGACTTCTATAATCTCTAATCCCTTAGGTGAAAATAGAAATACATTCAAGAAGCGAAACAGATAAATTCACAATGTCTCATAACATGCAAGTTCTATCCCTAGACTCATGCACTGCTATAATGATGCAATTCCTCTCCTAATTCAATTATCAATCTTCCGAAGGCATAATTGAAATGAGAAACAAAAACTCAAGGAACAGTTCAATCCAATTCAAGCAGTTAATATTCCTATCACTATTTGAATTTCATGAATAAAACCTCAAGAAATTGCATTAAGTAAGAAGAGATCAATCAATCAACTGAAATTACAATTTAATCAACATAGAAATTCATTACAAGTATTCTGGAATCGAAATCCCCTTCCTTAACCTAAAACCTAGCCTAACATGGAAATAGAAAAAGAAAGAACAAAAATAGAAATCAAAACCGAGAGAAGCTCCATGAATCTTTAGATCTTGCTTCCACAAGCTCCAATTCTTCAAGAATCTTCAAGGTTTTGATGGAGGAAGATGAGAATCGAAGGTGGAGAAGAGAGAAAACTAGAAGTGTGCACGAGAAGCTAACAAGAAAAACTGAAAAAAATTCCGGTCTCTCAATTTCGCGCCCAAGGATCCCTTTTATAGCAGAAAAACGCGCCACCCTGTTAAGAGAAACGCGCCCTGGCACGTTTTTGAGTGAATTGGGGGCCTGAGCGCGCCACCCTGCGCGCCCTGGCGCGTTTTCAGCGCAAGCAATGCTGAAACGCGCCACTTTGTGCGCCCTGGCACGTTTTCACAGGTAAGGATGCTCCAATTGGCTTGCTTTGATCTTGATTTGGGCTTGCATCCTTGTTCTTCTTGATGACATCTTCATCTTATATCCATAGCTTCCATTCCAAGCATTCTTTCTTCTCTTCAATGACCCTAGAATCAACAAAAGGATGATTAAGATGACTTAAAAACTCAAGAAAACTTATAAAACTTAACAAAACACTAACTCAAGAGCTAACACTAAGCAAATATGGTATTTTCAATGTTTTCTTGCCTAAACTACAACTAAACCTATTGAGAATGGATGAAAATGGATAGAAAACTCCTAAGAAAACATGTATAATCTAGCACTTATCAGTAATCGACTACCAACTGTTGGTAATCGATTACCACAGAGCCACTTTCATTTCTGGACATCCAAAGACCCCGGTAATCGATTACCACGACTAAGTAATCAACTACCACTTGCATTTTCTCAGTTTTTCTAGCTTTTGGTTGTCTCTCCATCTAAGGAAGGTGATGTATATAAAGTAGAAGATTGGAGTGCAAGCTAGCGCCACTCCAGCTAGTATAAATACTTAACACTCTGAATTGTAAAAGAAACTTTTCGGTGAAAATTGAATATAGAATTCAGAATTTGTGTGAGAGCATTTTCTCTCTAGAGTTCTTGTGAAGAACCTTAAATCTTATCAATGGCTTTTTGATCCATTGTGGCGATTCCACCTTGAGTTTATTGGCACTTGCCATGGCGCTTCCATTTCTCTTCTAAACCGTTTGTTTTCTTCATTTTCTGTTTAAATCCTCGTTTGCCCCAATTTTAAACCTAGAAACTCCACTGAAGCATGAAGGTCCGTTCAATTTTTGCAATTCTCTCGAGGCTTGCATCACCAAACTTGGTCTTAAAGGCGATTTCCACTCATCACCACTCTTCATTCTTATTTGGTGGTAATCACTCTTAAGATCCACTTTAATGAATATGGTTGAGCCATGTAACTCATTTAGCAAGTCATCTTAGCTAGGTATTGGGTGCCTATACCTAATAGTTATGTGATTAATAGCCTTACAATCGATACACATTCTCCATGTGCCCTCCTTCTTAGGAACTAAGATAACCGGTGAAGCACATGGTGATAGACTTTCCTTAACCCAACCCTTACTCACTAGGTCTTAAACTTGTCTCTCAATTTCATGAGTTTCTTATGGAGTAGTCCTATAAGTTGGCCTATTTGGAAGTGGGGCACCCGAGATCAAGTCTATTTGGTGCTCTATGCCTCTCAAGGGAGGTAGGTCGTGGGGTATGTCACTAGGAAACACATTAAACTCATCCAATAAGGCATCTAAACTTACTTGATTACCCACAAAATTAGCATTCAAAAAACAAGGTGAAGGTAAGCATAGAAACATGGACTTCTTAGCTAAAAACTCCCTCTTAATTTCACTTCTACTCACAAGTAAACTTTCCTTAGGTTAGGTAGCTACCTTCTTAAGCTTCTTAACACTCTTGTAATCACCTAGTTTGGACTTTCCTAGCCTAAGTTTCACTTATTTTTCTGCAATGGCATTTTCCGTAATTCTTTTTGAACTCTCGGCCAAGACACCCTTTTCACTAGTCTTAGGTATTTTTCATGCTTCTTGCTCTCACTTGCTTACCTTTCACTCTCTCTTTTTATTTTCATCTTAACTAGATCCTCACTTACCTCTCTAGGGGTTAAAGGTTTTAGAGTTATCTTCTTACCACTATGAGAGAATACATAAGTATTAGACACTCCATCATGCAATGCATGCTTGTCATATTGCCATGGCCTTCCTAACAAAATATGAAATGCTTCCATAGGCACAATATCACATAAAACTTCATCCACATATCTACCTATAATGAAAGCAATCAATACTTGTTTATTAACTAGTAATTCACTTTTCTCACTTAGCCATTGCAATTTATAAGGTTTAGCATGTGAAGTTGTCTTAATACCAAGTTTATCAACAAGCCTAGTACTCACAACATTGGTGTAACTACCACTATCAATGATTAGGGAACATACCTTGCCTCCTATGGTGCACCTTGTGTGGAATATATTTTCTCTTTGAGTGTCATCAAGGTCCACACAAGCACTCCCTTGCATTCTTCTAACCATCAATAAGTTTCCATCCTCCGGTTGCTCCATGCTTGAGTGATCACTAGCACTAACTTCCTCTTCCCCACTAGAAGGTTGAATGGATCTGATGGAGGACCATCTCCAAAAGCCCAACCAAACTCTCCAACCTTACTTTTCAATTTTGGGCTTCTAGTAAAATTCACTGCTAATTTTAGTATCTGACTAGTTTCAGTATTCGAACCATAACCCGAGCTACACAACTCCAATTGAGGCGTTCTTGGTGGAAACTTAAAGAAGACTTCAAGGGATACAAAAGCTATGAAGTCACCAAAGCCTAGTTCAGACTGGATCCAGTAGTAAAATAACCTTGAAGTTTGCATTGGAATGTTTCCTGAAATTTTCAGCGAAATGTTTTAATGTTTGGGTTTATTAGTAGTTTTCTTTCAATTTATGTAATTGTTTTAAGGTTTTAATTTGAACCTTATCTTTGTAATAGTTTAAGACTGAATTTAATTGAGTAATTGAGAGAGAGTGTGGCACACTCTCCCTAGGGAGAGTGGAGAGAGTTTTGGAGGGAAATGTGAGTGGGAAAAGCATGCACCTAGTTTGAATTCTAACCCTTGGATGGGATCTAGATCTAAGGGTTGAGTTTGAATCCGAAAATGCATGCTCTTGGCACCACCTCAAGAGTGATTCTAGGCCTCTTGATCAAGATCTCATCAAAGGGTTAATATTTAAACTTGAGTCACAAGTCTCATGCCACTCAAGAGTGAATTTCAACCCTATGATCTAGATCTCATCAAGAGGTGGACATTCAAACTTGAGTCACAAGTTTCCCACCACTCTTGCCTTAACCATGGCCCTTAGATGGGATCTTAATCCAAAGGCTAGGATTGGTGATCCGTGTGAAATGCTTGAGAAGGCTTCCCACAGTTGATCTCTATCCTAATCCAAGGGTTAAGATTAGTTGCTTGGGTTTCAAGTTGGCACCAACTCTACTTAGTATAAATAGTTTTTCTTTTGAATTATAAGAGGACTTTTGATTAATTGAGAATTGAATTCAGAAAATTGAGTGTTTTCTCTCTTTTGTTCTTGTGAAGAACCTTGAATCTCATCAATGGCTTCCTTGCTCCATTGTGGCGGTTCCACCTTGAGCTTATTGGCACTTGCCATGACGCTTCCATTCCTTTCTTAATCCGTTTTCTTCATTTCTTTTCTCTTTGAGCCGTGAGGTTTTTCTTCTCCATGCGTGAAGTTTCCATTGAAGCATGAAGGTCCACGTTCAATAGCACTTTTCCTTAAGGATTTCATCAAATTTGGTATCTAGAGCTTGTTCTACTTCAATTGGAGCATTCTTCTATCCGGTTTGAGTTCTTGCTTTGAATTTTCATTTTCTCTTCATTTTCTTATGTAGATCCGTGTTGTATGAACTTGCTTGAGTTCTTCACATGTTCCTTGAGTTGTCTTCATTTTGAATTTGAGGTTTGGTATTAAAAAATTCCTAGATCTTGCTTTTTGAATTTGAGTTTTCATGTTAAAAAATTCCTAGATCTTCTAGTAATTTTTCACATGTGTTCTTGCTTTTGCTTCATATGAACCGTGCCAAATCCATGTTAATCCATGAATTACTGGTTTGAATGTGTTTGAGGTGTTGTTCACATGATTTAAGTGATAAGAATTGTGCATTACAAGTTTAAGTAGCTTTCACCATGCTTAATCTTGCTTACTAGTAATTTTAGACTTAATTTTGCCTTAGTCTTTGGTTTTCTAATTTCGGTCCAGCAAGAAAAGTCAAGAAAAAGAATATGCAAAGTCAAAGGAAAAAGAAAATCAAAAGAAAATATTACAAGAAAAAGAATCACAAGAAAATTCGAAGAGAAGAAAACTAGAAAAAGTGAAATCCTAGTGAAATTTAAGTGAATAGAAAAATAGCAATTGAAAAGTGAATTTAGTGAAATTCAAGCCTAAAAGTGCAGTGCAGTACCTTGACTATTTGAGCCTCTAAACACTCCCAAAATTAGTGGTTCAAAGGACTTGGAATAATAGAGACACTTAGGACTAAGCATTAGCATCAAAACTTGAGTTTAGCTTACTAGTAGCATAGATTCTTGGACTTGTGATGTATGACATGCTTGGTAACTTGAAACTCTGTTTTTCCCCTGTATTTTTAGCATATTACTTGGTTGTACAGTGATGGAAAAACTGCACCTAATCACATAAAATCACTTCACAAAATTCACTTGAAGTTTGCCAAAATTCCGGTCGCTAAATTTGTATCAATTTGCTCCTAAATTGTCTTGAAATTGTTTGTGCGGTTAGCTATCATTTTTCCAGTTTTGAGCATAGATTTATGGCTATTCAAACTGCAGTAGTTTAGTGTCTTTGTCACATATAAATTCTTATATTTGAGTAGCCAAAATTTTGCTTCATTGAGTACCTTTTTATTGCTTGTCTTTTTGGACTCCTAAGGTTTTGTCTTGAGTTTGTATTTCTTGGAATTCCTAAGCTTAACTCTAGAACCGTTCCTATTTCACTTTGGAAACTTGGACCTTCAATGATTGATTAGAGGTTTGAACAAGAGTATATAGAGAGGTTGAGTGGAAAAAGACAAGAGTGAACATTAGAGAAAGAGTCTTAAAAGTGTGATACACGAGTGCTACTAGAGTGAAACACTTAGAGAGTGGCAAGGATCTTTTATATGCTTGTACTTGTTATCTAACCTTTCTTTGTGTAGCCATGGAAAGTTCTCCTAGTGTATGGAATGATCTCTCACCTAAAGAAAAGAAGATGGTGGGATTGATGAGTACCATAATTCACACAACTTTGGAAGAGAGATTCGACAAAAGAAAGAGAGAAAAGGAGGAAAGGAGGTTGAGAAAGGAGCATGATAAGAGGATCATTGAGAATGCTAGTAGAAACCGTGAACATCATGGGAGGATGGAGAAAACCTTGAGAGAAAACCATGGGAGAAGGGAAAGAGAAGAGCATGAAAGGAGAAGAGAAGTTCATAGAAGGAGTGGAAGTGAAAGAGTGAGCCATAGATTTGAATATGAGACTAAAGAGAAAGAGTATGATAGAAAAGAAACTAAGTATGAAAGAAGAGAAAAAGAGATAAAGGAAAACGAGTTGAAGGAAAGGAAGATAAAAGAGAAAGAATTGAGGGAAAAATAAATTCAAGTTTGTTTGAGAAGAATTAGAGAGTTAGAATTGTTGGAAAAACAAATGAAGGAGAAAAATGATTTATCACTTGCTTATATTAACCCTTCATTTGATTCTTGTGATTCTTTCTTTGAGGATGTTGTAGGTGTTGTGCCAAAAGAGGATTCCAAAGAGCAAATTGATCATCTCTTGTGTGAAGAAGTTGAAAGGAATGAACTTAATACTTCAATTAAAGATGCTTGTGATCATCTTTACAAACTTCCTTTTGATTTGATTCCTAATAAAGAGTTGTGTACAAATGAGCCTTGGAACAATTATGATCATAAAAAGGAAATACCTTTAGAATTTGCATTACCTTTTGAGAAAATTTCCTTATCACTTACTAATCCTTTTATTTCTAATAAAGATGAGATTTCATATTATACACTAAAGTCTTGTGGCTTTAAGCCTCGGACAATTCTTGAGTATGAAAATTTATAATTTTTGATTGTGCCTATTAACCATTGTTTTCATAAGGATGAATATTTTAAGGTATTGGAAGAATCTAAGAATGAGGGCACATAAAAAATTTCCACACTTTATGGAGGACAAATGTCAACACACCTTAAGAATAAATTAAAGATCACTTAGGATTTTGATCATGTCTTGAAGCAAAAATTATATTCTTCCCTAAATTCTCTTGATTGTATTATTGATATGAGTAGACTATACACTTTGTTATTAAATATAAAACTTGAAAGGGTGTGTTTAATCTTTGACCCGAGTGGAATTTTTTTTTTTTGTAGGTGAGAACCTAAGTGATGGAGGACCATCTACAAGCATGAGGATTACAAGGGCAATGCAAAGAAGAATTGAAGCCCAAGTTGAAGAAGAGTTGACTAAGTCAAAGTCAAAGTCAATGGTCAACTCTTGATAGTCAACATAATGAGCTTATGAAGCCTTGTAATTTTCTATGCATTTTGTAATTAGTTTAGCTTAGTTTTTGTGAAGCTTGGACCTTATATTTGTTGGTCCCTATGTGTGAATCTAGAGGGGGGTAAATAGATTCTAGTTCCACTATAGCCCAATTTTCGCGAGTTTCTAATTCCTTTTAATTCAAACAAAACTATTCTTGATTACCTATCAATAGTTGAGACAGATAAGCGAGAAATATCAAAGATATACAGCGGAAATATCAAAAGGAATACTCAGAAACACGTTAGTAATCAATATACAGCGAAATCGATATCACTATCTAACTGTTCCAGTTTTAGTTGATTACCGAGTCAATTACCGAGTTAATTACCTAACAAATTGTAGATATTAAATCGTGATAACAGCAATGTAAGGTAAACGGTAAAGAGTATAAGGAAGAAGAAGAGTGCACAGTGATTTATACTGGTTCGGCCCACTGCCTACATCCAGTCCCAACCCAACAACTGTTGCGATCGGTCTTCCACTATCAAATGATCCCTTTTGTGTTCTTTTACATTCACTCTGCAACAAGCAACACAAAAACAAAATCAAAACACCCAAAAACCTGTCCTTTAACCCAAAGAACAGTTCTTCCCTGACCTTGGAACACCCAAGATCAAACCTTTGAGAAAACACTTCTCAAGGACCTTTACTCTATCCAGAGAGACCTCTCTCCTAAAGTAACAACCCAGAAACCAAAAAGGTAAACAAAAGATCAGTTTCGAAAACACCTAGAGTGTAGATCTGATCACAAAAGATAACACTAAGAATACCACCCAGTCAGAGAAAAGATCAAGATTTTCCCTTTCTTTATGAAAAACTTGATAAACTCTTGAAGTTCTTTATGGGTTTCTTGGAAAAGATGATGAACTCAGTTTTGAGAGAATTTGAAAGTGTATGAACTTTTCTAAAACTTATGTTCCAAGATCTTATGTTAATTTTTGAGAAAAGAGTATTTATATGTTCAATTAAAAACTCAATTTGGGCAACTTAATGATTTTCTGATAGGGGTAATCGACTGCCAGAAGCTGGTAATCGATTAAACCAGTGAGCAATGGTTTCCAGGGTGATTTTGGCTCATGGTAATCGATTAACCCGAGGGGGTAATCGATTACTCCAGTGACAAATGAATTCTCACACTCTGTTACCTACTGTTGGTAGTTGATTACCTGCTGTTGGTAGTTAACTACCTACTGTTGGTAATCTATTACCTCAGTTGGTTACCAAAGACATTTTCAAAGCAATTTAGAGAGGGAAATCAAACATTTGACACATGAGAAATCACACTAGATTGCCAAGCTCTCCAGCGCATTCAAACAAAGAACAACCACATACATGCCTAAACTAAACAATCAATACATAGGAAACTTCTAATTACATTTCATCTAAGAAAACCAAAATTACATAATCATCAAAAGAAAAACACCAAGAGAGACACCAAAGCATCTTCAAGCTTTAAGTCCAACAATATTTGACTTGTAATTTTCGGCCAAGCTTCCCCTTTTGGACATGTTGACCTTATTTGTGTTAGTCAAAGCCTCTTAAGATGGGCTTAAGAGTCATATGACCCAACTAAGCAAGTGTGTTACACTCTCTTAAAAGAGAGTGGATGGATTAGGAGAAAGAATTAGTGGAATTGCCACTAACTTCATTTAAATTTCCACCACTTGATTATGCTATAATCAAAGGTGTAAATTTAAGTCAAGTTTATAAATGTTGACTCTCATCTAAGAATGTATTCTAGCCTTTGGATTTGCGTCTAATCCAAGGCATAGAATTCCATCTTAATTAATCCATGATCATCACAAGCTTAGATGAGTTTTGAGCCTCTTGATCTCATTTAGTCTAGATCCTTCTTGAATTGATCAAGTGAGGGGTGCCTAGTATCACTTGATCAATCCATCAAGGATCAAGTGGCTAGAGAGCCTCACGGTCATCACACTAGGCCATATAACTTAGGAAAATTCTCATTGTAAGACTCAATTTTGAATATTGAATGAAATAGAATTTCTAAGACTTGTGTCTTGAGAAAAGGGAGTGCTTTCCTAGGGTTTCTTCAAAGAACCTTGAATCTTATCTTGGTCCATGACTCAAGTGGCGATTCCTCTACATAGCTTATTGATTCAATGAATCATGGCTTTCCCACCCTTCTAGTTCTCCTTCCATTTTTTATTTCTTCTTCCTTTGGTTCCAAACCGAAACACTAGCTTAGAACATAGCCTATTCCGCAAGCTTGTCTTGTTTTTGGGTGAGGATCACTTGGTGAATTGAAGATTGGGCATTCAAGGTGTTGAATCCGTGGACTATACCATCATAGCTTCATGGGTTTGCATCAAATTTGGTATCAAGAGCTTGTTCTTCACCTAGTTGTTTTTCACTTAAGGTATTGAGTCTAACTCCTATCTTTTTTATTTCAATTTTTGATTCAATTGAATTTTTATTTGAGTTTTGTTATGTGTATTGGCTGTCCAATACATAGATGAGATGTTCTGACACTCATGGTTGATCATACATGGCCTATTTTACATGCTAGACACATTCTAGTTGATACCCCCCATGTGTTTGATGAATTTTCTCAAAATGTATTTTGAGTCTCCTTGCTGGAATTTGAATCCCCTGCATCTTATGTGGCTTAATTAGTGCTTATATGTGTTATTACTATGTGCATTGCTCATTATAAGTTCAAGTTACCACTACCATGCATTATCTTGCTCGTTAGCAAAGTTTGACTTGACTTGCTTGAGTATTTGAGCCTATACTTGGACTGTCCAGCGAAGAATAGCCAAAAGAAAATATAGAAAAACAAAAGAAAAGAAAAGAGCAAGATAAAATATTCAAAAAAAAGAGTTAAAGAAAAATTCAAGAAAAGAGAGTTTGAAGAAAAATTAGAGAGAAAATTGAGTAGCTGTTGTAGTAAAAAAAATTTTGGGAAAAATTGAGTGCAATACCTTGGTAAATTGGGTCATTAAACACCCACAAATTTAGTGTCCAAGCTCAATTAGGCAACATTACTCATTAGACTCAAGCATCATATTACAAATTGTGTCAAAATTGCTAATAACATGATATTTGAACTTGTAGTGTGCTTTGCATGTACCTAGACATTTTGCCCTGTTTTTGGACCCATATTTGTGGCTGCCCTGCACCTTAATTTGAGCTTATTTCGTGCATAAAGATCACCCAAACCAATCCCCAAAATTTCAAGTCTTTTTGAGCCAATTTTCAAGCCTAAGTTCCAGCTTAGTGACGGTTCTGCTGTTGCTGTAACAGTTTCGGGTTTGTAGTTGGTTCAAGGGGTTAAACGTTGATTTATTGAATTCTGGGCATTTGGTCATTCAATATACATATATAAAAGCTCCACTGGAAGGTTTCATAATTTTCCAAGCTCAATTAGTATGCTAAAAATATTTCACAAGTTTGGGCAGTTTGGTGACGGTTCTGTCATTTTCCAGCAAAATACTTGCATTTGATTTCTTCCATTTATGATTTTCGTTTCAAAATTTTTACAGTTTTAAAATACTAGTTTTCCTTCATTATTATTACAATAGATCTATTAGCCATTTTCTTGACAATTAATTTCCATTTTTGAGTAGCCATTGTTCATTGGGTCTTATTTTGTTGCTTGTCTTCTTGGCTTCCTAGTAGTTTTGTCTTGAGTATTTGTCTCCTTAAGCTTGTAGTTGAATTGTTCCTCTTTCACTTGGATTATTTGGACATTGATAATTGATAGAGGTTTCTCAAGAAATTTTAAGGAGATTGAGAGGAAAAAGGCAAGTGTGAACATTATAGAAAAAGCCTTCTAAAGAGTGATACAAGAGTGCTATTAGAGTGAAACACTTAGAGAGTGGCAAGGATCTCTTATATAATTGTATTTGTTATCTAACCTTTTCTTGTGCAGCAATGGATACCTCTCCTAGTGTGGGAAATGATCTCTCACCAAGGTCTAAAAGGATGATGGATATGATGAAGTCCATGCTTAGTGGTAACTTGGATGAGAGGTTTGATCAAGAGAGGAGGTTAAAGGAGGAAAGGAAGATAAGGAAGGAATTAGAGAAGAAGATCCTTGGAGACACTAGTGGCAATCAAGGAGGTCACCATGGAGGAGGGGCGGTACCTAGGGAGGGCCGAAGGAGTTTAAGCAATGAAGTACCTAGGAGTAGAAGAGATAGCTATAGAGGTAGTCGTAGTGAGGAAGAAATTCCTAAAGGGGACTATGACACACCTAGGGAGAGTGATTGGGGAAACAACTATGATGAGGATGAATCCTTTAGAGGCCATAGGAATGCAAGGGCGGGGAGGAGAGATCCTCAAACTAGGATGCCAAATCACACCCTTAGAAGACATGTGGAAGAGGATGAGCCTAGAGAGTGGGGAAGAAGCAACAAGATTAAGCTACCCAAGTTCCTTGGAGATAGTAAGGCCGAGAGTTACCTAGATTGGGTGATGAAGGTTGATCAAGTTTATTCTTGCTACCCACATTTGAGTGAAGAGAAGAGGCTTAACTTAGTCATCTTGGAGTTTGAAGGTTATGCCTTGTTGGTGGAACCAAGTCCTTGTAGATGCCGAGAAAAGGAGGAGGCCTCACATCACCTCATGGACCCAATTGAAGGATGCCATGAAGGGAAGATTTGTGCCTAAGTCTTATACAAGGGACCTACATGTGAAGCTCCAAAGATTAACTCAAGGTGGAAGGAGTGTGCAAGAGTACTACAAAGATCTAGAGTTAACCTTGATGAGGGCCGGCTGTGAAGAGGAGAAGGAAGCTACAATTGCTAGGTTCACTAATGGTTTGAATAGGGAGGCCCAAGATGTCTTGGAACTCCAACATTATAGAACCTTGGAGGATGCCATTCACAAGACCGAAAGGATTGAGGGCCAACTAAAGAGGAAGAGTTCCTTCAAGAAGTCTTACACCCACGGATCTTCTAGTTGGAAGGACAAGCAAAAGAAGGAGGAATCATCCAAGACTTTCTACAAGTCTAGCCGAGATGACCCTAAAGGTAAGGAAGTTTCAAAACCCATTTCTAAGCCTTCTAACATTAAGTGTTTCAAATGTTTAGGACATGGTCATATAGCTTCCCAATGTCCCAACAAGAAGGCCATGATCATAAGAGTGGATGGAGGAATCACTAGTGAAGAGTCCACTCACTCTTCTAGTGAAGAAGAGGAAGCTAGTGCTAGTGAGCATTCAAGCACGGAGCAACCGGAAGATGGAGACCTGCTCATGGTGAGGAAGATGCTTGGAAATGCCCTCAAGGAATTGGATGACTCACAAAGAGAAAACATCTTCCATTCTAGATGCCTAGTGGAAGGGAAGGTATGTTCTCTTATCATAGATAGTGGTAGTTGTACAAATGTTGTTAGTACTAGGTTAGTAAATAAATTAGAACTTAGGACATCCCCACACCCTAAACCTTACAAGCTACAATGGTTGAGTGATAAGGGAGAAATGGTAGTTAGTAAGCAAGTTCTTACTTTTCCATAGGCAAGTATAGATATGATGTGTTATATGATGTAGTGCCTATAGAAGCCACTCACCTATTACTTGGGAGACCTTGGCAATATGACAAACATGCTATTCATGATGGTGTTTCCAACACCTATGTCTTCTCTCATATGAGCAAGAAGGTCACCCTTAAGCCTTTGTCACCTAAGGAAGTGTGTGAGAATCAAATAAAAATGAAATTAAAGAGGGAAAATGAGAAGAAAAGTGAGGGTTCAAGTGCCAAAACTAGTATGGCCGAGAGCTCCTCCAAGAAAAGCCAAAAAGAAACCAAACACCCTAGAAAGCTAGTCTTGGCCGAGAGTTGCAAGAAAATTACCAAACATGCCACTAGTGATTCTAGGTTGAAAGGAAAGTGTGTAGCCACCCATGCTGAAAGGCAAACCGAGGCTATAGATAAGGGAAAACTTAGTGAGAGTTTGCTTATGGAGAGAGGTGAGTTAAAAAAAGAGTACCTAGCTAGGAAGAGTATGTTCCTATGTTTGCCTACACCATTAGCTTTGAGCACTAACTTGGTAGGCAAGCAAGAGGACCTTGAGTCATTGTTAATGGAGTTTGATGATGTCTTTCCGAAGGAGATTCCCCAAGGCCTTCCCCCACTTAGAGGGATTAAGCATCAAATAGATCTAGTACCCGGTGCACCCTTACCCAACCGGCCTACATATAGGAGTTCTCCTCAAGAGACTCATGAAATGTAAAGGCAAGTAGAGGAGTTGATGAGTAAGGGTTAGGTCAAGGAGAGCTTGTCTCCTTGTGCTTCACCGGTTATCTTATTCCTAAGAAGGAGGGGACTTGGAGGATGTGTACCGATTGTAGAGCCATTAACAATATAACTATAAGGTATAGACATCCAATTCCTAGGCTAGATGACTTGCTTGATGAGCTACATGGAGCTAAGATATTCTCCAAGGTTGATCTTAAAAGTGGTTATCACCAAAGTAGAATGAAAGAAGGTGATGAGTGGAAAACCGCTTTTTAAGACCAAGTTTGGACTATATGAGTGGCTTGTCATGCCCTTTGGCTTATCAAATGCACCTGGCACTTTTATGAGGTTAATGAATCATGTGCTAATAGAGTTTCTAGGAAAATTTGTTGTGGTATATTTTGATGATATTTTGATTTATAGCAAATCTTTCTTAGAACATCTAACACACTTGAAGCTTGTTTTGAAAGTGCTTAGGGAACAACAATTGTATGCCAACAAAGAGAAGTGCACCTTTACCACCAATCAAGTTATATTCCTCGGTTTTGTGGTGAGTGAGCAAGGTGTGCAAGTGGATGAGAGCAAGATCAAGGCCATCCAAGAGTGGCCGAGACCCACCAATGCAAGGGAAGTAAGATCCTTTCATGGTTTAGGTAATTTTTATAGGAGGTTTGTTAAGGACTTTAGTACTATTGCTTCACCTCTTAATGAACTAGTTAAAAAAGATTCTACTTTTATTTGGGGTCAAGCTCAAGAGCATGCTTTCAATCTACTTAAAGAAAAGCTTACACATGCACTTATTCTTGTTTTACCTAACTTTGCTTGTTCTTTTGAAGTAGAGTGTGATGCTTCTAACCTAGGTGTTGGAGCCGTGTTGATGCAAGAAGGGCACCCCATTGCCTACTTTAGTGAGAAGCTCAAAGGTGCTCAACTCAACTACTCCACCTATGATAAGGAGATGTATGCACTTGTGAGGGCCTTCCAAGTGTGGCAACACTACCTTATTCCCAAGGAGTTTGTGGTGCACATCGATCATGAGGCACTCAAGTATATCAAGGGCCAAGGCAAGCTAAGCAAGAGGCATGCAAGATGGGTAGAATTCCTTGAAACCTTTCCTTACATGATTAAATATAAGAAAGGTAGCACTAATGTGGTAGCCGATGCTCTTAGTAGGATATTTTCGTTGATATGTATGCTAGAAACTAAGATTCTAGGTTTTGATCACATTAAAGAATTGTATGAACATGATCATGATTTCGGCCAAGTGTTCATGATGTGTGCTCAAAGTGCTCATAAGGATTTCTTTAGGATGGATGGTTATCTTTTCAAAGGAAAATGTTTGTGCATTCCTAAGACATCCTTAAGAGAACTTTTAATTTGTGAAGCACATGAAGGAGGCATCATGGAACACTTTGGGATTGATAAGACATTAGCCATATTACATGAACATTTTCATTGGCCACACATGAAGAAGGATGTGGACCGATTTGTGCATAAGTGCATAACATGTCATAAGGCTAAATCTAGGAGCATGAATCATGGATTATATACTCCTTTACCTATCCCCATTTCTCCTTGGATTGATATCTCCATGGATTTTGTGCTTGGATTGCCGAGAACCAAGAGAGGAATGGATTCCATTTTTGTAGTTGTGTGTAGGTTTTCTAAAATGGCTCATTTTATTCCTTGTCATAAGGTTGATGATGATACACACATTGCAAATTTGTTCTTTAAAGAAGTGGTTAGATTGCATGGTTTGCCTAAGACAATTGTTAGTGATAGGGACTCAAAATTTTTTAGTCACTTTTGGAGAACCTTATGGGGTAAGTTAGGCACCAAGCTTTTATTTTCAACCACTTGCCATCCACAAACGAATGGTCAAACCGAAGTGGTTAATAGAACATTAGGCCAATTGATAAGATGCTTTGTTAAAGGGAATACTTGGACATGGGAGGAACATTTACCTTTTGTTAAATTTGCATATAATAGAGTTGTAAATGCTTCTATTTCCCATTCCCAATTTGAAGTTGTGTATGGTTTTAACCCTCTAACACCTCTTGACCCTGTGCCTTTGCCACTTGAGTTTGCTTTAAATGTAGATGGAGTTGCCAAGGCCGATCTTGTGAAATCCCTTCATGCCAAAATCAAAGAGCACCTTGAGAAGAGGTACTCCAAGGTGGCGGCCCAAGTGAACAAACATAAGAAAAATGTGGAGTTCAAAGAAGGAAACTTGGTGTGGCTTCATCTCAAGAATGAGAGATTTCCTAGCCTTAGGAAATCTAAGCTTTTGCCAAGAGGGGATGGACCCTTCAAAGTCTTAAAGAGACTTGGACCTAATGTTTACTCTCTTGATCTTCCTACTTATTATATAGGTAGTAATTCATTTAATGTAAGTGACTTATCTATTTGTGATGTAGGTGGTGATGGAAGCAACTTGGGGACAAGTTTGCCTCAAGAAGGAGGGATTGATGGAGGACTATCTACAAGCATGAGGATTACAAGGGTAATGCAAAGAAGAATTGAAGCCCAATTTGAAGAAGATTTGACCAAGTCAAAGTCAACAAGTCAAAGTCAAAGTCAATGATCAACTCTTGATAGTCAACATAATGGGCTTATGAAGCCTTGTAATTTTCTATCCATTTTGTAATTAGTTTAGCTTAGTTTTTGTGAAGCTTGGACCTTATATTTGACTTGTAATTTTCGGCCAAGCTTCCCCTTTTGAGCATGTTGACCTTATTTATGTTGGTCAAAGCCTTTTAAGATGGGCTTAAGAGTCATATGACCCAACTAAGCAAGTATATTACACTCTCTTAAAAGAGAGTGGATGGATTAGGAGAGAGAATTAGTGGAATTGACACTAACTTCATTTAAATTTCCACCACTTGATTATGCTATAATCAAAGGTGTAAATTTAAGTCAAGTTTATAAATGTTGACTCTCATCTAAGAAGGTATTCTAGCCTTTGGATTTGCTTCTAATCCAAGGCATAGAATTCCATCTTAATTAATCCATGATCATCACAAGCTTAGATGAGTTTTGAGCCTCTTGATCTCATTTAGTCTAGATCCTTCTTGAATTGATTAAGTGAGGGGTGCCTAGCATCACTTGATCAATCCATCAAGGATCAAGTGGCTAGAGAGCCTCACGGTCATCACACTAGGCCATATATTCTCATTGTAAGACTCACTTTTGAATATTGAATGAAATAGAATTTCTAAGACTTGTGTCTTGAGAAAAGGGAGTGCTCTCCTAGGGTTTCTTCAAAGAACCTTGAATCTTATCTTAGTCCATGACTCAAGTGGCGATTCCTCAACATAGCTTATTGATTCAATGAATCATGGCGCTACCACCCTTCTAGTTCTCCTTCCATTTTTTATTTCTTCTTCCTTTGGTTCCAAACCGAAACACTAGCTTAGAACATAGCCTATTCCGCAAGCTTGTCTTGTTTTTGGGTGAGGATCACTTGGTGAATTGAAGATTGGGCATTCAAGGTGTTGAATCTGTGGAGTATACCATCATTGCTTCATGGGTTTGCATCATTAAGTCAACTTGGGGACAAGATGACCATAAGAAGCAGGATTTGATGGAGGACCATCTCCAAAAGCCCAACCAAACTCTCCAACCTTACTTTTCAATTTTGGGCTTCTAATAAAATTCGCTGTTAAATTTAGTATCTGACCAGTTTTAGTATTCGAACCATAACTCGAGCTACACAACTCCAATTGAGGCGTTCTTGGCGGAAAATTAAAGATGACTTCAAGGGATACAAAAGCTATGAAGACATCAAAGCCCAGTTCGGACTGGATCCAATAGGAAAATAAGCTTGAAGTTTGCGTTGAAATGCTTCCTGGAATTTTCAGCGAAATGTTTAAATGTTTGGGCTTATTAGTAGTTCTCTTTCAATTTATGTAATTGTTTTAAGGTTTTAATTTGAGCCTTATCTTTGTAATAGTTTAAGATTGAATTTAATTGTGTAATTGAGAGAGAGTGTGGCACACTCTCCCGAGGGAGAGTGGAGAGAGTTTTGGAGGGAAAGGTGAGTGGGAAAAGCATGAACCTAATTTGAATTCTAATCCTTGGATGAGATCTAGATCTAAGGGTTGAGTTTGAATCCGAAATTGCATGCTCTTGGCACCACCTCAAGAGTGATTCTAGGCCTCTTGATCAAGATCTCATCAAAGGGTTAATATTCAAACTTGAGTCATAAGTCTCATGCCACTCAAGAGTGAATTTCAACCCTATGATCTAGATCTCATCAAGAGGTGGACATTCAAACTTGAGTCACAAATTTCCCACCACTCTTGCCTTAACCATGGCCCTTAGATGGGATCTTAATCCAAAGGCTAGGATTGGTGATCCGTGTGAAGTGCTTGAAAAGGCTTCTCACACATTGATCTCCATCCTAATCCAAGGGTTAATATTAGTTGCTTGGGTTGCAAGTTGGCACCAACCCTACTTAGTATAAATAGTTTTTCTTTTGAATTGTAAGAGGACTTTTGATTAATTGAGAATTGAATTCAGAAAATTTTGAGTGTTTTCTCTCTTGTGTTCTTGTGAAGAACCTTGAATCTCATCAATGGCTTCCTTGCTCCATTGTGGCGGTTCCACCTTGAGCTTATTGGCACTTGCCATGGCGCTTCCATTCCTTTCTTAATCCGTTTTCTTCATTTCTTTTCTCTTTGAGCCATGGAGTTCTTCTTCTCCATGTGTGAAGTCTCCATTGAAGCATGAAGGTCCACGTTCAAAAGCACTTTTCCTTGAGGATTGCATCAGGATCCTTCACTTGTGACTTCTCCATCTACTCTTATCATCATGGTCTTTTTGTTGGGGCATTGTGAAGCTATGTGTCCATGACCTAGAAACTTGAAACATTAATGTTAGAAGGCTTAGAATTAGATTTAAAAACTTCTTTACCTTTGGAATCATCTCGGTTGGACTTGTAAAAATTCTTAGATGCTCCCTCCTTCTTTTGCTTATCCTTCCAACTTGAAGAGCCATGTGTATATGACTTCTTGAAGGTGCCCTTTCTTTTGATTTGGCCTTCAATGCTCTCGGCCTTGTGTGTAGCATCCTCTAAGGTTCTAAAATTTCGGATCTCCAAGACATCTTGAATCTCCCTATTTAATCCATTAGTGAACCTAGCTAGGGTGGCTTCTTTTTCCTCTAGGTAATCCGCCCTCAATAAGGTGAGTTCTAGATCCTTATAGTACTCTTGCACACTCCTTCCTCCTTGAGTCAATCTTTAGAGCTTCACATGTAGATCCCTTTTGTAAGAAGTAGGTACAAACCTTCCTTTCATAGCATCCTTCAATTAGGTCCAAGAAGTGATGTGAGGCCTCCTCCTCTTCTCGGCATCTACAAGGACTTGGTTCCACCAAACCAAGGCATAGCCCTCAAATTCTAATATGGCTAAGTTAATCCTCCTTTCCTCACTCAAGTTGGGATAACAAGAGAAAACTTGATCTACCTTCATCACCCAATCTAAATAGCTTTCGGCATCACCATCTCCAAGGAACTTAGGTAGGTTAATTTTGTTGTTTCCCTCCCATACTCTAGGCTCATCATCTCCATAGTTTCTCCTAGGTGTGTGAATTGGTCTCCTATAATGAGGGTTTCTCCTTCCTCTTTTCTCATTCCCATAGGCTCTAAAGGCTTCCTCCTCGACATAGTTATTTCCCCAATCACTCTCTCTAGGTGTGTCATAATCTCCTCTTGGATCTCCTCTCTCACTACCACTTCCCCTATGACTTTTCCTTCTACTTCTAGGCCCTTCATTTCCTTCTCCTCCTCGGCTTCCTCTAGATCCAGCCCCTCCCCCATTGTGACCCTCACGGTTACCACTAGTTTCACCAAGAATCCTCCTTTCTAATTCATTCCTTATCTTCCTTTCCTCCTTAAGTCTCCTCTCTTGATCAAACCTCTCATCCAAACTAGCATTGAGCATGGACTTCATCATGTCCACCATCCTTTTAGACCTTGGTGAGAGATCATTTCCCACACTAGGAGAAGTTTCCATAGTTGCACAAGAAAAGGTTAGACAACAAATATAATTATATGAAAGATCCTTGCCACTCTCTAAGTGTTTCACCCTAGTAGCACTCGTGTATCACTCTATTAGAGGCTCTTTCTATAATGTGTTTCTCTTGCCTTTTTCCTCTCAAGTCTCCCTTAGAGTTTCTAATTGAACCTACAATCAATTACCTAGGATTATATCCTTGTGAAAGAGACACAATTCTCACGTTTGACTTAAGAATTCCAAAGGAACACACTCTAGGACAAAACCAAGGATTCCAATAAATTGACAAGCAATAAAAGGCACAAATTAGAAGTGAATAAGCTACTCAAATCAAGGAATTGAAGTGATATGAAAAAAACCCACAACTGGACAGCAAGAGACTCAAAGCTTGCTGGATCAATCACTAATCAAAACAAATTTTCAAAGCATACAAACTCAAAATTGACTAGTGATCAAATTTAGAGACCGATTTAATGAGCTACTTTAAGTAAGAAATTTGGGAAGCTAAAAATTCATCCAAGTGCAGTAATATTTCATTTACATCCATAAGAACTAAACTGGAAAGTTTCACACAAATTGGAGTTCACAAAATTGCCAAGAACAATGCACACTTCAAGTTCAAGAATCCAAGTTACTAGCAATTCTAGCTCAATTTTAGTGATGAGTACTTAGTCTTAAGTGTCTCTAGTTGTCCAAAGTAACTTGTATCAAAATTTTGTGAGTTCCTTAAATCCTCTAAACTCACAGTACTGCACCAAAAAATTTTACACAAATTCACTAAATACCTTTTTCTTACTCAATCTTTCTTTCAAGTAACTTTTCTTGATTTTCTTCTTTTGAATTTTTCTCTTTGAATTTTCTTTCAATCCTTTGGCTCTTTTCTTTTCTTTCTTGCCTTTTCTTTGTTCTTTTCTTTCAATTTCACCACTGGAAAACAGCTACACTACTAATTCTAAGTACTTTGCTAAGACTAAAATTACTAATAACAAAGATAAGCAAGGTTAAGGCTACTTGAACTCAAATTTACACAAGATACTTAGCATATAACATGTGGACAGCATTTAGCATGAATCAAAACAGGGGATCTTGGTGTGGAACTAGTAAGTTGGCCGATCTTCATTCTCTAATTAGTAACTCTACAAGAATGGTGAGTTAGCTTGCGGAAGACTTAGCACAAATCAAAATCAAGAAGAAATAATAAAATGGAAAAGGGAAGAAGATGATGGCGCCTTGCTTAAGCAATAAGTCAAAGGGAAGAATCGCCACAAGGATGAGCATCCATTGATAAGATCCAAGGTTCTAAGAGAAACCCAAAGAGAGAACACTCTCAAGAAATAGCTCTTGCTATATTCAATTCAATAAAATGATCATAGACCCCTTACACAAGTGAAGGTTTTCCTAATTATATTAAGTGAACCCAAGGCAAAACCGGGTAGCTTGCTCACCCTTGGATCAATGCTTGATCAGCGCATGGCAAGCCTTCACTTAGGCACCTCACACGGTTCAAGCATTGTCCCTTGGATGAGCAAGGTGATCAATTGGCCATTGTTCAAACTAGAGTAGGCATGAGACATGTGACTCAAAATTAATTCTCAACCTCTTGATTAAATCTAAATCATGGGGTTAAAAGCACTCTTGAGTGTGTGGAACATGTGACTCAATTGTGAATGTCAACCCTTTGATGTGATTTTAATCAAGAGTTAAGAATCACTCTTGAATGATGCATCATGCCACCTTGGACGTAAACATGCTTAACCATTTGATTTGGAATTAATCTAATGGCTAAGCTTGCTTTAGAGTTAGTGGAATTGCCACTACTTTTCATCCAAAAAGTCTCTACACTCTCTCCCAAGGAGAGTGTGCGCCACTCTCTCCCATTTTGCCTTGCAATTTTTGGTCCACTACTTATTCCATGGTCGTGAGCTTCAAGCTCCAATCCATGGTCGTGAGCTTCAAGCTCCAATCCATGGCTTTAATCTTACTTATTACAAGTGTTTAAGTTCTTAAGATAGAAGATTACAAAATAAAAAGAAAATTACAAAGTTTAATTAGAAGAGTAAAATCTTCTAGAGTTGACTATTAACTTTGACTTGTGAGTCAACAGTTGACTTTGAGTTAACTATTGACTTTGACCCTTAGTCAACTCTCCTTCAATTTGCTCTTGTATTTTCTTAAGCATAGACCTTGTAATCCTTCTTTGACCCTCTTATGGTGCTTGAGCATCTAATGGGGATGGTCCTCCATCACTGCGCACTTTTACACTTGCATTTTAATTCAATTCTGATTTTCATTTTCTAGCTTTGAGATTTTCTTCTTCTTCTCTCAATTGCTCTGCTAGAGTTTCATATTTTCTTCTCCTTCTTTTGTGTTTTCAATTTCCATTATGCAATTTCGTTTACTGCTTTGTTTAATTGCGTTTATGAATAGCTAATTTCGTTAACCAATTAGATCTCAATAGGTTCCTTAATTTCCTTAGGTTCTCCATTTCCAATTGCATGAGTACTTCCTTTTAGTTGCTGGATTTTCTATTTCGATTAGTCAATTGATGAATTGAATTGATGTTTTTGGTTGTTATGGTGTTGTTGATTAATAACGGATGTAAAGAACTAATTAAATGATTCGAAACTGTGTTGTGTGTTCTCATACGATTGTGTAAGTTTGAAGGCCACCAAGTATTCGATCAAAATACTCCGAGATTTTGGAACACTAATTCCGTGTTGAAACGTAGGGATTCTGGTTTCAATACACTGCATAAATGATTGTTCTTATTTTTTTGAACTAGTGAGGGAAATTAGGAACTGATACAGATCAGAGTGGTGTTCGTTTGATTGATTAATTATGCAATTGTATCCAAATCTGCATTTCTGCTTTCTTATTGTTTTTATTGCTTTAATTGATCTCTGTTGCATGTTTAATTTTCCTAAAGCACAAAAACCCCAAATTACATTTTAAAATTTCAACTTCTGAGAAGTAATAGAGTATTCCATGAGAAACGATCTAGATCCACTACTACCGTAAAGTAATAGCCGATTCGGTATTATTTAATGCACGTTCGACACGTGTGTCAAGCATCTCCTATCTCTCTATAAAGGCTTGACCAAACTTATGTACCTTATCTTTGATCATTACTAAAAATTGAAGCATTGTACTTTTTCTTAAGAGAAAGTGTTTTCTTTTCTTCTTCCTAAGGAGAAACCTTGGATCTTATCAATAACCTCCCAGACCATTGTGGCGGTTCCTCAAAGACTTACTAATTATTCCATGATGTCATAATCATCTTTTTATCTCATCCATTTTCTACTTTTTCTTCTTATTAATCATTTGGAGCGAAACTCATTTTGAGTTTTCTTGAAGGATTTGTTGAAGAATTAAAGATAAGGGTAACCTTTCAAGCATTGGGTTTCTAGTGCTTGCATAAAAATGTCAAGTCGTTGAAAACACCAATGCATTTATCTCCACAGCAAAAGCTAAATACATCTTTGCAGCAAGTTGTTGCTCACAACTTCTTTGAGTAAATTATCAATTAGAAGATTACTCTAGGCACACATTTTTGGCACTCATTCAAGATTAAATTACAACCTTAAGATTAACATCCAATCCTAAGGTTGGAATTCAAACTTGAATCACAAGTTCCATGCCTCTCTTAAGTGAATTAAGACCACTAGATTAAGACTTAATCATAGGGTGATTAACATTGATCTGTGTAATATTCAAGAAATTTGTGGAATGAATTGTGGAGTGTTTTGTGGCTGCCTCCAATAATGCATTTTTCAATTGGGTGTTCCTCATATGCTTTGCAGCTGCCAAAATAAGTCCCAAGGGTCTGCATTTTGAATCTTATATCCCACATTTGTATAAAATGGCAATTACATGATTTAAAATGTTCAATTCGCTGGAATTCACTTCACTGGTTGCATGTGTCCACTTCAAGGAAATATTCACCCCAGATGCGGTCCAAACTGGCTCTTGATGTCTTCATGACATTTCTAGATCTTTCAATCTTCTTTAATTAAAAACAAACCGGAGCTCAATTGGAGGCCTGTGGAGGGAGTTATGCCTATTTTACTGAGAGTGGTCAAATATATAGTAAATTCACGTCACTGTTTCATGGCCCACTTTCAAGGCTAATTTCACACTAGATGCAGTCCGAATTGGCTCTTTGGGCCTTCATGACATTTGTAGCTCTGTCAATCCTCTTTCATTTGCAAGAAACCTGAGCCCAAAACAATATTTGTGGAAGAAGTTATGCCTATTTTACCGAAAGTGATCAAAGTAATGACTTTTCAACCATTCTAGAATTCTCTTTAAGATATTTTCTTTCCTTTTAAGATATTTTGATGAAAACTAAGATATTTTCTTGGAAACTAAGATATTTTATTGGAAACTAAGATATTTTCTTACCTTTTAAGATATTTTGATGGAAACTAAGATATTTTCTTGGAAATTAAGATATTTTCTTACCTTTTAAGATATTTTAATGGAATCTAAGATATTTTCATAGAAACTAAGATTTTTTTTTCTTTAGAATCAATCTCCAATTCTCTAGAAATATCTTGGGAAGTCTATAAATATGGCTTAGGGGTGCCAAATGAAGACATAACCCAAAGAATACTCCTACATTCTCTCAAACTATCTTCACTACAAAAAACCCTTCTATACTTTCTCCACCTTAGGAAGAAATCTCTCCAACCAAAGTAGGAGCCAGTAAGTAGAGGAAGAATAGGAAGCTAGGAGAAACCAGTAAGGGGACCTTTCCTTATCCTTCTTTTCTATCCTTTGTTTTGTTGGTACTTTCATTTTCTTTCTTTAGTTTCTTGCAGTAAGGGAATCTTTCCTTATCCTTTTTTTTTCTATTCTTTGATTCTCTTACTACTTTCACTCTCTTTCTTTGGTTGTTCCATTATCTTTCTTGGAATCCTTGATGTTTCTTTTCTTCATCTTTCTTACACTCCTTTTAATTCTTTAAGTTGGTATTTTCTTTATCCTTTGAATAATTAATTTAAAGTTGTTTTCCTTCTTTGACCAAACTTCTTTAAATACTAACATACTAAAAAGTATATGTCATAAACATATATTGATGATAGTACTATGGTTGTTTGATGACTGATTTTGTGCTTGATATACAATTACTTGGTGAATTGGATGTGAATAAGTGGTGATATGCATGATTGCATTGAAATGAGTATGGACTTGAATTGTTTAATGACCGATTGAAAATGCCTAGTGGAGAGGCAACATTCTAAGATTGCTTGGTGAATGGGCAATGCTTAGAATGAGGTGAGATAAAGATGACCTGGTGGAAAGGTCAATATCTGAAATATAATGAAGGTCATTATACAATTCAAGGTCCTAGAACATGTTGCATTGATGACTGGATAGTAGTAGACCAAGTCCGTAAGTCACGGATTCCCGTCTGAGTGAGTGGAATGTCGTGGACTGGGGGGTTCTCTTGGTGGGGAAATTGCCCTGCTCATGATGATCACATGTTGCGGGGGAGGTCCTGCCGGACACTGAGGGAACTCGACAAATTACGGAGTGTCTACCTCTGGTGGGTCTGATTGAGAGTGAGAATCAGATGCCCCAGGCTATTTTCAGTGGAGGGCACCACATTGCATTTAGAGTGAAGAGTAAAAATGCATGGTGAAGGTGCATGCATCATATAGCACTAGGAGCATACAATAGTGGTTGTGTGTTAATTGAATATATGATTCAGTGGAATTTATGGTAAATTATGTATTGTGATAAATGGCTTATTCGTTTTAATGTGGTTAGTTATCTTAATTTGTGATTTGAACTAAAGGTTTGTTTTTACACAGGTTTTAAAATAATAAATATTTTAAAAGAAATCTTGAAGAATATTTTAGATTGTTTTAGGAATATTTTCACTTAATTTCAAAAGTTTTACTATAGTTAAAATTATTGTTTATGATCATTGTTTAAGGAAAGCTCACCCTTGCGTTTTGTGTTTTTAACACCTGTGATGATCTCGAACAACGTTCGAGGGAGCAGATTTGCAGGATTGAGAAGTTGTCACTGTTTTGCACTGGTTGTTGCTACTATCTTGTTATGAAGATGCTTGTTATGTTTTGCGTGTAGAAGTGTTGAGTAAATGTTCTAAGGTAGTAGAAAGGTAGTTATGTAAAATAATAATAGGACAAAGTTATGTAATCTGGTTGTAATGAACTTTAAAACTTATGTAATAAAAGTGTTGTTTTCTAAATCTCTCTTTTATCTACTATATCATTAACCACTTTAAATTACAAAATATAAGTAAAATAAGTAAATAAGAGGGGGGTGTTACAATCTGTGCCTTGACTCTTAAGAGCATTAAGGGATGTTGATTATCACACTCATCCAAGGACTAAGATTCCATCGTAGTTTGGTGTCTTAATTTCTCTTTTCTGCCATTTCTAGGTAGTATAAATAGGAGAATTTTTGAATGTTGAGGACTTTTGATCAAAATTTCTGAAATTGAATATAGCAAGTGCTATTTCTTTGAGAGAGTTCTCTCTTGGAGTTTCTTCTTCTTCTTGAACCTTAGAATCTTATCAATGGGTTTTAAAACACATAAATTTAGTTAATACACTTAAACCACACAAATATGTAATCAGAGGATACAGTTTCAAGGTGTTATAGTGATGATTTTGCTTGGAAATAAATTTAACTACTCTCAAGTTTAACAAAATGTTTCATTTATATAGAAGTGTTTCTGACTTTTTTCTTTTCCAATTTCTTAGTCAAACTCTTCGTGTGAATTTCTTCCTATGTATCTTTTTCTCAAGATGATAAGTTAACTATATATATGATGCTTTGGAAGCTTCCATTTAGAGAGAAGTTATATGAAGATATCATAGGCTCAAATAGACATGTCACATCATGTTTGTCTTTTAATTGCCTCTTTGTTCTGCCTATTCTAAACTATTGAAACACTATTGTGTCATTGCTTTAACTAAACTATTAGAATTGAAACACTATTGCCTATTCTAAACTATTAGAATTAAAACACTATTGCCTATTCTAAACTATTAGAATTAAAATTTGTCATTTAGTCATTAAAAACATTTATAAGAATTTTAACTTAGTCTTTTTTCCTTGTCTAGTTGTCAATTTGGACTTTTCTAGTTGCCAATTTGAACTTTTCTTCCTTGCATTCTCTTCCATAACCATGTGGTTTGATGGCTTGCACAAATCCAATGTGCAAAAATTTCACAAAATTACAAAGGTGGCTAAAAATTACTAATTTTCCAATTTTGATATTTTGGTTGTAAAAATTCTTCAATTGCCATGGATTTCTTCCTAGGCTTTCTTTGCACCTTTCGTTTATCCTTTTCATGCTTCTTTAATTGTTTTATAATCAATGGTAACAAATTATGAATAAATTCACACAATAGCAATTTAGAAGTTACTAAATTTTAATGTTTTATAATGATTAAAAACCCTAATTTCTCTTCTAAATTTTATGATTCTAATTCCAATCTTCAAATATTATATGTGATTATGCCATAACTAAGACAAAATTATAAGGATTCTAAAAATAATTTTTACCTAATTTTTTGGTTCATAGATTACTCTAGATAAATTTTCAAGACGGTTTCTGTATTTAGTTTACATAAAATTTGTTATACACTGTTTTATTCGATCCTGTATATTTATTTATCCTACTCCTAATTCTACATTTTATGAGTCATATTCCCTTTGATTTCCTTATTGTTTTAATTTTTCAACTTATACTCCATGTACAAACGCAGTCCGGAAAATAATTAATTTTTTTTCGAAAACTGTATCTTTTTAGAATCGGTAAATTTTTCATGTGTAACAATATATAATTTTTATTTATTAATTCTTAATAGGTTTCTCGTACTAAATATAAAACAAAATTGTCTACGGATAATAATATAATTAAAACAATGAATTTACAATAAGTTGAAAATATCAAATAACGTTCGAAATGTCAAATAGCAATAAAAACGTCAAGCAGTAAAGTTATTTTTCTACCACATTTTTATTTAGAAATGTAATCATAATTTTCTCAAATTACGTAACAGTTTTGCTACAAGACGGCAAACTGGTTTGAATTACGTTTTTCTACTTAATCAAAGTATAACAATAAACAATCAATATGCAAGTCTTTATAGAAATTTTAGTAAACGTTTTAACTACGTTTTTAGTACACGTAGTTATTTACGGAAATTAATCTTGAGAGTGTTACAAATAGATTGGACTATAACATTCTTTGAACGATAATTCATAAATTGTTATATTTTTGTTTACATAAAACAATCACTAGTTGAAAATAACGCTTTAATGTCACCCTTTTGATGTCGGTTATTAAAATAACTTATGCAATTACATTTTTAAATTTGGTTAAGCATTTAACCGATGTTGTTTATGGAACTGAACCAGTTATACATGCAAACCAACATGGAAAATCACCATATAGCGTGCATTTTGACTTCCTTCCCTCCCCTATTCATTTTTGGTCTCGCTTCTCTCGATCCTTTGGTGTAGTTCTTGCATTCTTTTCTCCTTCTTCGTCGTGCCTTTGTTGTGTTGTTCTCTTCTTTATGTCCTCTGTCCTTTGTTCACTTCTTGACCGTAGATACTTCTTTCTTCTTCTTCCTCCTCCCCTCCCCACCCTCCTCCTTGCAAGTGTTCAATTCTTGTCAATCAAAATTAATCTTTTTTATTATCATCAAAATCTTATATCCATATCAAGGATTGAAAAGTAAGATACGATGTCTTAGATTCCAACATAATATATTATTTTATGTATTTTTAAATTATATTTTGTTTTTTAAAATATCATACATAAAAATAAATTTATATTATAATGTGATTTATTTTTCATAAATTTAGGATATTATTTATATGTTTAAAATATTTTCTCATCAAAAACTTTAATTACAATAAATTTTATATCCAAAACCATTGATAAAATTTAATTATAAACATTCTCATAAATTTTTGAATCATTGTCTCTAAACTTTTAAAAAAAATCACTCTCGGCAATTATTTTTCATTTGAAACATACTTACTCATTCAAAATTTTAAATAATTTGCTTTTAAAGTTCAATAAAGAAAATAACATTAAATCATTCTTAAAAGAAAAAATTCTGTGAGATTAAGAGATTAAATACACAATCTTCTATAATAAAGAACGCAATTAATGTCAACATTGAATAATTCAGAATATACATTAAGTTTTCAGTAATAATATTTGAGAATCTAAATATTAAAGTATTAAAGAATGAAGTTATTGTTACTTTCTATAATCAAAAAAATTGAATGGTCACTAAAATTAATTAAAATTTAAATTCAAAATATTTATATCTCTTTATAAAGGACTTAAATAAAACCATTCTGCACATTAATCTCAATTGTTTTCATAATATTAATTATTTAACATATATAAAGATCTTCCGAGATATCATTATTTTATTTCCGGTCAAATTAAGGATATTTTAAAAAAATATTTTCTTATAATGCAAAGGGCTATGCATATTTAAATGACACTCTCTCTGCCTTAATATTATCTATACTATAGATGAAGTTGGAGGAGAAACAAAGGGAGTCATCAATGGCAACCGAACTGAACTCTATATTTGGTGGTGAATCGAAGGGTGATGAGGAACCAACAGCTATTGTTACTCGTGACTTGCTTGGTCACTCATCTTCCATTAAAACCCAAGAATTGGATCTCGACTTGCACGTGCCTTCTGGCTGGGAGAAGCAGTTGGACCTTAAGGTACTTTCTTACCTTCATATTTTTTTTTTTCATATACATATACCCAAAGGTAAAGTAAAGGAAATTTAAATTTATGAAAACTAATAAAAAAATTGCTTTTAGGTATGACTTTAAATATAAGGTTTCAAAAAACTAATTTAAAAAATTACCTCAAAAGTTTCAGTATATAACTTTGTCATCGAAAGTATTGTTTTTATACAATTTTGCTTCCCTGGTTCTTGGACCGGCCTTAATATTATGGACAATGTGACATAAATATAGGTAATTTTCGGAGAAAAATTCTATTAATAATTTATGATGTATTGTAAGAGATGAACCGTTTTTACTATTCCCTGTTGAGCACGCCTACATATTATCTTATCTCCCTTGTTTGTTTGACAGGATAAACAAAGTCATAAAAAAATCCAGATAGAAATGTCATATTGATCTTGAAAAGTGGGAAAATATAATTATTTTTTTTCTTCTGAATTTAGCATTCCAGTTGTCTATCTGCATTTTCCCTTTCTATACCCAAAATTTTAGTTTTGGTTATCATAATAATCAGCAGTGTTTTAATATTTATGAAAATATTTTCACTTATTTTTCTCTGCTTTCTTATTTTTTTTCCCTAAAATTTTGGAATAATCTTTTTATTTTCAGTGTCACGGTTAACTTTTGGTTTTTTTTATTTTAAACACGAGTAAAGGATCAAAATGAATCTGTTTAATTAATTATTTATAAAAATAGATTCAATTTAAAATTATTTATTAAAATAAATTTATTTTATTATATATTATTTTCGACATCAATTATATGCATAACCGATGTAGAAAGTCTTATATTTTATATTGGTTGTTCATATAATTTATATAGAAAATGGTCTTTAACAATTCATTTATATCGGTCTTTAACATTCATTTATACCGGGTA
This sequence comes from Hylodesmum podocarpum, assembly GCA_026586105.1. Lineage (NCBI taxonomy): Eukaryota > Viridiplantae > Streptophyta > Magnoliopsida > Fabales > Fabaceae > Hylodesmum > Hylodesmum podocarpum. Next base: position 501,503 of record JALJEV010000118.1, on the reverse strand, counting down.
GATGGACAATCGATTTGTTATCATGGCATTGTTAGTTGCTAAGAATGCTAAGAAATCAGAGAGAAAAAAGAAATCGATAATAATTTATAAAATTGTATAAATTTAATTGCCTTTTTTTAAAAGAATAAATTTTATTCCTATGATACATGTATATTGATATATACATTAGTAATGGTTTTTTGTTTTTTGGATAGTTATTAAACTGTAGTATTTAATGTAACGGTAGGCCATTGTTAAATCAACTTTATTCGTCCTCTCCCAATATTAAAGTTAGTATAGCATTTCATACATTGATATTCTGAGTAATTTTTTTTTTTTTTGGGTCAAAATACTCCCCTACAAAGCTAGTACAATACCATTTTATATATTGATCTTGAGAGAATTTTTTATTTGTCTATGTATTCCTCTACAAAACTAATATAATACCACTTCATTTATTTCATGTTTTCCATTTTTTCTTCATGGATGAGTAACTACTACTGTATTTTAAGTTGATGTTCATTGCTAATTGCAGTCAGGGGAAGTGTACATTCAAAAATACAACTCCTACGGTTCACCTTCAGTGTCTGAACACAAATTCCATATGAATCAAGTTGGTTCAAAACTTCAAGGCTTCAATTTTTCTCCTTCTTCATCCAAAGTGACCTTGAATTCTTCTGATGAGAAAAGCTTGAACTTGAAATTGGTTTCTTCTTCTTCATTAGCATCAAGCAATTATCAAAGTGTGTGCACTCTTGATACGGTGAAATCGGCACTAGAAAGACAAAAGAAAGAACCAATAAGAAAAAGGGCATCACCCTTAAAATCAGCACCATCTGCCTCATATTCCTCTTCATCCTCTTCAATTAGAGAAATCCAAGAGGAAGAAATTGAAGAGAAATTCTCTTCACCAATGGCTGCAGGTTGTCCTGGTTGCTTATCATATGTGTTGATAATGAAGCACAATCCCAAATGTCCCAGGTGTAACTCTGTTGTCCCATCACCGTTGTTAAAGAAACCAAAGATTGATCTCAATATATCAATTTAAGATATTGGTTCCTATTACTGATTGCTTCAATGTTCGTGTTTGTTTCTCCCCCTTTTGTAAATGAAATGGTGGGTAGCCACAGTGCTTATGTATAATTGAAGTCATAGCAGTTTAACTAGCAAAGTCAATACATTATTTTCAAGTTTATGTCATTTCTCTTCCATTTTTTTTTTTTTTGGATATTTTTGGATGAGTAAACTACAATTTGTCCATAAATGATGCAACGTTGTTGTAATAATTTTTTAAATTAAAAAAGTGTCAAATAAATTGTTAGAAATTGAAATCTGCAAATCATATTAGATTGTGGGATGATTTATTCAACGAGAAATTTTGTGTTCAAATTTTGCATTGTACGAAAATTTATTCAATGAATGACATTCACATTATCACAAACACGATTAGCCACATACCTGTTGGACGAAGGATAGATACCGTAACAGGACGAAGAAAATCATTGGAATCTCCATTTCATTATGGTACTCATCCACACTTTTTGATCATTGACAAAGATGCTTCGACGTGTTGTGTAGCTCTTTAAGAAAATAAAATGGTACAAATTGTCTCCTCATAATTGCTTCCGTCTATAGCCCTCTCTTTCTTCACCTGATCCCACCACACGTGTATAGGTAGTAAATTCAAGGCAACATTTTTTTACCATTTTTACCTTTAGAATAATAGTTTTGACATGAGAACGTTTGATCTACATGCATGCATCAGAATCACATTTGCCTTGAAATGAACGAACTTGAACTTTAATTCCTCCAAAGTTATCATCTTCTCTATTTTCATTCCTAGATCTTTTGATTATTTTGATTCCTTCTCCTCCATGGTTGTTTCTTCATAATCTTCCTCCTCAAATTGCTTTCTAATACCATTCATTGTTTGGAGTAAGTTGTGTATGAACAATTTTATTCTCTAACTGATCCATACGTCCATGGATTTCATCATACTTTCTATCAAATACATTACCGGTTAAAGCTTGCATTTGGAATTGGATTGCATGACTGATAATCCTCCTTGTAAATTTCAGAAGTAGCTACAAGGCTGTGTCTTCAACCATTTTGATAAGTATGCTTCCATAGTCTTTGGGTCATTTTCCTGCATAGATCAATGCTTTCATAGAAATACTTTAATAAAAACATAAATTTCATAAATACTTTAATAAAAACATAAATTTCATCTGTCCTAAAGATAATATTTCATCTTTTCTTTGTTGCTTTATAAAATTTGTACTTGTTTGTAATTATCAAAATAATTAGGGTGCTTATTTTTATTAATTTACTTGAGACTTAATGATGGAAGTCCATCTTATGAAGAATAACAAGGAGCATGTTTAGGAAGATTGAAGAAGAGGTTGGAAAGAAGATTTTAAGGTTGAAAGCTCAAGTACAAGACCTTTCATGTATAGATACTTCTTGCAATCTTCTAATGAGTGTAATGGCGGCCCAAGTCCATTTTAGGTTTTTATCTTATAATTTAGAATGACTCCTTGTACAAGCTTCTCTAGGCTATTAAAACATCACAAAGAAACCTTGTAGAAAACTTTTTGCCAGAATTAGTAGAAAGCATTGCTTTGTGGATAAAGAGTTTCTCTTAGTCTTCTTACGAAAAAACCTTAAATCTTATCAACGGCTTCTATGAGTATTGTGGCGGTTCCTTATTAGCTTATTGCATTATGTATGGAGTCTTCTTCCATCCCCTAGTCTTAATCCATTTGTTTTTTGTTTTTCTTCATCCATTTTTCATATTGGTCGAGAACCTTGCTTGGCTTCCATGGAGGAACTTTGGAGATTTGAAAGTTGGGGCAACTGAAACGCCCCGCCGTATTTCATTACTACAATATTTTCTTTTTATCCATTTATTATTATTATTTGAAATTGTTTCCCTTCATTTAGATTTCTTTAAATAAAATCTTAATATAATTTTTCTTGCTAATAAAAACGTTACCAAAAATAACACACATCACATAGATCACATCATAATCATACATCAAAAGTTATTTACAAACGTCACATAGGTACGTAATATTGTGACTATTTTAATATACACAGTATTATTTCCAATCTTCATGCTATCTAACATTCCTTGACATCTCCCCATTTCATTACTGAATCTACCTGTCAATCTGCTCCTCCGAATAAAATTCAGGATCATCACAGGTGTCAAACCACAGACACAAACACGCAAGGGTGAGCTTTCCATTAATAGCATATAAAATATTAATATGATATATTTCAAAATCAAATAAATAAATAATGAATTGTGACTTAAATGAAATTTCTATATGATGCATGCTCCAACCTCAACTCCAAAAATATGCAATGTGGTACCATAATAGATAATACGATATAATCATCGAATAACTTTACCGACCAGTTGGGATTTCCCGAAAGGTGCACGAATTTCATAAACAATCATGTGATCATCATGAATTAAATGAATTCTCACCGTAAAAATCCCCAAGTCCGGCATCCCACCAAGACGACGGCTTAAGTTTATTATCCGTCCTCTAACCGAGGCCACCTCTTTTGAGGCATGTATGCATGAATGAAAATTTTACCTCCCTTTCTAGAATATCATTTATAATCATTCATATTTTGATGTACCATCAAATACCAAGAATACCAATAAACATCATGACACCAGAAAATCAAGAAACACCAAGAAAACACTCATCAAAAGTAACGTATACGTGAATAGTACCGTATACGTGAACGATCACCGATCGTGAAACAAAGATCAAGATATCGGATCGTGAGCGATCTTGCGATATCGTGAACGATCTGCATATCGTGAACAAGATCTGATATCGTGAACGATCATATCATCGTGAACGATCTGATCCTATCGTGAATGAAGATCTGATATAAAGTTAGTAGTCCGTGAATAGTACACCAGGTAAGTTCCCAGGAAAGAGAGGTGGGTCACTAATGGACACACTTAAGTACCAAGTCTTTCCTTAGCCAACTTTCCTAGACATGCACTTCCACACTACCACCTTTTCCTAACAACAAGAATAATTACGTTGATGTGGAAGATCGGACAAAACCGCAACCACGAGCATACTAAGAATTTTCTTAGCACCTTAGTATCGAGATAAAATAAAGATAATAACAACAAAGAATAGTAAGATAAGGATAGCTCCCCCTTTTACCAATTCCTCCTAGCTTCCTATCTTCCTCTACCTACTTACTTCTCTCTTGATTGAAGAGATTTCTTCCTAAGAGATTTTGAGAGAATGAAAGAATGTTCTTGAATTTGTGATTATAATTGAAATTCTAGGCCCTATTTATAGAATTTCAAAAGTTACTATTTGCACGAAGAATTTTTACTATTTGCACATAATTTGATTATTATAATAAACTCGTGTAACCCGTTAATTTATATTTTATTATTTTTTTTTTTTTTACTATTTGCACATAATTTACTATTTGCACAAGTATTTTACTATTTACACAAATTACTATTTACACAAGAAATTACTATTTGCATAAATTACTATTTGCACAAAATTACTATTTTTGCACAATAAATTACTATTTTTGCATAAATTACTATTTGCACGGTAATTTACTATTTACTACAGTAATTTCAAAAATTCATAATTTTTAATTATTTTTATATTTCTTGAATGTTACACTCTCTGTTATAAAAACCTCTCTTAAACTATATTTAAATTTTTTTGGGATGTTACAGCAACTTCCAAGCTGCAAAGTGGATCATTTCCATGGTGCTTGTATCAATTGGTATCAAAAGTTTGTTCTTCTTCAATGGATCCTTCAGTTGGATTAGTTAGTTTGTTAAACCTTTGAGTTTCATTGAATTTTCTTTGTTTCTGTGTGTCTCTTTTTCTTTGATGTGCCAATTTGTGTTTCCTTGAGTTGTTTACATTCCTACTATTGTAGAATCTTCTTCTTCATTGAATTCCTTTTTGAGCCGCGACCTCCATGCAAATTTTATAAAAGTACATGCTTATATGTTCTATAGTACTCATTTTAAGTCCAATTTGTTTAATTCTTGGAAATGCATCATTAATTGTTAGCAATTGAACTTGAGAGTGTTTGTTATTCATTGAATACCTTCCGGTCCAGTTGTGAGAACAAAAGAAAAGAAGCAAAGACAAAAAAAATAAAAAGGAAGAAAAGACAAAAGAAAAAGAAGCAAAGATAAAAGAAAACAAGCAAAAGAAAGAAAAGTGTGAGAAAATTCAAAAGAAAGTTGAAATTGTGAGTAGTGGTGAGAAATAATATCAAGTTGTGTATCAAGTATACAAAGAAAAATCATAAACATCATTATATACATAGAAATAAGAAAATAATATCAATTTGGAAAAGAATTGAGAGTGACAGACAATAGAAATTCATAAGACCTTGAACTTGCACACACCATCCATGTTGAATTGCTAATGATTAGAGCTTTAGACTTGAGTGCCTATTAGTTTGAGCGTGCTATATTGAAATCTATTTTTGTTGGATGTTTGGATATAATTCTTCCTTTGAACTAAAATTTGTTGGATTTACACATCTTCAAGTTTGGATTAATTACTTGTAGACACACAAATCGCTCAAAAACACTTAGTAGATAAAATCGGTCACTATGTTGGTGGCTAAATCCATTGTTAGTGTGCAGTTATTTGTAAATCTTTGATATTTGTCATAGTTTAGATTTTGTTCTATAGCAACTATCATCATTTTGTTGTTCACTGGTAGTGTATGTAAAAGACAAAAACACAAGAAGGAGGATTGAATTGTGTTAATTAAAAATTTTGCCTTTTTGCGTATGTTATTTTCAAAGAAACAGACACAACTTTGTCTTTCTTAAACTGTTGATTTTAATGTTAGAAATGTTCAAGTTGATTAATCCTAGTTAGTCTTAAAATCAAAAGTAGATAAAGACAAATATTTTTATACTAGTTCGTCTTATCAGACTACGTTCAGTTACTTAACAACTTGCTAAATTTTCACTACAAACCGTGAAAAGAGGTTACAAGTATTGTTTTCACCCAGCCACTTCTGGCTATACAGATATTCTTTGATCTCAGCCTTCTCACGCTAAACAAATAGGTTTCTTTGGAACACAGCCTCCACAGGCTAATACAAAGGTATTCTTTGGATCGCAACCTCCTCAAGCTAAGGGCACCACAAAAGTGGATTCGAAAGAGTTTCTATGAAATGAAAATCCTTTACGCAAAGAGGTGTTTACAAATGAAGATCAGAGTTCAAGAGCTTATGAGCAAAACTTATATAGATAGCTTTTCAAGCGTAATTTCGCCAACTTGCACTGGTGGTGGTGAAGTCCTTATATAGGCAAGGTTTTGAGAGATCTGTTAGACTCATAAATCAGATCATTGTCCTTTCCTTGTAGAAGTTTTCAACGTGTGTCAGAGAACAATCATGGATTTGATGTTTTGCACAGCGAAGTCAGCGACTTTCAGAACCTTTTTCTGACTTGATCAGAGATGGCACCAAAAAGTAGAATTATTTTTCGTCTCCATTCTGACTTTGGAAGCTTCTTTAAAATAATGAGCAAGTTACTCCGTCTGTTAGCTTGGACATCACTTGACTTCACAAGACGGAAGCTACTTCTTGGCTTCGTTTGTCTTCAGTCTAGTTTCTTCGTTTTGAGGCTTGATCTTGGTCTATGAAGGGCAGACAATGACTTCATAAAATGCAAACTTTGAGGAGTCACTCTTCGTTTGTTCTAACTCTGTCTGACTTTGGCTTGCATTTCTTCAGTCTGATGCAGTTTTGTCTGTTCTGTAATTCATCAAAACTAAGGGTGTTAATCATCTTGATCTAATAATCTTCCCCTTTTTTGATGATTACAGACCATATTTAGAGAAAAGTTTTGATGAGAGCATCTGCACAAGACAAAGTTTAGCCAAAACAGATATCATACCAAAATTACATCAAGACGATGTTTTTCTTTGAAATACCTCTTTATATAGGATGTTACGTCAATGCGATGTAATCAGATTATTACAATTACATGTGATATACAAAGAAAATAATCAGAATCAAAACAAATAAAATTACCAGAGCAAAAACAATGTAATTAAAGCAATGAAAGAAAAATTAAAAAAATACAAGATACAACAGACTTTCCCCCTAATACTGATAGCTCCCCCTCAGACGATGCTTGTTCTTCTCATCTTCTTTCTTCTACTCCCCCTTTTTCTTCGTCTTCTTGCACTTGAGCTACTTGAGCTCTCCCCACTTCCTTTGACCTTTCCCCTTAAGACTTAAGACTTCTCCACATACTTCTCCCCCTTGGGCTGATAATCATCAAAGAAGATCACTATGGTGGAGGTCTTTATTGTACCATAGCTAACATCTCAACCTTAAACCTTTCAAACTCAGCAGAAAGACTTTCATGCTTATCTTCCAGCAAGTCATTCTTCAGCTTCAGTTGTTCATGGCTATCTTCTAAGGCATCATATTTCCTTTTGAGAGCATTATACTCTTCGACTATTGGAACAGTCTGTTGAGTCTCATCAACATCAGACTCTACCTCTTAAACAATTGGCTCTACTAGAGAACCCAGCAGACGCAGAGAAAATAGAGGAAACTCTACACAAGAGCTGAAGGATTGATGCTATCTCCATGTGTAGCTTCTGACTATTGGAGCGAGTTGAAGGTTGGGCTGATCAGGATAACTAATGTAAGCAGAGGCTGTTCCAGGAAAGAAACTTCAAACAGTGGCAGAATCTACTTTATCAAATGAAGCTCCTGAGCAGTAAGCCAAAGTTGCTTCATGTTCATCAATCATCCGAAGCATCTTAGGATTGAGGGGCTTGACTACTTGTTGTTGGATCAGCTTCAGTATGTCATAGACAGACGCAAGGAGACGCTTAGGGATGTACCTTGCCCATTTGAAGACTTTGGGCACATCTCTTTCCATCTTCTCTTTTCTTTTGCCTAAGTACTTCACTTTGTAGGGCTGAGGACGATCCATGTGAATGACGTACTTTGTTTCAGACGATACTAGAGAAGTGAATTGAATCCCCATCAAGAAAGGTAAGTACCTTTTGTCCTTTTCAGCTCTATGACAGAGAAGGTTGAGAGACTACCATTTCTTGTCCCTCATGCTTGTATGCTCTTGCCATTAGATGATAGGCCATGTTATGGTCCACTGGCAGCACATGTCGAAAATCTGCAAGCGATTCATATCTTGGAGATTCAGATCATATTTAATATGCACTCCAGAGCAGTGAGGTCTTGTCCATGGGAGAGTAAGACCGTGAGAGTAACCGAGACCAATATACTCAGTTTTGTTGAGGGGTATGGTGAATGATGCAATCCTCAAGGAAAATAGCATAGAAGTCACGGATCTTCATGCTTCAATGGAGACTTAGGTGTTTAGGAAGAAGAAGCTTGCGCCTCAAGGAGAAAAGAAATGGAGAAAACGAATTAGAAGAGAAATGGAAGCGCCATGGCAAGTGTCAATAAGCTTGAGGTGGAACCGCCACAATGGAGCAAGGAAGCCATTGATGAGATTCAAGGTTCTTCACAAGAACACAAGAGAGAAAACACTCTCAATTTTCTGAATTCAATTCTCAATTAATCAAAAAAGTGTGTGAATTACAAAGGAAATCCTATTTATACTACTAAGGTGTGGTGCTTAGCTTGCTATGGAAGGAACTAATGTCCACCCTTGGATTAGATTCTAATCTAATGGCTATGAAGGGAAGCTTGTAACATCCCAAAAATTTAAATATAGTTTAAGAGGTTTTTATAACAGAGGGCAAAGAATAGACAAAATATGTAGAACAATTTACAGAAGACATAAGTGAATTAGTTGTGTTTGCTAGATTAATTTCTTAATTGTGGTCACTTGCCTTTGTTTGTGTCTAATATTAGAATTTTTCTTTACCTTTGTTGTTTTGATATTCGACGTAAAACTTCTAAATTATTTTAAAAACTTGTTGTTTATTCTATGTCTTTCTAGAAAATTCTTGATTATTCTAGAAACTTCTAGATTATTTCTAGAAAAATCTTGATTATTCTACCTTGTTCTAGAAACTTCTTATTCTAGAAACTTCTAGATTATTCTACTTATTTCTAGAAAAATCTTGATTATTCTACTTAACTCTAGAAACTTCTTATTCATTCTATTTTTTTGGAAACCTCTTACTTATTCTACATGTTTCTAGAAAATTCCTGTTGATTTTAGAAATTCCTTATTATTCTAATTTTTCTAGAAACTTCTAGTTTACTCTACATGTTGAAACGGTCCAAACTGGCTCTTAATGTCTTCATGACATTTCTAGATCTTTCAATCTTCTTTAATTAGAAACAAACCAGAGCTCAATTGGAGGCTTGTGGAGGGAGTTATGCCTATTTTACCGAGAGTGGTCAAATGTATAGTAAATTCACGTCACTGTTTCATGGCCCACTTTCAAGGCTAATTTCACACTAGATTTAGTCCGAATTGGCTCTTTGGGCCTTCATGACATTTGTAGCTCTGTCAATCCTCTTTCATTTTCAAGAAACCTGAGCCCAAAACGATATTTGTGGAAGAAGTTATGCCTATTTTACCGAGAGTGATCAAATGTATAGTAAATTCACGTCATTGTTTCATGGCCCACTTTCAAGGCTAATTTCTCACTAGATGCAGTCCGAATTGGCTCTTTGGGCCTTCATGACATTTGTAGCTCTGTCAATCCTCTTTCATTTGCAAGAAACCTGAGCCCAAAACGATATTTGTGGAAGAAGTTATGCCTATTTTACCGAAAGTGATCAGAGTAATGACTTTTCAACCATTCTAGAATTCTCTTTAAGATATTTTCTTACCTTTTAAGATATTTTGATGGAAACTAAGATATTTTCTTGGAAACTAAGATATTTTATTGGAAACTAAGATATTTTCTTACCTTTTAAGATATTTTGATGGAAACTAAGATATTTTCTTGGAAACTAAGATATTTTCTTACCTTTTAAAATATTTTAATGGAATCTAAGATATTTTCATAGAAACTAAGATTTTTTCTTTAGAATCAATCTCCAATTCTCTAGAAATATCTTGGGAAGTCTATAAATAGGGCTTAGGGGTGCCAAATGAAGACATAACCCAAAGAATACTCCTACATTCTCTCAAACTATCTTCACTACAAAAAACCTTTCTATACTTTCTCCACCTTAGGAAGAAATCTCTCCAACCAAAGTAGGAGCCAGTAAGTAGAGGAAAAATGGGAAGCTAGGAGAAACCAGTAAGGGGACCTTTCCTTATCCTTCTTTTCTATCCTTTGTTTTGTTGGTACTTTCATTATCTTTCTTTAGTTTCTTGCAGTAAGGGGATCTTTCCTTATCCTTCTTTTTCTATTCTTTGTTTTCTTAGTACTTCTACTCTCTTTCTTTGGTGTTTCAGTTATCTTTCTTTAGTTTCTTGCAGTAAGGGGACCTTTCCTTGTCCTTCTTTTCTATCCTTTGTTTTGTTGGTACTTTCATTATCTTTCTTTAGTTTCTTGCAGTAAGGGGATCTTTCCTTATCCTTCTTTTTCTATTCTTTGTGTTCTTAGTACTTCCACTCTCTTTCCTTGGTACTTTCATTATCTTTCTTTGGTTTCTTGGTGTTTCTTTTCTTCATCTTTCTTACACTACTTCTAATTCTTTAAGTTTGCGCTTTCTTTACCCTTTGAAAGATTATTTTGATGTTGTTTTCCTCTTTCAACTATTTCTCTGAACACCATGACTACTTTATAGTAATATTGTTGTTTGATGACTGGTTTTGTACTTGATATACAATCACTTGGTGAGTTGGATGTGAGTAAGTAGTGACATGCATGATTGCATGAAATTGGTGGCGGACTTGAATTGTTTAATGACCGATTGGAAATGCCTAGTGGAGAGGCAATATTCTAAGATTGCTTGGTGAATGGGCAATGCTTAGAATGAGGTGAGATAAAGATGACCTGGTGGAAAGGTCAATATCTGAAATATAATGAAGGTCATTATACAATTCAAGGTCCTAGAACATGTTGCATTGATGACTGGATAATAGTAGACCAAGTCCGTAAGTCACGGATTCCCGTCCGAGTGAGTGGAATGCCGTGGACCTGGGGTTCTCTTGGTGGGGAAATTGCCCTGCTCATGATGATCACATGTTGTGGGGGAGGTCCTGCCGGACACTGAGGGAACTCGACAAATTACGGAGTGTCTACCTCTGGTGGGTCTGATTGAGAGTGGGAATCAGATGCCCCAGGCTATTTTCAGTGGAGGGCGCCACATTGCATTTCGAGTGAAGAGTGAAAATGCATGGTGGAGGTACATGCATCATATAGAATTAGGAGCATACATTATTAATTGTGGGTTTGATTGAATGTGTGAGTCATTGGAATTCATGCCTTAGTCATTGATTGTGATTGATGGTTTGTTTGATTTGGTTTATGGTTGTCGGTTGCCTTACTTTGTGATTGATATTTTGTTGATCATGGATCAGTATGGAAGTATTATTCTAAAAATGATATTTTCGATGAAATTTCTAAATTTATAAAAGAAAAGGCTTTCCTTGAACTACAATCAATTAGTTATAATTATGGTTAAGGGAAGCTCACCCTTGCACTTTGTGTTTTAACACCTGTGATGATCTCGAACAACGTTCGGGGGAGCAGATTTGCAGGGTTAAGAAGAGGTGGATGTTTTGCAATGATTGTTGATACTGTCTTGCCGAGAAGATGTTTTGTTATGTTTGGGGGTAGATTTGCTAAGTAAGTAGAGAGAAAATTATGTAGAATAATAAAATGACAAAGTTATGCAACCTAGATGTAATGACCTTTGAATATTATGTAATAAAAGTGTTGTTTCTTAAGTCTCTCTTTTATTTACTATATCATTAACCACCTTAAATTACTAATTAAAATATAAGTAAAATAAGTAAATAAAAGGGGGGTGTTACAAAGCTTGTGGTGGAAGCTTGATTAGCTTGGAGGACAAGGATCAATCCTCTACCCTTGGATGTAGATCCTCATCTAACGGTTATGGCATCAAGCTTGCACTCCAAGCTTTTAAGCTTAGCCCTTGGATTAGTATCCTCATCTAATGGTCATGGTGCCAAGCTTGCACTCCAAGCTTCTAAGCTTAACCCTTGGATTAAAATCCTATCTAAGGGTCACTAATTATTTGTTTATTACAAGTTTAGGCCCAAATTAAATCCTTAAAACAATTACATAATTGAAAGAAAACTATTAATAAGCCTAAACATTAAAACATTTCACTGAAAATTCCTGGAAGCATTCCAACGCTAACTTCAAGCTCATTTTCCAACTAGTTGCAGTTCGAACTGGGTTTTAGTGTCTTCATAGCTTTTGTATCCCTTGAAGTCTTCTTTAATTTTGCACCAAGAACGCCTCAATTGGACTTGTGTAGCTTGAGTTATGATCGAAATACTGAAACAGGTCAGATGCAAAAATCAGCAGCGAATTTTATTAGAAGCCCAAAATTGAAAAGTAAGGTTGGAGAGTTTGGTTGGGCTTTTGGAGATGGTCCTCCATCAAACCCTCCTTCTTATAGTCAACTTGTCCCCAAGTTGACTTGAGCTCCACCTACAATAAAATTCCACCCGAATCAAAGATTAAACACACCCTTTCAAGTTTTATATTTAATAACAAAGTGTATTGTCTACTCATATCATTAATACAATCAAGAGAATTTAGGGTAGAATATAATTTTTGCTTCAAGACATGAGCAAAATCCCAAGTGATCTTTAATTTCTTCTTAAGGTGTGTTGACATTTGTCTTCCATGAAGTGTGGAAATTTTTGATGTGCCCTCCTTCTTAGATTCTTCCAACACCCTAAAATATTCATCCTTATGAAAATATTGGTTAATAGGCACAATCAAAAAATCTAAATTTTCATACTCAAGAATTGTTTGAGGCTTAAAGCCACAAGAATCTAGTGTATAATATGAAATCTCATCTTTATTAGAAATGAAAGGATTAGTAAGTGATAAGGAAATTTTCTCTAAAGGTAATGCAAATTCTAAAGGTATTTCCTTTTCATGATCGTAATTGTTCCAAGGCTCATTTGTACACAACTCTTTATTAGAAATCAAATCAAAAGGAAGTTTATAAAGATGATCACAAGCATCTTTAATTCATTCCTTTCAACTTCTTCACACAAGAGATGATCAATTTGCTCTTTGGAATCCTCTTTTGGCACAACACCTACAACATCCTCAAAGAAAGAATCAAATGAATCAAATGAAGGGTTAATATAAGCAAGTAATAAATCATCTTTATCCCTCATTTGTTTTTCCAACAATTCTAACTCTCTAACTCTTCTCAAACAAACTTGAATTTCTTTTTCCCTCAATTCTTTCTCTTTTATCTTCCTTTCCTTCAACTCGTTTTCCTTTATCTCTTTTACTCTTCTTTCATACTTAGTTTCTTTTGTATCATACTCTTTCTTTTTAGTCTCATATTCAAATCTATGGCTCACTCTTTCACTTCCACTCCTTCTATGAACTTCTATTCTCCTTTCATACTCTTCTCTTTCCTTTCTCTCATGGTTTTCTCTCAAGGTTTCCTCCTTCCTCCCATGATGTTCACGGTTTCTACTAGACTTCTCAAGGATCCTCTTATCATGCTCCTTTATCAACCTCCCTTCCTCCTTTTCTCTCCTTCTTTGGTCGAATCTCTCTTCCAAAGTTGTGTGAATCATGGTACTCATCAATCCCACCATCTTCTTTTCTTTAGGTGAGAGATCATTCCATACACTAGGAGAACTTTACATGGCTGCACAAAGAAAGGTTAGATAACAAGTACAAGCATATAAAAGATCCTTGCCACTCTCTAAATGTTTTACTCTAGTAACACTCGTGTATCACACTTTCAAGACTCTTTCTCAAATGTTCACTCTTGTCTTTTTCCACTCAACCTCTCTTTATACTCTTGTTCAAACCTCTAATCAATCATTCAAGGTCCAAGTTTCCAAAGTGAAAGAGGAACGGTTCTAGAGTCAAGCTTAGGAATTCCAAGAAATACAAACTCAAGACAAAACCTTAGGAATCCAATGGAGACAAGCAATAAAAGGTACTCAATGAAAGGAAAATTAGGCTACTCAAATGAAGAGTTTAGTATGAGACAATGGCACCTAACTACTGCACAAAATATGCTTTCAATTTAAGGCAAAAATCTGGAAAAATTGGACAGCAACTCAAGTACACAATTCAAGCCAAATTAGAAGTAATTTGAAGCCGAAATAGAGACTGATTTTTGGGGTAAATTCCAAGTGATTTTGTGAAATGATTTTAGGCAATTAGGTGCAGTTTCTCTCCACTGTATAATCAATAATAATGTTCAAAATGCAGGGGAAAAACAGAGTTTCAAGTTACCAAGCATATCACACACTACAAGTTCAAGAATCTAGGCTACTAGCAATCTAAACTCAAGTTTTGGGGATAATTCTTAGTCCTAAGTGTCTCTAGTGTTCTAAGTCCTTTGAACCAATAATTTTGGAAGTGTTTAGAGGTTCAAATAGTCAAGTTACTCCACTGCACAATTAGGCTTTAATTTCACTAAAATCACTTTTCATTTGTTCTTTTTCTAGTCACTAGAATTTCACTTTTCTTGTTTTCTCTTCTCTTTAATTTTTCTTGTGATTCTTTTTCTTGTAATCTTTCTTTTGATTTTCTTTTTCCTTGACTTTTTATACTTCTTTTCTTGACTTTCTTTTGCTGGACCAAATTTAGAAAAACCTAAGACTAAGGCAAAATTAAGTCTAAAATTACTAGTAAGCTAGATTAAGCATGGTGAAAGCTACTTGAACTTGTAATGCACAATTCTTAGCACTTAAATCATGTGAACAACACCTCAAACACATTCAAACCAGTAATTCACGGAATATCATGGATTTGGCATGGTTCATATGAAGCAAAAGCAAGAACACATGTGAAAAATTACTAGAACAAGCTTAGAAAGAAAATTAAACGGTGAAAACACAAGGAATTGATAGGAATTTTAGATCTAGGAATTTTTTAACATGAAAACTCAAATTCAAGATGAAGACAACTCAAGGAACATGTGAATAACTCAAGCAAGTTCATACTACACGAAACTACACAAGAAATTGAAGAGAAAAAAATGAAATTCAAGGTAAGGAAAATTCAAACCGATAGAATGCTCCAATTGAAGTAGAACAAGCTCTAGATACCAAATTTGATGCAATCCTCAAGGAGAATAGCATAGAAGTCACGGATCTTCATGCTTCAATGGAGACTTAGGTGTTTAGGAAGAAGAAGCTTGCGCCTCAAGGAGAAAAGAAATGGAGAAAATGGATTAGAAGAGAAATGGAAGCGCCATGGCAAGTGCCAATAAGCTTGAGGTGGAACCGCCACAATGGAGCAAGGAAGCCATTGATGAGATTCAAGGTTCTTCACAAGAACACAAGAGAGAAAACACTCTCAATTTTCTGAATTCAATTCTCAATTAATCAAAAAAGTGTATGAATTACAAAGGAAATCCTATTTATACTACTAAGGTGTGGTGCTTAGCTTGCTATGGAAGGAACTAATGTCCACCCTTGGATTAGATTCTAATTTAATGGCTATGAAGGGAAGCTTGTGGTGGAAGCTTGATTAGCTTGGAGGACAAGGATCAATCCTCTACCCTTGGATGTAGATCCTCATCCAACGGTTATGGCATCAAGCTTGCACTCCAAGCTTTTAAGCTTAGCCCTTGGATTAGTATCCTCATCTAATGGTCATGGTGCCAAGCTTGCACTCCAAGCTTCTAAGCTTAACCCTTGGATTAGAATCTTATCTAAGGGTCACTAATTATTTGTTTATTACAAGTTTAGGCCCAAATTAAATCCTTAAAACAATTACATAATAGAAAGAAAACTATTAATAAGCCTAAACATTAAAACATTTCGCTGAAAATTCCTGGAAGCATTCCAACGCTAACTTCAAGCTCATTTTCCAACTAGTTGCAGTTCGAACTGGGTTTTAGTGTCTTCATAGATTTTGTAGCCCTTGAAGTCTTCTTTAATTTGGCACCAAGAACGCCTCAATTGGACTTGTGTAGCTCGAGTTATGATCGAAATACTGAAACAGGTCAGATGCAAAAATCAGCAGCGAATTTTATTAGAAGCCCAAAATTGAAAAGTAAGGTTGGAGAGTTTGGTTGGGCTTTTGGAGATGGTCCTCCATCAGTGAAGGAGAGAGGATCATGGCCATCAACAACATCCATGTGCCAATGATCAAATCCATCAGGCTTAAAGCGTTAAGACGCATAATCTCCATGTGTGCAATGGTGGAAGATTGGTGCGCTGAACTTGTGATGAACTCTGGACGAAGTACTTAGGGCAGGAGAAAAGATGTTGGGTTCATACCCCAAGAGCAAGTCCTTCAGTAGACAAACTTTTGAGGTGCTCCTTGTACTCGTCAATCCCTTCTAATCCCTTGATCTTCAAAGAAGCCAAGTCATCCCAGGGTAAACGCTGAAGCCACAAGCATTGTTCATCTACAGTATACTTTGTTTTCAGATCAAACTCAGTTGGCTTCAGGGGATGGTAGAAATTGATTGGATTAACAAAATGCCCAAGAAGGAAACCCTTCTTCTTTCTGTAGTTGTAGGGATTCCTGGTCTTAATGTAAAGAGACTTTTTGACATTGTTGTCTTCATCGTTAGACTCAGACTCAGCAAAAAGATCAGAGGCTTCATCAGCTTGATCTTGAAGAATCCATTCAGGCTTTACAGGTCTTTCTGCACAAGAGTGGACAAAGAACCTCTTCATCACGAGGTCATTAAGAAAGGAGTAGTCCATCTTGCGAGGAGGAGGAAGATCTTCAGCATTGATCACCTCAGCATGGAATCTTGTAGAAGTGGATGCAACATGCGTCACCACTTCAGAGTACTCTTCATCAGACGAAGAGCAAGAGCAAACTTCAAATACATTAGATGGAATGTCTTGTGTCTGTGAGCAAGTTGGTCTTTCAGACTCAACATCCATTGTATGTTCTTGAGCAGCAGGAGACGCAACGAAGGGCTCAGGTTCTATCCTTGGTTCATCTTGAGGAGCAAAAGGATCTAGCTCCATTGTTGAGGGTGCCTCTTCACTTAACATATTTGAAAGTTATTCAGCAAGAAAGGCATTATCCCTTTAAATCTGGGCAGTTTCTTCAATATTCATGCCCACAAAGGTTGTTGGTTCTGAAGCAGCTACAGATGATCCAATGCCTCTGCAACTTTTCGGGAACAAACGTTTCCTTTCAGTTGCTTCAAGCAAGGATGCTTTCCTTGCCCTCCTTAATTGTTCTTCCTCGTCATCAGACGATGCACGAGGGGCTTCTTCAACAAACTTCCTCTTCCCTTTGGAGGCAACTTTCTTAAGAGCAAGCTCCTTTACTCTTGCCTCTTCTTCTTCTGGTATTTTCTTTTCGTCTACTCACCTTCTACCAGACTCAGCATCCTCAGATGCTTTCTTCACAAACTCCTTCTCCTTAGGAGTTGCGTCTGGTGCCTTTTGGGTAGACTTTGAGTGTTTTTTTTTTTAACGCTCTAGGTTTGCATCTCACCAAAGGCTCTTTTGGTACGCTTTCAAAAGGCACTACTGTTATATGGATAGGTGGTTGAAGTGGAAGTTGTGTTTGGGTTTGTGGTTTGATAACTTTAAGTTTTGGACGTTTGATGAGAGGACGATGTGGTGGATTTCTAGTTATAGGAGAGAGGCGTTGAGGAGAGGTTTCTTCATCGCTTTTGAAGAACAATGAGTTTGCTGGCAGACGCATTTTTAAGAAGGTGCTCAACTTCACTTCTGCACCTAGATTGAACCATTTCACATCAGAAGCATCAAACCCTTGATTTAAGATGATTTGGGAGAACTCAACAGATACGAAATGGTTGCTTTTCCTCTTCAAGTTCCTTCCTTTTAAGGCACTGACCTAGTGGTCCATGATGATGTGAGGAAGACTGATTCTTCCTTTCCTGATCAAGAAATAGATGCAGTATCTATCTTTGCTGCTGACGTTGTCCCTCGAGCCAACGCGAGGTGTGAAGATGTTGAACAGAAGATTGTGGAAAACACTGCAAGTTGGAAGCGAGTTTCCAGCCCTAAGAAACTTGGGATCGTCTAAAGGATAAACCTTTCCATAGAGGAAGTTTTCAATGACCCCTTCGTCTATCTCAACAGTCTAGTTGGAGTTGTAAGTGCGTCCCTCCGACTTACACTTCCCTGTTCCAACAATGGCATCGACATTGATAAGGTATTGCTTATCATTGATTGTGCCAATGATGCCTTCGTCTATGCTTTCGGCATCGTTCCAAAACTCAGCATAGGCCTACATCAACCAGAGACCGTTCCACTCAGCAAAGTCCATCCAACCCGTATGAGTCAACCTGTTCAGCACTCTATCAGAGAGATTTTCCAACGTCTTCTTGCTGACCCATTTGCTT
This sequence comes from Hylodesmum podocarpum, assembly GCA_026586105.1. Taxonomy (NCBI): domain Eukaryota; kingdom Viridiplantae; phylum Streptophyta; class Magnoliopsida; order Fabales; family Fabaceae; genus Hylodesmum; species Hylodesmum podocarpum. The sequence goes on along the minus strand of JALJEV010000118.1, from coordinate 483,086 downwards.
GACAAGAAAAGATCTTCAGCGAAGAAATATTCGTCAACCTTTTCCTTCATTTTCTTGGCAGCCAGTTTTTCTAGTTCAAAAAGAGAAGTTTCAGAGAGTAAAAGTTCTTTTTGAGAGAAAGAGAAATTCTTAAGCTTTCGAATACTGTAAAGAGTGAAAAATGGGAACTTTGAGTATTTATAAACAAATAAATGAAATGGTTATAAAGTATTAGACGAAAGAATTGAAACCGTCATTGATTTGATGTTATCTCATGATTGTCATTCCGATGATTGATTTGATTTCTGAGATTTACTGCACGTGCATTTTAATGTCCTAGAATAATGTAATAAATGTTAGACATATTTAATGCTGCATTTAATGTTTCGTCCTACACACTCAATCAAAACGTTAGATGATGACGTTGCGTTTGTTGAATATTTAAATGATTGATTCAACTTTGATCAGACGCAACGCTTAGTCTTAACACGAATAAATATAGACGCAAAAGAATCGGATGAATAACTTAATCAATTAAAGAAACAATTCTCAAATTTTCTTTAATAAAATTAAATCTTGTTTCTTCTAAAGCTTTTGGAAAGATATCTGCTTATTGAAAACCAGTTTAAATAAATTGTATATCGAAGATACCCTTTTGAACATAATCTCGTATAAAATGAAATTTAATTTCAATATATTTAGCTTTTGAATGTTGAATAAGGTTTTTACTGATATTGATAGCATTTATATTATCACATTATACAAGTATTTAAGTCTCAAACCTGGAATAATCCTCTTGATGTTTTACCCACAAGAGCTGTGAACAACAATTAGCTGCAACTATATATTTTATTTCTGTTGTTGAAAAAGCTATTGAATTTTTTTTCTTACTTAACCAAGATATAAATGAGATGCCTAAGAATTGGCCGCCACTAATTATACTTTTCCTATTCACTTTATCTTCAGTATAGTAGTACAGTGAGCATTACATATTAAAATTACTATTTTTCTTATAAAACAAAGAAAGATTAATAATTCTAATAAGATAAAGATATTTTAAAATACATTTTACTGCTTATAAATGATATTTTACTTAAAAACCAAATACATTATAATTGCGTATATTACATAAAAAAAATCAAGTAATTACTCGGTGAGTTATATCAAGTGTAACATTGTCGTGAGTTATATATCCTTACGGAGAACAACATTTAATTCAGTCATGTGTATCACATGATACGTGCACCGATTATTTATGAAAAATAATAGGAATTTTTCAAATGGGATGAATATTTGATTAAATAGCAATGAGTGACATGCTGATTTGATTCTACATTTGGTAAAGTGAAACTAACGCAACAGCGCGTTAGGAACTAAATTGATAGTCAAGTTAAAGAATAATTTGAAATTCCAGTCTTTCAGCAAAATCAAATTATTTAAAATTTAAATATCAAAAGTTGATTAAAGTTGAAGACTAAAATCACTCACACCCTGAGACACGAAGATCTCCACGTGGCCACACATGGTTCTCAGTTCTCAACCACACAGAAACATCAATCTTCATTGAATCATGTTCCTCTATTTTAAATCAATTTATACATAATGAAATTGAAGCATTCGTATTCCATAAATTTTGATATTTTAATAATAAATTTTTCACAACAAAGTATTAATATAATACTTTTTCAAATTAAAAAAGTTCATCCTATATACAAAAATGTTAAGGTAATATTTTTTAAATAATATAAAATTTAACATAAAATAAAAAAAAATAAAGATATTTGTAAATTTTGTAAAAATATATAATTTACTTTAAATTTAATGTTTCGTTACGTGGCATCAAATCATACCACAAACAATATAATCAGTTTATTTATTTATTTATGGAAAGTCATTAACTCTGTCAGTGTCATGTGATGAATTGGAGTGACCAACGAAAAAAAAAATGGCCTTTCGAAGTTTGAGTTTACCAACAGCACATGTTCATTCCAATTTGTTAGTCAAGAAACTTAATTCCAAGGATTTGTTTTGGCCTTCTCGTTCTCACATCAAACCCAGAAAAATTTCTTCCTCAATTCGAATTATGGGTTCATCTGCTTCTTCTCAATCACAGCATGCGGACAGCATTGAATCTGAATCAGGTATAGATTATATATTGAAGTTAGTTCTCCTCTGTTTTCATTTTCTTCGTTTATTGAACTTGTTGTTTTTGTTCTGCATAATTTTTAAAAGTGGGGAACGTGTCAATAACTTTGTGAAATTATGAATCACAGTTTTGTCTTGAGTTTTCTGCCGGAGGTAATACTAATTCTAACTAATAATCTCACTAGATGTAATTGTACTTACTAGCTATGTTGTCTGGAATCTGGATACTCATAAAAAATGAAATTGAACTTACCATTTATTTTTAGCACAAAACATAGATGCAGTATAGGGTTGTTTGTACTTTTTTTAATCAAAATTTGAAGACTCTAATAATTGGCATATTTATTTATTGCAAACTTTTGTTATGTGGATTGGAAATCTGCATAAACAGGACCAATAAGTTTTGTTATGCAGAATGTGGATGGATAGTCATAAAATACTGAAAATTGATTCTGTAAGTGTTATTTGGGCTATTTTTAATCTAAAATTGAGTTTTACTCTAATAATCCTTATTTTATTCAAGAGAGTGTGTGACACAATTTGTTAGGGTATACGTGTCCATGTTGAGGGATGTTTTCCTAAGTATAATAGTTTCATTCCCCAACATTCCCTTATCACTTCTCCCCCTCTTGCTCAAGATCATAACAACTATTTTCGCTCAGTGGAAGCATGAGTACACACATGCTTGTTAATAATTATTGTGAATGGCCTAATAATCCGTTTTTGAGCCTTGCAGGGGCTGGTACTATTGACTACAAATCATTAAGCAATGAAGAGTGGAAGAAGCGGCTTACAAATGAGCAATTCTATGTTACTCGTCAAAAGGGAACTGAAAGGGCTTTCACTGGGTATGTTATTGAACTATTATTTGGAATTAAGGAAAGTATGCTTCGTAGTCATGCTTAGTTGTTCATTGAGGCATTTGGCAAATTGCATTGCAAGATACAAAATCAGTTTGCTTGACCATTTGTTTTGAGTTACTTGTTACTCTGAATTGTCCAATTTATGTTATAATTGGGATTTGTTCTGTTAAAGAATCTAATATTACAAGAAAAGGCATAAAGTTACGTAGTTGGTAAAGCAATTAGGTAGTTTTGGTTTGAAACAGCTTTCTAGTTCAATTCCCATCAATTTGCCTCACATTACATCTGAGGTCATACAATAAATGAGAGATGTCATATTCAAGAGCTGTTTATTGTGTGATAAACGCTTCATTGAAATTATACAAGTTTGAATGCTCATCATCCATTGCAGTTGTTTTGCATAAGTATGACGTAACCGTCTTTTGCTACTCTGCTGTTGTATAAGATTGTCATTTATTGCTGAGCAGTGTGTCATTTAATGTATCACTGATGCCTTTTGGTTACCACTTAAATGTTAGAAACCATGGTTCAGATGAGCGAAAAGAAGGAAAGGTACAAGACTCAAGTTAGATTGTAAAATTCTACATAGTCTCCTGCCTGATAAAGTCATTATTATTAGAAACAAGTTAGATAGTACTCAAACAATAGTTACCCTGACCTGGCCCAAAGTGAAGAGATTGTGTTTGTTGCTTTCTTGTAAGAAAATTATTACATATTTTTCTCCCACGGCTGTGTACTTTCAGGACATAGCATCATTTTTAATTATTTTCTCTCTAAACTTTGAAATTTCAAGTCATCAAAGGATGCTTGCAGACTTGATGAGAAGGACAAATGGTTAGATTTGTAGCTGGAATTTTATTCTTATGCCCCTAATGTATTTGATCAACTTTTTCTTTTCATTCATTTCAGGGAGTACTGGGATACTAAAACCCCAGGGATATACCATTGCATATGTTGTGACACACCTTTATTTGAGTAAGTGTGCTACTTTATATCCATGTACAGGTCCTAATGTCCTTTTCTTACATCGAACTCAATCAATTTGATCTATTCACTGTCTTTTCCAGATCATCTACTAAGTTCAATAGTGGAACTGGTTGGCCATCCTATTACCAGCCAATAGGAAACAATGTAAAATCGAAGTTGGATTTGTCAATTATTTTCATGCCCCGCCAGGAAGTTCTTTGTGCTGTTTGTGATGCTCATCTTGGACATGTGTTTGACAATGGTCCTCCACCCACGGGAAAGCGTTTCTGTATCAACAGGTAATAATCATTTAAACTTTGTCTCCTTTCCAGTCTTACATGTTTACCTTTGTCCAGGAGTTTATATTTTTGTTCCTGAATTTCCGCAGTGCTTCCCTTAAACTCAAACCAAAGCAGTAGATGATATAAACGTCACTATGAAGCAGATGGTATAATATACGAGTTGGTGATTGTTCAGAAGCTTGTAAATGATCTACATGTCATATACTTTAAGCCATTTTTCTTATTTAGGGAGGCAAATGAAATTTGTCCTCCATTGGCGATGTATAAACAAATAAAATATCTAGAATCAGAATTACTATAGTGAAGGCTCAATTTCTCGTACTATGATGGCAGCTGCAAATACTGTTAGGAATTTAAATTGAGCTGGATGGGGACAATTTGCATCGATGTTTCTGAATTCTGAACCTGGACTGACTAATGAAATGGTTGGTACTGTTTATTTCAGGGTTTAACGCTTCAGCCTTGTTTAAATTCTGGCTGAATCGATTGTAGTTAGGGGCAGGTAAGCGGGCCGGCCCGCCCCGCCTAAGGCCCGCCCGCATAGGCCCGTGAAAAGCTTGGTCCGCTCCGCCCCGCCCCGCAATGTTAAGTAGACCTAACTTGGTGGTCCGTCCCCGCCTCGCGTGTTAAACGGGCCGGTCTGCGGGTCTAGTTAAAAAATTTTAAAAAAAATGTTAAATTTGGCATTTTAAAAAGATGCTAAAAGAAATGATTTATTTTACTTCTTAAATTTTAAATAAAATAAGTCAACAACATAATTTTTAAATTATCTCCAACAACAAATTTAAATTTACCATCACAAATGAGAATGTACAGTTAATGAAACATAACCCTCACAAATACAAGATGTCCCCACATCATATGTCAAACTTATTCAACATGTATTTCAGTTTTTTCTTTTCAGATCATATAAATTGTTCACATTAATAGTATCAACACATCTAGAGGGTACCTTTAAAATAAGGATGTGAATACCGTAATAATTCTTTAAAGCTTTTATATTCAACAATAGAGAAGATCATGTTCAATAACATCATATATATATATCATCTCACATACCACATTATGTTAAAGTTATTTAGTTTTTAATCTCCCACTATGATCAAGAATCATTTTTCTATTATTAGAATTAGGAGACTGGGAGAGTGCGATGTGCGAGAAGATTGAGAGGCGGGAAACGAAATTAGGGTTTCAATTTTCAATCCTTAAAACAGTGCGGGTTTGCGGACCGCCATGACCTCCTCGAGGTTTGGTTTAAGAGTAAAATCCGCGAAAATGCGCGGGCGGGCTTTTATGGACTATACCCCTAATTTTTTTTGAAAAAATTAGTCCAAACCCGCGCGGATCGTAGGGTCCACAGGCCAGCCCATGGACTTCTAAATATATCCACCCCTAATTGTAGTGAAAGCATATTTTAATTTTTAATATAATATATTTAATAGTTTTTAATAAAAATAATATAATAATGATTTAAGTATGTGTTTATTGATTTAATTTAACACGTTTTTCTAGTTTTAATTTTTTTGTTTAGTCCCGGCAAGCTATCGCATTTTCATTTTTAGTTTGTATATATTTTTTCATCTTTGTGATTATTTTTTATTTCATTTTTCGTTTTTATAATTATTTTTCATTTTTAAATCCTAGAAATTATTTTTTATAAGGAGTAAAATTAAAAATATATATATAATTTATAATGATTAAATTTAAATAAGTAATTAAATTATTTATATTGACTATATAAACTAAAACATTCTTAAACATGTTATAATTATAACTTTATAACCTTAATATTAAGTCTGTCTTCAACACTGTCACATCAAATTTTTTTAAAACAGAATAAAAATTATTAAAGAATTACGGATTATAAAATCTAAAACTGACATCGCTTTTTCTTAATCTGCAACTTGAAGTGATCACTAGGGAAAATAATTCTTCTGTTTAGTTATTTATATATCTCACTTTACTTCTTTTGTAACGAAGATTGTCAATTCTATTATGAAGATTATTATGCTAATTTAACAAAAACACCAAGCGCAGGAATTGAAAAATTAAGACGGAAAAGGTTGTTATGTTAATTTAATACACACCAGATTTAAACCTGCCCCCAAATGGAATATATAATAATTCATTCTTATATTTTAAGATAAGAAGAAGACGAATAAATATTAGATACATATAAAATTTCTACTTAGAGTATTAATCATGTAAAGATGAATATAAACACTAATGTGCTTTCGATTAGAAAAAAAGAATCTCAATGTGTAGATATCATGTTGAATTGAAATCCCGCAAATAGATTTAATATGGCTTATTTTGTATTAGTTTTGAGTAATAATATAGCAATTATATTAAATAACAGTTTTAAAAGATGAAAAAACATTCTTAAAATAACAATTTTGGAGCCTGTACTTGTACTTGAAATCAACAAACATGACATTAATAGATTATTTATAATAAAAATATAATGATTATAGTAATAATTATAAATGAGATGGCCTTATTTGCATATAAGAGATATCTCTCGTTGTTAGAAAAGGAAGTATTCTTTCACAAATAATAAAGGTTAAATGTGTAAGCTATCAAATAAAACAGTAATATAAATGGATAATTCCATGATTGATAAAGAAGGGCACAGAATCATAGTACTAAACTTAATAATTGTATGTAAAATGCAAAACATATTGATGTTTAGCATAATAATTTTACCAGAGCAAGAAAGTACTTGGCATATCTGTATTACTAGCTAGTTCAAGTTACGGAAAACTTCTTAGTACACAATATTCATTACTTTATATTTATAATTGTCATCCTCATCTTTTATTAGTATTTTCAATCAGTTTTTATTAATGACTCTAGAGATGACAACATCCAATTCTCCATGGCTAAATACAGGTTTTGATAGGAAAATTCCAACGTTTTGTAAAGATTGTCTTTCACTTTATTAATAGTTATTGCGAATGATACTAAAATTAGGAATTGTGTTTTCGTGAAATCTGAATGGTATTGTCCTATCCGATGGAGTTAATGATAATATTAGAATAAGGACCTTTTAGCTAGCATTCGCACTTGAGATAACTCTAACTGCAATTATGTAAACACACATCTATGTAACAATTGGAATATAAGACATCACGTGTTATTCTATGTAACACCCTGACTTTTAGCTGCCAAAATAGTGGAAACATGTAGGCAAAACATGTGTTTTTATAAATTAACGATAAAGATTTTGTGTTTTTGAAGAAAGAGCTATGTTGATATAAATATTTTTTTGTTTGGAAAAGAAAAAATATATATATATATATATATATATTTCGTGTAATTTTGAGATGGAATGAAGACAAGGTTTTAAAAGGAAAGAATTTTAGTAAAAGAGTTTTCTTAATAATGAAGTTTTACTCATTCATGGAGTTGAGCGTGGGCAGCCTATAGAGCCACGTGTGAATGGGGTTGAGTGCTAGACTGTGAGGTTCAATGTGAGTTATATTGGACATGACATAAGGTGGCGCTTAACGCAATGGTGAAAGGAAAAATTTGGGTGATGGAGGACCATCTTCAACTATGAGAGTAACAAGAGCTATGCACAACAAGAAACAAGAAGAAGTTGAGAGAGAATTGATCAAGAGTCAAAGTCAATAGTCAACTCTAGAAGACTTCTTACTTTTAAATAGGCCTTGTAATTTTCTTAGTCTTTTGTAAGTTTTGTTCTTAATTTATAAACATCAATTTGGACCTTGTAAGACTTGTAGAGTGCACACCTAGACTAGAAGAAATGGACCGAATTTTATGTCTCATTTGAGAGAGAGTGGTGCAGACTCTCCCTAGGGAAAAAGAGAGAGAGTTTTGGAGGGAAGTTAGTACTCTTTCCACTAACTCAATTTAAATTCTAACCTTAGGATAAGACCTACACCCAAGGGTTGAATTTAATTTCAGCTAGTCACATTTTCTAGCTCTAATTAAGATTGAATTTCAACCTTAAGATTAAGATCTAATCCTAGGGGTGAAATTCAAACTTAATCACACTTTCCACACCACTCTTTATTCAAACCGTGGTCATTAGATTGAATCTTGATCCAAAGGATGAGATAGTGATCCGTGTGAGTTGCTAGAGGAGGCACACCATACGTTGATTACAATTCTAATCCAAGGATTAGAATTCAATTTGTGAGGTTTTCCTTAGTTGGCGCCACATTCTCTTATAAATAGATAGATTTTTGAATTATAAAGACTTTTGACAATTTGATGAATGAAGTGTTATCTTTGATATATTATTATTTTGATCAATTTCTCTGAATTTATTACATCTTATTATAGTATTATTAATGGTCGATTGACATGATTAAGTGCATTTATGAGTTTGGACTCAATTGGGCCTAAAGTTCAGATTTTTGTATTAATTCACTACAATTTTTGGTTTTGACCAGATTCACTAAATCAAACATAACTTTCGCTACAAAACTTCGTTTGAGCTCCATTTTATGTTGTTTTAAAGAGGACTCAGAGAGCTACAAAAGCTATGAGACATCCAGAGCTAATTCGAACTCCATCTGGGGTGAAATTGAGCTTGAAAGTGATGCTTAACTGCTTCCGGGAAATTCCAGCGAGAAGACTTAGTTTAGGCCCATTTGAAAATTGCATGTAATTGAACCATTCATTTTCCTGCAAGTAGGATTCGACGATGTGCCCCAATTCACATGACCTACACCACTTAAATAGGAAAACCACATTTAGATTGTATCACTTACTTCACTTTACATTTTTTTGAACTGCAATTTCGTTTTTCCAGCATTTTACTCTTTTCTTCTCCTTGTTCTTACTCTGCTAGGGTTTTGGTTTGCCTTTCAATTTTTCGTTTTGATTCATCTGTTATGCAATTTTGTTTCCTTACCCTTGTAGTTTGAATTTCATTTTTAATTCCAACACTTGCAATTTCAATTTCTGCATTTTCGTTTTCCAGCACTTGTTCTTATTTTCTCATCTCCATTGTTTAGCATTTCATTTTCGTTTTTGATCTTCTTGTTGCGTTTTTAATTGTTGTCATGGAATTTCGTTTAATTTTTAGTTTAATTTCAAGTATGCGCAGCTAATTTCATCAACCAATTCGATCTCAATAAGATCCTTAATTTCCTTAAGTTCTCTGTTTTTCAATTGCATGAGTACTCGTTTTCGATTTCATTATGTTGATTGATGTTTTAGATTGAGATTGTTGATTTCTTGCATTGTTGGCTAATAACGAATGTAGAGAACTAATTTTATGATTCGAAATCGAGTTGTGTGCTCTCATGCAATTGTGTTAGTTTAAAAGCCACCACGTGTTCGATGAAAATCCTCTAAGATCTTAGAGCGTTAGTTCGGTGTTAAAATGCAGAGATTCCAGTTCCAATACACTACATAGATGAGTGTTTTTATTTTGTTGAACCAGTGAGGGAAATTATGAACCGATAGAGTTCGGATTGGTGCCTTTTAATCAACTGTTCTTGCATTTTAATTATTGTTTAATTGTTGTTGTTGCTTTAATTGTTCACTATTTAATTGTTTTTAATCTTCCCTAATCACAAAAACCCCCAAACTTCGTTTTAAATTTCCAGCTTTTGAGAAATAATAGAGTAATCCATGGGAAACGATCAAGGTCCACTACTACTACATGTAGTAGCCGATTTTGGTTTTAGTTGACGCACGTTCGACGTGTGTGTCAATCATCTTGAGAGCAAATGTAAAATACAAATACACAAGAAGGGGGTTGAATTGTGTTTAATTATTAAATTTCTTACAAACAATGCAATTTGTGTCTATTATAAAAAGGTTTGATCAGACGCAAAGTTAGTTTCTCTTTTAAAGATTGATTTTAGTTAAAGATTTAGTTTAAGTTATTATCCGCAATTAGTAAGCAGATAAGAAATAATGAAAGCAATAATGTTTTTATACTAGTTCATCTATTCAAGACTACGTCCAGTTACCCAACAACTTACTGAGGTTCCACTAAGAGTATTCTTTGAACCCAACCACTCCTGACTAATTACAGATATTATTTGGATACAGCCTTCTCAGGCTAAACTAGTATTCTTTGAACCCAGCCTTTGCAGGCTAAACCCACGTATTCTTTGAATCCAGCCTCCTCAGGCTAACCAAAGATATTCTTTCAACACTTAGCCTCCTCAGGCTAAAACTCAAGGTATTATTTAAACACTTAGCCTCCTTAGGCTACAAATACCACAGTAGTGGTTTACAATTAAGACCAAATAAAAATTATCCTCTATGCAAAGAGGGATTTTACAATGAGTTCTATTCTAAGTTCAGGGTGAGTGAACTTTTGCTTAAGAGTTTGAGAGCTTGTGTGTTGAATTCATTCATCTGTCTTCCATCTTCATCTTCAACTTCAGTCTTCATATCTTCACTCTTGAGCATTTGACTTGAAGTTGAGATAAGCTCTCTGTTTTGAATGTTGAAGGTTATTCATCTGATAAGGTTTCTTTGAAGCATGATGACTTGAACATTTCATCTTTTGCGTCTTCTGTTTGAGGGTGCATCTTTCGACTATGTTGATAATGATCTGTCTGATCATTCTTCCCTCTACGTCTGATGACACATCCGTCTGTCTTGTAATTATTAAAATTAAGATGTTATGTCATTTTGACTTAACAACAATTCTCTCTAAAGTGTTCTTGAGTGAACCTTGAATCTTATCAATGTCATCTTGATCCATTGTGACGATTCTACCTTGAGCTTATTGGTGCATTCCATGGAGTTCCCATTTCTATTCTTAATCCGCTTGTTATTTTTTTCTTAAACTTGGGTGAGTGATTTCCTTTGCCAAACTGAGAGCATCAAGCACTTAAATCCATTGGAGAATGAAGATCTGCACTCCTTGGATCTCTCACCTTGAGGCTTGCATCATTGGGTAAGTAATTTTAACCACCATCCACACTAAGCGTATTTTTGGGTGGTGCATAGTGCTACTAGATCGAGAGAAACTCTATAAATAGGGGCTTAGGGTCCCCTTTTTTCATCTTTTCCAAACTATGGTGGAAAAACGTTATTTTAGTGTACTGCATAAAGACTAAAATACATTTTTCTTTTTGTAATCCATGTTTTGGAGGTGAGGGGAGTTTTTCTTGGTCTTGTTATGTTAAAAAGGACTCATGGTTGTTTGTGTAGGATTCAACCATGAGATAACATGTTTGTCTCTTTTGCATGCTAATTTTAGAAAGAAAAATATCATTATTTTAACTGATGAGATGCGATTTTAAATTATTAAGTGGTCTATAAACTGTATTTATTGTTGTGGTTTGGAATATTATATAGGTTTAAATTTTGGGAAGTTCAAATTACAGGGAAAAATTTACCCAATTTTCTATAAAACTTGAAAACTTAGTTAATTAAGTTATATTTATTATGTTATAAGCTTGATTGCCTATATAAATCGGTTAAGAACTTCTGGTTTCATCAAGATGATTAGAGGTTAATGTTTAGCTTATAAGTGTTAAGTTCTAATATATCCTTGAAAATACCTGAATAACAATCTTAACTGCGGATTTGTTATTGAAAGGGTTATGATGTGATAGAGTTGTCATGTTATATGGTTTTGATAATGGGTGTTGGACTTGTGGTCCTTAAATAAATTATCTTTAACATTGAGATAGTTGTGGTTTTGATGTTTATGGGCCTCTGAACGTTGTTTTGATGTGATGTTGCTGAAGTGAGAAGCTCTAATGTTGGGATGAGCTCTTTACAAAGAGTCACCCATGGATTTGTTGTGATGTGATGAAGATGTTGGTTGAAAAGAGAGGGAGAGAACTTGGTAACTGTGAACCCCAAGCCTTGGAGCTGCTCAAGGTTTCAGATACAATATGCTAGTGGACATCTTGTTCAAGGATGTGTTACAAGGTACAAGATACCATGTACACTAAGCAAAGGTGTGGATACACATGTGTAAGTGTGATAAGCTAGCGATGGTGTTGTCATCATCTGTGTGACATGGTGGGCGAGTAGTGATGCTCTTATCACATATGAAATGGAGATTCTCAGGAAAGAGGCTACGGTGAGTAATAGAGGCTATGCATATTCTTCTAGGAAGGATTATGTGTGCGGCCTAGCGGGGCAAAAGTTATGACGATTTGGGCACTAGATCTACTACTACCTTAGTATCATAGTGAGGAACTCTATAGTACTCAGAAAGAACCCAATGAGGTTTTGTTGGGGGAGTCAGTCCTCGAGTTATGATGACTATAGAGAGACACCTTGTGAAATGTCTTCATACAGACTAAGTCCATTGACGGGTAGCCGGGTGGGGCAATGGAGCCTTGGTCGAGCTTAGCTAGTCTCAACATACTACGGGATATTATCTAGTTGGTGAAAGCTCATGTAAATACAAAAACACAAGAAGGGGGTTGAATTATGTTTTAAAACATTTTCGCAAGCGTTTTCTTTTAATATTAAAGATGAATCTGATAAAATTTCATACGCAGTTTTGATACATTCATTGAATTTGCATCAAATTAGCTAGTTCGGTTATTACTTATAGTAGTAGCAGACCTAGTTCATTCCTCCCATGGATTGTTCTATGACTCTTATGCCAAAAATTAAGAGTGAGTTAAGGGGGGTTTTAGTGCATAACTTAATTAAATGTAATTAAAGTAAGGAAAACTGAATTAAAGGCATGCAATCAATGTAAGAAGAAATCAAGTATAATGAATAAAAAAATCATGTGATTAAATGGTCAATCTGATGTGCTCTTGGTCTCTTCAAAGCCCTCACTGTCTCCTAATGGATGTAGAATCACAATATTGTATAATTAGAGTAGAATCCCTGCATCTAATTAGGATCCTGTCGCTTTACAATCCCAAAGTATTTTTATCGAACACTTGGTGTGTCAAATCAATGCAATCACATTGTGAGCAACAAACCTTATCCAACTATAACTAAATTTGGGAAACCACAACAACAATCAATCAACATGCTGAAATCAAATTTAAAAGCACAATTTAATTCATTATCATCTAATTATATCATGCATTCAATTCGGATTGAGAGGATACTAGAACAAGAATTAAGAACAATTAAGCCTAAGGGTTGAGAGAAAAGAGCAATACAAACTGGACTGACACCAAGGGATTAGCTATTCATCATCATTAATTGAAATTGAAGCAAAATAAATGAAAGAAAAGTGTAGAAGAAGGAGAAGCATGGCTCAATTGACAAAAGAAGAAAGAAAGAAAATGTGAAATCCTAATTTCAATTGAGCAGAAATTTGCTAAGTGTAAAAGTTGGATAGTGTGTTACAATTTTCTGAATTGGGGGTATTTATAATAGGTGACTGGTGAGTCATGTGCTAGTCACATGCCCATTTAAATGACCCGAATACCTCCCTTCAAATCCCAGCCAAAGCATAAAATAAAATGATACAATTTATATAAAGGAACTTTGGCCTAAACACTTAAGTAAATTTGCTCAAAATTCGATAAGCAAATACGCGTCATCTTCAAGCTTTATTTCGTTCTAGATGCAGTCTAAACTAGTTTTAGTTTCTTCATAGATTTCGTAGCAGTTTAATTTTACTTTAAAACGACACCAAGAGAAGATCAATCGAAGTTTTGTTGCTCAAGATATGCTCAAAATACTGAACCTGTACAAATAAAAATCAAGTAAGGAATCAGTCCAAAAATCACACTTCAGGCCCAATTAATTCCTAAGTCATGAACGAACTAAAAGATGTCAATTGATCATTAATTATGCATTAACAAGATATAATAAGTGTAAATAAATTAATTAAAATAATAAAAAATCAAGTTTTTCTCAAACGATATAAAATATTTTTCAAATAGAGATAAGAATAACAATACAACCCTAGCAAACCAAGTGTGCATCGTATGCGATTATGTGAATAGTTGTGCACCAAGTGTTTGATGAAATTCTCTATAACCATAGAGCATTGGGATGTTAATTATTTCTCAGGATTCAAGTTTTAATTATCATACACATGTATTCTTTATCAATTGTTGAACCAATGAGGGAGTGATTATCTGAAAAGAATCACGTTGAATCATTTAATCACATAGTATTTCACTCAATTTACTTGATTTGTTCTAACTTTGATTGTTTGTTATTGAATCTGTTTTGCTTCCTGTAATTGCATTTAATTATGTCCTACACTAAATCTTCCCTTTAATTCAATTTTAATTTTCGGCTTAAGAGTTATAGAGAAATCCTTCGAAAGAATGACCTAGGTCCGCTGCTACTACAAATAATAGTCGATTTGGTTAATTTGAGCACATTTGACGTGTGTATCACATATATAAACGTTGTCTAAGAAATAATGGAATTTTCTCAAAAACTGTGTATTTTTTTAACCTACAATTAATCCTTTATCATGTATATTTTATTCATGTTATATTGTATCTACTTGAACAGTGCTACCTGTATTGCATAAAAATTCACTGTCCTAGAAATAATCAATTTTTTTAGAAAAATGTATATTTTTAAAATCTAAATTTTTCTTTTGTTTAACATTATATATTTTTTATGTTTTAATTTTTAATAATTTTCACACACTAAATTAATTAAAATTTTTATGACATTATACAGACAACCAATAAATGTATATACAAAACTCATATATAGCAAACAATAATTAAAAATGACAATTCAACAAGTAAAATGATGAATAACAATCACAATGTTAAACAACAAAATGTCAAAACATAATAATTTTCACAATAAAGTATAATTGCAAAAAACACCCAATTTTATAGAAAATACAATAAACATCTAACTACAGAAACTAATTTGAGAATGATGAACAAAGAATACCTGGAGTTGTTAGCCTGAAGAGGTTGAGTTTTAAATAATACTTAGGTTAGTTTAACTTGAAGAAGTTGTTTTCCGAATAATACTTAGGATTAGCCAGCAATGGTTGGGGCTAAATAATGATATGTTGTTCACTCAGTAATAATGGAACCTTAGTTTTTACTAAAAAAACTATATGTAATTTTGCATAAAATAAACCAGTATAAATTTCGTGTGTTTTTCTCTCTTCTCTGAACTTACTGTGACTAACTAGGGTTTGATTAAACTAAGTATCAAAATTTTCTTATTTTATTTGTTGAACAATCGTTTATGTTTTCTAAGTCTGACTTAATCAGATTATTTTTTTAAAATTAATTAAACAGCTTGCGAAATTTTTTTTTACACCATTCAACCTTCTTTCTTGTGTACTTTTTCCTTTACACTAATTGATCCAGTTTAGTTTTATTTCAACAATTTGGAACAAGCATTTCAGCCAAACAATATCTCATTATCAAATCAAGGCCCAAACACACATAAAACCTAAGAATTAATACAAGTAATTGGAAATTCAAGTCAACCCAAAACAAAAGGCCATAAAAGAGCCAAAACTAAGGCTCATATAAGCGTTATTACATATCCAAATCCTCTACTAAGCAAAACATTACAAGGCTTTAAGAATTCTTGAGGAGGAGTCTTGAAATTTGACTTAATTACTAAAAGTTGATCGTCCTCCTGTTCTTGGACTCTTGTTGTTATAGCCTTTGTAATTCTCCTAACATCCTTTTAAGATTAGCTTGTTACATATTCCACTCAATTCTCTCCCGATTGTGTGAAACTCAAGTGTTAAAGTCATTTCTTCCATTTATTTAACTTGCAACTTTGCACCAACAAATGAGTTGAGCATCCTCAAACACTTCCACACTTGCCTTTCATGCTTAAGACACACTTTCACAAGCTTGGTACCTCCAAAACAACACCAACAACTTGGGTTCATCCACTTCTCTCTCACACTCACACTCAACCATCACTTTCCAAGTCACTCCCAAACCTATAGAGCTCACGAACTCAACTGACAACGCAATTCTATGCTTAAAACATTCTTCCATGACTCCTAACCACAACTTCACTCATCACAATTTCTCTCAACACCTCAACACAAACCAAAACTTCCCTTGCACCCCAAACCAAATGTAACACCCCCCCTTTCATTTACTTACTTATATTTTAATTAGTAATTTAAAGTGGTTAATGATGTAGTAAATAAAAGAGAGATT
Source organism: Hylodesmum podocarpum (assembly GCA_026586105.1). Classification (NCBI taxonomy): domain Eukaryota; kingdom Viridiplantae; phylum Streptophyta; class Magnoliopsida; order Fabales; family Fabaceae; genus Hylodesmum; species Hylodesmum podocarpum. The sequence goes on along the minus strand of JALJEV010000118.1, from coordinate 466,778 downwards.
TAGGAAACAACACTTTTATTACATAAGATTTTAAGTTCATTACAACTAGATTGCATAACTTTGTCATATTATTATTTTATATCTAACCAACACTTCTACACGCAAAACATAGCAAGCACCTTCTCAACAAGATAGTAGCAACAACCAATGCAAAACAGTGACAACTTCTCAATCCTGCAAATCTGCTCCCTCGAACGTTATCCGAGATCATCACAGGTGTTAAAAACACAAAATGTAAGGGTGAGCTTTCCTTAACCATAATTATAACTAATTGATTGTAGTTCAAGGAAAACCTTTTCTTTTATAAATTTAGAATATTCTTCAAGGTTTCATCGAAAATATCATTTTAATAGTATAAAGATAAACTTTTATTTCAAATATCATTTGAGAGTACAAATACGATATTTCTTCTTTAAAAACAATCCAAGATAAAGTGTATAAATTTCAGAATCATTTTTTATAAAACTTAATGAAGATATTCTAAAATTAAAGGAAGATATCATTTTTAGAATAATACTTCCATACTTATCCATGATCATCAAAATATCAATCACATAGTAAGGCAACCGACAACCATCAAATCAAACAAACCATCAATCACAATCAATGATTCAGGCATGAATTCCAATGAATCATTCATTCAATTAAACATACAATCACTAATGTATGCTCCTGATTCTATATGATGCATGCACCTTCACCATGCATTTTAACTCTTCACTCGAAATGCAATGTGGCGCCCTCCACTAGAATAGCCTGGGGCATCTGATTCTCACACTCAACAGACTCACCAGAGGTAGACACTCCGTAATTTGTCAAGTTCCCTCAGTGTCCGGCAGGACCTCCCCCGCAACATGTGATCATCATGAGCAGGGCAATTTCCCCACCAAGAGAACCCCCAAGTCCACGACATTCCACTCACTCAGACGGGAACCCGTTCAAGGACTTACGGACTTGGTCTACTACTATCCAGTCACCAATGCAACATGTTCTAGGACCTTGAATTGTATAATGACCTTCATCATATTTTAAGTATTGACCTTTCCACCAGGTCATCTTCATCTCACCTCATTCTAAGCTTTTCCCATTCACAAAGCAATCTCAGAATATTGCCTCTCCACTAGGCATTTCCAATCGGTCATTAAACAATTCAAGTCCATCACCAATTTCATGCAACCATGCATGTCACCACTTACTCACATCCAACTCACTAAGTAATTGTATATCAAGCACAAAACCAGTCATCAAACAACAATATTGCTACCATCAATATGTCTTCATGACATATATTTAATTATTTAGTATGTTAGTATTCAAAAGAGGTTTGATCAAAGGAGGAAAGATTGAAGTTGTTCATAGAAGTCAAAGGCTTAATATAAATAAGAAAGGTTTCAATTTACTTTTTATAAAGTAGCCATAGTATTCAAAGAAATAGTTGAAAGAGGAAAACAACTTTAAAATAATCATTCAAAGGGTAAATAAAACACAATCTTAAAGAATTAAAAGAAGTGTAAGAAAGATGAAGAAAAGAAACACCAAGAAACCAAAGAAAGATAATGGAAAAACCAAAGAAAGAGAGTGGAAATACTAAGAAAACAAAGAATAGAAAAAGAAGGATAAGGAAAGATCCCCTTACTGGTTTCTCCTAGCTTCCTATATTCTTCCTCTACCTACTTGCTCCTACTTTGGTTGGAGAGATTTCTTCCTAAGGTGGAGAAAGTATAGAAAGGTTTTTTTGTAGTGAAGATAGTTTGAGAGAATGTAGGAGTATTCTTTGGGTTATGTCTTCATTTGACACCCCTAAGTCCTATTTATAGGCTTCCAAAGAAATTTCTAGAGTATTGGAGATTGTTTCCGAAGAAAAATCTTAGTTTCTATAAAAATATCTTGGTTTCCATCAAAATATCTTGGTTTCCATCAAAATATCTTAGTTTCCATCAAAATATCTTGGTTTCCATCAAAATATCTTAGTTTCCATCAAAATATCTTAAAAGGTAAAAGAAAATTCTAGAATGGTTTAGAAATATCTTTCAAATTAAATATTCAAAATGAATTAAGAAATTTCTAGAAACAAGTAAGAAAATAAGAAATTTCTAGAAATAAGTAGAATAAGAAGTTTCCAGAACAAAGTAGAATAATCAAGACTTTTCTAGAAATAAGTAGAATAATCAAGTAGTTTTTAAATAGAATAAGAAGTTTCTAGAAATAAGTAGAAAAAGAAGTTTCTAGAAATAATTAGATTTTTCTAGAAATAACTAGAATAAACAAGATATTTCTATAATAATCAAGATATTTCTATAATAATCCAGAACTTTCTAGAAACATGTAGAATAATCAAGAAGTTTCTAGAACAAAGTAGAATAATCAAGATTTTTCTAGAAATAAGTAGAATAATCTAGAAGTTTCTAGAATTAAGTAGGAAAAGAAGTTCCTAGAAAAATGTAGAATAAGAAGTTTCTAGAACAAAGTAGAATAATCAAGATTTTTCTAGAAATAAGTAGAATAATCTAGAAGTTTCTAGAAAAATTAGAATAAATAAGGAATTTCTAGAGTTTTCTAGAAACATGTAGAGTAAACTAGAAGTTTCTAGAAAAATCAGAATAAATAAGGAATTTCTAGAATCAACAAGAATTTTCTAGAAACATGTAGAATAAGTAAGAAATGTCTAGAAAGAGTAGAGTAATCATGAATTTTCTAGAAACAAGTAGAATATTCAAGATGTTTCTAGAATAAACAAGATATTTCTAGAAATAGGTAGAATAATCAAGAATTTTCTAGAGAATTAGGATAAGTAGACTAAATGTGATGTTTTTTAGAATGGATAGGAAGAAGATCTTTCTAAAAGATTTTAGAAGTATTTAGGATCTATAAGACAAAAATAACAAAGACAAGGGAAACATTCCAATAAAGGCACGTAAGCACAATCAAGAAATCAATCAAGCCAACATAATCTAATCACCAATATTTCCAATAGGTCTTGATTTATTTATTTATTTATTATTATTAAAATTTTCTTTATTTTTTATCTTCATTCATACGTAACCTTCTTCAAATCATATTTAAATTTCTTGAATGTTACACCAAACTCATACCAGAAACCAATTTCTATACATAACATCCTCACCACACTAAGATTCACATTACTCATAATCCAAGCCAGAACCACAACATCAAAGCCACTCCCTTAACTAAACTGAACGTCCCGAATCGAAACCATAACACCAACAACATATCATGACGCAAACTCACAACATGAAATCTCATCCAGCATAGCAACTCATGACATTCATAAGCATGAGTATAACATAACAATCATTATCAATTCAAAACCAAGCCAAACATTAGTATTGAGCATGACAATGATTCCAAATTTTTGCCTGTATAAGAGGTTTGTTGTCAAGGGTGTGCAACACTTAAAAAAACACTTGAGTCTTGTGTGATTTCATGGTCGGCATGATTTCCTTGAAGAGTTCAAATAGCGGAATTGATTTTTAGTTTTCTTTTAGAGAATGATATTGACACCATACTTAAGAAAAGAGTGAGAAGGTGAGGGATAATCCATACGTTTGATCGCCATGATGAAAGATTGAAAAGATTAGATTTAGTTCTTTACCTAAGAATTGAGAGAAACCTTCACAATAGGGAGAAAACTCATCCTGATTAATACCAAATTTTATTTGAAAGCTTACAAGGGGTTCCTATTTATAAACTAAGCACAACACCTATTAGAATACATGTAAAGCATTCTTAATAGGCATTAATTTTCCACTAGGCAGTTATTTCCCACTTATCATTTACTTTCTAGTAGCAAGTGCTCCCTACTAAGCATCAATATCCCACTAGTTATTATTCCCACTAACCTTTAAAATGACTCATTAAGTCCTATTAGTCATTATAATGGATTAGAAAGTTAAAAGACACTAAAATCTAACCTTGAAAATAAGAAAAGACATACAACTTATTACACTCAATTTATGCATGAAAATCACATGTTAAATAGGAACATGGGCCTTATTCAATCTCTACCCCTAAAGTTATGTAATTTAACCAAATAAGTTCCAGCCCACAAATGCATATTGATTAGTAAGTGATGCAAGCACACTTCCATGCTTGAGAGAATTTCCTGATCTTCAATTCTTCTTCATCATGCTTCTTGTAATCCTTCTAGTAGGGTTTCTTTCCTTGGATGGTCCTTCATCAAACCCTCCTTTTTGCAAGCAACTTGCCCTCAAGTTCGTTTGACCTATACCATTTTCATGACACAAGTTAGTCAAGAATATAGAAAAATCTTCATAATACAATTTTGAGAAAGATTAAGTTATTGAGGATTGGGGCTCTTTAGATTCATGTCTTGTAAGGAAAATTTCTCAATGGAATCTTGCCCCTAATTGAGTCCTCCTTACCTACAAGAAAAAACCAATTAGCCACCTAGATCAAATATAACCATGTCATCATTAATGATGGATAAATCATTATTGATAGCATTTGATGCAAGTGATTTGTTGTGTTGGTATGATTGCAAGTTATAGTACAAGAACATGTATTTCTCCTCAATACCAACAATATCAAAATGAAAGGAAAATTTTGAATACTCATTTGGGATAGAACCGAAACTCTTAGGAGTTTCTACCCCTTTTCCACTTGTGTAGACCCTTGATTCTTATTCATAATTCCTTCTCTAGGTGTGGAACTTTGTGGTGTGCCCTCCTTCTTAACCTCTTCCATCAACCTAGGAAAACTCTCAACATCATGAAAAGAAAGGTTAATAGGCAAAATTAAGAATTTCAAATCACCAAACTCAAGAATTTTCCAAGGCTCAATGCCATAAGATTCTAGTGTATAGTATGGAATATCATTCTTATTAAAAGTAAAAGGAGTAGTAATTGATAAGGAAATTTTCTCAAAAGGTAGTGTAAAAGATAAAACATAAGAAGGGAGTTGAATTGTGTTAATTAAAAAAAAAATAATCCTTTCGTTTGTTGGTTCAAAAAGAGTCAAACGAAACAATTCTTATCTTTAAAGGTTGATTTTAAGAACAAACGTTATGCTTTGTTTATCCCCGTTAGTCACAAGCTCAAGGAAAAATAAATAAAGTTATTTTTATATTGGTTCGTCTATTCAAGACTACGTCCAGTTACCCAGCAACTACTGAGTTTTTACTACAAACCGTGAAAAGGTTACAAGTATTGTTTGAACCCAGCCACTTCTGGCTAATACAAGATATTCTTTGAACACAGTCTTCCCATGCTAAATAACAAGGTATTCTTTGAAACCCAACCTCCTCAGGCTAATACAAGGTATTCTTTGAAAACACAGCTTCCTTAGGCTAAAGCACCAAACAAGTGGATTTAAAGAGTTTTCTAAGAAAGAAAAAAAATTCCTTTTCGCAGAGAGGGTTATACAATGAAGTTCGGAGTAAGCAGTGAGCGAAATCACAGAGTCTTAGCAATTGTAGCGTGTTCGCCAACTGAAACTTGAGGGAGTGAAGTCCTTTTATAGGCAGGTCTTCAAAGATTCGTTAGAGACATGAAGAATGTCATTGAGTTTTCCAAGTGAAGTCCTCAAAAGGTATCAGAGTGCAATCAATTGAAAGGATGGCGTGCACAACAGATTTGATGGCCTGCTCAGAACCTTTTTCTGACTTGTACATAGATCTTGTAAAAAAGGGTGTTGCCTTTTCATGTGAAGAAGTTATCTCGAATCCCCATACTGATCTTGGAAACACTTGAGAGTAACATTTGGATTTTGAAATTGGCGCGAGTTACTCCGTCTGAGCTTGACTTCTATGACAGACGTTGTACTTCTTCAGTCTTAAGAATTGGCTTGAATGCTTCGTCTGAATAGTATTGTTTAAACTTCCGTCTGATAACTTGGCTTTGGGACAGATGAATGACTTCAACTTTGAGGGGTCATCTTCCGTTTGTGCTTGTTCAGTCTGACTTTGCTTGCAATGCTTCCGTCTGATGTGCTCTGTCTGTCTTGTAATTTATCAAAACTTGAGACGTTAATTATCTTGATCTAACAATCTCCCCCTTTTTGATGATTACATACCATACCGGAATTAATACTTAAGAAGACATCTCTTTATAAGAATTGTTACATTAATGTGATGTAATCCATTTGTACAGTTTGCAAGGTTTACACAGAGTAAAGAACTACATAATTAGAGCATACAGTTAAATAAACAAATAAAAGAATCAGAGCAAAACAAACAAAACAAAAAAAAATAAAGACTAAGGTACAAAGTCTTCATCCTTCATTCGTCTTTGGCTCCCCCTCAGGCGATGCTCTTCTTTTCTTGATCAAAGCTCAGAAAGCTTACCAGAACTCCCCCTTAGCATAACCTTCCCTCAAATTATTCTCCCCCTTGGGCTGAGAATCATCAAAATTATGATGGTGGAGGCTGAGGTTGATGCTGTACAAGACCCATGACAATGCTTCGCAGCTGCTGCATCTCAGCGGTTATAGACACTTGATTCTCCTCAAGCTCCTTGTTCTTCTTCTTCGAGTGCTCACAATTTTCCTCTAAAGCATCATATTTATGCTTCAAAGCATTACACATTTCAGCAGAATCTTCAGATGATGATTTAGGTGATTGTTGCACAGTCTGTTGAGGCTCAGAAGAAGGCTGAGTTTCGTCTATATCAGAGTCCACTTCCTCTATGATTGGCTCAACTTGGGTTCCCTTCATATGCAATGAGAACAAAAGCAACTCGATTCGAGAGCTGAAACTTCTGTTCCATTGCCAAGAGTAGCTTTTGTTGAAGGCCACAAGTTAAAGATGTTGAGGCTCATGTGGAGGAAGGGTGTAGGCGTATGCTCCACCAGGGTAGACTCTTCCACAAGTGACAGACTCATCATCAAATGTGGTCCTTGAGCAATAAGCTGAGGTAGCTTCATGTTCCTTTATCATCCTTAGCATCTTAGGATTGATAGGCTTTGATGCTTGAGCTTGAATAGCTTTGAGATGATTGTAAGCAGCAGACGATAGACGCTTAGCAATATGCCTTGCGTACTTGGAAGGTCTTGGGGGTAGACTGTTGCTTCTTCTCCTTTCCTTTTGTCAAAAACTTAACCAAGCATGGTCTCGGATGATCCATAACAATAAAGAACTTGGTTTCGTTTGTGACTAGGGATGAGAAAAGAGAGCCCATCATGAAAGGTAGAAATCTGAATTCTTTCTCTGCTTTCCTCTGGATCAGACGAAAGGAGGCTAACCTACCTTTCTCTTCTTTCCGATAAGCGCTAGTCATTGCTCTGAAGGCAATGTTGTAATCTTCAGGTAGAGAGTGAGCAAAGTCTTCAGGGTCTTCAAATTCATGAACATTGAGGGAGTAGCGCGGACGAATCCCATAATAGTGAGGCCTTGTCCAAGGAAGAACAATCTCCAGAGTATGGCCTAGTCCCACATACCCAGTCTGATTCATAGGAATAGTGAAGGTGAAGGGATCATGACTGTCAAGGGCATCCAAGTGCCAATGATCATAGTCTCTTGGCTCATAAATGGTAGAACTTGCATCCCCAAATCTACAATGGTGAAATGCGGGAGCATTTAATTCATGTTGAACCTTCCATCTGGAGTTTTCTCTGAATGGAATGTGAGGTTCATAGCCAAGTGCTGGTCCTTCAATCAACAACCCAGCAAGATGATCCTTGTACTCTTGAATCTTTTCCAAACCCTTGATGTTGAGTTTAGCCAACTTATCCCAAGGCAGACACTTCAGCCAATCGCGTTGCTCTTCTGGGGAATATTTCTCCTTCATATCGAAGTCTTCTGACTTCAAGGGTTGGTGGTAGATGATGGGATTGACAAACCTCCCAAGTTGGAATCCCTTCTTTCCTCTGTAGCGGTAAGGATTCTTCAATTCAATGTAAGGAGTGTCTCTAATAAAGCAGTCTTCATCATCTGCACAATAACCATCATTGGCAGACTCAGACGGTTCACCATCACTTAGATCAGAGACTTCATCAGCTTGATCTAACAATAACCAATTTGGCTTGATTGGCCTTTCTGCACAAGAGCTTTCTTCATATCTCTTCATGACTAATTCTTTGAGGAACGAATAGTCCATCTTGTGGAGGGAGATCTTCTAGATTCAACCTAACAGCTTGAGATCTCACAACCGGTGCTACTTGCCTTTCAATAATAACACATTCTTCATCAGACGAAAAACATGTGTCCAAGTTAGCAACAACATCAATAACAACAGACGGAATCTTCATCGCCTGTGAGCAAGCAATTTCTTCAGACGCAACCTCCATCGTCTATGGGCAAGTAATTTCTTCAGACGCAGCTTGTACCGTCTAATTGAAGGCAGCGTTCAGAGGAAACGCAACTATGGGATAAACATTTACACTCCCATGTTCGTCTTGGAGAGATGATCCAGTAACCTCCATAGATGGAGTTTCTTCATTAAACATGGTCTCCAATACCTCTGCAAGGATAGCATTATCCTTTTGGATCTGGGCAGTTTCCTCACTATTCTTGCCCTCTGAATTTGCTGGAGCAGGAGCAGCTTCAGACGATCCAATGCCCTTAATGCTTTCTTGGAACAGACGTTCCCTTTCAGCTTCGAGCATGATTGAGACTCTTCTGGCCTCTTTCATCTGCCTTGCTTCGTCTGTCTCATCAATAATGACAGACGCAAGCTTCTACTTTCCCTTAGCAGCCTTTTGTGGAGCAATCTCCCTTGTTCTTGCTTTCTCTTCAGCTTCTAGCCTCTTCCTTTCTTCGTCTGCTCTAGCCTTGGCAGACGAAGCATCCTCAGATGCTTTCCTTACCCCTTCATATTCACTAGGGGTGGCGTCTCTATCCTTCATCTTAGATGCAACATGTTTTATTCTAATGTTCCTCTTCCTCTTCCTGAGGGGTTCAACTGGAATATCCTCAAAGGGAACTTCAGTTACGGTTATGGGGGTTGAAGTGTTGGGGTTGGTGTTTGGGTTTGTGTTTGGGCTTGTATTTGGGTTTCAGAGTCGCTCGTTCTTGCGCGTTTGATGCAAACTCTGTGAGGGGGATCTTGAGTCATAGGAGAGAGTGGTTCATCTTCTCCACTTCTAAATTGAAAGAAGCTTGGTGGTAGACGCATCTTCGCAAAGGTGTTACCTTTAACTTCTACGCCTTCTTTGTGCCACACTACTCCAGTGACATCAAATCCTTGGTTAAGGATTATTTGGGAAAAGAGCATAGCATAGGGAATACTGCTCTTTTTCCTAATATTCCTTGCCTTCAAAGCGCTTTTCCAGTGATCCATGATAACATGAGGTAGACTCATCCTTCCTTTCCTAATGAAGTAGAACATGCAAAACCGGTCTCGTAGACTGACATTATCTCTTGAGCCCGTCCGGGGAGTGAAGATATTGTAAAGAAGGTTGTGAAGCACTCTACATGTAGGAACAAGATTCCCAGATCTGAGAAACTTGGGGTCTTCAACATCGCGAACCTTGGCATACAATAACTTATCCACATGCTCTTCATCCTCATTGTTTATCCAGTTGGGTTTGTAGAAGCGTCCTTCCGCCTTACACTTCCCAGTTCCAGCAATGGCATCAACGGTGATGATGTATTCCTTGTTATCAATGGTGCCAACAATGCCATCTTCGAACTCCTTAGCATCGCTCCAGAATTCAGCGTATGCTTCCATCAGCCATGGACCTCTCTATTCAGCGAAGTCCATCCACCCAGAGTGATTGAGCATCTTCATAATGCGATTTGATACTCATTCTAGAGTGGATTTAGCAATCCACTTGCTTGGCAAGAAGAGATCTTGAGCAGAGAAAGTCTCTTCAGAGGACTTTGATTTCTCGGCGGCCATTTTCTGAGTTTTGAAAACAAAGAGAGTTTGAGAGTGAGAGTTCTTAGAGAGAGGTTAAGATTCAAGAATAATGAATATTGTAAAAAGTAAAAATGATAACTTTGCAGTATTTATAGTAAAAAAGGTGAAACAGTTATAATTTAACAGACAAAAGAATTGAAACCGCCCCTGATTTGACATTATCTCATGATTGCCCTTTTGATGGAGGACCATCTCCAAAAGCTCAACAAACTCTTTAACCTTACTTTTTAATAAATTGATCTTCTAATAAAATTCGCTATATTTTTTACTGTCTGACTAGGTTTAGTATTCGGAGTATAACTTGGGCTACACAACTCCATTTTATCTGTTCTTGGTGTCTTTTTAAAGCTGACTTGAAGGGATACAAAAGCTATGAAGACACAAAATCCTAGTTCTAACTGCATCTAGGATGAAATTGGGCTTGAAAGTAACGTTTGAATACTGTCAGGATGTTCCAGCGGGCTGCTGACCAGGTTCAGTATTTCGAGCATAATGTGAGCTACAGAACTCCAATTAATTTCGTCTTGGTGGCATTTGAAAGCTTAATTAAAGGGCTACAAAAGCTATGAAGACACAAAAGCCCAGTTCGGACTGAATCTAGGAGGAAATGGAGCTTGAAGTTAACGTTGGAATGCTACCAGGATTTTTCAGCGAGTTGTTTAATTGTTTAGGCCTATTAGTTTCTTTCAATTATGTATTTGTTTTAAAACATAGATTTGGGCCTTGTAATTGTGAAGTGTGCTCAGCCTAGGGTGTCTCTCATCTCACCATTGATCATTAATTTCATCCTAGGGTGGAGAACATTTAAGATTTCTAACCTTAGGCCCATTGCACTTTTCATTTAAGTTGGTCAACATTTCTATTGTACTCACTTTGGTCATTTATGAAAAGAGAATTTCTAAGACTAAAGTCTTGAGAAAAGGAGAGAGCTCTGCTAGGGTTTCTTCCAAGAACCTTGAATCTTATCATGGATCCATGATCCAAGTGGCGATTCTCTAACCAAGCTTATTGGGTGTTTCATCCATGGCGCTTACCACACTTCTTCCTTCTTCCATTTTTGATTTATTTCTTCCCCCTTTTGTGTTGACCATGAGCTATCATTGCTATATATTGAGTTATTCCGCTGTTTAAGAGTGATTGAACATTGGTGAATGAAGATTGGGGCACCCCTTTGCTAATCCTTGAAGATCCATCATAAGTTCTTCATGGGTTTGCATCAAAATTTGGTATCAGAGCTTGTTCTTCACCTAGTTGTTCTTCACTTGTGGTATTGAGTCTAGCTCCTATCTTTGAGTTCAATTTTTGATTCAATTGAATTTTTTATTTGAATTTTGTTATGTGTCTTAGCTGTCCACTACATATATGAGATGTTCTGACACTCTTGGTTGATCATACATGGCCTATTATATATGCTAAACACATTCTAGTCAATAGCCCCCAAGTGTTTGATGAATTTTCTCAATATGTATTTTGTGTCATACTTGCTGGAATTTGAATCCCCTGCATTATATTTGGCTTAATTAGTGCTTATATGTCTCATTACTATGTGCATTGCTCATTATAAGTTCAAGTTACCACTACCATGCATTATCTTGCTTGTTAGCAAAGTTTGAGTTGACTTGCTTGAGTATTTGAGCCTATACTTGGACCGTCCAGCAAAGAATAGCCAAAAGAAAATATAGAAAAACAAAAGAAAAGAAAAGAGCAAGAGAAAATATACAAAAGAAAGAGTCAAAGAAAAAATTCAAGAAAAGAAAAATACAAGAAAAGAAGCTTGAAGAAAATTAGAGTGAAATTTGAGTAGCTCTTGTAGAAGAAATTTTTGGGAAAATTGAGTGCAGTACATTGGGAAATTTGGATCATTAAACACCCACAAATTTTGTGTCCAAGATCAATTAGGCAACAATTATTCAATAGGTTCAAGCATCATATTACAAATTGTATCAAATTTGCTACTAGCATGATATTTGAACTTGTAGTGTGCTTTGCATGTGCCTAGACATATTTGCCCTGTTTTTGCCCTGTTTTTGGACAAATAATTGTGGCTGCCCTGCACCTTATTTTGAGCTTATTTCGTGCATAAACATCACACAAACCATTCCCCAAAATTTCAAGTCATTTTGAGCCCATTTTCAAGCCTAACTTCTAGCTTAGCAACGGTTTTGCTATTATTTTGGCAGTTTCGGGTTTGCAGTTGGTTCAAAGGGTTAAACGTTGATTTATTTAATTCTGGGCATATGGTCATTCACTATACATATATATAAGCTCAACTGGAAGGTTTCATAATTTTCCAAGCTCATTTGCTATGCTAAAAAAATTTCACAAGTTGGGCAAATTTTGGTGACGGTTGCTGTCAAATTTTCCAGCAAAATTGCATTTGATTTCTTCCCTGCTTTGAGTCTTTGTTTCAAATATTTTTGCAGTTTTAAATACTAGTTTTCCTTCATTATTAGTGCAGTAAATATAGTAGCCATTGTCTTGAGCATTAAATTCCATTTTGAGTAGCTAAATTTTTGTTCATTGAGTCTTGTTTTGTTGCTTGTCTTCTTTGGAATCTATGTAGTTTTGTCTAGAGTATTTGTCTTCTTGATCTCCTAGGCTTTGTAGCTGAATTGTTCCTCTTTCACTTGGATAAATTGGACATTGATAATTGATAGAGGTTTCTCAAGAAACTCTAAGAGTGAGAGGAAAAAGGCTAGAGGGTAACTTCTAAGAAAAAGCCTCCTAAGTGTGCAAACAAGAGTGTGAGTGCAAACACTTAGAGAGTGAGAAATGAATTTTAGTTCTCTTCTATTATTCTTGTTCTAACCTTTTCTTGCAGCAATGGTGAGTTCCTCAAGTGTGGGAAATGAATTATCTCCTAAGACCCAAATAGTGATGGATGCCATGATGGAGAAATTCATGAGTATGCAACATGACCTCAAGAATGAGCTTCAAGAGAGTTTGAATGAGGTTAGGGAGGAGAGAAATAGATGGTTTAGGGAAGAAAAAAATAAGAGGATTGAGTTTGAAAGAAGGGTGAGAAATGAGTATCATGAGAGAAGAGAGAGAACCTTGAGAGAAAATCATAAGAGAAGAGAAAGGGAAGAGCATGAAAAAAGAAGAGGAGTGAATAGAGGGAGTGGAAGTGAAAGGGAAAGGCAAAAGGGTAACCATTATTCACCTTGGAAAAGTGGTGGGATAAGTAAATATGATGAGGACTATGCCTTTGGAACCTTTGATGAAGAGAGGAGAAGAAAGGAAAGGCATGACCGAAACACATACCATAGTAGAAACCCACACATACCTAGAAGGGTCTTTGGTGATGATGAACTAAGAGTTAGGAAGGAAAATAAGAGATTTGAATGTGAGTTTAAAGAGAGAAAAACTAGAGTGGAAATAGAAAATCAAAGAGCTTACACTAATTTAGTAAAGGAATTTGATAGGCTAGAAAGAGAAGACCATGAAAGGAGAAAAAGAAAAGAGAGAATTTTGAGAGAGGAGAAATAGTTGAGGGAAAAAGAGTTAAAAGAGAAAGAGTTAAAAGAAATGGAGTTGAAAGAACAAGAGAGGAAAGAAAGAAAATTGAGAGATGAACAAGGGAAGGAATTGTGTGATATTTTAGTTGTTTGTACTAATCCTTGCTTTGGTTTTGATGATTCTCATTTGAAGGATGATGTAGAAATGATACCAAAGGAAGAAATAAAAGACAACAACTTCTTGTGTGAGGATGTGGAAGAGATAGAACTCAAAGCACATGGTGAAGTTGTTTGTGACATTCCTTACAAGAATCCTTTTACCTTAGTACCTAGTAGTGAATTGTATACAAAGTTTCCATGGAGCACACATCATGAAGAAAATGAAGAACTCATGGAATTGGAGCAACCACTAGAGAAGATTTTCTTGTCACTTGATACTCTTTCTACTTCTAATTTGAATAATATTAAACATTTCATACTAGACTCTTTTGGCATTAAATCTTGAATCATGATTGAGTTTGCTAATTTGGACCTTTTAATTGTTCCTAATGACCTTTATTCTCATGATGTTCAATATCTATCTAGGTTGTTGGAAGAGTTAAAGAAGGAGGGCCAAATACAAGATTCCACACATGATAAAGGACTAATATTTACACAATTTAGAGTTGAAGTAGATGCTCCTATGAGTCTTGGTTATGCATTGATGAACCATTTAAATTTTTCCTTTACTCCATTAGATTGTGTCAATAATATTAGTAACCAAAACATGTTGTGTGATTGAGATTCAAGTAAAGTAGGAAATTTTAACAAATTACATAGGTGGTTGATTTGGAAGCATCAATTATTTTTACCACCTTGTGTTAACTATAGAATGCAAGTATACCTACATATTAAATCATTTGCATTGAATGTTATATGGAATAATTTACACCTTATTTTACATGATTTTATGGTATTTGATCCGGGTGGTCATTTTTATTGTAGGTAAGAACCTAAGGCCACTTAAGGACAAGTTGGCCACAAGAAGGAGGGTTTGATGGAGGACCATCTCCAAAAGCTCAACAAACTCTTCAACCTTACTTTTTAATAAATTGATCTTCTAATAAAATTCGCTATATTTTTTACTGTCTGACTAGGTTTAGTATTCGGAGCATAACTTGGGCTACACAACTCCATTTTATCTGTTCTTGGTGTCTTTTTAAAGCTGACTTGAAGGGATACAAAAGCTATGAATACACAAAATCCCAGTTCTAACTGCATCTAGGATGAAATTGGGCTTGAAAGTAACGTTTGAATACTGCCAGGATGTACCAGCGGGCTGCTGACCAGGTTCAGTATTTCGAGCATAATGTGAGCTAAAAAACTCCAATTAATTTCGTCTTGGTGACATTTGAAAGCTTACTTAAAGGGCTACAAAATCTATGAAGACACCAAAGCCCAGTTCGGACTGAATCTAGGAGGAAATGGAGCTTGAAGTTAACGTTGGAATGCTACCAGGATTTTTCAGCGAGTTGTTTAATTGTTTAGGCCTATTAGTTTCTTTCAATTATGTATTTGTTTTAAAACATAGATTTGGGCCTTGTAATTGTGAAGTGTGCTCGGCCTAGGGTGTCTCTCATCTCACCATTGATCACTAATTTCATCCTAGGGTGGAGAACATTTCAGATTTCTAACCTTAGGCCCATTGCACTTTTCATTTAAGTTGATCAACATTTCTATTGTACTCACTTTGGTCATTTATGAAAAGAGAATTTCTAAGACTAAAGTCTTGAGAAAAGGAGAGAGCTCTCCTAGGGTTTCTTCCAAGAACCTTGAATCTTATCATGGATCCATGATCCAAGTAGCGATTCTCCAACCAAGCTTATTGGGTGTTTCATCCATGGCGCTTACCACACTTCTTCCTTCTTCCATTTTTGATTTCTTTCTTCCCCCTTTTGTGTTGACCATGAGCTATCATTGCTATATATTGAGTTATTCCGCTGTTTAAGAGTGATTGATCATTGGTGAATGAAGATTGGGGCACCCCTTTGCTAATCCTTGAAGATCCATCATAAGTTCTTCATGGGTTTGCATCACCTTTTAATGATTGATTTGACTTCTGCAATTCACCGCGCGTACTTCTTAATGTCCTAGAATAGTGCAATAAATGACAGACACATTTAATGCTGCATTTATCATTAATTTGACTTCTGCAATTCACTGCGCGTACTTCTCAATGTCCTAGAAGAGTGCAATAAATGACAGACACATTTAATGCTGCATTTATTGTGTCCCTACACACTCAACTTTAAATTAATTAAATAATAACCTTGCGTCTGTTGAATTTTTCTCAGACTGATTCAACTTGATCAGACGCAATGTTTTGTCTTAACACGAATATAATCAGACGAAATGAATAGACGAAAGGTACAGACGAAATAACTTAATCACTTAAAGAAACAATTCCCAAATTTTCTTTAATAAAGTTAAATCATGTTTCGTCTAAAGCTTTTGTAAAGATATTTGCCCATTGAAAATCAGTTTGAACAAACTGTATATCAAAAATACCTTTTAGAACATAATCTCTTATAAAATGAAACTTGATTTCAATGTGTTTAGCTTTTGAATGTTGAATAGGGTTTTTTGCTGAGATTAATTGCACTTGTATTATCACAAAATACTAGTATTTGGGTTTCAAACCTGGAGTAATCCTCAAGTTGATGTTTTACCCAAAGTAGTTGTGAACAACACCCAGCTGCAGCAATGTACTCCGCTTCAGTGGTTGAGAGTGCAATGGATTTTTTCTTCTTGCTTGACCAAGAAATGAGTGATGTGCTTAGAAATTGACAACCACCACTTGTGTTTTTCCTCTCCACTTTATCTCCAGCATAGTCAGCATCACAATAGCCACTTAAACTGAAATCACTATTTTTCTTATAAAATAAAGAGAGATTAGTGGTTCCAATAAAATATCTAATAATGCTTTTCACAGCTTGTAAATGTGATTCTCTAGGATCAGATTGAAAGCTTACACATAGACAGACATTAAACATAATGTCAGGTCTACTTGCAGTTAGATAAAGAAGTGAACCAATCATACCTTGGTATACCGTCTGATCAATGGTCTTACCTGATTCATCCTTGTTGAGACTAACACCAGACGAATGAATTGGTGTCTTCATGGGCTTTGCATTCTCCATCTTGAACTTCTTGAGAAGCTCCTTGGTGTACTTCTGTTGATGGATGAAGATTCCTTGCTTCGTCTGTTTGATTTGAAGTCCTAGGAAGAACTTTAATTCTCCCATCAGTCTCATTTCAAACTCATCCTGCGTTATCTTAAAGAAATCCTTGCACAGGGATTCGTTAGTTGCTCCAAAGACTATATCGTCTACATATATTTGAACAATGATAAAGTCTTTCAAAATAATTTTCTTGAAGAGAGTTGTATCAACCTTTCCTCTTGAAAAACTACTTTTAAGAAGAAAAGAACTCAGTCTGTCATATCAAGCTCTAGGAGCTTGTTTAAGACCATAAAACGCTTTCTTCAATTTAAAAACGTGATCTGGTTGAGATTGACTCTCAAAGCCAAGAGGTTGTTTAACATACACTTCTTCTTCAATAAAACCATTAAGAAATGCACTTTTCACATCCATTTGATATAAGACGATATTCTTATGAGCAGCAAAAGCAAGTAAAATTCTAATTGCTTCTAATCTAGTTACTGGAGCAAACGTTTCAGTGAAGTCAATACCTTCTTGTTGGTTATAGCCTTGAGCTACTAACCTTGCCTTGTTTCTTACCTCCTTACCAGCTTCGTCTAGCTTGTTTCTGAACACCCACCTTGTTCCTATGATGCTTTTGTTCCTTAGTCTTTCCACTAAAGTCCATACATCATTCCTTGTGAACTGGTTTAGGTCTTCTTCCATAGCTAAAATCCAGTCATTCTCTTGTAGAGCTTCTTCAATATCAGACACAAGAGCATATCCAGATACATCTCGCAGTCTTGATCTAGTTTGGACTTCTTGATGCCTATCTCCAATGATCAGATCCTCGGTGTGGTTTGAGGCGAACCTCCAAGTTCTGACAGGAGCTTGATCATCTTGTTGTTGAGGAGCAGACGAAGATGGTTCGTCTGTGCTGGGAGATGTTCTTTCGTCTGTTCTTGCGTATGTGCAAGGTTGGACAGAAGGATCAGCTTCTTGACCAGAGGGAGTTATCTGTAAATTATCATACAGATTTTCCAGGTCTGATATTTCTTTATCAGCCTTTGAGTTATCTTGGAATTTTACATGAATAGATTCCTCTACAACTTGCGTTTTAGAGTTAAAAACTCTATATGCTTTAGATGTATTAGAGTATCCAAGTAAAAATCCCTTAACCACTTTTGAATCGAACTTTCCAAGTTGATCCTTAGTGTTTAAGATGAAACATTCACATCCAAAGGGATGAAAGTAAGAAATGTTGGGTCTTCTTCCTTTCCATAGTTCATGTGGAGTCTTATTCAATATTGGTCTTATCAATATTCTGTTTTGAATATAACAGGAAGTATTAATTGCTTCTGCCCAAAAATATTTTGGAAGAGAGCTTTCATGCAACAAAGTTCTAGCCATTTCTTGTAGGGTACGATTTTTCCTTTCCACAACTCCATTTTGTTTAGGAGTTCTTGGAGACGAAAAATTGTGAAAGATACCATTTTCAAAACAATAGGCATTGAATTCAGAATTTTCAAATTCTGTTCCATGATCACTCCTAACAGACGCAATACATATTCCTTTTTCTTTTTGAACACGTTTGTAGAATATTTTAAAGACACTGAATGACTCATGTTTATGGGCTAGGAAGTATACCCATGTGAATCTAGTATAGTCATCCACACTTACAAATCCATATCTCTTTCCTCCAAGACTTTCAGTCTGAGTGGGTCCAAAGAGATCAATATGTAACAGTTCTAGGGGTCTTGTCGTGGAAACAACATTTTTAGATTTGAAAGAAGCTTTAAGTTGTTTCCCATGCTGAAAAGATTCACACAGACGATTGGATTTCCAAGATATTTTTGGCAAACCTTTCACAAGATCCTTTTTAGAAATTTTCGAAATATACTTAGACTCAAATGTCCAAGCTTTTTGTGCCAAATATCTCGTTCATCGTTTGCTGAAATCAAACATGTTAGATTCTAATCACTCAGGTCAGACAGGCAAACCTTATAGAGATTATTCTTCCTTTTCCCAATAAACAGAATGGATTTGTCCTTGTTCTTGACTATACATTCATCAGCGTTAAAAGCTACTTCATATCCACTGTCACAAAATTGACTTATGTTAAGTAGATTGAAGTTAAGACCTTTAACGTAAGACACATTTTGGATAAGAGGATTTGGTGTCTTACCAACAGTCCCAATTCCTAGGATTTTACCTTTCCCTGAACCATAAGATACAGACCATTTACTTGGTCTGAGATCTTGGAACATAGACAGGTCTCCTGTCATGTGTCGTGAACACCCACTATCCAGGTACTAGCTTAAAGTCTTCTCTCTTCCTATTAAGGATATCTGCAACAGGAATAATGAGTGACTTTGGTACCCAAATCTTTTTGGGTCCTCCTTTGTTAGTAGAAGAAGTTTTCTTTTTGTTTAATGTTCTTGTATTCTTTTTATAATCATTTGATACCTTATTGTAGCTTTTGTTCTTCTTTATGTGAGCAGACGAAACAAATTTAGTCTTCTTTTCGTCTGTCTTTTCAACATAACCAAGTTCACTTTTATCAGACAGAAACCTCCCATATTTTAAAATATTTTCAAGCATGGAGGATCCATTTGTGAACTTTGTTAGGTCATTGAGCAAAGATTCATTTTCTTTCTTTAATCTTTCGATTTCAAGAATGAAAATGTTATTTTCAGATTCAGATGATACTTCATCTGATACTTTCTTTGGAAGCAACTCTTTTTCAGTTCTCAAAGTAGCATTCTCTTCCAAAGTTTGTTTCAACTTGGTTTTGCATACTTTGTATTGCTCAACAATAAAATGTGAGTTTTCCAAAAGTGTATCATATGACATTTCTTCTGATTCTGACTCAGACTCAGACGAAGAAGATGAGGTAGTATGAGTTTCTATTACCTCAGATGAGACAGCGTCTCCAGTCATGAGGCAAATATTTGTTGTTTCTTCTTCTTCTGTGAATTCTTCTAAACTCTCGCTATCTAGGTCTTCCCAAGTCAGCAAGATCTTCTTACCCTTGTCTTTTCGTGTGTTCCACCTTTTCTTCATCCTTGGGCATTCTGATCTCATATGCCCGGTTTTCTTGCACTCATAGCAAACAATCTCTAAGCTCTCCTCCTTGCTTGAGGGTTTTTCAGGGAACTTCCTCTCCTTCTTCTTGAAGAAGCGTTGACCTCTTCCCTTCTTCATCATCATCTTCTTGAAGTGTCTAGCCATGAGAGAAATCTCATCTTCAATGGTTTCAGAATCTTATTCTTCTTTTTTCTTTCTTTCTTGGCAGATTCCTCCATGGGAACATCATTTACGAACGAAAGAGCTATGGGCTCTTGAACTTTGATTTTGTCCCTTTTACAGAGAAGTACCTGATGTACTCCCGAAGCACCTATCAACTGATCAAGAGTCAATGTCTTCATGTCATGTCCAACAGAAATGGCAGTAGACATAGCTTCCTATGGAGTAGGAAGACTGTCCAGAATCTTCATGTTGTTTTAGGCCTTCGTGAACGTGATTCCCAACGAAGTGATTCCATTTAATATAGTTTGAAATCTTCCAAACATCATATCAATAGATTCACCTTTCTTCATAGAAAACATCTCATATTCTCTTTGAAGGGTGGCAGCTTTCCTCATTTTGACATCTTTAGTTCCTTCATAGGAAATTTTAAGCGTGTCCTAGAGCACTTTGGTTGTTTTGTAGGCACAGAGTCTGTTGTATTCTGTCCTTGAGAGTGCACACGTGAGGGCGTATCTGGCTTTATTGTTGAGTTTCATGATAGAGTATTCTTCATTTCCCCACTCAGTTTCAGGTTTGACAATGGGGATATCTCCTTGAGTGATAATCTTCCAGAGTCTGTACTGGGTAGACTTGATGTACATCTCCATGCGATCAGCCCAGTAAGGGAGGTAATCTCCAGATAACGCTGGAGGCTTGTTCATAGATGACCCACCAGATAATAACGAAGGTCCTTGAGACTCCATCTTGGATCTTTTTCTCTAGCAGCTGTTAAACGCTCAACCCTCAGAGGCTGAGCTCTGATACCAAACTGTAAAAGATAAAATACAAGAAGGGAGTTGAATTGTGTTAATTAAAAAAAAATTAATCCTTTCGTTTGTTGGTTCAAACAGAGTCAGACGAAACAATTCTTAACTTTAAAGGTTAATTTTAAGAACAGATGTTATGCTTTGTTTATCCCCATTAATCACAAACTCAAGGAAAAATTAACACAGTTATTTTTATATTGATTCATCTATTCAAGACTACGTCCAGTTACCCAACAACTACTGAGTTTTCACTACAAACCATGAAAAGGTTACAAGTATTGTTTGAACCTAGCCACTTCTGGCTAATACAAGATATTCTTTGAACACAACCTTCCCAGTCTAAACAACAAGGTATTCTTTGAAACCCAACCTCCTCAGGATAATACAAGGTATTCTTTGAAAACACAGCCTCCTCAGGCTAAAGGACCACACAAGTGGATTTAAAGAATTTTCTAAGAAAGAAAAAAAAAATTCTTTTCGCAGAGAGGGGTATACAATGAAGTTCAAAGTAAGCAGTGAGCGAAATCACAGAGTCTTAGCAATTGTAGCGTGTTCGCCAACTAAAACTTTAGGGAGTGAAGTCCTTTTATAGGCAGATCTTCAAAGATCCGTTAGAGACATGAAAAATGTCGTTGAGTTTTCCAAGTGAAGTCCTCAAAAGGTGTCAGAGTGCAATCAATTGAAAGGATGGCGTGCACAGCGGATTTGATGGCGCGCTCAGAACCTTTTTTTGAGTTGTACAAAGATCTTGTCAAAAAGGGTGTTGCCTTTTTGTGTTGAAGAGGTTATCTCGAATCCCCATACTGATCTTGGAAACACTTGAGAGTGACATTTTGATTTTGAAATTGGTGCGAGTTACTCTGTCTGAGTTTCACTTCCATGATAGACGATGTACTTCTTCAGTCTTAAGAGTTGGCTTGAATGCTTCATCTGAAGAGTATCGTCTAAACTTCCGTCTGATGACTTGGCTTTGGGATAGACGAATGACTTCAACTTTGAGGGGTCATCTTCCGTCTGTACTTGTTCAGTCTGACTTTGCTTGTAATGCTTCCGTCTGATGTGCTCCGTCTGTCTTGTAATTAATCAAAACTTGAGACATTAATCATCTTGATCTAACAGGTAGTTCAAATTCAAAAGGTACTTCCTGTTTTTGAAGATAATTGTTTCAAGGCTCCTTTATGCACAACTCTTGATTAGGAATCAAATCAAAAGGAAGTTTGTAAAGATGATCACAAGAATCTTTAAAAGAAACTTGAAGTTCATTCCTTTCAACATCTTCACACAAGAGATGATCAATTTGCTCTTGAAAATCATCCTTTGGAACAACACCTACAACATCCTCAAAATAAGAATCAAAAGTGTCAAATGAAGGATTAACATAAACAAGTAAAGAATCACTTTTCTCCTTCATTTGTTTGTCCATCAACTCTAATTCTTTAATTTCTTTTCCCCTCAATTCTTTTTCTTTCAACTTTTTTTCTTTCTCTCGTTTTCCCTTCTAGATTCATAATAACCTCTTTCACTTCTTTGAGGTGAATGATGGTACCTCCCTTGTTTTTCTCTTCTATCAACCCTTTCATGGTCATATCTCAACTCATATTCTTTTCTCCTCCTCCTTTCCCTCCTCTCATTTTCTTCCATAGCTCTCCTTTCCTCCTCCTTCCTTCTATCACGTTCCTCCAGTAAGAATCAATGCAAGAAGTGTGTCAAGAATGCTGGAAATTGATGAAGATGAGGTGCACACATACAAAAATTTATATACTAATCAAATTTGCATACAAGAACTTCAAGGTTACATGTGAATTTGGGTGGGGTATGCATGGACAGCAAGCTATTTTCACATATAATGCAGAAACAAAAATTGGAAAACCATGCAAGGCACAATCAAGACAAGAGATGTGATAGTTACTCACGGTTTGTATGGTAAGATCATGCAGCAAATTTTATTCATGTGAATTCCTTCAAGAAGCATATATGGACAACAATATACTCCAAGAGGCTAGAATGAAAGAACAATGATCCACCAAGAATTTCTTCAAGATCACACACAACCAGCCAAGTATTGTCAATGTAAAATGTAGCAAAACATATAACCTTGTGATTCTCTCCAAGAAGCCTCACGGACACAAGCATGCAATGTCAAAGAAGAGAAAAAAAAATGCAGCAACACATACTAGTTTATGTGGAGTTAAGACTATAATTTGAAATGGCATGCAAGGAAACAATGAAATGAAAATCCCACATAAGGCTCACGGTTAGTATGCAAGATGTAGCAAGACTCTCAATGATGCACGAAAGGACAAGGTTGCGATGAATTTAAGCACTAGACTACATGACTATGATGTCACATTCACACAACAATGAATTATGATGAATCTAATCTGAAGAAAGGTAGAAGTAGGATGCAAATATTTCAAGATGCAAGGAACAAGAAAAAATATTCTCTAACCAATGTGAAGAATCTTTGAAGAAGAAAAGGCTCTTGATACCACTTGATACAAGCACACTTCCATGCTTGAGAGAATTTCCTGATCTTCAATTCTTCTTCATCATGCTTCTTGTAATCCTTCTAGTAAGGTTGCTTTCCTTGGATGGTCCTCCATCAGTAAGCGTTGAGCTTATTTTGTTCTTTGAAGTAATGATAGTTTCACTTAACTCTAAAAAGGATTCCTAACCCTTGCATAAAGCCTTTAATCGCACGGCTACTAAGCATAGGTGGCCAACATGCACCCTTTGATCTTTTCATGTCCCTTGAGTCCAAGGATCTAATGGTTCACAAGCATTTTCAATCACCACCCTTAGATTAGATCCTCTTACACTTCAAGCCCTTCCTCACTCTATATAAAGGCCTAAAATCGAACTATGTACTTTAGTTTAGATGATTAATAAAATTTAAAGCATTGTGCTTTTCCTAAGAGAAAGGGTTCTCTTATCTTGTTCCTTTGGAGGAACTTGGATCTTAGCAATGGCCTCTCATACCATTGTGGTGATTCTTCAAGACTTATTGGCATAGCCATGGTGTCCTATTCCATCTTCTAATCTCATTCACTTTTATGTTTTCTTCTACCTATTCAATTAGACCAAGACTTACTTTGGAGTTTCTATGAAGGATTGTTGAAGAATTGAAGATTGGGGCGACCTTTCAAGCATTAAGTTTCTAGTTTTTGTATTAATTTGGTATCAGATCTTGTTCTTCTTCAATGGGATCCTTCTACATTTGTTAGCACCTTGTCTTATGTCTTGTTTTTTTTTTTTTTTTTTTTACGTTTTGAATCTTGCATTCTCATCTTCTTCCTTTCTTTGAGTCTAGTCTAGTTTTAATTCCTAGAGTTATCTTGTTTCGATTTGCTTTGTGTCTTTGGGTGTGTTTTCATTTTTCTTTTTTTGTCTTGTATATGTGTTTGGATGTGTTTTTTGTTTTGCTTCACATGCATGGTTGTTCATTCATGATCTTAAAGTTTAACATGTTAGACATTGAGTTCCTTACATGGTTCTTTGAATTCTGTCCAAATCTTTATTGTTTTCATGCATTTTCTTGTGAGTTCTTGCTATTTCCATGAGTGCATTGCATTGTTCTTATAAGTGCAGTAGGCGACAGCCCTTGTTACACCTTGATTGCATGCTTCACGCGAGGAAGAAGAAGTTTTATGTGTGAGATATATGTTACATGCATCTTTCTTACATTTTATTTGAGAATTCCTTGTAAATCCTTAGATTTCCATGCATTTTTGCTTTGGTTCTTGCCTTGGCCGTGAGTCTTTCCTTTGTTCTTGTATGTTGCAGTAGGTGGCTGCCATTGTTACACCTTGATCTTATATCTCACGTATAGGAGAAACCATATGCTGGATATGTGACATGCATGCTAGCCTTATCTCCTACATATGCAAAGTGTATGTGCCATGTATGAATAGTTTTTAATTGATTTTATATTGCATCTTTTTTGCCATTTTTATGTGTTGTTCAGTGTTGCGTAAGAGGAAACCATATGCTAGATATGTGACATGTATGCTAGCCTATGTCTCCCATATATGTGATCTATATGTGCCATATGTGCCACGTCTAGGATTGATCTTGAACTTCATTTTTTCTGGAATTTAATATGTTGTTTGGTGCAATTTGTGTTACATAATAGAACCCAGAGGGGAAGAAGAAAGGAAACAAGAAGAAGGGAAGCGTAAAAGGAGAAGAAATAAGGTGTTTTGTGATTTGTTCTTGAAAAATTTGAATGAGTACAAAAATAAAATTCATAACCAGATTTGTATGCTTGAAAGGAAGAAAAGAATAAAAGGTTTAATGAGAAAGAAAGAAGAGAAACAAGAGAGACACATCAAACCTTGAAGTAGCACACATTTTCCTTGTAATTTGCTAATGAATCGAGCCTTTGATCTTGTATTTGAACTAGTTTGAGTATGCTATTTTGAAAACTATTATTCCCGGATATTGTGGCTGTAAAACATTGTTTTCACTGCACCTTGCTGTATATTCTCATCAAATTTGAATTAAACCATTGCTTGAACAAAAATTTGTCACTAATCCTAATTGTAGCAAAATCGGTTTCTCTTTTGGTGGCAATTTTCGTGCCAAAAACGCTGCATCTTTTCTCTTGTGAATTGCTTTCATTCATCATATTTTGTTGCATCCTTTGATTATACCATTGTCTCATTATAATTTCTATCAATTTAAGTAGCCATTTCCCTTAAATTGTGAGTTTATTTACTTATCTCCTTTAGAATTTTGAGTTTTGTCTTTGGGTTTGAATCCTTGGCATTAAGTGAATGGTGAATATTGTTTTTCCTTTGTATTTTCCTTGTGAACTAACTCTCTTTTCAACCATGGATATCTCACCAAGTGTAGGTGATGGTATCTCTCCAAAAACTAAGACGATGATGGAACTCATGAAAGATATGATAATCCATACCTTGGAGGAATATGATAGAAGAAATGAGGGAGAAAGGAAAACTAGGGAAGAAAATGAGAGATGGAAAGGAGAAGGAGAAAAGAATATGAGTTGAGATATGATCGTGAAGAGGTTGATAGAAGAGAAAGACATGATAGGCATCATTATTCATACAAAAGAAGTGAAAGAGATTATTGTGACTCTAAGAGGGAACATAAAGAGAGGGAAGAGAGAAGGGTAAGAGAAGAGAAAGAAAGAGTAGATACTGAAAGGAGAAAAAGAAAAGAGAGAATGTTGAGAGGAAAATAGGATAAGAGAGACCAAAAAATAAAATGTTAAGAATGAGTTAAATGAGAAAGAATGGAAAGAAAAAGAGGTTGAACATATAGAGTTGATGGGAAAACAAATGAAGGAGAAATATGATTCTTTACTTGCTTATACTAACTGTTCAATTGATTGTTTTGATTCTTATTTGAAGAATATTGTAGGTATGATTCTGACATCGCACCGAACGTGCGCTAAATACAACCAAAATCAATTACTAATTGTAGTAGTAACGGACCTGGATCGTTTCACATGGATTACTCTATTATTCTCAATAGCTGAAAATATAAATGCAGTTTGGGGTATTTTCGTGCTTAAATAAAATTAAAACAACTAAACAACAAAGAATTAATGCAGTAACAACAATTAAACAAAATCGCAAGGTAATTAAAAGGCACCAATCCGATCTTTGTCAGTTCCTAATTTCCCTCGCTGGTTCAACAAAATAAAGGTACTCATCTATGCAATTTATTGAAACCAAAATCTTTGCGTTTCAATACCGAACTAGCGCTCTAAAATCTTAGAGGATTATCATCGAACACTTGGTGACCTTTAAACTCACACAATCACATGAAAGCACACAACTCGGTTTCGAATCACATAATTAGTTCTTTGCATTCGTTGTTAATCAACAACGCCACAACAACAACAAAATCAATTTGAAACATTAATCGATACATTGAAATCGAAATTTAAGAATCTAAAATGAGTACTCTATTCAATTAAAACGGAGAACATAAGGAAATTAAGGATCCTATTGAGATCGAATTGGTTGATGAAATTAGCTACTCATACTTGCAATTAAACAATGCAATAAACAGAATTGCATGATGAAATTCAAAAACGCAAGAGAAGAAAAGAAAATGTGAAATCGTAGCAAAACAAGAACAAGAAGAAAATAAGAGGTAGTGTTGGAAAGTAAAACGAATTCTATTGCTGAATGTAAATTGTGTATTTGATTTAAGTTTTTGCCAATATAAAGGGGGTCTAGGTTGTTGGACTTAAAGCTTGATGATACTTGAAGTTGCTCAACCTTTCGTGTTTTGCTTTTGATGTTTATGTACTTTTGTTTTCCTTGGATCAATTGTAATAAGCTTTTTGTTGTATTGATTGTTTAGGATAGGCTTGTGCTTGTGATTGTTCTTGTGTGACAAGTCTTAAGTAAGTAAAGTCATTACTAGTGTTGAAGATTCAAATCATTCATTTCCCTCTTTGTTTTTAAGAAAAAGTTTTTGGTAATTGACTGAGGTAATAGATTACCAACAAAGATAATAGATTACCACAGTTTGATAACAAAGTGGAAATTTGTGATTTTCTCTGTGGTAATCGATTACCACTCGGGTTAATCGATTATCAGATGTTCAAAACACTTGAAATGAAGTTTACTTACTGGGATAATCGATTACCAACAACTGTAATCGATTACCACCATTAGAAATCAATTAGATTGCTCAAAATGGGTTTTTGTCTTGACCTTTATATAAACCTCTTTCAAAATATTTTATAACATCTTTGAAAACACAAAAAGAATTGATCTTACACTTTCATATCTTCTCTGAAAACTGAGTTTACATTTTCTCCAACATATGCTTCAAAGAATTCAAAAGGTTTTCAAGAAAAGTTTTCAAAGAGCGATCTGGAATGAAATCTTGAATGGTTGGTTTGTCTTGTGCTTCATGTTGATCAGATTCTACACTTCCAGGTGTTTTCTAAACTGATCTTTATTGTTTAGTTTCGTTTTGGGTTGATTACTCTAAGAGAGAGGTCTCTCTAGGAAAGAGTAAAGTGATTTGAGAAAGGTTTCTCAAAGGATTGGTTCTTGGAGGTGCCAACACCAAGGAGAACTGTTCTTTGGGTTAAAGAACAGGTGTTTGAGTGTTTTGATTTCATTTTTATGTTACTTATGCAGGGTGAATGTAAAGAACATAAAAGGGATCATTGTTTTAGTGGAATACCAATTGCAACAGTTGTTGAATTGGGACTAGATATAGGCTAGAAGCCGAACCAGTATAAATCCTCTTGTACACTCTTCTTCTACCTTACACTTTTATGCCAAAATGTTTATCGATTATCTTGAAATCAATTAATATTTGGATGGTAATTGACTGCGTAATTGATTCATATCTTGAACACTTGAATACTGATATTGATTCTCTAAGTATATTGATTGCTAATACTTTTCTCTGATCTTTCTTAAGTGTTTCCGTTGTGTATCTATGATATATCTTATTCTAACACAATGTAGAGAAGTAAAAGAAGAATGCAAGTGATTTTCTATGATAAAACTCAAACTCCAAAGAGTCTCTAATTCCTCCTTTAAATGTATAGATACTAGTTCTTTAATCCATGTGTACTCCACTTTGTTTAAATTCTTCTTTAAGATACTTCTTTTAGGTGTAGAAGCTTGTGATGTTCCCTCCTTCTTAAATTCATTCTTCCACCTAAAAGGGTATTTAACATCCAAGAGATAATCATTAGTAGAATCAAGCCAGAATTTCAACTTAACATCTTCAAACACTTTCCAAAACTTAATGTCTTAAGGCTCTATTGTGTTACACAAAGTGTTTTGCAATGAGAAGTAGTAGGGTGAGTAAGAGTTAA
The DNA here is from genome assembly GCA_026586105.1 of Hylodesmum podocarpum. NCBI lineage: Eukaryota > Viridiplantae > Streptophyta > Magnoliopsida > Fabales > Fabaceae > Hylodesmum > Hylodesmum podocarpum. The sequence continues at coordinate 438,428 of JALJEV010000118.1, read as the reverse complement.
AGAAGTCTCCCTCTTTGATAGTACACCATTCCCAAGTACTTCCTTTCCTCTACCTTTGTCACTCCATGGTTCCTCTATGCATAACTTCTCACTTGGTCCTAGAACACAATACTTCTTGAAAGTGAATCCTCTAGTTAATTCACAAGATGCTTTCGGTCTTACAATATCCTTCATGGTTTTGCCCACTAAAGCTTCACTATGGTTCAACCATGCTTCCTTTGATGACACCATAATAAAATTCATAAGACAAAAATTAGCATAAGTAAAAGCAAGGGCATCATATAAAGAGTTAAGCTTAAATTTCCCTATAAGTGATCCTTCAATCATCAAGTCCTCCTTTGACTTATGATTACCTATACATTGTAAACTCAAAGAAATGGAGTTAGGTAAGAATATAAATATGGATTTCTTAATGAGGATCTCTCTATTAACCACCCTTTCACACTTGTTTTCAAACTTAGAATCATTAATGACATGTTTAGTAATTTTCTTGGAACTCTCGGCCATGCTAGGATTCTTAAGCTTCAAGGTTTCTTTCTTGCTTTTCTTTTTGGAGTTCTCAGACAAACCTACTTTAGGCCTTAAACTCTCTTTGTTTTCAAGTTTCTTTTCATTATCTCTCTTTATTTTCATCTTTATTTGATCCTCACACACCTCCTTAGGAGTTAAGGGTTTCATAGGCACAAACATCACATAAAACATCATCTTTATATTTACCTATGGAGAAAGCAATAAGCACTTGTTTGTTCACAACTAGCTCACCCTTTTCACTCCACCATTGTAACTTGTAAGGTTTGGGATGTGAAGATAACTTTAATCCTAACTTATCAACTAATCTAGTACTAACTACATTTGTACAACTACCACTATCTATGATCAAGGAACATACCTTTCCTTCCACAAAACACCTTGAGTGGAAGATGTTTTCCCTTTGTGATTCATCCAAGTCTTTGAGAACACCTCCAAGAATCCTCCTCACCATGAGAAGGTCTCCATCCTTGGGTGCCTCACTTGCATCACTTCCATGCTCTCTTGACTCCTCACTTTCACTTGTAGAAGATTGTGAATCTTCACTAGTGATAGCTCCATCCACTCTCACAACCATAGTTTTCTTATTTGGACATTGAGAAGCAATATGACCATGACCCAAATATTTAAAACATTTAATTGAACTAGGTTTAGAAGTAGAAGATTTTACCTCCTTACCCTTTGAAGTGTCTCGGTCATGCTTGCCCTTGGATGAAGAAGTGTACTCCTTATTTCCCTTGTCCTTCCAAGATGATTTATATGGTGTGGAAGGCCTCTTGAAACTAGCTTTCCTTATTAATTGATTTTCAATCTTCACGGCTTTATGGAGAGCATCTCCAAGAGTCACATAATGTTGGTGTTCTAGGATGTCTTGGATCTCATGGTTCAAACCATGGATGAATCTAGCAATTGTGGCCTCCCTTGCCTCTTGGTAATCCGCCCTAAGCATGGTTAATTCAAGGTCTTTGTAGTATTCTTAAACACTCTTTGACCCTTGGGTTAGCCTTTGCAATTTAACATGAAAATCTCTAGTAGAAGAATGAGGTATAAAACTTTCTCTCATAGCACCCTTCAATTGAGTCCATGAATTGATTGGTGGCCTCCTTCTTCTTATATCATCAACCAACACTTGATTCCACCATACTAGTGCATGTCCTTCAAACTCTAAGATGGCAAGATTCAACCTCTCTTCCTCCCTCAAATAATTGTGGCAAGAGAACACTTGATCCACCTTTATCACCTAATCATAGTAGGAATTGGCCCTACTATCTCCCAAGAATTGAGGTAGCTTAATCTTGGTGTTTAATCCACCTTGCCTTGCTCCTTCTCCTTGGTAACCTCTCTCAAGGTCTTCGCTAAATCCCCTAGGACTTGTCCTCCCTCTATTTCTCCTCTCTTCTTCATAATCATCAAATGCATAGCTCTTCTCCTTATAGCTTCCACCATCACTTACTCTAGGTGACACATTAGCTCTCTTACTACTTCCTCTTCTTTCTTCACTTCTCCTCTCATAAGACTTTATTTCTCTTCTATCATTTTCCTCTCTTAAAGTCCCTCATTCTATCCTCTTCCTCCCTCAATCTCTTATGGCTCTCCTCTCTAACCTCATTCACTCACTCTTTAAGTTCATTCTTGAGGTTGTGTTGTAAGTGTAAACTTCTCCATCATAAAATCCATTAGCTTTTGGGTTTTAGGAGACAAGTCATTACCAACACTTGAGGGGCTATCCATTGCTACAAGGAATATGTTAGAGGCAATAATAATATAAGAGAAAAGAACCTTTCAACTCAACTAAGTGTATACTCTCAACACTCTTGTTAGCACACTTAAGAGGCTCTTTCTAGAATGTACTCTCTAGCATTTTTCCTCTCACTCTCACTTAAGGTTTCTTAAGAAACCCTTATCAATTATCAATATCCAAATAATCCAAGTGAAAGAGGAACAATTCAGCCACAAAGCTTAGGAGATCAAAGAAGACAAAACTCAAGACAAAACTAGTAGGAAACAAGGAAGACAAGCAATAAAAAGACTACTCAATGAACAAAAATTGTTACTCAAAGGGGAAATTAAATAATGAGACAAAGGCTAATATATTTAATGCACTAAAAACGAAGGAAAACCAATATTTAAAATTGGAAAAATATTTTAAAACAAGAACTCAAAGAATTGGAACAAACAAGTGCCAAAATGTTGGAAATTTCAACAGAACCGTCACCAAAATTTTCCTAACTTTTGAGGACTCAAAAGCATATGAAATGAGCTTGGAAAATTATAAAACCTTCCATTTGAGCTTAAATATATATAAAATAATAAACCAAGTGCCCAAAAGTCATCAAAACATAGTTTAACACAAAGAACAAGTGGCCACCCGAAACTGACACCAAACTCGCTGGAACCGTCACCAAACTGGAATTGAAGGCCTAAAACTTGTTCAAAATGTTGCGAAAATTTGTGGAATGAATTTGATGATCCTAAGGCATGAATTAAGCTAAAATTAAGGTGCAGGGTAGCCACAAATATGGTCCAAAAAACAGGGAAAAAACAGGACATATATGTCTAGGCACATGCAAAGCACACCACAAGTTCAATTATCATGCTATTAGCAAATTTAATCCAATTTGTGATTATGATACTTGAGCCTAATGAGAAATAATGCCTAATTTAACTTGGAAACTAAATTTTTGGGTGTTTAAGGAACCCAATTCACCAAAATACTGCACTTAATTCTCCCAATATTTTTCCCAACTCACAAGAACTACTGTTTTTCACTCAATTTTCTTCAAACTCTCTTTTCTTGTATTTTCTTTTCATGAATTTTCTTTTGACTCTTTCTTTTTAGTATTTTCTTTTGCTCTTTTCCTTTCTTTTGTTTTTCTATAATTTTCTTTTGGCTTTTCTTTGCTGGACAGTCCAAGATCAAGGCTCAAAAACTCAAGTTATCAAGTCAAACTTTGCTAACAAGCAAGATTATGCATGGTAGTGGTAACTTGAACTTGTAATGAGCTAAACATGTAATAATGAAACATATAAGCACTTAAATAATCCAATAATGGTGTAGGGAAATCAATTCCAGCAAAGAAGATACAATATACACATTGAGAAAATTCATCAAACACATGGGGGCTATAAACTAGATTGTGTCTAACATGTAAATTAGACCATGTATGATCTACCACAAGTGTCATAACATATTCTCAATGCATTAGACAGCCAAGACACACAAAATAAACTCAACAAAATTTTAATTGAATCGAAATTGAAATCAAAAAGATAGAAGTTAGACTCAATACCACAAGTGAATAACAACTAGGTGAAGAACAAGCTCTTGATACCAAATTTGATAACAAGCTCCTTTTCTCAAGATACAAGTCTTAGAAATTCTCTATTTCATATATTGACCAAAGTTAGTACAATGAGAAAGTTGACCAACTTAAATGAAAGTGCAATAGGTCTAAGGTTAGAAATCTGAAATTTTCTCCACCTTAGAATGAAATGAGTGATCAATGGTGAGATGAGAGACACGCTAGGCTGAGCACACTATACAATTACAAGGCCTAAACTCAAGTCTTAAAACAAATAGATAATTGAAAGAAACTAATAGGCCTAAACAATTAAACAACTCGCTGGAAAATCCTGGTAGCATTCCAACGTTAACTTCAAGCTCCATTTCCTCCTAGATGAAGTCCGAACTGGGCTTTGGTGTCTTCATAACTTTTGTAGCCCTTTAAGTCAGCTTTAAAATTCCACCAAGACAAACATAATTGTAGTTTTGTACCCCACATTACGCTCGAAATACTGAACCTGATCAACACCCCACTAGAACATCCTGGCAGTATCCAAACGTTACTTTCAAGCCCAATCATCCTAGATGCAGTTGGAACTGGGATTTTGTGTCTTCATAGCTTTTGTTGCCCTTTAAGTCAGCTTTAACAAGACACCAAGAGCAGGTCAATTGGAGTTGTGTAGCCCAAGTTATGATCTAAATACTAAACCTGGTCAGACAGTCAAAAACATAGCGAATTTTATTAGAAGCTCAATTTATTAAAAAGTAAGGTTGAAGAGTTTGTTGAGCTTTTGGAGATGGTCCTCCATCACCTTGGTTAGCCTGAAGAGGCTGTATTCAAAAAATACCTAGGTTTAGCTTGCGGAGGGTAGGGTCAAAGAATACCGCTTTAGCTTGAGAATGTTGTGTTCAAAGAATATTTGTGTTGTTAGCCAAGAGTGGCTGGGTTCAAAGAATACTCTTAGTGAAACCTCAGCAAGTTGCTGGGTAACTGGACGTAGTCTTGTATAGACGAACCAATATAAAAATATTATTGTTTTGATTATTTTAACTGCTTACTAACTAGGGATAATAACTTAAACTGCAAATTTAATTAAAATCGATCTTTGAAGAACAAGTTTAAGTTTGTGTCTGATCTAAACAATTTTATTCAGACGCAAAACGCATCGTCTGAAAAAGTTTTAATTAATAAATATAATTCAAGCCCCCTTTTTGTGTATTTATATTTTACAGTTTGGTATCAGAGCTAAGCCTCTAAGTGTTGAGCGCCTGATAGCTGCTAGAGGAAAAGATCCGGGATTGAGACTTCCAAGACGATGTTGATAGCAGAAGGATCTTCCATAAACAAACCTCCAGCTTTTTCTAGAGATGATTATCCATATTGGGTGGATAGAATGGAGATGTACATTAAGTCCACCCAATACAGGCTTTGGAAGATTATCACTGAAGGAGACATTCCCCTAACCAAACCAGAAGAACAATGGGGAAATGAAGAATATGCTATAATGGAATTCAACAGTAAAGCGCGATATGCAATAACATGTGCTTTATCTAGGACAAAATATAATAGATGTTGTGCTTACAAAACCGCCAAGGAGCTTTGGGATGCTCTCAAGATATCCCATGAAGGAACTCACTGAGGATGTCAGACTTAGAAAAGCTGCCACCCTTCAGCGAGAATATGAAATGTTCTCCATGCAGAAAGGAGAATCTATAGATGGAATGTTTGGAAGATTCCAAACCATTCTAAATGGATTAACTGCTTTGGGCATCACCTTCTCTAAAGCCCAAAACAATATGAAAATCCTTGATAGTCTTCTTGCTCCTTGGGAAGCCATGTCAACCGCTATATCTGTTGGCAAAGATATGAAAACCTTAACTCTAGATGAACTCATTGGGGCTCTAAGAGTACATGAAGTTCATTTAAGTAAAAGGGAGAAAATCAAAGTCAAAGAGTCTATTGCTTTGCCCTCTGTTGAAGAAGCTCAAAAAGAAAGAGTCCAACAAGAAAGATAAATAGAAACTTAAGATACTCAAAGCTGACTCAACTGAATCTGATGATTCAGAAAAATCAACAGATGATGAGATCTCCTTGATGGCCAGGAGATTCAAAAGAATGATGATGAAAAAAGGTCGTGGCCAAAGATTCTTCAAGAGAAATGACAGACGGTTTCCTAAGAAACCTCTCAACAAAGAAGAAGAATTTGAAGTTGTCTGCTATGAATGCAGAAAACCAGGGGATATAAAAACATATTGCCCAAGATTGAAGAAGAGATGGAATCCTAAAAGAGACAACAAGGAGAAAAGTCTTCTTACATGGGAAGACCTCAATACGAAAGCTCTTGATGACTCTAGGAAAGAAGAAAATGCAAATATATGTCTCATGGCAGGAGACTCTGTTAAGTCAAGATGATTTAGCATCTTTGTTTTCATAATTACAGAACGATATCATTGTGTCTACGGGAAGGAACAGATCAAGAGCCTCGGACCAAGCATCGGACTAAAGAGCCTCGAGACGGAAAAGCCTGGTGAAGAGCCTTAGATCAAGCATCGACAAGAGCACGACGAAAGGAACAGACGGAAGGAGACAGACGAATGAATTCAACACACAACTCATTTATTTATTCATTCGTCTACCTCGTTTAATGAAGTTTAGACGGAGTAACTCGCATCCCAATTCAAATCTAATCGTTACTCGTAGAAGCTTCCAAAGACAGAATAGAGATCTGTGCAAAACCCCTGCAAAACAAAAAGCAACCATGCTTTTTGTTGATGTCTTTGATCAAGTCAGAAAAAGCCTGTGCAAACATTAATTATTTTGATTGATCTCTGTCACACGTTTGAAGACCACAAGACAAAGGACTAACGTTCAAATCTTTAGTCTAACAGATACTTCAAGAAGCTCTCTATAAAAGGACTTCATTACTTCAAGAGAAGGCTGGCGAACTGCATAACAAATAAATTATATCCAAGCTTCAAGATCGCAAGCAAAGTTCACTCGCCCTGAACTTAGAATAGATCTCATTGTAAAACCCCTCTCTGCGTAGAGGATAAACTTATTCTTTCATCTTCCTAAATCCACTGTTGTGGTGCTCTTAGCCTGTGGAGGTTGTGTTCAAAGAATACCCTGTTTAGCCTGTGGAGGTTGGGTTCAAAGAATACTTGTTTAACCTGAGAAGGTTGTGCCCAAATAATATCTGTATTTAGCCAGAAGTGGCTGGGTTCAAAGAATACTCATAGTGGAACCTTAGCGTGTTGCTGGGAAACTGGATGTAGTCTTGATCAGATGAACCAATATAAAAATATTGTTGTCTTCTCTATTGATTTATCTGTTAACTAAGAGAGGATAATAACTTGAACAGTTTGATAATAAAATCAATCTTAAAGAAGAAAACAATCTTGCGTCTGATCAAGCTTTGAAAACAACAGACGCAAACGCATCGTCTTAGAGAAAAAGTTTTAAAAATAGTCTACACAATTCAACCCCCCTTCTTGTGTGTTTCTGTACTTTACAGACTCAACATTATCTGAGGTAAAAATTCTGAACAAATCTCTTTCATTATCATTAGAGTCAGATTCAGAAGAAGAAGACATATCTTATTATGTTCTTCTTGCAAACTCTCAATTTATAACTCAAGAATATAAATCTTGCAACACCAAGCTAAAGATAGCTATGGAAGAAGTCTCAAGACTAAAAGCTATAAATGAAAGTTTGTCTCAAAAGGGAACATCAGACGAAGCATCTTCTCAAGATGAATCTGAAAAGAATCATCTTTATCTTGAAATCAGAAAACTAAAAGAAGAAAATGATTCTTTGAAAAAGGATCTAATCAAGTTCACATCCTGTTCTTCCAAACTCAAAAATATTTTAACCTATGGAAGACCTCCCTCTGATAAAAATGGGTTTGGATATGATCCAAGTATAGATGAAACAAAGTCATCAACTATTCCGTCTGTACGTAAGAGCATGCATGCAAAATATAACAGGGTTCCAAATATACACAAAGGTCATTCAAAGACTTTTAATATAAGAAAACCCTCTACTAACAATGCATGACCCAAGAGAATTTGGGTACCAAAATCACAAATTATTCTTGTTGCAGATATCTTCAATAAAAAGAAAGAAGCATTCAAGCTAGTATCTGGACAATGGATGCTCGCGACATATGACAGGAAGCCTGTCTATGTTCCAAGACCTCAGACCAAGTAAAGGATCTGTCTCATATGGATCTGGAAAAGGTAAGATTCTTGGGATTGGGATTGTTGGTAAAGCACCCAACCCACTCATACAAAATGTTTCTTATGTTGAAGGATTAAATTTCAATCTGCTTAGCATAAGTCAATTTTGTTAACTCTGATGAGTGTATAGTTAGAAACAATGATAAATCCATTCTGTTGTAAAAGAAAGCATAATCTATATAAAATGTGTCTTTTTGACCTTAGTGATTAGAATGTAACTTGTTTACTCTCAGCATACAATGAGAGGGAAATATGGCATAAGAAGCTTGGACATTTAAGTCTAAAATATATTTCAAAAATATCCAAGAGAAATCTTGTGAGAAGCTTGCCAAATATTTCCTGGAAATCTAATCGTCTATGTGAACCTTGTCAGCATGGGAAACAACTTAAATCATCTTTTAAATCTAAAGATATTGTTTCTACGACAAGACCACTAGAGTTGTTACACATTGATCTCTTTGGTTCTAGTCAGACGCAAAGTCTTGGTGGAAAGATATATGGATTTGTCATTGTAGATGACTACTCTAGATTCACATGGGTATACTTCCTAGCTCATAAACACGAGTCATTCAATGTCTTTGAAATTTTCTGTAAACGTGTTCAAAATGAGAAAGGAGCATGTATTTCATCTGTAAGAAGTGATCATGGAACTGAATTTGAAAATTTTGAGTTTAAAGCGTTTCGTTTTGAAAATGGTATATTCCATAATTTTTCATCTCCAAGAACTTCTCAATAGAATGGAGTTGTGGAAAGGAAAAAAAAGACTTTACAAGAGATGGCTAGAACTCTTTTAAATGAAAGTTCACTTCCAAAATATTTTTGGGCAGAAGCAATAAATATCTCCTGTTATTTACAAAACAGAATTTTGATAAGACCCATATTGAATAAGACTCTCTATGAATTATAGAGAGGAAGAAAAACCAACATATCTTATTTTCATCCTTTTGGATGTGAATGTGTTTGAAATTTTCTGTAAACGTGTTCAAAATGAGAAAGGAGCATGTATTTCATCTGTAAGAAGTGATCATGGAACTGAATTTGAAAATTTTGAGTTTAAAGCCTTTCGTTTTGAAAATGGTATATTCCATAATTTTTCATCTCCAAGAACTTCTCAACAGAATGGAGTTGTGGAAAGGAAAAAAAAGACTTTACAAGAGATGGCTAGAACTCTTTTAAATGAAAGTTCACTTCCAAAATATTTTTGGGCAGAAGCAATAAATACCTCCTGTTATTTACAAAACAGAATTTTGATAAGACCCATATTGAATAAGACTCTCTATGAATTATAGAGAGGAAGAAAAACCAACATATCTTATTTTCATCCTTTTGGATGTGAATGTGTTTGAAATTTTCTGTAAACGTGTTCAAAATGAGAAAGGAGCATGTATTTCATCTGTAAGAAGTGATCATGGAACTGAATTTGAAAATTTTGAGTTTAAAGCCTTTCGTTTTGAAAATGGTATATTCCATAATTTTTCATCTCCAAGAACTTCTCAACAGAATGGAGTTGTGGAAAGGAAAAAAAAGACTTTACAAGAGATGGCTAGAACTCTTTTAAATGAAAGTTCACTTCCAAAATATTTTTGGGCAGAAGCAATAAATACCTCCTGTTATTTACAAAACAGAATTTTGATAAGATCCATATTGAATAAGACTCTCTATGAATTATAGAGAGGAAGAAAAACCAACATATCTTATTTTCATCCTTTTGGATGTGAATGTTTCATCCTTAATACTAAGGATCATCTTGGAAAGTTTGATTCTAAAATTTGTAAAGGATTCTTTCTCGAATATTCTGATACATCTAAAGCTTACAGAGTTTTTAACTCTAATACTCAAGTTGTAGAAGAATCAATCCATGTCAAATTCTAAGATAATTCAAAGGCTGACAAAGAAATATCAAGCCTAGAAACATTTTTTGATAATATGCAGGTCAACTCATCAAGTCAACCAAGAGATGCTATCGTCAGAATAGACGCAGAAGCCAAACTAGACGAAACTGCATCTGCTGGTTCAGACGACCTGAAAATATCCAGACTCCAATCAGAACATGGAAATTTGCCTCAAATCACTCCCAAGATCTGATTATAGGAGACAAGCATCAAGGAGTGCAAACTAAGTCAAATTTTAGAAACCTTTCTTGATATGATTTTGTGTCAGAAATAGAACCCAAAAGCATTGAGGAAGCACTTAAAGAAGATGACTGGATAATTGCCATGGAAGAAGAACTCAACCAGTTCACCAAAAATGATGTATGGACTCTAGTTGAAAGACCCAAAGATAAATGCATCATTGGAATAAGATAGGTCTTCAGAAACAAGCTGGATGAAGATGGAAAAGTTGTCCGAAACAAAGCAAGGTTAGTGGCTCAAGGGTATAATCAGCAAGAAGGTGATTGAGGACCATCTCTAAAAGCCCAACAACTCTCCAAATCATAGTCAAAGAAAAAGGAGGACCTTACTCTTTTAAATTAGGCTAGAAATAAATTCGTTGTTATTTTTGGTGCCTGACAAGGTTTAGTGTTTTGGTCATAACTGGGGCTACACAACTCCAATTGAGCTGTTCTTTGTGTCTTTTTAAAGCTGACTTAAAGGGATACAAAAGCTATGAAGACACAAAAGTCCAGTTTTAACTGAATCTATGAGGAAATTGGGCTTGAAAGTAACGTTTGGATACTGCCAGGATGTTCCAACAGGGTGCTGACCAGGTTCAGTATTTCGAGCGTAATGTGAGCTACAAAACTCCAAATAAGTTCGTCTTGGTGGAATTTTCAAGCTGACTTAAAGGGATACAAAAGTTATGAAGACACCAAAGCCCATTTCGGAGTGAATCTAGGTGGAAATGGAGATTGAAGTTAATGTTGGAATGCTACTAGGATTTTCTAGCGAATTGTTTAATTGTTTAGGCCTATTAGTTTCTTTCAATTATCTATTTGTTTTAAGACTTGAATTTGGGCCTTGTAATTGTAAAGTGTGCTCAAACTAGGGTGTCTCTCATCTCACCATTGATCACTCATTTCATCCTAGGGTGGAGAGTATTTCAGATTTCTAACCTTAGGCCCATTGCATTTTCATTTAAGTTGGTCAACTTTCTCATTGTACTCACTTTTGGTCAAAATTAATGAAATAGAATTTCTAAGACTTGTGTCTTGAGAAAAGGAGAGAGATCTCCTAGGGTTTCTTCCAAGAACCTTGAATCTTATCATGGATCCATGATCCAAGTGGCGATTCTCCAACCAAGCTTATTGGGTGCTTCATCCATGGCGCTTTCCACACTTCTTCCTTCCATTTTTGATTTCTTTCTTCCCCCTTTTGTGTTGACCATGAGCTATCATTGCTATATATTGAATTATTCCGCTATTTAAGAGTGATTGAACATTGGTGAATGAAGATTGAGGCACCCCTTTGCTTATTCATGAAGATCCCTTACAAGTTCCTCATGGGTTTGCATCAGAAGGTATTGATTATACTGAAACCTTTGCTCCTGTTGCTAGATTAGAAGCCTTTCGTATATTACTTGCATTTGCTGCTCATAAAAATATTGTTATATATCAAATGGATGTGAAAAGTGCTTTTTTAAATGGTTTTATTAAAGAAGAAGTATTTGCAAAACAACCTCCTGGTTTTGAACATCCATTTTTGCCAAATCATGTTTTTAAGTTGAAGAAAGCTTTGTATGGTCTGAAACAAGCTCCTAAAGCATGGTATGATAGACTAAGCTCTTTTCTACTTAAAAATTATTTTTTCAAGAGGAAAAGTTGATACAACTTTATTTAAGAAATACCTCTCAAAGGATGTCATTATTATACAAATATATGTATATAACATTGTTTTTTTTGTGCAACTAATGAATCTCTGTGCAAAGATTTCTCTAAGCTTATGTAGAATGAGTTCGAGATGAGCATGATAGGAGAGTTGAAATTTTTCTTAGGTCTGCAAATTAAGCAGACGAAGCAAGGCATATATATCCATCAACAGAAGTATACAAAGGAACTCTTAAAGAAGTTCAAAATGGATAATACTAAGCCTATGAAAACTCTCATGCATTCATCTGGAGCCAATTTAAGTAAAGATGAGCCTGGTAAGTCTATTGACCAGACTGTATACCGAGGTATGATTGGATCTATACTTTACTTAACTACTAGCAGACCAGACATTATGTTTAACATCTGTCTTTGTGCTAGATTTCAGTCTGATCCAAAAGAGTCTCATCTACAAACTGTAAAGCGCATATTAAGATATCTTGTTGGATCTACTAATCTTTCTTTGTTTTACAAGAGAAATGATGATTTCAATTTGAGTGGGTTCTGTGATGCCGATTATGCTGGTGATAAAGTGGAGAGAAAGAGTATAAGTGGAGGATGTCAATTTCTAGGATCATCACTTATTTCCTTGGTCTAGCAAGAAACAAAACTCCATAGCACTTTCAACAACAAAAGCAAAGTATGTTTCTGCTGCTGGGTGTTGTTCACAATTATTATGGGTAAAACATCAACTAGAAGATTATTCCAGGTTTGAAAATCATATACTTGTATTTTGTGACAATACAAGTGCAATCAATCTCAGCAAAAATCCAATTCAGCATTCACAGGCCAAGCATATTGAAATCAGATTTCATTTCATTAGAGATTATGTTAAAAAAGGTGTTTTCGATATGCAATTTGTACAAACTGACTTTCAATAGGCTGATATCTTTACGAAAGCTTTAGACGAAACTCGTTTTAATTTCATAAAAGAGAATTTGGGAATTATTCCCTTGCATGAATGAATTCTTTCATCTGTTAAATTTTTCAGTCTGAATTTCGCTTTCTTCTACACATGTATCGTCTATATTATTTCGTGTTAAGACGAAACACTGTATCTGATCAATAGTTGAATTAGTCCGTCTGACTCTTTAACAGACGCAACGTTGTATTATCTACTAATATTTTAATCAAATGTGCAGGATACAGCATTTAATGTAACATTAATTGTGTCTGGCATTTATGGCAAAAAATTCTTGAAGAAACAAGACACGCGCAAAATTCACAAAGTCAAATCAATCATTAGAGAGGCAATGATGGAAATGTCAAATCCAGGGACGGTTACTTTTCTTTCGTCTACTTTTAACCAAAAAATTGTTTTATCTTCATATATATACAAGAAATTGTCATCTCTTTCCATTAATTTCTATTCTCAAAAATCTTAACTGCATAACAAACATTCTCATACTCTCTACATCCCCTCATTTGTCAAATCCTAAAATGGCTGCCAAGAACATGAAGACTACTGAGAACACAGAAATCGTCTGTGCTGAAGAAATGTTTCTCCCTTGCAAATGGGTTCAAAGAGAAACTCTCAAGGATCTCTCTGAGAATATTAGATGGATGGACTTTGCTGAATGGCAAAGAGCATGGCTGATGGAGCCATATGCAGAGTTCTGGAGCGAGGCTCAGGATGTAAATGGCACTATTTGCGGGTTCGTCTTAGAAAAGGAGTTTCTGATAAACCCATATGTCATTACTACTGGAGGTAGATGCAAAGCTGAAGGAGTTATCTTTCATTCCAACTGGAATGAAGATTTAAATGAAGAAACTATTGGCAGAGCCTTGTATGGAAGGGTTCGTGTCCATGAAGATAGTAAGTTTCTAAGAACTGGAAACTTACTTCTTGAGTGCAGAATCTTGCACAATCTTCTTTTCAACGTCTTCACCCCTAGAACTGGGTCTAGGGACAATGTGAGAAATAGAGACAGATTTTGTCTCTACTATTTGCTGAAGAAGGAGAAGATAAGCCTCCCACACATTATTTTGGATCATTGGCTGAGCGCTTTAAGAAGCAGGAACCTGAAAAAGGAACTCAAATGTCCCCTACCCTGCTCTCTTCACCAATATCATTATTAACCTAGGGTTCAAGGTTAACAATGAGAAATGGTATCCTGGTGGCCAAGAGGTCAAACAAAGCACTTTCTCCACGATGTGTCTACCCTCAAAATCTCTACATCCCTTTCCATCCAAACAAACCAAAAGAACAAAACTCTCTGTCAGAAAAGCCCAAACAGATCAACCAACTCCATCCTCTCCAAAAAGAAAATCAAACCTGACCGTCAAACTCACCAAATCATCCCAAACACAAACCCAAACAGAAGACCATGTAAATGAATCACTCAGTGATCATTTATCAGAACAACCACCTGCACCAAAGAAAATTTGTTCCGTCATTATCAATCCAAATCAACCTAACAAAGAGGAAAACAAGAAAAAGAAAAGATCAGACGCACACAATGAACGAAGAGTAAAGAGGAAAGCTGATAAATCTGAGTCTGCAAGAAATAGAGTAGAAGCAGACGATGTCATTATGACAGACGTAGCTGAAACTGCTCAACCTTCAGTAGAGATTGTATCATCTGCAACAGTACCTGAACCCAAACAGACTAAGCCAGAAACTATTGAATCTGCTCAGATCTTAAGAGATAATGAACTGTTGTCAGAACAATTATCTACAATGCTAGATGATAATTTACACACATCTATGCATTTGGATATCGTTGAAGATAGAATGGAGAACAAACCAGAAACTGAAGTTGAGCCCATAGTGGTACCTTTGGTGTCTGCCTAGCAAAAGATTCATCAGACGGAAGATGTTGCTTCTGCTGATTTTACTCACTCTCAGACGGAAGTATCCGCATCTGAAGATGTTAAATCTATACAAATGAATGAAGTTCATTGTGGTGTACAGTCTGCATCTGTTGATACTTCATCATCTGATATGCCAACTGTTAGATCAAGATGATTAACATCTCTAAAGTTTTGATTATTACAAGTCAGACGGAACATCTACAGACGGAACATGACTCCTCAAAATTGAAGTCATTCGTCTGTCTCAAGTAAAGTCATTAGACGATAGGCTAAGATGAAAACTCTTAAGACTGAAGAAGTTCATCGTCTGCGAAAGAAGTGAAGCAAAGTATGAGTCACTCGCGCCAAGATTTCAAATCTTAAGAAGTACTCTTTAGAAGCATCCAAGATCAGTATGGGGATTCACGCCTACATATGCAACTCGAAATGGTCTTCACCTTTTTCTATCAAATCTCTGTACAAGTCAGAAAAAGTACTGCGCACGCTATCTATATCCGCTGCACACGCCATCAATCAATCAAGTGCTCTCTGACACCTTTTTGGACTTTGCTTGGAAAACGCTCAACGGCTTTCTTCTATGTCTAACGGATATCTAAAGATTTTATCTATTTGAAGACTTCGTTTCTTCAAAGTTCAGTTGGTGAACACGCTTCAATATTCTATTTCATTGTGAATTCGCTCTCTATTACTTTTGCTCTTCATTTGTAAAACCCTCTCTGCGAAGAGGAAACTCTCTTTTTATAGATCTCTTTCAAATCCACTTGTGTGGTGTTTTAGCCTGAGGAGGCTGGTTATTCAAAGAATACCTTTGTTGTTTAGCCTGCGAAGGCTGTGTTCAAAGAATATCGTGTTATAGCCAGAAGTGGCTGGGGGCAAATAATACTTGTAACCCTTTCATGGTTTGTAGTGAAAACTCAGTTGTTACTGGTAACTGGACGTAGTCTTGCATAGACGAACCAGTATAAAAATACTTGTGTATTTGTGTTATTAAGTATTTGACTAATGGGGATAATTAAACCATAACGTCTGTTTATTAAAATCAACCTTTGAAGATTAAGATCATTTCATCTGAACATATTTAAACACACAGACGAAAGAAATTTTTTTAAGTAACACAATTCAACCCCCCTTCTTGTGTTCTATCTTTTACAATTTGGTATCAGAGCTCAGCCTCTAAGGGTTGAGCGCTTTACAGCTGCTAGAGGAAAAGATCCAAAATAGAGTCTCAAGGACCTTCATTTTTTTCTAGAGGGTCATTCATGAACAAGCCGTCAGCGTTCTCTGGTGATGTCTATCCCTACTAGGCTGATCGGATGGAGATGTACATCAAATCCACCCAGTACAAACTATGGAACATCATAACTCAAGGAGACATCCCTATTGTCAAGAGCCCATAGCTCTTCCAACTGTCAACAACGTGCAGAAGGAGGAAACTCCTAAGAAGGAAAGAAAGAAGAAGCACAAAGTTCTGAAAGCTGACACTACTGAGTCTGATTCGTCTGACGGATCGTCTGATGATGAGATTTCCCTCATGGCCAGACGCTTTAAAAAGATGATGATGAAAAAGGGGAGAGGTCAACGCTTCTTCAAGAAGAAGGAAAAGAAGCTCACTGAAAAACCTTTAAGTAAGGAGGAGAGCTCAGAAGTTATCTGCTACGAATGCAGAAAACCTGGACACATGAGATCAGAGTGTCCAAGGTTAAAGAGAAGATGGAATCCATGCAAAGACAAGGGAAAGAAAGTCTGGTGACTTGGGAAGACCTTGATAGCGAAAGTTCAGAGGAATCCACTGAAGAGGAAGAGACTGCAAATATCTGTCTCATGGCTGGAGATTCTGTCTCATCAGAGGTAATTGAATCTGAAACTTTTTCATCCTCTTCATCTGAGTCTGAGTCAGAATCAGAAGAAATTTCATATGATACACTTTTGGCTAACTCACATTTTATTGTTGAGCAATACAAAGTATGCAAAGCCAAGTTAAAACAAACTTTGGAAGAAAATGCTACTTTGAGAACTGAAAACGAGTTGCTACAAAAGGAAGTATTATATGAAAAATCATCTAAGTCTGAAAAGGATACGTTTATTTTTGAAATCAAAAGATTGAAGAAAGAAAATGAATCCTTACTCAAAGACTTAACCAAGTTCACTAAGGGATCCTCAATGCTAGAAAATATTTTAAAATATGGGAGGTCACCGTCTGATAAGAGTGGACTTGGATATGTTGAAGAGTCAGACAAAAAGAAAAACAAATTTGTTTCGTCTGCCCATAAGAAGAAGAACAAAAATTACAACAAGGTTCCAAACAACTATATAAAAGATAAAAGAACCTTAAACAAAATGAAATCTTCTTCTACTAACAAAGGAGGACCCAAAAAGATTTGGGTACCAAAGTCACTTATTAATCTTGTTGCAAACATCCTTAATAGGAAAAGATAGGACTTCAAGCTGGTACCTGGACAGTGGGTGCTCACGACACTGACGGGAGACCTGTCTATGTTCCAAGACCTCAGACCAAGTAAAGGGTCTGTATCATATGGTTCAGGGAAAGGTAAAATCCTAGGTATTGGGACTGTTGGTAAGACACCCAATCCTCTTATCCAAAATGTGTCTTATGTTAAAGGTCTCAACTTCAATCTATTTAGCATAAGTCAATTTTGTGACAGTGGATATGAAGTAGCTTTTAACTCTGATGAATGTATAGTCAAGAATAAAGACAAATACATTCTGTTTGTTGGGAAAAGAAAGAATAATCTCTTTGAGGTTGTCTTCCTGACTTTAGTGATCAGAATGTGACATTTTTGATTTCAGCAGATGATGAACGAGATATTTGGCACAAAAAGCTTGGACATTTAAGTCTCAAGTATATTTCGAAAATTTCTAAAAAGGATCTTGTGAAAGGTTTGCAAAAAATATCTTGGAAATCCAATCGCCTGTGTGAATCTTGTCGCATGGGAAACAACTCAAAGCATCTTTTAAATCAAAAAAATGTTTTTTCCACGACAAGACCTCTAGAACTGTTACATATTGATCTCTTTGGACCTACTCAAACAGAAAGTGATGGAGGTCCATCTACCACAAACATGGAAGTCAATGATTCTAGAAGAATTACAAGGTCAATGCTCAAGAGAATACAAGAAGTAGAAAAGTTGAAGTTGACCCAAAATCAAAGTCAACATGAAGGTCAACAAGTTTTCTTGATCAACAAGCCTTGTAATAGTCATAGGATCATTTGAACTTGTAATTAGAGTAGGAACATTTAATTTGGGTCTTGCTTTGTAAATAAGTGCGAGGCCTTATGTTTGTAATTGAACTAAAGTTTAGAGTGTTTTGTGAGAGAGTTGGGTTAAGACGATACCACAGACGAAAGCGTTAGAATGCTTCCAGAATGGGCATCGGATACCCACAGACGAAAGCGTTAGAATGCTTCCAGAATGGGCATCGAATACCACAGACGAAGGGATTGGAATGCTTCCTGAATGGTAATCGATATCACACCAACCGATAGACGATATCACAGACAGACGATACCGGAGACGGACGATACCACGCCTGAGTCTTCAGTCTGATGCTTCCGTCTGTAGACCCGACAGACGATTACCACAGACGATACTTAAGACGCTCTTTCGTCTGAAGAATTGTTCCGTCTGAGCCTTCATATGTTGAACTCTTTCGTCTGAAGATCGTTCCGTCTGGGCCTGCACCTGCTGAACTCTTCCTTCTGAAGAATTGTTCCGTCTGAAGCTTGTTTCGTCTGAACCGCCATAAGCTACTCCAACTCCAACTAGTATAAATACTTAGCTCTTGGAATTGTAAAGGGATCTTTGAATCAATTTTGAATGAATTGAATTTAGCAAGAGCTAATTCTTTGAGAGTGGATTTCTCTCTAAGGTTTCTTCTAGAACCTTGAATCTTATCATGGAAACTCTTCCTTGTGGCGATTCTCCCTTAGGCTTATTGCTTATGCATGGCGCCATCATCTTCTAAATCTACTCCGCTTTCATTCTTTCTTCTAAGTCCTTGAGTGATGAATACATTTCTTCGAGCTTCCGCCATTGTTGAGTCAGTTTTTGAGCTTCCGCCATTGACGCGTTCGTGGAGCTTCCAATCGAATCAGACGATCGGTCCAAATACGAGCCTCGTCCACAGCGAACTCGTATCAAGTGGTATTCAGAGCTTGTCTCTTTATTATCATATCAAGTGATAACCAGAGCGTGTTTTGATTCCATTCAAGATTGGATCTCTACTCCATAAGTCTAGTAAGTTTCTTCGGTCATTTTGAATATTCTCGAGTTCTTCGTCTAATTCTTTTAGTGTGCTTAGGATTCATCTTTAGGTTTCTTTAACTGTCTAGTAGTTTTGTCAATTTTCGTTTAAGTCTTTTTGTTCGGTGAAAATCATGCAAATCATATGGTTCATGACTTGATCTGTATCGTTATGCATAGATTCGTAATCAATGTTTGCGTCTGAGTCCAGATCCAGAAAATTATCATATGTTTCTTCCATTTGTTTGGACGAATTGTGTTAATTCGTAATAATTTTCAATTCCTTGAATTACTTATCCAGTAGTAATTGTTTCCATGTGTTAGTATCAATTTTGTTTCTAATTCTAGTGAAATTCGGTATACCGTGAGTTATCTGTCATTGTATGCCCTGTTTCCTCTGTTTTGGTACTGCACTTGAGCCTATAATTCTGTACATTCAAGTTCATACATGCAAAATTGAGAAATCAACATCATTACATGCTAGTAGAGTGCTTACTATAGATCTAAATCCCTATTACACCTTGTAGTAGCATTAGCACTAGTAGTTGAACTTGGAGTGCTTGTTTTAGGCAAGATATATCTCAGTCCAGTAGCTTAAACAAAAGTGATAGAAAAGAAATCAAGTGAAAAGAAATTAAAACAAGAAGAAAACAAGTGAGAAAATTCAAAAGAAAGCTAGAAAAAAGAGCCTTGAAAAGTACTAGAAAGTTTGAGTACTTGAAGTAAATTTAGTGGACTTGTAAATTCTGTCGAGCAAGCTATCAAAGTGTTAAGAAAATTTGAGCAAGAAAAATCGGACTTAGAGCCAAGACATAGCACACTCATTCACCTAGTAAAATTACTAGTAGCTTGGAAATTAGCCTAGTAATGTGTGCTTGTGACTAGCTTGTTTTGACTCAAATTTTTGCATAATTAAACTTGTTGTATCTGACACTTGTCCAACCAATTTTTACTGCATAAAGAGGTCTTGAAATTTGATTACTATGCTACATTGAGTTTGAATGCTTTGTTTAATTTGTTTGGCTTAGTAATCGAACCAGTAAATTTGACTCTTTGTTGTCCAGTTTTATGCCTATGTCATATCATATCCATTCCTTGATTTGAGTAGCCTATTAATTTCAATTGTGCCTTTTTATTGCTTGTCATTCAATTGAAATCCTTGGTTTTGTCTTAGAAGTTTTGTTCCCTTGGAATTCTTGAGCTTACCCGAGAATTGTGCCTCTTTCACAAGGAAATTTCTATATAATTGATTAGAGGTTTAATTAGAAACTTTGGTAGGGAATTGAGGGGAAAAAGGCAAGAGTGATACATCATACAAAGAGCCTTCTAAGAGAGATACACGAGTTGATATTTGAGTGACACACTTAGTGAGTGGTAAGGTCCTTGATTATTATTTTCTTGGTGTACTAACCCTTTCATTGCAGCCATGGACAGTTCACTTAGTGTTGGAAACGATTTGTCCCCCAAGACTAAGAGAATGATGGACTTCATGACGGAAAAATTCAACCATTTGCAAAATGAGATGAATGAGTTAAGAGAAGAAAGTGAAAGGAGGTATAAGGATGAAGGTAGTAGGAAGGGCCGAGAGGGAAAAAGAAAGGAAGGATATGAAGGAAGTAATAAACACTTGAGAGGAAGTAGAAGTGAGAGGGGAAGCCAAGGAGGACACTACTACTCACCTAGAGATAGTGATGAGGGTAGTAACCATGATGAGAGTGATGCTTATAGAGACTATGAGGATGAAAGAGGGCATAGGAGAGGGTATGACCGAGGCACATATAGGAGACAACCTTTCATGCATAGAAGGTATTTTGGAGAGGAGGAGCAAAGAGGTTGGGAAGCCAATACTAGGATTACTCTTCCAAAGTACTTAGGAGAAGGAGGAGCCGAAGGCTTACTTGATTGGATCATGAAGGTTGACCAAGTGTTTTCTTGCAATCCTACCTTGAGTGAGGAGAAGAGACTCAACCTTGCCATACTAGAGTTTGAGGGATATGCTTTGGTTTGGTGGAACCAAATTCTCATAGATGCCGAAAAGAGGAGGAGACCTTCCATTATCTCTTGGACACAATTGAAGGATGCTCTTAGAGGGAGGTTTGTTCCTAAGTCTTATGTGAGAGATTTGCATGTCAAGCTCCAAAGGTTGACACAAGGAGGGAGAAGTGTGCAAGAATATTACAAGGATCTTGAGCTTACTATGATGAGGGCCGACTGCCAAGAAGAGAAGGAAGCTACCTTAGCAAGGTTCACCCATGGATTGAATAGGGAGATCTAAGATGTCTTGGAACTTCAAAGCTATAGGACCTTGGAAGAAGCTATCCATAAGGCCGAGAAGATAGAAGCCCAAATGAAGAGAAAGTTCACCATGAAGAAGTCCTACACTAGTGGTTCTTCAAGTTGGAAGGAGAGGCAAAAGAAGGAGGGTACATTCAAGCCTTCTTCCAAGTTTGGCCGAGAAGACAAGGGTAAGGATGTTCCTAAATTAAATTCTAAACCATCTAACATCAAGTGTTTTAAATGTTTAGGACATGGACACATTGCTTCTCAATGCCCAAATAAGAAGACTATGATAGTAAGGATGGATGGAGGAGTCACAAGTGAGGAGTCTAGCCACTCTTCAAGTGAGCATGAAGGAGAAGGTGCAAGTGAGCACTCAAGTGAAGAGTTGGCCGAAGAAGGTGACCTCCTCATGGTAAGAAGGATGCTAGGAAGTGCCTACCATGATCTAGATGAGACTCAAAGAGAAAACATCTTCCACACAAGATGTAACATTCAAGGGAAGGTTTGCTCTTTAATTATAGATAGTGGTAGTTACACAAATGTGGTGAGCACAAGATTAGTAGAAAAACTTGATTTGAAAACATCTCCACACCCTAAACCATATAAGTTACAATGGCTTAGTGAGAAAGGTGAATTAGTAGTTGATAGACAAGTTCTAGTCGCTTTTACCATAGGGAAATATAGTGATGAAATTTTATGTGATGTAGTTCCTATGGAGGCCACTCATATGCTACTAGGTAGGCCTTGGCAATATGATAGACATGCCTTACATGATGGTGTAGCCAACACTTATGTATTTTCTCATGTTGGCCGTAAGGTACTCCTCAAGCCATTGTCACCAAGGGATGTTATTGAAGATCAAGTAAAAATGAAAATGAAAAGAGATAAAGAGAAGAAAGCTTTGGCCGAGAGTCCCAAGGTCAATCATAAACCTAAGGGCTCGGCCGAGAGCTCCAAGAAACCGTCCAAGCTTGCTATTCCAAGCCCTAAGCCTAAAAGCAAGAAAGATAAGGCTAAAAGTAGTAAAGATACTAAGGGAAGTTTCTTGATTGAGAGAGGAGAGGTTAAGAGGGAATTCCTAGCTAGGAAATCTATGTACTTATGTTTACCTTCACCTTTAATTTTGAGTGCTACTTGTATAGGTGATCAAGGTGCTTTAGATGACTTGCTAGAAGAATTTGGAGATGTATTCCCCAAGGAAATACCTCACGGCCTACCACCATTGAAAGGGATAGAGCACCAAATTGACCTTATTCCGGGTGCACCTCTTCCCAATAGGCCAACCTATAGAACCTCACCTCAAGAAACACATGAGATAGAGAGGCAAGTGCAAGACCTACTTAGTAAGGGTTGGGTGAAGGAGAGCTTGTCTCCATGTGCTTCACCCGTGATACTTGTTCCTAAGAAGGAGGGAACATGGCGCATGTGCACGGATTGTAGAGCAATCAATAACATCACCATAAGGTATCGACACCCCATCCCTAGACTTGATGACCTTTTAGATGAGTTGCATGGTTCCACTATTTTTAGTAAAATAGATCTTAAGAGTGGATACCATCAAATTAGAATGAAAGAAGGGGATGAATGGAAAACGGCCTTCAAAACTAAGTTTGGTTTGTATGAATGGCTTGTGATGCCTGTTGGATTGTCAAATGCGCCTAGTACCTTCATGAGGTTGATGAACCATGTCTTAAGAGAGTTCATTGGGAAGTTTGTTGTAGTGTATTTTGATGATATTCTTGTATATAGCAAATCTTTTCATGAATATCTAGATCATTTGAAACATGTTTTAATAGCTCTTAGGACACAAACCTTGTATGCTAACAAAGATAAATGCACATTTGCCACGGATAGTGTTGTGTTTCTTGGATTTTTTGTGAGTTCTCTAGGTGTACAAGTGGATTAGGCAAAGGTGAAATCTATAAAGGATTGGCCGACCCCTACAAATGTGAAGGAAGTGAGAAGCTTCCATGGCTTGGCAAGTTTCTATAGGCGGTTTGTCAAGGATTTTAGTACAATTGCTTCACCATTGAACGAGCTAGTTAAGAGGGAAGTACCATTTCTTTGAGAAGAACCTCAAGAACTTGCATTTAATTTACTTAAGGATAAGCTTTCTAATGCTCCTATCTTGTCTTTACCTAATTTTTCACTAACTTTTGAGCTTGAATGTGATGCCTCAAATTTAGGTGTTGGTGCCGTTTTGATTCAAGAAGGCCATCCAATTGCTTATTTTAGTGAGAAATTGAAAGGAGCACAATTGAACTATTCCACCTATGACAAGGAGCTATATGCATTGGTGAGATCTTTCCAAACTTGGCAACATTATTTGCTTCCCAAGGACTTCATTGTGCATTCGGATCATGAAGCCTTGAAGTACCTCAAGAGCCAAAGGAAACTCAACAAGAGGCATGCTAGGTGGGTGGAGTTCATTGAGACTTTTCCTTACATCATCAAGCATAAGAAAGGGGCCACAAATATTGTAGCCGATGCTTTGAGTAGGAGGTATACCCTTCTTTCTTTGCTTGAGTCTAAACTAATTGGTTTTGAACATGTGAAGACCTTGTATGCTATGGACAATGATTTCGGCCTTATGTATCGTGAGTGTACCAAAGGTGCTTTTAAGGATTTCTTTAGGTACAAAGATTATCTTTTTAAAGGAAATTGTTTGTGTGTACCTAATTGTTCCTTAAGAGAACTTTTGATATGTGAATCACATGAGGGTGGAATCATGGGACATTTTGGGATAGACAAAACTTTTGCCACTTTGCATGAGCACTTTTTTTGGCCTAAAATGAAAGTACAAGTTTCAAAATTTGTGAGAAGGTGCATCACTTGCAATAAGGCAAAATCTAAGCTATCTAACCATGGTCTTTACATACCCTTACCCGTGCCTACTTCGCCTTGGCTAGACATATCCATGGACTTTGTCCTCGGCTTGCCTAGAACCAAGAGAGGTTCGGATTCCATCTTTGTTGTGGTGTGTAGGTTCTCCAAAATGGCTCATTTCTTACCATGCCACAAGACGGATGATGCTTCTCACATTGCTACATTGTTCTTTAAAGAAATAGTAAGGATCCATGGTATGCCGCAAAGCATTGTAAGTGATAGGGATGCCAAGTTCCTTAGTCATTTTTGGAGGTCACTATGAGGAAGACTTGGTACAAAACTCCTTTTCTCTACCACTTGCCACCCCCAAACGGATGGTCAAACGGAGGTCGTCAATAGAACCTTAGGGCAACTACTTAGGAGTTTTGTGAAGGATAATATCAAGACTTGGGAGGAATGTCTACCACATGTAGAGTTTGCCTACAATAGAGTAGCTCATTCTACTACTTCTTTATCTCCTTTTCAAGTTGTATATGGTGTTAATCCACTAACCCCTCTTGATCTTGCTTGTATTCCTTTGGATATTATTGATGATAATCAAGGAGTGAAGCATGCCGAGAAAATCAAAGAACTACATGCTAAGGTTAAAGCAAGGATTGAGAAGAAGAATGCACAATATGCCACGGCCCACAATAAGAACCGCAAGCCCTTTGATTTCAAAGTGGGAGATTTGGTGTGGTTGCATCTTAGAAAGGAGAGATTTCCCAATTTGAGGAAATCTAAGTTACTCCCTAGGGGAGATGGACCTTTTAAAATCATTGAGAAATTAGGCCCTAATGCTTGTAAACTTGACCTTCCTTCCGATTTTGGTGGAAGTAACTCATTTAATGTTTGTGATCTTGCACCTTTTGTAGGTTTTGTGGAAGATGACAACTTGGGGACAAGTTGTGCTCAAGAAGGAGGGTTTGATGGAGGTCCATCTACCACAAACATGGAAGTCAATGATTCTAGAAGAATTACAAGGTCAATGCTCAAGAGAATACAAGAAGTAGAAAAGTTGAAGTTGACCCAAAATCAAAGTCAACATGAAGGTCAACAAGTTTTCTTGATCAACAAGCCTTGTAATAGTCTTAGGATCATTTGAACTTGTAATTAGAGTAGGAATATTTAATTTGGGTCTTGCTTTGTGAATAAGCGTGAGGCCTTATGTTTGTAATT
Source organism: Hylodesmum podocarpum (assembly GCA_026586105.1). NCBI lineage: Eukaryota > Viridiplantae > Streptophyta > Magnoliopsida > Fabales > Fabaceae > Hylodesmum > Hylodesmum podocarpum. The sequence goes on along the minus strand of JALJEV010000118.1, from coordinate 413,176 downwards.
GAACCAAAGTTTAGAGTGTTTTGTGAGAGAGTTGGGTTAAGACAATACCACAGACGAAAGCGTTAGAATGCTTCCAGAATGGGCATCGGATACCCACAGACGAAAGCGTTAGAATGCTTCCAGAATGGGCATCGAATACCACAGACGAAAGGATTGGAATGCTTCCTGAATGGTAATCGATATCACACCAACCGATAGACGATATCACAGACAGACGATACCGGAGACGGACGATACCACGCCTGAGTCTTCAGTCTGATGCTTCCGTCTGTAGACTCGACAGACGATTACCACAGACGATACTTAAGACGCTCTTTCGTCTGATACTTCACATGCTGAACTCTTACGTCTGAAGAATTGTTCCGTCTGAGCCTTCATATGTTGAACTTTTTCGTCTGAAGATCGTTCCGTCTGGGCCTGCACCTGCTGAACTCTTCCGTCTGAAGAATTGTTCCGTCTGAAGCTTTTTTCGTCTAAACCGCCATAAGCTACTCCAACTCCAACTAGTATAAATACTTAGCGCTTGGAATTGTAAAGGGATCTTTGAATCAATTTTGAATGAATTGAATTTAGCAAGAGCTAATTCTTTGAGAGTGGATTTCTCTCTAAGGTTTCTTCTAGAACCTTGAATCTTATCATGGAAACTCTTCCTTGTGGCAATTCTCCCTTAGGCTTATTGCTTATGCATGGCGCCATCATCTTCTAAATCTACTCCGCTTTCATTCTTTCTTCTAAGTCCTTGAGTCGTGAATACATTTCTTCGAGCTTCCGCCATTGTTGAGTCAGTTTTTGAGCTTCTGCCATTGACGCGTTCGTGGAGCTTCCAATCGAATCAGACGATCGGTCCAAATACGAGCCTCGTCCACAGCGAACTCGTATCAGAAAGTCTTGGAGGAAAGAGATATGGATTTGTGATTGTGGATGACTATACTAGATTCACATGGGTATACTTCCTAGCACATAAACATGAGTCATTCAGTGTCTTTGAAATATTTTGTAAACGTGTTCAAAAAGAAAAAGGAATATGTATTGCGTCTGTTAGGAGCGATCATGGAACAGAATTTGAAAATTCTGAGTTCAATGTTTTCTGTTTTGAAAATGATATTTTCCACAATTTTTCGTCTCCAAGAACTCCTCAAAAAAATGGAGTTGTGGAAAGGAAAAATCGTACCTTACAAGAAATGGCTAGAACTTTGTTGCATGAAAGCTCTCTTCCAAAATATTATTGGGCAGAAGCAATTAATACTTCATGTTATATTCAAAACAGAATATTGATAAGACTAATATTGAATAAGACTTCATATGAACTATGTAAAGGAAGAAGACCCAACATTTCTTACTTCCATCCTTTTGGATGTGAATGTTTCATCTTAAAACTTGGCAAGTTTGATTCAAAAGTGGTGAAGGGATTCTTACTTGGATATTCCAATACATCTAAGGCCTACAGAGTATTTAACTCTAAGACGCAAGTTGTAGAAGAATCAATTCATGTAAAATTCCAAGATAACTCAAAGGCTGATAAGGAAATATCAGACCTAGAAAAATTTTTTGATAATTTGCAGATTAACCCTTCTGGTCAGAGTTCAAGTTCAAATGGTCAACCTGGGTCAGACGCAAGAGTTGACACAAGAGAAGGTGATAGAAGTACAGACGAACCCTCTTCGTCTGATGCTCACCAACATGATGATCAAGCTCCTATAAGAACGTGGAAGTTTGCCTCAAACCACACAGAAGATCTTATCATTGGAGATAGACATCAAGGTGTTCAAACAAGATCAAGACTAAAAGAATCGTTTGGCTATGCTCTCGTGTCAAATATAGAGCCCAAGGACATTGAGGAAGCTCTACAAGATAATGACTGGATTTTAGCTATGGAAGAAGAGTTAAACCAGTTTACAAGAAATGACGTTTGGACTTTGGTAGAAAGACCAAGAAGCAAAAGCATTATTGGAACAAGATGGGTGTTCAGAAATAAACTTGATGAAGATGAGAAACTGGTAAGAAACAAAGCAAGATTAGTAGCTCAGGGCTATAATAAACAGGAAGGTATAGATTTCACTGAAACCTTCGCTCCTGTAGCTAGATTAAAAGCCATTAGAATTCTACTTGCTTTTGTTACTCATAAAAATATCATCTTATATCAAATGGACGTAAAAAGTGATTTTCTAAATGGTTTTATTGAAGAGAAAGTATATGTAAAACAACCTCCTGGATTTGAGAGTTCATCTCAACCAGATCATGTTTTCAAGCTGGAGAAAGCACTATATGGTCTTAAACAAGCTCCTCGAGCTTAGTATGATAGACTAAGTTCTTTTCTTCTTCAAAATGGTTTTTCAAGAGGAAAGATCAATACTACTCTCTTTAAGAAAAATGTTTCAAAAGACTTTATTATTGTCCAAATATATGTAGATGATATAGTCTTTGGAACAACTAACAAATCCTTGTGCAAGGATTTCTCTAATTTAATGCAAGATGAGTTCGAGATGAGCATGATGGGAGAGTTGATGTTTTTCCTAGGACTTCAAATCAAACAAACGAAACAAGGCATATTCATTCATCAACAAAAGTATACTAAGGAACTTCTAAAGAAGTTCAAAATGGAAAATGCCAAACCAATGAAGACTCTCATGCATTCGTCTGGAGTCAGTCTCAACAAAGACGAATCAGGTAAGATCGTTGATCAGACGATATACAGAGGTATGATTGGATCTTTTCTCTATCTCACTGCAAGTAGACCTGACATTATGTTCAGTGTATGTCTATGTGCACGTTTTCAATCTAATCCTAGAGAATCACATCTGCAAGCTGTTAAACGTATTTTAAGATATCTTATTGGAACCATTAATCTCTCTCTGTTTTATAAGAAAAGTAGTGATTTCAATCTAAGTGGTTATTGTGATGCTGATTATGCTGGAGATAAAGTGGAGAGGAAAAGCACAAGTGGTGAATGTCAATTCCTTGGCTCATCACTAATCTCTTGGTCAAGCAAGAAGCAAAACTCCATTGCACTTTCAACCACTGAAGCAGAATATATTGTTGTAGTTAGGTGTTGCTCACAACTTCTTTGGGTAAAACATCAACTTGAGGATTACTCCAGGTTTGAAACCCAAATACCAGTGTTTTGTGATAATACAAGTGCAATTAATCTCAGCAAAAATCATATTCAACATTCAAAAGCCAAACATATTGAAATCAAATTTCATTTTATAAGAGATTATGTTCAAAAAGGTATTTTTGATACACAGTTTGTTCAAACTAATTTTCAATGGGCAGATATCTTTATAAAAGCTTTAGACGAAACTCGCTTTAATTTCATCAAAGAAAATTTGGGAATTGTTTCTTTAATTGATTAAGTTTTTCCGTCTGAGCATTTCATTTCGTTTGTACATATTAAATGCCTTCGTTAAGACGAAACATTGTGTCTGATCAAGTTGAATCAGTTTGAGAAAATTCAACATACGCAAGGTTATTATTTAACTAATTTAAAGTTAAGCGTGCAGGGACAACTTAAAGGCAGCATTAAATGTTTCTCATTTTTATTGCACTATTCTAAGACTTTGAAGAGCACGCGATGTTAATTGCAAAAGTCAAATCAATCATTAAAAGGGCAATGACAGGGCCACGTCAAATCAGGGACGGTTTCAACTTCTTTCGTCTGATGAATTATATCCGTTTTTGTTTTTGAGTATAAATACTCTCAAAGTTTACATTTTTACCTCTTACTACACTCTTACTATCTCTGAGTATTTTATTCACACATTTTTCTCTTTTTTCAAAATTAGAACAATGGCCGCCAAGAACATCAAAGCAACTGAAGCAACCTTCTTTACGCAAGATCTCTTCTTGCCTAACAAGTGGATTTCAAGGTCCACCATAGAAGGCATCTCTAACAGGGTATCAAAAATGTTAATACACAATGGCTGGATGGATTTCGCGGAGATGAGAGGTCCATGGTTGATGGAGGCTTACGCGGAGTTTTGGAGCGACGCAAAGGAGTTTGATGATGGTATTGTGGGTACCATTCACAACAAGGAGTATATTATCACAATAGACTCCATTGCTGAGAGCTCTTGTGCTAAAAGACCAGTTAAGCCTGACTGGATTCTTGGAGATGAGCTTGAAGATATCTCCAATAAGGATGAATCGTCTGAGTCTGCTAAAAATGATTACTCAGCAAACGATGAAGACTGCTTTATAAAGGACACTCCCTATATTGAGTTGAAGAATCCTTATTAGTACAGAGGTAAGAAAGGATTCCAACTTGGGAGGTTTGTCAATCCTATTATCTATCACAAACCCCTGATGCCAGTGGACTTCAAAGAAGATCTCATTTATACTCTTGAAGAGCAATGCAAATGGCCGAAGCGTCTGCCGTGGGAAAAACTGGCCTCCTTAGACATCAAGGGTTTAGAAGAAATAAACAAGTACAAGGATCATCTAGATGAGTCGGTGATTGAAGGACCAGCTCTTGGCTATGAACCCCACATTCCCCTCAGAGAGAATTTCAAGTGGAAGGTTCGGCTTGAACCCAATGCCCCTGCATTTCACCATTGCGGGTTTGGAGATTCCAGCTCCACCATTTATGTGCCAAAAGAGTGTTGTCATTGGCATTTGGACGCCATTGGTCGTCATGATCTTGTACCCTTCACAATTCCAATGAACCAAACAGAGTATGTAGGTCTAGGACATACTCTTGGAATTGTTCTCCCTTGGACAAGACCACATTATGCAGGTATTTGTCCACGATGCTCCATCCTCCTCCATGAATATGAAGACCCCGAAGAGTTTATTCATGCTCTTCCTGAAGATTACAACACAGCTTTCAGGCTGATGGCACATGCGTATAAAAAGGAAGAAAAAGCTAGATTGGCTTCCTTCTATCACATTGAAAGGAGAGCAAAGAAGGAGTCGAGACATTATCCCTTCATGATGGGATCTCAATTTTCTTCTCTTGTTTCCAACGTCACCAAGTTCTTCGTCGTCTTAGACCGAAAACGACCTTGCTTGGTCAAGTTTTTGGCTAAAGGAAAGACTCTGTTTGTCCCTAAAACTTTCAAGTTTGCAAGGCACGTCCCCAAGAGACTTCCACCTGCTGCATACTCGCATCTCAAATCCATTCAAGCCAAAGCCTCAAGGCCTATCAATCCCAAAATTCAAAGGTTGATAGAAGATCATGAAGCTACTTCTGCCTTTTGCTCTAGAACCTCATTTGATGAAGATTCCACGATCTTTGGCAAGGTGTTTCTTGGAGAAGCTTTCGCTTATACAAATCCGTCTGAGGAACATCCAGATCTTGAGCTCTCTGTTCCCAACAGAGTGTTCACTTGGCAATGGAAGAGAGACTACACTGCATATCTCACACTTCCTCTTTTCACTCTACGACTGTTGAGGACTCCAACTGTGTTCATTGAAGATAATGAATTTGTTCCTATTATTGAAGAGCCTCAAACGCCTCTTGTGGAGAATGATGACAACGTAGAGGTTACTGTGGTTGAAAGTGAAGTTGTGAACGCTGATGAGTATCATACTCTGAAGTGTAAGTATGATGCATTGGAGGAAAATTGCGAGCATCTGAAGAAGAAGAACAAAGAGCTTGAGGACAGATCGTGATAGAGGCCTCCTTAGAAAGATTCCAAAGAGTCATTGATGTTGCCCAATCTAACTTCTTCAATGCACTCCAAGACAAGCTAAAGGAAGCTTTCGGTCAAAGCTTCAATGGTGGAAGGGAAGACTGAAAAAAGAAAAGGTGAAGGGGGTGAGAAATGGTGAGGGTAGGCGTCATGGCTAGCCAATAAGCCTAGGTAGAACCGCCACAATGGAGGATGGAATCCATTGATAAGATCCAAGAAACCTTGCTAAGCAAGACAAGAGAATCCTCTCTTAAGAAAAGCTCAAAGCTATTTCATTTATCAAAAATATCAAAAGTTCCTTTACAATTTCGTTTTTGGCTTTATATAGGCTTAGAAAGACTTGAAGAGGAAGCTAAACAACTTTAGAGTACTCTACAAGTCAATGAATAAGAGCCACAAGTTCAAAGGTTCAAGTACATGTCACTTTCAAGAGTGTTTCATGTCACTTTCAAAGGTTATATGTCACTTTCCACTTGATTATCATCCATTGGATGAGTGCATCTAATCAAGGGTTAAGATTTGCTCTTGGATTAGGCATGGATCCTAATCCAAGTGAAAATCTTCTTGAACATCCATTGGATGAGTGCATCTAATCAAGGGTTAAGATTTGCTCTTGGATTAGGCATGGATCCTAATCCAAGTGAAAATCTTCTTGAACCAAAACCACTTAGATTCACAATTTGAAATTCAAACTTAAACCAAATTAAATTTAAATTTCAAATGAGAATTTAATATGAACTTGAACTTAAATTCATTCACCCTATTAAGCTTCACTCTTTAAGCTTACTAGCCTTTTAAGCACAATGTTAAGCAAACACTTAAAAGAAAATACACTTTTGGCCGAAAACTTACAAGGCCATCAAAATTATTTACACTTCAATTACAAAAATCAAATCTTAAGCTAAGGTAATTTGGAGCTTCTAGTAATTCTTCTAGTTGAGTGATTTTCCTTAGATGTGCCTACATCAAACCCTCCTTCTTAGTTGCAACTTGTCCCCAAGTTGGCTTGATCTTCACCTACATTAAAAATGACAAGTCAATAACATTGAAAGTTTTCATCCAACAAATCACTAGGTAGATCAAGTTAAAAAAGTTTTGGGTCCTTTTAAACTCATGTCCTCTAAGGAATTTCCTCAACGGACTCTTGCTCCTAAATAGAGTCCTCTTTACCTACAAAAAAATAACCACCCGGATCAAATATCACAATGTCATCATTAATAAAGGATAAGTCATTCTTGGTAATATTCAATGCAAGTGATTTATTGTGTTTGTATGATTGCTTTCTACGTTGAGTACTGTGTAGTAAAAGTAATTGAATCTCTATAATTCGCCACTTACTCAACTCAATCCTAGAATCTAGAGTCAAAAATTGATATGATGTATTCATATTCAAAGCATGTAACGACAAATTGTATTTGTTACTCATACCAACAACACCATTCAAAGAATGAGAGTAAAATTTTGAATACTTATTTGGAATAAAACCGAAACTTTTAGGAGTTTCTAATCCTTTCCCCACTTGTGTAGACACTTGCCCCTCAATCAACATTCCTTCCCTAAGTGTGGAAATTTGTGGTGTGCCCTCCTTCTTAACCTCTTCCAACAACCTAGGAAAATATTCATCATCATGAAAATAAAGGTTAATAGGCACAATTAAAAATTCCAAATCACCAAATTCAAGGAATTTCCAAGGCTCAATGCCATAAGATTCTAGTGTAGGGTGTGGAATATCATTCTTATTAAAAGTAAAAGGAGAAGTAATTGATAAGGAAATGTACTCAAAAGGTAATTCAAATGCTAAAGGTATTTCCTTTTTTTCAAAATGTTTGCTCCAAGGCTCTTTTATGTGCAACTCTTCATTAGGAATCAAATCAAAAGGAGGTTTATAAAGTTGACCACAAGCATCTTCATAAAAAACTTTAAGTTCATTCCTTTCTACATCTTCACATAAAAGATTATCAATTTGCTCTTGGAAATCCTTCTTTGGAACAATACCTACAACATTTTCCAAATAAGAATCAAAAAAATCAAATGAAGGGTTAGTATAACCAAGTAAAGAATCACATTTCTCCTTCATTTGCTTTTCCATCAACTCTATTTCCTTAACTTCTTTTTCTCTTAATTCTCTTTCTCTTAACTCCTTTTTCTTTCTCAAATTCTCGACTTCATTCTTTTCATTTTCTTCTCTTAACTTTCTTTCTTTTCGTTCTCTCAATTCCCTCCTAGATTCATAAGAATCTCTACCACTTCTTTGATGTGAGTGATGGTACCTCTCTTGTTTTTCTCTTCTCTCATTTTCGTCTCTCTTCTTTCTAGCTCTTCTTTCATATTCCTTTCTATTTTGTCTCTCAAGACATTGTTTCCCTCTCTCATTGTCCACTATTATTTGTTGTATTCCTTCATGCACACTCTCCCTCAAACTAACTTCCATTTGATTCATTTTCTCCATCATTCTCTCCATGAACATCTGAGTTCTTGGTGAGTACTCATTACCAACACTTGGAGAACTTGTCATTGCTGCAAAAAGGGGTTAGTACACAAGAAATAAAAAGCAATTAAAAGAACCTCACCACTCTCTAAGTGTTTCCACTCACTCTCAAATCAATTATCAAGTTCCTACCAAGCCAATGTGAAAGAGGAACAGCACCCTAGCTAGGCTTAAGAAGTCCAAAGAGACAAATACTCAAAGACAAAACTAGGAATCCAAGGAAGACAAGCAATAAAAGCTCAAAATTGAAAGAAAGGGCTACTCAAATGTGGAAGAATTTTGATGATACAAAGGCACATATAAGGGTAGTAAAAGAACATATATTTGCTATAGAAATCAAGTCCAAACCGAGAGCAACACCATGAGCATCAAAACTGTACAGCCAAGCATACCACCAAAATAGAAACCAAAATGGCTACGAAATTAGCGACGGATTTTTAGCAGTTAGGATTAGCAACCGAAAAGAAAGTTCTTCGATAATTTTTCTAGCCTTCAAATTTTAATCCAAATGCAATACAAGGATCTTATAGGCATAGTATTCTCAAATTCCCAAGTGAGTTACAAGCACAAAGTGAAAATTGCACCAAAAATCACTACACACTCAAGTCCAAAACAAGGTACTAGAAATTCAACTTGAGTAATGTGTGCTCAAAACAAGGTCCAAGGGTGTGTCTAATGATCAATTCATTTCACTTTTCAATCCAACTCTTACTGTTTTTGTTCTTTTTATTTGGTTCTTGTATGGTTCTCACTCAATTGATACTCTTTTTGAACCCATACACTTTTCTTTTCACCACTACTTTTTCTCCTCTTTTTTTTTTCACTTGTTTCTTTTCTTTATTTTGATTTTTGTATTTTTTTCACACACTAAGTATGGCTGGACCGAAACCATAAGATGAAGAAGAGCAACCTCTAAGTTCAATTTCCACAACCCAAAATGAAATTCACAAGGTTATACACAAATTGGACCTAAATAGTGCTCTAAAAGCTATTACAAGCATGTACATGTGAGTCTTACACTAGAAGTTTCTTCTACCACTTGAAACCCATGTAAAAAACTTGAAATCCACATCATCAATGGTGCAGCAACATACATCTACTCATGGTTATGGAAAAGAAAACAAAAAGGACTAAACAAAACTACAAGAAAACAAATCAAACAAAGAAGCTTACAAAGGAAGTTACTCTAGAACCATGAATCTTGTTATGGAAGCTAAAGCAACTATGGGTAAAACTTCAAGACAAGCATGCATGGACACTCAAACCCACGGTTTGAAGAAGAAAGAAAGAAGAAAAGCATACTTAGACACAAACCAACCAAACAAAATTAGAACAACTCAAAGAAACAAAGACTAGGCTATTGAAAGAAGACATGGAACATGAAAAACACTATGGAAAACTATAGAGTTTGGGAAAACCCATTACTAACCGGTTGAAGATAACCCATTGAAGAAGACAACAAGCTCATGATACCACTTGATAGAGGCCTCCTTAGAGAGATTCCAAAGAGTCCTTGATGTTGCCCAACCTAGCTTCTTCAATGCACTCCAAGACAAGATAAAGGAAGCTTTCGGTCAAAGCTTCAATGGTGGAAGGGAAGACAGAAAAATAAAAGGTGAAGGGGGTGAGAAATGGTGAGGGTAGGTGCCATGGCTAACCAATAAGCCTAGGGAGAACCGCCACAATGGAGGATGGAATCCATTGATAAGATCCAAGAAACCTTGCTAAGCAAGACAATAGAATACTCTCTTAAGAAAAGCTCAAAGCTATTTCATTTATCAAAAATATCAAAAGTTCCTTTACAATTTCGTTTTCGGCTTTACATAGGCTTAGAAAGACTTGAAGAGGAAGCTAAACAACTTTAGAGTACTCTACAAGTCAATGAATAAGAGCCACAAGTTCAAGGTTCAAGTACATGTCACTTTCAAGAGTGTTTCATGTCACTTTCAAAGGTTACATGTCACTTTCCACTTGATTATCATCCATTGGATGAGTGCATCTAATCAAGGGTTAAGATTTGCTCTTGGATTAGGCATGGATCCTAATCCAAGTGAAAATCTTCTTGAACCAAAACCACTTAGATTCACAATTTGAAATTCAAACTTAAACCAAATTAAATTTAAATTTCAAATAAGAATTTAATATGAACTTGAACTTAAATTCATTCACCCTATTAAGCTTCACTCTTTAAGCTTAGTAGCCTTTTAAGCACAATGTTAAGCAAACACTTAAAAGAAATACACTTTTGGCCGAAAACTTACAAGGCCATCAAAATTATTTACACTTCAATTACAAGAATCAAATCCTAAGCTAAGGTAATTTGGAGCTTCTAGTAATTCTTCTAGTTGAGTGATTTTCCTTAGATGTGCCTACATCAGATCGTCATGGGGCTTGTCCAACAGAAGCCTAAACCTTCTTCTTGAAGCTTTTGATGATTATCAGCCCAAGGGGGAGAATATCTTAAAGGAAGGAAAGGTGATGCTAAGCTAAGGGGGAGCCTTCGTCTGAGGGGAAGTTATCAGTCTGAGGGGGAGTTAGCATAGAAGGGGAGTTTTTTTTTTATTCAGTTTTTTATTAATTTGTACAGCTTTATACATATATTTTTAAAGTTTTTGTTTTTTGTATACCTTGTAATACTATACATGGTTTACATCACATTGATGTAACGATTCTTATAAAGAGGTATTGTTTCAGAAAACATCGTCTTGATGTAAATCTGACTTGTGTTTAAATTGTTTAGCTAATCTTATCTTGGGCAGACGTTTCCTTGAAGAAAGTTATTAGTATGGTCTGTAATCATCAAAAAGGGGGAGATTGTTAGATCAAGATGATTAACATCTCTAAAGTTTTGATTATTACAAGTCAGACGGAACATCTACAGATGGACCATCAAGTCAGACGCAACGAGCACAAACGGAAGATGACTCCTCAAAATTGAAGTCATTCATCTGTCTCAAGTAAAGTCATCAGACTATAGGCTAAGACGAAAACTCTTAAGACTGAAGAAGTTCATCGTCTGCGAAAGAAGTGAAGCAAAGTATGAGTCACTCGCGCCAAGATTTCAAATCTTAAGAAGTACTCTTTAGAAGCATCCAAGATCAGTATGGGGATTCACGCCTACATATGCAACTCGAAAAGGTCTTCACCTTTTTCTATCAAATCTCTGTACAAGTCAGAAAAAGTACTGCGCACGCTATCTATATCCGTTGCACACGCCATCAATCAATCAAGTGCTCTCTGACACCTTTTTGGACTTTGCTTGGAAAACGCTCAACGGCTTTCTTCTGTGTCTAACGGATATCTAAAGATTTTATCTATTTGAAGACTTCATTTCTTCAAAGTTCAGTTGGTGAACACGCTTCAATATTCTATTTCATTGTGAATTCGCTCTCTATTACTTTTGCTCTTCATTTGTAAAACCCTCTCTGCGAAGAGGAAACTCTCTTTTTATAGATCTCTTTCAAATCCACTTGTGTGGTGTTTTAGCCTGAGGAGGCTGGTTATTCAAAGAATACCTTTGTTGTTTAGCTGCGAAGGGCTGTGTTCAAAGGATATCGTGTTATAGCTAGAAGTGGCTGGGGGTAAATAATACTTGTAACCCTTTCACAGTTTGTAGTGAAAACTCAGTTGTTACTGGGTAACTGGACGTAGTCTTGCATAGACGAACCAGTATAAAAATACTTGTGTATTTCTGTTATTAAGTATTTGACTAACGGGGATAATTAAACCATAACGTCTATTTATTAAAATCAACCTTTGAAGATTAAGATTGTTTCGTCTGAACATATTTAAACATACAGACGAAAGAAATTTTTTTAAGTAACACAATTCAGCCCCCCTTCTTGTGTTCTATCTTTTACACCAACAATAACAGCATATACTCGAATAGAACCATTGTTATACTTTGAAATTGTTGAGCCTATTCCTCCAAGAAAGATGGATTATTCCTTTCTTGATGAACTATACATGAAGAAGCTTTCCTCAACAGAGCATATGGAAGAAGAACAAATAGGCCAGATTGGATTCACAGTGATCGATCTTCTCATCCTTCCACTTCTTCCTCATCTGAAAATGCTCACAAGCCAACTCAACTTACCATTGAAGCAATATATTTTGTAAGTCAACAGAGAGATTGGTTGAAGAATCTTGATTGGGATGGATTGATAAAGACCAATATCAAAGGTCTGGAAGGAGCTTGTGCTTACAAAGAATATCTTGAAGATTAATTAATTGAAGTCCTGCTCTTGGATATGAGCCCTTCATTCGAACAAGAGAAGCTCGACCATGGGAAACTCCAAAGAAGCATGGTTCAACCATCTTCTTTCATTCGCTGTTTGATTCAAGCAAATGGAGTCCCGCTGTGCCAAACTCCTGCAAATGGTTGTCATTAGATGCTATTGGTGGTCATGACCTCATTACCTTCTCTATCCCCATGAACAAGACTGAGTATCTAGGACTTGGATACTCACTCGGAATTACTCTTCCCTGGACAAAGCCACATTGTTTAGGAATTCCCATCACTCAAGAGCTAATTCTTAAAGACCTTGAGACTCATAAAGATCTTCCACATGCGTTGCCAATTGATCATCACTTTTTAGAGGCTGAAGTTCCTACTATTGAAGCCTTCAATTCTCTCAAGCAAAAGTGCTCTGCTCTTGAACAAGAAAATTTGGAATATAAGTCCACTCAGAATATTCTTGTCAACAGAATTGAATCTTTAGAAGAATTGATGAGGTTATTTTTGCTCAGAAGAATCCAGGCACATCGTCTTCATCTGAAACGAAATGATGATATCATTTTGATGTTTTGATGATTGCAGCCCAAGGGGGAGAAGGAGAAGCAAAGAAGGATTAGAAGGAAGAAGAAAGAAGAGGGGAAAAGAGAAGATAAGACGAAAAAGGAGAAATTGAAAAAGAAATATATCAAGCTCAAGGGGAGCTAAAAGAGAAATTGAAAAAGAAAGATATGAAGCTTTGGGGGAGCTAAAAGAGAAAAATGTTAAGTCTGAGGGGGGAGCCGACGGAAGAAGAAGAAGAAGCAAAATGAAGAACAAGATTAGGCTCAGGGGGAGCTATTTTATGTTCTTTTCTGTTTATGTTGTAATTTAGAGCTTGTGGCTCTAGTTTATTTTTCTTTCTTGCTCTGATTGTACAAAATTACATCTCTTGGATGTAATAACTCTTTATGAAAGAAGAATAACTATTAACATCATCTCGATGTATTTTTTTTTTTTTGCTCAGATATATTTTGTGTGTTTAAGCCAACATGTTTTAGGTAGATTTTTGATCTGACATCTACACAACATATATCAAGAATGATCTTATCGTCTGAAGAAGTCAAGCTCAAGATGTTTTGTCCACTTCGTTCAAGCTCTGATACATCCGTGAAGCTCTCATTTTAGTAGAAGAAGATGGCTTTGCTTGTATGGTCTGTAATCATCAAGGGAGAGATTGTTAAGTCAAAATGACTTAGGATCTTAGTTTTGATAATTACAAGATAGACGGAAACATTTACAGACGCAGAGGGAACAATGATCAGACAGATCATTATTTGCATAGACAAAAGATGCACCCCGAAAACATGAGAAGTTCCAAACGCAAAGTTCAAGTTGTCATGCTACAAAGTATTTTCATCAGGCGAAGAACTTTGAAGATTAGACAGAGAGCGGGTCTCGACTTCAAGTCATGTGCTCAAATATGAAGATTTGAAGACTAAAGTTGAAGACAAAAATTGAAGACAGACGAATGAATTCAACACAACTCATCATAATTATTCATTCGTCTATCTTTTTGTGAAGTTCAAGATTCTGAGTAACTTGTGCACTCATTTCAATTCAACTGTTACTCAGAATGTTCTATAGGTGGAAAGGGATTTCAAAATAAACCTCTGCAACACGAAAAGCAATTGTACGTTTTGGTGAAATCTCTGAGCGAATCAATTCAAAGGCAGATCTCACGCTGACAACCGCTGACTTTCCATTAAATGTTCTGATTGCTCACTCTGCTAGATGCGAAAGTACCTAAGACAAGGACTAACGTTAACATTTATAGTCTAACGGTTACTTCACGCATTCCCCTATAAAAGGACTTCATCCCTACAAGTCCAAATTGGCGAACTACTCTGATCAAGATCATATACATACTTGCTCAAGATCTCAAGAAAACAAGTTTGCTCGCCACAAACATAGAATAGAAATCTCATTGTAAAATCCCTCTTTACGAAGAGGATATTTTCTATTTGAACTTAATTGTAAACCACTATTGTGGTATCTTTGTAGCCTGAGGAGGCTAAGTGTTTAAAGAATACCTTGAATCTAGCCTGCGGAGGCTGATAGTCCAAAGAATACCGTGAGTCTAGCCTGTGAAGGCTAAAGTCTAAATAATAACTTCTTTAACCTGAGGAGGCTAAGTGTTGAAAGAATACCTTGGTTAGCCTGAGGAGGCTGTGTTCAAAGAATACCTAGGCTTAGTCTGCGGAGGCTGGGGTCAAAGAATACCGCTTTAGCCTAAGAAGGTTGTGTTCAAAGAATATATATATAGTTAACCAGGAGTGGCTGGGTTCAAAGAATACTCTTAGTGGAACCTCGGCAAGTTGCTGGGTAACTAGACGTAGTCTTTTATAGACGAACCAGTATAAAAATATTATTGTTTTGATTATTTTAACTACTTACTAACTGGGGATAATAATTTAAACTGCAAATTTAATTAAAATCAATCTTTTTAGAACAAGTTTAAGTTTGCGTCTGATCTAAACAATTTTATACAGATGCAAATCGCATCGTCTGAAAAAGTTTTAATTAATAAATACAATTCAACCCCCCTTCTTGTGTATTTATATTTTACAAAAGGCTAATACAAAGGTATTTTTTGAAACACAGCCCCTCCTCAAGCTAAGGGCACCACAACAGTGGATTTTGAAAGATGTTCTAAAGAAAGATTATCCTCTATGCAGAGAGGGATTTTACAATGAGATCTATTCTAAGTTCGTGGCGAGCGAACTTTTGCTTGAGAGCTTGAGGGAGAGTTGAATATAATTTCTTTCTTGTGCAGTTCGCCTACTTCAACTCATTGTGATGAAGTCCTTTTATAGAGAGCTCTGTGAAGTATCCGTTAGACTGAAGATTTGAACGTAGTCCTTTGTCTTGGGGTCTTCAAACGTGTGACAGAGATCAATCAAAATAATCAATGTTAACACATTGAGTCAGCGCATGTTCAGGATTTTTCTGACTTGATCAGAGACATCATCAAAAAGCAAGATTTGTTTTTTCAGGCTTTCGTCTATGCTCATTAACGATCTGTCTGATCATTCTTTCGTCTGCATCAAATGCCTCTTCAGTTTCCATCTAATGCCTCTTTAGTTTGCGTATGATGCCTCTTAAGTCTGCTCATTCTTCTGTTATCTAATGCCTCTTCAGTCTACATCTGATGCCTCTTCAGTCTGCTCATTCTTCTGTTTGCATCTGATGCCTTTTCAATCTGCATTTGATGCCTCTTCAATCTGATCATGATGTAGGCCCATCTAAGGAAAATCACTCACCTAGAAGAATTACTAGAAGCTCTAAGTTACCTTAGCTTAGGATTTGATTTTTGTAATTGAAGTGTAAATAATTTTGATGGCCTTGTAAGTTTTCGGCCAAAGTGTATTTTCTTTTAAGTGTTTGCTTAACATTGTGCTTAAAGGGCTAGTAAGCTTAAAGAGTGAAGCTTAATAGGGTGAATGAATTTAAGTTCAAGTTCATATTAAATTCTCATTTGAAATTTAAATTTAATTTGTTTTAAGTTTGAATTTTAAATTGTGAATCTAAGTGGTTTTGGTTCAAGAAGATTTTCACTTGGATTAGGATCCATGCCTAATCCAAGAGCAAATCTTAACCCTTGATTAGATGCACTCATCCAATGAATGATAATCAAGTGGAAAGTGACATGTAACATTTGAAAGTGACATGAAACACTCTTGAAAGTGATATATACTTGAACCTTTGAACTTGTGGCTCTTATTCATTGACTTGTATAGTACTCTAAAGTTGTTTAGCTTCCTCTTCAAGTCTTCCTAAGCCTATATAAGGCCAAAAACGAAATTGTAAAGAAACTTTTGATATTTTTGATAAATGAAATAGCTTTGAGTTTTTCTTACGAGAGGATTCTCTTGTCTTGCTTAGCAAGGTTTCTTGGATCTTATTAATGGATTCCATCCTCCATTGTGGCAGTTCTCCCTAGGCTTATTGGCTTGCCATGACGCCTACCCTCACCATTCCTCACCTCCTTCACCTTTTTCTTTTTCGGTCTTCCTTTCCACCATTGAAGCTTTGACCGAAAGCTTCATTTAGCTTGTCTTGGAGTGCATTGAAGAAGTTAGGTTGGGCAACATCAAGGACTCTTTGGAATCTCTCTAAGGAGGCCTCTATCAAGTGGTATCATGAGCTTGTTGTCTTCTTCAATGGGTGTCTTCAAAATGGTTAGTAATGGGTTTTCCCAAACTCCATAGTTTTCCATAGTGTTTTTCATCTTCTATGTCTTCTTTGAGTTGTCTAGTCTTTGTTTTTCTTTGAGTTGTTTCCATTTTGTTTGGTTAGTTTGTGTTTAAGCATGTGTTCCTTCATTGTTTCCCTTCAAACCGTGGGTTTCCATGGTTAGGCATGCTTATCTTGAAGTTTTACTCATAGTTACTTTAGCTTCCATGACAAGATTCTTTGTTCTAGAGTAACTTCCTTTGTAAGCATCTTTGTTTGATTTGTTTTCTTGTAGTTTTGTTTAGTCCTTTGTGTTTTTCCTTTCCAAAATCGTGAGTATGATGTATTTGCTGCACCTTGGTTGATTTGGGTTTCATCTTTTACATGGGTTCCATGAGATAAGAGAAGCTTCTAGTGTAAGTTTCACATGAACATGCATTTAGTTAGCTTCTTGAGCACTCTTTAGGTCCAATTTGTGTAACCCTATGAGAATTTTGTTTTGGGTGCTTGAAATTGAACTTGGAGGTTGCTCATCTTCAATTTGTGGTTTCGGTCCAGCCATACTTAGTGTGTGAAAGAAATACAAAAATCAAAATAAAGAAAAGAAACAAGTGAGAAAAACAAAAGAAAAAGAAATGGTAGTGAAAAGGGTAGTGTATGGGTCCAAAAAGAGTATCAATTGAGTAAGGACCATACAAAGAAAAATCAAAAGAACTAAAACAGCAAGAGGAAAATTTGAAAAGTGAAAAGAATTGGCAATTAGACACACCTTTGGACTTAGTTTTGAGCACACATCACCCAAGTTGAATTTCTAGTACCTTGTTTTTGGACTTGAGTGTGTAGTGATACTTTTGGTGTAATTTTCACTTGAGCTTGTACTGCACTTGCTGGAATTTGATGTTGCAATGTCTATATGAACCTTATTTTTGTAATTGGATTGGATTTTAAGAAGGATAGACCATTGTAGAACATAATTACATTTCGGTCTCTAATCGGATTCCTAGGAATCCGTCGCTAATCTTGGTGACAATTCGGTGGCTAACTTGAATTTGTGTGTGGTTGTACATTTTGATTCTCATACTCTTAGTCTCGGTTTGGACTTTTTTTCCCTACAAATTCATGTTCCTTTGCTGTCCATACATGTATCATTGTCTTAACAAAGTTTACTCCATATTTGATTAGCCTTTCTTTCATTTTGAGCCTTTTTTTGCTTGTCTTTCTTGGACTCCTAATTTTGTCTTTGAAGATTTGTCTCTTTGGAATTCTTAAACCTAGCTAGGGTGTTGTTCCTCTTTCACATTGGCTTGGTAGGAACTTGATAATTGATTTGAGAATAATTTCTAAGTTAGAGCCAAGAGATAGAGAGGGAAAAGGCAAGAGAGTTTCATTAGAGAAAAAGCCACTAAGTGCGAAACACGAGTTAATTGAGTGGATACACTTAGAGAGTGGTGAGATCCTTTATTTCCTATTATATTTCTTGTACACTAACCTTTTCTTGCAGCGATGGCTAGTTCTCCTAGTGTTAGCAATGATTTGTCACCCAAAACTCTCAAAATGATGGATGTGTTGATGAGTAGGTTGAATACCAATTTTGTAGAGAGGTTGGGGTCAATTGAGAGGAGATTAGAGAGTGAGAAGAGGCCTAATGGAGAGAATAGTAGGAATAGAGGTGAAAGGAGAGAGTACCATAGAGATAGTGATAGGAGGAGTGGAAGAGGGAGTGAAAGAAGTGATAGAGAATATTATAAATTTAAGAGGGAAATGAGAGAAAGAAAACAAAGAAAGTTAAGAGAAGAAAATGAAAAGAATGAAGCCGAGAATTTGAGAAAGAAAAAGGAGTTAGGAGAAAGAGAATTAAGAGAAAAAGAAATTAAGGAAATAGAGTTGATGGAAAAGCAAATGAAGGAGAAATGTGATTCTTTACTTGGTTATACTAACCCTTCATTTGATTTTTTTGATTCTTATTTGGAAAATGTTGTAAGTATTGTTCCAAAGAAGGATTTCCAAGAGCAAATTGATAATCTCTTATGTGAAGATGTAGAAAGGAATGAACTTAAAGCTTTTTATGAAGATGCTTGTGGTCAACTTTATAAATCTCCTTTTGATTTGATTCATAATGAAGAGTTGCACATAAAAGAGCCTTGGAGCAAACATTTTGAAGAAAAGGAAATACCTTTAGCATTTGAATTACCTTTTGAGCACATTTCCTTATCAATTACTACTCCTTTTACTTTTAATAAGAATGATATTCCACAACCTATACTAGAATCTTATGGCATTGAGCCTTGGAAATTCCTTGAATTTGGTGATTTGGAATTTTTAATTGTGCTTATTAACCTTTGTTTTCATGATGATGAATATTTTCTTAGGTTGTTGGAAGAGGTTAAGAAGGAGGGCACACCACAAATTTCCACACTTAGGGAAGGAATGTTGATTGAGGGGCAAGTGTCTACACAAGTGGGGAAAGGATTAGAAACTCCTAAAAGTTTCGGTTTTATTCCAAATGAGTATTCAAAATTTTACTCTCATTCTTTGAATGGTGTTGTTGGTATGAGTAATAAATATAATTTGTCGTTACATGCTTTGAATATGAATACATCATATCAATTGTTGACTCTAGATTCTAGCATTGAGTTAAGTAAATGGCGAATTATATAGATTCAATTACTTTTACTACAAAGTACTCAACGTAGAAAGCAATCATACAAACACAATAAATCGCTTGCATTGAATATTACCAAGAATGACTTATCCTTTATTAATGATGACATTGTGATATTCGATCCGGGTGGTTATTTGTTTGTAGGTAAAGAGGACTCTATTTAGGAGCAAGAGTCTGTTGAGGAAATTCCTTAGAGGACATGAGTTTAAAAGGACCCAAAACTTTTTTAACTTGATCTACCTAGTGATTTGTTGGATGAAAACTTTCAATGTTAATGACTTGTCTTTGTTTAATGTAGGTGAAGATCAAGCCAACTTAGGGACAAGTTGCAACTAAGAATGAGGGTTTGATGTAGGCCCATCTATGGAAAATCACTCACCTAGAAGAATTACTAGAAGCTCCAAATTACCTTAGCTTAGGATTTGATTTTTGTAATTGAAGTGTAAATAATTTTGATGGCCTTGTAAGTTTTCGGCCAAATTGTATTTTCTTTTAAGTGTTTGCTTAAAATTGTGCTTAAAGGGCTAATAAGCTTAAAGAGTGAAGCTTAATAGGGTGAATGAATTTAAGTTCAAGTTCATATTAAATTCTCATTTGAAATTTAAATTTAATTTGGTTTAAGTTTGAATTTCAAATTGTGAATCTAAGTGGTTTTGGTTCAAGAATATTTTCACTTAGATTAGGATCCATGCCTAATCCAAAAGCAAATCTTAACCCTTGATTAGATGCACTCATCCAATGGATGATAATCAAGTGGAAAGTGACATGAAACACTCTTGAAAGTGACATGTACTTGAACCTTTGAACTTTTGGCTCTTATTCATTGACTTGTAGAGTACTCTAAAGTTGTTTAGCTTCCTCTTTAAGTCTTCCTAAGCCTATATAAGGCCAAAAACGAAATTGTAAAGAAACTTTTGATATTTTTGATAAATGAAATAGCTTAAGAGTGGATTCTCTTGTCTTGCTTAGCAAGGTTTCTTGGATCTTATCAATGGATTCCATCCTCCATTATGGCGGTTTTCCCTAGGCTTATTGGTTTGCCATGGTGCCAACCCTCACCATTCCTCATCCCTTTCACCATTTTCATTTTCGGTCTTCCTTTCCACCATTGAAGCTTTGACCGAAAGCTTCCTTTAACTTGTCTTGGAGTGCATTGAAGAAGCTAGGTTGGGCAACATCAAGGACTCTTTGGAATCTCTCTAAGGAGGCCTCTATTAGATCATTCTGTAATTATCAAAATTAAGATGCTAAGTCATTTTGACTTAACAATCTCCCCATTTTTTATGATTACAGACCATCTGATGCAAATCCATGAAGCTGTGAAGTAGACTCCACGGATCAACACCTTGTTTGCCCCATCTTCAATTCACTAAGTGATCCTCACTCACAAATTAAGACAAGCTTGCGGAATATAGGCTAAGAAATGGCTAGTGTTTCGGTTTGGCACCAAAGAAGAATGAAATCAAAAATGGATGAAGATCTAGAAGTGTGGTAGCGCCATGATTCTAGGAATCAATAAGCTAAGTGATGAATCGCCACTTGAGTCATGGATCAAGATAAGATTCAAGGTTCTGTGAAGAAACCCTAGGAGAGCACTCTCCCTTTCTCAAGACACAAGTCTTAGAAAAATTCTATTTCATTCAATTCAAAAGTGTCTTACAATGAGAATTTGCCTATGTTATATGGATGCCTTGGTGCCTTGGCCTTGAGTCCTTCTTAGCCTTAGGATCCTTGATGGATTGATCAAGTGATGCTAGGCTCCTTTCACTTGATCAATTCAAGAAGGATCTAGAGTTAATGAGATTAAGAGGCTCAAAACTCTCCTAAGCATGTGATGATCATGGATTAATCAAGATGGAATTCTATGCCTTGGATTAGAAGTAAATCCAAAGGCTAGAATACCTTCTTAGATGAGAGTCAACATTTATAAACTTGACTTGAATTTGCACCTTTGATTATGGAATAATCAAGTGGTGAAAATTCAAGTTAAGTTAGTGGTAATTCCACTAATTCTCTCTCCTAATCCACTCACTCTTTTAAGAGAGTGTATTACACTTGCTTACTTGGTCATAAGACTTTTGAGCCCAATTCTAAGAGGCTTTGACCAATTAACCAAAAGTCAACATGTCCAAATGCAATTAGCAATGCTTGGCCGAAAATCACAATTCAAATGTAGGTCCAAGCTTACACAAAATTTAAGCCTAAACTAATTACAAACTAATAAGAAGATTACAAGGCTTCTTTTGCCCAATTTGTTGACTTTGAGGAGTTGACCATTGACTTTGACTTTGACCTTGACTTGTTGACTTTGACTTGGTCAACTCTTCCTCAACTTGAGCTTCTAGTCTTCTTTGCATAGCCCTTATGATCCTCATGCTTGGGAGATGGTCCTCCATCACCATCCTCGCATATCCTTGATTTTCTTCTTAAAACATAGCAAAAGGATGTATCAGAGCTTAAGAGATGTAGACATGTCTGGAGACTTGATCTTCATCAGACTGAACTTGAACTTGTATCAGAGATCTTTATTTGAGTTTGAGTTCTTCAGACTGATAAGAGCGGACTTAAACACCTTGTTCTTCTTTTTCTTCTCTTCTTTTGCATCTGAATCCCCCTCAGACTGATCTCCTTTCATTTTATTTATTTATTTATTTATTTATTTTGCTCCCCATCAGCGTTTGCATCTTTTTTTTCTTCTTCCACTTGGGCTGTGCACATTTTTTATTTTCTTTTCTCCTCAATCTTTTGCTCTCCCCTTTTCTTCTTTTAACTTCTCCCCCTTGGGCTAGTTTACACTCCTTGATGCTTGTCTCTTTCGTTCGAATTGACTTCTGCGTCTGTTTTGACAACTAGTTCATTGTTTGACGTATGAAGATATGCTCATTATTTAATCTGATATTTTGGCATAAAAACATATTTATGATCATGTGTTGCAAGCATCCACTGTCCAGGTTGTACCATCTTGAAGCATTCTCTTTTTTTGTTGATAACATCTGCAACAGAAATTATTTATGATCTTGGTACCCAAATTCTCTTGGGTCCAACTTTGTTAGTTGTAGGGTTCCGTCTGTCACAGGTTCTTAAATGACCTTCAAACTATTTCGGAGACCTCAGATGAAAATCATGCATGCTTCAACATACAGACGACTTAATATTTGACTTTCTTTCGTATATCACATGATTATAACCAAGTTCACTCTTGTTAAGAGGAGATCTTCCATAGTTTAAAGTATTTTCGAGCTTGGAAGAACTCATGGTGAACTTGTTTAAATCTTTCCTTAAGAGTTCATTTTCTTCTTTTAAATTTTCAAATCTAAGAAGAAGATGACTTTTTTTAGTATCAGATGAAGAGGATGATTCATCTGATATGTTTTTCTCAGATAACTGGACATTTATAGCTTTCAGATTTTCAATTTCTTCTAAAGCCATTATGAGCTTAGATTTGCAACTTATATATTCTTGAGCAATAAAATGTGAGTTAGCAAGAAGAACATCATATGACATATCCTCATAATCTGAATCTGAATCTGAAGAAGATAAGGATGAACTACATATATTTAAAAGATTTACCTCAGATGATAGTATGTCTCTTGCCATTAGACATATATTTGCATTCTTTTCCTCGGATGATTCGTCTGAGCTTCCATCATCGAAATCATCCCAAGTGGTTTGTTTCTTCTTTCTTCTAAACTTTTTAGGGTTCCATTTCTTTCTTAGCTTTGGACATTCTAACCTTGTATGTCTAGATCTCTTGCACTCGTAGCAGCAGATGATTTTAGATTCTTCTTCTTTTCTTCTTTTGAAGAATCTTTGGCCACGCCCTTTCTTCAACATCAATCTTTTGAATCTTCTTGTCATCAAGGAGATTTCTTCTTCAGAAGGATCTTCTGAGTCTTTTGATTCTGCTTTCTTCTTACTCGATTCTTCTCCATCAAGTTCATCAATGCTGGGTAGAGCAATAAGCTCTTGAAATTTAATCTTGCCTCTTTTACATAAGTGAACTTCATTCACTCTCAACACATCAATGAGTTCATCTAGAGTAAGGGTCTTCATATCTCTCCCATCAGATATAGCGGTGGGCAAAGCTTCCCATAGTCCAGGTAAGCTGATGCAATCCTCAAGGAGAAAAGCATATAAGTTGCGGATCTTCATGCTTCAATGGAGGCTTGGAAAAATGAAGAAGAAGCTCACGGCCTCAAGGAGAAAAAGAAATAGAAAACGGAAGGAGTTTAGAGATGGAAGCGTCATGGCAAGTGCCAATAAGCTAGAGGTGGAACCGCCACAATGGACAAGGAAGCCATTGATGAGATTCAAGGTTCTTCACAAGAGAGAATACTCTCAAAGAATAAGCTCTTAGCTTAATTCAATATTCAGAAATTTTATCAAAAGTTCTTTACAAATATGAAAATGGCCTACTTATACTAAGAGAATTAGTTCCAAGCTTGCTACGCAAGGAACTAATGTCCACCCTTGGATTAGATTCTAATCTAATGGCCACAGAAGGAAGCTTATGGTGCAAGTTTGATTAACTTGGAGAACAAGGATCAATCCTCCACCCTTGGATGTAGATCCTCATCCAATGGTCACGGCGCCAAACTTGCACTCCAAGCTTCTAAGCTTAGCCCTTGGATTAGTATCCTCATCTAATGGTCACGGTGTCAAGCTTGCACTCCAAGCTTCTAAGCTTAACCCTTGGATTAGAATCCTATCTAAGGGTCACTAATTCTTTGTTTATTACAAGTTTAGGCCCAAATTAAATCCTTAAAACAATTACATAATTGAAAGAAAACTACTAATAAGCCTAAACATTAAAACATTTCGCTGAAAATTCCTGGAAGCATTCCAACGCTAACTTCAAGCTCATTTTCCAACTAGTTGCAGTTCGAACTGGATTTTGGTGTCTTCATAGCGTTTTTAGCCCTTGAAGTCTTCTTTAATTCGGCACCAAGATCACCTCAATTGGATTTGTGTAGCGTGAGTTATGGTCGAAACATTAAACCTGGTCAGACAGTAAAAACATTGCGAATTTATTAGAAACCCAATTTATTAAAGATTAAGGTTGGAGAGTTTGGTTGGGCTTGTGGAGATGGATGGTCCTCCATCAAACCCTCCTTCTTATGGTCAACTTGTCCCCAAGTTGACTTAGTTTCTCACCTACAAAAAGAAATTCCACCCGGATCAAAGATTAAACACACTTTGTCAAGTTTTATATTTAATATCAAAGTGTATTTCCAACTCATTTTATTAACACAATCATGAGAATAAAGGAAAACATATAAATGTTGTTTCTCAGTATGATAGAATTTCCAAATGATTCCTAATTTCTCATTAAGGTGTGGTGATATTAGGAAGCTTCCTTTAGGTGTAGGACATTGTGATGGTTCCTCCTTCTTAGACTCCTCCTTTCACTTAAAAAAATACCCATGAGAATAATCAAACAAGGTACCTAACTTAGTATTTTCTCACACTTTCCAAGACCTAAGGTCTTGAGAACCTATTGTGTCACAATTATTTTTATGCATAG
This sequence comes from Hylodesmum podocarpum, assembly GCA_026586105.1. Classification (NCBI taxonomy): domain Eukaryota; kingdom Viridiplantae; phylum Streptophyta; class Magnoliopsida; order Fabales; family Fabaceae; genus Hylodesmum; species Hylodesmum podocarpum. The sequence continues at coordinate 388,423 of JALJEV010000118.1, read as the reverse complement.
TAGGAATAGCAAAAGGAGTAAGAGTTAAAGAAGTTTCCCTTTTTGATAATACACAATTCCCTTGTACTTCTCCTCCTCTATCCATGTTGTTCCAAGGTTCCTCCACACACAACACTTCATTTGGAATCACATCAAAAGGAAGTTTGTAAAGCTGATCACAAGAATCTTTGATTAAAGCATTAAGTGCATTCCTTTCAACATCTTCATACAAGAGGTGATCAATTTGCTCTTTGGAATCCTCCTTTGGAACAACACCTACAACTTCCTCAAGGTAAGAATCAAAAATGTCAAATGAAGGGTTAGTATTAACAAGTAAAAAATCATTTTTCTCCTTCATTTATTTTTCCATCAACTCTATTTCCTTAGCTTCTTTTTCTCTTAATTCTTTTTCTCTCAACTCATTTTTCTTTCTCACAAGCTCGGTATAAATCCTTTCATTTTGTTCTATCAACTTTCTTTCTTTTCTTTCCCTTCTCTCATGCTTTTCTCTCAAGGTTTTCTCCTTCCTCCCATGATGTTCACGATTTCTACTAGCCTTCTCAAGGATCCTCTTATCATGCTCCTTTCTCAACCTCCTTAGTATGAGACAATGGCACCTAAACTATTGCACAAAATATGCTTTCAATTTAAGGCACAAATCTGGAAAATTTGGACAGCAACTCAAGTACACAATTCAAGCCAAATTAGAAGCAATTTGAAGTCGAAAAAGAGACCGAATTTTAGGCAAGTTCCAAGTGAATTGTGAAGTGGTTTTAAGTGATTAGGTGCAGTTTTTAACCACTATACAGCCAATTAATATGCTCAAAATACAGGGGAAAAACAGAGTTTCAAGTTACCAAGCATATCATACATCACAAGTCCAAGAATCTAGGTTACTAGTAAGCTAAACTCAAGTTTTGGTGATAATGCTTAGTCCTAAGTGTCTCTAGTGTTCTAAGTCCTTTGAACCACTAATTTTGGGAGTGTTTAGAGGCTCAAATAGTGAAGGTACTGCACTGCACATTTAGGCTTTAATTTCACTAAATTCACTTTTCAATTGCTCTTTTTCTACTCACTTGAATTTCACTAGAATTCCACTTTTCTTGTTTTTCTTCTCTTTGAATTTTCTTGTGATTCTTTTTCTTGTAATGCTTTCTTTTGATTTTCTTTTTCCTTTACCTCTGTATACTATTTTTCTTGACTTTACTTGCTGGACCGAAATTAGAAAAACCTAAAAATAAGGCAAAATTAAGTCTAAAATTACTAGTAACCAAGATTAAGCATGGTGATAGCTACTTGAACTTGTAATGCACAATTCTTAGCACTTAAATCATGTGAACAGCACCTCAAACACATTCAAATCATGGATTCACGAATTGAACAAGGATTTGCATGGTTCAAATGAAGCAAAAGCAAGACACATGTGAAAAATTACTAGAACAAGCTTAGGAAGAAATTTAAACGGTGAATTCACAAGAAATTGATAGGAATTTTAGATCTAGGATTTTTTTAACATGAAAACTCAAACTCAAAATGAAGACAACTCAAGAAACATGTGAAAACTCAAACAAGTTCATACAACACGGATCTACACAAGAAATTGAAGAGAAAACGAAAATTCAAAGTAAGAAAAATCAAACCGGATAGGATGCTCCAATTGAAGTAGAACAAGCTCTAGATACCAAATTTGATGCAATCCTCAAGGAGAAGAGCATATAAGTTGCGGATCTTCATGCTTCAATGGAGGCTTGGAAAAATGAAGAAGAAGCTCACGGCCTCAAGGAGAAAAAGAAATAGAAAACGGAAGGAGTTTAGAGATGGAAGCGCCATGGCAAGTGCCAACAAGCTAGAGGTGGAACCGCCACAATGGAAAAGGAAGCCATTGATGAGATTCAAGGTTCTTCACAAGAGAGAATACTCTCAAAGAATAAGCTCTTAGCTTAATTCAATATTCAGAAACTTTATCAAAAGTTCTTTACAAATATGAAAATGGCCTACTTATACTAAGAGAATTAGTTCCAAGCTTGCTATGCAAGGAACTAATGTCCACCCTTGGATTAGATTCTAATCTAATGGCAACGGAAGGAAGCTTATGGTGCAAGTTTGATTAACTTGGAGAACAAGGATCAATCCTCCACCCTTGGATGTAGATCCTCATCCAATGGTCACGGCGCCAAACTTGCACTCCAAGCTTCTAAGCTTAGCCTTTGGATTAGTATCCTCATCTAATGGTCACGGTGTCAAGCTTGCAGTCTAAGCTTCTAAGCTTAACCTTTGGATTAGAATCCTATCTAAAGGTCACTAATTCTTTGTTTATTACAAATTTAGGCCCAAATTAAATCCTTAAAACAATTACATAATTGAAAGAAAACTACTAATATGCCTAAACATTAAAACATTTCGCTGAAAATTCCTGGAAGCATTCCAACGCTAACTTCAAGCTCATTTTCCAACTAGTTGCAGTTCGAACTGGATTTTGGTGTCTTCATAGCTTTTTTATCCCTTGAAGTCTTCTTTAATTTGGCACCAAGATCACCTCAATTGGATTTGTGTAGCGTGAGTTATGGTCGAAATACTGAACCTGGTCAGACAGTAAAAACATTGCGAATTTATTAGAAACCCAATTTATTAAAGATTAAGGTTGGAGAGTTTGGTTGGGCTTGTGGAGATGGATGGTCCTCCATCAAACCCTCCTTCTTATGGTCAACTTGTCCCCAAGTTGACTTAGTTTCTCACCTACAAAAAGAAATTCCACCCGGATCAAAGATTAAACACACTTTGTCAAGTTTTATATTTAATATCAAAGTGTATTTCCAACTCATTTTATTAACACAATCATGAGAATAAAGGAAAATATATAAATGTTGTTTCTCGGTATGATAGAATTTCCAAATGATTCCTAATTTCTCATTAAGGTGTAGTGATATTAGGAAGCTTCCTTTAGGTGTAGGACATTGTGATGGTCCCTCCTTCTTAGACTCCTCCTTCCACTTAAAAAAATACCCATGAGAATAATCAAACAAGGTACCTAACTTAGTATTTTCTCACACTTTCCAAGACCTAAGGTCTTGAGAACCTATTGTGTCACAATTATTTTTGTGCATAGTAGGAATAGCAAAAGGAGTAAGAGTTAAAGAAGTTTCCCTTTTTGATAATACACAATTCCCTTGTACTTCTCCTCCTCTATCCATGTTGTTCCAAGGTTCCTCCACACACAACACTTCATTTGGAATCACATCAAAAGGAAGTTTGTAAAGCTGATCACAAGAATCTTTGATTAAAGCATTAAGTGCATTCCTTTCAACATCTTCATACAAGAGGTGATCAATTTGCTCTTTGGAATCCTCCTTTGGAACAACACCTACAACTTCCTCAAGGTAAGAATCAAAAATGTCAAATGAAGGGTTAGTATTAACAAGTAAAAAATCATTTTTCTCCTTCATTTGTTTTTCCATCAACTTTATTTCCTTAGCTTCTTTTTCTCTTAATTCTTTTTCTCTCAACTCATTTTTCTTTCGCACAAGCTCGGTATAAATCCTTTCATTTTGTTCTATCAACTTTCTTTCTTTTCTTTCCCTTCTCTCATGCTTTTCTCTCAAGGTTTTCTCCTTCCTCCCATGATGTTCACGATTTCTACTAGCCTTCTCAAGGATCCTCTTATCATGCTCCTTTCTCAACCTCCTTAGTATGAGACAATGGCACCTAAACTACTGCACAAAATATGCTTTCAATTTAAGGCAAAAATCTGGAAAATTTGGACAGTAACTCAAGTACATAATTCAAGCCAAATTAGAAGCAATTTGAAGTCGAAAAAGAGACTGAATTTTAGGCAAGTTCCAAGTGAATTGTGAAGTGGTTTTAAGTGATTAGGTGCAGTTTTTCACCACTATACAGCCAATTAATATGCTCAAAATACAGGGGAAAAACAGAGTTTCAAGTTACCAAGCATATCATACATCACAAGTCCAAGAATCTAGGTTACTAGTAAGCTAAACTCAAGTTTTGGTGATAATGCTTAGTCCTAAGTGTCTCTAGTGTTCTAAGTCCTTTGAACCACTAATTTTGGGAGTGTTTAGAGGCTCAAATAGTGAAGGTACTGCACTGCACATTTAGGCTTTAATTTCACTAAATTCACTTTTCAATTGCCCTTTTTCTACTCACTTGAATTTCACTAGAATTCCACTTTTCTTGTTTTTCTTCTCTTTGAATTTTCTTGTGATTCTTTTTCTTGTAATGCTTTCTTTTGATTTTCTTTTTCCTTTGCCTTTGTATACTATTTTTCTTGACTTTACTTGCTGGACCGAAATTAGAAAAACCTAAGAATAAGGCAAAATTAAGTCTAAAATTACTAGTAACCAAGATTAAGCATGGTGATAGCTACTTGAACTTGTAATGCACAATTCTTAGCACTTAAATCAAGTGAACAGCACCTCAAACACATTCAAATCATGGATTCACGAATTGAACAAGGATTTGCATGGTTTAAATGAAGCAAAAGCAAGACACATGTGAAAAATTACTAGAACAAGCTTAGGAAGAAATTTAAACGGTGAATTCACAAGAAATTGATAGGAATTTTAGATCTAGGTATTTTTTAACATGAAAACTCAAACTCAAAATGAAGACAACTCAAGAAACATGTGAAAACTCAAACAAGTTCATACAACACGGATCTACACAAGAAATTGAAGAGAAAACGAAAATTCAAAGTAAGAAAAATCAAACCGGATAGGATGCTCCAATTGAAGTAGAACAAGCTCTAGATACCAAATTTGATGCAATCCTCAAGGAGGAGAGCATATAAGTTGCGGATCTTCATGCTTCAATGGAGGCTTGGAAAAATGAAGAAGAAGCTCACGGCCTCAAGGAGAAAAAGAAATAGAAAACGGAAGGAGTTTAGAGATGGAAGCGCCATGGCAAGTGCCAATAAGCTAGAGGTGGAACCGCCACAATGGACAAGGAAGCCATTGATGAGATTCAAGGTTCTTCACAAGAGAGAATACTCTCAAAGAATAAGCTCTTAGCTTAATTCAATATTCAGAAATTTTATCAAAAGTTCTTTACAAATATGAAAATGGCCTACTTATACTAAGAGAATTAGTTCCAAGCTTGCTATGCAAGGAACTAATGTCCACCCTTGGATTAGATTCTAATCTAATGGCCACGGAAGGAAGCTTATGGTGCAAGTTTGATTAACTTGGAGAACAAGGATCAATCCTCCACCCTTGGATGTAGATCCTCATCCAATGGTCACGGCGCCAAACTTGCACTCCAAGCTTCTAAGCTTAGCCCTTGGATTAATATCCTCATTTAATGGTCACGGTGTCAAGCTTGCACTCCAAGCTTCTAAGCTTAACCCTTGGATTAGAATCCTATCTAAGGGTCACTAATTCTTTGTTTATTACAAGTTTATGCCCAAATTAAATCCTTAAAACAATTACATAATTGAAAGAAAACTACTAATAAGCCTAAACATTAAAACATTTCGCTGAAAATTCCTGGAAGCATTCCAACACTAACTTCAAGCTCATTTTCCAACTAGTTGCAGTTCGAACTGGATTTTGGTGTCTTCATAGCTTTTTTATCCCTTGAAGTCTTCTTTAATTTGGCACCAAGATCACCTCAATTGGATTTGTGTAGCGTGAGTTATGGTCGAAATACTGAACCTGGTCAGACAGTAAAAACATTGTGAATTTATTAGAAACCCAATTTATTAAAGATTAAGGTTGGAGAGTTTGGTTGGGCTTGTGGAGATGGATGGTCCTCCATCATAAGCTGTCCAGAATCTTCATATTGTTTTGGGCTCTTGAAAAAGTGATTTCCAAGGCAGCTAGCCCATTCAGAATGGTTTGGAATCTTCCAAACATTCCGTCTATTAATTCTCTTTTCTTCATGGAGAATATTTCGTACTCTCTTTGAAGGGTGACAGTTTTCCTGAGTCTGACATCTTTAGTTCCTTCATAAGAGATCTTCAGCACATCCCAAAGCTCTTTAACTGTTTTTTAGGCACAGAATCTGCTATATTTTGTCCTAGATAGAGCACATGTTAAGGCATAATGTGCCTTGTTGTTGAACTCTACGATAGTATATTCTTCATTTCCCCACTCTGATTCAGGCCTGGTAGGGGAATGTCTCCTTCTGTTATGATCTTCCAAAGTCTATATTTTGTAAACATGATGTACACCTCCATCTGTTCTACCCAGTAAGCGTAATCATCTCCAGAGAAAGCTGGAGGAATGTTCATGGAGGAGCCTTCTGCAATGAGCATCGTCTGGGAATGTGTCATCCTGGATCTTTTCCTCTAGCAGCTGTTAAGCGCTCAACCCTTAGAGGCTGAGCTCAGATACCAAACTGTAAAATACAAAAACATGAAAAGGGGGGTTGAATTGTGTAGACTGTTTAAAAACTTTTTCTCTAAGATGATACATTTGCGTCTGTTGTTTTCAAAGCTTGATCAGACGCAAGATTGTTTTCTTCTTAAGATTGATTTTATTATCAGTCTGTTCAAGTTATTATCCCCCAATTAGTTAATTGATAAAACAATAGAGAAGACAACAGTATTTTTATACTGGTTCGTCTGATCAAGACTACATCCAGTTCCCCAGCAACACACTAAGGTTCCACTAAGAGTATTCTTTGAACCCAGCCACTCCTAGCTAAATATGGATATTATTTGGACATAGCCTTCTCAGGCTAAATTAGTATTCTTTGGACCCAGCCTCTGCAGGCTAAACAAGGTATTCTTTGAACACAACCTCTAGAGGCTAATACAAAGATATTCTTTGAAACACAGCCTCCTCGGGCTAAGGGCACCACAACAATGGATTTTGAAAAATGTTCTAAAGAAAGATTATCCTCTACGTAGAGAGGGATTTTACAATGAGATCTATTCTAAGTTCGTGGCGAGCGAACTTTTGCTTGAGAGCTTGAGGGAGAGTTGAATATAATTTCTTTCTTGTGCAGTTCGCCTACTTCAACTCGCTATAATGAAGTCCTTTTATAGAGAGCTCGTGAAGTATCTTGTTAGACTGGAGATTTGAACGTAGTCCTTTGTCTTGGGGTCTTCATACGTGTGACAAAGATCAATCAAAATAATCAATGTTTGCACAGTCGAGTCAGCGTAGGTTCAGGCTTTTTCTTACTTGATCAGAGACATCATCAAAAAGCAAGATTTTCTTTTTCAGGCTTTCGTCTATGCTCATTAATGATTCGTCTGATCATTCTTTCATTTGCATCTCATGCCTCTTCAGTTTGCATCTGATGCCTCTTTAGTTTGCGTCTGATGCCTCTTTAGTCTCCTCATTCTTCGGTTTGCATCTAATGCCTCTTCAGTCTGTATCTGATGCCTCTTCAGTCTTCTCATTCTTCTATTTGCATTTGATACCTCTTCAGTCTGCATCAGATGCCTCTTCAGTCTGATCATTTTGTAATTATCAAAATTGAGATGCTAAGTCATTTTGACTTAACAAGTGCTTTCCTAGATTGATGGAAGAGATTAAGAAGGAGGGCACACCACAAAGTTCCACACTTAGCGAAGGAATGATGAATAGTAATCAAGTGTCTACAAGTGGGGTAAAATGTAGAAACTCCTAAGATTTTCGATTATATCCTGAATGAGTATTCAAATTTTTCCTTTCATTCTTTAATTGATATTGTTGGTATTGAGAATCAATACATGTTGTTGTTCTATGACTTGGAAGTGAGTGAAGTTTATAATCTTTTAAAACTAGATGCTAAGGTTAAGTTAAATAGGTGGAGACTTATGGAATTTCAATTGTTTTTACCGCCATGCACTCACTATAGAACGTAAGCATACCAACACAACAAATCACTTGCATCAAATGCGATCTATAATAATTTATCCATCATTGAAGATGACATTGTGATATTTGATCCAGATGGTTAATTAGTTTTAATGTAGATAAAGAGGACTCATTTAACGGGCAAGAGTCCATTGAGAATGATTCTTTACAAGACATGAATCTAAAAGGACCCAATGCTTTACAACTTAATCTTCTTCATAATTATATTTGTGGTAATTCTTTCCATATTTGTGAACTAACTTGTGTCATGAAGGTGATGAAGATCAAGTCAACTTAGGGACAAGTTGGATTCAAGAAGGAGGGAATGATGGAGGTCTATCCTAGGAAGAGGCACTACTAGAAGAATTACAAGAGGGATGCTCAAAAAAGATGAAGGAAACTCTTGAATATGGAGACTCAAGACTCTTCATATATTTCATACCCTTGTAATCTTCTTATTGTAAATGAAATGTAAACCATGACTTAAGGCCATTATATGTGTTTTGGCCGGCCTATATTTTTTCTTGTAATCTTCATTGGATTGATAGCCTTTAAAGTGTAGAGAGCTAGAAGAGTAAGTCTAGTGGAGATGAAAAGGAATTGGACCATAGATTCACTAAAATTCACAAGTGAAATTTAAATTTAATTTGAGTTAAATTTGAATTGCATTTGTGAATCCAAGAAATAAGACTCATGAGGAATCTTACTTAGAATTAAGTTTTACTTAACTCTAAGAAGGATTCCTAACCCTTGCTTAAAGCCTTTAGTCACATGGCTACTAATCATAGGTGGCTAACATGGACCCTTTGATCTTCTATGTCCCATGAGTCCAAGGATTCAATGGTTCATAAGCCTATTCAATCACCATCATGAGATTATATCCTGTTACTCTTCAAGCCCTTCCTCACTCCATATAAAGGCCTGAAATCAAACCATGTACTTTAATTTTAGATGATTAATAAAATTTGAAGCATTGTTCTTTTCTTAAGAGAAAGAACTTTCTTGTCTTCTTCCTTTGGAGGAACTTGACTCTTATCACTGGTCTCTCCGTACCATTATGGCGATTCTTCAAAACTTATTAACATAACCATAATGTCCTATTCCATTTTCTAATCTCATCTACTTTTATGATTTCTTCTACCTATTCAATTAGATCAAAACTTATTTTAGAATTTCTATAAAGGATTATTGAAGAATTGAATATAAGGTTAACCTTTTAAGCATTGAGTTTATAATACTTATATCAACATGTGAGTTACAGGGATCGACTTTTACCCAAAAGGTTGATATTGTCAACTTTCCTCATTTCATATCAATGTTTTGTCTGTTCTATCCTAAATGTTTTAAACTTTTAACTAAGTAGGAACTAATTAATTATAAAAATCAGGTTAAGTGCCTAGGAATCTAATTATGGAGTCAATTTTAAACATTTTAATTTGTTGCAAAAAAAAAATAAGTGGAAAACTTCTCTATAACATGTTTCTCTGCTTCCTCCATTAAAAAATGTTAGTTTAATGTAAGGAATATTAGAATTTTCTCGTTTATATAATTATGATTAAAATTATAATTATTTAAACTAATAATTAATTCCTACATACTTTAGAAAAATAATTAAACTAATTAATTAAAAATTTAATTTATAATTTATAAATAATAAATTAAATTTAACGAACCCAATTAATTGCTTCAAGAGAAAATTAACCTATACAAACAACCTAATAGAAAAATTATAAAACTAATTAAATTCTTTGAACAAAGTTTAGAATATTACAGTTTTTATTTATGGAAAATCAGTAAATGCATATCAAATAAATACATAAGAAATATGTAAATAATTAAGTAATTAGTAATTGACACAGTGTTATTTTTATTATGTTTTATTAATTATTTTTCATTTTAGTATGCTAAAGTTAAAATGTTTCATTTTAATACTTTAAATTTTTAAAGAATTTTATTTTAATACATCAAGGTTTTAAATGGACACTAAGTTTCTCTGCTGCCTCATAGTAATTAGATCTTATAATAGACAAAGAAGAAGAATAATTGTGATCCATTAAAATGTCGAGGCGATAAATCAATTTTTATTGAATTCATTGTTACATGAATGATAATTTGTTATTCTTATCATTAGACTGTAATATGAATATTTCGTAAACTTAACGTCCAAAAATGGAATCATTTAAAAACTTAATGTAACAAAATAAGTTTCTTTAGAAAATCAATATCCCTGTAAAAATTTGATATACTTAAATGAAACTTTTAAAAAATTTAATTAATAAAATAAAACTTTTTAAATTTAGTGCATTAAAATAAAAGAAATAATAAAATATGATAGACTAAAATTAACTTTAAACTTTAATATTTTAATTTTATAAATTTCCAAAAAAAATTGTTTAAATAAAATAAATAAAAAATATAATAAACGTAATAGTTATGCACTAGTAATATAAAATAATTTAATATAACTGATTAATTATAAATCAGATTTTATATTATATGTAACCATTTGTGCTGGTTAATTATTTAAAATATTAAATAATTTTATTAAATTGAATAAAAAATTAAATACAATAAAAACTTACGTATGAATTAGAAAAGAAAAAAATCGGTGAATTAGTGCTCCGTATTAAATTTTGAGAGAGAAAGTGACCCCTCGTGCAGAACGACGCACCGCTTCATAAAGGAACCTGCACCAATCAAATTATGGTTGACCTTTTCATAAATTAAATAGCTATAAAACGTGAAAATCATTTTGTAGTGGGAATTAATATCATTTGGAGACGTAATTCCTTGGTCAAAATTCAAGAGTACTACTAAATTAATTCAACAACTAAGTTAACTTTTAGAGTTTTTTTTGGACTATCTTTTTAATAGAAGTTATGTACTTCATTACTACGTATGAGATGCCTTAAAAGGAAATCTTAAAACCTAGCTAGCAAATATTTAATTTGTAAAGTATCAAAACTTTAAATGTTATATATCGATTACCTTCGTTCATAATTAATAGTTGTAGTAAGAACTAAAATGATGTGGAGAGACACAAAATTAAAATTCATTACCCTAAAATTATGGAAGGCTGTCAAAATAATGCATTAACCAAAGCTAAGTTTTAGAAGCTATGTACTTTATAATACATTAGTTTATAGTATATATGAGATAATTCAATAAGAAATTTAACACAATAACTCTATCTTTGCATTAATAATTTTACGGAGCAATTTATAAATTTAAATTATTATTGTTTAAACTTACTTGTTTAAATAAAATATTTAGTAGAATTTAAAATCATGTCATTTTAAAAAAGAATTTTAATAATATAAAATTAAAAAATTTTAAATTCCACTTTAAATATAAGAATTTCAATTTTTTTTTTACTCTTCACAACTCTTATACGATCGCACTTCATATTTCAATTATTAATATTTATTTTTATTCATTATTGAAAATTAAATTTTTAAATAAATATCTAAAAATAAAAATTTAAATTTTTTGAAAATTGAATTACTTTATCTAAATAAAAAAATTAAAATATAAAAAATTAAATTATTTCCTCTAAACAAAATATTTATAAAATAAAAAAAATAAATAAATCAAGGCAATTAAAATATTATATATTTAAATTTCTTAAAAATTTTAAAATTCTCCGTCCAAATAAAATATAATGGTTATCAAATCGTGATTGTAAAGGTAAATCACTAAATCATTTTTTAAACTCTGAACTATAACTTGTATTAAATTGCAAATTTGAAAGAACAATGAAAAAAAAATTAAAATATAGAAAAAATAATATATAATGTTTAATATAATAAGTTTAGAAAAATAGATAAAAGAAAAGTTTGATGGCATCCCTCATAAACCATATTATTGATTATATCGAAAATTTGTGAAGCCTCTGTTTCAGAAGAACGTAAATAAAATAATCAAATTTTGAAATAGAATATATACATTAACCAGTGATTGATAAATAAAACTGTTAAAGAATAAAAAGGATAAATTTAGAGTATATATTTATTTTTATTTAATAATATAAGTTTATATATTTTTAAAAAAATTTCTTTCAGAGTTGAAATATATATATATATATATATATATATATATATATAATATGAATAATTAAATTATGTGATTTGAATGTATGATATAAATTTATATTGGTTTATAAATGTATCCTAAGACAAGAGACACGTGATTTTCTTACCAATTTAGAGGTATTTTAAATTGTATTATATAATTATTTTATTTGAAGTTGAGTTCAGTGGATAGAGACCTATCGAAATAGGTTAGGTTCGATCAGTCTATTTATTAAATATGTTATATTTTATTTGGTTGATATGATATTGTAATTTGTCTGGTGAGTGAGTCAAGGATAACTTAGTTCATTTTATTTAATTTAAATTTTATAAAAAAAAAAAATTATGACTGTTTTAATATAATAATAACTCATTTAGTTTAATGTATTTTAACTCATTTTATCATTAGTACTCGTCCAGTCAAACTATTTTTTAGCAGCTCTTATATGAATATTTTTCTTTTGCATAGTCTGGTGCTGACGTGTCAATCCAAACCCATTTTCACACAACTAATTTTATGTTATGTAAAAACTCAAATTTAATATATAAATTTAATATGTAAAATTTATACTATAGAATATTAAAATATATGAAAAAGATATTTGTATCATTTAACTAAGATGGATAGATATAATGTTTAAAAAAGATATTGTAAGAAGATGCATTAAAAAAAAATAAATGAATAAATATTTAAAGATTTAGTAAAATTTTAGGATTTTTTAAGTTTTTTCTACCTCGTTCTTTTTATAAAATTCTGTTTTCAATCCTTCAAATTTTTTTTTCTGGTTCTAGTCCTTACAAAAAATTTTATCCATATTTTAGTCTCTCATATTAATATTTTTATTAACTGGTTAAATAAAAATTATTTTATATCCGTTTTTCATTATTAGAAATTATTTTAGTTTTCATAAAATGATTTTCATTTAAATATTTAATTAAAATTAATGAGAAGGACAAAAATATTGACAAAATTTTATAAGAATTAAAATAAGAAAAAATAGTTGAAGAACTAAAAATAAATTCTATAAAAAATAGGAAAAAACATAATTAACCTAAAATTTATATTTTTATTTTACAGAAAACCTTATTTTTCTCATGCGAAAATTTATCTAAATATTTTAATAAATATACAAACCGTTTTTGTTTACCTATTAAATATTTTAATAACTATTAAAGTTTTCTTTTAATTTGTAGAACAATTTTTTAATTACCTATCTTCCTTATTTTGTTCCTTTCACCAAACAACTCAAATCATGAACGGTATATATTTTGAAGCATGAACTGTGTATTTTAATAACTATTATGTGTTTAATTTAGATACTAACAATATAATAATTTTTTTTCATTACCTATCTTCATTGTTAATTAATATCTCCCGGTATTTCAAATATTTTATAACATACTTTTGTGTTTACCTGGTACAAAATTGAGCTGTTAAATGAATCATTGCAAAATGAGTAATTAATAGAAAGAAAATATGATAAGAGCAAAAGGTATATACAATATTACTATTAATTTTGATAATAAAATTATTTTATATTCATCATAAAATTTCAAAGTTTGGATGTACAAAGAACAGAAGAGATTCAATTAGAAACTCTGGTGCGTTTTATGTCCAATATGGAAACTATTTCACATGCTTTTCTGGATTTGTCCGCGTGAACAAACAATTTCCAATCATGAACTGTATATTCTAATAACTATTAAATGTTTAATTTATAAAGTGACAACATTTAAATGTTTTTTTTTATTACATATCTTCACTGTTAATTAATATGTCCCGGTATTTCAAGCATTTTACACCACATTTTTTATGACCGGTCGAAATTTGAGCTGTTTAATTAATTATTACAAAATAATTAATAATTAATCAAAGAATTAGTTTTCGAGAGTTTAGATGTATTTCTTTCATTCTTTTTTAATTAAGGTTTATGGTTATTTCATAAAAAAAGTCATTAAATTTCCTTACTTTTTAAAAAATATATACTCTCTTTTTTTCATTCTATGATAAACGCATTCCAGTTAAATATATAAATTAATTAAATGAGAATATAATTAAAAATAAGTAATTAAATATTATCTTAAACTTTAAACTAAAAGGTATACAAACAAAAGATTAAAATAAAATAAAAAAACTCTAAAACGTATGCAGAAAAAGATTTGAACTCATGTTTTAACATAAGCTGGAAACAACTGTTAAATGCTTTAGTTTAGAGTTAGACTATTAATTTCTTTAGGATTACCAAAGTTGAATGGATGTTTGAATATGTTCAAATAATTCAAATCTATTTTATTTTGTTTTTCAGAAAATGTGATTCAACATCCGTGTCGCAGTATACTTCATTGTAAATTGAAGTAACGAAAATGACAACTAATATTAAAGAATCTGGAAAAAGTAAACAGAGCAAGCAAACAGAACAAACGGTTAAATTATTTTCTGAATTTTTTGTTTTCTGTCATTGTTTGGTTTAATTCCAGAAGTACATTTGCACATACATAAACATTCTCAACTAATTTCAGATTAAGATACCCTCTCTCTTCTCACATGCCTGTTTCAACCAATGTTTCTGAAACACACTTACAGTAAGTAACTGACGTGTACTCTTGACACCATCCCAATCCAAGCCAGGTAAGTTTCAACTTTTATTATTATTATTATTATTATTATTTTAACTATTTTTAAAAAAAAATTAAAACTAGTTAATAAAATGCTGACAAAAAGGGTTGAGATTCCTAACCCAGGAAAGCCAGCTTAGAATACAAAACCCCATTGGTAGCATGGCTGCACCACCTTGCCAAGTGTTGTTCAAATTCAACTTAATTAGCCATGGTTAATTGATCAAGTTAAATTTCAACCCAAGGTTAAACTATTCCATTCCTCCCTTTACTTCCCACCCCACCCAGAATCCTTCTATAAAACCCCCCAATTTCTCTTTGTTCTCACTTTCTCTATGTTTTGGTAAACCACTTTAGGTAACCAGATTACTACTACTACTAGTGTACTACTACCAATACAAACATGCTATGCTATCATAGAATCTCCTATTAGAGGGGGAAAAAACATAGTGAGAGAGAACTTGGCATCACATTCAAAATCCTTGTTTTCTTTTTTTTTTTTTCCTAATTCATCCCCAAACACACCCTTTGAATTATTTTTCTTTGAAGGTGTGAGATTGAGGCCTAAATGAAGAGGTCTCCAGCATCTTCATGTTCATCATCTTCTTCTTCTTCTAATGTTGGGTTTGAAACTACCCCCATTGAGAAAAAAAGACCTAAGCATCCAAGGAGGAATAATTTGAAGTCACAACAAAATTGCAATAAGCAGAACCAAACCACTACCAACAGAAGAAGCTCTATCTATAGAGGAGTTACCAGGTTTTTTAATTTGTTCTTTGCATTCTCTTAATTGGATTTAATTTCAGTTTCATTTGCATTTGCATGTCACTTCATTGTGTTTGATGATCAATAGGCATAGGTGGACAGGGAGGTTTGAGGCGCACCTATGGGATAAGAGCTCTTGGAACAACATTCAGAGCAAGAAGGGACGACAAGGTAATTTACTATTATATTTTTTTCTGGGGTGATTAAATTAATCAAGAAAAAAAATTAAAATGGGAGAGAAAAAAAAAATCAGAGAGAGAAATCAAGGAGATCTATTTCGTTTTCTTTACTGTTTTTGCTGTTTCCTTTTTTAGTGGTGATTATTATTATTATTATTATATAATCTGACCTTGTTTTATTCCTGGTAATCTTTGTGATTGCAACGTTCACATACACTTTTGGGGCTGGTTTAGTTTATTTGGGTAAGTCCTTTTCTCATGCACTTGGATCTCACACAATCCTAGTCAACTTTTCAATTTTTTAAATTACTAATTTTTCCCAGATTACTTTTTAAGATCAAGAAAGATTCTGATAATGATGCGGTTGCTTGGACCCATTTATAATTTTTTTAATTTTTGGTTGATCTAGGGGCATATGATACTGAAGATGCTGCAGCTCGTACCTATGACCTTGCTGCCCTTAAGTACTGGGGAAAGGATGCAACCTTGAATTTCTCGGTATATTTATAATTTTTGCATAATTTAAATCTTATAATATGATATAACTATTGTATCAACTAATTATAGATGAACCGTGCAGATTGAAAATTATACCAAGGAGCTTGAGGAAATGGACAAGGTCTCAAAAGAAGAATATTTGGCTTCTTTGCGGCGCCAAAGCAGTGGTTTTTCCAGAGGCATCTCTAAGTACCGTGGGGTTGCTAGGTTAGTTGCATTCAATATATATATATATATATATATATATATATATATATATGATATTTTGCAAGTCATTCATTTCTAGGTTTAATTGTCATTTATGTTAGTAAAATTTTCAAATCTTAAGTTTTTTGGCTTTTAATTTTTTTTCTTGCCAATTTTACCTTAAACCTCTAAAATTTTATATATAATCTCGTAATTTTTAATAAAATTATTATAATTAAGATATTTTATAATAGTTTTCTCTTTCGATTGTCATAATTATTTTTAATTGTACGGATTTGTTATACAAAGACAAAAAGTTGTAAGATCTTGAAATTTGGAAGAAAGTTCAGGACTTAAAACAAGAGATTATTAATTATTGATAAGTTTATAGAACTGAAAAATATAAAATGCAATTAAGCCTCCGTTCTAATTTATTGTAAAATTAAAAATATCTTGTATTTGAATAGGCATCATCATAATGGACGCTGGGAAGCTCGCATTGGAAGAGTATGTGGAAACAAGTACCTCTACTTGGGAACATATAGTAAGTTGTCCCATTTGTTTTTTGCAACTAAAATTCTTATACTTTTTGTTCTAGGAAAGTGTATAAACCAAATGAAGGTAAATTTTCTGAAATTCCAAAGGGAAAATATAAAAGAAATGTAATTTGTTTTCTCTTTTTTCACAACCTAAAGGAAAAATGTCTTGTGGCATGTGGCAAATTGCAATCCATAGCCTGTGAAGTACAATTTGTAGACCCCAAAGTACTAGGTTGCATTTTTGTGTTTTATAAATTCCTTTTTGCATTGGCTAAGGAATCTGGTGGTTCATCAAAACCATAAATTGCTCATAATTAGTATATGCTATTTTTCAACTTCATTCTGTCTCCCAATTTTTTGCTTTTTCTGGTGCCAATTTTCCAACTTCCATGTTCAATTAAACAAATCAAATATTCAAT
The DNA here is from genome assembly GCA_026586105.1 of Hylodesmum podocarpum. Lineage (NCBI taxonomy): Eukaryota > Viridiplantae > Streptophyta > Magnoliopsida > Fabales > Fabaceae > Hylodesmum > Hylodesmum podocarpum. The sequence continues at coordinate 371,370 of JALJEV010000118.1, read as the reverse complement.
CAAATTGGTATCCTTCTTGTTTATTTCATTGTCATACACAATGGGCTCACTCGTCCCTAACTATCTGACCTGTACTTTTCCTTTATTTAAGGAGAAAGTGAAGAAGAAAAAGAAAAATATATTCTTTTTTATTTAATTGAAGAAAACATAAGTAGAAAGATGATAAAAAGTTTAATCTAAAAAATAGAAATTATAAAACTTAATTTTTTATTTTCAAATTTCAAACTTTCTCTTTCTGCATCTGGTGTAACAAAATAATATACAGATCTAGTAGTTTCTTCAAAATTACTTTTAAAATTGTAGTATAGGACAAAAATTCTCTTGCAAGTTCGAGAAAATGTAACGCTGGATTTAAATTTCCTATACTCTGTCTGACTCTACTTTTTTAGTTAACTGAAACATAATTTTCACCAAAAAAATTTCAGTAAAAAGTAATACACGAATAAAAAAAAAAATAAAACTCTTTCTAAATGAAAATTTTCTTTCTTTTAATTATGTTCTTTTTTCTAGAATGTTATTTTCTCATCAGAAAAAATTTAAGAAACTAGAAAGAAAGATAGAAGAGGTAAATATTTAATTACTAAGACCCGACATTTTACCAGAACACAGGTTGTAAAACTGCAGTTCTCATAATTAATGGCAGTTAAAAGTCGAGTTTTAGGAAGCATGTGTGAGTTGTGCTCATTGCATAACTGTAGCTGCAGTACTGTTGTCCACTAGTTGCGGTATGCATCAATTTCTGGTGTGACAGTATAATATGCGGTTGTGGATCACATAAAAATAGGAGCGATGAAAGTTACAGCAGTTACAGCAGCTGCAGTGAGCAAACATCGCACGTGCATTTCCCCTTCCCCTTTTTGACGGGTCTAATTTATTCAAATTGATCACAATGGGCTTGTGTGTAGAGTTAGTACATCCATATTTCTTGGGCATCCATATTAAAATTTTTATTTTTCATAAATTGCCACATACTGTATATATATATTTTTTTCATTAGCCTTGAATAGTAAAAGTTTAATATATTTAGTAGGGCACACCAGAATGGAATAGAAAAAAAAAATTTAAATAAAAATAAAATTTTCAAATTTTTTCTCAAAGTTCTTTCTTCTTTTTTTTCTCTAAAATGTATTTGATCGACAACTAACTGTAATATACAGATAATATAATATGTATACATAAATGTTATGTTCTATGAGTGAGTTTTGTTGATTGCATATTAATAGACTGTGAAGTAAAACCTTTTTTTTCCTTTACCAACCAGGGCTTTAGATTCAATAGCATTTTTTATTCCTTTATTATTGTTATTTTGTAAATTTGTTCCTTTTTTTTTTAACTTCTCCTTTCACTATTTTATTTGTAAAATTTTGATTTATCCATTAATTTAGAAAAGAGATGCAACTAAGTAAAAGAAGTTGTCTTTTAACTTTTGAATAATTATACTGTAATATTTTGCTATGTTTAATGCACTAAAATGCACATTTAGTTGGCCCAATTCAATCTAACATTTTGACGATAGGGCAATAGCTAAACCCAATAGACAAGTGTGTAGGAGGGTACAGCATATCCTTGACTTTGTACTTTGTTCATATGTCCTCAATCCCGCTTGCCAACATGTCGGTCAAAAGTAACATTTAAAAATTGTAAATCTTGAAAGCAGAATAAACATATAGGTTTTTTTTTTTTAATAAGAATTTTATATAATTAACTAAAATGATAAACTAAAATTAAAAAGAGAACTAGATCGGGAAGCAGTACACTAACAACCCCCAAAATCCAGTGGGCACGTGAATAGTAATCCTGCCCTGATACTTTAAACTTTTAACTTTGTGAGATTCTATGTATGTCATAAAGTTGTCTTTTCGCATATTTTATTTGAAAATTATAATGCATATACTCAGTTTCTTCTATCTTATATCTGTTCAATTTTCTTCTACCTGTTCCTTCTCCATCACATCTTTCTTTATTTCTATTATTTTTTCATTCTATTTTTTTATTTTTTCTTATTCCTTCTCTTTTTCGACTCCAGTTCACTCCAAATGATGTCAGTGTTTATTGTCACTCATTTCATCCTTTAGAAATTGTAAAATTTTGGGATAAAAATTAAGTTGGAAAAAGGACATAAATAAAAATAATTAGATAGATTTATCTTATTTTTATTTTATTTTCTTTTATCACTGTGTTCCTTTCTCACCACATTATTTATTTCATCAGGTAATTTCTTGTTTTACTTTTCTTTTATCTTGTTTATTTTCCTTTTCGCCTAAGTTCTCCCTCAAATAGAGACTGTGTTTATTGTCACTCTACTAGATTTTAAAAGGAAGTAAAGATAGAGAGAGGAATTAAAGATGTAATGTGTGAGGTGATATGAAATTAGAGAGGTCAGAAGAAAAAATAGCATGAAATTTACTTATAACATAAAAGGGTGTATGTTTGTTAATATCCTCTATTCTTTGATGAATTAAATAGTCAGCAACCACACATAGTTGCTTTATCAATTGCTAATGTTTTTGTTACATTTTTTCTTTTGCTTGATTTGAACTCTAAAGAAACTCAAGAGGAGGCAGCTGTGGCATATGACATGGCAGCAATAGAGTACCGTGGACTGAATGCAGTGACGAATTTCGATATAAGCAACTACATTGACAAAATAAAGAACAAAAATGACCAAAACCAACAAACAGAATTAGCAGAAATCGAAACAACAGCTCCTAACTCCTCTGACACTGAAGAAGCAGAAGTTGAACAACACACAACTACAACTCCAGGACCAGCATCATCTGAAAATCTGCACATTATATCACCACAGCACCAAGTTGAAAGGGAAGAAGAATCGTCGCCAGTGGCTATCATGGACCATGTGCTTGACCAGGATCTACCATGGAGCTTCATGTACACAGGCTTGACTCAGTTTCAAGATCCAGACTTGGCTTTCAGCAAAGCTGATGATTTGGTTGGCATGTTTGATGAGGACATCGATCTTCTGTTTAGCACACAACCTCCTAGTGTGACTGAGAGTGATGTCAATATGAGTGAAGTTTTTGCTAGTGTTGACTGTGGAGGTACAAACCAGGCTAATGATGTGGATAACAAGAAGCAGGAAAAGATTTTATCATTTGCTTCTTCCTCACCATCATCTACAACAACTACAGTTTCTTGTGACTATGCTCTATGATTTCTTCAGACGCTGCGTTGGAATATTGGATGAGCTACATGGAATTATGGAATTTAATTAACCTTCTGTGGAAAAATATTGGATATAATTTGTTATGTATGTTGTTGGGAGTTGTTGTGATAGGCAGTGGATGGGTGTGAACATTAGATGACTTGTGAAAGAGTTCATTGATTTTAGGATTAATCTTTCTTCCTGTATACTCCAATTTCTTTTCATCTTAGACTTGAATTTTAGTATAAAGAGCAAAATCCAAAAATATGTTTTGGGTACGGAGAGTGGGCAAATTAAACTATTCCTATTAGTAAGAGATATACAATATTCAGGTAAGATTCCAGTATCAAATTGTTGAAACTCGAGTATCAAATTGTTGATGATAAAAATCAAAAGATTGGATAAGATACCAAATTTTATTAGATCTAGTGTTCAAATAGAATATATTATCATATATTCTAAGAATCTAACCATAGTAACTCTAGGACAAGAAATCTTCTTGTATAAATAGATTATCATACCTCACAAGTAAAGGCTAATACAGTATAACCTGGACATTGCTTGAGCTGCCACTGGCTTAAGTGTTGGAGTGGATTTGTAGATGTCCTACCCCCTTTTTCTTAGGTGAAACAGACCTTAAAACTACCAGATGAGCAATACATGTGGCCGATTACTCCAAGGATAGTGTCAAATCCGATAAGTACAATTAGCACCTACTATGGGGCCAAAACAAATTTTCCTTTAACCTCCACCAAACTTGAGTATGACGATATCACCACGGTAAGACCAATTGATGGCCATGTTGGCCTATAACCCCATCATCACCGTGTTGAACAACATAATAGTTGACCCACAGCCAACAAGGAGGAGCTTGTTGAAAAGTGGCGGAAGGAGAGATGTAGAGCAGACTGAAAGGAAGTGAGAAAGGGAGGAGTTGGGAAAGCTGAAAAGAGAAAATGAAGAATTGTGACAGGGCAAGTGGTTGGATGAAGAGGGGAGAATAAGCTTTATCCAGGGTAAGGAGGAGGACAAGCACACTAGCAACTGACTGAGGAGGCAATTGGAATTACCAAATACTCACTCAGTCCGGACCCACCATGAGAACAACTAGTTGGTTTTACGTTTCAATGAGACCCACATGGTAGTAACAAATCGGTCAATTGGGTACCTCCGTAGTCTTTCATTTATCATGGGATCATGGAGACCCCGCTCCCCCAAGGCTAGAAGAGTATCAACATTGACAAAATGATGACACCATAGATCCAAAAGATTATATAGACATGTAAACCACATAGTTCAACTTGTACTCCACTAGGCTACTCCTAACTCCATTGAATCTTTCAACACCCTAATGGTCAAGTTCACCTCCCAATACACCACCTTGTGGCCCCATCATCTCACTCACATGGCTCTGACCAACATCTAGTAGGGAGAGGAAGAGTCCCTCTGGGAGTTTATAGTGAGGTTCTCCCACATTACTTTCTAGATATAAGACCTCAACTCGTAGGTCACACTTCGCTCCATCATTGTGACACTAAAGACTAATCCATTCTCAAATAACTTATGCCTGGATCCATCAATGGTGATGGAAAAACTCAGAGATCGCACCTCAAACTATTTGCTTATGGAAGAGATGGCAGAGTCTCGAGAGAAGGCTCGAGGAGTCCCACAATAGAAGAAAGAAGAAGAGCAAAGCAAGAGTAAGGAAAAGTAGGAGAATTGTGTCACACCTGCTCTAACACATCCTAAAAGTTCTAAACATTTTAATATCATTATTGTAATGACCCGACTATGTCGTTATCAAAATACTCTGTTTTTTCTATTAAAAAAATATTAATTTCTTTCAACAACAACTTATGAAAATAACATTTTTATTTCTAAATAATATGATAACGAAATCACATCATGTTGAATATTACGACATGTCGACTTGTCCTTTCCGGAAGATTTTCTTTGTTCTATTATTTTTAATAAAAATGTTTATTCTTTTACAATGGTATTTAAATTTAACTGAATAAATTTCATGATAAAAATCACGTTTTTTTTAGAAATCGTTACCATATTTTTTTCTTTCTTAGAAATAAACTTTATCAAACATATTATCAAAACAATCTCCCGATTAATTCAATAATTATTCCAACAATCTCCCCCCAGTGTCAGCCGGGGGATTCAAACCCATGACCTTACTCTGATACCAAATGTTAGGACCAAGCGCTTACCACTACACCAAAAGCAATTGCTGTTAGTAAGGGCGCAACTTAATATACTCATAGTATAGAGTTGTCTAAGGGACTGCGCCTTTAAGCACCATGGGTTGGGATGTTAAGCCCATCGAATCTGAGGGTGACGCTTGGATTAATTCAATAATTATTCCAACAGTATCATAATTCACAACACAAGTTATCTATAACACAAATTATCAATTCACAATACATGTTATAAATCATCATCATCCACAACACAAGTTACCAAACACCATAATTCATAGCAAAAATTATCAAACATCATAAACAATAATACAAGTTATAAATCAAATTCTTCAATAAGTGAAATACTTGAAATCTTTAGAAACTTGGAATATATTGGAGACTTCCCTCACTATCCTTATTACTTTAAAACTTCAATAATAATACTTATGAATTCAAGAGTATAAGGTTATAAAAATTAAGATACAAAGAAGTTTAGAAATTTTAGAACACAAATCTTTGTAAGATTTAGAATTTTAGAATTTTTAGAAACTTGAAAACTTAATTAATTTAGAAACTTCCTTCACCTTAATTCCTTTTGGAAACTCTTTTGCTACTCAAACTCACTTGATTTTAATATTTGGTGAAATTTTGAAAAAGTTTGGAATTTAGCCTTAGTAAGCTCACGATTTTGACTACTTAAAAACAAAGAACTATTTGGTGGTTTCCTTCTAAAACTCGTTTAGGGTTACATCGTCTCCCAATCAATTTAAGATTTAGCTCATGATATCTAAAGTCATGGTACAAAAATAATCAAAAAGAGAAGAATGCATAGACGGTCAACTTCCGCGATGAGGGTTGAATCATTCGTGCATTCCGATTTCTACCCTTATCCCTTCTTTCGTTTTGTTCCTTAACCCTAGCTTCTATTTTGCTCTCTCTCTCTCTGTCTCCCCTTTTTCATTTAGGTTTTCCTTTATATGTTAAGTCATATTGGGTCTGGATATAACTCATCTCCCACGAGATGGAGTGGCCAAGATCACTTGGATTTCATTGGGAATGTGTCTCGCACAAGTTGTGGTGTGTCTCACACACAATATGGAGTGGTCGAGGGGGACACCTTTTCACTATATCTTTGTCTCACGCAAGATAACTTGTAAGCTCCTTTTTCATTTGAATTCTTGAGCAAGTTGGACTTGAAACACTTGAACAAACCATCAAGGCGTTTTAGAAATGATAAATTCATAATTACCCAAATGACCACCATTTTAATCTGTTGTGATCCAAATTATAAGAATTCTCTTATAAAAACTATGTAGCGATAACTCTCATTGGATAGTCACTAACTGAAGCACATAAAATAATGAAGCGTGTGATCGTTAGTAGTCTCACTTGAGGACTCTTAAGTATTAATTGTTTATAGCTTTTGCGTGCATGAGTTTGTGATGACACAAGAAGGAATTCACCCTTACTCTTTGGTTTGAGATTTGCTCAGATATTGATTCATTGTCCTTTCCATTCACATGGACTCCTCGCGATGATCTTAGCGAGGATCACTTCGTGGGACTCATATGCACTATGTTGTACTTCCCTAGTGTAACATCCCAAAAATTTAAATAAGGATCTAATGATCAAGTTTAAAAAAGGTGTCAAAGTACAATCAATTGCAAATAGTATAGTTGTAGCTGGAAGTCCACAATTTCGGCTAAATGATTGCTCCCTTTTTCAAACTTTGTACAGGGATAACATCCAATGTTAACTTATGAGATTGAGAATTCAAATGCTAATCTTGAAAGATTTTGGTAACTCTTAGGATTTGAAATTTTGGAGTTACTATCGTCGATCTTCACTTCCCGGGGACAGACGATGCAAAAGCTTGAGTTTCGTCTGATAAGCATCGTCTTTATTGGATCGTCTGATAAGCATCGTCTGTATTGGATCGTCTGATAGCATTGTCTGTACTGGATCGTCTGATAGCATCGTCTGTATTGGATCGTCTGATAGTATCGTCTGTACTGGATCGTCTGATGACTTCGTCTATAATGTCGTCTGTTCTGTCGTCTGCTCTTGACTATCGTCTATACTGTCGTCTGATCTTTCGTCTGTTTGAGGTAATCGTCTATACTATCGTCTTCTCTGAAATTATCAAAATTATGCATGTTAATTATTCTTGATCTGACACATGATTACTCTACTCTTTCTAGACAATTCTTAATTATTCTACATGTTTCTAGAAATTCCTTATTATTCTAATTTTTCTAGAAACTTCTAGTTTACTCTACACATTGAAAAGGTCCAAACTGGCTCTCAATGTCTTCATGACATTTCTAGATCTTTCAATCTTCTTTAATTAGAAACAAACCGGAGCTCAATTGGAGATTTGTGGTGGAAGTTATGCCTAATTTAACAAGAGTGGTCAAATGTGGAAAAATATTCACGTCACTGGTTCGTGGTCCACTTTCAAGGCTAATTTCACACCAGATGCAGTCCGAATTGGCTCTTTGTGTCTCATGACATTTGTAGCTCTGTCAATCCTCTTTCATTTGCAAGAAACCTGGGCTCAAAATGATATTTGTGGAAAAAGTTATGCCTATTTTACCGAAAGTGATCATTTTGACTTTTCAACCATTCTAGAATTCTCTTTAAGATATTTTGATGGAAACCCAAGATATTTTGATGGAAACCAAGATATTTTTATAGAAACTCAGATTTTTCTTTTAGAAACAATCTCCAATACTCTAGAGAATTCCTTGGAAGTCTATAAATAGGGCTTAGGGGTGTCAAGTGAAGACATAACCCAAAGAATACTTCCACATTCACTATCTTCACTACAAAAACCTTTCTATACTTTATTCACCTTAGTAGGATATCTCTCCAATCAAAGTAGGAGCAAGTAGATAAATGAAGAATATAAGAAGCTAGGAGAAACCAGTAAGGGGATCTTTCCTTATCCTCCTTTCCTATTATTTATTCTCTTACTACTTCCACTCTTTTTGATTTCTTGATGTTTCTTTTCTTCATCTTTCTTACACTCCTTTTAATTCTTTAAGTTTGTAATTTCTTTATCCTTTGAATAATCAATTTAAAGGTTGTTATCCTTCTTTGATCAAAATTCTTTGAATACTAACATGATAAATAATTAAATATACGTCATGAACACATATTAATAGCATTATTGTTGTTTGAAGACTGGTTTTGTGCTTAATATGCAATTACTTGGTAAATTGGATGTGAGTAAGTGGTGATATGCATGATTGCATTGAAATGAGGATGGACTTGAATTGTTTAATGACCGATTGGAAATGCCTAGAGGAGAGGCATTGTTCTAAGATTGCTTGGTGAATGGGCAATACTTAGAATGGGTTGAGATGAAGATGACCTAGTGGAAAGGTCAATACCTAAAATATGATGAAGGTCATTATACAATTCAAGGTCCTAGAACATGTTGCATTGGTGACTGGATAGTAGTAGACCAAGTCCGTAAGTCCTTGAACGGGTTCCCATCTGAGTGAGTGGAATGCCGTGGACTGGGGGGTTCTCTTGGTGGGGAAATTGCCCTGCTCATGATGATCACATGTTGCGGGGGAGGTCCTGCCGGACACTGAGGGAACTCGACAAATTAAGGAGTGTCTACCTCTGGTGGGTCTGTTGAGTGTGAGAATCAGATGCCACAGGCTATTCCAGTAGAGGGCGCCACATTGCATTTTGAGTAAAGAGTGAAAATGCATGGTGGAGGTTCATGCATCATATAGAACTAAGAGCATACATTATTGATTGTGTGTTTGATTGAATATATGATTCATTGGAATCCATGACTGAATCATTGATTGTGATTAATGGTTTATTTGTTTTGGTGGATGGTTGTTTGTTACCTTACTTTGTGATTGATACTTTGATGATCATGGATAAGTATTTGAAGTATTATTCTAAAAAAGATATTTTCGATGAAACCTTGAAAAATATTTTAGATCTATAAAATAAAAGGTTTTTCATTAAAATACAAACAATTGTTTATAATTATGGTTAAGGAAAGCTCACCCTTGCGTTTTGTGTTTTTAACACCTATGATGATCCCGAACAACGTTCGGAGGAGCAGATTTGCAGGGTTAAGAAGATGTGGATATTTTGCAATGGTTGATGCTACTCTCTTGATGTAAAGATGTTTGCTATGTTTTGCGTGTAGAAGTATTGGGTAGATGTTATAAGGAAGAAGAAATGTAGTTATGTAAAATAATAATATGACAAAGTTAGGAAAGCTAGTTGTAATGAACTTTAAATATTCTGTAATAAAAATGTTGTTTCCTAAATCTCTCTCTTATTTACATCATTAACCACTTTAAATTACTATTTAGAATATAATTAAAGTAAGTGAATAAGGGGGGGGTTACACCTAGACCCTATAGTTTCACCATGCAGGTCTTGACTACATAATAAGTGATGTAGCCAAAACCACCCCACCTTATGACAACACTGCTACTAGAGATCTTTAAGATCTCTCCTGATGTTTCTAAGGAGGAGGACTCACCATCCTATCATCTAGAACCACCAAATGCATCTGGAAGTGTAATCCCTGACTCTCTCATGGAGATAGAGCACATGCTAGTGTTGCTTGTTCTAGACTCGTCAAGTGACAACAAAGATCTAGAGAAGGACAACATTATGATCATGTTAACTGATTCTTCTGGTGAGGATTAGGAGCGTAGGACCTATACCTCTTGAAGGATGGTAATTTTTATAGCACCTGCTCTAAATAGAATAGATAAAGATAGTTTTAGATAGCCTAGGTCTTAGTTCCTGTTATAGGCTTTTGATGTATAAGTGTTTTTAGAGGGAGATATAGGTCATTTCGCTAGTTTATGTATTTCTTTCATCAGTTGTTTTACATGTACATATATACTCATATTTATCGTTATAGATGCATATATTTATTATATCATTTCTATTATTATTCCATTTGTTTTAAAAAAAAATGGTTATAGTTATGATAATCTGTTAACAACATTTTCAAAATAACGCCTTAAAATTTAATTAGAACTAAAGATGTTACATGTACATAAGGGTGTAATGACTCGTGTGAGATATTTCGAAAATATCCTAAGAAAAATAAGCTAAGAAACTATTTTGAGTATAGGGCCTGAGTCATTACATTGATGATGTCTATGGGACATTGGTGTAGATCCTGATATTGTGAAAATGAGGATAGTGTAAGCTTAGTCAGTCAGCTTCTAGTTAGTCACTCAATGAAGGACCAAGGTACTTAAGGATGTATTCGGTTTGGGAGTCCTCACACAAGGCAGTGAGGATACCTTGCGCGACTAGGTAATCTTGACAGAAACTCCAAAGCATCCTTTAGTGAGAGCCTCAAATGAATGCTTACCTTAGGTTATAACTCATAGTTGTTTAAATGGTACCACATGAAATATTAAGGTGAAGTGAGAATCATGCATCATATGCATGTAGACAATTAGTAGGTGTTGTGATTATGTTTGATGAATGAATGATTTGTGATGATATTTTGGTTGATTTGATAAGGTTTTGTTTACAAGGGTAGATATATATTACATTTATATTTTGAATTTATTACATTAATCTTTTTGTTACAAGATCACCCTTGCATATGTGTTTGTGGTTAATGTTTGTGATAACCATGAATGTATATTCCTAAGGGCAGACGAGCAATAGGAGATACCCCTAGAAATTGATGGAAGTTTTAAAGCAACATAGAATACTTGAAGTCATTTAGGAAAAACTATATTTTGTACATATTAACTCTTTGTATCTCTTTGTATCGAATTTTAATGTTTAAGCGTTTTAACCTTTTGCATTAAGTTTCATTATATGTACGTGTATAAAGATCTTTTGAATGTATGTATATTTAAACTAATGAAGATATTTTGATGTGGCAAAATTTTTTTTTCAACTTTTCATAATTAAACTAATAAAGATTTGACTAAAATTATAATTTCTTGTTTAAAATAGTTGTGTCATAGCAACAAGTTAGGTCGTTACATTAATGATATCAAAGTAAGTCAAACTTTTAAGCCTGTGAGTTATGAGTATGTTGTGCATCTTTGCTTTTGAATGTTGTGCACTAACATGTTATTGTTTGGCACTTTGTGACGTTGCAATTGTTTGATTGCTTATCTTTGGGATTGTCTTCTAGAGTTGTTTTGATTGAATTATGTGTTAGTTGATTACAAGCAAAGGAATTGAGAATAGTTTACCTTGAAATCTCTTGTTGATATACTTTTAGCTATGTGATGAGTATATGTGAGCTTTTCTAAATGGTTATTCATAAACGAGTGTTAATGTTTTGCAAATGTTTCTTTTTAGTAAAAAAATGTAAGTTGTATAACCTAATGGCTAAGTGTTGATGCCTTTCGAGCATTGATTCGGGCTGTGGAGGGTTGTGGAAGGTCAAAATCAGAATAGAAAACAAAAGTGTTGCCCAAAGATGAGACATGTTCACCCCTCCTTAAAGATTGTGGTAGTCATCCTAATAATCGAAATCTTACTGTTACAGAGTCCCCTGGTAGGCAGTAGCAGCCTTACAAGATCCCAAAAGTTGAGGTGTTTTAGGTGCGATAAATTGGGTCACATCATTCCAGAGTGCCCCCAATAAAGAAATAACCTATTTTAAGTGTAGGCAAAAACGTAACGTGCAGAGAAATTATCCCCAGTTCAAGAAGGAGCCATACGGCAAAACACTTCCGTCATCTATGTTTTCGCATTTATAAATATTAGTATATATACTGGTTATAATTCTTCATTTAAGATAAACTACATTGGCGGACAAGCACACCCAAAGTGTTTTTAGTTATGGATAGGCAAAAGATTTAAATTTACCCATTTTGAAAGAAACAGCTGATACAGAGCTTTTATGAACTTCAAACTCGTCAACTATATTAGCTCAAAAAGAAAGTCAGCTACCATTATTTTTGCAACATAATGAAGAAAAATTCATAACTAGTTCTCATACATGAATAGAGAGTTGAGGACTCCTCTGGGTGTAAAATGAAGTGCTCATAATCCAGGGTTTAGTTTCTACTCAACCTAAAATTTTTATAAGATCGTTTATTTATTTATACTAACCCAACTTAGTCAAGAACCAATAATATATACGGTGGGAACAAGGACCTGATTTATAGACATAGCATATCAATGTTATCCATTAAGCCACTAATTTTTTTTTATTAATGCACAATTGTTTGTTTTTTTTTTACATCATTCATGCACAATTGTTAAAAGAAGTATTTTTTAATATAAGACAGTAGACCAGATTAAGATGAGCTGAAATATAACACAAACCTGTCAAATTTATTTTATGGGTAATGAACATGCATAGTGAAAATCCAAACCATATTAGCTTACCGAGTATCTTAATTGCAAAATATTTGAATAAGAACGCAAGCAAATTTCATACTGTTATGGGAAAAAATGAATGATTGATTGTTTTGTCCACGCGCAACGGCAAAACACAAGACGAAGGTATTTAACTTTCAAGTAAAACACGAGACAAAGAGAAGCTAAATATGGTAGAAACTTAGCTTCTATAAATTTGGCCAAGTAAAAATTAGCACTAATCAAGGCACATAGCTGAAGATAGAAGAATAATTTATATGCCAAAGTTTGCATGTGCTGAACTAAGACTCACCACAAAGGATGCCACAGCATATAATGCAAGTTAAACACACTAAAGATATCAGAGTGAAGAGTAAACAAAGAAAAACACTTGTATTTTGAGAATTGACACTAAACCTGAGATTACAAACAGAGTTTTGAAGACTGACTAAATTTCTGCAGGCTAACTAATAGATAAAAGGAATAAACTTGTACTTAACTTTGCTAGCATATTCTGTGTATTGCTGGCCAAAAGTCTCGATCATCAGAGCCTCTTCCTTGTCTGCCTTCTGCTTATAATACAACAAGCATACTGCTACAATAAATAGCATACTCAGAGGTGCTCGAAGTGCAATGCAGTTTGTTACGAACAAAAGCATTGTTGATGAATATATTGGATGACGGACCCAACGATAAGGTCCAAATTGAACAACAGCACTTGGCACCACCACATTCTCCGAATACTTAGCAAGATACAATGTTGCGTTATACTGCATTAACAGAGTATTGATGATTAGAACCCAGATTCCAAGATTGCTCCACCCACCTGGTATGAGATGAAGCTCCGGACCTTCAAATGCAGCAAGCCAATGGCCAACCATGACTCCTGTCATGAACAATACACGAGACCACATTGGCAAGTTCACGTCCCATTTTGGGTCATGGGGCCGAGGATAATAATCTCCGTATAATCGCTTTCGAACACTAACATTGAAGAAAAAGAAATAATGATACACAAAAAAGAAAACAAAAGGCCATCCTTCAATGAAGCCATTGGAAATCCCTGGTGGAACAAGTGTGAGCCATGTAAAAGCTGTCGTAACAATTGCCAATTGCTCAAATATGTTAGCCTCACCAAGCATATGTTTCCGAAAGCAATATAAACCATAAACTGTAAGCACTGTGACCACCCACCAAGGCCAGAACAACCAAGTCCAGCTAAAATACATCCAAAAGAAGGGATTGAAAATCATATTCACAGTCCATTTTGTCGCTGCAACTATGATGCATAATATCCCAGACCACTTCACAACATCAATCGGAGTCAATTCCAGAAGAGTAGCTTTTATTGAATCAAATGATAGATTTCTGAAGAACTCTAGGACTGGATTTTGAGATTCAGTGCCAGCATTGTGGGAAATTGAGCATCTTGGAGAAGACCACAAATCAGCTTTTATTTTTGCTGGTTTCAGCACAGAGGGAAAAGGGTTTCCATAGGAACAATTCAATTGAAAACTAATGCTCTTGGGTCTGCTTGCAAATACATCAGCATGAAAATGTTTGTTGAAAGGTCTTAGAGACACTTTGTTGCTCACAATAGAAAAGCCAAAAGGGAAAGGTTTGGAGTGTGGAAGAACCTTTGCTACTTCCATTACTGTTAGAGGGAAAATAATCACTTTCCACGGAAAATTACATAAATCTCAAACTAAAGATGCACTGGGTCCTTTGCCACAACGAGTCAGTTACTCATGAATCATACTATCACAGTGAAAGCAATAATAACGCATTTATGAGTGTTTGTCACCATTGCATCTCCTGTGTGGATTATCACTCTCCTGCAATTCAGCCAGCAACCTCGACAACATAAAAATCTACCACCATTCAATCTCTAAACAGGAATATTGGCACAAAAACACATCATCCACGAACCAATAACAAAGCTTAAAATGCATAGTCACTGCTCAGTCTCTTTAGACCGTAAGACAAATCCTAGCCAAGTGAGTATAACCATACAAAACAAGTCAGAACAAACTATTAAAACAAAAGTGTCACAAACCCCAAACTCTCCTTTTGAACCCACCAAAAAAAGCAAATTAAATAAACAAAAATGAATAGACCCACCAATAATTTCAAATTTGATATTGAAGAGTCAATCCATAAAACCGAAACCCCACACCACAAGCATACTCAAAACCCTCAACGAGATGCACGTAAGCAAGCGAAAATTACAGCGGCTAACTCACTTGGGAAAATAATCAAACAGGTTGTGCGCAGAAATGAAAAACTAGTCATGCAACTAAAGCGTACATAACGGAATCAGATAACGTTAAGAATGAAAGAAAGCACAGAAGAAGGATACCCAGCAAGCGAAATCTGAAGTCAAGTTTGAGCGAGAATGATGAATGCAACAGATAGTGAAATGGGCAATGAAGTTCTCAGAATCTCAGCAACGTCGTAAGCGACGGAGACGCTTATTGTCTGTCTCCAGTTATCACACCAATGGACCAAACACAAGATGACCCCTTTAAAATCGACACAACTGTTAATAGTTAAGTATAAAATAAAATTTCATAGAAATGTTTTTATTAAATATTTAGTCAAATGTTTGATTTAGAAAAGAATTATACAACAACATAAATTAAATCGAAAATACAATATAAAATCTCAATTGTTTTTTAGTTGAAAAATCTTTAAACATAAAATTTTGCAATATATAAATCACTTTAAATTCAAGAGTGACAAAATAGATTAATCCAACACACTCCCACATTTTATAGTTAGGTTAAAAGTATTCGTTTATTGTTTTTCAGCGTAATGGCGAGTTAGTCATATTATATATATATATATATATATATAACTTTTGGTATTCTTTTGTTAAATGGTTTTTTCTTATCATCAACTTCCACGTCTAAAATTTTATCATGAACTTCACTATTATCCATTTCTATAATTTACCAATAACAACTTCATAATATTATTTAGTTCGTGTATATCTATATCTATAATTATTTATAAGGGAATTTCTTTTTATAACTAATTTTAAACTCCATTTTTATTTGACAATTTTACTCTTTTAAAATTTAAAAGTTACTTGTTACGTTTTTGTAATTGAATCATTATTTTTTGTCTTCATAATACTTTTAATAAATTTTAAAAACTAATTCAGTTTTATGTATCATTAATAAAATTCAAAATTTTATTCAATTTCATGTATCCTTAATAAAATTCAAAATTTAATTCAGGTTCATACTTATTTTTATGAAATACTTTTGATCATCACCACTCATGCCTCAATTTGTTATGATTTGCTAATTTATTAGAAAAATTAAAATTAACAAATCCATTATTGTTACCGGCTAAAAATGCAAACACTTAAAATTAAAATTCATTTATGTTTTTGCTAGTATTCAATAATTAGTTTACACCAAGATGTTGGAGCAAGCAAAGATAAAAAAAAAACATGTGTAACATCCCAAAAATTTAAATATAGTTTAAGAGAGTTTTTTTATAACAGAGAGAAATATAAAAATAATTAAAAATTATGAATTTTTGAAATTATCAGTAGTAAATAGTAAATTACTTGTGTAAATAGTAAATTATTGCAAATAGTAAATTATTCTTATGTGCAAATAGTAAATTATTGTGTAAATAGTAAAATTACTTTTAGTGGTAAATAGTAAAATTCTTGTGTAAATAGTAAAATTAACTTGTGGTAAATAGTAAAATTATTGTGGTAAATAGTAAAATTACTATGGTAAATAATAAAATTACTTGTGGTAAATAGTAAAATTACTTTGTAGTAAATAATAGAATCAGAGGTAAATAGTAAAATCACTGAGGTAAATAGTAAAATTACGTAGTAGAATATTAAAAGTGGAATATTAAATGGAATATTCAAATGTGGAACGTTACGTAGAATATTACGTAGAACATTAATGGAATATTAAGTAGAATATAGAATATTACATAATATACGTAGAATATTATATATTACGTAGAATATTCAGTAGCAAATAATCCTTGAATTATAAATAGGGCTAGGGGTTTTAGGATGAAAAACAAACCAAAGAACATTTATATTCCTCTCAAATTCTCTTTAGGAAGAAATATCTCTAAAAGAGGAGCAAGCAAGTAGAGGAAGAGTATAGGAAGGTAGAGAAACCAGGTAAGGAGGAGTGTCCTTATCCTACTTTTTCTATCCTTTGTTTTGTTGATCACTTTCATTATCTTTCTTTAGTTTCTTACGATAAAAGGTTTATCTTTATCCTTCTTTTCTATCCTTTGTTTTGTTGATACTTTCATTATCTTTCTTTAGTTTCTTGCAATAAGGGGATCTTTCCTTATCCTTCTTTTCTATCATTTGTTTTGTTGGTATTTTCATTTTCTTTCTTTAGTTTCTTGCGATAAAGGGAGTCATTCTTATCCTATCTCTTCTTATTCTTTGTTTTGTTATTACTTTCATTATATTTCTTTAGTTTTTCGGATACTAAGGTCGAAGATAATTCTTAGTATGCTCTTTCTGGTTCGGTTTTTCCGATCTTCCACATCAAACAATTATTCTTGTTACGAGGAAAAGTGTGTAATCGTCTTGTTTATTGGTTCTTGATGTTTCCTTGATAATTCTTGGTGTTTCTTGTTTCTTGGTTTCTTGATTTATTGGTGTTTATTGGTGTTTCTTGGTGTTGATTTCATATCGAAATATGTCTGATTTTGGGTTGGATATGAATAAGTGGTGACATGCATGGTTGCATGAAATTGGTGATGGACTTGAATTGCTTAATGACCAATTTGAAATGCCTAGTGGAGAGGCAATATTCTAAGATTGCTTGGTGAATAGGCAATGCTTAGAAGGTTTTGAAATGAATATGACCTAGTAAAGAGGTCAAGATTTAAAATGTGATAAAGGTCATTATACAATTCAAGGTCCTAGAGCATGTTGCATGATGATTGGATAGTAGTAGACCAAGTCCGTAGTTACGGATTCCGTCGTGTGAGTGGAATACCGTGGACTAAAGGGGTTCTCTTGGTGGGGAAATTGCCACTCTTCATGATGATCACATGTTGCGGGGGAGGTCTATGGACACCGAGGGAACTCGACAATTCTGAGTGTCTACCTCTGGTGGGTCGATTGAGTGGGAGAATCGGATGCCCCGGGCTATTTTTCACCGATGGAGGCGCCACATTGCATTTCGAGTGAAGAGTGAAAATGCATGGTAAAGGTGCATGCATCATGTAGTCTCAGGAGCATACATTAGTGATTGTGTGTTTGATTGAATGGAATTCATGCCTGAATCATTGATTGTGATTGATGGTTTGTTTGATTTGGTTTATGGGTGTTGATTGCCTTACTATGTGATTGATATTTTGATGATCATGGATATGTATGGAAGTATTATTCTAAAAATGATATTTTCGATGAACTTTCTAAATTTATAAAAGAAAAGGTTTTCCTTGAACTTCAATCAATTTTTTTATAATTATGGTTAAGGAAAGCTCACCCTTGCAATTCTATTTTTACAGATTTGCAGGGTTAAGAAGTTGTCACTGGTTGTTGCTACTATCTTGTGTGAAGGTGCTTGCTATGTTTTGCGTGTAGAAGTGTTGGGTAGATGTTCTAAGGTAGTAGAAAGGTAGTTATGTAAAATAATAAAAGGACAAAGTTATGAAATCTATTTGTAATGAACTTTAAATCTTATGTAATAAAAGTGTTGTTTCCTAAATCTCTTTTTTATTTATTACATCATTAACAATCTTAAATTACTAACTAAAAATAAGATAAGTAAGTAAATAAGAGGGGATGTTACAAGGGGGTGTTACAACATGCACCATAAAAAATATGAATAAAAATGTCAATATAAAACTCTTAAATAACTACATTATTTTATATAAAAAAATAATAATAAATGAGTTACGAGTTACCCAACTTACTCCTTCTTCGACCCATTTTTTTTTTTTTGAGTTACAACAGGTATGGATCACCTTCAAACATTAGCTCGCCTACTAAAAATAGGTCAAAGTGAGTTGGTTGTAGGAGTTCAACCTATTTTATCACCCTTAAATAAATTTTAATTATTTAGAAACTTATCATTTATTATTTTAAATTAATACTATTTGTTAACTACAATAACCGTATCATATTATTTTCATTCAAATATCATTATTAATTAACTAGCTTAATTGTATATATTTTTAGAATTTTGAACCATATAATATATAATAATATTATAAATTACATAAAGATAATTAATATTGAATAGGATATTTTAGGATATTTTATATTATTTTACTTCTTTTGTTTATTGTTTATCAAACAATGACAAAAATTTGTTTTTAAATATATTATTTGTTCTGTGTAACACTCCTTCTTAATACTATCATGCCTTTAAGTAAAATAAAACTTTATTTATACAATATATAAGTGTTCTTATAAGTGTCTTAGTAATATATTTCATTTTTAGTAACATACTATTAACAAAACAAAACATAAATATACATTAACACATCAAGTAGCAGCAACATTCTTATCTTTTATTCTTGTAAATCAGCTCCCTTAAATACAAGTTTAAAATCATCACAAGTGTAACACACAAAATGTAAATGTGAACTTTCCTTAAAATATAATTTGTTTAGGGATCAATTTCAATTTATAAAGAAGATTCTAGAATGAAGAAACATGAAATATCTATTTTAAAATAAGAACAAATTAGAAATTTCTAAAATCATTCAAAATCAAGGGAATTTAATGAGGAAATTCTAAAGAAGTTTAGAAATATCTTGTAAAGTAAAAGAAATTTCTAGAATAATTTAGAAATATCTTGCAAGACAAAAATAAGAAAGTTCTAGAATAGTTTAGAAATTGTAAGGTAAAAGAAAGTTCTAGTTTAGAAATATCTTACAAGATAAATATAAAAAAGTTCTAGAGTAAATTAGAAATATTTTGCAAAATACAAGTTGGAAAGTTTTAGAATAATTTAGAAATATTTATGAAAAAAAGTTGGAAGGTAATAGAATAAATTATAAATATTTTACAAAATAAAAGTAAGATATTTCTAGAATAGGTATTCACAGCCAAAAATGTTTTTTATTACCAAAAAAAAGAGAGCAAACAAACAAATGGCAAGGCAAAGATATCATTCAATCACAGACGAAGGAAAGCAATCACAATTAAGAAGTCAATCAAGCAAACATAATCAAATCACAAAATCTTTCCTTAGATTTACATGATACATGATTCCTGACCATTCACTCAACATGCAATGTGTTTACTTACTGGAATAGCTTGGGGCATCTGATTCTAACACACTTTGTAATTTGTTAGGATCTCTTAATGTCCAGCAGGATCTCTTGCGCTACATGTAATCATCATAAGTAAGAAAATTTCCCTACTAAGGACACCCTAAGTCTACAATATTTCACTCACTCAAACAAGAACCCTCTCGAGGACTTACAAAGTTGACCTACAACTATCCAATGCAACATACCACTAGATAGAAGTTACTCGTAAAAGAAGTAAAAAGATTTAGTATCAACAAAGTTAAATCAAAAGTCAACAAGTCAAGTAATCTCAATTAAAAAATTTGAATTTAAGGAAAAAATAAAATATGGTCGAAAAGGATTTTTATTTACTTTTATAAGGTATTCATAGTAGTTGAAGAAAGAAGAAAGTAATATAAAGAAAGAAAAAAAGCAGTTTATGTTATAAGCCTTCTTTTAATTATGGTAGCTCAATTTCAAGTACTTTATGGAGAAACTCAAAGGACCCTTAAGTGTTACGAGAGAGATATCTCCTTCCAATCAAGGTTCATCTGCTTCAACTTTTAGAATTGTGTTGCAGCAAAGATTAATTAAAACTGATTTGGTTAGCATTGATAATTACATTTTACTAAAATTTTGTGTCTTGTTTTTATATGCTTTCTTATTTGTCTGGCTGGACTTACATATTTAGCTTTATGTTATAAGCTTTCTTTTAATCATAGTCACCCTCTTTAAGGGGTTATTTGAAAGATTCTCAAATGTTGGGAAGTGTATTTCCTTTTCCAACCAAGGATCATTTGCTCGAGTTTTTGGAATCGTGTTCTGGCAAGAATTAGCCTAAGCTAATTCGGCTAAGCATTGATATTTATGCGACAATAAAATTGACATGCTTGGTGAAGTTTCCTTAACCTTTGTAAAACATAAAACACAAGAAGGGGGTTAAATTGTGTTAATTAAAAATTTTCAGTGAGTTTGCGTCTAGTGATTTCGAAACACACAGACGCATATTTCTTTCTTTAAAGATTGATTTTAATAAAAGAGGTTTAAAGTTGTTATTCCATGTTAGTCAGAAAATACTTCAAACAAAAACATAAATATTTTTATACTGGTTTGTCTATGAAGACTACGTCCAATTACTTGGCAATGTGATAAGTTTTCACTATAACCAGTGAAATACCCTTACAAGTATTGTTTGCACTCATCCACTTCTGGCTATACAGATATTGTTTAAACCCAACCTTCTCAGGTTAACAACAAGGTATTCTTTGGAACGCAGTCTCCTCAGGCTAATACAAGCTATTCTTTGAAACACAACCTCCTCGGGCTAAAGCACCACAATAGTGGATTTAAAAAGGTATGAAAAAGATTGATCATCTACTCAAAGAGAAGATATTAAGCTTGTGGCGAAACTTTGAATGAAAGCTTTTCTAGCGTAAGTTCGCCAACTTGACCTTGTAAAGATGAGGTCCTTTTATAGGCAAGCTCCTCGAAGTGGCCGTTAGACAGATGCTATTTTACCGTTGCCCATTTTCTTGGGCTCTTTAGAGATGTCAGAATGAGCAATCAGAATAATCAATGTTTTCACAGCGGAGTCAGCATAAGATCGGGCTTTGACTGATTTGCTCAGAGATATCATCAAAAAGTACTATCTACTTTTCGTGTTATAGAGGTTTAGCACAATATCTCTTTCTTCCTTTAGAAGCTTCTGAGAGTAACATCTTGATTTAAATTTTAGCGCGAGTTACTTCTCTTGACTTCATTAGACAAAAAGATCTTCACTTAAGTTTTCGGTTGTCCTCTTCTTCGTTATTCTCTATCTTTGCTTTATGATTTTATGTTGATGTGAAAAAGACGATCCTTCGTCTGAAAGACATTCTTTTGAAAACTTCGTCTTATAGAAGATGAGACTTGTTCGTCTATGTTGAGGGTATTCACTTCGTCTGTGTATGCTTGTCTTCTGTCTGATATCGTCTGTTAATTACTCCGTCTGTCTTGTAATTTTCGAAACTTAAAATGCTAAGTCATCTTGACTTAACAACTTTCAATTCTTCAACAATCCTTTAATGGAAACTCTAGTGAGTTTCAGCCAAATGATATAACTAAGAAGAAAAGTTGAAAATGGACAAGGAATGAAGATGATTAAGACGTCATGACTATGACAATAAGTCCATGAGGAATTGTCAAAATGGAGATGGAAGTCATTGATAAGATTTAAGGTCTCTTCCTAAGAAGATTAAGGGAAAAATATCTCACAAAAAAGCTTATTTTCATTCAAAATGGAAAAATTTCTTTACAAAGTTTTGGATTGGCCTTTCATAGTGGAAGTAAACTTATGGATAAATTCTTACCTGAACTAGTGAGGGAAAATAAGAGTGAATGTGAGTCACACACACTTGACTCAAGTTACATGTCACTTTCAAGAGTTTTAAGAGTCACTCTTAAGTTGACATGTCATTAATCCTGCTTTAATCTCAACCCTTGGATGAGTTGAGTAATCAAAGGCTTGGATTCTTTCTTAGATTAGGCATAAATCCTAATTTAAGTAAGAATCTTACTTGTCCACTCTCTTCTTATTCATGATTCATTTATCCAATTTAAATACTCTAGTTATTAGTATTGATCTTTTTATACACGCGTCCAATTGATATTAATTGATTTAATACTATCTTTTCTTTTTCTCAAACTACATGAAAAAAACAAAATCCTACCCTTAACCATTCAAACCACACCAAAATTTCAGAGAATTTAAAGAACAATACAAAATTCTTTATACAATTTGCTTCACTTTTTTATCTATTGATTCTAACATTAAAGTCTTCCTGCTTTTTGCTAGTGGCAACGTTTTGTTTAACTTCATTTATCGATAAATTTTGAGAACCCGTCACTCTTTAAATTCTATTTACTTCAAATTATTCATAACTTGTATCATAATAAACTTTCCATCATGTGTTGTCATTTGTTATGACAGAAGACATTTTCATCTTGGATTTCCCCCTCAGAAATCTTTGTCTAGGTTGGCCAACAAGTTGACTTCAAGAGTAAAATGCAGGCTCTAATAATTAGCGAGGTATGAATGATTTTGTTGGAAGTAATGAACATGCTAGTATAATTTAATGGCTAGTGTTTTAAAGAATTTGTTATGTTTTTCCATAAGTATTTAAGTCCTATAACATCTTTGTGTGTAAGAAATTCATAAGATTTTTGTTACAGAATAATTTTTTCTTCTATTTGCATATATTTTGTTTAGTTAAATGCCTGGTATTTTATCAGAAACCCAAACGAAAGACACTAGCATCTTATGGTTGTTAATCGTTTTTTATTTTTCTTTTCTCCCTTGATGTTATGAAGACATATATCTTAACAATTTCATCACAATTTATGACATTATGTTGTAGTTTTTAGTTTGCTTTGGAGTTCATTAATGCATAGTGAATTGGTTTAACACTTGCATAAATTATTATACATATAAAGCATTTGTGTGTCCAATGATTTATTTAAATTTTTAAAAAAATGAACTTTCCACATCTTTTGTAAACGCAACTAATGTAGAAAGTCTATATTTTTTCAAATTCTAAATCACTTTCTACGTCGGTTATTCCAACAATCGATGTAGAAAGTTTAGACTTTCTATGTCAGTTGAAATTACAATAGACATGGAAATCAATTTTTATATCAGTTTCATAACGAACGTGTAAAGTGGAGACTTTTAACGTCTCTCACCTACTACGTCAGTTTAACATCAACGTGGAAAGTTGTTTTTCATCAATGTTGTAAGCCTTTTTTGCATTAGTGGTTTAAAAAATTTGTAATTTTAAAGGTAAGGAAAGTTTTATAATTAGAAATTTTAAGAAATCAATACATATTCCTAACATGATTTTATGTGTATTAATTAAATGTTTATTGAATCTTTGATATATGATTTGATGTGAATTTTTATTATATAATGTGTGTGAATTGATAGAACTTGGGATATACATGATGAATTTTGTTTTATAAAAGAAAATGAAGTGTATTGTTGATGTAAATCCACATGTGGAATTTAAATTAAATAAGTTGTAGTATAAATCTAAGTAATTAATTTGACCCTTTATGTGACATGAAAATCATGAATTATTTTATTTGAAAGTGATGTATATTGTGGAAAAGTTATTGTTTGTTGTATTTCATGTGTCACACTATCTCATTTTTGGGGTGTTGGCTTTAGTATGGAGGTGGGTCTAGAATTTTTAAACTAAACCTATGCATTTAAGTGTGAGACTTGGGCTTAGGGGTATTCTTGTTCAGTTGGAAATTATTTCACTCATGATGATCACATGTTGTGAATGATGTTTTATGCAACACCGAAAGACCCTGACTATTCGGTAAGGTTTTATGTACATTGATTGGGTTATCCAATGAAATGGTACCAAATTGCATTTTGTTAAAGAATGATGAATAATGGTGTGGTTTGTAAATCATTTTTTGTTCATTATTTTAAAAAATTAAATTTTTGTGAACTTGTTAAAAATGTTTTTCCTGTATACTTTTCTAGAAATTTCATTTTTGTATAATATTTATAATATTAATTTAATTATGAAATTTACCCTATAATTTTTCATGTATGTGAATTTGACATCTGTGTTGTGGGAGTAGACAGACAGGATAGATTTAGAACATTGTGAAGATTGTTGCAAAGAAGAAATAAATAGTTTGTTTGAATTTATGATCAATCTTTGTCTGTTAAGATTGAATTTGGAACTCTATGTACTAGATATTATTTTTTTAGTTTTAGTGAAGTCTTATCCATTTGTTTATCAATTGTATGTATAAGAATTTTAGATCATGCTCTTTTCATTTTGTTCTACATAAATCTATGGCACGATGTTTTTTGTATTAATTAATGAATGATAAACTATTTAATTTTAAAAATATAGTATTTTTTTTTTGCAAATTAAAAAACATTTTCAGATAAATGTTTTCTGTAAATTTAAGTTGTTAGATCAAGAATGATTAACGTCTCAAGATTTTGATTAATTACAAGACAGACGAAACCAAGCTACCCAAGACTTGCTAAGACGAAACCAGCACAGACGGAACGAGACCCTTCAAAGTGAAGATCTGCGTCTGTCCAAAAGCCAAGTCATCAGACGATATATGCACAGACGGAAGAGGACTACTCAAGCTTAAGTCCTTCGTCTGTCCAAAGAGCGAAGTCTAAGACGATAGGATGAGACGAAACAACAACAACTGAAGACTGAAGTATCATATCGTCTATCCAAAAGCTGAAGTCAGGATGAGTCATTCGTGCCAAGATTTGAGAAGCATCCAAGATCAGTATAGGGATTCGAGCTTACACACCCAAGTCAAAAAAAGGTCTTTACCTTTTGTCACATCTCTGTACAAGTCAGAAATAGTACTGCGCACAACCTAGTCCGCTATATCCACTGCGACTCAACATCAATCAATCAAGTACAACTGACAACCTTTTTGGAAAGCTCTCTAGAAGATCTCTCAACGACTCTCAACGGCATTCAAATGAGTCTAACGGCTATTTGAAGAAGATGCCTATAAAAGGACTTTACACCTTCAAGAATCAGTTGGCGAATACGCTTATCTTCTTCTATCTCTTAAGGATTCGCTTAAAATCTCTGATTATGCTATATTGTAAACACCTCTCTACGTAGAGGAAAACTTTGTTTTTCATAACATCTTTCAAAGTCCACCTGTGTGGTAGTTTAGCCTGAGGAGGCTGCGTTCCAAAGAATACCTCTTGTATTAGCCTGTGGAGGCTGGGCTCAAAGAATACCTTGTTGGTTTAGCCTGAGAAGGCTGGGAGCAAAGAATATCTTGTAATAGCCAGAAGTGGCTGAGTTCAAACAATACTTGTAACCTTTTCACGGTTTGTAGTGAAAACTCAGTGGTTGCTGAGTAACTGGACGTAGTCTTGAATAGACGAACTAGTATAAAAATAATTGTGTTTATTTTTGTTTCGTCTGATCAACTAACAGGGGATAATCACATCATAACGTCTGTTCATTAAAATCAATCTTTCAACATAAACTTTGTTTCGTCTGAACAGCTTTGTAACCCACAGACGAAAGGAATAAATTTTTTAATTAACACAATTCAACCCCCCTTCTTGTGTTTATCTTTTACAGTTTGGTATTAGAGCTCAGCCTCTAAGGGTTGAGCGCCTAACAGCTGCTAGAGGAAAAGATCCAGCATGGACTCACAAGGACCGTCATTCTTATCCGGAGGAGCCTCCATGAACAAACCTCCAGCGTTCTCTAGAGATGATTATCCCTACTGGGCTGACAGGATGGAGATGTACATCAAGTCAACCCAATACAGATTATGGAACATAATCACCACAGGAGATATCCCCATTGTAAAGCCTGAAGGAGAATGGGGAAATGAAGAATACTCTATGATGGAGCTGAACAACAAAGCAAGATATGCTCTTATGTGTGCTCTCTCCCGGAACGAGTACAACAGATTCTGTGCCTATAAAACTGCTAAAGAACTATGGGATGCTCTCAAAATCTCATATGAAGGCACTGAAGATGTCAGAATGAGGAAGGCCGCCACTCTTCAAAGAGAATATGAAATGTTCTCTATGAAGAAAGGAGAATCAATAGATATGATGTTTGGAAGATTCCAAACCATATTGAATGGGCTCACTGCTCTGGGAATCACATTCACAAAGGCCCAGAACAACATGAAGATCTTGGACAGTCTCCCACCTCCTTGGGAAGCTATGTCCACAGCTATCTCTGTTGGAAGAGATATGAAGACATTAACTCTAGATGAGTTAATAGGAGCTTTAAGGGTACATGAGGTACTCTTATGTAAAAGAGAGAAGATCAAGGTTCAAGAACCTATAGCTCTTCCGTCTCAAACAACACTCCTAAAGAAGAATCACAAGAAGGACAAGAAAAAAAAGCAAAGATTTTGAAGGCAGATTCAATCAATCGAATCGTCCGATGATTCATCTGAAGACGAAGTCTCTCTCATGGACAGACGTTTTAAAAGGATGATGATGAAGAAAGGCAGAGGCCAACGCTTCTTCAAGAAAAAGGAGAAGAAGTTCCCTGAGAAGTCTTCAAGTAAAGAAGAAAGCTCTGAGATCGTCTGCTATGAGTGCAGAAAACCTGGGCACATGAGATCTGAATGCCCTAAGCTCAAAAAGAGGTGGAGTTCTAGAAGAGATAAAGGGAAGAAGAGCTTACTAACTTGGGAAGACCTTGATAGTGAAAGCTTAGAGGAATCCTCTGAAGGAGAAGAAACAGCAAACATATGCCTTATGGCTGGAGACCATGTCTCAACAGAGGTAAATTACAACGAAACTTCTTCATCCTCCTCTTCTGAGTCTGAGTCAGAATCAGAAGAAATATCATATGATACACTTCTAGCTCACTCTCATTTTATTGCTCGAATACAAAACCTGCAAAACCAAGCTTAGACAAGCTCCTCGGAAGAAAATGCGGTTTGAAATCGAAATAGAGTTTCTAGACAAGAAAGTATCAATGATGTTTCGTCGAAGTCTGAAAGAGACGGTTTCATTCTTGAAATCGAAAGATTAAAGAAAGAAAATGAGTCCTTACTCAATGACTTAACCAAGTTTACTAAGGGATCCTCCATCCTTGAGAATATTTTAAAAT
The DNA here is from genome assembly GCA_026586105.1 of Hylodesmum podocarpum. Classification (NCBI taxonomy): domain Eukaryota; kingdom Viridiplantae; phylum Streptophyta; class Magnoliopsida; order Fabales; family Fabaceae; genus Hylodesmum; species Hylodesmum podocarpum. The sequence goes on along the minus strand of JALJEV010000118.1, from coordinate 343,786 downwards.
ATGGGAGATCACCAAAAGATAAAAGTGGACTTGGTTATGTTGAGACAGACGAAAGGAAAAACAAACTTGTTTCGTCTGATCAAAAGAAGAGGAATTACAACAAGGTGCCTAATATCTACAAAAAGGCTCAAAACAAAAAGAAGCCTTTTGTAACTAACAAGAAAGGACCCAAAAAGATTTGGGTACAAAAGTCACTCATTGTTCCTGTTGCAGATATCCTCAATGGGAAGAGACAAGACTTCAAGCTGGTACCCCGACAGTGGATGCTCACGACACATGACGGGTGTAACCCCCCCCTTATTTACTTACTTTAATTATATTCTAAATAGTAATTTAAAGTGGTTAATGATGTAAATAAGAGAGAGATTTAGGAAACAACATTTTTATTACATAATATTTAAAGGTCATTACATCTAGGTTGCATAACTTTGTCATTTTATTATTTTACATAACTACCTTTCTACTTCCTTATAACATCTACCCTATACTTCTACATGAAAACATAGCAAACATCTTTACATCAAGAGAGTAGCATCAACCATTGCAAAACATCCACATCTTCTTAACCCTGCAAACCTGCTCCTCCGAACGTTGTTCGGGATCATCACAGGTGTTAAAAACACAAAACGCAAGGGTGAGCTTTCCTTAACCATAATTATAAACAATTGTTTGTATTTCAATGAAAAACCTTTTATTTTATAAATCTAGAATATTTTTCAAGATTTCATCGAAAATATCATTTTTAGAATAATACTTCAAATACTTATCCATGATCATCAAAGTATCAATCACAAAGTAAGGTAACCGACAACCATCCACCAAAACAAATAAACCATTAACCACAATCAATGATTCAGTCATGGATTCCAATGAATCATATATTCAATCAAACACACAATCAATAATGTATGCTCCTAGTTCTATATGATGCATGAACCTCCACCATGCATTTTCACTCTTTACTCAAAATGCAATGTGGCGCCCTCCACTGGAATAGCCTGTGGCATCTGATTCTCACACTCAACAGACCCACCAGAGGTAGACACTCCGTAATTTGTCGAGTTCCCTCAGTGTCCAGCAGGACCTCCCTCGCAACATGTGATCATCATGAGCAGGGCAATTTCCCCACCAAGAGAACCCCCAAGTCCACGACATTCCACTCACTTAGGCGGGAATCCGTTCAAGGACTTACGAACTTGGTCTACTACTATCCAGTCACCAATGCAACATGTTCTAGGACCTTGAATTGTATAATGACCTTCATTATATTTTAGATATTGACCTTTCCACCAGGTCATCTTTATCTCACCTCATTCTAAGTATTGCCCATTCACCAAGCAACCTTAGAATGTTGCCTCTCCACTAGGCATTTCCAATCGGTCATTAAACAATTCAAGTCCATACTCATTTCAATGCAATCATGCATGTTACCACTTATTCACATCCAATTCACCAAGTAATTGTATATCAAGCACAAAACCAGTCATCAATCAACAATATTACTATCATCAATATGTGTTTATGACATATACTTTTTAGTATGTTAGTATTTAAAGAAGTTTGATCAAAGAAGGAAAACAACTTTAATTTAATTATTCAAAGGATAAAGAAAATACCAACTTAAAGAATTAAAAGGAGTGTAAGAAAGATGAAGAAAAGAAACATCAAGAATTCAAAGAAAGATAATGGAACAACCAAAGAAAGAGAGTGGAAGTAGTAAGAGAATCAAAGAATAGAAAAGGAGGATAAGGAAAGATCCCCTTACTAGTTTCTCCTAGCTTCTTATATTCTTCCTTTATCTACTTGCTCCTACTTTGATTGGAGAGATATCCTACTAAGGTGAAGAAAGTATAGAAAGGTTTTTGTAGTAAAGATAGTGAATGTGGAAGTATTCTTTGGGTTATGTCTTCACTTGACACCCCTAAGCCCTATTTATAGACTTCCAAGGAATTCTCTAGAGTATTGGAGATTGTTTCTAAAAGAAAAATCTGAGTTTCTATAAAAATATCTTGGTTTCCATCAAAATATCTTGGGTTTCCATCAAAATATCTTAAAGAGAATTCTAGAATGGTTGAAAAGTCAAAATGATCACTTTCGGTAAAATAGGCATAAATTTTTCCACAAATATCGTTTTGAGCCCAAGTTTCTTGCAAATGAAAGAGGATTGACAGAGCTACAATTGTCATGAAGACACAAAGAGCCAATTCGGACTGCATCTGGTGTTAAATTAGCCTTGAAAGTGGACCATGAACCAGTGACGTGAATATTTTTCCACATTTGACCACTCTTGTTAAATTAGGCATAACTTCCTCCACAAATCTCCAATTGAGCTCCGGTTTGTTTCTAATTAAATAAGATTGAAAGATCTAGAAATGTCATGAAGACATTGAGAGCCAGTTTGGACCGTTTCAATGTGTAAAGTAAACTAGAAGTTTCTAGAAAAATTAGAATAATAAGGAATTTCTAGAAACATGTAGAATAATTAAGAATTGTCTAGAAAGAGTAGAGTAATCATGTGTCAGATCAAGAATAATTAACATGCATAATTTTTGATAATTTCAGAGAAGACGACAGTATAGACGATTACCTCAAACAGACGAAAGATCAGACGACAGTATAGACGACAATATAGACGATAGTCAAGAGCAGACGACAGAACAGACGACATTATAGACGAAAGGCATGATCAGACGACATTATAGACGAAAGGTATGATCAGACGACATTATAGACGAAAGTCATGATCAGACGATACTATAGACGATAGTCGGATCAGACGACACTATAGACGAAAGTCATGATCAGACGACACTATAGACGAAGTCATCAGACAATCCAGTACAGACGATACTATCAGACGATCCAATACAGACGATGCTATCAGACGATCCAATACAGACGATGCTTATCAGACGATCCATTACAGACGATGCTTATTAGACGATCCAATACACACGATGCTTATTAGACGAAACTCAAGCTTTTGCATCGTCTGTCCCGGGAAGTGAAGATCAGACGATAGTAACTCCAAAATTTCAAATCCTAAGAGTTACCAAAATCTTTCAAGATTAGCATTTGAATTCTCAATCTCATAAGTTAACATTGGATGCTATCCCTGTACAAAGTTTGAAAAAGGGAGCAATCATTTAGCCGAAATTGTGGACTTCCAGCTACAACTATACTATTTGCAATTGATTGTACTTTGACACCTTTTTCAAGCTTGATCAGTAGATCCTTATTTAAATTTTTGGGATGTTACAACGGGAGACTTGTCTATGTTCCAAAATCTCAGACCAAGTAAAGGGTCTGTCTCATACGGTTCTGGAAAAGGTAAAATTCTTGGCATTGGGACTGTTGGTAAGACACCCAATACTTTTATCCAGAACGTATCATATGTTAAAGGTCTTAACTTCAATCTACTCAGCATAAGCCAATTTTGTGACAGTGGATATGAAGTAGCTTTTAACTCTGATGAGTGTATAGTGAAGAACAAAGATAAATCCATTCTTTTTATTGGGAAAAGAAAGAATAACCTTTATGAGGTTTGTCTTTCTGACCTGAGTGATCAGAATGTAACATGTTTGATTTCAGCAGACGATGAACGAGATATTTGGCACAAAAAGCTTGGACATTTAAGTCTCAAGTATATTTCAAAAATTTCTAAGAAATATCTCGTAAAAGGTTTGCCAAAAATATCTTGGAAAACCAATCGTCTGTGTGAATCTTGTCAGCATGGGAAACAACTCAAAGCTTCTTTCAAATCAAAAAATGTTGTTTCCACAACAAGACCGTTAGAAGCTGCATTACACATTGATCTCTTTGGACCCACTCGATCGAAAGTCTTGGAGGGAAGAGATATGGATTTGTCATTGTAGATGACTATACTAGATTCACATGGGTATACTTCCTAGCCCATAAACATGAGTCATTCAAGGTCTTTGAAATATTTTGCAAACGTGTTCAAAAAGAAAAAGGAATATGTATTGCGTTTGTAAGGAGTGATCATGGAACAGAATTTGAAAATTCTGAGTTCAAAGCCTTTTGTTTAGAAAATGGTATATTTCACAATTTTTCGTCTCCAAGAACTCCTCAACAAAATGGAGTTGTGGAAAGGAAAAATCGTACCTTACAAGAAATGGCTAGAACCATGTTGCATGAAAGCTCTCTCCCTAAATATTATTGGGCGAAGAAAATACTTCTGTTATATTCAAAACAATATTGATAAGACCAATATTGAATAAGACTCCATATGAACTATGGAAAGGAAGAAGACCCAACATTTCTTATTTTCATCCTTTTGGATGTGAATGTTTTATCCTAAACACCAAAGATCAACTTGGAAAGTTTGATTCAAAGGTGGTTAAAGGAATCTTTCTTGGATATTCCAATACATCTAAGGCCTATAGAGTATTTAACTCTAAGACGCAAGTTGTAGAAGAATCAATTCATGTAAAGTTCCAAGATAACTCAAAGGCTGATAAAGATATATCAGACCTAGAAAATTTGTTTGATAATTTGCAGATTAACCCTTCTGGTCAAAATTCAAGACAAGATGATAAACAAGGGTCAGACGATACAAGGACAGACGATAGATGCACAGACGAACCCTCTTCATCTCGATATTCATCAACAGGAGATCAAGTCCTGCAAAACATGGAAGTTTGCATCAAACCATACGGAAGATCTCATCATTGGAGATAGATCTCAAGGTGTTCAAACAAGATCAAGAGTGAAGTATATCTCAAGCTATGCTCTTGTATCAGATATGGAGCCAAATAATATTGAAGATGCTCTTTAAGACAATGATTGGATTTTGGCTATGGAAGAAGAACTTAATCAGTTCACAAGGAATGATGTATGGACTCTTGTTGAAAGACCAAAGAACAAAAGCATCATCGGAACCAGATGGGTGTTCAGAAACAAGCTTGATGAAGCTGGAAAAGTGGTAAGAAACAAAGCAAGGTTAGTAGCACAAGGGTACAATCAACAAGAAGGTATTGATTTTACTTGAAACCTTTGCACCCGTAGCTAGATTAGAAGCTATTAGAATATTACTTGCTTTTGCTTTGCCACAAGAATATCGTCCTATATCAAATGGATGTAAAAAGTGCTTTTCTAAATGGTTTTATTGAAGAAGAAGTGTATGTGAAACAACCTCCTGGTTTTGAAAGTTTGTCTCAACCAGATCACATTTTTAAACTCAAGAAAGCACTGTATGGTCTCAAACAAGCTCCTAGAGCTTGGTATGATAGACTCAGTTCTTTCCTTCTTAAAAATGGTTTTTCAAGAGGAAAGGTTGATACAACTCTCTTCAAGAAAAGCGTTTCAAAAGACTTTATTATAGTCCAGATTTATGTAGACGATATAGTCTTTGGAGCTACTAACAACTCTCTTTGCAAGGACTTTTCAAAGCTAATTCAGGATGAGTTCGAAATGAGTATGATGGGAGAATTGAAGTTCTTTCTAGGACTTCAAATCAAGCAGACGAAAGAAGGAATCTACATCCATCAACAGAAATACACAAAGGAACTTATTAAGAAGTTCAAGATGGAGAATGTCAAGCCTATGAAGACCCCGATGCATTAAATCAGGGCAAATCTCAACAAGGATGAGTTAGGTAAGTCTGTTGATCAGACGGTATACAGAGGTATGATTGGCTCACTCCTTTATTTAACTGCAAGTAGACCTGACATTATGTTCAGCGTCTGTCTATGTGCACGTTTTCAATCTGATCCCAAAGAATCTCATTTGCAAGCTGTGAAGAGAATTCTTAGATATCTTGTTGGAACAACTAATCTCTCTCTGTTTTATAAGAGAAATAGTGATTTGAGTTTAAGAGGCTTTTGTGATCTTGATTATCTTTGGAGATAAAGTGGAAAGAAAAAGCACAAGTGGTGGATACCAATATCTTGGATCATCACTAATATCTTGGTCAAGCAAGAAACAAAACTCCATTGCACTTTCAACAACCGTGAGCAGTACATTATCACAGGCAGATGTTGCTCACAATTACTATGGATTAAACATCAACTTGAGGATTATTCCAGGTTTGAGAATCACATACCAAGATTTTGTGATAACACAAGTGCAATCAATCTCAAAGAAAAATCCTATTCAACATTCTAAAGCCAAACATATTGAAATTCGTTTTCATTTTATAAGAGATTATGTCCAAAAAGGTATTTTCGATATACAGTTTGTGCAAACTGATTTTCAATGGGCAGATATATTTACAAAAGCTTTAGATGAAACACGATTCAATTTCATTAAAGAAAATCTTGGAATTATTTCTTTAACAGATTGAAAATTGTTTAATCGAGTTATTGATTGGATTTGTTCCGATCAGTACATTATTTAGGTGTTAAGACGAAACATTAAATTGCCTGATCAAGTTGAATAGTTACTGTGGTAAAATTCAACAGACGCAACTGTTACTTTTTAACAAGTTTATCTCAAGTGTGCAGGGACAAATTAAAGGGAGCAATAAATGTGTCTGTCATTTATTGCACTATTCTAGGACAATGATAAGCACGCCATAATTGAATTGCAGAGGTCAAATCAATCATTAAAAGGGCAATGATGTGGACACGTCAAATCGTGGGCGTTTTAAAAATCTTTAATCGATGAATTACAACTGTTTCATTCTTTATCTATAAATACTCTTGAAAGTTCACTCTTTTACTCTTTCTATTTAAACTGCAATCTTTTGAACTTTCTGAAACCTAATACTCACTAAGTTTTCATTCTCTCTATTTTCATATTTTCAACAATGGCCGCCAAGAACACCAAAGCTACCAAAACCGCTGAAGCCACCTTTTTCGCTCAAGATTTATTCTTGCCAAGCAAGTGGATCTCAAGAGAGACCCTGGAGAGTGTCTCTGAAAGGGTATTGAAGATGTTTGACCACACCGGATGGATGGGGTTTGCTGAGATGAAAGGGCCATGGCTGATGGAAGCCTATGCCGAATTCTGGAGTGACGCCAAGGAATTTGATGATGGTATCATGGGTACCATAGACAACAAAGAGTACATCATTACGGTGGACTCTATTGCTGAGGCTGGGAACTGCAAGGCCGAAGGGCGTTTCTACAGCCCCAACTGGATGAAGAATGAATCAGAGGAGCATGTTGACAAACTCATGTATGTGAAGAAGCGTGACCCTGAAGACTCCAAGTTCTATAGGTCAGGGAACCTCTCTCCAACCGCTAGAATCATCCACAACCTCCTCTTCAACATCTTCACACCAAGGATTGGCTCAAGGGATAATGTGAGTACTCGAGACAGATTCTGCATTTTCTACTGTCTGAGGAAAGCAAGGATGAGTCTCCCTCACCTTATTCTTGACCAATGGATAAGCGCTCTGAAGAACCGCAACATCCGAAGGAAAAGCAGCATTCCCTACGCCACCCTCTTCACAAAGATTATTATCAACCAAGGGTTTGATACCGCTGGTGTTGTCTATCACAAAGAGGGAAAGGAAGTAAAGGCTAGCACTTTCGCCAAAATGCATCTGACACCAAGCATTCTTCTTCACTCACAAAAAGAAGACATACCTCTCTCACCCATCACCAAAGAACCTTCACACAAAGCTCGCATCAAGCGTGCAAAGCCACAAACACAAGCCCAAACACCGTCCGAAACACAACCCCAAACACAAGCCCAAACACCAAACCAACCTCACCCTCCTCCTTCTGTGTTAATATCTGAAGTTCCTTTCGAGGATGTTCTTGAGGAACCTCTCAAGAAAAAGAAAAGGACAATCAGAATCAAGCACATAGGTGCTAAGCCAAAAGAACAGACGGTATCCCCAAGTGAAGACGAAGGGGTCACCATTCCGTCTGAGAAAGTTCCGTCTGTGAAGATACTCACAGACGAAGAAAAGCAGAGAAAAGCAGCTGAAGAGAAAGCTGAAGCAAGAAGAATTGCTCTTCAAAAGGCTGCTAAAGGCAAGGAGAAAATGAAGTAAAAGCTTGCGTCTGTTATAGTTGGTGAGACAGACGAAGAAAGTATGCTGAAAGAAGCCAAGAGAGTCTCTATTTTGCTTCATGCTGAAAGAGAAAGGATCTTTCTCGAGAGCGTTCAAGGCATTGGATCGTCTGAGGGAGCATCTGCTCAAGCAACCTCAGAGGGCATGAACAAGGAAGAAGAGACAAACAGATCCGAAAGACAATGCCCAACTTGCGGAGGAGTTGGAAACCATGTTAAGTGAGGAAGTCTCCACAATGGAAGTCTCTCCTTCACCATCACTCCAAGATGAACTTAGGGCAAGCCCTATTGTTGCGTCTCCGCTGAACGCATCCCTTGCACAGACGCTACCTGCTACGTCTGAGGAGGCATCACATCAACAGACGATGAAGATTCCGTCTGAAGACCTCGTGCTAATTGAAGATGTTGATTCTTCGTTTAATGAAGATCAACTTGAAGTTATAAAGGTCTATGCCTCTTGGGAGACACCACATGTTGAGGTGATCAATCCAAAAGATTTACCTCCAAAGCACAAGGTGGACTATTCATTTTTAAATGAATTAGTTATGAGAAGATATGTTGAGAGCACCTGTGCAGAGAAACCAATCAAACCTGATTGGATCATTGGAGAGAAGGATGAAGAATTCTCCAATGAGGCTGAATCGTCTGAGTCTGCTGCAGCCTTGGCAGACGATGAAGACCCATACATAAGGGGAACTCCTTATATTGAGTTGAAAAGCCCATACGTGTACAGAGGAAAGAAGGGCTTTCATCTAAGGAGATCAGAAAACCCCATTCTTTACGATAAATCCCTAAAGCCAGCCAACCTTGATGAAGATTTCGTCTATTCACCAGAAGAGCAACGCAATTGGTTGAAGCGTCTGCCTTGGGACGAATTGGCAACACTAAATATCAAGGGATTAGAGAAAATAAAAAAATACAAGGATCATCTTGCTGCGTCTGAAATTGAAGGACCAACACTTGGCTACGAACCTCACATCCCACACAAACAAAATCCAAGATGGAAGGTTCGGCATGAGATCAACACTCCAGTATTACACCATTGTAAATTTGGAGACGCTGATTCTCATAGGTATGAGCCAAAAGAGTGCACTCATTGGCACCTTGATGCTTTCACCTGCCATGATCCCTTAAAATTCACAATTCCTCTCAACCAAACAGAGTATGTCGGCTTAGGCTACTCTCTGGGAATTGTGCTCCCATGGACAAGACCACATTGCTCCGGGATTCATCCAAGATACTCCCTGCTCATTGATGAAAAAGAAGACCCTGAGGAGTTGGCTCACTCCCTACCTGAAGATTACGATATCCCTTTCCAGTTGATGGCCAATGCTTATAGGAGAGAAGTTAAAGAAAGAAACATCTCTTTTCTTCATATAGAGCGACAAGCTGAGAAGGACTACAGAGATTATCCTCTTTTGATTGGATCTCAATTTTCTTCTTTGGTGACTGAAGAAACCAAATACTTCATCATCTTAGAAAGAAAAAGGTCGTGCTTAGTAAAATACTTGGCTAAAGGAAAGGAGAAGAAGCATTCGTCTGAAGCCGCATTCCAACACTGTTTTGGAACCACTTATGATGAGAGTGATTCTTCAGTCTGTTGCAGAGTGTTTCCTGGAAGTGCATTCGTCTACTCTCAGGAACAGCCACTTCTTGAAGTGTCCATTCCAACAAAGTGGTACACTTACCAATGGGAGCGGAACTTCACTGCCTACCTAGTTCTTCCACTATTTACATTACGTCTGAAGAAGACCACACCAGTGATCATTATTAATGACACTGAACCTATTGTGGAGTACCCTCAAACACCACTGATGATTGAAAATGTGGTTGAGGCTGCGGAAAGAGCTAAGGTTGATGAACCAACTGCAAGGGCTGATATTATAGACGCTGAAGAGTATAAGTCTCTGAAGCGAAAATGTGATGCCTTGGAGCTTAAAAATAGGGAGCTTGAAGAAAATCAAGCGTCTCTCACATCTGAGTTGGGGCAGTTAACAAAGATTGTGATGGGTCTGCTGCAAGAGAAAAAGCAGAAGCCTTCTTCTTGATCAGGGTTTTGATGATCACAGCCCAAGGGGGAGAGAATAGAATGCATAATCCAAGGAAGAGCCTAACCCAAGGGAAAGAAGAGCAAAGTCTGAAGGGGAGCAAGGAAGAAAAGCTTCGTTTGAGGGGGAGAAACAAGAACAAGGAGTATCGTCCTAGGGAGTTATACTGTTGTATTATTGTAAAATTTTCTTTCTATACAATTTTTTTTGTTTTGCGCTAATACACATTGTAATTCTTTACTGTTTTCTGCTTTGTAATACCATTGTAATATTCGACTCTGATTACATCACATTGATGTAACAATCTTTACCCTACAATTTTTCATGTATGTGAATTTGACATCTGTGTTGTGGGAGTAGAAAGACAGGATAGATTTAGAACATTGTGAGGATTGTTGCAAAGAAGAAACAAATAGTTTGGTTGAATTTATGATCAATCTTTGTCTGTTAAGATTGAATTTGGAACTCTATGTACTAGATATTATTTTTTTAGTTTTAGTGAAGTCTTATCCATTTGTTTATAAATTGTATGTATAAGAATTTTAGATCATGCTCTTTTCATTTTGGTCTACATAAATCTATGGCACGATGTTTTTTGTATTAATTAATGAATGATAAACTATTTAATTTTAAAAATATAGTATTTTTTTTTTGCAAATTAAAAAACATTTTCAGATAAACATTTTCTGTAAATTTAAGTTGTTAGATCAAGAATGATTAACGTCTCAAGATTTTGATTAATTAAAAGACAGACGAAACCAAGCTACCCAAGACTTGCTAAGACGAAAAACAAAGACAAGATGACGAACGAGACCCTTCAAAGTGAAGATCTGCGTCTGTCCAAAAGCCAAGTCATCAGATGATACATGCACAGACGGAAGAGGACTACTCAAGCTTAAGTCCTTCGCCTGTCCAAAGAGCGAAGTCTAAGACGATAGGATGAGACGAAACAACAACAACTGAAGACTGAAGTATCATATCGTCTATCCAAAAGCTGAAGTCAGGATGAGTCATTCGTGCCAAGATTTGAGAAGCATCCAAGATCAGTATAGGGATTCGAGCTTACACACCCAAGTCAAAAAAAGGTCTTTACCTTTTGTCACATCTCTGTACAAGTCAGAAATAGTACTGCACACAACCTAGTCTGCTATATCCGCTGCGACTCAACATCAATCAATCAAGTACAACTGACAACCTTTTTGGAAAGCTCTCTAGAAGATCTCTCAACGACTCTCAACGACATTCAAATGAGTCTAATGGCTATTTGAAGAAGATGCCTATAAAAGGACTTCACACCTTCAAGAATCAGTTGGCGAATACGCTTATCTTCTTCTATCTCTTAAGGATTCGCTCAAAATCTCTGATTGTGCTATATTGTAAACACCTCTCTGCGTAGAGGAAAACTTTGTTTTTCATAACATCTTTCAAAGTCCACCTGTGTGGCAGTTTAGCCTGAGGAGGCTGCGTTCCAAAGAATACCTCTTGTATTAGCCTGTGGAGGTTGGGCTCAAAGAATACCTTGTTGGTTTAGCCTGAGAAGGCTGGGAGCAAAGAATATCTTGTAATAGCCGAAGTTGGCTGAGTTCAAACAATACTTGTAACCTTTTCACGGTTTGTAGTGAAAACTCAGTGGTTGCTGAGTAACTGGACGTAGTCTTGAATAGACGAACCAATATAAAAATAACTGTTTTTATTTTTGTTTCGTCTGATCAAGGGGATAATCACATCATAACATCTGTTCATTAAAATCAATCTTTCAACATAAACTTTGTTTCGTCTGAACAGCTTTGTAACCCATAGACGAAAGGAATAAATTTTTTAATTAACACAATTCAACCCCCCTTCTTGTGTTTATGTTTTACATAAGTTATTTGGGATATTTGAATAAGTTTTGGATTGGATCGTTATTGAGGTACCTCGACTGGTCACAGAAAAATTAGCGTAAATATTTGAGGTTTGACACCACATTACATGTTTAAGTGAATAGTAGAAATGGATGGTGAAAATACATGCATCATATCGACTTAGGCTCATGATTACTGGATATATTGCAAGAACCTATGAATTTGCTTATCATTAATTGTGAATGATGTTTGCTTGTCTATCAAACGACGGATGTTCTACTTGTCTTGAATAATGATTGCTTGATCTTATATTTGATGTTTGGAATGTTGTTAGCTTTTATTTACACTTAGGTGAAATTGATAAAAAAGTTATTTATAAAATTTACTTATGTTAGATCAAGATGATTAACGTCTCTAAGTTTTGATAATTACAAGACAGACGGAACATTTCCAGACGGAACATCAACAAGCAAAGTCAGACGCAACAAGCACAGACGAAAGATGACTCCTCAAAGTTGAAGTCATTCGTCTGTCTCAAGTCAAGTCATCAGACGAAAGGCTAAGACGAAAACTCTTAAGACTGAAGAAGCTCATCTTCTGCGAAAGAAGTGAAGCAAAGTATGAGTCACTCGCGCCAAGATTTCAAATCTTAAGAAGTACTCATTAGAAGCATCCAAGATCAGTATAGGGATTCGCACTTACATATGCAACTCGAAAAGGTCTTCACCTTTTTGTCAAAGTCTCTGTACAAGTTAGAAAAAGTACTGTGCAAGCTACCTAATCCACTGCACACGCCATCAATCACTCAAGTACACTCTGACACCTTTTTGGACTTCACTTGGAAAATGCTCAATGACATTCTTCTGTGTCTAACTGATATTTGAAGACTTTGCCTATTTAAAGACTTCGCTTCTTCAAAGTTCAGTTGGCGAACACGCTTCAAGTATTCAAACTATTGTGAATTCGCTCACTGTTACTTCTGCTCTCTATTGTAAAACCCTCTCTCCAAAGAGGAAACCTTCTTTTTAGAAAACACTTTCAAATCCACCTGTGTGGTGTTTTAGCCTGAGGAGGATGGTTGTTTAGAGAATACCCAAGTTGTTTAGCCTGTGAAGGCTGTGTTCAAAGAATATCGTGTAATAGCCAGAAGTGGCTGGGCGCAAATAATACTTGTAACCATTTCACGGTTTGTAGTGAAAACTCAGTTGTTGCTGGGTAACTGGACGTAGTCTTGAATAGACGAATCAGTATAAAAATGCTTGTGTATTTGTCTTCTTAAGTGTTTGACTAACGGGGATAATCAAACTATAACGTTTGTTCATTAAAATCAACTTTTGAAGATTAAGACTGTTTCGTCTGAACACCTTTAAACTCACAGACGAAAGGAACAAATTTTTTTAAAGTAACACAATTCAACCACCCTTCTTGTGTTCTATCTTTTATAGTTTAGTATCAGAGCTCAGCCTCTAAGGGTTGAGCGCTTTACAGCTGCTAGAGGAAAAGATCCAGAATGGAGTCACAAGGACCTTCGTACTTGTCTGGAGGGTCATCCATGAACAAGTCGTCGACATTTTCTGTTGCTGACTATCCTTACTGGGCTGATCGAATGGAGATGTACATCAAATCTACCCGGTATAGACTGTGGAACATTATAACTCAAGGAAATATCCCTATTGTCAAACCCGAGGTTGAATGAGGAAATGAAGAATACTCGCTTATGGAACTCAACAACAAAGCCATATATGCCATCATGTGTGCATTATCAAGGACAGAATACAATAGATTATGTGCCTAAAAAACCGCTAAAGAGCTTTGGGATGCCCTCAAGATTTCGTATGAAGAAATTGAGGATGTGTGTATGAGAAAAGCTGTTACTCTTCAAAGAGAATATGAGATATTCTCAATGAAGAAAGGAGAATCCATTGACATGATGTTTGGAAGATTCCAAACAATATTGAATGGAATCACTACACTGGACATTACATTCACCAAGGCCTAGAACAACATGAAGATATTGGATAGTCTTCCTCCTCCATGGGAAGCTATGTCTACTGCCATCTCACTTGGGCATGATATGAAGACATTAACTCTTGATGAGTTAATAGGAGCTTTGAGAGTACATGAGGTACTTCTGTGTAAAAGAGACAAGATCAAAGTTCAAGAGCCCATAGCTCTTCCGTTTGTCAACACCATGCCAAAGGAGGAAACTCCTAAAAGGGAAAGAAAGAAGAAACACAAAGTTTTGAAAGCTGACACCACTGAGTCTGATTCGTCTGACGGATCGTCTGATGATGAGATTTCTCTCATGGCCAGATGCTTTAAGAAGATGATGATGAAGAAGGGTAGAGGTCAACGCTTCTTCAAGAAGAAGGAAAAGAAGTTCACTAAAAATCCTTCAAGCAAGGAGATGAGCTTAGAAGTTATTTGCTACGAATGCAGAAAACCTGGATACATGAGATCAGAGTGTCCAAGATTGAAGAAAAGATGGAATCCTTGCAAAGACAAGGGTAAGAAGAGTCTGGTGACTTAGGAAGACCTTGATAGCGAAAGTTCAGAGGAATCCAATAAAGAAGAAGAAACTGCAAATATCTGCCTCATGGCTGGAGACACTGTCTCATCAAAGGTAATTGAATCTGAAACTTCTTCATCCTCTTCATCTGAGTCTGAGTCAGAATTAGAAGAAATTTCATATGATACACTTTTGGATAACTCACATTTTATTGTTGAGCAATACAAAGTATGCAAAGCTAAGTTGAAACAAACTTTGGAAGAAAATGCTACTTTGAGAACTGAAAATGAGTTGTTGCAAAAGGAAGTATCAGATGAAAAATCATCTGAGTCTGAAAAGGATACTTTTATTTCTGAAATCGAAAGATTGAAGAAAGAAAATGAATCCTTACTCAAAGACTTAACAAAGTTCACTAAGGGATCCTCAATGTTAGAAAATATTTTAAAATATGGGAGGTCTTCGTCTGATAAAAGTGGACTTGGTTATGTTGAAGAGTCAGACAAAAAGAAAAACAAATTTATTTTGTCTGCTCATAAGAAGAAGAACAAAAATTACAATAAGGTTCCAAATGACTATAGAAAAGATAAAAGAACCTTAAGCAAAAAGAAATCTTCTTCCACTAACAAAGGAAGAACCAAGAAGATTTGGGTACCAAAGTCACTTATTATTCCTGTTACAGATATCCTTAATAGGAAGAGAGAGGACTTCAAGCTGGTACCTGGACAGTGGGTGCTTACAACACATGACGGGAGACCTGTCTATGTTCCAAGATTTCAGACCAAGTAAAGGGTCTGTATCATATGGTTCAGGGAAAGATAAAATCCTAGGTATTGGGACTGTTGGTAAGACACCCAATCCTCTTATCCAAAATGTGTCTTATGTTAAAGGTCTCAACTTCAATCTGCTTAGTATAAGTCAATTTTGTGACAGTGGATATGAAGTAGCTTTTAACTCTGATGAATGTATAGTCAAGAACAAGGACAAATCCATTCTGTTTGTTGGGAAAAGAAGGAATAATCACTGAGGTTTGTCTTTCTGACCTTAGTGATCAGAATGTGACATGTTTGATTTTAGCAGATGATGAATGAGATATTTGGCACAAAAAGCTTGGACATTTGAGACTCAAGTATATTTCGAAAATTTCTAAAAAGGATCTTGTGAAAGGTTTGCCAAAAATATCTTAGAAATCCAATCGTCTGTGTGAATCTTGTCAGCATGGGAAACAACTCAAAGCCTCTTTTAAATCAAAAAATGTTGTTTCCATGACAAGACCACTAGAACTGTTACATATTGATCTCTTTGGACCTACTCAGACTGAAAGTCTTGGAGGAAAGAAATATGGATTTGTAATTATGGATGACTATACTAGATTCACATGGGTATACTTCCTAGCACATAAACATGAGTCATTCAATGTCTTTGAAATATTCTGCAAACGTGTTCAAAAAAAGGAATATGTATTGCATCTATTAGGAACGATCATGGAACAGAATTTGAAAATTCTGAGTTCAATGTCTTCTGTTTTGAAAATGATATTTTTCACAATTTTTCGTCTCCAAGAACTCCTCAACAAAATGGGGTTGTGGAAAGGAAAAACCGCACCTTACAAGAAATGGCTAGAACTTTGTTGTATGAAAGCTCTCTTCCAAAATATTATTGGGCAGAAGCAATTAATACTTCCTCTTATATTCAAAACAGAATATTGATAAGGCCAATATTGAGTAAGAATCCATATGAACTATGGAAAGGAAGAAGACCCAACATTTCTTTCTTACTTCCATCATTTTGGATGTGAATGTTTCATCTTAAACACTAAGGATCAACTTGGCAAGTTTGATTCAAAAGTGGTGAAGGGATTCTTACTTGGATATTTCAATATGTCTAAGGCCTATAGAGTATTTAACTCTAAGACGCAAGTTGTAGAGGAATCAATTCATGTAAAATTCCAAGATAACTCAAAGGCTGATAAGGAAATATCAGACCTAGAAGATTTATTTGATAATTTGCAGATTAACCCTTCTGGTCAAAGCTCAAGTCCAAATGGTCAACCTGGGTCAAACACAAGGACAGACACAAGAGCAGACGATAGAAGTACAGACGAACCCTCTTCGTCTAATGCTCACCAACATGATGATCAAGCTCCTATAAGAACGTGGAAGTTTGTCTCAAACCACACAGAAGATCTTATCATTGGAGATAGACATCAAGGTATTCAAACAAGATCAAGACTTAAAGAATCGTCTGGCTATGCTCTCGTGTCAAATATAAAGCCCAAGAACATTGAGGAAGCTCTACAAGATAATGACTGGATTTTAGCCATGGAAGAAGAGCTAAACTAATTTACCAGAAATGATGTTTGGACTTTGGTAGAAACACCAAGAAGCAAAAGCATCATTGGAACGAGATGGGTGTTCAGATATAAACTTGATGAAGATGGGAAAGTGGTAAGAAACAAAGCAAGGTTAGTAGCTCAAGGCTATAACCAACAAGAAGGTATAGATTTCACTGAAACTTTCGCTCCTGTAGCTAGATTAGAAGCCATTAGAATTCTACTTGCCTTTGTTGCTCATAAGAATATCATCCTATATCAAATGGACGTAAAAAGCGCTTTTCTAAATGGTTTTATTGAAGAGGACGTATATGTAAAACAACCTCCTGGATTTGAGAGTTCATCTCAAACAGATCATGTTTTTAAACTGAAGAAAGCACTATATGGTCTTAAACAAGCTCCTCGAGCTTGGTATGATAAACTAAGTTCTTTTCTTCTTCAAAATGGTTTTTCAAGAGGAAAGGTTGATACTACACTCTTCAAGAAAAGTGTTTCAAAAGACTTTATTATTGTCCAAATATATGTAGATGATATAGTCTTTGGAGCAACTAACAAATCCTTGTGCAAGGATTTCTCTAAGTTAATGCAAGATGAGTTCGAGATGAGCATGATGGGAGAGTTGAAGTTTTTCCTAGGACTTCAAATCAAGCAGACGAAACAAGGCATATACATCCATCAACAGAAGTATACTAAGGAACTTCTAAAGAAATTCAAAATGGAAAATGCCAAACCAATGAAAACTCTCATGCATTCGTCTGGACCTAGTCTCAACAAAGACGAATCAGGTAAGACCGTTGATCAGACGGTATACAGAGGTATGATTGGATCTCTTCTCTATCTCACTGCTAGTAGGCCTGACATTATGTTTAGTGTCTGTCTATGTGCACGTTTTCAATCTGATCCTAGAGAATCACATTTACAAGCTGTTAAACGCATTTTAAGATATCTTATTGGAACCACTAATCTCTCTTTGTTTTATAAGAAAAATAGTGATTTCAATCTTAGTGGCTATTGTGATGCTGATTATGCTGGAGATAAACTGGAGAGGAAAAGCACAAGTGGTGGATGTCAATTCCTTGGTTCATCACTAATCTCTTGGTCAAAAAAGAAGCAAAACTCCATTGCACTTTCAACCACCAAGCGAAATATATTGCTATATTGCCGCAATGTGTTGCTCACAACTGCTTTGGGTAAAACATCAACTTGAGGATTACTCCAGGTTTGAGACCCAAATACCAGTATTTTGTGATAATACAAGTGCAATTAATCTCAGCAAAAATCCTATTCAACATTCAAAAGCCAAACATATTGAAATCAAATTTCACTTTATAAGAGATTATGTTCAAAAAGGTATTTTTAATATACAGTGTGTTCAAACTGATTTTCAATGGGCAAATATTTTTTACAAAAGCTTTAGACGAAACTGGCTTTAATTTCATTAAAGAAAATTTGGGAATTGTTTCTTTAATTGATTAAGTTTTTCCGTCTGAGCATTTCATTTCGTCTGTACATTTTAACGCGCTTAAATCGTGATATTTTACTTTCGTGTTAAGACGAAACATTGCGTCTGATCAAGTTGAATCAGTCTGAGAAAATTCAACAGACTTAAAGTTATTATTTAATTAATTTAAAGTTAAGTGTGCAGGGACAAATTAAAGGCGGCATTAAATGTGTCTGTCATTTATTGCACTATTCTAGGAAATTGAGAAGCACGCGCTGTGAATTGCAAAAGTCAAATCAATCATTAAAAGGGCAATGATGAGGCCACGTCAAATCAGGGGCAGTTTCAACTTCTTTCGTCTGATGAATTATAACCGTTTTGTCTTTGACTATAAATACTCTCAAAGTTTACTCTTTTATTCTTTACTGCATTCTAAGTTCTTACTATCTATGAGTATTTTATTCCCACACTTTCTCTCTCTTTTCAAACTTAGAACAATGGCCGCCAAGAACATCAAAGCAACCGAAACAACTTTCTGTGCACAAGATCTCTTCTTGCCTAGCAAGTGGGTCTCAAGGACCACCATTGAAGGCATCTCTAACAGAGTATCAAAGATGTTGATACACAATGGTTTGATGGACTACGCTGAGATGAGAGGCCCATGGTTGATGGAGGCCTACGCGGAGTTCTGGAGTGACGCAAAGGAGTTTGATGATGGTATTGTGGGTACCATTGACAACAAGGAGTATATTATCACAATAGACTTCATTGCTGAAGTTGGGAGTTGCAAAGCTGAAGGGCGCTTCTACAACGCTGACTAGATGAGGTTAGAGTCTGAGGAGCATGTTGACAAGATGCTCTATGGCAAGGCTCGTGACCCTGAAGATCCCAAGTTTCTGAGATCTGGAAATCTCTATCCCACATGCAGAGTCATCCACAACCTTCTCTACAACATCTTCACACCCAGAACAGGCTCACGAGACAATGTGAGTACTCGTGACAGATTCTGCATCTTCAACTGTCTGAGGAAATCAAGGATGATCTTCCTCACATCATTCTTGACCATTGGATAAATGCGTTAAGGAATAGGAACATTCGTAGGAAGAGTAGTATCCCCTACGCCACTCTCTTCTCCAAAATCATCATAAACCAAGGGTTTGATGCCACTGGTGTAGTATGGCATGATGAAGCAAAGGAGGTCAAAGGAAGCACCTTTGCCAAGATGCGTCTGAGCCCTAGCTTTCTTCATCACAATAGAAGTGAAGATGAAATTCCTCTTTCTCCTATCACCAAAGATCCTCCTCACAGAGCCCGCATCAAACGCGCCAAACCCAAACACAAGCCCAAACACAAACCCAAACACCTATCCCTCATCCACCTGTGACCATATCTGAAGTCCCTTTCGGAGATGCTCAAGAAGAGCCTCTTAGAAAGAAGAAGAGGACTATCAGAATAAAACATGTTGCGTCTAAGACGCAGGAGAAGAAGATATCCCCTGATGAAGATGAAGGGGTTGAAAAATCACCTAAGGGTGTACTGTCTGTAAAGATCCTTACAGACGAAGAAAAGCAGAAGAAAGCAGCCGAAGAGAAAGCAAGAGCTAGAGAGATTGTTCTTCAAAAGGCTGCAAAAGGCAAAGAGAAAATGAAGCAGAAGCTTGCGTCTGTGATAATTGGAGAAACAGATGAACCAAGGCAACTAAAAGAGGCTAAGAGGGTCTCTATGCTGCGTTAAGGGCATTGGATCGTCTGAAGCTGCGTCTGCACCAAAAACTTCAGAGGGCATGAATAGTGAAGAGACTGCTCAGATCCAGAAGGACAATGCTCAGTTAGCAGAGGAATTGGACACTATGCTAAATGAAGATGCTCAAACTATGGAGGTTACTGCGCCAACACTCCAAGACGAACATAGGATAACTGTCTCTGATCATATTGTTGCGTCTCGTCTCAACGCTGCCTTTGATCAGACGATACCTGCTGTGTCTGAAGAAGCATCCTACCTACAGACGATGGAGATTCCGTCTGAGGTAATAATTATTGAGGACACATGTTCTTCGTCTGATGAAGAACATGTTGATATAAAGAAGATGGATGCACCATGGGTGAGATCTCACGCTGAAGTTATAAATCCAGAAGATCTTCCACCCAAGCACAAGACTAACTATTCGTTCCTTAACGAATTAGTCATGAGGAGATTTGTTGAAAGCTCTTGCGCTGAAAGACCAGTCAAGCCTGACTGGATTCTTGGAGATGAACTTGAAGATATCTCTGATGATGGTGAACCGTCTGAGTCTGCTAAAGATGGTTACTTAGCAGACGATGAAGACTGCTTTGTAAAGGACACTCCCTATATTGAGTTGAAGAACCCTTATCAGTACAGAGGTAAAAAGGAAATCCAACTTGGAAGATTTGTCAACCCCATCATTTATCACAAACCCTTGAAGCCAGCGAACTTCAAAGAAGATTTCATCTATACCCCTGAAGAGCAACGTGAATAACTGAAGCGTCTGCCTTGGGAAAAACTGGCCTCTTTAGACATCAAGGGTTTAGAAGAAATAAACAAGTACAAGGATCATCTAGCTGAGTCGGTGATTGAAGGACTAGCTCTTGGCTATGAACCCCACATTCCTTTCAGAGAAAACATCAAGTGGAAGGTTCAACATGAACTCAATGCACCTGCATTTCACCATTGCAGATATGGAGATCCCAGCTCCACCATCTATGAGCCAAAAGATTGCTCTCATTGGCATCTAGACGCCATTGATCATCATGATCCTGTACCCTTCACAATTCCAATGAACCAAACAGAGTATGTAGGTCTAGGACATACTCTTGGAATCATTCTTCCTTGGACAAGACCACATTGTTCAGGAATCTGTCCTCGCTACTCCATCCTCCTAAACGAATATGAAGACCCTGAAGAATTTGCTCATGCGCTTCCTGAAGATTACAACATATCATTCAAACTGATGGCTAATGCTTATAGAAGGGAAGAAAAAGCTAGATTGGCTTCCCTCTATCACATTGCAAGAAGAGCAAAGGAGTTGAGAAACTGTCCCTTCATGTTGGGATCTCAATTCTCTTCTTTTATTTCGGACGAAACTGTTAAGTCAAGATGATTTAGCATCTTAGTTTTGATAATTATAGAACAGTCTGTTGTGCCTGTAAACGGAAGAAAGAGTAGATTGAATGTTCAGACTGAAGAGCACAGACTGAAGGAACAGACTAAAGCATCAGACTAAAGAGAGCAGACTAAATGATCAGACTGAAGGGAACAGACTGAAGGAACAGACGGAAGGAGACAGACGAATGAATTCAACACACAACTCATTTATTCATTCATTCGTCTACCTCGTTTAATGAAGTTCAGACGGAGTAACTGACACCCCAATTCAAATCTAACCGTTACTCAAAGAAGCTTCCAAAGACAGAATAGAGATCTGTGCAAAACCCCTGCAACACAAAAAGCAATCATCCTTTTGGTTGATATCTCTGATCAAGTCAGAAAAAGCATGTGCAAACATTAATTATTCTGATTGATCTCTGTCACACGTTTGAAGACCCCAAGACAGAGGACTAACGTTCAAATCTTCAGTCTAACGGATACTTCAAGAAGCTCTCTATAAAAGGACTTCATTACTTCAAGAGAAGGTTAGCGAACTGTATAACAAAGAAATTATATTCAAGCTTCAAGCTCTCAAGCAAAGTTCACTCGCCTGAACTTAGAATAGAACTCATTGTAAAAAACCCCTCTCTGCGTAGAGGATAAACTTATTCTTTCATCTTCCTAAATCCACTATTGTGGTGCTCTTAGCCTGTGGAGGTTGTGTTCAAAGAATACCTTGTTTAGCCTGTGGAGGCTGTGTTCAAAGAATAACTTTGTTTAGCCTGCAGAGGCTGGGTTTAAAGAATACTGGTTTAGCCTGAGAAGGCTGTGTTCAAATAATATATGTAATTAGCCAGGAGTGGTTGGGTTCAAAGAATACTCTTAGTGGAACCTCAATGTTAACTAACAGGGGATAATAACTTGACTAGTCTGATAATAAAATCAATATTAAAGAAGAAAACAATCTTACGTCTGATCAAGCTTTGAAAACAACAGACCACATTACAATACCTCGCCCCTTATACAAGAGCAGCTCTGGCTGAATATTTTATGTACCGTGAACGTCACACTTTAATCATTTATGATGATCCCTCCAAACAAGCACAGGCTTATCGCCAAATGTCTCTTCTATTACGAAGACCGCCCGGTCGCGAAGCTTATTCAGGGGATGTTTTTTATTTGCATTCTTTTGGAAAGAGCTTCTAAATCAAGTTCTCAGTTAGGCGAAAGAAGTATGACTGCTTTACCAATAGTTGAAACCCAATCGGGACGCATCGTCTTAGAGAAAATTTTTTTAAAACAGTCTACACAACTCAACCCCCCTTCTTGTGTGTTTTTGTACTTTACAGTTTGGTATCAGAGCTCAACCTCTAAGGGTTGAGCATTTAACAGCTGCTAGAGGAAAAGATCTGGGATGGCTAACTCCCAAACGATGCTCATTGCAGAAGGCTCCTCCATGAACAATCCTCCAGCTTTCTCTAGAAATGATTACCCTTACTGGGAAGACCGGATGGAGATGTATATCAAGTCTACAAAATATAGACTTTGGAAGATCATAACAGAAGGAGACATTCCTTTGACCAAGCCTGAATCAGAGTGGGGAAAAGAAGAATATACAATCGCAGAGCTCAACAACAAGGCACGTTATGCCATAACGTGTGCTCTTTTTAGGACAAAATATAACATATTCTGTGCCTACAAAACAACCAAAGAGTTTTGGGATGCGTTAAAGATCTCTTATGAAGGAACTGAAGATGTCAGACTTAGGAAAGCTGCCACCTTTCAAAGAGAGTACGAAATGTTCTCTATGGAGAGAGAAAAATCTATTGTAAAAGATAAACACAAGAAGGGGGGTTGAATTGTGTTAATTATAAAATTTTATCCCTTTCGTCTGTGGGTTTCCAAAGGGTTCAGACGAAACAACGTTTGTATTGAAAGATTGATTTTAATATGCAAACGTTAAAGTACGATTATCCCCAGTTAGTTAAACAGACGAAACAAATAAACACGAGCATTTTTATACTGGTTCATCTATTCAAGACTACGTCCAGTTACCCAGCAACCACTGAGTTTTCACTACAAACCGTGAAAAGGTTTACAAGTATTGTTTGAACCCAGCCACTTCTGGCTATTACAAGATATTCTTTGCTCCCAGCCTTCTAAGGCTAAACCACTAAGGTATTCTTTGAACCCAGCCTCCACATGCTAATACAAAAGGTATTCTTTGAAACACAGCCTCCTCAGGCTAAAGTACCACACAAGTGGATTTAAAAAGGATGTTTGAAAAAACAAAGTTCTTCCTCTTCGCAGAGAGGGTTTTTACAATAGAGTTCTTAGTTGAATTGAGCGAATTCTCAGACGATTGAAGAGATAAGCGTATTCGCCAACTGATTCTTGAAGCTGTGAAGTCCTTTTATAGGCATCTTCTTCAAATAGCCGTTAGACTCATTTGAATGTTGTTGAGAGTCGTTGAGAAATCTTCTTGAGAGCTTTCCAAAAAGGTTGTCAGTTGTACTTGATTGATTGATAAGAGTCGCAGCGGATATAACAGACTAGGTTGTGCGCAGTACTATTTCTGACTTGTACAGAGATGTGACAAAAGGTGAAGACCTTTTTGACTTTGGTGTGTAAGCTCGAATCCCTATACTGATCTTGGATGCTTCTCATGAGTACTTTTTCAGATTTGAAATCTTGGCGCGAATGACTCAACTTGACTTCAGCTTTTGGATAGACGATATGTTTCTTCAGTCTTCAGTTGTTGTTGTTTCGTCTCATCCTATCGTCTTAAGACTTCACTCTTTGGACAGACAAAGGACTATAGCTTGAGTAGTCCTCTTTTGTCTGTGCATGTATCGTCTGATGGCTTGGCTTTTGGACAGACGCAGAATTTCATCTTTGAAGGGTCACATTTAAAATGTCTTTGGTTTCGTCTTAGCAAGTCTTGGGTAGCTTGATTTCGTCTGTCTTGTAATTAATCAAAATCTTGAGACGTTAATCATCCTTGATCTAACAATCTCCCCCTTTTTTATGATTACAGACCATACCACGAAAGTCTGCACAAGACATGGTTAGACAGAGACAAACAGTCTTAAATAGCCAGATTGACATCAAGACGATGTTTTCTGAAAAATACCTCTTTATAATAGATTGTTACATCAATGCGATGTAATCTTTGTACATTATTACATTGGTATAGACAGAAAACCAATAAAGAATAACCAATAAAGATTTACAATGTATTTTCTATACTAAAAGTAATAAATAATTAATGATACAAAAAAAAAATACATGGTTCCTTATTGTATAACTTCCCTTCAGACGATGCTCTTTACTCTTGCTTGCTCGCTCCCCCTCTGACGAAGCTTTATCTTGTTTGCTCCCCCTTAGACAATGCTTTCCCCCTTGTACCATTCTTCTTTCCCTTGGGCTATCTTCTTTTCTCTCCCCCTTGGGCTGTGAATCATCAAAATGTGATCATGAAGAAGGTTTCGGCTTCTTGTTGAGTAGGGTCATCACAATGTCTTTCAGCTGCTGCACTTCAGACGATAGAGAAGCTTGATTTTCTTCAAGTTCTCTGTTCTTTGCTTTCAAGTGCCCGCAATCCTCTTCCAAGGCATCATACTTACGCTTCAGAGTCTTATACTCCTCAGCTTCTTGAATATCAGCCTCTGCAACCTCAACCTGTCTCAAAGAACCTCCACCATATCATCAAAGTGTACCATTGGTGTTTGAGGTTCTTCCACGATAGGTGTAGTGTCATCAATGATGAGCACTGTTGGAGTCTTCTTCAGACGCAATGTGAAATATGGAAGAGTGAGGTAAGCCGTGAAGTTCCGTTCCCATTGCCATGTGTAGATGTTTGTTGGAACAAAGACTTCAAGATCTGGATGTTCCTCAGAAGGAAGTGTGTATGCATAAGCTCCACCAGAAAACACCCCTGCCACGACGGTAGAATCCTCGTTAAATGAGGTTCCAGAGCAAAATTGTGAAGTGGCTTCATGATCTTCTATCATCTGTTGTATTTTTGGATTGATAGGGCTTGAGGCTTGAGCTTGGATTGCCTTGAGGTGTGCATAAGCAGCAGACGGAAGAAGCTTGGAGATGTGCCTTGCATATTTGAAGGTTCTGGGGACAGACGGCACTTTCTTCTCTTTGCCCTTAGCCAAAAACTGGACCAAGCATGGTCGTTTTCGATCTAAGACGATAGTGTACTTCGTTTTGTCTGACACCAGCGAAGAGAACTGTGAACCCACAATAAAGGGGCAGTATCTCTTATCCTTCTTAGCATGACGATCAATATGATAGAAGGAAACCTCTCTTTCCTTGGCTTCCCTTCTATAGGCACCAGCTAACAACTTGAAGGTCAAGTTGTAGTCTTACGGTAGGGCGTGAGCGAACTCTTTAGGGTCTTCATATTCGTTGAGGAGGATGGAGTAACGAGGGTTGATCCCTAAGCAGTGGGGTCTCGTCCATGGAAGCACAATTCCCAGAGAGTGTCCTAGACCGACATACTCTGTTTTATTGAGTGGAATTGTGAAGGGCATTGGATCATGGCGATCTATGGCGTCAATATGCTAGTGTGTGCACTCTCTCGGCTCATAGATGGTAGAGTTTGCGTCTCCATATCTACAGTGATGGAATACGGGTGCCTTAACCTCATACCGAACCTTCCACCTTGGGTTTTCTCTGTGTGGGATGTGAGGTTCATAGCCAAGTGCTGGTCCTTCAATCACCGACGCAACAATATGATCCTTGTATGCTTGAATATCTTCTAATCCCTTGATGTCTAGGTTGGCCAGTGTGTCCCAGGGCAGACGCTTCAGCCAATCGCGTTGCTCCTCTGGGGTGTAGATAGTGTCTTCATTGAAGTTCACTGGCTTCAAGGATTTGTTGTAGATGATGGGATTGACAAATCTCCCTAATTGAAAACCCTTCTTGCCTCTGTACTCGTATGGGTTCTTCAGTTCGATATAGGGAGTGTCCTTGATATAACGGTCTTCATTGTCTGCTAAGTCATCATTTTGAGCAGACTCAGACGGTTCACCATCAGTGGAGAATTCATCATTCTTCTCTCCAATAATCCAATCTAGTTTGATTGGTCTTTCAGTACAGGTGATCTCAGCAAATCTTCTCATGACTAATTCGTTTAGAAACGAATAGTCCACCTTGTGCTTTGGGGGTAAATCTTCTGGATTGATCACCTCGGCATGTGATCTCCCCCAAGTAGCATCCACCTTTATAACTTCAAAAAGTTCTTCATCAGACGAAGAATTTGCTTCTTCAATCAGCACAAAGTCGTCAGACGGAATCTCCTTCTTCTGTTGGTGGGATGCTTCCTCAGACGCAGCAGGTAACGTCTGTGCAAGGAATGCGTTCAACGGAGACGCAACAATAGGGTAGGCCCTATGTTCGTCTTGGAGTGATGTTGATGGAGAGACTTCCATTGTGGAAACTTCCTCACTTAGCATTGTTTCCAACTCCTCCGCAAGCTGGGCATTGTCTTTCTGGATCTGGGCAGTTTCTTCACTGTTCATGCCCTCTGAGGTTGCTTGAGCAGATGCAGCCTCAGACGATCCTATGCCACGAACGCTATTGAGAAAGATTCTTTCTCTCAGCTTCAAGCAAAATGGAGACTCTTTTGGCCTCTCTTAGCATTCTTTCTTCGTCTGTCTCACCAACTACGACAGACGCAAGCTTTTGCTTCATTTTCTCCTTGCCTTTAGCAGCCTTTTCAAGTGCAAGCTTTCTAGCTTTTTCCTTTTCTTCTGCTGCTTTTCTCTGCTTTTCTTCGTTTGTGGGTATCTTCACAGACGAAACAAGTTCAGACGATATGTTGACCCCTTCATCTTCACTAGGGGATATCGTCTGTCCCTTTGGTTTAGCACCAATGTGCTTGATTCTGATGGTCCTTTTCTTCTTCTTGAGGGGTTCTTCAAGAACGTCCTCAAAAGGAACCTCAGAGATGATCACTGGAGGAAGAGGTTGAGGTTGGTTTAGTGTTTGGGCTTGTGTTTAAGATCTGAGATCCTCATTGTGGTCTTTCAGAGATGCTTTGAACAATTTCCTTTGATATCCACTTACTCGGCAAGAACAAGTCTTGAGCAAAGAAAGTGGTTTCGCAGCTTTGGTAGCTTTGGTGTTCTTGGCGGCCATTGTTGATATTTGAAAAAGAGAGAATAAGAACTTAGTGAGTATTTAGGTTTGGAAAGTTCAAAAGATTGCAAATTACGGTAAAGAATAAAAGAGTGAACTTTCAAGAGTATTTATAGGCAGAGATAAAAACGGTTGTGATTCATCAGACGAAAGAGATTTCGAAAACTGCCCCTGATTTGACGTGTCCACATCATTGCCTTTTCAATGATTGATTTGACCTCTGCAATTCACAACGCGTGCCTATCAATGTCCTAGAATAGTGCAATAAATGACAGACACATTTATTGCTCCTTTTAATTTGGTCCTGCACACTTGAGATAAACTTGTTAAACAAGAATAAATATTGCGTCGTTGAATTTTACCACAAGAATAACTATTCAACTTGATCAGACGCAATATTTCGTCTTAACACGAAATAATGTACAGACGGAACAAATAGCTCAGACGGAACAATTTTCAATCATTTAAAGAAATAATTCCAAGATTTTCCTCAATGAAATTGAAACGTGTTTTGTCTAATGCTTTAGTAAATATATCTGCCCATTGAAAATCTGTTTTCACGAACTGTATATTGAAAATACCTTTTTACACATAGTCTCTTATAAAATGAAAACGGATTTCAATATGTTTAGCTTTTGAGTGTTGAATAGGATTTTTGCTAAGGTTAATTGCACTAGTGTTATCACAAAATACTGGTATATGATTTTCAAACCTGGAGTAATCTTCAAGTTGATGTTTTATCCACAGTAATTGTGAGTAACACCTGCTTGCAAAGAATATACTCTACCGCTTCGATTGTTGAGAGTGCAATGGAGTTTTGTTTCTTGCTTGACCAAGATATTAGTGATGATCCAAGAAATTGGCATCCACCACTTGTGCTTTTTCTCTCCATTTTGTCTCCAGCATAATCCGCATCACAAAAGCCTTTCAAACTAAAATCATTATTTTTCTTATAAAATAGAGAGAGATCAGTTGTTCCAACAAGATATCTAAGAATTCTCTTTACAGCTTGTAAGTGAGATTCTTTAGGGTCAGATTGAAATCTAGCACATAGAAAGACACTAAACATAATGTCAGGTCTGCTCGCAGTTAAATAAAGAAGTGAGCCAATCATACCTCTATATATCGTCTGATCAACAGACTTACCTGACTCATCCTTGTTGAGATTTGCTCCAGACAAATGCATTGGGGTCTTCATAGGCTTGACATTTTCCATCTTGAACTTCTTAATAAGTTCCTTTGTGTATTTCTGTTGATGGATGTAGATTCCTTCTTTCGTCTACTTGATTTGAAGTCCTAGAAAGAACTTCAATTCTCCCATCATGCTCATTTCAAACTCATCCTGCATTATCTTTGAAAAATCCTTGCACAGAGAATCATTAGTAGCTCCAAAGACTATATCGTCTACATAAATTTGGACTATAATAAAGTCTTTTGAAATGCTTTTCTTGAAGAGAGTTGTATCTACCTTTCCTCTTTAAAAACCATTTTTAAGAAGAAAAGTACTGAGTCTATCATACCAAGCTCTGGGAGCTTGTTTAAGACCATACAGTGCTTTCTTAAGTTTGAAAACATGATCAGGTTGAAATGAACTTTCAAAACTAGGAGGTTGTTTTACATACACTTCTTCTTCAATGAAACCGTTTAGAAAAGCACTTTTTACATCCATTTGATATAGTACGATATTCTTGTGAGCAGCAAAAGCAAGTAATATTCTGATTGCTTCTAATATAGCCACAGGTGCAAAAGTTTCTGTAAAATCAATACCTTCTTGTTGATTATACCCTTGTGCTACTAACCTTGTTTTGTTTCTTACCACTTTTCCAGCTTCATCAAGCTTGTTTCTGAACACCCATCTGGTTCCAATGATGCTTTTGTTCTTTAGTCTTTCAACTAGGGTCCATACATCATTCCTTGTGAACTGATTAAGTTCTTCTTCCATAGCCAAGATCCAATCGTTATCTTGAAGAGCATCTTCAACATTCTTTGATACAAGAGCATATCCAGACGATCCCTTTAGCTTCGATCTAGTTAGAACACCTTGATTCCTATCTCCAATGATAAGATCTTCAATGTGGTTAGATGCAAACTTCCATGATCTTGCAGGTGCTTGATCTCTTTGTTGATGAGTATCAGACGAAGAGGGTTCGTTTGTGCTTCTATCGTCTGCTCTTGTTTCGTCTGACCCTTGTTTATCATGTTGACCAGAAGGGTTAATCTGCAAATTATCAAACAAGTTTTCTAGGTCTGATAATTCTTTATCAGCCTTTGAGTTATCTTGGAACTTTACATGAATTGATTCCTCTACAACTTGCGTCATAGAGTTAAAAACTCTATAGGCCTTAGATGTGTTGGAATATCTAAGAAAGATTCCTTTTACCACCTTTGAATCAAACTTGCCAAGTTGATCTTTGGTGTTTAAGATAAAACATTCACATCCAAAAGGATGGAAATAAGAAATGTTGGGTCTTCTTCCTTTCCATAGTTCATATAGAGTCTTATTCAGTATTGGTCTTATCAATATTCTGTTTTCAATATAACAGGAAGTATTAATTGCTTCTGCCCAATAATATTTAGGGAGAGAGCTTTAATGCAACATAGTTCTAGCCATTTCTTGTAAAGAACGATTTTTCCTTTCCACAACTCCATTTTGTTGGGGAGTTCTTGGAGATGAAAAATTGTGAAATATGTCATTTTCAAAACAAAAGGCTTTGAACTCAGAATTTTCAAATTTTGTTCCATGATCACTCCTAACAGACGCAATACATATTCCTTTTTTCTTTTTGAACACGTTTGCAGAATATTTTAAAGACCTTGAATGACTCATGTTTATGGGCTAGGAAATATACCCATGTAAATCTAGTATAGTCATCTACAATGACAAATCCATATCTCTTCCCTCCAAGACTTTCAGTCTGAGTGGGTCCAAAGAGATCAATGTGTAACAGTTTTAACGGTCTTGTCGTGGAAACAACATTTTTTGATTTGAAAGAAGCTTTGAGTTGTTTCCCATGCTGACAAGATTCACACAGACGATTGGTTTTCCAAGATATTTTTGGCAAACCTTTTACGAGATCCTTTTTAGAAATTTTTGAAATATACTTGAGACTTAAATGTCCAAGATTTTTATGCCAAATATCTCGTTCATCGTCTGCTGAAATCAAACATGTTACATTCTAATCACTCAGGTCAGAAAGGCAAACCTCATAAAGGTTATTCTTTCTTTTCCCAATAAAAAGAATGGATTTATCTTTGTTTCTAACTATACATTCATCAGGGTTAAAAGCTACTTCATACCCACTGTCACAAAATTGACTTATGCTAAGTAGATTGAAGTTAAGACCTTTAACATATGATACGTTCTGGATAAGAGTATTGGGTGTCTTACCAACAGTCCCAATGCCAAGAATTTTACCTTTTCCAGAACCGTAGGAGACAGACCCTTTACTTGGTCTGAGGTCTTGGAACATAGACAGGTCTCCAGTCATGTGTCGTGAGCAACCACCATTCCGGGTACCAGCTTGAAGTCTTGTCTCTTCCCATTAAGGATATCTGCAACAGGAATAATAAGTGACTTTGGTACACAAATCTTTTTGGGTCCTTTCTTGTTAGTTACAAAAGGCTTCTTTTTGTTTTTAGCCTTTTTGTAGATATTAGGAACCTTGATGTGATTCCTCTTCTTTTGTTCAGACGAAACAGGTTTGTTTTTCTTTTCGTCTGTCTCTTTAATATAACCAAGTCCACTTTTATCGTTAGGTGATCTCCTATATTTTAAAATATTTTCAAGAATGGAGGATCCCTTTGTAAACTTGGTTAAATCATTGAGTAAGGACTCATTCTCTTTCTTTAATCTTTCGATTTCAAGAATGAAAATGTCCTTTTCGTTATTCGACGAAACATCATTTGATATTTTCTTGTCTAGCAACTCGATTTCAGATTTTAAAAGTGCATTTTCTTCCAAGATTTGTCTTAGCTTGGTTTTGCAAGTTTTGTATTGCTGAGCAATAAAGTGGGAGTGAGCTAGAAGAGTATCATATGACATTTCTTCTGATTCTGATTCTGACTCAGAAGAAGAGGATGAAGAAGTTTCATTGTAATTTACCTCTGTTGAGACATGGTCTCCAGCCATGAGGCAGATGTTTGTTGTTTCTTCTCCTTCAGAGGATTCCTCTGAGTTTTCACTGTCAAGGTCTTCCCAAGTCAGTAAGCTCTTCTTTCCTTTATCTCTTCTAGAGCTCCATCTCTTTTTTAGTCTGGGACATTCTGACCTCATATGTCCCGGTTTTCTGCATTCATAGCACACAACCTCTGTGCTTTCTTCTTTGGATGATGACTTCTCCGGGAACTTCTTCTCCTTTTTCTTGAAGAAGCGTTGGCCTCTGCCTTTCTTCATCATCATTCTTTTGAATCGTCTTCAGACGAACCATCAGATGATTCTGATTCGGTTGAATCAGCCTTCAAAATCTTTATTTTCTTTTTACTGTCCTTCTTGACAGACTCTTCTTTAGGGATGTCATTGACAGATGGAAGAGCTATAGGTTCTTGAACCTTGATCTTCTCCCTTTTACATAAGAGTACCTCATGTACCCTTAGAGCTCCAATTAACTCGTCTAGAGTTAATGTCTTCATATCTCTTCCAACAGAGATAGCTGTGGACATGGCTTCCCAAGGAGGTGGGAGACTGTCCAAGATCTTCATGATGTTCTGGGCCTTTGTGAACGTGATTCCCAGAGCAGTGAGTCCATTCAATATTGTTTGGAATCTTCCAAACATCATATCGATTGACTTTCCTTTCTTCATAGAGAACATTTCATATTCTCTTTGAAGAGTAGCAGCCTTCCTCATTCTGACATCTTCAGTGCCTTCATATGAGATTTTGAGAGCATCCCATAATTCTTTAGCTGTTTTGTAGGCACGAGAATGGTTGTACTCGATTACGGAGAGAGCACACATAAGAGCATATCTTGCTTTGTTGTTCAGCTCCATCATAGAGTATTCTTCGTTTCCCCATTCTCCTTTAGGCTTTACAATGGGGATATCTCCTGTGGTGATTATGTTCCATAATCTATATTGGGTTGACTTGATGTACATCTCCATCCTGTCAGCCCAGTATGGATAATCATCTTCAGAGAAAGCTGGAGGTTTGTTCATAGAGGCTCCTCCGGATAGAAACGATGGCCCTTGTGAGTCCATGTTGGATCTTTTCCTCTAGCACCTGTTAAGCGCTCAACCCTTAGAGGCTGAGCTCTGATACCAAACTGTAAAAGATAAACACAAGAAGGGGGGTTTAATTGTGTTAATTATAAAATTTTATCCCTTTCGTCTTGGGTTTCCAAAGGGGTTTCGACGAAACAACGTTTGTATTGAAAGATTGATTTTAATATGCAAACGTTAAAGTACGATTAACCCCAGTTAGTTAAACAGACGAAACAAATAAACACGAGTATTTTTATACTGGTTCGTCTATTCAAGACTGTTGGACTTGAAGCTTGAAGAATGCTGATTGTGTCTCTCTTATGTGTTTTGGTTTTGATGAATGTATCTTTCGGTTTTCCATAGTTGAATGTAACTAGGATATAACTATGTATTGTGTGTTGAGTATAGGCATATATGTGTTGTATTCTTTGCTTAAGACCCTAGAGATATGTAAAACTAGTGTATGATTGATCATGTGAAGAATGTTTGATTTCCATTTGAGAAAAACAGTTTGAAAAACCTTGGAAATCCATTTTTCACTGATGTAATCGATTACAGGCTTGGTGTAATCGATTACATTGATCATTCTCTTCTTTCGTGTAATCGATTACATGGTTGATGTAATCGATTACATCTTGAGAACTTTCTAAATAATCGATTACATCCCCATGTAATCGATTACATGGTTTGAAATTCACCTTTACGGGTTTCCCTCTTCAATGTAATCGATTACATGCTCGTGGTAATCGATTACATGCCTGAAAATTCAAATTGGAGGGTTCTAACGGCTAGTGTAATCGATTACATGCATTTGGGATCAATTACATTGACCGATTGTAGCTGAGATTTGCACGTTTTCTCCTCCAAATTTGTTCTATAAGTATAATCTTGATGAAACATATGAAGGGCTGGAAAACCTAGCTTCTTGAAACAACTCTTACACTTTCATATGCTCTAAATCTAGAGTTCATCAAGGTTTTCAAAGAAAAAGGGAAACTTGATTCATTCCATTGATTGGGTGGATTTCATAGAGCTCATTTGTGATCAGATTCTGCACTTGAGGTGTATTCTTTACTGATCTTTGTATTTTCCAATTCTGAGTTGTTGCTCTAGGAGAGAGGTCTCTCTAGATAGAGCATTGTGTTTGAGAAGTGATTCTCAAAGTTTGATCTTGGAGGTGCCAAGGTCTTGGAAGTTCTGTTCTTCAGGTTGGAGAACAGATTTGGGTGTTTTGATTTCTGTTTGTATTGCTTGTTGCAGAGTGAATGTAAAAGGATACAAAAGAAATCATTTGATAGTGGAAAGCCAATCGCAACAGTTGTTGGGTTGGGGTACTCGATTTTAAGCGATTAAACCAAGTATACATCATTGTGCATTCATCTTCTTCCTTACTCTCTTTTACTGCTTTCACTATATTGTTATTGATCATATTCGTTACAGATTTGAAAACTGTATTGATAATCAACTCTTTAATTGGTTTGGAATAGAATCAGTAATTGAACTTGTAATTGAATCTGTAATTGAAAGGTAATTGATAGGTAATTAAAAGAAATTAGAAACACGCGAATTTGGGGTAAAGTTTAACTAGAATCTATTCACCCCCCCTCTAGATTCACACATAGGGACCAACAAAGACTACGTCTAGTTACCCAGCAACCACTGAGTTTTCACTACAAACCGTGAAAAGGTTTACAAGTATTGTTTGAACCCAGCCACTTCTGGCTATTACAAGATATTCTTTGCTCCCAGCCTTCTCAAGCTAAACCACCAAGGTATTCTTTGAACCCAGCCTCCACAGGCTAATACAAAAGGTATTCTTTGAAACACAGCCTCCTCAGGCTAAAGTACCACACAAGTGGATTTAAAAAGGATGTTTGAAAAAATAAAGTTCTTCCTCTTCGCAGAGAGGGTTTTTACAATAGAGTTCTTAGTTGAATTGAGCGAATTCTCAGACGATTGAAGAGATAAGCGTATTCGCCAACTGATTCTTGAAGCTGTGAAGTCCTTTTATAGGCATCTTCTTCAAATAACCGTTAGACTCATTTGAATGCCGTTGAGAGTCGTTGAGAAATCTTCTTGAGAGCTTTCCAAAAAGATTGTCAGTTGTACTTGATTGATTGATAAGAGTCGCAGCGGATATAGCGGACTAGGTTGTGCGTAGTACTATTTCTGACTTGTACAGAGATGTGACAAAAGGTGAAGACCTTTTTGACTTTGGTGTGTAAGCTCGAATCCCTATACTGATCTTGGATGCTTCTCATGAGTACTTTTTCAGATTTGAAATCTTGGCGTGAATGACTCAACTTGACTTCAGCTTTTGGATAGACGATATGTTTCTTCAGTCTTCAGTTGTTGTTGTTTCGTCTCATCCTATCGTCTTAAGACTTCACTCTTTGGACAGACGAAGGACTATAGCTTGAGTAGTCCTCTTTTGTCTGTGCATGTATCGTCTGATGGCTTGGCTTTTGGACAGACGCAGAATTTCATCTTTGAAGGGTCATATTCCGTCTGTGCTGGTTTCGTCTTAGCAAGTCTTGGGTAGCTTGATTTCGTCTGTCTTGTAATTAATCAAAATCTTGAGACGTTAATCATCCTTGATCTAACATCTATAGACGGAATGTTTGGAAGATTCCAAACTATTCTGAATGGGCTAGCTGCATTGGAAATTACTTTTTCAAGAGTCCAAAACAACATGAAGATTTTGGATAGTTTACTTGCACCATGGGAAGCTATGTCCACTACTATTTCTGTTGGGAGAAATATGAAGACCCTCACTCTGGATGAACTCATTAGAGCACTGAGAGTGCATGAAGTTCATTTGTGTAAAAGGGGGAAGCTGAAAATTCAAGAGCTTATTGCTCTATCCAACATTGATGAGCTTGATGGAGAAGAGTCAAGTATGAAGAAAGCAGAATCAATAGACTCAGAAGATTCCTCTGAAGAAGAAATCTCCTTGATGGCAAGAAGATTCAAAAGATTGATGAAGAAGAGGGATCCCAAAAAGATTAGAAGAAAGAAGAAACAAACCTTTTGGGATGATCTCGATGATGAAAGCTCAGACGAATAATCTGAAGAAAAGAATGCAAATATCTATCTCATGGCAAGAGACATTTTATCATCTGAGGTAGATCTTTTAAATATATCTAGTTCATCTTCATCTTCTTCAGATTCAGAGTCAGACTATGAGGACATGTCATATGATGTTCTTCTCGCTAACTCACATTTTATAGCTCAAGAATATATAAGTTGCAAATCTAAGCTCAAAAAGGCTTTAGAAAAAATTGAAAATCTGAAAGCTATAAATTTCCAGTTATCTAAAAAAAACATATCAGATGAATCATCCTCTTCGTTTGATACTGAAAAGAGTCATCTTCTTCCTAAAATTGAAAATTTAAAAGAAGAAAATGAACTCTTAAAGAAAGATTTAAACAAGTTCACCTTGAGTTCTTCCAAGCTCGAAAATACTTTAAATTATGGAAGATCTCTTCTTAACAAGAGTGAACTTGGTTATAATCATGTGACAGACGAAAAAAAAGTCATATATTAATTGCCCGTATGTAGAAGCATACATGATTTTTATAAAAGGTTTCAAAAACTTGATCCAAGGTCATTCAAGAACCTATGACAGACAGAATCCTACAACTAACAAAGTTGGACCCAAGAAAATTTGGGTACTAAGATCAAAAATAATTTTTGTTGCAGATAGAAAGAGAGAATGTATGAAGATGGTACAATCTGAACAATGGATACATGCAACATATAATTATCAACATATCCTTGTTCCAAAACAATAGATCATGTAAGAGATCTACCATCCATGTGTATTCAAAAGACAGATTCACCAATTCAGACGAAAGAAGCAAAATTTTCAAAGAATGCAAACAGATCGAATTTTAGAGACCTTTCTGAACGTGTTTTGGTGTCAAGAAAAATTGAACCCAAGTGCATTGAAGAAGTGCATTCAAACATCAATTGAATGGAGCTGGAAATAATGTTTTAAGCAAGGTGAGTTGCTCATGTGTACATCCAACAAAAAAAAAAAAAGATCTTTGATATTAATTTATTCAAAATGCTTTTCAATGAGTCAATACTTTCTTACAAAGAATTTAAACAAATCTTTGTTAAAAACTTAGAAATAATTATTTCATCTGAATAAGTTTTCTCGTTTGTTTAAATTTCTTTCGTCTATCCTTATCGTCTATCTTTATCGTCTATAGACAAAACGCTGCGTCTGATCTTTAGTTGAAATAGTCTATCTGACTCTTCAACAGACGTAACGTCATCTTATCTTCTAACATCTATGTTGAGTGTACAGGACAAAGCTCTTTAATGCTTTACATATGTCTAGCTTTTTAAAGCAAGAGGTACATTATCCTTAGATACACCGCATCAGACGGAAGAAGGTAATGAGAGATAAGAAGGCCTTGGAAGCCTCCATGAAAAACCCAGAGGATGCAAAAGATTTAAGAAAAGATATTTTTGATGATTGTAGCCCAAGGGGGAGAGAAATGAGAAATAAGGATGAGAGAGAAATAATAATGGAAGAGAAAAGGATTGAAAAAAAAATGTGTACAGCCCAAGGGGAAGGAGAAAAAGAAAGATTCAAAAGCTGAGGGGGAGCAAAATAAAAATAAAAAAAAACTGAAAAGAAAAGATCAGAAAAGATCAGAAGTTGAGGGGGAGCATAATACAAGTGTTCAGTCTGAAAGGAAGTTCAGATGCAAAAGAAGAAAGAGGATGAAGAACAAGTTCAGGGGGAGCTTAGAATAGCTCTTTAAATTATTATTCTTCATTATTTTTTTTCCTTTTCTTATTATGTTAAGAAATGTTGTGTTCTGATCAATTTTATATCACATTGATGTAATAAATTCAATGAAAGGAGAATTTCAAAGAACATCATCTCGATGTGATTAAAATATATGATCTGATAAATACTATGTGTTCCTCAACTAACATGTTTTATGCAGATTTTGATCTGTTACTCTTTCAAGTTCAGTTTGATAAAGATCATCTATCTAGCTCTGGTACATCCTTTTTCTCTGTCTCAAGTAGAAGATCAAAGATTTGCTAGTGTGGTCTGTAATCATCAAAAAAGGGGAGATTGTTAAGTCATGATGATTTAGCATCTTAGTTTTGATAATTACAGAACAGTCTGTTGTGCCTGTAGACAGAAGAAAGAGCAAATTGAATGATCAGACTGAAGAGCACAGACTGAAGGAACAGACTAAAGCATCAGACTAAAGAGAGCAGACTAAATGATCAGACTGAAGGGAGTAGACTGAAGGAACAGACGGAATGAGACAGACGAATGAATTCAACACATAACTCATTTATTTATTCATTCATCTACCTCGTTTAATGAAATTCAGATGGAGTAACTCGCGCCCCAATTCAAATCTAACCGTTACTCATAGAAGCTTCCAAAGACAGAATAGAGATCTGTGCAAAACCCTTACAACACAAAAAATAATCATGCTTTTTGTTGATATCTCTAATCAAGTCAGAAAAAGCCTGTGCAAACATTAATTATTCTGATTGATCTCTGTCACACGTTTGAAGACCCCAAGACAGAGGACTAACGTTCAAATCTTCAGTCTAACGGATACTTCAAGAAGCTCTTTATAAAAGGACTTCATTACTTCAAGAGAAGGTTGACGAACTGCATAACAAAGAAATTATATTCAAGCTTCAAGCTCTCAAAAAAGTTCACTCGCCCTGAAATTAGAATAGAACTCATTGTAAAAAAACCCTCTCTGCGTAGAGGATAAACTTATTCTTTCATCTTCCTAAATCCACTATTGTGGTGCTCTTAGCCTGTGGAGGCTGTGTTCAAAGAATACCTTTGTTTAGCCTGCAGAGGTTAGGTTTAAAGAATACTGGTTTAGCCTGAGAAGGCTGTGTTCAAATAATATCTGTAATTAGCCAAGAGTGGCTGGGTTCAAAGAATACTCTTAGTGGAACCTCAGTGTGTTGCTGGGGAACTGGATGTAGTCTTGATCAGACGAACCAGTATAAAAATATTGTTTTCTTCTCTATTGATTTATCTGTTAACTAACGGGGATAATAACTTGAACAGTCTGATAATAAAATCAATATTAAAGAAGAAAACAATCTTGCGTCTGATCAAGCTTTGAAAACAACAGACGCAAACACATCGTCTTAGAGAATTTTTTTTTTAAAACAATCTACACAATTCAACCCCCCCTTCTTGTGTGTTTTTGTACTTTACAGAAACCAAGTTCTTCATCGTCTTAGACCGTAAACGACCTTGCTTGGTCAAGTTTTTAGCAAGGCACATTCCCAAGCGACTTC
This sequence comes from Hylodesmum podocarpum, assembly GCA_026586105.1. NCBI lineage: Eukaryota > Viridiplantae > Streptophyta > Magnoliopsida > Fabales > Fabaceae > Hylodesmum > Hylodesmum podocarpum. Next base: position 304,863 of record JALJEV010000118.1, on the reverse strand, counting down.
CGTCTGCTGCATACTCACATCTCAAATCAATCCAAGCCAAAGCCTCAAGGCCTATCAATCCTAAGATTCAAAGGATGATAGAAGATCATGAAGCCACTTCTGCTTTTTGCTCTGGGACTTCATTTGATGAAGATTCTACGATCTGTGGCAAGGTTTATCTTGGAGAAGCTTTCGGTTATACACATCCTTCTCAGGAACATCCAAATCTTGAGCTCTCTATACCCAACAAAGTTTTTACTTGGCAATGGGAGAAGGACTCCACTGCGTATCTCACACTTCCACTTTTTACTCTACGTCTGAAGAGGACTCCAACCGTGTTCATTGAAGATGATTTTGTACCAATAGTTGAAGAGCCTCAAACTCCATTTATTGAGACTTTAACTGTGGTGATAAAAGAAGAGTCTGATCCTATTGTTGAAGAGCCTCAATCGCCTCTTGTGGAGAACGCTGATAAAGTGAATGTTATGATTATTGAGGATGAAGCCAGGAATGCTGATGAGTATCACACTCTGAAGCGTAAATATGATGCCTTGGAGGAAAATTGCGAGCATCTTAGGAAGAAGAACAAAGAGCTTGAGGATAATCAAGTTTCACTAACAACTGAGATGCAACAGCTGAGGGAGATTGTCATGGGCCTTGTCCAACAGAAGCCTAAACCTCCTACTTGATGAAGTTTTTGATGATTCTCAGCCCAAGGGGGAGAATAACTTAGAAGGAAGGAGAGGTTATGCTAAGGGGGAGCCATCGTCTAAAAGGGGATTATCCGTCTGAGGGGGAGTTAGCAGAAAAATGTTTTTTTATTTTTTTTTTGTATCTTTTTGCTCTATTTTAATTGATTCTTTATTAGTTTGTATAGCTTTATACATGTATACTTCTAGACTTAGAGCATTTGTTTTCTGTATACCTTGTAACACTGTATATGGTTTACATCACATTGGTGTAACGATTCATATAAAGAGGTATTTTTCAGAAAACATCGTCTTGATGTAAATCTGACTTGTGCTGAAATTGTTCCTAGCTAACTTTGTCTTGTGTAGATACTTCCTTGAGAAAGTTATCAGTATGGTCTGTAATCATCAAAAAGGGGGAGATTGTTAGATCAAGATGATTAACGTCTCTAAGTTTTGATAATTACAAGACAGACGGAACATTTCCAGACGGAACATCAACAAGCAAAGTCAGACGCAACAAGCACAGACGGAAGATGACTCCTCATATTTGAAGTGTCTCAAGTCAAATCATCAGACGAAAGGCTAAGATGAAAACTCTTAAGATTGAAGAAGCTCATCGTCTACCAAAGAAGTGAAGCAAAGTATGAGTCACTCGCGCCAAGATTTCAAATCTTAAGAAGTACTCATTAGAAGCATCCAAGATCAGTATGGGGATTCGCGCTTACATATGCAACTCAAAAAGGTCTTCACCTTTTTGTCAAAGTCTCTGTACAAGTCAGAAAAAGTACTGCGCACGCTACCTAATCCGCTGCACACGCCATCAATCACTCAAGTATACTCTGACACCTTTTTAGACTTCACTTGGAAAATGCTCAACAACATTCTTCTGTGTCTAACGGATATTTGAAGACTTTGCCTATTTAAGGACTTCGCTTCTTCAATGTTCAGTTGGTGAACACGCTTCAAGTATTCAAACTATTGTGAATTCGCTCACTGTTACTTCTACTCTCTATTGTAAAACCTTCTCTGCGAAGAGGAAACCTTCTTTTTAGAAAACACTTTCAAATCCACCTGTGTGGTGTTTTAGCCTGAGGAGGTTGGTTGTTCAAAGAATACCCAAGTTGTTTAGCCTGCGAAGACTGTGTTTAAAGAATATTGTGTAATAGCCAGAAGTGGTTGGGCGCAAATAATACTTGTAACCATTTCACAGTTTGTAGTGAAAACTCAGTTGTTGCTGGGTAACTGGACATAGTCTTGAATAGACGAACCAGTATAAAAATACTTGTGTATTTGTCTTCTTAAGTGTTTGACTAACGGGGATAATCAAACTATAACGTCTGTTCATTAAAATCAACTTTTGAAGATTAAGACCGTTTCGTCTGAACACCTTTAAACTCACAGACGAAAGGAATAAATTTTTTTAAAGTAACACAATTCAACCCCCCTTCTTGTGTTTTATCTTTTACAACTTATATTTTTAAAAAGTATTCCTATATTATTTCTTCTAAAGTCTTAAAAATGATTAAAAAAACTCTTCATACTATATCTTGAATTTCTAAAAAGATATTTTATATTTTCTTATTTTAGAATCACCTAATTTTTAAATGGATGGATGTTTATCTTCATTGTTAATTTCTAATACCACAACTTTCTTTTATAAAAAGGTCCTTCTTGAAATGCTCTTGAAATGATATTTTGAAAAGATTAATAAAAATGTGTTTATCTTTTCAAATGAATAATATTTAGTGAAAAGTACTTTAATATATTGTTTATTATTAATGAGAGTTTACCCTTACACCTGTGTCTTTGGTATTTATGATGATCTCAAACTATATTTGGAGGAGAAGATTTGCAGATTTAGAAAACAATAATATTTTATTTTGTATGGAGCAGAAATAGTAAGTTTGAGAAAAGGAATAATGTAACAAGAATCTAATATAAACTCTTATAAAAATAAGATATCAATCAATATTTGGTAATAAAGTTTGATTTTGTTCAAATTATCTTCTTGATAATTTGCTTAAATAATTCTAAATTAAGTAAAATAAGATGGAGGAGTTACATATTGTGGGCTATGTTTTGGATATTTAATGACTTAAAATAACTAAGAAATACAAGCTAAGAGGTGGAGGCGATTTGTCCTACATGATAATTTTCTAGGAAACTACTTCGTGAGTAAGTGATGTGACTTTCTTTCTTTACACCTAAAGCACAATGTGACATTAGCAGGTGAAGTTAGGAGAAAAAGTGGCAAGTTCTAGTTAAGCTGCTTACCTAAATTGTTGCACAACTGTTTCACAATTGCTTGCACAATTAAGTTGTTGCACAACTATTTCTTATTAACTTTTAAAATGTCATTCTAATGTAAATTAAAGTGTCATGAATTCATCAAACATATCAAGTATTCAAGTTAAAATGTTAAATAAATCTAAAGGTCTGAAATGTCTCACTTTCCAAATTTTAATGGATTTATTATAGTAAATCTTATAAACCCTAATTTTATTATGCTTTATTTTTTCTAATCGATTTTGAGAAATTAATCAATCATATAACTCATTAATTTTAGATTTTTAGGGTATTATAGGATGACTTAGGAAAACCTTGAGAAACCCCAATGCTCGGATAAAGTCTCCTTTGTATTTCAAGTTTTCTACCACGATCTACTCCTATTTAAAAACTATTTTATGAAGAATTACGAGGATGAATATATACGCTTGCAACCGTTTACCTAAGAGTGGCTTGGTATGATATTCTACTATAAAGTAATGATTCTTGATTTCACCATATATGTGTTTTTCTCGTATTGCTTTACCATTGACTTGTCACATATCTCATGTCTAAATGTTGCTTTATTTAAATTTTTAATTTTTACTCTCGTTCATACATGATTTGACCTTCTCGAACATTTCATATGTTCTACGGTCTGCAGAGCTATTCTCCATTTGATGTTATACTCTATTATCTCAAAACCTTAAATATATAGATCTCCCCTTACACTTGTTTAAATACTTCTCATTATACCGATACGAGACATATACTACCTACGGTTCAATAAATAAAAAGTATGTAACAAGTGTAGATATAATTTGGTAATATTTTATCTTAATTCATGTGATGAGTCTTCTAATTAAATTCTTGATGTGATAAATTGTAAAAGTATCATAGGTTGATATAGTAAATTGATATTTTGACATGATAGACTGACCATGAATCCCCACAATTCACAGTACTAGTATGAATATTTTCATAAATTTAATAAATGAAAATGGAACCAATCAAAAACTTAATATACTAGAAGTAAATATTTACTAATTTTTTTAAATCACGTGACATGACTTTATTGAAATTTTAATGTTTCTATTTTTGTTATACTTTTAGAAAAACAAAAATGAAACTCTTAAAAAACTTAAAATATAAGATAAAACTTTTAAAATATTGTTTAAAAAATAAAATACAAAATAATGAATAAAAATAATATTTAAGAAATATTTTTAAGTTAAATATTAGAAAATTTGACAACAGTGATAAAAACCACTATGTATAAATCAAAATCAATAATAGTAAAACCAAATTCAATCAATCAAATAAATAAATAAGTATTACAAGCATAGTATATAATTAATCGAAAGCTAAAAGAATAAAAATGCACCTTGTTTTCATTGTGTTTTGCCACGTGGAGTCAAGATCTTAGACCCGTTGCTGTCTAGCTTTGGTAAGTTGAAGATCCGTCATTGTTCGTACAAGCCTCGCCCTGCCTATAGCAAGAAGGCGGATGTTTTTTTCCCTATTTGGTCTGATTCCAAACACAAACGCAAACGCGATGGGACGGTCAACGTTTGAAGCGCTCGTTTCCGTGTTCGTCACGGTGCACCCTCACGAGACCTCTGCTCTCCTCCATTCCTTCTTCTGCTTCTTCTTCGTCAGTCTCAATCTCTCTCTATTTTTTTTTTTTCAAACGCGATTGTTATTGTTATTATATTTGCGGTATTTGTTGCAGATTTTGAGTGCGTATTTCGTAGTTCTTCCGTTGCGGGACGAGGGTGCCATCTCATTGGGGTTATCAAATCTGCCGGGTCTGTTCGTAGGGTCCCTCGTTCTTACTCTCATTGCTGCGCCCTTTTCTTCTCTCATATTCTCTCTCCCTAACCTTTCCAAAGCCAAGGTAACGTTGCATTTCTTGTTTTTTAAAATTCTTTATTCTTTGTGCCTTTGATTTTGTCAATTTACCGTTACTTGTTGACACGGTTAGTAGCTGTCTATCCTTTGTAACCAAGTGGTCTAGAGATTAAATTTTAGCGTTTATTATGGAATAAATCATAGACAAAGGTTACATGGTTAGTAAAAATATAATAGTGTTGATTTCAATTTTGATCATTGGAATTCACATGACATATTGGAGGTACTTAGATGAAGTGGTTTTTGAATTATTATTATAATTTCTGGTGCTGCTATTAAGAGAAAAACATTGCCATTATGGTAACATGCATTCGTATTTAATTATTTAGTCATTTTTTATCATTGGAAGTGAATTTTTTTGAAAGATCTGAAAGTAAAATTATAAAGATATTAATTTATCAATCAATTGTTTTCTACTTGTTCCTGAAATGATAAATAGTCTTTATTGGCTTATGTTTCCTTGAAATTCCAGGCATTATTTTTGATACACAGGTTCTTTAGTGTATCCCTCGTATTGTTCTTTATTCTATGGCACTCTTCATCAGCTGGATATTCAAAGTCCAATAATACAGTAAGACAATAGTTTAACTTGAAGTTTTTTGTTGATTGCTTGTTAAGTTCAGAATTATTTGTATTTGATTGTGTTATATTGGGTTCTATGTTCCTAGGAAGACCGTAAAAATGGTGAACAAGACAGTCTTACATCTTCATTTGGTTGGGATCGCCATGGATGGTTTTACATCTCTGTCCGGATAGGATTGTTTCTTTGGGTATGACTGATAATTGTACTTTCCACTTTTAGATTCTAATGTGTAATAGTTTCATTCTGCCGTTAGCTTGTTTCAAATGACATTTTTGTGACAGTAGTTTATGTTACTTTGTGAAGGTTGCTTTGCTTAATCTAATTACAATTTCTTCGACTTGGGCAAGGGTTATTGATGTGATGAACAGTGAGGTTTGTTTGCAGCTACATCATTCTTTGTTTTTGTCTGAATTATTCAGGGCCTACTTAACATGCTCTGAGTTCAGTCAGGTTCAAGATTATTTGGATTTATTGGTGCTGGTGCCACCCTTGGACAACTGTTTGGGTCATTGTTTGCTATTGGAATGGCTTTTGTTGGCCCATGTAAGTTTGCATTTTCCCTAATCAGTCATTTCTCATATAGTTTTACTTTTCCATAAAGTAAAATCATGTCTACTGCAGTCTTGCTTTTGTTTGCTGCATTGTTGATGGAACTTGCTGCACAGACATCAAGAGGGATAAATCATGATACATCTCATGTTGAAGAAGAGTTGTCTCCCATTAGGTTATTCTTCGTATTCTTTTCTTTGTAGTTATACTAGAACGAAAAAAGATAAGTTTTGGTACACCTGATTTTAATTCTAGGGGAATGTCTGAATTAACCCTTTATAAATATACATCTAAAATTAGATATTTATTATGGACCATTCCCTTAAATCTGGTTACAGGGCTGTGAACAGTAAAGTCTGGTTGTTACTCACCATATTTCTGACTTTTTCCTTCCTCTGTGACCTATTTTGGTTGTAAAATTCTGGTGTGTTAGAGAGAACAAATGATCTGGTAGATTTTTAAAAATTTCAAAAAGAACAACTCTGAAAATTTCTGTCCATTACCTTTATTTTAATGCAAATTAGTTAATATCCTGGCATAGATGCCTTGGGGTCAATGTAAGTATCCCTAGGAAGTTTTTCTTTGATTTTCCATGTTGATGAATTCTATTAAAATAGGTGAAATAGAGGAATACTTTACTGAAAACCATATGAGAGCACACAATCTATGCATATTTATACAGACTAATTACATTAATACCTCTTTTTATTAGCTAGAATAACTATCTGTGATCAGAGGAGCTTAGTCTCCACATTCTCTTCCACATTCATAGTCATTTGAGTACCCTCTTCTAGTGAAATGTTGAATTACACTCTCTTTTGCTACAATTGAAAATTTTATTTTCTTATCTTGTAAGTTATTTTTTATTTTTTGTAGTTTTTATATTTCCATATTTTTCTCACCTTTAATATTTATCTTTGTTTTTGTTAGATTGCATATTTGTGCTATTTATTATAGAAGATAATAAGGGATTTCCTACCCCTGATTGATCCTGTTTGATCTTTTGTAATTACAGTAAATACTACTCTTTCATGGGGTCAGTAGTTTAGGTTTTTCGTCTTTTCCTCTCTCTCTGTAATGAGAGGAATGAAAACTAACAGCTGTTATTGTTAGTTAGGAAACTTTTTAATTAGGGACCCTGTTAGAGGATATGAATAAGAGGGAGGAAGGCAGGGTTTTGCATTTTCTAGTGGACATTTGAGAGAGTTTCTGGACTCTCAAATATCCAGAGTATTGATCATTCTCCATATTCTACTCTAATCTGGTGTTGTACCCATACTGTGATGGTCTGGTATTAGAGTTATTCAAAATGATTCTTCTATTCTTCATCCTTCTGAACCAGTTGTGTCGTTTTCCTCCCTCTATACCTAAAATCCCATAATTTCAGTATCTTTATTTCTGTGAAAAACATTATAAAGCAAAAATTGTTCTGAGAAACATGGATAAATATGTAGCGACAGATGTAAACACACTAAAATATTGGGGAATCTTGTGTACTTCATAAAATTATTTGTCTGTGACTGAGTTAAATGGGTAATTTGATGTATAGTGAAACTGTGAAAGGCAACATGAGGGATACAATTTTATTTATTTATTTTGAATTTAGGAAGTCTGATTCCAACCATGAAAACGAGACTGATGAGATTCAGAAGACTGAACATACTCTAAGAGATTCTCCTAAGTCATCTACTTTAGTGAAGCTTCCTATTTGGCCTATATTTGAAGGACTCTGGCTTATAATGTCATCAACCTATCTCTTGCATGTATCTTTATTCATCTGGCTGAGTGCAGTTGTCTCCTCATTCTTCTACTTTCAGGTTAGGTAATCTTCTGTCCTGTGACACAATCATTAGTTTTCACTGTTGCTATTTATAATTTACTTGAATGATTATTAGAACATGTAGGGAATTGTGTAAAATATATAAAACTCTTTTGCTCACCGAAAATCTGCTGCCAATTTGCTCTGTCAAATTCTCTGAAACACTAGGAAAGTAAAAGCTAAATCTGAGAAGTGGTGATTCATTTGTTGAATTTCACAATCCAATTCTTCTTGTTTTATAGCAATAATTCACGTCTCCCTTTGATTTTCGTTTTCACTTCATCTTTATGTGAACAACTCATTCAATTCTACATATACAGAAAACAATATTAATATGTTCTTAATGCTTAATTATTAGATAATGATTATTGTTGGAGATCCCACATTGCCTAAAGGTATATCTTGCTTAGTATATATAAGTGGTAGCCAACCCTCACCTTACAAGTTTGTAAGGTTGAGTTAGGCATTTAACCCACATTTCTAAGATGGTATCAAAGTCTATACTAAGATTGTTTGCTATTGTACCACCTGCTATTGAGCCATTATTTGACAACTTATTGTTTAGTCTCCACGCTTGAGATCTCAATTCCTTAGTGTGAAGGGTGTGTCAATTCCCCCCTTACATCCTTATTTTCTTATACTCCTTATTTTTCTTTTCATTTACTGCTTATGTTGAAAAAAAAACCATCACGGATTTGTGGCCTGTTTGGGTATATTTCTCTTGAAGGATATTTAGAAGAAGAAAATAAGAAGAAAAATGAAACAAATTTTTTTTAAAAGTTTAAATTAGCTTATAGATTAGCTAATTTGTATGAGCTCTCTTATCTTTTAGAGAAGTTATATGAGAGAACTCTTAAAAATTAGAAAATGTAGAAGCTTATTTAAAATTTTGGAGAAATTTATTTCATTTTCTTGTGTTTTCTTCTTCTAAAAGTTCTTGTAGAAAAGTTTACCCAAACAAGCCTTGTGACATGTTTCTAGAACCTTCTTTATGTATTATGATTAGTGAGGGAGCTTTCTTATCTTAAGTTTGCAATAAAACTTACCATTCAAGTTATTTTGATACATGGATTTGATGATAATTATGTTATTTTGGATATTTCCACCTGTCTTTATTTTTGGTGATTTAATTATTGATAAACTATGGTGAAAAATTTATAAGAACCTTGGGAGAACTACATCTCAAAAGTTAGTTGTTGTAGTTGGAGAGACCAAAGCCTTATAAATCCCATTCCAGCTAGCAAGTCAAAACTATTTGCTCAAACCATTTTTCTTTCAAGTTGACACAATTCGCTACTCTAGACTCAAATGGACGAATATACAAGTTAATTCACGAGTTTAATAACTATGGATATAACATACAATTCACATTTCCCAAGAACATTTACAACCAATCGAATAAATTTTACTCATTCCTAGGAATCATTATTTCTAGAATCCATGATACCCAGGAATTATGATCCTAGGGTGTCAACATTTTCCTAGCCAGGCCCTCTTTCAGTGACCATCATCATCACACAAGCAAATCATTAGAAAATCTCCATTGCAGCTGCCATGCATTTTTTACCAGAAGGTAACCTCCTAGTGCATTTCTTTTCCAGCTAGTTATTTTCTAACTTCATCCACCCCATTTTGCCTTGGTTTTATCACTCTAGTGAGCTATTTGTCCACGTGCTTATTGTAGCCTACCTTTGCAACTATTTGGCCTGGTTTATTTGTGACGAGTTGATAGCCTAGTAATATTCAACTTGAGGAGACTTAAAATATTTGCACTTAGGCAACTGCAACTATGTTGATAAGCTAGTGATAAGGCTTCAAGTTAACATGTAAGGGAAGAAATGTGTCTTCACCTTATATTTGATGGGTTATTTATAGTCAATCAATAATACTAGGATTATTTTTCCAAAAGACAACAAACAGAGGAGTTGAAATATACACTGATGCAGACTGGACTGGATTAATAACTGACAGACGCTCAACTTTGGGTTATTGCACCTATGTTTGGGGAAACTCGGTCACTTGGCGAAACAAAAAGCAATCAGTGGTATTCAGAGTAGTGCAGAAGCTGAACTAAGAGCTCCAACACATGGTCTTTGCGAGGGAATATGGCTGAAAAGGTTACTAACTGAGCTGAAAACTCAAATTACACGTACCATGAAACTGTTCTGTGATAATCAGATCACAATCAGCATAGCAAAGGACCCAGTACATCATGATAGGATAAAGCACGTGGAAATTGACCGACACTTTGTCACGGAGAAGATAGAGACAGGCTGGGTATCACTCATATACACTCCAACCAGCCAACAAACTGCAGATATTTTAACTAAAACCCTACCTAGGAAGTCATTTGATGAAATTAATTCCAAGTTGGGTCTTCTCAACATCTACAACCTAGCTTGAGGGGGAGTGATGAAATCCATAATCCAGTTACTGGTTTTTAGGGAATAGTTACTATTAATTGTTTCTTTGTTATTTAGGCTTTGTTTCCTTATTTATTTCCGAGAATAAAGGGATTCTGACATTTTCTCTACAGAATCCCAGTAGGCTGTATTTTCCTAATTTAGTTCCTAAGACTTAAGGGAGTAAGTTATACCTTCTCCCTATTTATTCATGTACATTACTATTCAATATTAGGCGAGACATTTTTTTTATGATTTTTCCTTTAATTATGGCTGTTTTTCTACGTTTAGGAAAAATTCGTTAGATTATGAAACTTTAGGTGCAAAATTTTTGGAAAAAAATTTGTCGTGGGGAAAAATTGAGATTATAAAAACTTAGGGGCAGAAAGTGCAAAAGGCAATAATGAATGTAATCCCTAATGTACTCCCATATTTTGCTCTTTACGCCTGATGAAATGTTATGATTGATAATTAGCTGCTTGGTTTCCCCTTTGATTTATTGCAAGCAAGCTATGAACATGAATACATAAGCGGGAGTGCAATCATGCACATAGTTTCGTTAGTATTTTTTAAATTAAATATTTTGTTTTGAATAATGATTAATATTAAAGTTATCTTTATTGCTGATTTAAATTGGATTTTTGACCTCCTACATGCACATGCATCATATTTCCTCTAATGTTTTGCAGTATGTGATTGCAGAAAGTAAGTGTGATTGCCACTACAGTTACCAGCTCTCTTGGAAGAAGAAAATTATTTGCCCAGATTAACAGCTTTATTGCTGTTTTTATACTTGTTGGACAATTGACCTTGACGGTAAGCTCTTCTCAAAATGACTATTTTCTAACACAGCATATTCATTTTCCTTAAAAAGTTGATTTCAGTCAGACCTTTTTCTAATGATATGTAAAAGAGTGCTTATATATAGGCACCCACACATTTTAAAAATTTTGACACCCAGTATTTTTAAATCACGCTCAGTGCTTTTAAAAAGGCCAAGAATCTTGGTAGAGATTTACAAGATTGCTTTTCTGAAATTACTCTCTGTATTCTGCTACAGATATTCATTAAGGAATAATTATATCTAGGAGTGTATGCGGGTTGTCCCAAACCTGCAAACCCACCCAAGCCAGTTTGACTCAATTATAATTGGATTAGATTATGGGTTTGAGTTTTCAACTCAATGAATCCAACCCAACCTATTTTAAGAAAATGTATTATGTTATATTTTTATTATTTTACTGATTCAGTATGCAGTATCATTTAATTTGATTATTTGAAAATCAATTTGTTTGATCATCTTTGTTTTATTTGGTTAATTTACATAATTATTACTGTTAAATATTTGATCATCTTCATATTTGAAATAAGTAATTCTCAATGTTAAATTAATGAATATGAACAATTGCATTTTGAGACATGTAATTACTCTTTGGTAGTTTTAATATGTTCTTATTGATGCATAAAAATATTTTTCCTCTGATTGAGAACTTAAATTTTGAGTTTTTAGTTTTGATTTTTATTTTTAAAATATATTATATTGTCAACAACTGACCCAATTACCCAAACTAATCCAATTAAGATTGGTTGTGATGTGATCCTAATCCAAGGAACACGAGTTGTTTGATCTATCTTGAAGCCCACCTTGAATCGTTGCCCAAATCCAAGACAAAACTCAGAGAATGTTCTTCGGTTTGTTTTGATTATCTCGTGGATTGGTGTTGAACAAGGTTGAAGAAGAAGGGGGGGGGGGGGGTTCGTAGAAGGTTAAGATATCATAGAGAAGGACCTCTAATAAGCCTTGAATCGCCTCAAAAATCTCTACATACCTTTGATAAGATTTTGAGTCTTCAAACTCACACTAAAGAGAAATCTTTCTCTCAAGCAAAAGAAGTCAATTTTATTGATCAAAAGATTATTTACAAGTGAACATATACAAAGGATGAGAGGTGAGCTTCTAAAAAAGCATGAGCTTTAATTGTTGAGAGCTTGGGCCTAATTCGTGGGGCTCCTAAACACTCAAGGCTCATTAAGAGTCCATGTTTCTTACAACAAAGCCTATTAAGCAAACACGAGTCATACCTTTTTAAGTAAGTCACTTCAAGCTTTTATAAAAAAACATGATTACAAATATTAAATACAATGCTCAAGACCTAGGTATCTATTACAAAAAAATGATACAACTTGGTCTTCATACCTTTTATGTTTCTGAAGTAAGACTCCATTTCATCTTCAAGCTTCCTAGTCATACTCCTAGTTACTTTCTTGAAGTCATTGACGTCTTCATGCTTTGGATCCATGATCTCATCAGGCTGGAATGGATTGTTTAAGAAAAAATAATAAGGCTAACCCAATCCATTTATATTTGATTAGGTTGGGTTTTAAATGTGCCTCAAACCCAACCCAACCTTGGTCACTTACACCATAATCACAACTTGTGTTTGCAAAAGCAGTGAATTATAGTAGAACAGTTTCCTAATATTTTTATTGCTACATTTTGTTATCTTCTTTGATCATTGTGTTTATGTGTTTATCATTGTCATCGTCGTTCGAATTAACCTAATTAGCAATGGGGCATTTACTTACGGATTGGTTAATTGTAACATTCTGAAATCACATTTCTGTGGATTGTGGCGGATTTTGTAGCCTTTTAAGTTTGAAGTACCATTTTCTGGATTTGCTCATGCAGAATAGTGTAGTCCATAAACTTTACGAAATAGAGATTCCATGATTGTTACATATTAGCTTAATTCGTAGTGTTAAATGGGCAATTCAGAAATGATGAATTGCATTTTGGAAGTGTAACCTTTCTCCCAAAAAAGGGTATCTAGATCTTGACATTCTCCGTTGCTGCCATCATCGTGTCCCTAGCATGTTTTCCAGCCACCATCATCTGCTGCTGGCCACCATCTGCCACTGCCGGAAAATTTTTCCGGCATGTTTCTGTGTTTTTTTTTCCATCATTGGGATCATCTTCTCCTGATCTATCCAACAATATCAATGAAGCTATCAGAACCCCCGACACATGCTACTACACATCTCTCCTTCAGTTTGCGCTCTTTCTCTCCAGCAGCTTCTGCCTCGTGTGACGGTACGTTCAGCTTCCTCTCCGATAGAGCCACCTGCGTTGTCGTTGTCTGACCCTTCCGTCTCCATCTCTAGCCTTAACTTGTTGCTTCGGAACATGCAAGTTCCCCTCTTTGCTTCCACTGAAAAAAATCAGAAACATGACTTCATCAGCCCTTCCTGTCATCTTCAATGATTTTTCCAAGTGGTATGACGAGTGTTTGAGATCTAGCTCCTTTGCCTTTGCTGCACACATGGGTAATTCTTTTGTTGGTATCTCTCACTGTTTGCTCCTTGGTTCTTGGGTCTTAGATTCTGGTGCCACCGATCACATCACTAGTAATGCATCCCTTTTATCTTCTCTTTCTACCTCTAGTCATCTTCCTTCTGTTACAATGGCAAATGGTTTTCAAGTATAGTCTAAAGGACTTGGCACTGCCACTCCCCTTCCTTCTTTTTCACTTGACAATGTTGTCTATATTCCTGCTTTATGTTTAATTTATTATCCATTAGTCGGTTAACTCGTTCTCTTGATTGTATAACTTCCTTTACTAAAGAGTATGTTGTCTTGCTAGACTGAGTTGTCCAGATGATTGGCATTGCATGTGAATCACAAAGTCTTTATCGACTTAACACCTCTGCTATTGTTGGTTCTGTGGTGGACTCATCACTCTTTATCCATGCTCAGTTGGGTCATCCTGACCTTGCCAAGCTTTGGCAATTGGTGTCGAGTTTGGCTATGTTGTCTAGTTTGTCTTCTGAATCATGTCATTTTGGCAAACATATTCATAGTTCTTTTCCTAGTTGTGTTAATCGTCGGATTATATCCTTTTCTGCTTTAGTTCACTTTGGTATTTAAGGCCTAAGTCGTACTGGGTCTACTCTAGGGTTTTTGTAAATTTATTGATGATTATTCTCGAAATACTTGGTTATTTTTAATGAAAATCGACCTGAATTGTTTGCCATCTTCACATCTTTCTTTCACGAGATTAAAAATCAATTTGGTGTCCTAATTTGCACTTTGCTTAGTGATAATGGCCGAGAATATTTATCACATGAATTTCAAAATTTTATGGCTTCTCATGGCATTCTTCATCAAATGTCTTGTGCTCACACCCCTCAACAAAATGGGGTCACTCAACGTAAGAATAGACACCTTTTTCAGAAAATTCTACTTCATGGGAATGTACCTCATAGTTTTTGGGGTGATGTTGTTCTTATTGCATGCTACCTTATCAATCACATGCCATCTTTTGTGCTTGATAAGAAGTGCCAAATACCTTATCAATTGCATTTTGAGACATGTAATTACACTTTGGTAGTTTTAGTATGCTTTTATTGATGCATAAAAAAAAAATATCTTTTGTTTGAGAACTTCAATTTTGAGTTTTTAATTTGTTTTGTTATGTTTTATATTTTTCAAACGATTAATCCAACTACCCAAAACGAATCCTATTAAGATTGGGTTGGGTTAGGTTGAATTGTTTAAGAAAAAATAATAAAGCCAATGCTACCCACTTATATTTGATTGGGTTGGGTCTTAAAGGTGCCTCAAACCCAACCCAACCCGGGTTACTTACACCCTCAATCACAACTTGTGTTTTAAAAAGCAGGGAATTATAGGAGAATAGTTTCCCAATATTTTTATTGCTACATTTATTTAACAGTTAAAGTAGCCATTTTAACAAGTAATGCTGCCAACACTCTCCCCTAATATATATCACAAGCACCTGACTTTTTACACATGTATTTCTCGGAGCTTAGAGAGACTTGGTGAAGGGAGATCAGTTAGTTAATCATTGGAGTTCACAAGAGGTAGGGTCATATTGTCTATGATGAAGTGACATCAGTTCACATGTGATGCAAACCCATGAGGAAAATGAGAAGGATCTTCACTAAGATAAGGAATGGGAGCGCCATGAATGATTAATTCAATAAGCTCTTAGGAAGAATCGCCACTTGGATGCTAGGATCAAAGATAAGATTCAAGGTTTCAAGAAGAGAGCTCTACTCCTTTCAAGAGAAACAATTCTCAAATTTAATTAATTTTGACTAAAAGTTTGTACAAATGAAAGTGTTGACCTATTTAATGACTAAGGAAATGGTCCTTAGATTAGAAATCTGAATTGGTTCTCAACCTTGGAATGAAATGAGTGATCAATGGTGTAATTTAAAGGCACCATTTCGGATTACATACCCACCCTAGGATCTAGAACCAATCTAGACGCTAGAAATCAATTAGAGAAGGTGTGACACATGTGACTTAACGTTGAATCTTATTCCTTAGATTAAATCTAATCTCAAAGGCTAATATTCAATCTTAAGGGAGTGTCTTAAGTGTGACTTGACTGATTTGAATATCATCCATTTGATTTAGATCCAATCAAGTGGTGAGAATCAAATCAAGTTAGTGGAGAGAGCACTACTCTTCTCCAAAATCTCTTCCACTCTCTTTAAGGAGAGTGGTGCTCACTCTCTCTAATTTGAAGCATCAAAGATTAGGTCCACTTAATGCTAAATAGGCTGAGCACCTTTACAAAGATAAGGCCCAGATTCAAGTCTTTGAAACAATTACATAATTGAAATAAAAATAATAGGCCTAAACACTTAATCAGTTCGCTGGAAAATCCTGACAGCATCCAAACGCTAACTTCAAACTCAATTTCCTCCTAGATGCAGTCCGAACTGGGCTTTGGTGTCTTCATAGCTTTTGTCAAAATTGTAGGAGGTTGTTATCTCTTAAAGATAAGAACTAATCAAAGATAGAACTAGAGAGAGAAACAAAGAGATGAAAGGCAGAGAGAGAGAAAACAGAGAAGAGAGAGAGATGAATTAAAAAAGGCTTGCCCTGGAGGCAATGACCTAGGTATTTTTAAACATATCTGGGTAATACAATTAGTCCTAAATACAAACAACAGGACCTAAACAAAGCCTTTATAAGCATAGGCTTTAACAGAAAAATATACTTAAACAGAAAACTGATACATTGTAACAGAATTAGTACCATTCCTAACAGTTTCTTTTTGCAAATAGAGTCTTCTAAAATGCTTTAATTGTAGCCCAAAATAGTTATTGAGCTTAAGTACGAAAACTTCAACACCTTTTTGAGTTTTTCTTCATACACCCTGGTTTTTTCTTCATCCACCCTCCCTTTAAATAAAAATGCCATAAATGCTCTTCATTACTTCTCTTTTATTGTGTCCAGATTTCATTTTTCGGAATCACGCGAGTTTAAGATTCTGGATTTGTTTCAAAATGCACACCAAACACGTTCCGGATTAACCATTCCAGATGTTACCAGAATGGTTAATCCGGAATGATCATACAAATTCTCTTGTATCAAATTTACAGTTCAATATCAAATTCTGGAATTCACGTGCCTTTTCCATTCTCCTCTGTTGGTTTTTGGAGTGCAAAGGAAAAATAAAGGGAGAAGTTTATCATAAAAGACACTCATTTTATTCAAATGTGAAACACATTTATAAAACATATATGAAAACAACATTACTAAAATATAAAAACCACAAACAATCATTCCTAACAAACAAGACGGAAAAAGATTTATCCTATTAGTTAGTATATTTTTATTTTAAATAAAAATCTAATATTTTGTTGTTGGTTTGCTGTTCCAAAAGTCACATCATCAACCCTCCTCCTTGACTTTTGAAATGCAAACTCCAAGATTTTATCTCAAGTATCAGATTTTTCATTCTTGAGTTCCTTGATTGATTTTGCCATCTTCTCAATTTCTTGTTTGAATATTTCAAAAATCTCATTGCTCTTTGACAATGCCTCTTGTGACTGTTCCTGAACCAATTTTTCTTTATGTTACTTAATTTTTAAATCAACAAGTTGTTTTAGCTTATTTCTTAACATGTCATTCTCCTGAGAAAGACACTCATCTTTTTGCTCTTGAAACTTGGTTGACAAGTCCAGCCTTAAG
Source organism: Hylodesmum podocarpum (assembly GCA_026586105.1). Classification (NCBI taxonomy): domain Eukaryota; kingdom Viridiplantae; phylum Streptophyta; class Magnoliopsida; order Fabales; family Fabaceae; genus Hylodesmum; species Hylodesmum podocarpum. Next base: position 287,654 of record JALJEV010000118.1, on the reverse strand, counting down.
TTTTGCCCTTCAGTTGATACACATTTGCATTCTTCCATCATCATTTTATTTTGGTGTTGTAACTCTCTCTACAAAGTGACTGAAGCTTATCACGAACTGCAAGAGCTGCATCTCTTTCTGCCAACTTGTTGATACTTCAGTGTAAATTCTAAAAGCTTCTCCTCCATCGGGCTTAAAGCATAGCTTTTAGCTCCCATTTTCACCTTGAATGTCTTCATCTTTTGCATATTTGATTAAGCACCAATTGTCTTCAAATATGACTTTGAAGCCCTTTTCTATAAGCTGAGGAACACTAAGCAAATTTTGATCAATATCAGGTACATATAAAACGTCATAGATATATTTTAGACCTGTCAAACTTTTAATAGCAACAACAACAGTCCCTTTTCCTTTGGCCGAGATAAAATTACCATTTCCAGTTTTTACATTGGAGACAAGGTTTTTATCCAACTCTTTAAAGAGTTTCAGATCATTGGTCATGTGGTTTGTGCAGCTGCTGTCTATTAACTATGAATCACTGAAACTGTTGCTTGTTGCAAAACATGTTGCAACAAAGAGTTCCTCATCTTCTTGTTCCTCTACAGTCACCTTTGCCTCCACTAGTTTGGACCTACAGATTCACTCTATATGCTCCATAACGCCACATTTTCTGCACTTAACATGTGGCCTCCACTAACATTTTTGTTGATTATTTGTTTTTTTGCAATGAGGTCATGGGGAAAAGTCTCACCTTGTTGCTTGTTGAAGCTTTCTCGCTTTTTGTTCTTCCTAAAATTTTGTGCTTTCCTAAAATTTTCTCGCTTCTTGTTTATAGCCTCCTCCTGTCTCATCAGTCTTTTGTGCTTCTGTGCCTGTAAAGCATTTATCAATTCTCCCAAGGTGATGGTTGATAGGTCTTTTGACTCCTCCAACATTGATATCTTCGATTTATACTTTTCAGGTACAGTAACCAGAATTTTTTGCACTATTCTTTCATTAGGAAACTCCTTCTCAAGAAGCCGCACTTTATTTGCTATGCTTAATAGCCGATCAACATAGCCTTTAATTGTTTTTGTCTCTTTCATACTCTGCATCTCGAATTCTCCACCCAAGTTGAGCACTTTCATGCCTTTGGTTCTTTCACAGCTAGCATATTCTGATTTAAGATGATCCCAAATCTCTTGTGCAGACATGAAATTCATAATTCTTGTAAAAATAATTTTTGACACAGCGGAAAAGAGACAATTTTTGGCTTTGGCCCTTTTTATCTTCCTTTCTTTGCTTCATCTGAGCCACCGTTGGATTCAGAAATATCATAGTTTTCTTCTATTGCCTCCCAGAGATCTAACGCTTCAAGATGACTGATCATTCTTGTAGCCTTATACTCCTCACCATCAAAAATTGATGGTGGACATGTTGTGTAATGTGTTTCTCCCTCTATTAGTGTTTCTCCCTCCATTAGTGTTTCTCTCAACTCACAGATCCCTCAAAGATACAGGAGCTCTAATACCAATTTGTTGGTTTTTAGAGTGCAAAGGAAAAATAAAGGGAGAAGTTTATCATAGAAGACACTCATTTTATTCAAATGTGAAACACATTTATAAAACATATATGAAAACAACATTACTAAAATATAAAAACCACAAACAATCATTCCTAACAAACAAGACGGAAAAAGATTTATCCTATTAGTTAGTATATTTTTATTTTAAATAAAAATCTAATATTTTGCTGTTGGTTTGCTGTTCCAAAAGTCACATCATCAACATCCTCCTTCACTTTTGATTTGATGTTCTTCTCTAGTTGGTGGTGCTCCTCTGGCGAAGGTGCTGCTTTGTCTAAATGGAGGCGTTATTGGTGCTTCTGGTGTATTGGGGCCATGGCCTTAAAGTGACTGGTTCTGCTTGTGAGTCGCTTTGGTGAGACTCCAAATTGCATGCACTGTTCAATGGTGAACTGTCACCGGTAAGTTGCCGTGTTTGGCTGCTTGAAGCTCTGGCTGCCACGAGTTGGAAGTGCCCAGTGTCAAATCTCAGAGAAAAGTGGGATGCTAATTTGGAATGACAGGGGGGAATGACGGGCATAATCTGGAATGCATAATCCTGTGTTATTCCGAAAAGGAAATCCGGACACATTCATATTACCAAATCTGTAACTCAAAACACAACCTGGATACACAAATCCGGAATGCAAGGTAGATGAGGGGGAGGGAGATGAAAGGGTGGAGCGTGAGTGAGGGTTTAGTGAGTTAAGGGTCGAATGAGAATTTCATATCAAAATAGGGTGCATGGAGAAAAATGGGAGGCTGTAGGAAGAAATACTCCACCTTCTTTTCAAGTTTCTTTGTAACTTAACAATGTAACCCTACCCATTTTTTTTCTCCTTCATGAAGCCTAAGACTCAATCATTTTAGTCCTTGCACATGTCCTTAGGCTAATATGAGATTTAGGCTTCTTTTCATGATCTCATCATCTAGCCTTGTCTCTTCCTATAATTGGGGTTCTGTCTGGTCAGGAACTGTCTTTTTCTGCAATCATTTTCCGGTCCCATCCATTGTTATTATGGATATTTTATGTTTTTATTTTTTTAATTTGAAGAAGAATGTATTGTTTTCATGTAACAAGCTGGAAGCGTGGGGTACACCTGTCACAGGTCATGATTGTAGGGAGAAGAAAATTGAGGCATGGTAGAGACTATGAATCACATCAAAGGGGATACATGGTAGGTTTCTAAGTATGTTTGTAATTGGGTACAATTGGGTGGAAGATTGCCATCCTGCTCCAGTACTAATCACTATCCCTGACATGAGTTAGCATGAATAGTCACTTTTGGTGCATAGGGTCCCACGATTACATGATCTATATCATGATCTTCACTACACTAGTCTATAGAATCTTAAGATGCTTAAAAACTGCTTCAGAAAAGATCTTTCTCCAAAAAATGTAGTAAGCATACACTTAAGCAGATTGGGCATGTTCTGTCACTGATAGAAGGTCTACTTTAGGTATTGTACCTTTGAATGGGCAACCTTGCCACATGGAAAAGTAAAAAGCAAAATCCGATTGATGGTGCTGTAGCCACATATAGATCAATGGTGTGCAGAATTTGTGAGATGATGTGAGTGAAGGTATTCTACAGGAATTGAGAGTGAAGATTTTCTATCACATCACTAAATTAAAATTGAAGTAACTATTTTTCATATGTAATATTTTTAACAATTATAACATAAAAGATTTTTCATAGTTTATATTTTTTGACATTAGTATTAGTGACGCATTAATTATAGATGTTAACCATGCAGATATTTTTCTCTACTATATTACAGGGACGCATTCTTACTGTTGCTGGGGTGACTACAGCTATATGCTCAGCTCCTTTTGTTGGCCTCTTAAATTTAGGCGCTCTAGTTGTTTGGCCAAATTGGGTGGTGGTGGCCATTTGTGAGACAATGAGAAAGGTTATTCTCTGACTTGATAGAATTCAATAATTAAAAACTTATCGATGATATTGTGATAGATGTGTATTGTTAAGTATTAAATAAATGTGCAGTTTCATTGTATGATACTAAACATCGAGTGTGTAGTTGAAGCACAATTTAGTTTATGATTCTCAATCAAGAACTCTGACAATGAAGCTATATTGTCACTCCAAAACAATATCCAATCCAGAGACATCCCCTCTAGTTCTATAAATGCAAATGATCACTGACAGATGTGTTAACTGAAGCAGCGTTCTTTGGTTATGTTTTTCCTTTAATAAAGTATTATGTAAATATGTAGGTTTATTTACCATTTCAATATAATAATTTTTTTTAGGAATTTGTATTCCTGCTTTTATTACGTTCATTACATGTTGAGTTTGTTTCATGATTATGTTCATGTTCATGTTTAACATTGCAGGTTGTTACATATGTTGTGACAAGGCCTGGAAGAGAACTTCTATTTACCGTTGTTTCAGAGGATGAGAAGTATAAAGCCAAAGTATGATCATCTTTTGTTTCCTTTTTTTCTGTAGTCATTGTGGATAGTGTCTTGGGCTTGTAGAAGCACGTACACATAACCATGTGCTTCCTTTTCAATTTAGAACCAATGAATGGCTTTACTGCAATAGCATTATACATTGGATTAAATAAGTTTTTCGTCTTTTAACTTTTCTAGATTTTTGGGTTTTAGTCCCTCTAAAATTTTTTTGTCAACTTTTAGTCTCATTTATTTTTCTGTCAACAATTTTAGTTATTGACGTTAAATTGAAACCAATAAGTGTTAGTGTGTCCACACATAAAGGCTCCACACTTCCAAGTTAGTATTGAAGGGTTCAATTTAATGTCAAAGACTTAAAATACAGACGAAAAACAAATGGAGGACTAGAAGTTAGGAAAAATTATAGAGGGATTAAAAATTGAAATTTAAAAAAGTTCGGGGACAAAAAACTTATTTAACACTTATACTAAAATTGAGCTAACAATTCATTACCCAATTTTTGTCAATGCAAGGCTTGACCTACAACATTATGATGCAGGTATGCATAGATGTCTTAGTTCAAAGACTTGGAGATGCTTCAGCGGCTGGAATGTACAAAATGCTTTTTGGTACACTCAATGCGAACGCATCAACAGTTTCCCTTTATGGCATTCCTGTATGTTTTAACTTATACTATTCGTCTCCCTCTCAAATATTACTCTAGTTTCCCTCTCAATACTTGTTTAAAATTAAAAAAGTACTTCTAAGAATTTTTTTTAAAAAAAAAAAATAGATCTTTTAAGTAAATGGATTTAAAAAAAAACAAAAAAAAAGCTGTTTTCGTAATAGAAACAATATAAACAAACGAACTAGAAAAACAGAAAATCTCTTATGTTATTAAAAAAAGTGTTTATTGGAATAAATTAAAACAAACAAACTAGTTATTCATGAAAATGAAAATGTACGTATCCCTCATTGATGTTTTGTATGACCATGACTAATGTGTGTTTTTTCTACGTTGTCTGTAGGTTTGTTTGTTGTGGATAGTCACAGCATTCTCTTTGGGTCATCGGCAAGTGCAACTCTCAAAGCAGCAAATATCCTCAACTTAGTTGTTAAAAACGTTTATATGAATATTCTAATTCAGATAAAAATTATCAATGATGAATATTTCAATTTTATACATAAGTAGGCTTTTTCATGCTTTATATGAATATTCTAATTTAGATAAAATTTATCAATGATGAATTTAAGTGTCTTACAAAAACAATTATATTTATTATAAAAGATGTCTTTCATCGTCAAGAACAATGTGGAAGTGTTGTCCTATTAGATACTGACACCATTACTTAACATATTTGAGCACTGTTAATAGATAGTGAACATATCATGAATAGGTGTTATAAAAAAAAATTGAAACTCGAAATTATTTTTTTACATTAAAATAAAATTTTGGCAGTAAACCGTTCAATATATGATATGCCTGATAATATTTACTGTGGTCTCCACCCTATACTTCATCCTAGATATTTTATATCAAAATCTAAATTTAAAATACAGACTATAATGTAATTTTCATCCATCTGCAATTTTAAATATCTTCATATGCCACTGGAATCCTATGAAAATTAACAAACTGATGGCATAGTACAATAGCTCACGGAAAATAAGTACGAAAATATTCCCTCTAAATTTAGATATTTACAAAAATGTTTAATTAGTTAAATTTTGTCTATATTTCAATCCACCAATTTGAAGTGTTTTTTAACTCATGCGATCTTACTAGGAAATTTTAATACTTGCAGCTTTTAGTAAACAGCTCTTACCATTTTGAATGATACACTTAGTAGAATACAGAGCCCATAACCAAGAGCGGGGCGACAAGCAGTGATGGCCAAATCAATGCGTAAAATACAAACTACGTTACATGAATAGATTGCACTGAAACATGTATCTCCAAGCTAAACGACGTTTTTCTTCAATGGAAAGTAATTTAGTGATAAAATCACTCAAGTGCACATCACAGAGAAGTTCAAGTTAAGTCACTCAACTTGCAAATGTCAATGAATTTCTGAACTGCATTATGGTATTGGGTTCCCTGTATAAAGAACAAACACGTGAGCAAGTTAGAAACTTGGCTATAATTCACATAGAATAACAAAATAATAGACGAGGAAAAGAAATTTCTGTTCCTTATTCAAAATTGTTCTTGGTCACAAATACTTGACAAACATATAAGATGTTTGACCATATAATTTGCTTGGCTTATATATATATATGGTCAGTCTCTGTGTGTAATCATTATTACTATTACTGTTTCATACATATTAAGCCCTATGGGCCAGTTTGTTTAAAATTAAAATAAATACTTCTAAAAAATGTGTTTTTTTAAAAAGCAATTAAGTACACATGATTTGTTTCTTTAAAAATGTAAAAAATTGATTTTTTTTTTAATGCAAAAACTGTTTAAACACAAAAAAACTATTTATTTTATTAAACCATATTTTTTACTAAATAAATATAAATGAAGCGGCCCACTAATAATAGTTACCTATAATAGGACTGATCAAGGAATGTTAGATAGAAACTCAAAGAAAATGAACTGGTAAACAATACCTCCCAATAAAGTTGGCGACAGTCCTTGCACTGCCAAAACTCTAAATTCTTGTCAAATAAGCAATTTGGAATTCTTTGAAAACCCTTTGCAGCCTCAATAGCCTCTTCAGTTGTCAGTGGCTTCTGAATAAATGTTCCATTGCATTTTGTGCACCTTGACATTAGCTTCTCCTCATTAATTTTTAGTTGAAAAGTTTCAATAACCTGAAAAACACTTCAAGTTTAGTCTCTCAAGCAAGAAGTGGTTAACAATTTTCCTATCCATTTTTCAATAATTGAACCAAGGTGGAAGAGACTTTTTTGTGTGTTGAAATCTAGGGAGAAATAGACAGCGCCAGACTGCCAGCACAAAGATAACTTCAAAAACCAGGTACTAAACTGTAGCCCATCACAATACTTTGGCTTTGTCCATAAAAAATTTAACATTTTAAAATTAATAAACAAGGGTTCCTTAAATGTCAGATGTTGTATAATTTAACTCTCACAGGAATGTATATTATCAGAACCATACCTCAAGTAGCTGTTCATTTTTTAGTAGACTCTTCACTCTATATATTTGGTTTTTTGTCAGATAGTCATATCTTAGCAACTTTGCATCCCGGGTCAAAATCACTCGTTTCTCATTTTGTGCTTGCTCTATCAACATCCTAAATATAAATGAAAATTGTTTCACCAAAAAGGATAAAAAAAATATTTATAGAAGGAAATCAGCTGTCAGAAGAATGATGTTGAGCATAGACTAGAATCAACAATTAGAAAACAATAATAATAGAATTATACACTATTTATAACCTTGGTTCAGGCTTCTTTGAAGAAGGAATCGCAGCATCTATCCCAACACACCGTAAATGTTTTGCCAAACCTTCAACCTGAGTAAATAAGGATTATATGGGTCATATACTTAGTTGACAATGTAGCTGCGCCAATTCATCCTCACATTAATTTTATAAACATACAATTATTCAGATCCAACAGTAAAATAAAATCCTTGGTTTTCGGATTAAACAATTCAATAAAATACTCATACAATAGAAGTCCCGAAAAGGGGTATGAAAAAAAAAACCCATTTCTTGAAAGAAAAAGGACATCAGATCTTAATAATTAACTTGCTTACCATGACATCACAAAGGAACTTTGGGTATCCATTTTCCCCCACTGAAGCATCCCAAGGTGGAGTATCTTGCCACTTGTCAAACTTCTCAAAATGATTTTCTTTGCTAATCCCATTAATTAGTGACTGCTTCTTCCCTTTCTTTTTTGAGCTTTTGAGCTTTCTGTCTGACTCCTTCAGCAAAATACAATTACCATATTTTTTCACGACTTTCAACAAAACTTCATCCATTGGGACAGTAACCCAACATGATGATTTTTGGATCATTCCCCCTGCTAAAGGTATCATCTGAGCAACATCAGAACCAGTAGTGGCTTGGACAATTGCTGAAGCATCAAAAAATTGTGCTCTTAGGATTTTATTACTCGTATCATCATTTATGAAAAGCTCTTTCAACCCAAGACTTGCATCAAGATTAGACAATACCGTAGCCTCAAGAATCAAGTCTCCTGCAGTTAAGAAGCCACCAAAATGTCATAACCGAAAGTTCTCTGTATCATGCCTTGATGTTTGGATAGCAAATTAATCAATTATTATTATAAGAAACAAGAAAGACAATAGATGGATACAAATTAATCAATTATGTAATATTTACCCTATCAGAAGGAGAATAGTGATTTTAGAATATACACAATTATTTTCTTCAACTACTTTATTTAAATCTCTTTTTAGTAATTCTAGCACACATTATGTTAAGTCCAATAAACTAACAACTAAACAATTTCAAACAAACCTTATAAAACACTTTGTAATTATGCAAGGGAAGGGACAGGCACTTTTGAAGACACTATCAAAAGAGAAAAAGTAACAGAAAATAGAAACAAAGAGGCAGAGAAACTAAGAGCAAACATATTTCCATGAATGTAAACTGAGAGTACAAGTACTTGTAAGTAACTAACTGCTGAGTCAGCAGTTAGTTACAGCTAAGGTCAGTTACAAGTGAAACTGCCTGACTAACTTTATAACAGAATAGTAAAAATAGGTATAGTTGCCTAACTACAGTTAACTATATATCTCTAACACTCTAATTAAAACAAAGGTTGAATCATACTTTCAGGCTATGATTCCCCTAGCTCTCTTAAACATGCAAATACATCTCCCAAATTCAATAGTTGCATTGTCTCTGTCCTACTTATCAAATTTGAACCACTTAGTCACTGCATTAACTTGTTCAGTTGAAAGCAAAAATTGTAAATCTAACTTTCTGTCATGGGACCTAAGTGGATTGTTATGTAACAATACACACAAGCTCCAGTCTTTAACTACATTATCCTGTCAGCTTTTTTCCTAGAACTAGTGCATCATTGGCAAATTACTTCAGATCTTGTGACCAGTCAAACTGTTCCTATTTGTAAAATAGTGGGGATAGCATTTATGAAAAGCCAACTTTTGTAAATTAGTGTAACCAAACATCCAATCATGCAATAAAACAAAAATTCAAATGACAGGCTTGTAATTTGTCTTGAGTTTGGGCTATAATATTTTCAGGCATTACAAACCTTTGACAACCTTTGCCTGGAAGACCTTAAATATATCAAGCAAGCAATGAGCATCCATAGCTGCATATGTTATCTGCTCTTCTGTAAGAGGACGGCACGACCAATCACTACATTGGAGTTCCTAAAGCAGATATACGTTTGGTTAACAGCTTATAGTAATTGAAAAATGTCATTTCGACTAACCCTGGATCCTGAACTTCCAAGGGAGCACAAATACATCCTTGAACATATAAGAGGATCTCCTTTCATATTCCATTACAGATATCTTGTTTCAATTTAAATATGAGAATATGAACAGCAATATATTTCACTGTATTCAGGTCAATCCTATTACTGCTTTTCAAAAGTCAATGAACATATGTAACTTGCAATATTTGGTTTGTGATCAAACAACAGATCTTCAGAAATCACTTTCAAAGATAAGATATTTTGATTGATATTATCCTGCAAATAGGAGACCGAACATATCTTTTTTTTGTCAGAAAATGTATAACTGTACAAATTAAAAGTCGTGTAACAAGTCCAAATTTGAGATGCACCTATCACCTCCATCTGAAGACAACCTACTAAAGATTAATTGTGACTGAATTTAAACCAGCCCATTAATCAGTAAAATAAATTTTCTTTGTGTGACAATTGCTACAAAACATGTTACTGAATCCAAGAATGGGATTTGCAGCCAACAAAAAGAAGAATATTATCAAGATTACAATCTGGAATCTTGTACATGTAACATATTCCCAACAATCATTCTACTACCACCCCACGAAGATGATGAGCTTAATTTTGACACTGATATGCATGTTGACGTTTGACATGAATAAAGTACTAGTTAAGAGATACAAATCTATATGTCTCTATCAGCTTGTTACTTAAGCTTTGAATATTACTGGTTCTCAGGGATGGGATTTTCTGTATATTTGAATATTACTAGATCCATCCCTGCTGGTTCTCAACATGATACCAAAGCTTCAACAGCCCAGTAAACGATACTTGGATTGATCCATGCTAACATAATTCTTTTGCAATAAAACTAAATCTCATCATGAGGTAAAACGGTAAATGTGAATTTATTCACTTTCCATGCTTCAAGCCTAACTGACTCCAGTTTGTGCGGCCACGACAGACATTTAAACCCAGTCATTTCCTCTGCCACCATTTCGGAATGATTAGTTCTCTATTAAATATAAATTTTACCAATAGACAACCTCTCATTCTTTTTTCTCATCAACCTAGAACAAGATATCAAAAGAACCTGGACCAACAAACTTTCAATAGTACAATTTCATTTAAAAGGAAATGATATTTGCGGCCATGACAGACATTTAAACCCAGTCATTTCCTCTGCCACCATTTCGGAATGATTAGTTCTCTATTAAATATAAATTTTACCAATAGACAACCTCTCATTCTTTTTTCTCATCAACCCAGAACAAGATATCAAAAGAACCTGGACCAACAAACTTTCAATAGTACAATTTCATTTAAAAGGAAAAGATATTTGCGGCAACAGCCTAACCATCATTGGAAAAAAATAACTGATAAAACCTTTCCACAAATGCTAACAGAAAAATCATTTCACCTAAAGCAAATAATGCCACACAATGAGTCAAGTGAGCATAGGCATTAAAGGAGATCAGTGCTGGAAAAATTGCAATTTAGCAGGTGAAATCGCATGAGATTACGATGTCACCATGCCCTAATGACCCTGCGCCAAAGAAAAATCAGTTTTGGTGAACTCACTTGAAACCATCTTCCAAGGACGTGAAATTGGCAATTTCTCATTCCATTTTGATTATGGGTGTTTCCGGGTTTGGGCACTCTCGGGTTGGGTTAAGAGGCAAATGGGTTTTTCTTATTGAAAAACCCTAACCTTATTTCAAAAACGACAACACAACTTCGAATCACGACCTCCACTCCTCCATAACCAAACACTACCTCCATTCTTCTGTACAGAACAACAATGACGCCGACGATGTGATGGCGAAGCACAATGGTGCCTATCCTTCATGCTCTAGTTCTGTTTGGCTTTATGCTTTGGTTCATGCTCTCTCGGTCTGATTGTGCCTTCTACTTGTTGCTTTTCTGTTGTTTGGTTCTAAAATGTCAAAAAGTGGAGGTGCTGCTGGTTATACTAGTGGGTCTGGTAGTGGACCTCCATCTTCTAGTGGTAGTTGTCATAGTGGTAGTGGGTCTACAAGAACTACCACTGCAAGTGGAAGGGTGCCTCCTAGAAATGCTCCAGGAAGTAGGACTGATGTTGCATGGAAGCATGGCTATTTTGTTGAAGGTAGCACCAAAAAAATAAAATGCAAGTAGAGTGAAAAAGAGGTTACTAGAGATGTTTATTGACTAAAGCATTACTTGGCTGAATCACAGAAAGATGTTGAACCGTGTAGGGTTGTTCCGGATGATGTTCGGAAGCAAATGTTGGACATTGTGATGAAACTACAAGTTAAATTGAAGAAGAAAGACCTAGCATCCAATAACACATTCCTAGTAGAGGATCTTATTGGAGATCCCACATCGCTTTAAGATATGACCTATTTAATGTATATAAGTGGGAGGCAACCCTCATCTTACATGCCGGTTTTGTAAGGTTGAGTTAGGCCTAACCCACATTTCTAAGATGGTACAACAGCCTATTTTAGGATTGTTTGTTGATATTGGGCCTATCGTTCAATCCGCTATTAGACAACCTTTTGTTTAGTCTTTACGCTCGAAATGTTCAGTCCTCGACGTAAGAGAGGTGTGTTGGAGATCTCATATCACCTAGAGATATGACTTGTTTAGTGTATATAAGTGGGAGACAACCCTCACCTTACAAGCCAGTTTTGTAAGGTTGAGTTAGGCTCTTAACCCACATTTCTCAGGGATCCAAATTCAAAGAGACGAAGGCAAGATATGGAGAGTGGACTGAGAGTGCCCAAGCTCAACCACCAAATATTTTCAGAAGACAAGCAATTATTCCTAGCATAGTGAAAAAGTCACAAGGAGAAGAAGCATGTCAAGCCATTGCAAGGTTTTTTATAATAACACAATCTCTTTTAATGTTGCAAATAGTGAAGAGTATTTCGAAATGTTTAAAAAGGTAACAAGACATTGGCTAAGATTTAAACCACCTTCATATTATGAAATTCGAGTCAAGTACTTGAAGCAAAAAGTGAAGGTATGCGAGGAAGCCATGGAGGAGCATACGAAAGCATGGAAGACCACTAGATGCACCATAATGATTGACAGGTGGACAAATTGGAAAAGGAGGACATTCATTAACTTCTTGGTAAATAGTCCTAAACAAACTATATTTTTGAGGTCTTTTGATGCATCATATATCATAGACTACGGATAAAATTTTTAAGATGATTGATGAAGTGATTGAGGAAGTTGGTGAAGATAATGTTGTATAAGTCACAAATGATAATGTAGCAAATTACAAGCCGTAGTAGAGATGTTGATGGAGAGAAGGTGGAAGTTGTATTGGACACCTTGTGCTGCTCCTTGTATTGATTTGATGCAAGAGGATTTGAGAAGAAGCTACCAGTTCATAAAGACACAATAGATAAAACTAAGAAGATAACAACATACATTTATTCAAGAACATTCCTTATCTCCATATTACAACACTTCTCTGAAGGAAAGGATTTAGTAAGGTTGGGTATGACTCAATTGGCCACTTCATATCTAATTGTGGGTTGCTTAAACGACAACAAGGAAGCATTGGTCAGGATGTTCACATCCAAAGAGTGGAAGTCAACCAAATTTTGCAAGACAAAGGATGAGAAATACATTGAAAATGTTGCCATTGATAGAGGTTTTTGGGGAAGTGTTGTGATTTGTTTGAGGGGTTCTTATCCCCAAATTAAAGTGCTCCGTTTGGTGGATTCAGATGACCCTTCAGCAATGGGATTCATTTATGAGGAGATGGATAATCGAAGCAGATATAGTTGACAAACTTGAAGTAGATAAAATGCTGAAGCTAAAGGAATAACATAACTTATAAAATGAAGCAAACCTTGGAGAGCGGAAACCCTAATACTTCTGCACATATGGTTGATAAACTCTTACATTGCTTGGGTACATGTTTCTTATTATGCTGCAGATAATTGTACACACTCCTGATATCCAAATAGGGCTCAACCTATCCACAATCAAATTTGCACATTGTTAAAAAAACAAAAAAATGCAAGCAAGGCAGAAATGTTCATTTATAAGGGTTAATAAGGTTTGTAGCTTCTGAAAATTTTCCAAATTTTGGTTTATGCAATCAACTTTTAAAACATTGCTTTATATTGTGAATCACTGCGTAGTGTGTAACTAACCTTGTCGAAACCGCCATGCGGGGAGAAAGTGGAGGACAAGTATGCAAAATCCTGTTTGAATCCGAAGCCGAGTTTCAAGATGTCAGGAGAGAGAAGCAATTCTCGAAGCGGTTCCCAAAGGGAGGAAAGGGGAAGACACAACAAGTCCAACACAAACACGGTGGAGTCGTCGCACGCGATTTGGAGCAGCGACACGTTCGGGAACGACCTTCGGACGGGCTTCCACTCCGCGTCCAGGCCCACCACTGAGGTTCGACTCAACGCCTCACTCAAGAGCCTGAATTCGTCCGAGTCTTTGCTAGTAATTAGGTGGACTTTCAGTTTCGGAGGATTTTGATTCTCGTTATCGCTACTATCCATCGCCGAGGAAGCCGGGTTTGTTTGTTTGTTTGTTGTTGCAAAAAGCATACGGTGCTACTTGATCAGTGTTCACCGTTTAGTATTGTTATTCTATAGAATCATATCACATCGAGAAATGATTATTAACTTGCAGCCAACCCAACGAATTTCTTACTTCTAAAATTTAGAATGAACCACCAACGGGTGTTCATGAAAATAAATGTAAATTTAAGAGTTTGGAAGTTTCATTTCTCAATGGTTAATTTATGATTAAACACATACATATTTCCTTAGAAAATATTGTTTTGAATATTTTCTTTTTCAATACTATTTTTTGATAAAAAAAAATATAAATATTTTATATTTAATGAAATATATTTGAACCACTTTTTAACATTCATGAAGGTCTCATTTTATCAATATTTATTTACGTGTGTTTATAAACTCACGTGACATCCTTTGTTTTTTCTCTGATGTGGGACATTATTTGCATCCAACGTCTCTTCTCAGAATAATTATATATATAAGTAATAATTAATAATAATAAATAATATATATAATATAATAATAATAATAATAAATTTTAATTTTTAATGATTTTCTATTTTTGATTTATAATTTTATATTTAATTTTAAAAACATATATTTATTTATATATATATATATATATATATATTAGTAATAATAAATTTAAAAACATACATTTAAAAAATATTAATAATAAATTTATATATATATATATATATATATTAATTTAAATATATAAATTTATATATACTAATAATAATTTTATATATATGTTAATAATAAATTTTAATTTTTCTCCGATAAAAAAAAAAGTTAGTATGTAATTAGTGGATTTGTATTTAACCAATTTTTTTTAAAAAAAAATTAAAAAAATTAAAAAAAATTTATAAAAACTTTGCCCCTCCCAAACTCTTTTTCTGGCTCCGCCCCTGCCCATAAAGTAGGTCTACTTGACCATTACTTAGATACATTTCTATCATTGAATCACTCGTCTAAGCCGGTCCAAGTTGAACCTTCGGTTAACATACACAAGTAAGACTTTACAACTAGTGTTTTATGTTATACTGGTTTTAAATGAAGTGTGAAGTGTGTGACTTGCAAAGATGAGAGTTGGGCAAGAAGTGCATTTACTCATTTCTAACCATGAAATTGGTTTTACTTTTCTTTCATTTGTAATATTCTGAAATATCTTCACAGCAAATTTTGTGAATTCTGTTCACTCTTAAGTTTGGATTAGGACTTTTATGAGATGTCATAAATATGAAAGTTACTTAATGCATTGGAAACGATTTCTTTTGTTTCTTTTTCTAAATAATTTTTCTTCCTTTATAAAAAAATAATTATTTTCTATAGGTAATTAATTATATTCTAAATCATTATCCAAGTTTACAATACAGATCATCCAAGTTCACCGCATAAATAATCAATCATCATTCAAGTTTACATCACATGTCATCCAAATTCACAATAAAAGTAATCAATTATTATAAACTCAGAGTTTTAACATTTTAATTATAGAATCATTCTTTAAATATTATTTATTGGTATTATTCATTTCATTTTCTTGGTTTAGAATGTCTTGACTGGATTAGTTTAGTACAAAGTCACCTTTAAATCATATTAACCATTTTTTATTATCAAATTTTCCAATTATACTTGAAACCCTTATCAATCTTTAGAAACTTAGATTATTTTAGAAACATCCCTTATTATTCTTATTATTTTAAAACTTCATTAAGACTTATAAATTTAAGGATATAAGATTATAAAAATTAAGACAACATAAAAGTTTAGATATTTTAGAACTTAAAACTCTATAAGATTTAGAATTATGGAATCTCTAAAAACTTAAAAATTTAAATAATTTAGAAACACGTCTATAATCAAAATATCCAATACCTAGAATTTTTAGGAAAATAGAAATACATAGGAAATTTAAACTTATAAGCTTAGAAACTTATATAATTAGAAATTCATAAAACTTAAAATTTTAAAACTTTAGAATACTTACGTATGTAGATACTTTAGAAACTTAAAATATATTGGAGAGTTTACTTACCTTAATTCCTTTTGGAAATTATCTTGAAAAGGTTTTTGAAAGGTGAAATAGGCTTGATCACACTTCCTACTCAAAGATAAGTAAGTTAGGATTTAGTGAATTTTGGGAAGTTTTAGAACTTGGCTTAAGATTGTTCGCAATTTTGGCTATCTAAAAAAGGAAAGTATTTGAATGATTTTGGTGGAGAAACTCACGGCTAATGTGAGCTAAGAAGTGATCTAAAGTGTCTTATTTACGGTGAAAACAATTATTAAAATATTGCATATAACCATGTAGTTTGTTTAGTTTAGTTACTTTAAACATTAGTTGGAAAATTCTCTTTAAATGTCATTAATGCTTGATTTGGATTATTCTCTACTTACTTTGACTTGCTTACCTTAGTTTTAACCGTGTAACTTTGTGTCTATAGACAAAGTGATAAAATTTGTCACTAACTCATTAGTAATCATTTATTACCTTTAGATAAGGATTTTGACTTATTCTTCCTTTCTTATCTTATCTCGTTTTAGACTTTTTTTTCCTTTTGTTTCAAATGCTTAGCCGTATAGCACTTGGATGACAATATTCCAACGTGGATTTTTGTGGTAAAAAAGACAAAGCTCCAGAATTTTCTAATTTTGGCATTTTGTTTAAAGAAAAATTAATGTTATCATGGATATCCTTCAAACATTACTCTTATATCTTTCTTTCATCCTTTTCATACTTTACTTGATTTTTAACCAAGGAGAACAAATTATACATAATTTCACACAATTATAATTTAGAAGTTACATATTCTTAAAGTTTTGTAATAAATTAAAATCATAATTTCTATTCTTTATTTTATGATTTTGAATTTAACCTTAAAATATTATTTATGATTATACCATAATTAAGACAAAATTATAAGGATTAAAAAATCATTTTTCCATAATTTTACTATTTACATATTATTCTAAATAAATTTTAAAGACGCTTTCTATATTTAATTTCTAGAAAATTCATTATATAACGTTTTGTTACTAATTATACATTTATTTATCCCACACCTAATTATGTATCTTATGAGTCCTATTCAATTTTATTTCTCTATTGTTTAAATTTTTCAACCTATACTACATATATATCTGCAGGAAATAATTAAATTTTTTAGAAAAATATATATTTTTAGAATTAACAAATTTTTTTATTTAACAATATATATTTTCTTCATATTAATTGTTGATTAATTTTATGTACTAAATATAAAAACAAAATTGTATACTGACATAAATAAATACAATTCAAACAGGATCATGTGTAACACCCCCTTGTAACATCCCCTCTTATTTACTTATTTTACTTATTTTTAATTAGTAATTTAAAGTGGTTAATGATGTAGTAAATAAAAGAGAGATTTAGGAAACAACACTTTCATTACATAAGATTTAGAGTTCATTACAAATAGATTTCATAACTTTGTCCTTTTATTATTTTACATAACTACCTTTCTACTACCTTAGAACATCTACCCAACACTTCTACACGCAAAACATAGCAAGCACCTTCACACAAGATAGTAGCAACAACCAGTGACAACTTCTTAACCCTGCAAATCTGCTCCCCCGAACGTTGTTCGAGATCATCACAGGTGTTAAAAACACAAAGTGCAAGGGTGAGCTTTCCTTAACCATAATTATAAACAATTGTTTGTATTTCAATGAAAAACCTTTTATTTTATAAATCTAGAATATTTTTCAAGGTTTTATTGAAAATATCATTTTTAGAATAATACTTCAAATACATATCCATGACCATCAAAATATCAATCTCATAGTAAGGCAATCAACAACCATCCACCAAAACAAACAAACCATCAATCACAATCAATGATTCAGGCATGAATTCCATTTAATCAAACACACCATTACTAATGTATGCTCCTAAGCCTACATGATGCATGCACCTTCACCATGCATTTTTACTCTTCACTCGAAATGCAATGTGGCGCCCTCCACTGAAAATAGCCTGGGGCATCTGATTCTCACCCTCAATCAGACCCACCAGAGGTAGACACTCCGTAATTTGTCGAGTTCCCTCAGTGTCCGGTAGGACCTCCCCCGCAACATGTGATCATCATGAGCAGGGCAATTTCCCCACCAAGAGAACCCCCAAGTCCACGGCATTCCACTCACTCAGGCGGGAACCCGTTCAAGGACTTACGGACTTGGTCTACTACTATCCAGTCACCAATGCAACATGTTCTAGGGCCTTGAATTGTATAATGACCTTCATCATATTTTAGGTATTGACCTTTCCACCAGGTCATCTTCATCTCACCTCATTCTAAGTATTGCCTATTCACCAAGCAATCTTAGAATATTGCCTCTCCACTAGGCATTGCAAATCGGTCATTAAACAATTCAAGTCCATCGTCATTTCAATGCAACCATGCATGTCACCACTTACTCGCATCCAATTCACCAAGTAATTGCATATAGTGCACAAAATAAGTTATACTTGAATGTATAATAAAACAACCATGTACCACCACAAATTTACTTTTATGACACATATATACATGTTAATATTCAAAAGAGGTTTGATCAAAAGACAAAAGATTGAAGTTGTTCATAATAAAAGTAGGATGCTTAATATCAATAATAAATGTTTCTATTTCATTTACTTAGTTATAAAGTAGTCATAGTATTCAAAGAAATAGTTGAAAGAGGAAAATAATTCTAAAATAATTATTCAAAGGATAAAGAAAACACAATATTAAAGAATTAAAAGGAGTGTAAGAAAGATGAAGAAACGAAACACCAAGAAACCAAAGAAAGATAATGAAAGTACCAAGGAAAGAGAGTGGAAGTACTAAGAAAACAAAGAATAGAAAAAGAAGGATAAGGAAAGATCCCCTTACTGCAAGAAACTAAAGAAAGAAAATGAAAGTACCAACAAAACAAAGGATAGAAAAGAAGGATAAGGAAAGGTCCCTTACTACAAGAAACTAAAGAAAGATAATGAAAGTACCAACAAAACAAAGGATAGAAAAGAAGGATAAGGAAAGGTCCCCTCGGTTTCTCCTAGCTTCCTATATTCTTCCTCTACTTACGTGCTCCTTCCTTGGTTGGAGAGATTTCTTCCTAAGGTGGAGAAAGTATAGAAAGGTTTTTAGAGAGAATGTAAGAGTATTCTTTGAGTTGTATCTTCATTTGAAACCTCTAAGCCCTATTTATAACCTTTCTAAGGCGGTCTTCTGAATTAATTTCGGCAACTTCTGATAATTTCGGCAACGGTAATGTCGGGTCAACTACAAGATCTTCGGCGGCTCTGATATGGCGGTTTGCTACGATAATGGCGGTTGATACGATAATTTCTAAGCCTCGGCTGATTTGCTACAGTATTTTCAAAAATTCATAATTTTTTTTAATTATTTTTAAATTTCTTGAATGTTACAAAACAACCTCTCTTAAACTATATTTAAATTTTTGGGATGTTACATCATGCGGTAAATCAATAATATTAAACAAAAATCGAAACGTTTTTATTTTTTTGACGATACCACAGTTTACTTGAATTAACGTTACAACACTGCTACACAATAATAAATCGTTTTAAATTACGTCTTTCGTCTCATTAAAATATAACAGCAAACAATAAACATGTTAACGATTAACAAACAATCATTACAAAAATTATAATAAACGTTTCAACTAGTGTAAATAATTATTACAAAAATTAATTTTGAATATTACAAGATCCATTTTATTATTGATGAAAAATTAAATTACAAATTTTAATAAGTCTTACAATTTATTTAATAAATTTCGCTTGTGAGTCTATCTTTACTAATAATTTTTATTAAATAATAAAATATAATATTAAATGACTATTAAAAGAATGTATCGCTAACTTATATGATTCCCATAGAGAATTGAACACAAATTTAGAAAATTGAGGGTCAGGGTTTAAATCAATCAAGATTGAGACTTTTTGAGATTAAAACTCATAAATCTAAAAAGGAAGAAAGACACTTTGATAAGTCTACATATGATCGCCACAAAAATTATAGAATTTTTTATAAGATCAAAAAATGTTGGGAAGAACTCTTTACAGAATAAAAATTCATTAATTTAAGATGAACAATAATTTGTCTCTATTTTAAAAACTAAATAAAAGAAAATTAAAATTTCTATATCTCATACAATACTAATCTACCCCAGTAATTAAGTGGGGCATTTCAACCATTCCGACAGGGTCTTTCTAGATCTTCCTCTAGTTATGAACTTATGTAAATTCTGAATTAGGTTCAGTCTTGCTCCGGCTTGATGATCACGGGCCTCGTGGGCTTGAATTTTGATGTTCACGTCACTAACACTCCTTTCATATAAACAGGCAAGCACATGTACATTTAGAATTAATAATAGTTGATTAATCTATCCGTCAAATCCCTATTCCACAAAATTTAGATGACAATTTGTTACCACTAACACAAAGTAACAAATTACCGGACTCAATTCTACGTTTAAGTAGTACTCTACCTATTAACAAGCTCTCAGCTGATGATTGAAAACTATACTCACGCGGGTCACAATAATTTGATCTCATAGATGAAGACTTCAAAACATTTTTTTCAAACTTTTTTATGTATTGTTGAATCTCTTGTTGAATTGCAGAGGTTTCAGATGGCTTTTGTGCAAAGGAGAAGCAAGGTTTGCAACCAGTTTCTGTACTGTCAGTAATTGAACTGCATTGACCTTGAAAAGCTTCCAGAGTATCAATGTTTGCAGGAGGTTGTAAAATGTCATAATGGATATTCATGGATTGTCCTAGAGTGCCTGATTCCTGCAAAATTGAATGGTTTATTTTCAGAAAATTTATGCAGAAATTAATTTGAACAATGACCCAGGTAGTAGTCTTGAATCACTAAGAGTACTACACGAAGCATAAAAATTCTTCTAAAACAACAATCAAGCATTTCCCCATTTGTTAGGATTAACTGTAATGACCAAACATCAAAATGTTCTATAGAGAAACCATTGACCTCAAAATCCTTCATAATGGTTTCAAGTGTAGTATTTTCAAATTCTTTACCTCGAGCAATACATGGCTACCCCATCTACTCCTCACTAGGGCTAGTACAAGTTCTCAGGCATTTTTACTATGATAGGTGATGCCTCAAATTTTACAATATATTCACCTGAAATAGGTGTTATTATCCCATCTAGGAAATTCTTATGCAACGAACCAGTGTTCAAAAACTACATTCCAAAGCTATTCCCCCACTTACTAACTTTTATAGAAGATCTCACCTAACCAGCCATTTGACAAGAGTTTGTATGCATGTCCAAAGGCTTTCGCTCTTACCAATAACTTATTTACCTGTCTTACCTGTTTTCATTATCAGAGTGATGACCAAATAAGTAAAACTTGAAACATCCTTTAGCCAAATTATTCGGGGCTATAAGAGAAGTCCGGTTTTTCGTTACCTCATTTTCACTTTCCCTGGGTTATGTGTGAGTGTGTGTGAAAGACTGAGAGAGAGAGAGAGAGAGAGATTTATCCTCACACAATTAATAGCGTTGAATTTATTACAGGTTTAATATCAGCATGAAAAAGCAAAAACAAAAATATCTGAAGCTTGAAACAAGCAATATTTTTGATTAGTTTATATAACATGCCTCCTCTAATGTATGATTATGCAAGAATGCATATATTATAAACTCCATTCTCAGATATCTAAAAGATGGTATTGGAGATCCTACATCGCTTAGAAATATGGCCAGTTTAGTGTATATAAATGACGACAACCCTCACCTTACGAGCTAATTTTGTGAGGTTGAATTTGACCCTTAACCCACATTTCTAAGATGGTATCAAAGCCTATCTTAGGATTGGTTTTTGGTGTTGTTGGGCCTATTGTGCCACCCACTATCGAGCCATTATCAGACCACCCGTTGTTTAGTTTTCACACTCGAGATGTCCAGTCCTCAACATGAGGGGGGTGTGTTGAAGATCTCACATAGCCTGAAGATATGACCTATTTAGTGTATACAAGTGGGGGCAACCCTCACCTTACAAGCTAGTTTTGTAAAGTTAAATTAAACTTTTAATCCACATTTTTAAGAGATGGTATTGGCTCGCCCTACTTCATTGGTTAATATTTTTGCATTAATGCCTTAAGCAACCACGACAATAGAATGTTTCAAATATTTTAATGAAATAAATTTAAGTAACAAGATAATAAACTGAAATTAGAAACCGAAGAAGCATTATAACTTGCCTCACTTAAACATACATGGCTGCCAAATGGAGTGGGTGGACCAACTAAATTGAGTGGGGGATCCTCTTGGGATGAGAAGTCAGAACTATCAAAAGTTGATAGCGAGACACACTCATCAAAATAAGCCTTAGCATCTTCTGCAAGACGTTTTGACATCCTTCTTCTTTCAATGCTAGACTGTGACCATGTTTTGGTTCATTAACAATGGAATGGAATTTACATAAACAGAAACATGCACAAACAGTCAGCAATAGTTCCTAAATATCTATTACAACTACACTATAATCATCTTCACTCCACATAGCTGTGAGATTAATGATTTAAAATATGAAATGCATAAAATAAGGTTGTCGGCATATCTGATTGAAAACATGAACAAGGGAACATTGATATCTTGACTTTAACACGTGAAAAAGAGATGTCACTTTTTCTATTTAATATTTTGAAATGCATTGGTCACAAATCATATATTACTTATAACACAAAGTGTAGACACTTCTTGCTATCTATGAGAAGTCCATATATGAAGATTCACAAAAGATGAAGTTTATGCTTGATGAATGTCTAAAACAAGAGTTTTTTTTTTCCTTTCAAGATTTCCCACTCATCTTTCTGCTTTTAACCTCTCCCAGCCTCTCAACATACATAAGTATAAAAAATATGGTCCATCTAACACGGAATGCATGCTATATTTGTTTTAATGGGCAAAGTATTTAAGAACTTCAGTGACATGTTTGAAAAGATGCATTAGAATTAACAAAATGCCAAAAGAAAAACCTACTTTTCTTGTTGGGCGAGACTTCTGTACAATAGGGGTCTTGGGATATGGAAGAACTTCTTTCAAAATTCTATCCAATTCTTGCTCGCGATGTTCTTCAACTGCCAGATCTGCTCGAAGATTTCTAGCTCGCTCATGGGACTGTAAGTATGATACGGACTACTTAATAAAGTGCAATATAAAATATGGAGGAGACTGTAGCCCAAATACACAACATAAATGCTTGAGGGAAAACACATTAAGGGGAATTCTCAGTCATTTGGTTTAAAAGGGGAAATGAATTGGTGGCTCGTTTGAGAGTAACCACATAAAATCATAAAGGTACTTCAAAAAGAAAAATATTCAACAGCAACAATGATACCAACCCTCAAACTCAACTGTAAGATGACTATCAACAATGATAGAAAACTAAACCATACTCCATCTACAAGTATAGAAAGAAATATCACCTCTTCAAGTTTTTTGGCATACTCTTTTCTAATCTCCAAAACTAATTCCACTGCACCAGGGTTTACCAAGTCAGGAGGAATATCAGCCACATTGTTAACAGCAACGGCAGTAGTATTACTCCTTTGGATAACCTAAAATTCCAAAGTTCGGAAACAAGTTAGAAAATAACGTAAAACTTCCTTTCATAATTATTATATAACAATTAAAAACTAGTCATACGTGCATCAACAATAAATAGTAATCAACTACTCAGACTGAGTTGTGATGAACAACCAGCAGCATTAAGTACAAGCTATAAAGAAAGAAATATAATGAGTAAATAACCACAGCATGAACTTCCCTAGATATATAAACAAAACTCACAAGAAATGCAGGCATTGCTACACTTCATGTAAAATGCAGCGTTGTATCCCTGGACCAGTGAATTTTCACCTTTGAAAATGCATTGAGACCTGAAGAGGTTTGTGATTCATTGGCAGAGAATAAACTGACATACCCTGCTTCTTAGCTGATTCTGTTATGATAATGACCAGTAGGTGTCATACCCAACCTTTTTGTTTGATGTCTATCTAAATATTTATGATTTATAATACAAGATACAAGATTTTAGTTGCTAGTCTTAGATAGACACACACACACATGGAAAACTTTTCATTAAATAGAGGCATATTGTATCAATCACCATTGACTAAATCTTTAAACAGAACCAGTTGAACTAAAGCTGACAGAGAAAGACAAGAGTTCATGGAACATACGCTTTCAAGGTCAATCTGAATCTCAGAAATAGCACGCCTCACTTCAGAACGAACCGTCTCATATATATGACTTGGTTCTGGCAGATTTCCTTGTACTGACTGCAGAAATCAAGACGTGAACATATACCAAAAGTTATGTATCTGTCATCAAGAACAACTATTAATTTTATGCCTAGGTTTTTAGCATAGAAGCATTAATGTTTCTACTTGAGACTTGAAATTTTCTGATTTGTGTTCTTCAGTCAACATAGTTGAACTAGTTCTCATTACATACACATATAAGATACAAGTAAAGGAAAGAGAGATCTGAGTGACAGGTCAAAGAGTACAAGAAAAGCAAAAAAATCTCCTAAGAAATCTAATTCTGAGTACAGAAGAGACAGCTCTCTGTACCTACACATTGAATACATAGTGAACTACTATTTTAACAATCCCCCTCAAGCTGGAGCATACAAATCATATGCACCAAGCTTGGAACATATAGACTGAATCCTAGGTCCTCTTAAGGACTTAGAATATCTGCCGGCTGGTCATTAGAGTTGATGAACTCGGTGTTAATCTCCTTGGACAATAGTTTCTACTGAATGAAATGAGAATCAATCTCTATGTGTTTAGTCCTTTCATGAAAAACTAGATTTGAGGCAATGTGAAGAGGTGATAACAACAGTATAGCTTCATTTCCTCAACTTCACAAAATCCACATAAGATCACATGTCACCATAGTCATAGATCTATATTCAACCTCTGCACTAGATTGAGCAGCAACATTTTGTTTCTTGCTCTTCCAATATACAATATTTCCTCTAATAAAAACACAATATCCTAAGGTAGATCTCCTCTCTATAGGACAGCCAGCCCAACCTGCATCAAGATATCCTGAAACTTGAGTGTTACTGTTAGGATATTAGAATAAGGGAGTTAGTTAGGATAGTTAGGATATTAGTTAATGAGTTAGAGGGGTTTATTAGATATAAATAGGGGAAGAAGGATAGAAGAAAGGGGAATTATTCAATTTGTAAATTGAGCATCAGCTCTTTGTGAAAGGAGAAATCCTTTGGGAAGGGGAAACCCTTGGAGGAGAGCTTTCTCTCCTGTTTTTCTTTGTTCTTTTGTCTTAATCAGTAAAAAATCTCTCTTTTCTATCTCTTCCTAATTGTGGGTTCCTAACAAATTGGTCTGACCTTCCGGATCCAAATTCGGGCCAAGAAGAAGAAAGGGCTGCCGGATCCAAATTTGGGCCAAGAAGAAAGGGCTGCCGGATCCAAATCTGGGCCAAGAAGAAGGGGCTGCCGGATCCAAATCTGCGCCAAGAAGAGTGGTCTGCCGGATCCAATTCCGGGCCAAGAAGAAGGGGCTGCCGGATCCAAATTTGGGCCAAGAAGGAGCTGCCGGATCCAAATTTAGGGCCAAGAAGAAGGTTCTGCCAGATCCAAATTTGGAGCCAAGAAGAAGGTTCTGCTGGATCCAAATCTGGGCCAAGAAGAGTGGGCTGCCAGATCTTGATTGCGATGGAGAACAGAATGATGATGGTGGAGAGGACGACCAGCGAGTTGCAGAAGGATGTGGCCTACATCAAGACACACATGCCAGATTTGCAGCAAATCAAAGAGCTAGTGATGGAATGTCTGAACAAGAAGAATAAAAAAGACAGTGATCAAGAAAAGGGGTTATCGCGTTCTTGGTTGGAAAGAGCCTCCGATTCTTGTGGACTGCCCTATCATTCTTGCGAGGTCACCATTTCAGAGCAGAAACAGGAACCAGAAAATAGTCTGGAAATCATTCTTGAAGTGAAAAGGCAAAAAGGTCACCATTTTAGAGCAGAAACAGGAACCAGAAAAAGGTCCGGAAGTCATTCTTGAAGTGAAAGGTGAAGAAGAAAGGATGGGAGCACAACCACCTGAAATCAAGATCAAGAAGAAGGTTGACGGACTTAAAGAGAACGTGGAACCCATCAAATTGTTGGATCCAAATCTCTGTACAACACTAGTTGGATCAAACTACACCATGGGTACTGCAAAACTGGGTCATATGAGCTACCCACTGGTGAATGCCTTAGAACAAGATGTGGCTGACAAATTATGGGTTTTAGATAATCTGGTCAACGGATCAGAATCCAGCTCTCCCTTCACCACCACCAAAGCCACCTGATGCAAGCAGCAAAGGTGGAGGCCAGGGTTTTTTTTTTTCTAACAGTTGAACAGCCATGGATGTTGTTATGTTCTTGTATTTGGTAGAAAAAAAAAAAAAGAAAAAACTTATGTAAATTTGTCACTTTTTTTTTTTTTTTCTTTTCATTGTTAGATTTCAACCTTGAGGACAAGGTTGTTTTGAGGTGGGGTGTAATGTTAGGATATTAGAATAAGAGAGTTAGTTAGGATATTAGTTAATGAGTTAGAGGGGTTTATTAGATATAAATAGGGGAAGAAGGATAGAAGAAAGGGGAATTATTCAATTTGTAAATTGAGCATCAGCTCTTTGTGAAAGGAGAAATCCTTTGGGAAGGGGAAACCCTTGGAGGAGAGCTTTCTCTCCTGTTTTTCTTTGTTCTTTTGTCTTAATCAGTAAAAAATCTCTCTTTTCTATCTCTTCCTAATTGTGGGTTCCTAACAGTTACCCCTTGTCTTCATACAACAATCCTTGTCTGGGAGCCTTTTTTAAATATCTAAGAATAAGTATGACAGCATTCAAATGATCAACATGGGAATTTTGCATAAATTGACTAAGAACCCCAACATCAATGGAAATATCAGGTCTTACAATGGTGAGATAAATGAATTTTTCCACTAGTCTCCTATATCTCTTGGGGTAAAGGTAGATTTCACCTTGATCTACCATGAGCTTCTAATTCGGGTCCATAGGACTATCAACATGCCTACAATTTTCCAGACCTGTTTCCTCTGGAATGTCAAAGGCATATTTCCTTTGTGAAATTGCAACACCATGTATTGATTAAGCCACTTCAATACCAAGAAAGTTTTTCAAATAACTCATGTCTCTGGTATGAAAATGGCTGAATTAATGCTCTTTTAGTTGAGATATCTTAGTAGCATCATTTCTAATAATCACTATTGTTGGAGATCCCACATCCCCTTGAGACATGGCCTGTTAAGGGTATATAAGTGGGGAGAATCTTTACCTTATAAGCCAGTTTTGTAGGGTTGAGTTAGGCCCATAACCAGCATTTCTAATATGGTAATAGAGCATATCCTAAGATTGATTGTTGATATTGGGGCCTATTGTGCCACCCGTTGTCAGATCAATATCGGACCACTCATTTGTTTAGTCTCCACGCATGAGATGTCCAGTCCTCGGTGTGAGGGGGTGTGTTGGAGATCTCACATTGCTTAGAGATATAGCCTGTTAAAGTGTATATAAGTAGGGAGTAATCCGCATCTTATAAGCTAAGCCAGTTTTGTTGGTTTGATTAGACCCATAACCCACATTTCTAATAACTATATCATCAGCGTAGACTATTAGGTAAGCACACTTCCCACCAGATGAATAACAATAAAAAAAACAGAATTTTCTACTTCACTTCTTTTCAATCCAAAAAGTTGCACAACATGACTAAATTTACCAAACCAAGCTCAAGGAGATTGCTTCAATCCAAAAAGTGATCGATGTAGCATGCACACTAGACTAGAAACCACCTAAGCAACAAATCGAAAAGGTTGCTCCATGTAAATGTCCTCCTCGAGATCACCATGAAGGAAGGCATTTTCAATGTCAAGTTGATGAAGGGGCCAATGACACATGGCAGCCATAGCAAGTATCACAATAATCAAGACCATAGATCTAGGTATATCCTTTGGCTACTAATCAAGCCTTGAGACGATCAACAACACTATTGGGCCCGACTTTAATAGCACAAACCCATTTACAACGAACAATTTTCTTTCCAAGAGGAAGAGGGACAAGCTCCCAAGTGACATTTTTTTCAAGAGCTTGCATTTCATCAATCATGGCCTGTCTCCATCTAGGGTGATCAAGTGAGCATCACGTGCCAAATCGGGTATGGGACTGGAGTGACGGGTGAGGGGGCGTGGTGGCATTTCAGGCCACATGACTCCTAGGGGTGGGTTGTGCTCTCCAAGGCGCACCTAAGACGATAGTCGGAGACGGCAACAACAGCAGTCAGAGATGGCGGCAACGAAGGCTAGAGACATTGGAAGCAGCAGAGAACGTGGCAAACAGAGACGAAGAGTAAGAGCAGGATCGTACCTGCTATGATATCAACTCAAGACTTGAAATTTTCTGATTTGTATTCTTCTGATCTTTTTTCTCATTACATATATATATATATATATATATATATATATATATATATATATAAGATACAAGTAAAGGAGAGAGATTTGAGTGACTGTACAAAGAGTAAGAGAAAAGCAAAAAATTCTCCTACGAAATCTAATTCTGATTACAAAAGAGAAAACTCTGTGTACCAACACAATGAACTACCACTTTAACATTTCTCCCCATAAATAATAATTGGTCATGGATTGAAATTTTCTATGTAGGAAATAAAATCTACATTAATCAACCATATTAAGCTTTTTTATTTTATTTTATTTTATTTGTTTGAAGCACACATGACATCCGGCTTGACTTTGTTTGGATATTTAATGGTAGGAAGAATGAAAGATCTAGAAAGTCACCATGACAGTTCTCCAAAGATTTTATTAAGAAATTAATTCCTTGAGAAAATGTCTAGAGGCAATGTGGTTATGCATGTCACTTTGAAGGATCAACTTGAGGGTTTACAAATAGTAATTAACATTATTCTATTTGCCATCAATCCAAACATAACTGTAAACAAGCTTTGTTATACCTCAACCTTCATTTGTTCAAAAACTGCCTTAATAGTTTTCTCATCAGAACCAAAACCTGAACTTGCTGTCGAAGCTTCATCATCACATGTTTGAGTTTGCAAACCAGACTGCAGACAAACAAAATGATCACTGAAACAATAAGTAAATTGCCCTTATCTCAATATTTCTAATATGTCACAAACAAACACCAGGAAAGGAAGGAACTTACCAGAGTGGCAGCAAAACAGTCTGAGACCTCAGCAGACGAATGCCGACTAGACCACCTACACAAGTCTTTCACTTGATCAGTCAAACCATTCTCATTTGTTTCAACCAAACCACCTTTTATGTTACTCCCTACCAACTTCAAACCATTCCCCTCACCATTCATACTCGTTTCAACCAAACCACCTTTTATGTTACTCCCTACCAACTTCAAACCATTCCCCTCACCATTCTCAATTCTTCTAACCAAACCACCTTTTTTGTTACTCCCCACTAACTTCAAACCATTCTCTTTGCATTCAGCTTCACTCTGCACATACAACAAATGAACAAAGTTAAATTCCTTTCATACTCTTCCCATGTCCCACACCAAAACAATGAAAAGAATATGATTTGGTGTTATATTTAATTAGAATGCACTAATAGTGTAAAGAATTTTTCACTCATCTTCTTTTTGGGTGCATAATGGTGGCAACAAAGTTTGATCTGGAGAACTTGAACATACTACTCCAACCCCCCAACACTAGGCCGATCCTCATGGTTCAATTTTTACACTCATCAAATCATAGATTCCTATATATGGCCATATTGTTCACTTTTATAATAATTATTTTAAAAGTCATATGCACTTCCTGACTTCTAATAGGTTGCAATGTCAGAAAACTTACACTCACAACGTATGAAAATTAAACGCTTCATTATTTAAACATCAAAATGTACACATCATACACAACACTAGCCAAATATCTCTTTTTTCTGTATGTACACATCTTAAAAAAAATACACTACATGGAAGGAAACAACTTTTTGTCGGTCATAAATCATTAACCCATATAAAGGAGTCTCAAGTCTTAAGTGAATCTCCAAATCTTTGCTTAAGAAGCAATATTAGTCCTCAAAAGTCAAAAGTACGAAAACTTCACCTTAGCCCCTAAAATGTTGGTTCTATTTATACATTATTTTCATTGATGTGTCGTTCTAGGTTATCACTATTTTATAATTCAAATTTGGGGTTCTGAACCAATTAACCTCATAAAAATATAAATAGTCAAACTTGCATTCCTTGATTATATAAGGTATAGAATAAATACTGGTATCCGTCAAAAAAAAAAAACGAAAGATAAATATTAGTATGAACTAACAACTACTAAACAAAATGTTAACTTTGTTAACTTATATAAACTATTTTAAAACTGAAACAAATATTATATTTGATTTGTTGACCTGGTATAATCTTTTACAGTCACATTGCATTTCTATAAACTCTAACATATATTTATATATCTATCTCAAAGAATTCTATAATATGTCTTAAATTTATAATTTGAATAATTCAAATCATTTTACAACATCCTCCTGTTCATCTTCATACTTCCTTTAAGTGGTAATTATTGAATACATTATTTGTTTTCAACACATCAAATGAATTTGCATTTTTAATTAACACTTTCTCAACATATAGTTGTAGCAAGAATAGTAGGAGGATTTCAAGGATATAGGCATTACTCTTAAAACATAAAGAACTAACGTGGAAATTTTCCATTAAGAGCCACAAAATTTCTCAACACAAAATTTGGTTTTCCCAACGCCCAAAATGTCATTAAGACACGAAAAAGCAACACTTTCATTCCTCGATTAACTTAATATATTCTATCGGGGCTCCAATATAAGAATCTTCTTATATGTGTTAATATTAAATATAAGCAAATCGTCTTCTTTTCACCTTTTAATGATATGATAGCTGCATTAAAAGAAAATGACGTAATAGCCAAAATTCTCTTCATTTAGTTAAGATTTTATTTCTAATGACCCATTTTTATTATTGACATCAATTTTCAATAAAGAATAGTTCAACAAAAAAAAATAACTATTTTTTAATTGAATCTCATAATTCCTACTGTACTCAAATATAAGAAAAATAAATATCTGTTCAAATATAAATAAATTTAATTAACTTCCATCCCATTTAATATCCTATTTAATGAGACAAATCCCAAATCATTCCTTAATTTAATTACGATTCTAATTACATTTTTATTCACAGCAGTAAAATGAAATAAAATTAATTAACATTAACTGGTATAAAATTAGTTATTTTTATTTACACCTGACACCGGATCAATTACAACTAATCGATGTTAACTACCTAAATTCCTTTCTTAGCCGTTTTTTTTTTTTTCTTTTCATTTTATAGTTTAGAAAAAATCAATTAACAGCTTTAATTGTAATTAAAAAAAAAAAAAAAAACAAAAATGTAACGCTTCGCATACCTCAGAAGTGGAATAGTTCAGTTGCCGCCTCGAAACCGGACACTGCGAAGCGGATCGGGTCTTACGACCCGAATCCGATCTAGTACGGGCCCGACCCGTTTCCCTTCGACCCGGTTCGGCATTTCGCGTAACGGAAGTTTCTGGAAGAGCTGTGGCGCATTGGACTTCGTCAAAGAGAGGGTTGTCCCTCTTGTTGAGGAACTCGGTGGAGGAAACGTCGGAGTTGCCCCTCGGGAACGCGCTCACGCTCCTGGACCTGCGAATCGGGTTGGCAGCTCTGGTGGAAGATCTTCCAGAAGAAGATATGTTCGAATTGGTAGAAGTTTGAGTTCCTCTTCGTGAAGAGGATTTGAAGGCGGCAACTGCCATTGTAAGGAAAAAAAAAAAAAAAAAAAAAAAAAAAAAGAGTCTAGAGAAAGTGTGAGAAAATGAGAGGAAATAGTAAGAAAAGGTTATGCATCCATCTAGCTTTGGATTGATCGCAAGGAATATGCAGGAGAAAGGTCTTTTTGGTTATATTATTACATCATTTTCATGTTTTTTTTTAAAAAAAAGTTTATTTTTTTTTTTTTTAATCATTTGTGAGGCGTTTGACCGAATCTCTGCTAATAAAAAAGATTGTTAATTACCAAGGATCATTTGTTCTTTTAACAAACTAAGGGTTATATAATTGTTAATAAGGAAAAATGTGTTTTAATTTTATGATTACGTTTCACAAGGTATTTAAGTTAAAATTTAGTTTTTGTTTTCATTTATTTATGAAGGTTGTTCGACTGATTGATAAATAAATTAAGCTAAATTTTATTTTATTTTTAATTTATAAAATTTATTTAAATAAATAAATTTTGAATATTTTTTTTAATAATTTTTAAGTTTAGGAAGATGTTATATGAAATAGTATTTTTTTAAGATGCTAGCTTTCAAGTTTTAGTATTTTATACTTAATTTTTCTTTTGTTATTAAAATATATGTAAATTATTTTAAAAAAAATTTAAAAATTAAGATTGTATTAAAGTAGGAATATCTAATAATAGATTTTAACCCATACTAAATTCTACTTTTTTATCTATACGAGATAAACCAATTGTTCCCCTGATGGCCAACAAAATAATAAAATCAGAACAATTTTGAGTGATTTTTTAATAAATGATACAAAACAAAAAAAAATTCACAATAAAATTATTATTTTATGTGATATTTTTAGAAATAAAATATTTATATAAAAATAGATGTAACAAATTTAGAACATGTTAAATAGAAATGATTTTAAAGTTAGCTTTTATGATTAATTAGTGGTAATAGCACGTCACATTCACAAAAGATTATTTATTAATATTTACAAATTTGCAAATGTCACCAATAATTAAAGAACGCACCTCGAATTACTTATAAATTTGGTGATATTAACTAATAAACATTGTCTTTGTTATATTCCAGAAAGATGCAAAATTACAGAATTTGAAAAATATGATTTTGAATATATATAAAAATATGAGAGATAGAATATGATTTATCTCAGATAAATATTGATAGTAACTATAATTTTTTTAGACTTAATATGGTAATTACTATAATATCCAACAAATAATAAATAGATTAAATAAAACAAGTATAGAAAGAGAAGATCTTATTAAATATTGAAAAAATGAACTGTCATAAGTAAATTAGATATTATAAATCAAATTTAATAATAAAATCAAAAGATATCCATATATGATAAATTTAAACAAAAAGAATTCAAATTATATATAAAGGCTCCTCTAGAACTAAAAGTTATAGTATTTAGTATTAATCCACATATAAGTCCTGCTTCTTTTATTGTAAATAAACATTCATAACAAAAAAAGGAAAAAATAGATAAAATGATAATACAAATATAAATGATTATACCATACCTTCAAAAAGATGTTTTGATAAATAGAATACAAAAGACAAAATGCTTTCAAAATTTGACCTAAAATTGAATTTCACTAAGTTAAATTACATCCAAATTCTATAAAATAGATAACATTCTCCTACTCAGAAAGACTTTTTGAATGGAAAGTCATGCATTTTGGGTTAAAAAAATACTCCATAAATCTTCTTAATAGAAATGGATAATATTTTTGGAAATTATATAGAGCTTACATGTACCTATATTGATGATGTACTTGTATTTTTAAAAACAAAAAAAAAACATATTTTACATTTAAAACAAGTTTTTCATTCATTTGAAAATTTTGGTATAATCATCTCTAAATTAAGAATTGAGATTTGTAAAACACATATCTTTCCTTAAAATAAGAAATGGTAAAATCAGTCTCCAACCTCATATTTCTAATAAAATTCTAGCTTTTCCTGGTAAAATGGAAGATATAAAAACATTAAGGGCTTTCCTTAAACTCCTAAATTATGCAAATAATTTTACCAAAAGACATAGGGAAATATACTTCCCCTCTTTATATTAAAACTTCATTAATAGGAAAAAGGAAATTCAATTCAAAATATATAAATCTAATTAGAAAAATAAAAAAAATAAAAAATTACTACTTAGTCATAGAATGTAATGGTTATGAATTAGGATAGGGAGCTATCTTAAAAACAAAATAATAATATTTCTAAAGAACAAATTTATTGGTATAACTCAGGAAAACAAAACGCCAAATATACTATACCCCACAGATTATGAGCTAAATATAATTATAAATTCCTTAAAAACTTTTAAATTATTTCTAATAAACTAAAAGGATATCACTGTAAAAACAGATTGTGAAGGAGTTGTTGGTTATGGAAATACACAAATAAATTTAGATAAAAAATCACATCAAAGATGACTTTTATTTCATGAATATGTTTATCATAACACAATAAAAATAAATTTCCAACACATAAAAGGAGTTAAAAATGTTGATATTCTCTCTCATTTTGCAGGTACAATAAATAATAAAACCAGTCAAGGTTCGTATCCGAATATTAAACAAAAATAATGCTCGGTAATTTTTTAAAAACTTGCATATTAATGGTTATGTTTGGTTATGTTTTAGTTAGGTGGAAAAGATAATTCAAAATATTATTGTATAGTAATATTATTACGTAATTTGAAAAAATTATAGTTATATTTATATATAAAAATATTGTTAAAATATAATTTATTGTTTGATATTTTTAATCTTATTTGACATTTTGAATGTTAGTTGGTATTTTCAATTTATAGTATAATCACTGTTTGAATATTATTATTGTTTGTATACAATTATGTCTCTATGTTTAATATGAGAAATTAAGAATTAATAAGTAAAAATTATATATTGTCACACAGAATAATTTAATAATTTCAAAAATATACATTTTTTTTAAAAAAGTTAATTATTTTCTGGGTTGTGTTTATACACGCATTATAGGTTGAAAAATTTAAATAGCAAGGAAATCAAAGAAAATACAGTTCAAAATATATAGAATTAGGAGTAGGATAAATAAATATACAGGTTGAAATAAAATACTATATACCAAATTTTCTGTAAATTAAATACAAAAAATATTTTAAAAAAATTCTCTAAAACAGTTTGTGAACCATAAAATTAGGGAAAAATAATTTTTAGAATCCTTATAATTTTCTCATAATTATGGAAAAATCATAGATGATATTTTAAAGTTGGAATTAAAATCATAAAATTTAGAAGAGAAATTAAGATTTGAATTCATTATAAAACCATAAAATTAAGTAACTTTTAAATTGCAATTGTGTAAAATTATGCATAATTTGCTATCCTTTATTATAAATCAATTGAATAAGCATGAAAAGAATAAAAGAAAGAGATAAGGTGGGGGTTGAAGGGAAGTTATGGTAACTTCATTTTTTTTTTCAAACAAAATGGTAAAATAATAAAATTTTGGAAGTTTTGTTTTCTGTGAAACATATCTTTACGTTTGGCATCAAAACCCACATATTAGTATCTTAAAATGAAGAAAAGTCTAACTTGATGTCTAGATAAGCCACCATTAATGACAAGTCAAGATATGTCAAAGACTTATCTTGAAAATTTTATTACTTGTTACTTTTTGAAGTAATTAGAAATTAAAGTAACTAAACCATCCTAACTAGTTAGTTACATGGAATTGTTTAATTTCTCCTATAAATACCCTATCATTGGAAACATTATATCCATGAAGAATTGAAGCCAAAACACTTATCATTTACCATTCACTAAAACTGCTGCACACTTTGCCAAAATTCTAAAGTTTCCTAAGTTTTGTAAAGTCTACTTCACGTTTACTTTGGTGGAGTGTAAGACCAAACAATTAAGTCAATTTAGCCAAGGTATATTAAACCACTAAAACTAAATGGAAAGCAACAATAAATAGTAATTAAAGAATGGTTTAATAATTAAAAACGTTAAAATACTAAGTTTATAACAATAAACTTTCTATGTTTTAAACTTGAATGTCTTGTATTGTGAACTTGAATGATTATTTGGATTGTATTTAATTACCTTTGATTAAAACTTGGTTGACCTATTCTATGAACTTGGATGATGATTGAGAACGTGATTAATTACTTATACTTTAGACTTGAATGACTTGTGTTGTGAACTTGGACAATTTGGACTATAAATTATTAATCCATAACGTAAAATAAAATTATGAATTGGACTTGTAATACCGATGAATTGGTGTTGTTTAATTGATAATTTTGAGAAAGGGAGATAAGATTTCATTCATTCATGCATTGCCTCGAAAAAAGTGGCCTCGGTAAGAGGTGCAGATAACAAACTTAATTGGTGTGTCTAGGCATGATGCTAGACTTGGGGATCTTAAAACAGTGAGAATACATTTAATTCATGTTTGTTTATGATCACATGTTTGTTTATGATATTTTGTGCACCACTGTGGGATCCCAACTAGTCGATAAGTTTTACGATGATGATGTCGTATTATCTGAGATGGTACCACATGACATATTAATGGAGTTGAAGATGAAGCATGCATCATATAGAAATCAAACATTTAGTCATAATTCATGTATTTATTTATTTGATTATGGTATGTATTCATATAGATATTGTTATCTGGAACTAACCCTTGCGTGTTTGTGTCTGTGGTTTGACATTTGTGATGATCCTAAATTTTATTTGAGGGAGTAGATTAAAAGGTAGATTCGATAATTCTATTTAGAGGATTGGCGGAAGAATAAATGATTTGTGTAGCTAACAAATGGATATTTGTGAACAACTTGTATAGTTATAATTTTCACAACACTACATGTTTTTATGGAACTCTATAAGTAAACATTTGATATGATGTGATTTTGTAAAAGACAAAACACAAGAAGGGGGGTTAAATTGTATTAATTAAAAATAAATTTGTCCTTTCGTCTGTTGTTTTAAAATAGGTCAAACGAAACTTTGTTCTTCTTTAAATATTAATTTTAATAACCGACGTTAGAAGAATAAAAATAAACACAGATATTTTTATACTGGTCTGTCTATTCAAGACTACGTCCAGTTACCCAGCAACCCTCGAGTTTTCACTACGAACCTTGAAAAGGTTACAAGTATTCTTTGAACCCAGCCACTTCTGGCTAACAAGATATTCTTTGTCTACAGTCTTCTCAGGCTAAACCACTAGGTATTCTTTGGAACATAGCTTCCCCAGGCTAATACAAAAGGTATTCTTTGGAACATAGCCTCCTCAGGCTAAGACACCACAAAATTGGATTTTAAAAAGAGTTTCTAAGAAACAAGCTTTTTGCAAATTAAGTATAGAGCAAGTGAGCGAAATCACAAATGAATAGCTTTTTGCAGCGTGTTTGCCAACTTGAATAAGAATAAGAAAAGTCCTTTATATCGGTAACGTCAAGAGAGATCCGTTAGACTCACTTTGGTGACCGTTGTCCTTTTCCATAAGCTTTCCCATCAAGTGACAGAGATCAATTAGAATAATTAATGATGAGTAGTTCTTGGCAATTTTGTGAACTCCAATTTGTTTGAAAATTTCCAGCATAATTCTTGTGGATGTATATGATATAATACTGCACTTGATTGAAATTTTTACTTCACAAATTTTCTTGTTTAACTAGCTCATTAAATAGGTCCCTAAATTGATCACTAGTCAAACTTGAGTTTGTATGCTTGAAATTTTTTGTCTTGATTAAGTGATTGATCTAGTAAGCTTTGTGTTTCTTGCTGTCCATTTGTGAGCCTTTGTCATATCACTTCAATTCCTTGATTTGAGTAGCTTATTCACTTCTATTGGTACCTTTTATTGCTTGTCAATTTTGTTGGAATCCTTGGTTTTGTCATAGTGTTTACTTCCTTGGAATTGTTAAGTCAAACGAAGGATTGTGCCTCTTTCACAAGGATTTATTCCTAGGTAATTGATTGTAGGTTCAATTAGAAACTTTGAGGGAGACTTGAGAGGGAAAAGGAAAGAGTGACACATTAGAGAAAGAGCCTCTTAAAGAGTGGTACACGAGTGCTACTAGAGTGAGACACTTAGAGAGTGGTAAGGATCTTCTTTATATATATTTGTATTTTTTTGTCTAACCTTTTCTTGTGCAACCATGGGTACCTCTCCTAGTGTGGGAAATGATCTCTCACCAAGGTTTAAAAGGATGGTGGATATGATGAAATCCATGCTTAATGCTAGCTTGGATGATAGGTTTGATCAAGAGAGGCGGTTGAAGGAGGAAAGGAAGATAAGGAAGGAGTTAGAGAAGAGAATCCTTGGAGAGACTAGTGGCAATCATGGGAATCACCATGGTGGAGGTGCTGGACATAAGGGAAACCGAGGAGGTGAGGGTAGTGAAGTACCTCGGAGTAGAAGTGGGAGTTATAGGGAAAGTGGTGGTGAGGAAGGAGTACCTAGAGGAGGTTATGACACACCTAGGGAGAGTGATTGGGGAAATAATTATGATGAAGATGAACCTATGGGAGGCTTTGGTAATGCAAGGAGAGGAGGAAGAGGACCTCAACCTAGAAGGCCGAATCACACCCCTAGAAGAAATTATAGAGATGATGAGCTTAGAATGTGGGAGGGTAACAACAAGATTAATCTACCTAAGTTCCTTGGAGATAGTGAGGCCGAGAGTTATCTTGATTGGGTGATGAAGATAGATCAAGTTTATTCTTGCTATCCCAACTTGAGTAAAGAGAAGAGGCTTAACTTAGCCATCTTGGAGTTTGAAGGTTATGCCTTGGTTTGGTGGAACCAAGTCCTTGTAGATGCCAAGAAGAGAAGGAGACCTCACATCACTTCTTGGACCTAATTGAAGGATGCCATGAAGGGGAGGTTTGTGCCTAAGTCTTATACAAGGGACCTACATGTGAAACTCCAAAGATTAACTCAAGGGGGAAGGAGTGTGCAAGAGTACTACAAAGATTTAGAACTAACCTTGATAAGGGCCGACTATGAAGAGGAGAAGGAGGCCACAATAGCTAGGTTCACTAATGGTTTGAATAGGGAGATCCAAAATGTCTTGGAGCTCCAACATCATAGAACCTTGGAGGATGCTATTCACAAGGCCGAGAGGATTGAGGGCCAACTCAAGAGAAAGAGCACCTTCAAGAAGTCTTACACACATGGTTCTTCAAGTTGGAAGGATAAGCAAAAGAAGGAGGGAGCATCCAAGACTTTCGACAAGTCTAGCCGAGATGACTCCAAGGGTAAGGAAGTCTCAAAACCTATTTCTAAGCCTTCTAACATTAAGTGTTTCAAGTGTTTAGGACATGGACATATAGCTTCACAATGCCCTAACAAGAAGTCCGTGATGATGAGAGTGGATGGAGAGATTACAAGTGAAGAGTCCACTCACTCTTCTAGTGAGGAAGAGGAAGCTAGTGCTAGTGAGCATTCAAGCATGGAGCAATCGGAGGATGGAGACCTATTGATGGTTAGAAGGATGCTTGGAAGTGCTTGTGTAGATCTTGATGATACTCAAAGAGAGAACATCTTTCATACAAGGTGCACCATCCAAGGCAAGGTATGTTCTCTAATCATTGGTAGTGGTAGTTGCACCAATGTTGTGAGCACTAGGCTTGTTGATAAACTTGGTCTTAAAACTACTTCACATGCTAAACCCTATAAATTGCAATGGCTTAGTGAAAAAGGTGAATTACTAGTTAACAAACAAGTGTTGATTGCTTTCACTATAGGTAGATATATTGATGAAGTTTTATGTGATATAATACCTATGGAAGCATCTCATATTTTGTTAGGGAGGCCATGGAAATATGATAAGCATGCATTGCATGATGGAGTGTCTAATACTTATGTATTCTCTCATGGTAGTAGGAAGGTAACTCTTAGACCTTTGACACCTAGAGAGGTATGTGAGGATCAAGTGAAAATGAAAATCAAAAGAGAGGATAAGAGGAAGGCAAGTGAGGGCCAAAAGCATGAAAAATCACCTAAAATAGAGAAAAAAGGTGCTTTGGCCGAGAGTTCAAAAAGAATTACCAAAAATGCCACTATGGAAAAACAAGTGAAACTTAGGCTAGGAAAGTCTAAATTAGATGATCTCAAAGAGAATAGAAAGCTTGAGAAAGGGACTACCAAGTCTAAGGAAGGGTTACTTGTGAGTAGAGGTGAAGTTAAGAGGGAATTCTTAGCTAGGAAATCCATGTTTCTATGCTTACCATCTCCTTGTTTTCTAAATGCAAATTTTGTTGGAGATCAAGTAAGTCTAGATCTCTTATTAGAAGAGTTTAAGGATGTGTTTCCTAGTGAAGTACCCCACGACCTACCTCCCTTGAGAGGTATAGAGCACCAAATTGATTTGATCCCGGGTGCTCCACTTCCTAATAGGCGAACTTATAGGACTACTCCACAAGAAACCCATGAGATAGAAAAGCAAGTTCAAGACCTAGTGAGTAGAGGGTGGGTGAAGGAGAGCCTATCACCATGTGCATCACCGATTATCTTAGTTCCTAAGAAGGAGGACACATGGAGAATGTGTATTGATTGTAGGGCTATTAATAACATAACCATTAGATATAGACACCCAATTCCTAGGTTGGATGATTTGCTAGATGAGTTACATGGCTCAACCATATTCACTCAGGTTGATCTTAAAAGTGGTTACCACCAAATAAAAATGAAGAATGGTGATGAGTGTAAAACCGCCTTTAAGATCAAATTTGGTTTATATGAATGGTTAGTCATGCCATTTGGGCTATCTAATGCCCCACGTACTTTCATGAGGCTTATGAATCATGTGCTTAGGGAGTTCTTAGGAAAGTTTGTGGTGGTCTACTTTGATGATATTCTTATATATAGCAAATCTTTCCTTAATCACTTAACACATTTGAGATTTGTTTTGGAAGTACTTAGAAAGGAGAAGCTTTATGCAAACAAAGAGAAGTGCTCATTTGCCATGGACCAAGTGGTGTTCCTCGGTTTTGTGGTAAGTTCCAAAGGTGTGCAAGTTGATGAGAGCAAGGTGAAAGCCATTCTTGAGTGGCTGAGACCCACCAATGTAAAAGAAGTGAGGAGCTTCCATGGACTAGCAAGCTTCTATAGGAGATTTGTGAAGGACTTTAGCACCATTGCTCTCCTTTCAATGAGCTTGTGAAGAAGGAAGTACCTTTTGCTTAGGGGCCAAAGCAAGAGGAAGCTTTTACTCTTTTGAAAGAAAAACTTACCAATGCTCATATTTTATCTATGCCTAACTTTGAATTATGTTTGGAGCTTGAATGTGATGCTTCGAATCTTGGTATAGGTGCTGTTTTGAAACAAGAAAATCATCCCATTGCCTATTTTAATGAGAAGCTAAAAGAAGCACAACTCAACTACTCCACCTATGACAAAGAGCTATATGATTTGGTGAGGGCTTTGCAAACATGATAACATTACCTCCTCCCTAAGGAGTTCATAGTCTACACCGATCATGAAGCCTTAAAGCATTTGAGATCTCAAGGCAAGCTCAACAAAAGGCATGCAAGGTGGATGAAGTTTGTTGAAACATTTCCCTACATCATCAAGCATAAGAAAGGAGTGGCAAACATTGTGGCAGATGCTCTTAGTAGGAGGTATACACTTCTATCTTTGCTTGAATCTAAATTGTTGGTATTTGAACATATAAAGGCCTTGTATAATGATGATGATGACTTTGGTCGTGAGTTTCTAGCATGTGATAAGGGTGCTCACAATGAATTCTTTAGGCATGATGGTTACCTTTTTAAAGGAAAATGTTTATGTGTGCCTAAGACATCATTGAGAGAGCTCTTAGTATGTGAAGCTCATGAGGGAGGCATCTTGGGTCATTTTGGTATTGAGAAGACCTTAGCCATATTACATGAGCACTTCTTTTGGCCTAAGATGAAAGCTCAAGTAGCTAAGTTTATAAGCAAGTGTATCACATGTCATAAGGCTAAGTATAAACTCACTAACCACGACCTTTACATGCCTTTACGATCACCCACCTCTCCTTGGTTGGATATATCTATGGACTTTGTTCTAGGATTGCCCAAGACAAAGAGAGGTGTAGATTCTATATTTGTTATGCTGTGTAGGTTCTCAAAGATGGCACACTTCATTCCTTGCCACAAGAGTGATGCTGCATCTCATGTTGCAAACCTCTTCTTCAAAGAAGTGGTGCGCCTACATGGCATTCCCCAAAGCATAGTGAGTAATAGGGATTCTAAGTTCCTTAGCCACTTTTGGAGGTCTTTGTGGGGAAGACTTGGCACCAAGCTCCTATTTTCTACAACATGCCACCCTCAAACTGATGGCCAAACCGAGGTGGTGAATAGAACTCTTGGCCAATTGCTTAGAAGCTTTGTGAAGAGCAACTTGAAGAGTTGGGAGGATTGTTTGCCTCATGTAGAGTTTGCCTACAATAGAGTGATGTATTCTACTACTCTTTTATCTCCTTTTCAAGTTGTCTATGGTTTTAATCCCTTAACTCCCCTTGATTTATGTGCTTTACCTTTTGATGAGTTTGCTAACAAGGATGGGATTGATAGAGCCGAGAAGGTCAAGTCTATGCATGCTAAGATCAACGAACAGATTGAGCAAAGGAATGCACAAGTGGCCAACCATGCTAACAAGCACCGCAAACATCTTGATTTGAAAGTGGGGGATAGAGTTTGTATCCATATTAGGAAGGAAAGGTTCCCAAACTTGAGAAGCTCTAAATTTCTTCCCAAGGGAGATGGACCTTTCACTATTATTGAGAAACTTGGTCTTAATGCATATAAATTAAATATTCCTAGTGATTTTGGTGGTAACAACTCTTTTAATGTGTGTGATCTTACTTATTGTGATGTAGGTTATGAAGAGGATGATCACACCAACTTGGGGACAAGTTGCCATCAAGAAGGAGGGTTTGATGGAGGACCATCCTCAACACCATTGGAAGCTCAAGGAAGAAGGATTACAAGGTCCATGCTTAAGAAGATTCAAGAGCAAATTCAAGAAGAGTTGACTA
Organism: Hylodesmum podocarpum; assembly: GCA_026586105.1. NCBI lineage: Eukaryota > Viridiplantae > Streptophyta > Magnoliopsida > Fabales > Fabaceae > Hylodesmum > Hylodesmum podocarpum. The sequence goes on along the minus strand of JALJEV010000118.1, from coordinate 244,812 downwards.
GAGGTCAAAGTCAACAGTCAACTCTTGAAGACTTGACTCTAAATTTTAAACCTTGTAATTTTCTTCAAATTTTATAATTGTTTTTCTTAGGCATTTTAAGTAGGATTTGGCCATAGTGGGAGCATGTAGCTCACGACCTAGTTGCTTTCTTTTGGGATCGAATTTGCAAGGCAATTTGGGAGAGAGTGGTGTGCACTCTCCTTGGAGAGAGTGAAGAGAGATTTGGATGCAAGGTAGTGGAATTTCCACTAACTCTAATTCAAGCTTAACCATTTGATTTGATTCCAATCAAGTGGCCAAGCTTGAATACGTCCAAGGCTAAGCAAAGCATGAATCATGTTTGATTCTTAATCCTTGATCAAAGCTTTCATCAAAGGGTTGATAAGTCATAATTGAGTCACATGTTTCACACCACTCAAGAGTGAATTTCAACCCCATGATCTAAAGATTTAATCAAGAAGTTAAGAGTGAAACTTGAGGTCACATGTCTCATGCTTCCTTAAGCTAATACCGTAGCCTTTGATTGTATTACTCATCCAATGGCCCATGCTTGAACCGTGTGAGGTGCCTAAGTGAAGGCTTTCCACACGTTGATCAAGCATTGATCCAATGGATAGTATGCCATCCGATTTTTCCTTAGCTCTTCTAGTATAATTAGGATGAATTCTATAAGGTATGGATCTTTTGATCATTATTGAAATTGAATATAGCTTGAGCTATTTTAAGAGAGGTCTCTCTTGGGTTTCTTCTTAGAACCTTGAGTCTTATCAATGGATGCTTATCGTTGTGGCGATTCTTCACCTAGACTTATTTCTTGAGCATGACGTCTTCACCTTCTATTCTTTTTCCATTTTCTTATTTCTTCTAAGCCCTTGAGTCTTTGTGCTTCCGCCATTGTCATCTTAACTGTGGATTTCCAATTGGAGAATGAAGATCGGGCCAACTTCAAGCTTCTCACTAAGCAAGCTTGTATCACTAGGGGCTTGCTTCAGCCCATATAAAGCCTTATTCAGTATGTAAACATGCTCAGGCCATGTAGTATATGTGAAACCTGGTGGTTGAGCTACATAAACTTCTTCATTGATGTAGCCATTTAGAAATGCGTTTTTCACATCCATCTGAAAAAGTTTGAAATTGTTAATACAAGCATAAGCAAAAAGTAGTCTTACTGCTTCAAGTCTAGCAACTGGAGCGAAGGTTTCCTCAAAGTCAACTCCTTCTTGTTGATTGTACCCTTTGGCTACCAGTCTAACTTTGTTTCTGACCACAACTCCATCTTCATTGAGTTTATTTTTGAACACCCATTTGGTGCCAATAACATTCATATTGCTTTTGTATGGAACAAGTTTTCACACTTCATTCCTTTTGAACTGGTTTAATTCCTCTTGCATAGCCATGATCCAAAATTCGTTGCTCAAGGCTTTTTCAATACTATAGGGTTCAACCTAAGACACAAAAGCATTGTTATCACAAAAAAGATTTAGGGGGGATCTAGTGGTTACTCCTCTTTGGATGTCACCAATGACATTGTCCAGAGATAAGTTTCTTGGAGTCCTCCATTCTTTTGGTTGAGTAGGCACTGTAGGTGTCTGTTCTTGCTGATGTTGTTGCTCATTTTCTCTACTCATTTCACCTGTTTCCTCATCATTACGTAGCAAACTTTCCTTTTGGGAAATATTAGTTTCATCAAATCTAATGTGGACTGACTTTTCTATACACATTGTCCTTTTATTAAAGACCCTATATGCTTTACTTGTATTTGAATATCCAATGAAAATAGCTTCATCAGCTTTGGTGTCAAATTTTCCAAGATGATCCTTGCCATTGTTTAAAACAAAGCACTTGTATCCAAAAACTTTAAAATAAGAAATGTTAGACTTTCTGCCATTGAAAAGCTCATAAGGGGTTTTCAACAAGATAGGTCTTATAGTAACTCTGTTAAGGACATAACATGTTGTGTTCACAACATCTGCCCAGAAGTATTTAGGCATCCTTTGCTCATTTAGCATAGTCCTTCCTAGTTCAATTAGAGATCTATTTTTCCTCTCCACTACTCCATTCTGTTGAGGAGTTCTAGGAGCTGAAAAGCAGTGAGTGATCCCATACTTTTTGCAAAAATTTTCAAAAAAACTGTTTTTAAATTCAGACCCATTGTCACTTTTCAAAGTCTTGATTTTTAAATCCTTTTTGTTTTGAATTTTCTTGGCAAGTATTTTAAAAGCACCAAAAGCTTGATCCTTTTTCGAGATAAACAAAACTAAAGTAAACCTTGAGTAGTCATCTACAATGACCAACCCATAAAGATTACCACCTAAACTGGTTGTCCTTGATGGACCAAATAAGTCTACGTGCAAAATTCAAAAGGCTGAGTAGTAGAAACATGTTTGATACTTTTGAAAGATGTTTTTGCCTGCTTGGACTTTTGACAAGCCTCACAAAGTCCTTCTTTAGAAAACTTCAGTTTTGGTAATCCAATGACTAAGTCTTTAGACACTAGTTTATTTAAATACAGTATATCAATGCGAGCAATCCTTCTATGCCATAACCATAACAAATTATCATTTGATGTTAAACATGCAGAGTAAGAAGATGAATGATCTATTTCTAGAATATAGATATTGTTAAATCTCTTACCGACCATGAGTAGTTCATTTGAGTCTTTGCTACTTATTAGACAGTGCTCATCATCAAATGCTATTCTGTAATTCTTGTCACATAATTGACTAATACTCAGAAGATTAAACTCCAGTCCATCAACTAGAAGTACATCCTCTATGACTGTGTTTGCTTTGTTCCCAACTATACCGAAACCAAGGATTCTACCTTTGTTGTTATCTCCATAAACTACTGATCATGTCTCTTTTAGTGTAAAGGTGCTAAGATTTCTTTTGTCACCTGTCATATGCCTTGAACAGCCGTTGTCTAAGTACCAAATTGAGTTCTTGCTGTTCAGGTTTTCCTACAAGAAAAGTTTATTTTGTTGTTGGTACCCAACCTTTCTTGGGTCCTGTCAAGTTAGTACTGCACTTTTTTTTCACAATCCATTTATACATACCACTGAAGATACCTTTCTTTCTAATCATGCAACTAAAAGTATTATGACCATGTTTCATACAGTAGGTACATGCCAAGTTGGCATATTTAGAATTTCCAGTTTTAAAATTATTACTAGTTTTCATGTGAACACATTTCAAGGAGCAGTTACTTGATTGTTTGTCTTAAAGTGTGTTCTTTTCTTAATTTTTAAAGCTCATTGTTTAAATCAGAAACCTTTTGATTTAAGAAAGAGATTTCCTTTTTCAAAATTTTGTTTTCCTTTTCAAATGTTTCAGCTTCTTTATAAAGTTCACTAAAGGTTGTGTGCAATTCATCATAATCATCCATAGAAGTATTTGAATCACTTATCTCACTAGATGACTTGATCATTAAGCACAGATTTGTTTCCTCTGTTTCGCTTTCTGATGTTGAAGAAATGTCATTTTCATCCCAAGCTATGTAAGCTCTCTTCTTCTTGTTCTTATCTTTTCTGAATTTTCCTTCATTCTCAGACTTTCTTACTTCAGTGACGTTACCTCTTTTTAGGTTAGGACAATTTGATTTGTAGTGTCCAATTTTTCGGCATTCATAACATGTAACCTTGACTGAAGTGTTATCTTGTCTCTTGAATCCTTTTCTCTGTTGGCCGAACTTTCTTTTAGAGCCTCATGAACTTCTTGAATTTTTTGACCATTAGATTCATGTGATCTTCTTGTGATTCACTATCTTCTTTAGAGGTTTCAGATTCAATTTCTGTATTTTCCATCTTAAGAGCTAGTCCCTTTGCTCTCTTGTCCTTCTGTTCCTCATCTGCCATGCGAGTCATATCCATCTCATACTCTCTCAGTTTACCAAACAGCTCTGCACTTGACATTGCAGCTAGATTCTTTGACTCTGTTATCGCTGTCATTGTTGGTTGCCACTTTCTATTCAGAGATTTCAGAATTTTGACATTCACTTCTTCTTCAATGAAGTTCTTGCCAAGTCCTTTAAGATGATTGACTATGTGTGTGAAGCATTTTTGCATGTCCATTATGGATTCGCCTTGAGACATCCTAAAAGTCTCATATTCCTGGATGAGTGTATTCTTTCTTGCTTTTCTGACTTTAGTTGTGCCTTCATGAGTAACACTGATGAGTTCCCATGCCTCCTTTGCTGATTTGCACTCAGAGATCCTGAAAAATTCATCGAAGTTTAAAGCAAAATGTATAATGTTTAGGGCTCTAGAATCATTTTCGGCTCTTTTTTATCTCTTCAGTACCCCATCTCTCAAATGGTTTTTCAACCTTATTCCCATTCTCTATGTGTGTAGGTGTCTTGTAATCAGTCACTACTGCTTGCCAGATGCCTCTATTAACTGATTCTAGAAAAATCCTCATTCTAACTTTCCAAAACGGATAGTTTTCACCACATAATAGAGGTGGTCTGTTAATGGAAGCACCTTCCGTAAAAGGTAGATGATTGCAAGCCATTCCAAGGAACCTATGGATAGAATATTAGATTGTCTTACTAGTTTTAGCTTTAGATACCAATTGTTGGTCCCTAAGCAGAAATCTAGGGGGTGAATAGATTCTAGTTCCCTCTTATGAATTTCTTTCGACTATTTCTGATTTATTCCTATTCAATATTTATCTTGTATTTATTACTTAACCAAAATTAGAATCAATATGTGTTCAGAGTTATCACAGCGAAATGATAAAGGAAGATAGAAATTTTTTTCTTTCACAAAATTTTTTGAATCAAGATATACTAAAATCATTCAGAATATGATTCAACAAAAAAATAAAAGAGTATAAGGAATAGAGAAATTACACGGTGAGTTTATACTGGTTCAGCTTTCGGCCTACATCTAGTCCCAATACAACAATTGTTGCTATTGGTGTTCCACTATCAACAATTTTGATCCCTTGTATTAATTACAATCACACTGCACATACACAAAACGAAATCAAAATAAACCAATACAACAAGTTCTTTTTCAAGAACCTTTCTCCTTAACTCTTGATGCCTTCAAGAATCAGCCTTGAGAATCATTTCTCAAGTTCCACAACTCTTTTTCCGGAGAATACCTTTCTCAAAGAGTTTAAACCAATCTAAATCTAAACAAAGATAAAAGATCAGAATGAGTACACCTGTTGTACATGAACTGATCAACGTGTTGAACAATGTAGATGCTTCATTCCATCAAAGACTACTCATCTCTAGAGAAAGCTTTTTGAATCTTTTTGAAATCTTGGAGAAAAATTGATAGAGGACCATCTCTAAAAGCCCAACAACTTTCCAGCGAGTTGTTTAATTGTTTAGGCCTATTAGTTTCTTTCAATTATCTATTTGTTTTAAGACTTGAATTTGGGCCTTGTAATTGTAAAGTGTGCTCAACCTAGGGTGTCTCTCATCTCACCATTGATCATTCATTTCATCCTAGGGTGGAGAATATTTCAGATTTCTAACCTTAGGCCCATTTGTTAGACTTGAAGCTGAAGAAGTCGTCTCTTGTTTTTTAGTTTTGATTTACTTGTACTCTTGAATTTAATGATAGATTATAAATAGGAGCTTAATTGTATTGATTGTTCTAGAATAGACTTTGAGTGTGGTTTCTATTCAATTTCACTTCACAGAGAAGTTGAATCACTCTGAGAATCAAGCGAGAGAAATTTTGGGAATCCCATTTTGATTTGACAAGTTGAAAACTGTTTTTAAATGTTTTTAAGCTGAAGTAATCGATTACCATATATCAGTAATCGACTACCAACAGTTTGAGAAATCAGGGAATCCTAAAACTTTCTAGAGTAATCGATTACCACATCCTAGTAAATGATTACCTCGTGCTTGAGATAACAGAGGAGCCTAAAACTCTCTAGAGTAATCGATTACCACATTCTAGTAATCGATTACCCACACCAAAATTCATCTCAAAAATGTTTTTGAATTGCTTTAAATTGAAATCTCTTAGAATTGATTTTAGAAGAGAGAAATCTTTGAGTTTTTTCAAGAAGAAAGGAAGAGCGAAAAACTGAGTTTACAAAGAACACAAGTTCTAAGAGTTCTCTTCAAGATTTCAAAAGATTTTCTCTAGAGATGAAGAGTGTGTGAAGGATTGAATACTTGGTTATAATCTTGATCAGATCATACACATCAGGTGTAATCTTTTCTGATCTTTATTTTGTTTTGTATTTGTTTTTGTTCAAAACTCTTAAGAGAAAGTTGTTGTCTAGAAGAAGAGTTAAGGAATTTGAGAGAGGTGCTCTCAAAGGTGATTCTTGAAGGATTCAAGAATTAGAGAGATATGTTCTTAGGAGAAGAACATGTGTTTTGGTTATTTTGATTGTGTTTGTGTTTGTGCAGTGTGTTTGTATTAGACACAAGAAATCATTATAGTGGAAACCGATCGCAACAGTTGTTGGGTTGGGACTGGACGTAGGCCGAACGCCGAACCAGGATAAATCTTTGTCCAAACTTTCTCTCTACCTTATCTCTTATCTTTATCTGAATCTGTCGCTTTACAATTGCTTTTACTGATTCATTCTTAAAGAGTTTCGAAAAGATGTATCAATTTCTTTCTATGTCCGCTGCTATCTTTCTGAACTGTTATTCTTAACATAGATAAAATTGAATTGGGAAAGAAATTGACAAAGGCTAAAATTGAACATTGGGAACTTGAATCTATTCACCCCCCCTCTAGATTCAACATAGGGACCAACACCATTGCATTTTCATTTAAGTTGGTCAACTTTCTCATTGTACTCACTTTTGGTCAAAATTAATGAAATAGAATTTCTAAGACTTGTGTCTTAAGAAAAGGAGAGAGCTCTCCTAGGGTTTCTTCCAAGAACCTTGAATCTTATCATGGATCCATGATCCAAGTGGCGATTCTCCAACCAAGCTTATTAGGTGCTTCATCCATGGCGCTTACCACACTTCTTCCTTCTTCCACTTTTGATTTCTTTTTTCCCCCTTTTGTGTTGACCATGAGCTATCATTGCTATCTAACTATGGGCTTTTCCCATCCCCCTCAATGTTCTGGAGACTAAGTCCTTGCCTTTTGACACTGTATCAGCCAGATCTCGTCTGGACTCCACATACTGACTGGAAATCTTCCATCAGTAAAAATCCCTTTCACATAGATCAGACATATTGAGTTATTCCGCTGTTTAAGAGTGATTGAACATTGGTGAATGAAGATTGCAGCACCCCTTTGCTTATTCATGAAGATCCCTTACAAGTTCCTCATGGGTTTGCATAAAATTTGGTATCAAGAGCTTGTTCTTCACCTAGTTGTTCTTCACTTGTGGTATCGAGTCTAGCTCCTATCTTTTTGATTTCAATTTTTGATTCAATTGAATTTTTATTTGAGTTTTGTTGTGTGTCTTGGTTGTCCAATACATAGAAGAAATGTTCTGACACTCATGGTAGATCATACATGACTTATTTTACATGCTAGACACATTCTAGTTAATAGCCCACATGTGTTTGATGAATTTTCTCAATATGTATTTTGAGCCTCCTTGCTGGAATTTGAATCCCCTGCATCATATGTGGCTTAATTAGTGCTTATATGTATTATTACTATGTGCATTGCTCATTATAAGTTCAAGTTACCACTACTATGCATTATCTTGCTTGTTAGCAAAGTTTGACTTGACTTGCTTGAGTATTTGAGTCTATACTTGGACTGTCCAGCAAAGAATAGCCAAAAGAAAATATAGAAAAACAAAAGAAAAGAAAAGAGCAAGAGAAAATATTCAAAGAAAAGAGTCAAAGAAAAAAATTCAAGAAAAGAAAAATACAAGAAAAAAAGATTAAAGAAAAATTAGAGTGAAAAGTGAGTAGCTCTTGTAGTAGAATATTTTTGGGAAAAATTGAGTGCAGTAACTTGGTAAATTGGGTCATTAAACACCCACAAATTTAGTGTCCAAGCTCAAATTAGGCATCATTACTCATTAGGCTCAAGCATCATATTACAAATTATGTCAAAATTGCTAATAGCATGATATTTGAACTTGTAGTGTGCTTTGCATGTGCCTAAACATTTTGCCCTGTTTTTGGACCTATATTTGTGGCTGCCCTGCACCTTAATTTGAGCTTATTTCTTGCATAAAGATCACCCAAACCAATCCCCAAAATTTCAAGTCATTTTGAGCCAATTTACAAGCCTAAGTGCAGTTTGGCGACGGTTCTGCTGATTCTGTAACAATTTCGGGTTTGTGGTTGGTTCATTGGATTAAACGTTGTTTTGGTGAATTCTGGGCATTTGGTCATTCAATATACATATATTTAAGCTCAACTGGAAGGTTTCATAATTTTCCAAGCTCATTTGGTATGCTAAAAAAAATTTCACAAGTTTGGGCAGATTTGGTGACGGTTCTGTCAATTTTCCAGCAAACTTGCATTTGATTTCTACCATTCTTGGGATTTTTTTGTTTCCAAAATTTTTATAGTTTATAAATACTATTTTCCCTTCATTTTAGTACAATAAATTTACTAGCCCTTGTCTTGACAATTAATTTCCAATTTTTGAGTAGCTAATTGTTCATTGAGTCTTAATTTGTTGCTTGTCTTCTTTGGCTTCCTAATAGTTTTGTCTTGAGTATTTGTCTCCTTTGAATTTCATTAAGCTTGTAGTTGAATTGTTCCTCTTTCATTTGGGTAAATTGGACATTGATAATTAATAGAGGTTTCTCAAGAAACTCTAAGGAGATTGAGAGGAAAAAGACAAGTGTGAACATTATAGAAAAAGCCTTCTAAAGAGTGATACAAGACTGCTACTAGAGTGAAACACTTAGAGAGTGACAAGGATCTCTTATATAATTGTATTTGTTGTCCAACCTTTTCTTGTGCAGCAATGGATACCTCTCCTAGTGTGGGAAATGATCTCTCACCAAGGTCTAAAAGGATGATGGATATGATGAAGTCCATGCTTAGTGCTAGCTTGGATGAGAGGTTTGATCAAGAAAAGAGGTTAAAGGAGGAAAGGAAGATAAGGAAGGAATTAGAGAAGAAGATACTTGGAGATACTAGTGGCAATCAAGGAGGTCACCATGGAGGAGGGGTTGTACCTAGGGAGGGTTGAGGGAGTTTGAGCAATGAAGTACCTAAGAGTAGAAGGGATAGTTATAGAGGTAGTGGTAGTAGGAAGGAATTCCTAGAGGGGACTATGACACACCTAGGGAGAGTGATTGGGGAAACAACTATGATGAGGATGAACCCTTTAGAGGCCATAGGAATGCAAGGGGGGGGGGGGAGGAGAGATCCTCAACCTAGAAGGCCAACATCACACACCTAGGAGAAATGTTGGAGATGAAGAGCCTAAAGAGTGGGAAAGAAGCAACAAGATTAAACTACCTAAGTTCCTTGGAAATAGTGAGACCGAGAGTTATCTTGATTGGGTGATGAAAATGGATCAAGTGTATTCTTGCTATCCCCACTTGAGTGAAGAGAAGAGGCTTAACATAACCATCTTGGAGTTTGAAGGTTATGCCTTGGTTTGGTGGAACCAAGTGCTTGTAGATGCCGAGAAGAGGAGGAGACCTCACATCACTTCTTGGACCCAATTGAAGGATTCCATGAAGGGGAGGTTTGTGCCCAAGTCCTATACAAGGGATCTACATGTAAAGCTCCAAAGGTTAACTCAAGGGGGAGTGTGCAAGAGTATTACAAGGATCTTGAATTAACCTTGATAAGGGCCGGTTATGAAGATGAGAAGGAGACCACAATAGCTAGGTTCACTAATGGTTTGAATAGGGAGATCCAAGATGTCTTGGAGCTCCAACATTATAGAACCTTGGAGGATGCCATTCATAAGGCCGAGAGGATTGAAGGCCAACTTAAGAGGAAGAGCACCTTCAAGAAGTCTTACACACATGGATCTTCAAGTTGGAAGGACAAGCAAATGAAGGAGGGAGCATCCAAGACTTTCTACAAGTCTAATTGAGATGACTCCAAGGGTAAGGAAGTTTATAAACCTAATTCTAAACCTTCTAACATTAAATGTTTTAAGTGTTTAGGACATGGGCACATAGCTTCACAATGTCCCAACAAGAAGGCCATGATGATGAGAGTAAATGGGGAAATCACTAGTGAGGAATTCACTCACTCTTCTAGTGAAGAAGAGGAAGCTAGTGCTAGTGAGCACTCAAGTATGGAGCAATTGGAAGATGGAGATCTCCTCATGGTGAGGAAGATGCTTGGGAGTGCCCTCAAGGAATTGGATGACTCACAAAAGGGAGAACATCTTCCATTCTAGATGCCTAGTGGAAGGGAAGGTATGCTCTCTTATTATAGATAGTGGTAGTTGTACAAATGTAGTTAGTACTAGATTAGTAGATAAGTTAGAACTTAGGACATCTTCACACCCTAAACCTTATAAGTTGCAATGGTTGAGTGATAAGGGTGAAATGGTAGTTAATAAGCAAATTCTTATTAGCTTTTCCATAGGCAAATATAGAGATGATGTATTGTGTGATGTAGTGCCTATGGAAGCCACTCACATTTTACTTGGGAGACCTTGGCAATATGATAAACATGCCATTCATGATGGTGTTTCTAACACCTACATTTTCTCTCATATGAGCAAGAAGGTCACCCTAAAACCTTTGTCACCTAAGGAGGTATGTGAAGATCAAATAAAGATGAAGTTAAAGAGGGAAAATGAGAGAGCAAATGCCTTGGCTGAGAGTTGTAAACTAATTACAAGAAATGCCGCTACATATTCTAAAGGTAAAAACAAGTGTGAAAAGTTGAAAGGAAAAGGAGGTAACTTGTGAATAGCTACCCATGAGTTGAAGAGAGAGATCCTCATTAGGAAATCCATATTTTTATGCTTACCTAACCCCATTACTTTGAGCTTGCAATGTATAGGTAATCATAAGACAAATGAGGACTTGATGATTGGGAGATCAACTATAGGGAAGTTTGAGCTTAGTTCTTTATATGATTCCCTTGTTTTTTCTTATGCTAACTTTTGTCTTAAAAATGATGTTAGGGTGTTATTTAGTGGAGCATGGCTTAACCAAATGAGTGTGCTTGTGTGCAAGGCCGTGAAGGATACAAGGCCAAGGATACCTTGTGAGGTGTCTAAAGGAATCACTTTCAAGAAGTATTGTGTTCTAGGACCAAGTGAGAAGTTGTGCATAGAAGAACCATGGAGGCACTTAGATAGAGGAAAGGAAGTATTTAAGAAATTTTTATTACCAAAGAGGGAGACTTCTTTAACTCTAACTTATCCTCTTATTTCTAATTTGCATAACACTTTTTATGACACAATAGAATCTCAAGGCATTAGGCCTTGGACAATGCTTGATAATGATAAGTTGCATTCCTTATTTGATCCCACTAATGAATATGTTTTTGATGTTAAGTATCCTATTAGGTGGAAGGTTGAGTTTAAGAAGGAGGGAACATCACTAACTTCCTCACCTAAAAGATGTATATTAAAGAAGAGTTTCAACCAAGTAGATTCACCATAGAATGAAGGACTAGTATCAACATATCTAAAGGAGGAATTAGAAACTTCTTGGAGTTTTGTTTTATTCATAGAAAATCACTTGATTTCCTTCTTCACTTCTTTACATTTTGATATTGATATTAATGGGCACAACATCTTGATATTCAATGATAAATTTAATAAGGTTTGCTTGATCTTTGATCCGAGTGGAATTTATTTTGTAGGTATGAAGCTAAGGCAACTTGAGGACAAGTTGTCCACAAGAAGGAGGGTTTGATGGAGGACCATCTCTAAAACCCAATAACTCTCCAAATCAAAGTCAAAGAAGAAAGAGGACATTACACTTTTAAATTGGGCTAGAAATAAATTCGCTATTATTTTTGGTGCCTGACAAGGTTTAGTATTTTGAGCATAACTGGGGCTACAAAACTCCAATTGAGCTGTTCTTTGTGTATTTATAAAGCTGACTTAAAGGGCTACAAAAGCTATGAGGACAAAAAAGTCTAGTTCTAACTGCATTTAGGAGGAAATTGGGCTTGAAAGTAACGTTTGGATATTGTCAGGATGTTCCAGCGGAGTGCTGACCAGGTTAAGTATTTCGAGCGTAATGTGGGCTACAAAATTCCAAATAAGTTTGTCTTGGTAGAATTTTAAAGCTGACTTAAAGGGCTAAAAAAGTTATGAAGACACCAATACAAGATAAAAAATTCAAAGAAAAGAGTCAGATAAAAAAATTCAAGAAAAGAAAAATACAAGAAAAGAAGATTGAAGAAAAATTAGATTGAAAAGTGAGTAGCTCTTGTAGTAGAAAATTTTTGGGAAAAATTGAGTGCAGTACCTTGATAAATTGGGTCATTAAACACCCACAAATTTAGTGTCCAAGCTCAAATCAGACATCATTACTCATTAGGCTCAAGCATCATATTACAAATTGTGTCAAAATTGCTAAGAGCATGATATTTGAACTTGTAGTGTGCTTTGCATGTGCCTAGACATTTTGCCCTGTTTTTGCCCTGTTTTTGGACCTATATTTGTGGCTGCCCTGCACCTTAATTTGATCTTATTTCGTGCATAAAGATCACCCAAACCAATCCCCAAAATTTCAAGTCATTTTGAGCCAATTTACAAGCCTAAGTGCAATTTGGCGACGGTTCTGCTGATTCTGTAACAATTTCGGGTTTGTGGTTGGTTCATTGAGTTAATCGCTGTTTTGGTGAATTATGGGCATTTTGTCATTCAATATACATATATATAAGCTCAACTGGAAATTTTCATAATTTTCCAAGCTCATTTCGTATGCTAAAAAAATTTCACAAGTTTAGCCAGATTTGGTGACGGTTCAGTCAATTTTCTAGCAAACTTGCATTTGATTTCTGCTGTTTAAGAGTGATTAAACATTGGTGAATGAAGATTGGGGCACCCCTTTGCTTATTCATGAAGATCCCTTACAAGTTCCTCATGAGTTTACATAAAAAAATGTTAAGAACACAAAATGTTCTAAAAAACTTCGTTTCAGTTCTTCTTTCTCTTTTCAAAATCAAAGATTACTTCTTTTTTTTGAAATCTTTCCAAGTGGTGTTTATATAAAAACATTTGAAAACAAGTTGAGATGAATTTCTGATGGGGATAATCGATTACTATGGAGTAGTAATCGATTATTCCAAAGGGTTTCAATCTTCTTTGTCCTTTCAAGCTCGTGGTAGTTGATTACTGATATATGGTAATCGATTACTACAGAGGTGTTTTGGATTCCCTATTTTCAATTACTGTTGATAGTCGATTACAACATTTTGGTAATCAATTACTTCAGTTGTAAAACTTTTAAAACTTTCAAACCAAGTGTTCTATCACCTTAGTTTGGTTTTCCTCTTTTTCAGAACAAAAAACAAGGGGTTCCAAATCACTTAGCTTGATGTCAAAGCAGATTCAAATTCTCTTTGAAGCAAAAATTAATCAAATCACAAACTCAAAACCTAGTTTAAAACAACCAATACACTTAAGATCCTATGTACACAAACTATTAAATTCATGATTACAAATGCATCAAAATCAAAATCCAAGAGTAAGACTTCTTCATGCTTCAAGTCTATCAAATAACCTCAAATACAATGTCTAGCAATGTTTTAAAAGTAATTAGAAGTGAATGGAAAGTTAATGATAATTAAGATGAGAAAGTTAAATTTAAGCCAAAAATCAACTCATTAACGACAAGGATGTAAATATTACAGTTTTCCTTATCGGGAAAGAAAGTTAAGTTGAGATTTTAAGAATTAAGTTGAATGGAGAAATAAAGTGAAGACCTATCACTGGGAAGAGTTGAATTACAGAGACCCAAAGAACCAAATGGACCTTACATTTGCATTGTGGGCCCATGTGAGTGTTTTAACCTAATTTTAGGATATCCAACCCTAGATGTGGGCCCCACAACCACTTGAAATCATATTTGAATGGCTTAAGGGAAACATAACATGGCTCACTCAAGCACACACACTTCATTTCTTTTCTTTTCCACTCAAAATTGTCATTTTGTGAGTATGGAATATAACTTTGATGTGTATGAAAATGTGCTAATGTTGTTCATTTTATGAGTGAAAATGTGGTTATATTGATATATTATGTTATGAGGAAGTTTAGTACAAGAACCATGTGTTTAATGTATTTTTGGACTAAGTTTTGTGGCTATTTTCATACTAATTGTTTTGATCTTTTTTCTGAGTTGGTAAGAACTTTATGTTTTGGTTTTAAATGTACCAAATGAATGTTAAAAGAATATAAAAACTTTGGGTTTTGATTTCATATGATTATGAGGTTATGCTTGATCAGCAGGAATAAACTTTGTCTTTGAAAAAATCTGTACAGTTTGTTATTAACCATTATTTGAAGTTATAAAAGCATGTTTAAGAGACCTAAGGTGACAAAGTTATGGTGATTTTTTTTTTTGTGAGAATAATGCCTAGTGAGCGGAAATGAATTCTAACTTTGTGCAAATTGGATAGTTTGGTTTCACTCAATATTTTAAGTCATGAAAGAAGTTATTAATGTTATTTTGAGTTCATAAATTATGTGTTTTGGTTTCAAGTTAAAAGGATTTAAAATGACAAAGTTATGACACTTACATTATTAGCCATCAATGTGTTTTGAAATAGTTTTTATTGTTGTTTATTCTTGGAAAAAACTACACTTATGTAGAACTTTTAAAATTGTGAAAAATATTTGGAATGGAGGTTCAGGAAGTGCTTGAACATTAGAAATTGGTTTTATGCAATTTGGTGGTCAAATGAAAAAGTTATGATGATTTTTCTGCAAGTTATCTATTTGAAATCAGGATGTTGAGGAACCGATTTTGTTGCTGTAACGTTTTTGTGAGAACTGCACTTGTTTGAGAACTTTTGAAATTATGTTTAACATTTGGAATGATAGCCTACGAGGTTTTTGAACATTAGAAATTAGTTTCATGCAATTTGGTTATAAAATGAGTTAACGATTTTTGTGAAGGCTACACATTTTAAGCTAAAATGAACTATGCTATTGTGCTGAATTTATGCATTACGTTTTTCTGTAAAAATATGTTGTTGGAATGTCTAGATTTCTGTTGTTGTTGCTATAAAATGTGCTCTACGTTTTGTTAAAAAAATATGAAAGTAATATTGCTGGAATTTTCTTTACATTTTGTTGTTTTCAAGTGCTTTGTTGTTGCTGAATAAAAATGATGTTGTTGTTGTATATTATTGTATGTATATAATGTTGTTAATGCGAGATTGTTCTATATTTTGCTGTTTTTATATTCTAACATGTTACTACATTATCCTATGATATATTAGGCGAATTTAATTTAAAATACATGTTCTGTCCCAACTAAGAAATGTGATGTATGAATATATTTAATGTTTCTGGAATTCTATCTCGCAATGAAAGAAGTTTCTTCTTACATAAGATAATTCTGTTAACCCTTGTTTGATGTTTTCCTTGACTTCTTGAAATAATAAGAAGCTAGAGTATCCTTGTTTTCGTGCTATTTGATGTTGTTGTGAAATTTGAAAGTTATGACTTCCTAAGTATCATTATGAGTCAAGCATTAATGGAATATGATTGTTAGATGTCGACGAGAGATGTGGCTCTGCTCTATGCTTTGATACATAGGCCAAGATGTGAAAACAATCCTTGAACAGTGTGATTGTTTTTCTCATGTTTTGTGATTGAGACACATGCTCTCTCCGTGGTTGAGTGATTAATGAATAATGAGCATTTACTCATAGAGTGTGATATGATGAATGAGAGAAGTATGGAGGTCCCACAGTGGATGTTGTGTTGGATGATACATAAGGGCATGACGATGCTTCGATGGGTTTTATGTCGGGTAGGGATTTTGATGACAAGATGTTTTTGTGATTTTGATACCTCAGATTTACCTTGAGAGGAGAGCCCACAAAACACACGTGGGTACCATTTTGGGAACATCTACACATGGGACAATTATATTGATTAAACCACTTAGTTAGGAGTGACAGTGAGATAGACCCTAGCCTATGGTTGGAAAACGGGTGACATTACATTGGTACACGATGAAATATAAGAGTGCGTGTGTGAATCACTTGGGGGAAGGATCGTTGAGTTTTGAATTCTTTTAGGGTGGAGGATTCATGTACCCGGCTCGGCATCCCTAACAAAGTTCCATATTTGTTAGGCTGATGGCACACATCCAGTTTTCTACCACCCTGATTGTTGCCTCAGACATCACTAATAAAGGACCATCCAACATGAGAGTTACAAGGGCCATGCATAGAAGAATCCAAGAGCAAGTTGAAGAAGAGTCGACCAAGAGTCAACAAAGTCAAAGTTAACAGTCAACTCTTGAAGACTCTACTCTTGGGCTATTTAAGCCTTGTATTTTCATTCAATTATGTAATTACTTTTAAGACTTGTAAGACTTGAATTTGAGCCTTTTATCTTTGGTTAGTGTCACGACCATTAGGTGTCTAGTGTGGACTAAAACTTAAGTGAACCAATTAGAGAGAGTGTTATACACTCTCCTTATAGAGAGTGGAAGAGGTTTTGGAGAGAACTAGTGCTCTTTCTACTAACTTGATTTGATTCCCACCACTTGATTAAGTTTAAATCGAACGAATGAGATTCAAATCAGCCCACATCACATTATAAGCATTACCTTATGATTGAATATTAGCCTTTGAGATTATATTTGATCCAAGGAATAAGATTCAATTTTAAGTCACATGTATCACACCTTTCTCTAATTGATCTTAGCCTTATGATTGAATTCTAGAACCTTGTATTGATTTAATGATCCATGATGGTGCCTTACGTAACGTTTTGATCAATCAATTCATAACATGGTGGAGAATTAATCCAGTTAGCAAGTCTAGGCCCATCACTATTGTCTTTAAATTGGTCAATTTTTACTAAGTGTGGACTTTTTGGTTAAAATTTGAGGAAGTAGAATTTTCACTTGAGAGTATTTCCTCTCTACGTTTTCTTGAGAAAACTTTGAATCTTATCATAGACCTTGCTTCCATAGTAGAGATTCTTCATTGAGCTTATTGATTAAGTCATGGCACTCTCCATATCTTCCTTAATCTATTTTTTATTTTCTTTCTTATTTTGGTTGCTTGATCTGTGAGTTTATCCTCTTAATCCGTGAGTATCTTTAGTGTTTGAATGGAGAATCCATTTTTGAATGAAGATTGGGGCAATTACTTGCAAGGACGTGGTGATTCATTTAGCATTCACTAGGAACTTGCATCAATTACCTAACAGTTTTTGATGTGTTAAACCTCGTTGATAATGATCTGAGGCATGGCCCCATGAAACCTTGAGTGATAGATGGAAACTAGTGCTGAGTGGTGAGTGGCTACTAGAGCGATGTTTGTCTGTCAGGCTCCAGTCCCAGTGCTTGTATCCATTTCTTGTGCAGGAACTCACCCAATACTTATGAGCCATGACAAATGACATGTGTTGCCGATGACTATGAGATCGATATTATAGTTTATGATCATTCCCGAGAGGTGAGTCACTGGACAACAATGGGATTGAGACTTCTTCACCATATGCCTTGCTATCATCCTCCAAGGAAGTGTAGAAGTTGAGCTTGAGTCCTTGTGTAGGATGTAGATGTAACTAATATTTCAATAGTTATTAGATTTGCTCTGATATAGACTTTACTCCCTTGTCTGTGTTTATGGGATGGGTAGTCTACTTTTGTTTATATTTCATGCAATGGTAATTAACTGTCACTTGGTATCCTACTCTTTTGTATGCAGGTTCTATGTTCTTTAATAGATCTGAGATCATGTACTTAGTATTTTAACCGGTTGCAATCGAGATACTTCGTCTTAATCAAAGCTTATATTTCTACTCATTATTTCGTCTATTTCACAATGCTTCTATTATCAAGATTATTATTTCAATTTAATTTGCATCCTTTGAATGATAACTTCATATTATTATATTTATTGTTATAAAGTGATAATTAATAAACGAGACTGTCTTATTTGTAAAATACTGGATTAAGACATTTTGGTTAATGGTTTACCTTGACTATATAGTGAACATGAGCTATTTTGATAATGTCACTAAAAGAAAATATTTGGTTAATCTGGTTGGTTTTGTGAACCCAATTTGTGTGGTTTATTCTTTTGCCCACACATTTTAAAGAAAAAAATTTTGCCCTCAGAAATACTGAATCATAAAATATTATTTAATTTTCTGCAAATTATTTCAAAGATTAAGAAATTATATTATGAAATGGAGTGTTATATGATGTAGTTGGAAAGTTTGCTCAATAGGTGTTTTAAAGAGAAACTAGAGTGAATGGATAGAATGATACATCTCCTTGAGAAGATAAATAGTCCCAAGAAGGAAGAATAACTAAGAGAAAATGAAAGCGAGGAAAGATTGGTTTCTAATACTATTTCTATTTCTTTTGATAATTTTATGATGCGGTAACCTGAGGAAGAGCTAAGGTTAGAATTTCCTTTCTACTTGAATATTTCTTAGGCTATCATAGTCCACACATACATAACCCATCACCTCAATGTTAGGGTGTATTCTTAAAGAAATAAAGCATCTTCAATGCTTATTGAACTCATTAAATTTAAATTTGTAGAACTTGTATTTAATCCTAGAGGAAAGTGAACTCATATTCAAGGAAGAATCCTCTTAAAAATGGAAGGAATGATTTGAATTGGGAAGCCCATACATAAATTCAAGATTGATGCTATGTGCCCAATGTTAAGATAACAATTGGAAAGCCAATTCACAAAATAAAATTTGTAACAACGTTAAACTTTAGTTAGTTTGGGCTAAGTAAATTATGAAGCTTACGTTACTATTTTTGTGTAGATTTTTAAGCTGAATTTAGCATATGTCTTTTAGTTTCTCTTTAGTGGGTTTTGAATGTTTTTATTAGTTCCTATGTTAACATACTATAGTGCGATCTTATTTCTAGTTTTAATGTTAGTGGACCAATTTTAATGTTAATGGTATTTAAATGCTTAGTAGAATGTATAGTGAAAATGCAACATATGAGCATTCCACTTAACCTTTAAATAGATACTCTTCGTGTTGTAAGACATAAGTTGAATTTAAATGAAATGTGTGTTTTCTTTAGTATGATAGCTTTCCTTTAGCTCTTAAGAAACAAACTAAATCTGATGTTATAAATCTTTGACGGTGGTGATCAAACCCATGATATATCACCCTCCTTTCATCCCTTTCTTGAGTGTGACATCAATATCCTTCCCCAAAATGAAAAATAAAAATGTGATGGAGGACCATCTCTAAAAAGCCCAACAAAACTCTCCAAGTTAAAGCTAGAGGAGGAGGTCAATGCTCAAGTCAAAGTTGATAAGTGCTAGATTATACATGTTTTTCTAGGTGTTTTAAGCTCATTCCCATCTATTTTCACTAGGTTTAGCTATAGTTTAGTCAAGAAAACAGTAAAAATATCATGTTTGCTTGGTGTTAGTTCTTGAGTTAGTGTTTTGTTAGTTTTATAAGTGTTTCTTGTGTTTTTAAGTCATTTTATCCTCTTTCTTGTTAATTGTAGGTTGATTGAAGAGGAGATAGAAGTTTGGAATGAAAGTCATGGACCTAAGAGAAAGACTTCGAGTGCAAGCCATCAAGAAGAAGAAGATGAAGCTCAAGTCAAGGAAACACCTACAGTTGAGCCCAACTTTCACCCAATTTACACTCCGAATTGGCTCTTCGTGTCTTCATGGGATTTGTAGCTCTATCAAACCTCTTTCATTTGCAAAAAAACCAGAGCTCAAAACGATATCTGTGGAGGAAGTTATGCCCATTTTAGTGAAAGTACTCAAGCAGTTGCGAAATCACTATTCACGTGCTGTCAAAACGCGCCAGGGCGCGATTTAGGACCATGCTGGAGGCGCGTGCGCGCCGGGGCGCGCAGGGGGGCGCGTTTCACTGCTCCTCTCGGCCAAAACGCGCCAGGGCGCGATTTAGGACCTCCAGGGGGGCGCATGGGCGCCAGGGCGCGCTCAAGGGGCGCGTTTCACTGCCCTTTGCGGCACAAACGCGCCAGGGCGCGTTTCTACTTAGTGGGTGGCGCGTTTCTGCACTTATATATAGCTGTTTGGGCGCGAAAATGAAGGGAACAACTTCATATTTTAGTTTCTTCCTCTGCACACTTGTGCTCTGCGATTCTCTCTTCTCCATTTTTCGTTTTCCTTCCTCCTCCATCAAACCAAGGAGATTCTTGAAGATTTGGAGCTTGTGGAAGCAAGATCTAAGGCTTCATGGAGCGCTTCTTGTGTTTGATTTCTATTTTCCTTCTTTCTTTTCTCATTTCCATGTTAGGTTAGATCTTTAGGTTAGGATTGGGGATTTTGATTTCAGAACTCTTGTAATGACTTTCTCATGTTAATTCAATTGTAATTTCACCGAATTGATTGATCTCTTCCTTGCTTAATGCTTATTCTTGAGATTTAATTCATGAAATTCAAATAGAGATAGGAATAGTAATGTTTGACTGAATTGAACTATTTCTTAAGGATTTGTATCTCGTGTTAGCTATGCCTTCGGAAGATTGATAGTTGAATTAGGAGAGGAAGTACATCACTATAATCGTACTGAGTCTAGGGATAGAACTTGCATGTTATGAGACATTGTGAATTTATCTGTTTCGCTTCTTGAATGAATTTCTGTTTTCACCTGAGGGATTAGGGATTATAGAAGTCATTCAAAGGGACTAAAGACCTAGGAATAGGATTAGTCTAAGGTATCACAAATTCTAGTCTCCAATTGAGTGATATTTGCTGAATTGACATAAGAAGTAGTTACTTGAGAGAAGAATCAATTGAACCAATTCCCTAAATGTTTTTATCATCTTTGAAACTTAAACATTTACTTTCTTTCTTTACTTTACAGTATTGTTTTATTTTACACAATAGCTTAGTTTTATACAAATGCTTAATTCATTGATTCGTCCTAATAGCAAAGCATGTTGAGTAATTGGTAATTCACAACTAGTCTCTGTGGTTCGACAACCTTTTCTCACTATTTCTAAACTTGTGACGACCGGTACACTTGCCGAAAGATTGACACATACATATTTTTAAAAGTCAACAAGTTTATGGCGCCGTTGCCGGGGACTATTGGTTGAATATCGATAGTCTTGACGTGCTTGCTACTTAGGACATTTTTTTTTAGTGAGTTCTTTCGTTCTTTGAGTCTGTTTTCTATAGTTGTTCTGTTTTCATTGATTCCTTTATTTTCTTTGTTTTCATTGATTTCTTTGATTTCTTTATTTCCTTTGTTTTCTTTGTTTTCATTATTTTCTTTATTTTCATTGATTTCTTTGTTTCCATTGATTTCTTTGTTTTCTTTGCTTTCTTTGTTTCTCTTTGTCTTCCTTGTTTTCTTTGTCTTCTTTACTTTCTTTGTCTTCTTTGCTTTCTTTGTTTTCTTTGTTTTCATTGATTTCTTTGATTTCTTTATTTTCTTTGATTTCTTTATTTTCTTTGTTTTCTTTATTTTCATTGATTTCTTTGTTTTCTTTGCTTTCTTTGTTTTCTTTGCTTTCTTTGTTTCTGTTTGTCTTCCTTGTTTTCTTTGTCTTCTTTATTTTCTTTGTCTTCTTTGCTTTCTTTGTTTTCTTTGCTTTCTTTGTTTTCATTGATTTCTTTATTTTCTTTGATTTCTTTATTTTCATTGATTTCTTTGTCTTCTTTGCTTTCTTTGTTTTCTTTGCTTTCTTTGTTTTCATTGATTTCTTTATTTTCTTTGATTTCTTTATTTTCTTTGTTTTCTTTATTTTCATTGATTTCTTTGTTTTCTTTGCTTTCTTTGTTTTCTTTGCTTTCTTTGTTTCTCTTTGTCTTCCTTGTTTTCTTTGTCTTCTTTATTTTCTTTGTCTTCTTTGCTTTCTTTGTTTTCTTTGCTTTCTTTGTTTTCATTGATTTCTTTGATTTCTTTATTTTCTTTGATTTCTTTATTTTCATTGATTTCTTTGTCTTCTTTGCTTTCTTTGTTTTCTTTGCTTTCTTTGTTTTCATTGATTTCTTTATTTTCTTTGATTTCTTTATTTTCTTTGTTTTCTTTATTTTCATTGATTTCTTTGTTTTCTTTGTTTTCTTTGTTTTCTTTGTTTTCTTTGTTTCTCTTTGTCTTCCTTGTTTTATTTGTCTTCTTTATGTTCTTTGTCTTCTTTGCTTTCTTTGTTTTCTTTGCTTTCTTTGTTTTCATTGATTTCTTTGATTTCTTTATTTTCTTTGATTTCTTTATTTTCATTGATTTCTTTGTCTTCTTTGATTTCTTTGTTTTCTTTGCTTTCTTTGTTTTCTTTGTCTTCCTTGTTTTCTTTGTCTTCTTTGCTTTCTTTATTTTCTTTGCTTTCTTTGTTTTCATTGTTTTCATTGATTTCTTTGATTTCTTTGTTTTCATTGGTTTCTTTATTTTCTTTATTTTCTTTGTTCTTTGTTTTCATTGTTTTATGTGTTTGCATTGAATAGTTGAAAAGTTTAGAAAAACAAAATTAAAATAAAAGTTGCAGATTAGAGTAGAAGTGTAAATACATTTGATGCTTGTGTTGTTAATAAGTAATAGATATATGAATAAACAGTTGAAATTACAGTGTCTTGAGTGATAGAAATCAGAGAGGTGTGAGGTGCAATCCCATTTTTAATCCATTTTCATCTCCACCACTTCACATTGCAAGTAGTTTGAATTAAATTCTTCATCCCCTTCACCCTAGATTTTCATTTTTGTTGTAAAATTTCCAAGATCTTACTGTCCTGTTAGTTTGTTTTGTTGATGTGAATTTTTAGATGCTGAGCACTGCTGGAAGCACATGGAAATTTTGGGCACTTGGTGCAGAACCTTAAGCATTTTGGCTAAGTCTTCAACAGGGAGCATTCTTATACTCTTTTGTTTTAACTGTTAATTCATGTTTGTTTAGAGTATATGCCCTGTTTTGTTGCACCATCTTATGAAGGTTAATTGCATTAGTATAACATTGACTCTGTAGTCCAATA
This sequence comes from Hylodesmum podocarpum, assembly GCA_026586105.1. NCBI lineage: Eukaryota > Viridiplantae > Streptophyta > Magnoliopsida > Fabales > Fabaceae > Hylodesmum > Hylodesmum podocarpum. Next base: position 221,826 of record JALJEV010000118.1, on the reverse strand, counting down.
GAATGAACTGTGTAATTTTTGGCACTTAGGTTCAATTTGAGGTTCTATGACAAAGTTGCATGTTTCTCAAATGTTTGAAGAGATGTTGTATGAGAATTCTAGCATGACAATTTTCTAGATTGTAACATGATTAGTGGACTTAGCAATGTTATGCAATGATTAATCCTGGATAAGAATTTGGGCCTCCAACATGATTTATTCTTGAGTGTTCTATTTTACCATGTGATGTGTTTGTTCCAGAACTTGCTTTAGCTCTTGGTCAAAATTGCATACATTTAGATTTGGACACAAATGATAAAGGCATTTTTTTCTTGTAGCCTTGAGCCAAAATAAGCCTGAACCTTAACATTATCCATTGCTAGCCCCTTTGAGCCTGATTTGACCCTTTCTTTCTTGGTTACTTAAGCTCATTATAAGCCTAATTAAGTGAAAAACCAATGGTCCTATCACTGGAACTTTAAGTGTATTGGTTTCTTTACTTAAATGATAGGTTTCAAGATTAAGTTTGGGGTTGAGATTTTGGGGTGCATGAGTAGCTGTTGACTTGAGGACAAGTCAAATTCTAAGTTTGGGGTTGTTGGGTCACCTTGGTGAAGTTTTTGAATAATAGATAGTTTTATATAGTGCATTCTCTATTATTTTTTTTTCATGCATACAGTATAGTGCATTGTTTTTCATGCATACCATGCAAAATTTTCGTTTTTCTTCTTGTGATATCAATGAGTGAGACTACTCAAGAAAAGCAAAGTGGCAAAAACAAAGAGAAAGGCAAGAAACTGAAAAGAAAGAAAAAGGAAGAAACAGAACGAAATAACAAAAGCTACAAGAAAAGGATGTTCAGAAAACAAAAAGAAAACAAAAAGTAGAAAGAAAAGAAAATAGCAAGAGCTATAAGAAAACAAAAAGAAAGAAAAAAAGAAGCAGAAGAAAATGAAGTTTAAGAGCAAAAAGGATAAAGGAACAAAAGGAAAACAGAGTGGTTTCATGAGTTGTTAGTCTTTGTTCTGTTTTTAATTTTATTCTGTCCATCACTAATCCATGCATAGCATATAGGTTGTAACTTTTACTCTTTAAGTTCCTGTGAATATTCAGCTAGTACCTTTTGTTTTAACCCACCTTTACCTAAGCCCCATTACAACCCTGAAAAGACCTTTTGAGTGTCCAATGTCTACTTGAAGGCAATGGAGATTTTAGAGTCATTGCAAGCCTATGGTAACACACCTTCTGATTGGTAACATTGAGAGAAACACAAGCCCAAACACTTGAGAGCTTGAGGGCAAACACTTAACTGGAGAGGACTGTATGATATTGCTAAAGTACATTTTTTCATGCCAATCTATATTTGTTGCCTATGCTTGATGAATCATGCAGTGCTTGATAACATCTTGAGTGCATGTCCAACTTTCATAGATAAATTGAGTTGGCTTAAGGAGTTAAGAACTGCATAATGCATTTTCAGTGGCTGTTGAGCTTAGTGTTATACCATGTTTATTGACCCTTGTAATGATAGATTCTATGTTTGCTTGAGGACAAGCAAAGCTTTAAGTTTGGGGTTATGATAAGTGCTAGATTATACATGTTTTTCTAGGTGTTTTAAGCTCATTCCCATCTATTTTCACTAGGTTTAGCTATAGTTTAGTCAAGAAAACAGTAAAAATATCATGTTTGCTTGGTGTTAGTTCTTGAGTTAGTGTTTTGTTAGTTTTATAAGTGTTTCTTGTGTTTTTAAGTCATTTTATCCTCTTTCTTGTTAATTGTAGGTTGATTGAAGAGGAGATAGAAGTTTGGAATGAAAGTCATGGACCTAAGAGAAAGACTTCGAGTGCAAGCCATCAAGAAGAAGAAGATGAAGCTCAAGTCAAGGAAACACCTACAGTTGAGCCCAACTTTCACCCAATTTACACTCCGAATTGGCTCTTCGTGTCTTCATGGGATTTGTAGCTCTATCAAACCTCTTTCATTTGCAAAAAAACCAGAGCTCAAAACGATATCTGTGGAGGAAGTTATGCCCATTTTAGTGAAAGTACTCAAGCAGTTGCGAAATCACTATTCACGTCTTTGTCAAAAAACGCGCCAGGGCGCGATTTAGGACCATGCTGGAGGCGCGTGCGCGCCGGGGCGCGCAGGGGGGCGCGTTTCACTGCTCCTCTCGGCCAAAACGCGCCAGGGCGCGATTTAGGACCTCCAGGGGGGCGCATGGGCGCCAGGGCGCGCTCAAGGGGCGCGTTTCACTGCCCTTTGCGGCACAAACGCGCCAGGGCGCGTTTCTACTTAGTGGGTGGCGCGTTTACGCACTTATATATAGCTTTTGGGCGCGAAAATGAAGGGAACAACTTCATATTTTAGTTTCTTCCTCTGCACACTTGTGCTCTGCGATTCTCTCTTCTCCATTTTTCGTTTTCCTTCCTCCTCCATCAAACCAAGGAGATTCTTGAAGATTTGGAGCTTGTGGAAGCAAGATCTAAGGCTTCATGGAGCGCTTCTTGTGTTTGATTTCTATTTTCCTTCTTTCTTTTCTCATTTCCATGTTAGGTTAGATCTTTAGGTTAGGATTGGGGATTTTGATTTGAACTCTTGTAATGACTTTCTCATGTTAATTCAATTGTAATTTCACCGAATTGATTGATCTCTTCCTTGCTTAATGCTTATTCTTGAGATTTAATTCATGAAATTCAAATAGAGATAGGAATAGTAATGTTTGACTGAATTGAACTATTTCTTAAGGATTTGTATCTCGTGTTAGCTATGCCTTCGGAAGATTGATAGTTGAATTAGGAGAGGAAGTACATCACTATAACTGTGCCTGAGTCTAGGGATAGAACTTGCATGTTATGAGACATTGTGAATTTATCTGTTTCGCTTCTTGAATGAATTTCTGTTTTCACCTGAGGGATTAGGGATTATAGAAGTCATTCAAAGGGACTAAAGACCTAGGAATAGGATTAGTCTAAGGTATCACAAATTCTAGTCTCCAATTGAGTGATATTTGCTGAATTGACATAAGAAGTAGTTACTTGAGAGAAGAATCAATTGAACCAATTCCCTAAATGTTTTTATCATCTTTGAAACTTAAACATTTACTTTCTTTCTTTACTTTACAGTATTGTTTTATTTTACACAATAGCTTAGTTTTATACAAATGCTTAATTCATTGATTCGTCCTAATAGCAAAGCATGTTGAGTAATTGGTAATTCACAACTAGTCTCTGTGGTTCGACAACCTTTTCTCACTATTTCTAAACTTGTGACGACCGGTACACTTGCCGAAAGATTGACACATACATATTTTTAAAAGTCAACAAAAGTCAAAGAAGAATGAGGACCTTACTCTTTCAAATTTGGGCTTAAAATAAATTCGCTGCTATTTTGTGTGCTTGATCAGGTTCAGTATTTTAAGCATAACTTTGACTATACAAATCCGATGAAGTTTCTCTTAGTGTCTTTTTAAAAAAGACTTAAAGGGATACAAAAGTTATGATGACACCAAAGCCCAATTCGGATTAAATCTAGGAGGAAATGGAGCTTGAAGTTAACGTTTGGGTGCTGCCAGGAATATTCAGCAAGTTACTTAAGTTTTTAGGCCTTTTAGTTTTATTTTAATTATGTATTTGTTTCTAAGACTTGAATTTGGACCTTATATTTATAAAGGTGCTTAGCCTAGTTAGAATTAAGTGGACTTAGTCTTAGATGCTTCAAATTAAAGAGAGTGAGCACCATTAAGGAGAGTAAAAGAGGAATTGGAGAGAAATAGTGCTCTTTCCACTAACTTGATTTGAATTTTCACCACTTGATTTATTCTAGATCAATGGAGAAAATTCAAATCGACCCTCTTATGATTTAAACATTATCTTAAGATTGAATTTTAACCTTAAGATTACTTTTGATCCAAGCAGGGGGGCGGAGCCAACGTGGCTCGGGGCAACCGCCCCCCCCCCCCAAAGTTTTCGCTTTTTTTAATATATATATATATATATATATATATATATTAATAATAATTATATATATTAGTAATAAATATAATATTAATATATATATATATATATATATATTAATAATAAAATTTTTATATATTAATAATTATATATATATATATTAATAATAAATTTAATATTAATATATATAAATTTATATATATATATATATTAATAATAAATATATATATATATATATATATATGTGTGTGTGATTTCTTAATAAATTTATATATATATATATATATATATATATATATATATATATTAATAATAAATTTATATATATTAATATTAAATTTATTATTAAAATATATAAATTTATTATTAACATATATATAAATTCATTATTTTTATTATTATATATATATATTAGTATTAAATATATATTAATAATAAATTTATATATATTAATTTATATATATAAATTTATTTATACTAATAATAAATTTATATATATTAATAATAAATTTTAATCTCTCCCAAATTTATTTTAATCTCCGAAAAAGATTCGCCTCTCCCACCCTATTTCTCTAGCTCCACCATTGGATCCAAGGCATAAGATTCAATCTTAAGTCACATGACTCACACCTTCCTAACTTGAATCTTAACATTTTTATTAAAGTTCTAGAACTTTTTTGATGGATTAACCGTGGAGGGTACATCCTCCATGTGATGATCACTCAAAACAATCAAAGGTTGCATATTTCATTTGGGTTAGCATCTTAGAATTGACCTTAGTCATTAAATAGGTCAACATTTTCCATTATATACAGTTTTAGTCAACTTTGAATGAAATAAAGAATTTCTCTTTGAAAGGAATGAGTGCTCTCCATGGATTTTCATTAGAGACCTTGCATCTTATCCAAGGACCTTGATCCTTAGCGGTGATTCATCACTTAAGAGCTTATTGATTTAATCATGGTGCTCTTCATCTTCTCTTCTATCCATTTTTGCATTTTGTTCTTCCTTTTGTGGCTGATTGAAACTTCTTTTGATGCTACATATGTGCCTAAGTTCAACTGGAAGTGATGGAGGATCATCTCCAAAAGTTCAACAAACTCTTCAACCTTACTTTTTAATAAACTGAGCTTCTAATAAAATTCGCTATGTTTTTGACTATCTGACAAGGTTTAGTATTCAGAGCATAACTTGGGCTACACAACTCTAATATAGCTGTTATTGGTGTCTTTTTAAAGCTGACTTAAAGTTCTACAAAAGCTATGAAGACACAAAAGCCCAAATCCAACTGCATCTAGGAGGAAATTGGGCTTGAATGTAACGTTTGGATACTGTCAGGATGTTCCCGTGGGGTGCTAACTAGGTTCAGTATCTCAAGCGTAATGTGGGATACAAAACTCAAATTAAGTTCGTCTTGGTGTCATTTTAAAGCTGACTTAAAGGGCTACAAAAGCTATGAAGACACCAAAGCCCAGTTCGGACCGCATCTAGGAGGAAATGAAGCTTGAAGTTAACGTTTGAATGTTACCAGGATTTTCCAGCGAGTTGTTTAATTGTTTAGGCCCATTAGTTTCTTTCAATTATGTATTTGTTTTAAGAGTTGAATGTGAGACTTGTAATTGTAAAGTGTGTTCAGCCTAGGGTGCCTCTCATCTCACCATTGATCACTCATTTCATCCTAGGGTGGAGAACATTTCAGATTTCTAACCTTAGGCCCATTGCACTTTCATTTAATTTGGTCAACTTTCTCATTGTACTCACATTGGTAAAAATTAATGAAATAGAATTTCTAAGACTTGTGTCTTAAGAAAAGGAGAGAGCTCTCCTAAGGTTTCTTTCAAGAACCTTGAATCTTATCAAGGATCCATGATCCTAGTGGCGATTCTCCATCAAGCTTGTTGAACTCCTTGAGTTCATGGCGCTTCCAACCTTCTAATCCACTCCATTTTTCATTTCTTCTTCTTTGTACATTGAGTCCGTGAGGTTGATCATTTTTCTACAAGCTTCATCAATTGATTGAGTGCTTAATGATAGGTGAATAAATATTGGGACACCCCTTTGCTTATTCATGAAGATCCCTTCCAAGTTCCTCATGGGTTTGCATCAAATTTTGTATCAGAGCTTGTTCTTCGGCCATCATTCAACACTCAATCAATTGATGAAGCATGCAGAAAAATGATCAAACTCACGGACTCAATGAACAAAGAAGAAGAAATGAAAAATGGAGTAGATTAGAAGGTTGGAAGCGCCATGAACTCAAGGAGTTCAATAAGCATGAGTTATTTGTGTTCTAGGACCAAGTGAGAAGTTGTGCATAAAGGAACCATGGAGTCACATGGGAAGAGGGAAAGGAGTACTTGAAGATTATGCATTATCAAAAAGGGAGACTTCCTTGCCTCTTACTTATCCTATTAATTCTAATTTGCACAACACTTTTTGTGACACAATAGAGTCTCATGGCATTATACCTTGGAAAATATTTGAGAATACTAAGTTGGAATTCTCACTTGAGCCTACTAATGGTTCTCTTTTTGATGTTGAATAACCTTTTAGGTGGAAGAATGAATTTAAGAAGGAGGGAACATCACAAGCTTCTACATCTAAAAGAAGTATCTTAAAGAAGAATTTCAATAAAGTGGAGTACACATGGACTAAAGAACTAGTATCTATACATTTAAAGGAGGAATTAGAGACTCCTTGGAGTTTGGGTTTTATGATAGAAAATCACTTGCATTCTTCCTTTACTTTTCTACATTGCGTTAATGATATTAATAGACAAAGCATCTTGTTATTAAATGTTAAACTTGATAGAGTTTGTTTGATCTTTGATCCGGGTGGAATTTGTTATGTGGGTAAGAAGCTAAGGTAACTTGAGGACAAGTTGGCCACAAGAAGGAGGGTTTGATGGAGGACCATCTCCAAAATCTCAACAAACTTTTCAACCTTACTTTTTAATAAATTGAGCTTCTAATAAAATTCGCTATGATTTTGCCTATCTGACCAGGTTTAATATTTGGAGCATAACTTGGGCTACACAACTCTAATATAGCTGTTATTGGTGTCTTTTTAAAGCTGACTTAAAGTGCTACAAAAGCTATGAAGACACAAAAGCCCAAATCGAACTGCATCTTGGAGGAAATTGGGATTGAAAGTAACGTTTGAATACTGCTAGGATGTTCCCGCGGGGTTCTGACTAGGTTCAGTATCTCGAGCGTAATATGGGCTAAAAAACTCAAATTAAGTTCGTCTTGGTGTCATTTTAAAGCTGACTTTAAGGACTACAAAAGCTATGAAGACACCAAAGCCCAATTCAGACTGCATCTAGGAGGAAATGAAGCTTGAAGTTAATGTTGGAATGCTACCAGGATTTTCCAGTGAGTTGTTTAATTGTTTAGGCCTATTAGTTTCTTTCAATTATGTATTTGTTTTAAGAATTGAATGTGGGCCTTGTAATTGTAAAGTGTGCTCAGCCTAGGGTGCCTCTCATCTCACAATTGATCACTCATTTCCTCCTAGGGTGGAGAACATTTCAAATTTCTAACCTTAGGCCAATTGCACTTTCGTTTAGTTTGGTCAACTTTCTCATTGTACTCACTTTGGTCAAAATTAATGAAATAGAATTTCTAAGACTTGTGTCTTGAGAAAAGGAGAGAGCTCTCCTAAGGTTTCTTCCAAGAACCTTGAATCTTATCATGGAGGATCATGGCGATTCTCCATCAAGCTTATTGAACTCCTTGAGTTCATGGCGCTTCCAACCTTCTAATCTACTCCATTTTTCATTTCTTCTTCTTTGTACATTGAGTCCGTGAGTTTGATCATTTTTCTGCAAGCTTCATCAATTGATTGATTGTTGAATGATGGGTGAATGAAGATTGGGACACGCCTTTGCTTATTCATGAAGATCCCTTCCATGTTCCTTTTGGGTTTGCATTAGGAAGTTATCTCAAATTTTTAGTATCAAATCATATTTGTTTGGGTGCCTATATGATGTAGGAACATCTCAAAGGATTACTAGAAGCATGCAAAGGAAGAAGTGTGGAAGCTCCAAGACATGGCACAACCTCAATCAAGCCATAGTTTAGGACTTACTTTTTGTAATTCGTTTGTAAACTTGTTTAAATAATTATTCTAAGTGTGTACTTGTGTAAGGCCTTGTTAGTGAGCCCAAAGAAAGCTAACAGCCAAGCTTATTCTTTTAGTTTGAATGCTTTAAATTTTGATTGTTTAAGATGCCTAGCTTAAGGATGCAAGTAAAGGATTAATGAGGCACTAAAATTCACCTAAGAATTTCAAGTTAAATTTGAGTTTAATTAGAAATTCTTTTGTGAATCCAAGAGTTTTGGTTTAAGTAAAGTTCTTGCTTAAGTGTTGATCCATGTCTTCACTTAAGAAATAACTCCACCCTAGATCTCCTAAAACCCTTCAAGGGTCTAGATTTAAGATGGGTGACATGTCACTTGGAAAGTGACATGTAACTTAAACTAGTTACTCATTAACTAGTTAGTTGCTTACCTTAAACCTAGGTTAGTTTTCGGTTAAGTTAGTCTAGCTTAGGTTAGGTTAGTTTACCTTGTTTTCCAAGTAGCCTCTAGCCTATAAATAATTGTAAAATCCAAGTGTTAAGAACTTTTGATCATTTGAATAAAAACTTTGAGTTTTTGAGAGATAAGTCTTTTGTTTTCCTTAGGAAGGTTTCTTGAATCTTATCAATGGATCCTCATCTCCAATGTGGCAGTTCCTCCTAGGCTTATTTGTCATGCCATGGCGCCTTTCTAAACCATTTCTCTTTCCCATTCCATTTTCTAATTTCGTTTCTCTTGTTATCTCCATGGGAGCTTGACCGAAAGCTTCCATTGAAACTTGTAAATTTGGTGGCTTAGATTGAGAACTTCAAGGACTCTTTGGATCATCTCTGAGGAGGCCTCTATCACTATAACTTGTAAATTTGGTGACAGCTTGGTGTTGAAAATTTTCCCAGATTTTATGCTTGTTCTTAGTGTCCAGTTTTGGTGTGTCCAATTCTTGCATTTTATTTGCAGTAACTTGAGTATCCTTTGTCACACTAAATTCTTCCTTTTGAGTGGCCTAATTTCTTCATTGAGTGTGCTTTTATTGCTTGTATTCATTTGGCTTCCTTTGGTTATGTCTAGAGTTTTCTTTCCTTGAAATTCCTTGTTGGACTTAAAGCTTGATGATGCTTGAAGTTGTTCAACCTTTAATGTTTTGCTTTTGATGTTTATGTAATCTTTTGTTTTCCTAAGATCAATTATAAAAGCTTTTCATTGTATTGATTGTTTAGTATAAGCTTGTGCTTGTGATTGTTCTTGTGTGACAAGTCTTAGTTAAGTAAAGTCATTACTTGTGTTGAAATCCTTGATTTTGCTCAGTAATCAATTACCATGGGTTGATAGTAGATTACCAAGCTTCTCAAGATTCAAATCATTCATTTCCCTATTTGTTTTCAAATAAAAAGTTTTCTGGTAACTGACTGAGGTAATAGATTACCAGAAATGGTAATAGATTACCACAAATTGGTAATTGAGGGGAAATTTGTGATCTGTCTCTTTGGTAATCAATTACCACTCGGGCTAATTGATTACCAGAGGTTAAAAACACTTGAAATGAAGTTTTCTTGTTGGGATAATCGATTACCAACAGCTGTAATCGATTACCACCATCAGAAATCAATTAGATTGCTCAAAATGGATTTTTGTCTTGAATTATAAATAACCCCTCTTTCAAAATCTATCATAACATCTTTGGAAACACGAAAAGGATTAATTTTACACTTTCATATCCTCTCTGAAACTGAGTTTATATTTTGTCCAAGAAATCCTTCAAAGAACTTCAAAGGTTTTCAAGAAAAGTTCAATGGACAATCTTTATTGAAGTATTGATTAGTTGGGTTTGTCTTGTGCTTCACATTGATCAGAATTTACACTTCCAGGTATTATCTTGACTGATCTTGTTATTTATTCATTTTTGTTTTGGGTTGATTACTCTAGGATAGAGGTGAGAAAGTCTCTTTGAGAAGGGTTTTCTCAAAGGTTTGATTCTTGGAGGTGCCAAGATCAAGGAGAACGGTTCTTTGGATTAAAGAACTGGTTGTATTGGGTGTTTTTGATTTCGTTTTGGGTTGCTTGTGCAGAGTGAATGTAAAGAACACAAAGGGATCATAGTGGAAAACTAGTTGCAACAGTTGTTGGGTTGGGACTGGATGTAGGCAGTTGGCCGAACCAATATTAATCACCGTGCAATCTTCTTCTCCTTAATTCTCGTTATCTTTGGCCTTACGTTGATTGGTAACATTGATTAGACGTTATTTTCCGTACAGTTATTGATTAGGTAATCGACTAAAACCTGGTACAGTTAGATACTGATATTGATTTCTCAAGTATATTGATTATTAACAAGTTTCTTGATCTTTCTTTTGTTCTTTCCGTTGTGCATCTTTGATCTATCTTGTTTTTCTGTCTTAAGAGTAGATAGTTAATTAAGACTAGTATTTGGTTGATTTAAAAAGAAAGTAGAAATGCGCAATTTTGGGCTATCTAGGAACTAGAATCTATTCACCCCCTTCTAGATTCACCTGTAGGGACCATCATTCCTAGCTCTTATTTGTTGGATTGTTCCTCTTTCACTATTTGAAAAATAGGCCTTGATAATTGGTAGAAGAAGAGAATTTGAAAGAACATTGAGAGAGGAGAACGAGAGAAGAGAAAGAGAGGATTATGAGAGGAGAAGTGGGGGAAGAAGAGGGAGTAGTAAAAGAGAATATGTCTCACCAAGAGGAAGTGAGGGAGGAAGTAACAATGATGAAGATTATGTCTTTCACGAGTATAAAGAAGAAAGGAGAAATAGAGGGAGAAGATCACCCCATGGTTATGGCCGAAGCTTTGAAGCATTTCCTTAAGGCGGAGGAGCAAGGCAAGGTGGAATCAACACCAAGATTAAGCTACCTACATTCCTTGGAGAAGGTGGAGCCGAAACCTACTTGGAGTGGGTGATGAAGGTGGATCAAGTATTTTCATGCTATACATATTTGAGGGAAGAAGATACGTTGAACCTTGCCATTCTAGAGTTTGAAGGATATGCTTTGGTTTGGTGGAGTCAAGTGTTGGTCGATGCTTATGCAAGGAGGAGGCAACAAATCACTTCATGGACTCAATTGAAGGATGTCATAAAAGAAAGGTTTGTTCTTCACTCTTAGACTAGAGATTTACATGTTAAATTGCAAAGACTAGCACAAGGGTCAAAAAGTGTTCAAGAATACTATAAAGACATTGAATTGACTATGCTTAGGGTAGAATACCAAGAGGCAAGGGAGGCCACAATTGCTAGATTCATCCATGGTTTAAACCATGACATTCAAGACATCCTAGAGGTCCAAAATTATGTCACCCTTAGAGATGCTTTACATAAGGCCGAAAAGATTGAGGGCCAATTGATGTAGGAACATCTAGGACAAGAAGGATTACTAGAATCAAGAGAAGGAAGCTTGAAGAGGAAGTGGAAAAGCTCCAAGTTTTGTACTCTAGTTTAGGACTAAAATCTTGTAAAATCTATGAAAACTTGTATGGGACAAGATTAGATCCTACTGTAATAGCTCTAGGGTATGACTTAAGGGCCCAAAGCCCAAAGCCCACGGTTTTCTATAGCTATTAGGCAAGCCATAAATTCCTAAGGTCAAGGATCACATAAAGCTTTCAAAATCGACTAAGTACTTTTTTGGCCAAAACTAGTGTGAACCTTGAAACACTTGAAAATTAGAAAGAAGGCCTTGATTAAGCTTGGATCCATGCCAACACTTAATCAAGGATCTCCACCCTTAATTAGCAAGTGTTGAGGATTGATGACTTGGCTAATCACATGGGTACCAAGGGGAGATAAACCCATGTGCATCATGTTAAGGTCATGTGAAGACCATGTGATGACATGTGCTTAGGTTTTTAACTAGGATTAGCTTAGTTTAACTCTAGTTTAGGAAGCTTGGAGGCCAAGGAAGCATAGCCTATAAGTACCTTGGCCAAAACTCATGTAAGAAATTTTTGATTTAGTTTTAATGAAAAGAACTTTAAGCTTGAGAGAGAGTTTATCTTATTCCCTTAGGGAAAATCCTTGAATCTTATTAATGGCATCTTACTTCCATTGTGGCGGTTCCTCCTAGGCTTATGGGTTCACACCTTGGCACCATCATCATCTCTACCTATTTCGCTTTCTATTTGATTTCTAAACACCTAAAACACCTAAATACATGCTTGACTGAGACAATTGTCTTGGAGTTCTTGGTGAGCTTTGGTTTGAAGACTAGATTTGGAAAACTTAGAAGTTTCATTGGATCAACCCCCAAGGAGGCCTTCATCAAGTGGTATCATGAGCTTTGTGTCTTCACCATTGGGTCATCTTCACGGTTAGTAGTTTGAGTTCCATGAGTCTTGAACTTAGAAGTGGCTCTTAGTTCCCCTTTAAGGTTTCGGTCCAGCCATCCAATTACAAAAGAAAAGAATCAAAATCAAAGGGAAAGGGAAGAGAAAGAAAATCAAGTGAAAAGAAAAATAAGTAGTGAAAAGAGATGGTTCTAAAAACAAAGTGAAAGTTAGAGAACCATAGAAAGTGAAAAGAAAAGTGGTGTAAAGCAAGATCAAAGCAAAAGAAAGTGAAAAAGAAAAGAGTTACACATAAGAAACACCTTGGACCTAGGATAAAGCCTACACCATTCTAGTTGAAATTCTAGTTTTGAGCTTCCTAGTGTTTTGTGTATCTCTTTTATGAAATACTTGTAATTTTCTCTTTGGCCACTATACTTCACTTGCTGGACATCTTAGAATACTGCACACATAGGCATTATATTAAAATTTGCATGAGAAGCATGATAGCTAGCAACATATAGAAACTAGGTAAAATCGGTCGCTAATAATTTTTTGCTGATTTTTATGAAATCGGTCTCTAAATCCGGTTTCTATTTGGTTTGAGTGCTTGCTGTCCAATTTTGATTGCCTCATGATATGCCTCTGTTTTGACATGTTTCCTTGGGCAATTTTATGATATTTTGCTGCCTAGTATATGCCATTGTCTCATTAAATTTTCCCCACATTTTGAGTAGCCATTCATTTCATTTTAGCTTTTATTGCTTGTCTCATTTGGAATCTTTGGTTTTGTTTTAGAGTCTTTGTCTTCTTGAACCTCTTAAGCCTAGCTTAGTCATTGTTCCTCTTTCACAATGGATTGATAAGAAGATAATTTGTTGGTCCCTATATGAATCTAGAGGGGGGGGTGAATAGATTCAAGTTCCCTTCACAACTTAACTTTTTCTCACTTTTTCCCGATTCAATTTTATCTTGAATTACAAAACGTATCAGAGATATAAACAGCGGAAAACAAGAGAAAATTGTAAAGCAAGAAAACAAAGAATTAAAAGAGATAAGATAGAGAAGAGAGTTCAGACAGAGATTTATACTGGTTCGACTTTCGGCCTACATTCAGTCCCAACCCAACAATCTGTTGCGATCGGTTTTCCACTATAATGATTCTGTGTTCAATACAATCACACTGCACAAACACAAAAATAAATCAAATACTCAAAACTATATGTTCTTCACCTAAGAACATATATTGATCCTTGATCCCTTCAAGAATCAACCTTTGAGAGTACCTCTCTCAAAAACTCATCAACTCTTCCAAGAGAATACCTTTCTCTTTAGAGTTAAAACCAAAAGATTACAAAAGATAAAGATCAGATAGAATTACACCTGGTGTGTAAGTACTGATCAACAAAATCATCCAAACAATTCAATCTTTTCACACAGCTTTCATCTCAAGAGAAATCTTTGAAACTTTGAAGAGATTTCTTGTAGAAACTAGTGTTTTTCTCTTCCTTTCTTTCTTTGAAAACTCAAAAAGATCTCTCTCTTCGAAATAATTCAAAGAGGTTTCAATTTAAAGCAGTTTCAAAATCATTTGAGATGAATTCAGGTGTGGTAATCGATTACTGGATAGTGGTAATCGATTACTCCAGAGAAATTTGCCTTCCTTGTTCCTTCAAGCACGAAGTAATCGATTACTATAGAGTGGTAATCGATTACTCCAGAGCAGTTTGGATTCCCCTATTTTCTGAAACTGTTGGTAATCGATTACAGCTCGTGGTAATCGATTACTTCAGCTTAAAACCTTTTAAAACTAAAGTTTTTGATTCCTTTCAAACAAAATGGGGTTCCAAAGCTTCTCTAGCTCAAATCACAAGTGGAAAAACAAATTTTCTATGGAACGATTGAATAAAAACCACACACAAAGCCTAAACTAAAACAATTAATACATTTTAAACTCTTATATACAATCTATCATAAAGATCAAAAGTACAAGTATATCAAAACTAAAACTAGGGATGGCTTCTTCAGCTTCAAATCCAACAGGGGTTTTTAAGCACATGAATAATTGACGAAGAATTAAGCACAAAGAAAGCATAACAATACAAAACAAAAACCTCAAAGCTTCATTGAAACCCAATTCAAGAGGATAACCCTAACTAAATTAAAGACCCATTAAATTGCAGAATTGGAATTGAAACAACAACAAAATTAAATGGCAAAGAAATTAAATGTAGCAATGAAATGGTAAACGAAATTGATTGCAGCAACTGAACTTAATGATGGAGGACCATCCATCTCCAAAAGCCTAACAAACTCTCCAAACCTTAATCTTTAATAAATTGGGCTTCTAATAAATTCGCAATATTTTTACTGTCTGACCAGGTTCAGTATTCCGATCATAACTCATACTACACAACTCCAATTGAGGTTCTCTTGGTGCCAAATTAAAGATGACTTCAAGGGCTACAAAAGCTATGAAGAAACCAAAACCCAGTTCGAACTGCAACTAGTTGGAAAATGATCTTGAAGTTAGCATTGGAATGCTTCCAGGAATTTTCAGCGAAATGTTTTAATGTTTGGGCTTATTAGTAGTTTTCTTTCAATTATGTAATTGTTTTAAGGATTTAATTTGAGCCTAAACTTTTAATAAACAAAGAATTAGTCACCCTTAGATAGGATTCTAATCCAATAGTTAAGCTTAGAAGCTTTGAGTGCAAGCTTGGCGCCGTGACCATTAGATAAGGATACTAATCTAAGGGCTAAGCTTAGAAGCTTGGAGTGCAAGCTTGACGCTATGACCATTGGATGAGGATCTACATCCAAGGGTGGAGGATTGATCCTTGTTCTCCAAGTTAATCAAACTTGCACCACAAGCTTCCTTCCGTGGCCATTAGATTAGAATCTAATCCAAGGGTGGACATTAGTTCCTTGCATAGCAAGCTAGCACCCCACCTTAGTAGTATAAATAGGATTTCCTTTGTAATTCAAACACTTTTGATAAAATTTTTGAATATTGAATTAAGCTAAGAGCTCATTCTTTGAGAGTATTCTCTCTTGTGTTCTTGTGAAGAACCTTGAATCTCATCAATGGCTTCCTTGCCCATTGTGGCGGTTCCACCTCTAGCTTATTGGCACTTGCCATGACGCTTCCATCTCTAAACTTAATCCGTTTTCTATTTTCTTTTCACCTTTGATTCCGCTTCTTCTTCCTCACACTGTGAGATTCTTCTTCATTTTCTTCCAAGCCTCCATTGAAGCATGAAGATCCGAGTACATGAAGCTATTCTCCTTGAGGATTGCATCAAATTTTGTATCTAGAGCTTGTTCTATTTCCATTGGAGCATCCTATCCGGTTTGATTTTTGTTACTTTGAATTTTCGTTTTCTCTTCAATTTCTTGTGTAGATCCATGTTGTATGAACTTGCTTGAGTTCTTCACATGTTCATTGATTTGTCTTCATTTTGAATTTGAGTTTTCATGTTAAAAAATTCCTAGATCTAAAATTCCTATCATTTTCTTGTGAATTCACCGTATAAATTTCTTCCTATACTTGTTCTAGTAATTTTCACATGCGTTCTTGCTTTTGCTTCATATGAATCGTGCCAAATCCATGCTACTCCGTGAATTACTGGTTTTAATGTGTTTGAGGTGCTGTTTACATGATTTAAGTGCTAAGAATTGTGCATTACATGTTCAAGTAGCTATCACCATGCTTAATCTTGCTTACTAGTAATTTTAGACTTAATTTTGTCTTAGTCTTAGGTTTTTCTAATTTTGGTCCAGCAAGTAAAGTCAAGAAAAATAGTATACAAAGGCAAAGGAAAAAGAAAATCAAAAGAAAGATTACAAGAAAAAGAATCATAAGAAAATTCAAAGAGAAGAAAAACAAGAAAAGTGAAATTTTAGTGAAATTCAAGTGAATAGAAAAAGAGCAATTGAAAAGTGAATTTAGTGAAATTAAAGCCTAAATGTGCAGTGCATTACCTTGACTATTTGAGCCTCTAAGCACTCCCAAAATTAGTGGTTCAAAGGACTTGGAACAATAGAAACACTTAGGACTAAGCATTAGCATCAAAACTTGAGTTTAGCTTATTAGTAGCCTAGATTCTTGGACTTGTGATGTATGATATGCTTGGTAACTTGAAACTCTGTTTTTCCCCTGTATTTTGAGCATATTAATTGGTTGTACAGTTGTGAAAAACTGCACCTAATCACTTAAAATCACTTCACAAAATTCACTTGGAACTTGCCTAAAATTCAGTCTCTTTTTCGGCTTCAAATTGCTTCTAATTTGGCTTGAATTGTGTACTTGAGTTGCTGTCCAAATTTTCCAGATTTGTGCCTTAAATTGTAAGCATATTTTGTGCAGTAGTTTAGGTGCCATTGTCTCATAATAAACTCTTCATTTGAGTAGCCTAATTTTCCTTTCATTGAGTACCTTTTATTGCTTGTCTTCTTGGACTCCTAAGGTTTTGTCTTGAGTTTGTATTTCTTGGAATTCCTAAGCTTGACTCTAGAACCGTTCCTTTTTCGCTTTGGAAACTTGGATCTTGAATGATTGATTAAAGGTTTGAACAAGAGAATAAAGAGAGGTTGAGTGGAAAAAGACAAGAGTGAACATTTGAGAAAGAGTCTTGAAAGTGTGATACACGAGTGCTATTAGAGTGAAACACTTAGAGAGTGACAAGGATTTTTTATATGTTTGTACTTGTTATCTAACCTTTCTTTGTGCAGCCATGGAAAGTTCTCCTAGTGTATGGAATGATCTCTCACCTAAAGAAAAGAAGATGGTGGGATTGATGAGTACCATGATTCACACAACTTTGGAAGAGAGATTCGACCAAAGAAGGAGAGAAAAGGAGCAAACGAGGTTGAGAAAGGAGCATGATAAGAGGATCCTTGAAGAGGCTAGTAGAAACCGTGAACATCATAGGAGGAAGGATAAAACCTTGAGAGAAAACCATGAGAGAAGGGAAAGAGAAGAGCATGAAAGGAGAAGAGAAGTTCATAGAAGGAGTGGAAGTGAAAGAGTGAGCCATAGATTTGAATATGAGACTAAAAAGAAAGAGTATGATAGAAAAGAAACTAAGTATGAAAGAAGAGAAAAAGAGATAAAGGAAAACGAGTTGAAAGAAAGGAAGATAAACGAGAAAGAATTGAGGGAAAAAGAAATTCAAGTTTGTTTGAGAAGAGTTAGAGAGTTAGAATTGTTGGAAAAACAAATGAAGGAGAAAGATGATTTATTACTTGCTTATATTAACCCTTCATTTGATTCTTTTGATTCTTTCTTTGAGGATGTTGTAAGTGTTGTGCCAAAAGAGGATTACAAAGAGCAAATTGATCATCTCTTGTGTGAAGAAGTTGAAAGGAATGAACTTAATGCTTCAATTAAAGATGCTTGTGATCATCTTTACAAACTTCCTTTTGATTTGATTCCTAATAAAGAGTTGTGTACAAATGAGTCTTGGAACAATTATGATCATGAAAAGAAAATACCTTTAGAATTTGCATTACCTTTTGAGAAAATTTTCTTAACACTTACTAATCCTTTCATTTCTAATAAAGATGAGATTTCATATTATACACTAAAGTCTTGTGGCTTTAAGCCTCAGACAATTCTTGAGTATGAAAATTTAGATTTTTTGATTGTGCTTATTAACTATTGTTTTCATAAGGATGAATATTTTAGGGTATTGGAAGAATCTAGGAAGGAGGGCACATAAAAAATCTCCAAAATTCATGGAGGACAAATGTCAACACACCTTAAGAAGAAATTAAATATCACTTGGGATTTTGCTCATGTCTTGAAGCAAAAATTATATTCTTCCCTAAATTCTCTTGATTGTAATATTGATATGAGTAGACTATACACTTTGTTATTAAATATAAAACTTGAAAGGTTGTGTTTAATAATTGGTCCTGGTGAAATTTTTTTTTGTAGGTGAGAACCTAAGGTCACTTGAGGACAAGTTGGCCACAAGAAGGAGGGTTTGATGGAGGACCATCCATCTCCAAAAGCCTAACAAACTCTCCAAACCTTAACCTTTAATAAATTGGGCTTCTAATAAATTTGCAATGTTTTTACTGTCTGACCAGGTTCAGTATTTCGATCATAACTCATGCTACACAACTCCAATTGAGGTTCTCTTGGTGCCAAATTAAAGACGACTTCAAGGGTTACAAAAGTTATGAAGACACCAAAACCCAGGTTGAACTGTAACTAGTTGGAAAATGATCTTGAAGTTAGCGTTGGAATGCTTCCAGGAATTTTCAGCGAAATATTTTAATGTTTAGGCTTATTAGTAGTTTTCTTTCAATTATGTAATTGTTTTAAGGATTTAATTTGGGCCTAAACTTGTAATAAACAAAGAATTAGTGACCCTTAGATAGGATTCTAATCCAAGGGTTAAGCTTAGAAGGTTGGATTGCAAGCTTGGGGTCGTGACCATTAGATGAGGATACTAATCCAAGGGCTAAGCTTAGAAGCTTGGAGTGCAAGCTTGACATTGTGACCATTGGATGAGGATTTACATCCAAGGGTGGAGGATTGATCCTTGTTCTCCAAGTTAATCAAACTTGCACCACAAGCTTCTTTCCGTGGCCATTAGATTAGAATCTAATCCAAGGGTGGACATTAGTTCCTTGCATAGCAAGCTAGCACCCCACCTTAGTAGTATAAATAGGATTTCCTTTGTAATTCAAATACTTTTGATAAAATTTCTGAATATTGAATTAAGCTAAGAGCTTATTCTTTGAGAGTATTCTCTCTTGTGTTCTTGTGAAGAACCTTGAATCTCATCAATGACTTCCTTGTCCATTGTGGCGGTTCCACCTCTAGCTTATTGGCACTTGTCATGGCGCTTCCATCTCTAAACTCAATCCGTTTTCTATTTTGTTTTCACCTTTGATTCCGCTTCTTCTTCCTCACACCGTGAGCTTCTTCTTCATTTTCTTTCAAGCCTCCATTGAAGTATGAAGAGCCGAGCACATGAAGTTATTCTCCTTGAGGATTGCATCACTTAAACAGCAAAACATAAACGAAATTGCAGTGAAATAGAGAGACAGAATTGAAATGACATGAAATGAAATTGCAATTGAATTGAAATAGGGAAGAAGAAAATGAACAGTAATTGATTGATGAACTGGAATTAAAATATGGAAATAATTTGCTGAAGATGAAGAAGAAAGAAAGAAAACCTAACCTAACCTAAAACTAAGAAAGCTAATAAAACGTAAAATGAAGTGTGTAGAATGTGAGTAAGAGTGTGTGTCTTCAATTCTAAATGCAAGGCCAATACATAGGCAGCCCCTCACTAAAGACTAATTGGGCCTTAAAACAATTCTGACCCAAACATTACAAATGTCCAAATAAAAGAATTAAAATAAAGAAAACAAAAATAAAAGATAGAAATTTAATGTGGATTAATGAAATGATGACTTGGCAGCTCCTCTTCATGTCCAGAAATAATAGCAAGCCCAATTAATTTTCAAAATTTCCCTAAAAATAATAATAATGAAATTAAGTCCAAAAATTCTGAATTAATACTAAAACGAATTTCAAGCCCAATGAAGCCCAAACAATGAAAATGAGAAATTAATAAGCAGTTAAGCACAAATCACTAATTAAAATGGGTGCAGAAAGACAATTAAATATGGGAGAATAATGGCTCATCAAGGACCAAATAAGAAGAAGGATAAAATGGAAGGTGATCAAGGAGGTAGTAGCGCCATGAACAAGGTGTTCAATAAGCTATGTAGAGGAATTGCCGCTTGGATCATGGATCCATGATAAGATTCAAGGTTCTTGGAAGAAACCCTAGGAGAGATCTCTCCTTTTCTCAAAACACTTGTCTTAGAAATATACCAATTTCATTCAATTCAAAAGTGACTCTTACAATAAGAATTCGCTTAAGTTATATGGCCTAGTGTGTGTTGACAGTGAGGCTCTCTAGCCACTTAATCCTTGATGGATTGATCAAGTGATTCTAAGCACCCCTGACTTGATTAATTCAAGAAGGATCTAGAGTTAATGAGATCAAGAGGCTCAAAACTCATCTAAGCTTGTGATGATCATGGATTAATTAAGATGGAATTCTATGCCTTGGATTAGAAGCAATCCAAAGGCTAGGATACCTTCTTAGATGAGAGTCAACACTTTAGAAACTTGACTTAAATTTGAACCCTTGATTATGGTATGATCAAGTGGTAGAAATTTAAATGAAGTTAGTGGCAATTCCACTAATTCTCTCTCCTAATCCATCCACTATATTTTAAGAGAGTGTATTACACTTGCTTAGTTGGGTCATAAGACTATTAAGCCCATCTTAAAAGGCTTTGACCAACAAATTAAAAGTCAACATGCCCATAATGGTGCTTGGCCAAAAATCACACACTAACCATAGGTCCAAGCCTTACTCAAATTAAGTTAAAACTAATTACAAACTACTAAGAAAATTACAAGGCTTCATAAGCCCACTTTGTTGACTTTGAGGAGTTGACCATTGACTTTGACTTTGACTTTGACTTGGTCAACTCTTCTTCAACTTGGGCTTCAATTCTTCTTTGCATTGCCCTTGTAATCCTCATGCTTAGAGATGGTCCTCCATCATTATTGCTATGCATGACACTTCTTCATCTCTTACCTTCACCATTTTATATTTCTTCGTCTTCTTTGAATGTTAATTCCGCAATTCCAACCACTATTTCAATGAGGTTCATGCTTGAGAAGTGAAGATTGGGCAACAATAGTGAGACTTCCATGGAAGGCTTACATCAAGTGGTATCAAAAGCTTGTTCCTTCTTCAAGTGGAGCTTCACATCCGTGAGTCCTTGTGTTTCCTTTTGAATTTTCTTCTTGCTATTTCGTTCTCCTTGAGTATTTTGTATTTCCTTTAGTTGTCTTGAAGTTTTGTTAAGAAAATCTATCAAATTCATGCATAATTAGACGTTAGCCTTGTCTTTGAATTTTGTCTTCAAATTTGTTTGGTGCAATTTGTTGATTCATGTGTTAGCTTGCTTTTTATCTAAATTCTGCAAAATATATCATATATACAGTATGTTATTTGGTCCAATTGAGTTTGAGAAGTAAGAATTACTAATTCCATGAGTTCAACATCAATTAGCACTTGTTTCCTTATTTAAGAAAAACCTCTCAAAAGATTTTATTATTGTACAAATATATGTAGATGCTATTGTGTTTGGTGCAACTAATGAATCTCTGTGCAAAGATTTCTCTAAACTGATGCAGAATGAGTTTGAAATAAGCATGATGGGAGAACTAAAATTCTTCTTAGAGCTGCAAATTAAGCAGATGAAACAAGGCATCTATATCCACCAACTGAAATATACAAAAGAACTCTTAAAGAAGTTCAAAATGGATAATGTCAAACCTATGAAGACTCCCATGCATTCATCTGGAGCTAGTTTAAGTAAAGATGAGTCTGGTAAGTCTGTTGATCAGACTATATATCGAAGTATGATTGGATCTCTACTTTACTTAACTACTAGTAGACCAGACATTATATTTACCGTCTGTCTTCGTGCTAGATTTCAGTCTAACCCAAAAGAATCTCATCTTCAAGTTGTAAAGCGTATATTAAGATATCTTGTTGGATCCACTAATCTCTCTTTGTTTTACAAAAGAAATGATTATTTCAATTTGAGTGGGTTCTGTGATGCTGATTATGCTGGTGATAAAGTGGAGAGAAAGTGTACTAGTGGAGGATACCAATTTCTGGGATCGTCACTTATCTCTTGGACAAGCAAGAAATAAAACTCCATAGCACTATTTACAACAGAAGCATAATATGTTTTTGCTGCTAGGTGTTGTTCACAACTATTATGGGTGAAACATCAACTGGAATATTATTTTAGGTTTGAAAATCATATACCTATATATTGTGACAACACCAGTGCAATCAATTTAAGCAAAAATCGTATTCAGTATTCAAAGGCCAACATCTTGAAATCAAATTTCATTTCATTAGAGATTATGTTCAAAAAGGTTTCTTTGATATGCAATTTGGGCAAACCAATTTCCAATGGGCTGATATATTTACAAAAGTGTTAGATGAAACTAGATTTAATTTCGTAAAAGAAAAATTGGGAATTATTCCTCTGTCTGAATAAGTTCTTTCTTCTGTTTAATCTTTCAGTCTATTTACTGTTTTTGTCTGCATGTTTTACGTTTATATTATTTTGTGTTAAGACAAACGCTTGCGTCTGATTAAAAGTTGAATTAGTCTGTTTGACTCTTCAACAGATGCAACGTTGTGTTATCTTTTAACATATTTTATTGAGTGTGCAGAAAGAAGCATTTAATGCAGCATTTAATGTGTCTGGCATTTATGGCAAAAATTCTTAAGAGAACAAGACATGTGCTGGATTTACAGAGTCAAATCAATCATTAGAGAGGCAATGATGGGAAACGTCAAATCAAGGACGGTTACTTTTCTTTTGTCTACTGTTTAACCTAAAATTGTTTCTTCTTCATATAAATACAAGAAACTTCTAACTATTCACATTACTTTCTACTCTCAAAAATCTTATTGCTTAACAGAAATTCTCATACTCTGTACATTCTCTTATTTTTTTAAATCTAAAATGGCCGCCAAGAATGTGAAGACCGCTGAGAGGATAGAAACCTTCTACGTTGAAGAAATGTTTCTCCCCTGCAAGAATACCAGTTTAGCTTGACAAGGTTGTGTCCAAAGAATATCTGTATTTTAGCCAGGAGTGGCTGAGTTCAAAGAATACTCTTAGTGGAACCTCAGCAAGTTGCTGGATAGCTGGATGTAGTCTTGAATAGACGAACCAGTATAAAAATATTATTGCTTTGATTATTTTTTATCTGCTTACTAACAGGGGATAACAACTTGAACTTAGTGGTTGCTAAGAAATTAGATGTAGTCTTAGATTAAGACTAACTAATGTAAAAATATTTATGTTTATCTCTTTAGTATATTTTTTGTGTATACCAACAAAAAATGGTTTATTGTTCTTTCATAAAATCTTTTATGAAAAGTTTTGAAAATTAGTTTTTGAAAATTTGAGTCTGATCAATCAGATGCAGACTTTGTTTCTTCAAAAAGCTTATGAAAATTTTTTATTAACACAATTCAACCTCTCTTCTTGATGGAGGACCATCCTTACCTAGAAGAATCACAAGGTCCATGACAAAGAAAATACAAGAAGAAGTGGAGAGTCAACTCCAAAGTCAAAGTCAACTCTCAAGCTATGAGTCAACTCAAGACTTCTTCTTAACTTGTAATAGGACTTGTAATTTTTCTAGCATTTTATAAACTTGTAATTAGGGTTAAACATTGAATAATTGTGGTCCTTAATTGCATGTGGAGTCCACGACCACACTTAGTATATTAGGACCGAAAATACCTCTAAAGAGAGAGAGAGAGTGTGCGCCACTCTCTCTAGGGAGAGTGGGAGAATTGGAGGGAAAAGTAGTGGGAAAAGCACTAACTCAATTTGAATTCCAACCCTTAGATGAGATCTACAATCTCCAATCTAATGGTTAAGTTCAAATTCAGCTAGCACATGTTTTTGGCACCACTTCTTAAGAGAACTCTAGCCACTTGATTAAGATCTAATCAAGAGGCTAGAATTCAAACTTAAGTCACACTTTTGCCACCACTCTTCTACTTCACTATGGCCTTAGGATGCTTATCTCATTCAAGGATCAAGATTAGTGATCTGTGTGAGGTGCTTGAGAAAGCTTGCCACACGTTGATCCTAATCTAGATCCAAGGGTGAAGATAAGAACCTTGTTCTCCAAGTTGGTGCCACCTACACCTAGTATAAATAGGATTTTGTTTGAATTGTAAACACTTTTGATGAATTGAGATTTGAATTCAGAAAATTGAGAGTGTTTCTCTCTTGTGTTCTTGTGAAGAACCTTGAATCTCATCAATGGCTTCCTTGTCCATTGTGGCGGTTCCACCTTGAGCTTATTGGCACTTGCCATGGCGCTTCCATCTTTTATCTCAATCCATTTTCTATCTTCTTTTCTTCTTTGGTTCCGCTTCTTCTTCCTCATACCGTGAGCTTCTTCTTCCTTTAGCATCAAGTCTCCATTGAAGCATGAAGGTCCACGCATCATGAAGCATTTCTCCTTGACGATTGCATCACTTCTTGTGTTTTTATCTTACGGTTTGGAGGTGTGAGGATCTCCATGGACATGCCATTCTTGAGATCTTATACCTGTGTAATTGGGGAGTTTTGGGTTTTGAGGAGTTTCCCCACGGATCTTCAACACAACTCTGAAGAATGATTCATTTGGGGTGTCCAAGGAGCATATGGATGTCTCTCGTAGCAAAGGTAAACCATTAAAGTGTTGTCTTTTTAACTTTTATTTGGTTAAAAAGTTGTGAATTGGTGTATAAGCTGAGATCAAAGTTGCTCATTTGTGAAACTAATTACATTTTCATGATCCTAACAATGCCCTAATCATGAAGTGTGATTATTTTCTAAAGATGATAAATATAAATGATCCTGATTTAGTGGGAGTAATAATGTTTTCTAAGGTTCGTGGATCCTTTTGACCTCAAATTTTATATTTGGCCCTATTTTCTTGATTTATGTCTTATGATGGTCATTTTGGCATGTGATATGCGATCTTTAGGTCTTTGTGTGCGAGGTGCATATTGGTTGATTTGAGTAGCTATATAAAGCACACCCAAAGGTACGGAGAGTTTTCCTTGTCTTTTATGTTTCAAAGAACTTCGTGGTAGTTTGTGGAGAATTCAACCATGAGATTGTGTAAAAGACAAAACATAAGAATGGGGGTTGAATTGTGTTAGTTAAAAATTTTGTCCTTTCGTCTGTTGATTTGAAATCGGTCAGACAAAACTTTGTTCTTCTTCAAAGATTGATTTTAATAACAGACGTTACACTTTGATTATCCCCGTTAGTCACAAGCTTAATAAAAATAAACACAGTTATTTTTATAATGGTTCGTCTATTCAAGACTACGTCCAGTTACCCAGCAACTACTGAGTTTTCACTACAAACCGTGAAAAGGTTATAAGTATTCTTTGAACCCAACAACTTTTGACTAATACAAGATATTCTTTGGTCACAGCCTTCCCAGGCTAAACAACTAAGTATTCTTTGAACTCGGCCTCTCCAAGCTAATACAAAGGTATTCTTTGGAACACAGCCTCTTCAATCCAAAGCACCATAAAAGTGGATTTAAACTAAGTTTCTAAGAAACAAGATCCTCTTCACAGAGAGGGGTATAGAAGTTTAAGTACAGAGTGAGTGAAATCACAAATGTATACAAATTGTAGCATGTTCGCCAACTTCAAAAGTTGCAAGTGAAGTCTTTTATATAGGCAGAGATTTGATAGATTCGTTAGATACATAAATCTGTCTGTTGTCCTTTCTTTCCTGAAGTCTTCAACTGTTGTCGAGTATAATCATGGATTTGACAAGTTACACAGCGGAATCAGAACCTTTTTCTGACTTAGCAGAGATAACAGCGAAAAGTAGATTTATTTTTCGTGTTGCAGAGGTTAAGCGCGAGTCCCCATTCTGACTTTGGAAGCTTCTTGAGTAACGTAAACATTTGAGTTTTGGCGCGCGTTACTAAGGAGAAAACACTTGGACTTCTTCAATTCTTCATAGACGATCCAATCTTCAAGCTTCAGTCTGATACTTCAACTTGTATTGACTTCGAAAGCTTCGTCTAAAGACTTCGTCTAGATCATATCGTCTTATGCTTTCGTTTGATGACGTGGCTAAGGGACAGACGAATGACTTGACCAAATATGAACTTTGAATGGTCATCTTCCGTCTGTGCTTGTTTAGTCTGATTTTGGCTTGCAATGCTTCAGTCTAATATGTTCCGTCTGTTCTGTAATTAATCAAAACTAGAGAAGTTAATCATCTTGATCTAACAATCTCCCGCTTTTTTATTATTACTGACCATACAAAGGATGATACTGAAGGATACATCTGCATAAGACAAAGTTAGCCAAAAAAACAGTTTAACACGCCATAATTACATCAAGACGATGTTCTCTGAATATTCCTCTTTATAAGATTTGTTACATCAATGTGATGTAATCCATTTGTACAATTACAAGGAAAAAACAAAGTAAAGAATTAGAGCAAAGACAATACAATGAATCAATAAAGAATTGTATCAGAGCAAAACAAATAAGAAAAAAACTTTACAAAGATACAAATACAACAATGTAGACGCAATCTTCATCTTTCGTCTTGAGCTCTCTCTCAGACGATGCTTTCCCCTTTCTTCAAGGCTCCCCCTCAGCTTGATCTTCCTTCAGCTTTTCTCCCTTTTTCTTCAAATATTCTCCCCCTTGGGTTGAGAATCATCAAAATCATGATGGTGGAGGCTGAGGCTGATGCTTGAAAAGATTCATGACTATACTTTGAAGATGCTCCATCTGAGTAGTAATAGCCACTTGATTTTCTTCAAGTTGCCTATTCTTTTTCTTCATGTGCTCATAGCTTTCCTCCAACTGAACATACTTGCGCTTCAGAGTACTATACTCTTCAATGGACTCATCAGATGATGTTCCATTAAGTTGGGGTTCATTTGCATCAGAATCTACTTCCTTTATAATGGGCTTAACTTGAGATCCCTTCAGACGTAACGAGAACAGAGGCAACTCCATATGAGTGCTGAAAGATTTGTCCCATTGCCAGGAATAACTCTTGTTGAAGCTCACAATTTGTTGATATTGAGGCATATGAGGAGGAAGAGTATACGCAGATGTTGCACCAGGATAACATCGACCAACCGTGGTAGAATCTTCATCAAATTTAGTTCCTGAGCAGTAAGCCATGGTAGCTTCATGATCTTCAATCATCCGAAGCATCTTGGGGTGAAGTGGTTTGGAAGCTTGAGCTTGAACCAACTTCATATGTGTGTAGGGCTCTTCGGGTAGACATTTGGGGATGTGCCTAGCAAACTTGAATACTTTGGGGGCGTCATAAGTCTTCTTCTTTTTGCCTTTAGCAAGATACTTCACCAAGCAAGGTTGCAGACGATCAAGTCGGACGAAGAACTTGGTGGCATTGGTGGTAATGCAAGAGAATTGGAAACCTATCAGAAAAGGCAAGAATCTTCTTTCATTCTCTGCCCTTCTCTGAAGAAGACAAAAGGATTGAAGTTGTCCTTTTATTTCGTCTTTGTATGCTCTCTCCATCAAGACATAAGACAGATTATTGTTTACTGGCAAGGAATGAACACATTCTTCTGGTGTCTCATACTCATCAAAGTTCAGATGTTGAATCGGATGAACTTCTGAGCAATGAGGCCTGATCCATGGAAGTGTCAAGACAATAGTGTAACCCAATCCAATATATTTCGTCTTATTCATAGGAATATTGAATGGTTGAGGGTCATGGCCATCTACATCATCCGGATGCCAATGTCTTTCTGCTTGAGGTTCGAACACTTCAGACATAAAATCTCCATATATACAATGGTGAAAAATTGTTGACTTATGAGGTTGAAGTCGAACAAATTCCATTGTTGGAGGTCTAGAGATGATATTGGGTTCATAACCCATAGTTGGTCCTTCAATCAATAGACCATTAAGATGATTCTTGTAATCATGTACCCCTTCCAAACCTTTAATCTTCAACGTTTCCAATGCGTCTCAAGGCAGACGTTTAAGCCATTCGTGTTGTTCAGCAACATCATATTTCCTTTTCAAATCCATCTCCGTGGCTTTAACCAGATGGTAATAGTTGATGGGGTTGACGAACCTCCCTAGTTGAAATCCCTTCTTCCCTTTGTATCTGTAGGGATTCTTCAACTCGATGTAAGGGGTGTGATGGAGGACCATCTCTAGAAGCCCAACAACTCTCCAAATCAAAGTTAAAGAAGAAGGAGGACTGATGGAGGACCATCCTTGACAAGAAGAGTTACAAGAGCCATGCACAAAAGAATTCAAGAAGAAGTTGAGAGTCAACTCAAAAGTCAAAGCCAAGATTCAACTCAAGACTCTTCCTTAATTTGTAATAGGACTTGTAACCTTCTAAACATGTCGTAAAGTTGTAATTAGGTTAGGAGAAATTAATTTGGGCTTTGTTTAGTGAATAAATGCACATCCAAGGCAGATATACTTCCAGTTTCAGGATGGTAATCGATTACCAACTGTAAGTAATCGATTACATGAGAAGTAGCCACTGGAGTAATCGATTACCACAACCTGGTAATCGATTACCTGAGAGGTTGGCACTGTGGTAATCGATTACCACGACTAGGTAATCGATTACCACAGAGACAATTTCAATTATGGACACCCAAAGTTCCTTGGTAATCGATTACCACGTGCAATTCTCAGCTTTTCTGAACTTTGGGCTGTTTCTCCATTTAAATACGTAAATGTATATAGGCTAGAAGCTTGGGCTGCAAGCTAGCACTTCTCCAATTAGTATAAATACCTAACAAACTGAATTGTAGGGACTTTTTTTGGTGAAATTGAATATAGAATTCAGAATCTGAGTGAGAGCATTTTCTCTCTAGAGTTCTTGTGAAGAACCTTGAATCTTATCAATGGCTTCTTGATTCATTATGGCGATTCCACCTTGAGCTTATTGGCACTTGCCATGGCGCTTCCATTTCTCTTCTAAACCGTTTGTTCTCTTCATTTTCTGTTTACATCTTCGTTTTTCCCCAATCTGAAAACCTAGAAACTCCATTGAAGCATGAAGGTCCATTCAATTCTTGCAATTCTCACGAGGCTTGCATCAAATTTGGTAATCAGAGCTTGTTTCTCTTGATACCACATCAAATTTGGTATCTAGAGCTTGTTCTACTTCAATTGGAGCTTCTTTCAATCTGGTTTGAGTCTTGAACCTTGAATATTCGTTTTTCCTTTTTTCTGCTTAGTGCAGTCCCTGTTTTTTTGTGTGTTCTTGAGTTCTACTTTGAATTTTCGTATTCTTGAAATTCTTGTTATAGATCTGTGATTGCTTGAGTTGTTTGAGTAATTCACATGTTCCTTGAGTTGTCTTCATCTTATAATTGAGTTTTCCTTTTGAAAAAAATTCCAGATCTACAAAATTGTTGAATTCATGTATTCCCCTGTTTTTTGAGTGTTGTTCACATTGCTTTGTGTGCTGTACACTACAAGTCAAGTAGCTTTCTTCTGCATAATCTTTGTTATTAGCAATTTTAGACTCAAATTTGCTTTAGTCTTAGGTTCCTAAGTCTAGTACAGCAAAGAAAAATTAAGAAAAGATTATACAAGTCAAAATGAAAAGGAAAACAAAAGAAAAGATTACAAGAAAAAGAATAGCAAGAAAAGAAAATTCAAAGAAGAGAAAACTAGAAAAGTGAAATTGAAGTGAAAATCAAGTGAAGAAAGAAAGAAACATTATGCAAGTGCAGTATCATGACTGAATGAGTCTCTATTCATCATCAAATTAGTGATTCAATGAGCTTTGGATTATAAAGACACTTAGGACTAAGCATTACACCTAAAACGTGAGTTTAAAGTGCTAATAATTTTGATTCTTGAACTTGAGGTGTGCATTGTGCTTGGTAGTGGTGAACTGCATTTGTGAACAAGGTGCAGAAAGACATAGCCTCGGTAGTAATTGATTACCACGATTAGTAATCGATTACCACTGTTCCAATTTGTGTTCTGGACATTCATAGCCTCGGTAGTAATCGATTACCACGACTAGTAATCGATTACCACTGTTCCAATTTGTGTTCTGGACATTCAAGCCTCGGGAGTAATCGATTACCAAACCTAAGTAATCGATTACCACTCTGTTTTTGTGTCAAAACTTGCTTACAAATTGTCTCATTGCTTCCTATAACTACATCATAGTTTGTTTCCATTGATTGTGCCTTTGTCACATTGTTTCATTCATTGATTTGAGTAGCTTAATTCTTTCAATTGTTCTTTATTGCTTGTCTTCTATTGGATTCTTAAGGTTTTGTCTTGAGTTTGTATCCTTTGGAATTCTTAAGCTCAACTCTAGAATCGTTCCTCTTTCACTTTGGAAACAAAGACCTTGATAATTGATTAGAGGTTTCAACAAGAGTTTAAAGAGAGGTTGAGTGGAAAAAGACAAGAGAGAACATTAGAGAAAGAGTCTTGAAAGTGTGATACACGAGTGCTACTAGAGTGAAACACTTAGAGAGTGGCAAGGATCTTTTATATACTTTCATTTGTTATTTAACCTTTCTTGTGCAGCCATGGATAGTTCTCCTAGCATAGGAAATGATCTTTCACCTAAAACCAAGAAGATGATGGACTTGATGAAAACCATGATGCAAGCTAGTTTAGATGAGAGATTTGACCAAGAGAGGAGAGCTAAGGAGGAAAGGAGGTTAAGGAAAGAACTTGAGAAAAGAAACCATGGGGAAACAAGTGATAACCGAGACAACCATGACCCTAGAGGAGTTAGGAGAGGAAGAAATCATAGAGGAAATCATTCTTCACCTAGGAGTAGTGAATGAGGAAGCAATTATGAGGATGACCATGATTATAGAGAATATGAGGAAGATAGAAGGAGAGGAAGAAGAGAAAATTATGGAGGATATGGAGGATATGGAGGGTATGGCCGTGGCAATCACTTCTTTGAGGGAGAAGGTAGGATAGATGAGAGGAACTTAAAGCTTAACCTACCCAAGTTTAATGGTGAAGGGAGTGCTGAAACATACCTAGAGTGGGTGATGAAACTAGACCAAGTGTTCTCATGTTACCCTATGCTTAATGAGGAGAAAAAGCTCAACTTAGCTATCTTGGAGTTTGAAGGCTATGCACTAGTGTGGTGGAACCAAATCCTTGTTGATCTTTGAAAGAAGGAAGACCACAAGTGACTTCATGGACTCAACTAAAGGATGCATTGAAAGGGAGATTTGTACCACCTACTTATGTGAGAGATCTCCACATCAAACTTCAAAGATTGAACCAAGGCTCTAGGAGTGTACAAGAATATTACAAAGACCTAGAGTTGACTATGCTAAGATGTGATTACCAAGAAGATAGGGAAGCTACACTTGCAAGGTTCACTCATGGACTTAATAGAGAGATCCAAGATATTCTTGAGCTCCAAAGCTATGTGACACTTGAGGATGCCATCCACAAGGCTGAAAAGATTGAACAACAAATAAAGAGGAAGGCAACCTTTAAGAGATCCTCTACTTCACATACTTCATCATGGAGAGACAAAGGCAAGAAGGAGGGCTACTCCAACCAACTAACAAGTTGGACCGAGACACACCTAAGGTAAAAGAGGTAGTCCCTAACACTTCTAAACCTAGTTCTATTAAATGTTTCAAATGTTTAGGTCATGGCCACATAGCCTCAAATTGCCCAAACAAGAAGACTATGGTGGTGAGAGTTGATGGAGCCATCACAAGTGAGGAATCTAGCTCATCATCAAGTGATAGTGAAGCCTCCAACACAAGTGGACCTTTTACCTATGAACAACCCGAGGAAGGTGACCTCTTGATGGTAAGAAGGATGCTTAGTAATGTATGTAAGGAGCTTGATGAATCACAAAGGGAGAATATCTTCCATACTAGATGCACAATTGAAGGGAAGGTATGCTCTTTAATTATAGATAGTGGTAGTTGTACTAATGTAGTTAGTACTAGGTTAGTAGATAAATTAAACTTGAAAACTTCTTCACATGCCAAACCTTACAAATTACAATGGTTAAGTGAGAAAGGAGAGTTAGTGGTAGATAGGCAAGTTCTTATTTCTTTCACCATAGGAAGGTATAGTGATGATGTACTTTGTGATGTTGTTCCTATGGAGGCCACACACCTCTTACTTGGTAGGCCTTGGCAATTTGATAAACATGCTTTACATGATGGTGTTGCCAATACTTACATTTTCTCTCATGTAGGAAAGAAGATTACTCTCAAACCATTATCACCAAAGGTGGTTTGTGAAGACCAAATCAAAATGAAAATTAAAAGAGACCAAGAGAAGAAACTCTCCTTGGCCGAAAGCTCCAAGGATGACAAAGTAAAAGGAAAATCTCACAAGCTTAAGGCCAAGAAGCATGGAAAAGTGAAACATGATAAGAGTGATAAAAAAGAGAGTTTCTTGATTGAAAGAAAGGAGTTAAAGAGAGATTACCTAGCTAGGAAAGTGATGCTTCTTTGTGTTCCTAACCCTTTGATTTTAAGCACTAATTTTGTAGGTGATCAAGGAAGATTGGAAGCCTTATTGGAGGAGTTTCAAGATGTGTTTCCTAAGGACATACCTCATGGCCTACCACCAATTAGGGGAATTGAGCACCAAATTGATTTGATTCCGGGTGCACCTCTACCAAACCGTCCAAGCTATAGGAGCTCCCCCAAGAGAGCCATGAAATCCAAAGGCAAGTGCAAGAGCTAATGGATAAAGGATGGGTGAAGGAGAGCCTCTCCCCTTGTGCTTCACCGGTGATCTTAGTGCCTAAGAAGGAGGGAACATGGCGTATGTGCACAGATTGTCGAGCAATAAATAATATCACTATAAGGTATCGCCATCCTATCCCTAGACTAGATGATTTGTTAGATGAGTTGCATGGTGCTTGTGTATTCTCTAAGATAGATCTTAAAAGTGGTTATCACCAAATTAGGATGAAACAAGGTGATGAATGGAAAACCGCATTTAAGACTAAATTTGGCTTGTATGAATGGCTTGTTATGCCCTTTGGCTTGTCTAATGCACCTAGTACTTTTATGAGACTCATGAACCATGTGTTAAGAGAATTTTTAGGAAGGTTTGTTGTTGTCTATTTTGATGATATCTTGATCTATAGTAAAACTTTCCTTGAACATTTAACACATTTGAAGTTTGTTTTAGAAGTACTTAGGAAGGAGCAACTCTATGCCAACAAAGACAAGTGCACCTTCTCAACTAACAAGGTAGTATTTCTTGGATATGTAGTGAGCTCTCAAGGAGTTCAAGTGGATGAGAGTAAGGTAAAAGCTATACAAGATTGGCCCATTCCTACTTGTGTTAAAGATGTTAGGAGTTTTCATGGATTAGCTAGCTTTTATAGGAGGTTTGTTAAAGATTTTAGCACTATTGCATCTCCTTTAAATGAACTAGTTAAGAAAGAAATTTCATTTGCATGTGGCCCTAAACAAGAACATGTCTTTCGAACTCTCAAAGAAAAATTGACTAATGCACCTATTCTTACTTTGCCTAATTTTGATATGTCTTTTGAATTGGAGTGTGATGCTTCTAATATAGGAATTGGAGCTGTGTTGATCCAAGGAGGCCACCCTGTAGCTTTCTTTAGTGAAAAGCTCAAAGGTGCACAAGTGAACTACTCAACATATGACAAGGAGATGTATGCCCTAGTAAGAGCATTCCAAGTGTGGCAACACTATCTCCTTCCCAAGGAATTCATAGTGCATACGGATCATGAGGCTTTGAAGCACTTGAAAGGACAAGGAAAGTTGGGTAAGAGACATGCAAGATGGGTTGAGTATATTGAGAAATTTCCTTATGTCATTAAATACAAGAAAGGGGTAAATAATGTGGTAGCCGATGCACTTAGTAGGAGATATACTTTGATTGCCATGTTAGAAACTAAGATGCTTGGTTTTGAACATATTAAATGCTTGTATGAGAATGACATAGATTTTAGTCAAGTGTACTTGATGTGTGTGCAAGGAGCTCATAAAGAATTCTTTAGGCATGAAGGATATCTTTTTAAAGGGAAAAATTTATGTGTGCCTAAGACTTCTTTAAGAGATCTACTCATTTGTGAAGCACATGAAGGGGGCATCATGGGACACTTTGGTAATGATAAGACTCTTGCTATATTACATGAACATTTTTATTGGCCTCATATGAAAAAGGATGTTAACTAGTTTGTGAGTAAATGCATAACATGTCATAGAGCAAAGTCTAGAGTTCTAAACCATGGATTGTACACCCCTTTACCTATTCCTAACTCCCCTTGGGTTGATATCTCTATGGATTTTATACTTGGACTGCCTAGGACCAAGAGGGGTATGGATGCCTTGTTTGTTGTGGTGTGTAGGTTCTCCAAAATGGCTCATTTCATTGCTTGCCATAAGGTTGATGATGCCACACACATAGCAAACTTATTCTTTAAAGAAGTGGTAAGGTTGCATGGTATGCCAAAGAGTATAGTGAGTGATAGGGACTCCAAATTTCTTAGCCACTTTTGGAGGACCCTTTGGAGCAAGCTTGGCACCAAGCTTTTGTTCTCTACCACTTGTCATCCACAAACGGATGGCCAAACCGAAGTGGTTAATAGGACACTAGGTCAACTTTTGAGGTGCTTTGTTAAGGGCAATGTGAAGTCTTGGGAGGAACATTTACCTTATATAGAATTTGCATATAATAGGGTAGTAAATACTTCTACTAATTGTTCACCGTTTGAAATTGTGTATGGTTTTAACCCACTAACCCCCCTTGATCTTGTGCCTATTCCACTTGAGTTTGCTTTGGATGTAGATGGAGCAAGTAAAGCCGAGAGAGTGAAGTCTCTTCATGCTAAGATTAGAGAACAAATTCAGAAGAGGTACACCAAAGTGGCGGCTAAAGTAAACCAACACAAGAAGGATGTTCAATTCAAGGAAGGAGACTTGGTTTGGCTTCATCTAAGAAAGGAGAGATTTCCTAATCTTAGGAAATCCAAGTTGATGCCTAGAGGAGATGGACCATTCAAAATCCTCAAGAAACTTGGACCTAATGCTTACAAACTTGACCTCCCTAACATTTTCATTGGTAGTAACTCTTTCAATGTTAGTGACTTATCTCTTTGTGTTGTAGGAGAAGATGAACTAAACTTGGGGACAAGTTTGAATCAAGAAGGAGGGTTTGATGGAGGACCATCCTTGACAAGAAGAGTTACAAGAGCCATGCACAAAAGAATTCAAGAAGAAGTTGAGAGTCAACTCAAAAGTCAAAGCCAAGATTCAACTCAAGACTCTTCCTTAATTTGTAATAGGACTTGTAACCTTCTAAACATGTTGTAAAGTTGTAATTAGGTTAGGAGAAATTAATTTGGGCTTTGTTTAGTGAATAAATGCACATCCAAGGCAGATATACTTCCAGTTTCAGGATGGTAATCGATTACCAACTGTAAGTAATCGATTACATGAGAAGCAGCCACTGGAGTAATCGATTACCACAACCTGTGTCGATTACTGAGAGGTTAATCTTGTGGTAATCGATTACCACGACCAGGTAATCGATTACCACAGAGACAATTTCAATTCTGGACACCCAAAGTTCCTTGGTAATCAATTACCACGACTAAGTAATCGATTACCACGTGCAATTCTCAGCTTTTCTGAACTTTGGGCTGTTTCTCCATTTAAATACGTAAATGTATATAGGCTAGAAGCTTGGGCTGCAAGCTAGCACTTCTCCAATTAGTATAAATACCTAACAAACTGAATTGTAGGGACTTTTTTTGGTGAAATTGAATATAGAATTCAGAATCTGAGTGAGAGCATTTTCTCTCTAGAGTTCTTGTGAAGAACCTTGAATCTTATCAATGGCTTCTTGATCCATTGTGGCGATTCCACCTTGAGCTTATTGGCACTTGCCATGGCGCTTCCATTTCTCTTCTAAACCGTTTGTTCTCTTCATTTTCTGTTTACATCTTCGTTTTTCCCCAATCTGAAAACCTAGAAACTCCATTGAAGCATGAAGGTCCATTCAATTCTTGCAATTCTCACGAGGCTTGCATCAAGGACCTTACCCTTTTAAATTGGGCTTGAATAAAATTCGTTGTTATTTTTGTTTTAATTAAGTGTTTAGGCCTATTAGTTTCTTTAAATTATGTATTTGTTTTAAGATTTGAATTTGGGCCTTGTAATTGTAAAGTGTGCTCAGCCTAGGGTTCCTTTCATCTCACCATTGATCACTCATTTCATCCTAGGGTGGAAAACATTTCAGATTTCTAACCTTAGGCCCATTGCACTTTCATTTAAGTTGGTCAACTTTCTCATTGTACTCACTTTTGGTCAAAATTAATGAAATAGAATTTCTAAGACTTGTGTCTTGCAAAAAGGAGAGATCTCTCCTAGGGTTTCTTCCAAGAACCTTGAATCTTATCATGGATCCATGATTCAAGTGGCGATTCTCCAACCAAGCTTATTGGGTGCTTCATCCATGGCGCTTTCCACACTTCTTCCTTCTTCCATTTTTGATTTCTTTCTTCCCCCTTTTGTGTTGACCATGAGCTATCATTGTTATATATTGAGTTATTCCGCTGTTTAAGAGTGATTGAACATTGGTGAATGAAGATTGGGGCACCCCTTTGCTTATTCATGAAAATCCCTTATAAGTTTCTCATGGGTTTGCATCAGGGTGTCATGAATGAAAATATCTTCATCGTCTACACAATGTCCAACATTGGCAGACTCAGACGTTTCAGCACAAGAAGATTATTCAATTCTTCTCATAACTAACTCATTGAGGAATGAGTAGTCACTCTTGTGCTTTGATGGAAGATCCTCTTGATTCAACACTTCAGCGTGGGATCTCACATAAGGTGAAACATGCCTTTCAATTTCAACACATTCTTCATCAGACGAAGAACATGTTTCTACTTCAATAACACCAGATGGAATCTACATCGTCTGTTGGCATGGCGTTTCTTCTTGAACAACAAACACAATTCTAAGAGTAACTGCGTTGATGGGAGACGCAACAAGAGGTTCTTCAGAAGACCTTTGTTTGTCTTGTGGAGCGGATGAATCCAACTCCATAGATGGTACTTCTTCACTGAGCATGGTTTCGAGTTACTCAGAAAGAATGACATTGTCCTTCTAGATCTGGGCAGTTTCTTCAGTATCCATACCCTCTGAAGTTGCTGGAGCGGGTGTAGCTTCAGATGATCCAATGCCTTTGATGCTTTTCTAGAACAGACGTTTCCTTTCTGCTTCAAAGATCAAAGAAATCTTCTTTGCAGCCTTGAGTTGTTTGGCATCAAAATCCTCAGAAAGAATGTCTACCTTTTCGTGCTTGCCTTTGGAGGCAACTTTTCTTTGGGCTTCAACTTCTTCTGCCCTTGTTGATTCGTCTGCTAGATGTTGAACAGATGGAGCATCCTCAGATGCCTTCTTAGTGGGTTTGTCTTGGTTGGGAGAAGGAAGTCTTGGCATTTTAACCTTTATAGTCCTAGCTTTTCATTTTACCAAGGGTACATCAGATTCAGTTTCATAGGGGACCTCAGTCAATTTAATTGGTGGTTGAACAACTATTTTGGGTTGTGTTTGGGTTGAAGATATAGGTGGGGTTTGTGTTTGAGATGATGGAGGAGGTGCGTTTCTAGGTCTTTTGATAAGAGTTTTGTGTTTGGGTTTAGGTTGAGAGGGTGAAGGTTGGTTGTGATTGTTGAGATGAGTGTTGTTCAGATGATTGATGGTACAAGTGCATCTTAGAGAAAGTACTTTGTTTTATCTCTGCACCAGCATTGTACCAATCACACCCACTAAGGTCGAAACCTTGATTGAGCACGATTTTTGAGAATACAGCAGGGTAGACGTTACTTGACATTCTTCTTAAAGTCCTGTTCTTGAGTGCAGCAATTCAACGATCCATAATCACGTGTGGAAGACTAATCTTTGTCTTCTTCATCATGTGGTAGAGACAAAAATGGTCTCTGTTACTCACGTTATCTCGAGACCCAATCCTTGGAGTAAAAATGTTGAATAGAAGATTGTGAAGAATTTTGCATTCTGGCACCAGATTGCCAGCTCTCAGAAACTTTGGCAAATCAGTTGTTCTGGGCTTCCCATAGAGAAGAGTATCAATCTCTTCATTGCTCAGTTGATCACTCTAATCAGCATTGAAGATTTCACCTTCGGCCTTAGCTTTTCCAATCGCGATAATGGAGTCCACATTGATTAGAAACTGCTTATCCCCAATCTCTCCAACAATGCTATCGTCTATGACTCTGGCATTCCCCCAGAACTCACCATAGCATTCGAGCATCCAAACACCTTCCCATTCAGCAAATTTTAACCAACCAGCAGATTCAATCAATTTGTGAGCATAGCTTGAAACACTGAACAAAGTATTTCTTTTAATCCACTTGCTTGCAAGGAACAATTCTTGAGAAAAGAAGGTCTCTTACTCAGCAACAACTCCTTCGGAACTCTTGACATTCTTGGCGACCATTTTTAAGTTTGAAAATGAAAAGTTACAGAACGTAAGAGTTCTTAGAGAGAGAAGTTTAGGTTTGAGAGTAATAGTATTGAATACTGTAAAGAATAAAAATGGTAACTTTGCAGTATTTATAGTCAAAAGTGAAACATTTATAATTCATAAGACGAAAGAATGGAAACCGTGATATGAGCTAGCTTGGTGTGGAGCTAGGAAGTTTGGCCGATCTTCATTCTCCAATTAGAACTCTACAAGATGAATGAGTTAGATTGCAGAAGACTTAACACCAAATCAAAGATCAAGAAGAAATTATAAAATGGATAAGGGAAGAAGATGATGGCGCCATGCTTAAGCAATAAGCCAAGAGGAAGAATCGCCACAAGGATGAGCATCCATTGATAAGACTCAAGTTTCTTAGAGAAACCCAAAGAGAGAACACTTTCAAGAAATAGCTCTTGCTATATTCAATTCATCAAATGATCTAAAACCCTTTACACAATGGAAATTGATGGAGGACCATCTCAAAAAGCCAACAAACTCTTCAACCTTTTTAATAAATTAAGCTTCTAATAAACTTCGCTCTGTTTTTGACTGTCTAACTAGGTTTAGTATTCGGAGCATAACTTGGGCTACACAACTCCAATTTAGTTGTTCTTAGTGTCTTTGTAAATCTGACGTAAAGGGCTACAAAATCTATGAGACATAATGATGGAGGACCATCCTCAACACCACCATTGGAAGCTCAAGGAAGAAGGATTACAAGGTCCATGCTCAAGAAGATTCAAGAGCAAATTCAAGAAGAGTTAACTAGAGGTCAAAGTCAACAGTCAACTCAAAGTCAACTATTGACCATAAGTCAAAGTCAACAGTCAACTCTTGAAGACTTTACTCTTAATTTTAAACCTTGTAATTTTCTTCAAGTTTTGTAATAGTTTTCCTTAGGCAATTAAGTAGGAATTGGCCATAACTTGGAGCATGTAGCTCACGGCCTAGTTGACTCATTTTTGAACCAATTTTGGCAAGGCAAATGGGAGAGAGTGGCGCACACTCTCCTTGGGAGAGAGTAGAGAGAGTAGAGAGAGTTTGGATGCAAAGTAGTGGAATTTCCACTAACTCTAATTCAAGCTTAACCATTTGATTTGATCCAAATCAAATGGCCAAGCTTGAATCCGTCCATTTGATTTGGAAATAATCTAATGGTTAAGTTTGCTTAAGAGTTAGTGGAATTGCCTCTACTTTTCATCCAAAACTCTCTCCACTCTCTTTCATGGAGAGTGTGCGCCACTCTTTTCCAATTGCCTTGCATATTTTTGGTCAAACTTAGTCCACCATAGAAGTGAGCTTCAAGCTCCAATCCATGGCCAAAAATTACTTATTATAAGTGTTTAAGTTCCTAAGAAAGACAATTACAAAATATGAAGAAAATTACAAGGTTTAATTTCAAGAGTAAAGTCTTCTAGAGTTGACTGTTGACTTTGACTTGTGGTCAACAATTGACTTTGAGTTGACTGTTGACTTTGACCCTTAGTCAACTCTCCTTCAATTTACTCTTGTATCTTCTTAAGCATGGACCTTGTAATCCTTCTTTGACCCTCTTGTGTTGCTTGAGTGTTTAATGGAGATGGTCCTCCATCAAACCCTCCTTCTTGGTGGCAACTTGTCCTCAAGTTGGAGTGATCTTCATCTTCAATACCTTCATCACAAAAAGAAAGATCACATACATTAAATGAATTGCTACCACCATAATCATTAGGAAGATCTAACTTAAAAGCATTAGGACAAAGTTTTTCAATTATAGTAAATAGTCCATCCCCCTTAGGAAGCAACTTGGAGCTTCTTAAATTTAAGAATCGTTCCTTCCTAAGGTGAATCCAAACTATATTCCCCACTTTCAATTCAAGGTGCTTGAGGTGCTTGTTAGTATGATTGGCTACTTGTTGATTCCTTTGCTTAATTCTAGCTTTGATCTTGGCATGCATGGACTTGACCTTCTCGGCCCTATCAACCCCATCTTTATTTACAAACTCATCAAAAGGTAAAGCACATAAATCAAGAGGAGTTAAGGGGTTAAAACCATAGACAACTTGAATTGGAGATAGTAGAATAGTAGAATTCATCACTCTATTATAGGCAAACTCCACATAAGGCAAGCAATCCTCCCAACTTTTCAAGTTGCTCTTGACAAAGCTTCTAAGCAATTGCCCAAGTGTCCTATTCACCACCTCAGTTTGGCCATCAGTTTGAGGGTGACATGTTGTAGAGAATAGGAGCTTGGTGCTAAGTCTTCCTCACAAAAATCTCTAAAAATGGCTAAGGAACTTAGAGTCCCTATCACTTACAATGATTTGGGGAATCCCATGTGGTCTTACCACCTCTTTGAAGAAGAGGTTTGCCACATGAGATGCATCATCACTCTTATGGCAAGAAATGAAGTGTGTCATCTTTGAGAACCTACACACCACAACAAAGATAGAATCCACACCTCTCTTTGTCTTGGGTAATCCTAGAACAAAGTCCATAGATATATCCAACCAAGGAGAGGTGGGTGAGGGCAAAGGCATGTATAGGTCGTGGTTAGTGAGCTTGGACTTAGCCTTATGACATGTGACACACTTGCTTATAAACTAAGCTATTTGAGCTTTCATCTTAGGCCAAAAGAAGTGTTCATGTAATATGG
The DNA here is from genome assembly GCA_026586105.1 of Hylodesmum podocarpum. Classification (NCBI taxonomy): domain Eukaryota; kingdom Viridiplantae; phylum Streptophyta; class Magnoliopsida; order Fabales; family Fabaceae; genus Hylodesmum; species Hylodesmum podocarpum. The sequence continues at coordinate 180,740 of JALJEV010000118.1, read as the reverse complement.
CTAAAGTCTTCTCAATACCAAAATGACCCATGATTCCTCCTTCATGAGCTTCACATATTAAGAGTTCTCTCAATGATGTCTTAGGCACACATAAACACTTTCCTTTAAAGAGGTAACCATCATGCCTATAGAATTCATTCTGAGCACCCTTATCACATGCAATGTACTCACGGCTAAAGTCATCATTATCACTATACAAAGACTTTATATGTTCAAATCCCAACAATTTAGACTCAAGCAAAGATAGAAATGTATACCTCCTGCTACTCCCTTCTTATGCTTGATCATGTAGGGAAATGTCTCCACAAATTCCATCCACCTTGTATGCCTTTTGTTGAGCTTGCCTTGTGATCTCAAATCCTTCAAGGCTTCATGATCGGTGTGGACTATGAACTCCTTGGGAAGGAGGTAGTGTTGCCATATTTGCAAAGCCCTCACCAAAGCATATAGATCCTTGTGATAGGTGGAATAGTTTAGTTATGCTCCTTTTAGCTTCTCACTAAAATAGGCAATGAGATGATTTTCTTGTTTCAAAACAGTACCTATACCAAGATTAGAAGCATCACATTCAAGTTCAAAAGATAATTCAAAGTTAGGCATAGATAAAATAGGAGCATTGGTAAGTTTTTCTTTTAAAAGAGTAAAAGCTTTGTCTTGTTTTGGTCCCCACACAAATGGTACTTCCTTCTTCACAAGCTCATTGAAAGGAGATGCAATGGTGCTAAATTCCTTCACAAATCTTCTATAGAAGCTTACTAATCCATGGAAGCTCCTCACTTCTTTCACATTAGTAGGTCTCGGCCACTCAAGGATTGCCTTCACTTTGTTCTCATCAACTTGCACACCCTTGGAACTTACCACAAAACCGAGGAACACCACTTGATCCATGTCAAATGTGCACTTTTCCTTGTTTGCATAGAACTTCTCCTTTCTAAGTACTTCCAAAACAAATCTCAAATGTGTTAAGTGATCAAGGAAAGATTTGTTATTATATATAAGAATATCATCAAAGTAAACCACAACAAACTTTCTTATGAATTCCCTAAGCACGTGATTCATAAGCCTCATGAAAGTACTTGGGGCATTGGATAGCCGAAATGGCATGACTAACCATTCATATAGACCAAACTTGATCTTAAAGGCGGTCTTCCACTCATCACCACTCTTCATTCTTATTTGGTGGTAACTACTTTTAAGATCCACTTTAGTGAATATGGTGGAGCCATGTAATTCATCTAGCAAGTCATCTAACCTAGGTATTGGGTGCCTGTATCTAATGGTTATGTTATTAATAGCCCTACAATTGGTACACATTCTCCATGTGCCATCCTTCTTAGGAACTAAGATAACCGGTGAAGCACATGGTGATAAGCTTTCTTTAACCCACCCTTTACTCACTAGGTCTTGCACTTGCCTCTCAATCTCTTGGGTTTCTTGGGGAGTAATCCTATAGGTTGGCCTATTTGGAAGTGGAGCACCCGGAATCAAGTCTATTTGGAGCTCTATGCCTCTCAAAGGAGGTAGGCCGTGGGGTACCTCACTAGGAAATACATCCTTGAACTCTTCTAATAAAATATCTAAGCTTACTTGATCTCCCATAAAGTTAGCATTTAGAAAACAAGGAGATGGTAAGCATAGAAACATGGATTTCCTAGCTAAGAACTCCCTCTTAATTTCACTCATACTCACAAGTAACCCTTCCTTAGACTTGGTAGCAACATTCTCAAGCTTCTTACTCCCTTTGAGATCTTCTAATTTGGACTTCCCTAGCCTAAGTTTCACTTGTTTTTCTGCAATGGCATTTTTGGTAATTCTTTTTGAACTCTCGGCCAAGTCTCCACTTTTCTCAATTTTGGGTGATTTTTCATGCTTTAGGCTCTCACTTGCTTTCCTTTCACCCTCTCTTTTTATTTTCATTTTAACTTGATCCTCACATACCTCTCTAGGGTTCAATGGTCTAAGAGTTATCTTCCTACCACTATGAAAGAATACATAAGTATTAAACACTCCATCATGTAATACATGCTTGTCATATTACCATGGCCTTCCTAACAAAATATTAGATGCTTCCATAGGTACTGTATCACATAAAACTTCATCCACATATCTACCTATAATGAAAGCAATCAACACTTGTTTGTTAACTAATAATTCACCTTTTTCACTTAGCCATTGCAATTTATATGGTTTAGCATGTGAAGTTGTCTTAAGACCAAGTTTATCAACAAGTCTAGTGCTCACCACATTGGTGCAACTACCACTATCAATGATTAGAGAACATACCTTGCCTTGGATGGTGCACCTTGTGTGGAATATATTTTCCCTTTGAGTGTCATCAAGATCCACACAAGCACTCACTAGCATCCTCTTAACCATCAACAAATCTCCATCTTCCGGTTGCTCCGTGCTTGAATGCACACTAGCACTAGCCTCTTCTTCCTCATTAGAAGATTGGGTGGACTCCTCACTTGTGACTTCTCCATCCACTCTTATCACCATGGTCTTCTTGTTGGGGCATTGTGAAACTATGTGCCCATGTCCTAAACACTTGAAACATTTAATGTTAGAAGGCTTAGAATTAGGTTTAGAAACTTCCTTACCCTTGGAGTCATCTCGGTTGCACTTGTAGAAAGTCTTGGATGCTTCCTCCTTCTTTTGCTTATCCTTCCAACTTGAAGAACCATGTGTGTATGACTTCTTGAAGGTGTTCTTCCTCTTGATTTGGCCCTCAATCCTCTCAGACTTGTGTATGGCATCCTCCAAAGTCTTATAATGTTGGAGCTCCAAGACATCTTGAATCTCCCTATTCAAACCATTAGTGAACGTAGCTAGAGTGGCCTCCTTTTCCTCTTCATAGCCCGCCCTCAATAAGGTGAGTTCTAGGTCTTTATAGTACTCTTGTACACTCCTTCCTCCTTGAGTTAATCTTTGGAGCTTCACATGTAGATCCCTTGTATAAGAGGTAGGCACAAACCTCCCCTTCATAGCATCCTTCAATTGTGTCCAAGAAGTGATATGAGGCTTTCTCCTCTTCTCGACATCTACAAGGACTTGGTTCCACCAAACCAAAGCATAGCCCTCAAACTCCAAGATGGCTAAGTTAAGCCTTTTCTCCTCACTCAAGTTGGGATAACAAGAGTATACTTGGTCTACCTTTATCACCCAATCTAAGTAACTCTCGGCATCACTATCTCCAAGGAATTTAGGTAGGTTAATTTTGTTGTTTCCCTCCCACACTCTAGGCTCATCAACTCCATAGTTTCTTCTAGAGGTGTGAATTGGCCTCCTATGTTGAGGATTTCTCCTTCCTCTCCTTTCATTCTCATAGGCTCTAAAGGCTTCTTCCTTATCATAATTGTTTCCCCAATCACTCTCCCTAGGTGTGTCATAGTCTCCTCTAAGATCTCCTTTCTCACTACCACTTCCCCTATTACTTTCTCTTCTACTTGTAGGCACTTCATTTCCTTCACTTCCTCGGTTTCCCTTAGGTCCACCCCTCCACCATTGTGACCCTCATGGTTACCACTAGTTTCACCAAGGACTCTCTTCTCTAATTCCTTCCTTATCTTCCCTTCCTCCTTAAGCCTCCTCTCTTGATCAAACCTCTCATCCAAACTAGCATTGAGCATGGACTTCATCATGTCCACCATCCTTTTAAACTTTGGTAAGAGATCATTTCCCACACTAGGAGACGTGTCCATAGCTGCACAAGAAAAGGTTAGACAACAAATTCAAAGATATAAAAGATACTTGTCACTCCCTAAGTGTCTCACTCTAGTAGCACTCGTGTATCACTCTTTTAGAGGCTCTTTCTCTAATGTATCCCTCTTGCCTTTTTCCTCTCAAGTCTCCCTCAAAGTTTCTAATTGAACCTACAATCAATTATCTAGGATTATATCCTTGTGAAAGAGGCACAATTCTCCGTTTGAGTTAAGAATTCCAAAGGAACAAACTCTATGACAAAACTAAGGATTTCAAGTGAATGACAAGCAATAAAAGGCACAAAATAGAAGTGAATAAGGTACTCGAATCAAAGAATTAAAGTGATATGACAAAGGCTCACAACTAGACAGCAAGAAACTCAAAGCTTGCTGGATCAATCACTCGATCAAGACAAAATTTCAACCACACAAACTCAAAGTTGATTAGTGATCAAATTTAGAGACCGATTTAATGAGCTATTTGAAATAGGAAATTTGTCAAGTTAAAAATTCATCCAACTGCAGTAACAAATCATATGCATCCACAAGAACTATACTGGAAAATTTCACACAAAATGTGGTTCACAAAATTGCCAAGAATAATGCACACTTCAAGTTCAAAATTCCAAGTTACTAGTAATTTTAGCTTAATTCTAGCGATGAGTACTTAATCTTAAGTGTTTTCAATTGCCCAAAGTAACTTGTACCACAATTTTGAGAGTCTCTCAAGTCCTCTAAGTTCACGGTACTGCACCAAAAAATTTCTACACAAATTTACTCAAAACTCTTTTTCTTACTCTATTTTCTCCCAAGTAATTTTTCTTGATTTTTTCTTCTTTTGAATTTTCTCTCTTGAATTTTCTTTCAATCTTTTGACTCCTTTCTTTTCTTTCTTGCCTTTTCTTTGTTCTTCTTTTTCCAATATACCACTGGACAGCAATATACTACCAATTCCAAGTAATTACTAAAACTAAAATTACTAGTAACAAAGATAAGCAACGTTAAGGCTACTTGAACTCAAATTTTGCACAAGTCACTTAGCAAGTAGCACGTTAACAGCAATTGGCATGACTCAAAACAGGGCATAATGCATAAAACAGGGGATTACATGCATGTTTGCTGCAAGGACTCATACCAACACATATCACAAGCTTAAAACACAAGTTAGCATGTGAACTAGTCCAAATTTGAGTGGACCGCTACTAGGCCAAAGTGCTAGCATGAATTTCTACCATATAACTTTGATTTCCTCCGCATATAACATGTTTGTGAAAGTGATTATTCCATATTTGGCACATAAACACACATCTCAAACGGATCAAAGCATGAACAATATGATTTGAAGCACTTTCACCGAACAAAAATTTCTAAACAAGAAATTGACACAACTACTAGACAATTAAGGAAATCTAATGATGGATCCTAAGCACTCTAAGAAAATTAGATGAAGAACACAAAGAACATTCAAATGACCGAATGACTTACTACACAAAATGGTAGTGTTGGTCCCTACGTAGAATCTAGAGATGGGTGAATAGATTCTAGTTCCCTTATGTCCGATTTTTGGCTATTTCTTATTTTCTTCCTATTCAATATTAATCTTGTCTTAATCACTAAATCAACAATTGATATCAATACGTGTTCAGAGTTATCAAAGCGGAATGAAAAAGGAAGATAGAAATCATTATCTTTTAAAAACTCTTTTGAATCAATACAAACTAAAAACATTCAGAATATGATTCAACAAAATATAAGAGTATAGGGAAAAGAGAAATTGCACGGTGAGTTTATACTGGTTCGGCTTTCGGCCTACATCCAGTCCTAATACAACAACTATTGCTATTGGTGTTCCACTATCAACAATTTTGATCCCTCGTGTCAATTACAATCACTCTGCGCATACACAAAACGAAATACCAAGAACCTTTCTCTCTAACTCTTGATACCTTCAAGAATTAACCTTGAGAACCCTTTCTCAAGTTCCACAACTCTTTTTCAGAGAATACTTTTCTCGAAGAGTTTAAACCAATCTCAATTAATACAAAGATAAAAGATCAGAATGAGTACACTTGTTGTACATGAACTGATCAACGTGTAGAACAATGTAGATGCTTCATTCAATCAAAGAGTATTCATCTCAAGAGAAATCATTTTGAATCTTTTTGAAATCTTGGAGAAAATGTTAAGAACTCAAGTGTTCTCGATGTAAAAACTTCGTTTCAGCTCTTCTTTTTCTTTAAAAATCAAGGATGAATCTTTTTTGAAATCTTTCCAAGTGGTGTTTATACAAAAACATTTGAAAACAAGTTGAGATGAATTTCTTATGGGGATAATCGATTACTATGGAGTGGTAATCGATTACTCAAGAGGATTTCAATCTCTTTTGGCCTCTCAAGTTTGTGGTAGTCGATTACTTATATATGGTAATCGATTACTCCAGTGAAGTTTTGGATACCCTATTTTCAATTACTGTTGGTCATCGATTAGTGCTTTTTGGTAATCAATTACTTCAGTTGTAAAACTTTTAAAACTCTCAAACAAAGTGTTCTATCACTTTAGTTTGGTTTTCCACTTTCAAAAACAAAAACAAGGGGTTCCAAATCACTTAGCTTGTTGTCAAAACAGATTTAAAACAAAGCCTAGTCTAAAACAATCAATACACTCAAGATCCTATATACATTTACTATGAAATTCAACGTGTGAACCAACGTGTGATGGGGTTTGGCTCTGGTGGTGGTGAAGGGTTCTGCTCCGGTTGAGAAGATGAAGAGGGGTTTTCCTTCCTCTTAGAAAATTCTCCTCCTTTCTTCCTTCCATGAATCATTTCTTGAGAATACCTATTTGCTCTCATTTTGATTTTGTTGCCTCTACCATGGTTTTCCATGGTTGTAGTGGGAAGAGCAGATATCTAGGGTTTGGTTGGAGAAGATGGTGGAACGAGAGGTAGAAGATGAGGGGTTTCAAACTAAATCAACTATAAGAGAGAAAAAGCCCAACAAAAATTAGTCCAAGAACAAGGTAATTGATTAACCTAATGAGGTAATTGATTAGCCTGTGTTCTTATATAGAGACATTGAAGAAAATCAAGTAAAACTATTCGTGGTAATCGATTACTACAGGGGATTTTAAAAGAATTTTAAACACTGGTGTTGTGGTAATCGATTACAGGTACGTGGTAATCGATTACTACAGTGCCATTTTTTCAAAAAATTGTATTTTTAAGCTTGGTAATCAATTATCCCGATGTGGTAATCGATTATCTATACTAGAAAAAATCATTTAAATCTATGTTTTGTGAAATAACTTTGGTCATGTATGATTGGATGAATGCATTCAACTATATTTGAACAAAAAAAGTTTAGTTTAGATGTTCCTCACTCAGGATGCTAAGGTTTGTTCTCAGATTGTAAAACCTTTCTTTTGGCAATGCCTTGGTGAAGATGTCAGCAAGTTGGTTTTTTGTATCAATGAATTCAATGTCACAGTCTCCTTTCTCCACGTGGTCGCAGATGAAGTGATGTCTGACTTCAATGTGTTTTGTTCTTGAGTGTAGGACAAGGTTCCTTGTGATATTAATTGCACTTGTGCTATCGCACTTTAGGGGAATGTGATCTATCTTTAGTCTGAAATCTTCTAATTGATGTTTCAACCAAATATATTGAGCACAACAGCTCCCTGCTGCCACATATTCGGCTTCGGCTGTAGATAGTGCCACACATGCATGTTTCTTGCTGTGCCAAGATATCAAGCATTCTCCAAACAAATGACATATTCCACTCGTGCTTTTCCTGTCTATCTTGTTGCCTACAAAATCAGAGTCACTGAATCCAACAAGTAATGGTGAGGTTCCTTTCGGATACCATAAGCCACAATTAATGGTTCCTTTTAGGTATTTCATAATCTTTTTCACAGTTAGCCAGTGTGATTGTTTAGGTGTAGATTGGAATCTAGCACACAAACATACTCCATACATAACATCTGGTTGACTAGCGGTTAAGTATAACAAAGATCCTATGAGACCTCTATATAGAGTGGGATCCACATCCTGACCTGATTCATCAAACTCAAGATAGGTGTTAATAGATATAGGTACATTTGATATTTTGCAATTCAACATATCATTAGTGTACTTAGCCTGGTGAATGAAGGTTCCATCCTTCATTTGTTTGACTTGGAGTCCAAGGAAGAAACTCAATTCTCCTATCATGGACATGTCAAATTCCTCCTGCATACTGTTCACAAACTCTTCACAAAGTACGTGATTAGATGATCCAAAGATGATGTCATCAACATAAACTTGAACCAATAAAATGTAGTTAGATTAGTTCTTGATAAACAAAGTCTTATCTACTTTACCTCTGTGGAAATCCTTTGATATGAGAAAATTACTCAGTCTATCATACCATTGCCTAGGGGCTTGTTTCAACCCATATAAAGACTTATTCAGTCTGTCTGTAAACATGTTCAGGCCATGTAGTATCTATGAAACCTAGTGGTTGAGCTACATAAACTTCTTCATTGATGTAGTCATTTAGAAATGCATTTTTCACATCCATCTGAAAAAGTTTGAAATTATTAATACAAGCATAAGCAAGAAGTAATCTTACTGCTTCAAGTCTAGCTACTGGAGCAAAAGTTTCTTCAAAATCAACTCCCTTTTGTTGATTGTACCCTTTGGCTACTAGTCTAGCTTTGTTTCTAACCACAACTCCATCTTCATTGAGTTTATTTTTGAATACCCACTTGGTGCCAATAACATTCATATTGCTTCTGTATTGAACAAGTTCCCACACTTCATTCCTTCTGAATTGGTTCAATTCCTCTTGCATAGCCATGATCCAAAATTCGTTGCTTAAGGCTTCTTCAATACTAGAGGGTTCAACCTAACACACAAAAAAATTGTCATCACAAAGAAGATTTACAGAAGATCTAGTGGTTACTACTTTTTGAATGTCACCAATAACATTTTCTAGAGATAAGTCTCTTGGAGTCCTCCATTCTTTAGGTTGAGTAGACATTGTAGGTGATTGATCTTGCTGATGTTGTTGTTCATTTCACTTGTTTCATCATCATCATGTAGCAAAATTCCCTTTTGCAGAATATTAGTTTCATCAAATCTAATGTGGACTAACTCTTCTATACACAATGTCCTTTTATTAAAGACCCTATAGGTCTTACTTGTATTCGAATATCCAATGAAAATAGCTTCATCAGCTTTGGCGTCAAATTTTTCAAGTTGATCATTGCCATTGTTTAAAACAAAGCATTTACATCCAAAAACTTTAAAATAAGAGATGTTAGGCTTTCTACCATTGAAAAGCTCATGAGGGGTTTTCATCAAGATAGGTCTTATAATAACTCTGTTAAGAACATGACATGCTGTATTCACAGCATCTGCCCAAAAGTACTTAAGCATCCTTTGCTCATTTAGCATAGTCCTTCCAAGTTCAATTAGAGATCTATTTTTCGTCTCCACTACTCCATTTTGTTGAGGAGTTCTAGGGACTGAAAAATAATGAATGATCCTATATTTTTCGCAAAATTTTTCAAAAGAACTGTTTTTAAATTCAGAACCATTGTCACTTTTCAAAGTCTTGATTTTCAAATCTTTCTTGTTTTGAATTTTCTTGGCAAGTATTTTAAAAGCACCAAAAGCTTGATCCTTTTCTAAGATAAACAAAACCCAAGTAAACCTTGAGAAGTCATCCACAATGACTAAACCATAAAGATTACCACCTAAACTGGTTGTTCTTGAAGGACCAAATAGATCTAAGTGCAAAAGTTCAAGAGGTTGAGTAGTAGAAACATGTTTGATACTTTTGAAAGATGTTTTTGCCTGCTTGGACTTTTGACAAGCCTCACAAAGTCCTTCCTTAGAAAACTTCAGTTTTGGTAATCCAATGACTAAGTCTTTAGACACTAGTTTATTTAAATGCAGAATGTCAATGTGAGCAATCCTTTTTTGCCATAACCATGACAAATTATCATTTGATGTTAAGCATGCATAATATGAAGATGAATGATCTATTTCAAGAATATAGATGTTGTTAAATCTCTTACCAACCATGAGTAGCTCATTTGAGTCTTTGCTACTTATAAGATAGTACTTATCATCAAATGCTATTCTGTAATTCTTGTCACACAGTTGACAGATACTTAGAAGATCAAACTTCAATCCATAAACTAGAAGTACATCCTCTAAGACTGTTTTTGTTTCGTTCCCAACTATACCGAATCCAAGGATTCTTCCTTTGTTGTTATCTCCATACACTATTGATCCTGACTCCTTTGGGGTAATGGTGATAAAATTTCCTTTATCGCCTGTCATATGCCTTGAACAGCCACTGTCTAAATACCATATTGAATTTTTGTTGTTCAGGTTTTCCTGCAAAAGAGAAGAGTTTATTTTGTAGTTGGTACCCAACCTTTCTTGGGTCCTGTCAAGTTAGTACTGCATTTTTCTTTTACAATCCATTTATACATACCATTGGAGATACCTTTCTTTCTAATCATGCAACTAAAAGCGGTATGACCATGCTTCATACAGTAGGTGAAAATCAAGTTTGCATGTTTAGAAGTTCCAGTTTTAATGTTATTACCAGTTTTCATGTGAACACATTTCAATGAGCAATTACTTGTATGTTGTCTTAAAGTGTGTTCTTTTCTCAATTTTGAAAGCTCATTGTTTAAATCGGAAATCTTTTGATTTAAGAAAGAGACTTTCTTTTTGAAGATTTTATTTTCTTTTTCAAATATCTCAGCTTCATTATAAAGTTCACAAAAAGTTGTGTACAATTCATCATAATCATTTGTAGAAGTATCAGAATCACTTACCTCATTAGATGACTTGACCATTAAGCACAAATTTGCTTCCTTTGTTTCGCTTTCTGATGTTAAAGAAATATCTTTTTCATCCCAAGCTATGTAAGCCTTTTTCTTCTTGTTCTTATCTTTTCTGATTTTTCCTTCATTTTCAAACTTTCTTAAATTCAGTAACGTTACCTCTTTTTAGGTTAGGACAGTCTGGTTTGTAGTGTCCAACTTTTCCGCATTCATAGCATGTAACCTTGACCGAAGTGTTATCTTGTCTCTTGAATCCTTTTCTCTGTTAACCGAACTTTCTTTTGGAGTTCTTCCTTATGAACTTCCTGAATTTTTTGACCATTAAATTCATGTGATCTTCTTGTGATTCACTGTTGTCTTCAGAGGTTTCAGATTCAATTTCTGTATTTCCCATTTTAAGAGCGAGTCCTTTGGCTCTCTTATCCTTTTGTTCCTCATCTACCATGCGTGTCATATCCATTTCGTACTCTCTCAGCTTACCAAACAGCTCTGCACTTGACATTGCAGCTAGATTCTTTGACTCTGTTAACGCTGTCACTGTTGGTTGCCACTTTCTATTCAGAGATTTCAGAATTTTTACATTCACCTCTTCTTCAATTAAGTTCTTGCCAAGTCCCTTAAGGTGATTGATTATATGTGTGAAGCGTTTTTGCATGTCCAATATGGATTCACCTTGAGACATCCTATAAGTCTCATATTCCTGGATGAGATTATTCTTTCTTGCTCTCCTAACTTCAGTTGTGCCTTCATGTGTAACCCCGATGAGTTTCCATGCCTCCTTTGTTGTCTTGCATTCAGAGATCCTGAAAAATTCATCGGAATTTAAAGCAGAATGTATAATGTTTAAGACTCTAGCATCATTTTAGACTCTTTTTATTTCTTCAGTATCTCATTTCTCAAATGGTTTTTCAACCTCACTCCCATTATCTATGTGTGTAGGTGTCTTGTAATTAGTCACTACTGCTTGCCAGATACCTCTATTAACAGATTCTAGAAAGATCCTCATTCTCACTTTCCAAAACGGATAGTTTTCACCACATAATAGAGGTGGTCTGTTAATGGAAGCACTTTCAGCAAAGGGTAGATGATTGCAAGCCATTCTAGGGAACCTATGGATAGAATACTAGATTGTCTTACTAGTTTCAGCTCTAGATACCAATTGTTGGTCCTTACGTAAAATCTAGAGGGGGTGAATATATTCTAGTTCCCTTATGTCCGATTTTTGGCTATTTCTTATTTTCTTCCTATTCAATATTAATCTTGTCTTAATCACTAAATAAACAATTAATATCAAGACGTGTTCAAAGTTATCACAACAAAATGAAAAAGGAAGATAGAAATCATTATCTTTTAAAAACTCTTTTGAATCAATGAAAACTAAAAACATTCAGAATATGATTCAACAAAATATAAGAGTATAGGGAAAAGAGAAATTACACGGTGAGTTTATATTGGTTCGACTTTCTGCCTACATCCAGTCTCAATACAACAACTGTTGTTATTGGTGTTCCACTATCAACAATTTTGATCCCTTGTTTCAATTACAATCACTCTGTACAAACACAAAACGAAATCAAAATAAACCAATACAACAAGTTCTTTTTCAAGAACCTTTCTCTCTAACTCTTGATACCTTCAAGAATTAACCTTGAGAACCCTTTCTCAAGTTCCACAACTCCTTTTCAGAGAACACTTTTCTCAAAGAGTTTAAACCAATCTCAATTAATACAAAGATAAAAGATCAAAATGAGTACACTTGTTGTACATGAACTAATCAACGTGTAGAACAATGTAGATGCTTCATTCCATCAAAGAGTATTCATCTCAAGAGAAAGTTTTTTGAATATTTTTGAAATCTTGGAGAAAATATTAAGAACTCAAGTGTTCTCAATGTAAAAACTTCGTTTCAGCTCTCCTTTTTCTTTCAAAATCAAGGATGAATCTTTTTTGAAATCTTTCCAAGTGGTGTTTATATAAACACATTTGAAAACAAGTTGAGATGAATTTCTGATGGCGATAATCGATTACTATGGAGTGGTAATTGATTACTCTAGAGGATTTCAGTCTCTTTTGGCCTCTCAAGCTCGTGGTAGTCGATTACTGATATATGGTAATCGATTACTCCAGTGAAGTTTTGTATTCCCTATTTTCAATTACTGTTGGTAATTGATTACTGCTTTTTGGTAATAAATTACTTCAGTTGTAAAACTTTTAAAACTCTCAAACAAAGTGTCTATCACTTTAGTTTGGTTTTCCACTTTCAAAAACAAAAACAAGGGGTTCCAAATCATTTAGCTTGTTGTCAAAACATATTTAAATTCTCTTTGAAGCAAAAACAAATCAAATCACAAACTCAAAGCCTAGTCTAAAACAATCAATACACTTAACATCCTATATACATTTACTATGAAATTCAAGATTACAAATACATCAAAATCAAAATCAAAGAGTAAGACTTCTTCATGCTTCAAGACTAACAGGTAGAGATTCCAATCTCGAAGAAGAACAAGCTCTAGATACCACTTGATATGAGCTAGCTTGGTGTGGAGTTAGGAAGTTTGGCCGATCTGCATTCCCCAATTATAACTCTACAAGATGAATGAGTTAGCTTGTGGAAGACTTAACACCAAATCAAAGATCAAGAAGAAATTATAAAATGGACAAGGGAAGAAGATGATGGTGCCATGCTTAAGCAACAAGCCGAGAGGAAGAATCTCCACAAGGATGAGCATCCATTGATAAGACTCAAGGTTCTTAGAGAAACCCAAAGAGAGAACATTATCAAGAAATATCTCTTGCTATATTCAATTCATCAAATGATCTAAAGACCTTTTACACAATGGAAATGCTCCTAATTATACTAAGAGAAACCAAGGCAAATTCGGATGGCTTACTCACCATTAGATTAATGCTTGATCAACGCATGGGAAGCCTTCACTTAGTCACTTCACACGGTTCAAGCATTGGCCCTTAGATGAGCAAGGTGATCAAGGGCCATGGTGCTAGCTAGAGTAAGCATGATTCATGTGTTCTAAGACTTATTCTCATCCTCTTGATTAAATATAGATCATGGGGTCCAAATTCACTCTTGAGTGGTGTGAAACATGTGACTCAAATGTGAATGTCAACCCTTTGATGGAATTTAGATCAAGAGCTTCGAATTAGTCTTTGAATGATCCATCATACCACATTGGATGTAAGCTTGCTTAGCCATTTGATTTGGAAATAACCTAATGGTTAAGCTTGCTTAAGAGTTAGTGGAATTGCCACTACTTTTCATCCAAAACTCTCTCCACTCTCTCCCATGGAGAGTGTGCGCCACTCTCTCCCAATTACCTTGCATATTTTCGGTCAAACTTAGTCCACCATGGTCGTGAGCTTCAAGCTCCAATCCATGGCCAAAAACTACTTATTACAAGTGTTTAAGTTCCTAAGAAAGACAATTACAAAATATAAAGAAAATTACAAGGTTTAATTTCAAGAGTAAAGTCTTCTAGAGTTAACTGTTGACTTTGACTTGTGGTCAATAGTTGACTTTGAGTTGACTATTGACTTTGACCCTTAGTCAACTCTCCTTCAATTTGCTCTTGTATCTTTTTAAGCATGGACCTTGTAATCCTTCTTTGACCCTCTTGTGTTGCTTGAGTGTTTAATGGAGATGGTCCTCCATCAAACCGTCCCTAATTTGACGTTATCTCATTATTGTCTTTTTAATGAATGATTTGACCTCTGAGATTTACTATGCGTGCTTCTCAAAGTCCTAAAATAGGGTAATAAATTATAGAGCATTTAATGCAACATTTATTTTGTCCATGCACACTCAATTTAAATTAATTAAATAATAACAATGCGTTTGTTGAATGGTTAGATACTAATTCAACAAGATCGGACGCAATGTTTCGTCTTAACACGAAAGATAAATCAAACGATTCAAATAGACGAAATGCATAGACGAAAGGATCAGACGAAAAATTTAATCTTTCAAAGAAATAATTCCCAAATTTCTTTTATGAAATTAAATTGGGTTTCGTCTAAAGCTTTTGTAAAGATATGTGCCGATTGAAAATCAGTTTGAACAAACTGTATATCAAAAATACCTTTTTGAACATAATCTCTTATAAAATGAAATTTAATTTCAATATGTTTGGCTTTTGGGTTTTTGCTAAGATTAATTGCACTTGTATTGTCACAGAATACTGGTATCTGGGTTTCAAACCATGAATAATCCTCAAGTTGATGTTTTACCCACAGTAACTGTGAACAACAACCAGCTGCAACGATGTACTCAGCTTTAGTGGTTTAGAGTGTTATAGAGTTCTGCTTCTTGCTTGACCAAGATATAAGTGAGGTGTCTATGAAATGACAGCCACCACTTGTGCTTTTCCTCTCCACTTTATCTCCAGCATAATCAGCATCACAATAACCACTCAAATTGAAATCACTATTTTTCTTATAAAAATGTGAGAGATTAGTTGTTCCAATAAGATATCTAAGAATCCTTTTTACAACTTGTAAACGAGATTCTCTGGGATCAGATTGAAAATGAGCACACAGACAGACGCTAAACATGATGTTAGGTCTACTTGTAGTGAGATAAAGGAAGGAACCAATCATACCTCGGTATACCGTTTGATCAACGGTCTTACCTGATTCGTCTTTGTTTAGGCTAGCACTAGACGAATGCATGGGCGTCTTCATAGGCTTTGCATTCTCCATCTTGAACTTCTTTAGAATCTCCTTAGTGTACTTTTGTTGATGGATATAGATCCCTTCTTTCGTCTGTTTGATTTGAAGTCCTAGGAAAAACTTTAATTCTCCCATCATACTCATTTCAAACTCATCCTGCATTAACTTAGAGAAATCCTTGCACAAGGACTCATTAGTGGCTCCAAAGACTATATCGTCTACATATATTTGAACAATGATAAAGTCTTTTGAAACACTTTTCTTGAAGAGAGTGGTATCAACCTTTCCATTTGAAAAACCATTTTTAAGAAGAAAAGAACTTAGTCTATCATACCAAGCTCTAGGGGCTTGTTTAAGACCATAGAGTGCTTTCTTCAATTTAAAAACATGATCTGGTTGAGATTGACTCTCAAAACCAGGAGGTTGTTTGACATACACTTCTTCTTCAATAAAACCATTAAGAAAAGCACTTTTCACGTCCATTTGATATAAGACGATATTCTTATGAGCAACAAAAACAAGTAAAATTCTAATTGCTTCTAATCTAACTACTGGAGCAAAAGTTTCAGTAAAGTCGATACCTTCTTGTTGGTTATAGTCTTGAGCTACTAACCCTGCTTTATTTCTTACCACTTTACCAGCTTCGTCTAGCTTGTTTCTGAACACTCATCTTATTCCTATGATGCTTTTTTTCCTTGGTCTTTCCACTAAGGTTCATACATCATTTTTAGTAAACTTATTTAGCTCTTCTTCCATAGTTAAAATCTAATCATTCTCTTGTAGAGCTTCTTCAACGTTCTTGGGCTCTATGTCAGACACAAGTGCATAACCAGACGTATCACGAAGCCTTGATCTTGTTTGAACTCCTTGAGGTCTATCTCCAATGATCAGATCCTCGGTGTGGTTTGAGGCGAACCTCCAAGTTCTGACAGGAGCTTGATCATCTTGCTGTGGAGGAGCAAATGAAGAGGGTTCATCTATGCTAGCGGAAGTTCTATCATCTGTGCCAGGTTGGATGGATGGACCAGCTTCTTGACTAGAGGGATTGATCTGCAAATTGTCAAACAAATTTTCTAGGTCTGATATTTCTTTATCAGCCTTTGAGTTATCTTAAAATTTTACATGAATAGATTCCTCTAGAACTTGCATCTTAGAGTTGAACACTCTATAAGCTTTAGATGTATTAGAATATCCAAGCAAAAATCTCTTCACCACCTTTGAATCAAACTTTCTTAGTTGATCCTTGGTGTTTAAGATAAAACACTCATATCCGAAAGGATGAAAGTAAGAAATGTTGGGTCTTCTTCCTTTCCATAGTTCATATGGAGTCTTATTCAATATAGGTCTTATTAATATTCTGTTTTGAATATAACAGGAAGTATTTATTGCTTCTACCCAATAATACTTTGGAAGAAAGCTTTCATGTAAAAGAGTTCTAGCCATTTCTTGCAAAGTACGATTTTTCCTTTCCACAACTCCATTTTGTTGAGAAGTTCTTGGAGACGAATAATTGTGGAATATTCCATTTTCAAAACAAAAGACTTGAAACTCAGAGTTTTCAAATTCAATTCCATGATCGCTCCTTACAGACGCAATACATATTCCTTTTTCTTTTTGAACTCTTTTGAAGAATATTTCAATGATACTGAATGACTCATGTTTATGGGCTAGGAAGTATACCCATGTGAATCTAGTATAGTCATCCACAATTACAAATCCATATCTCTTTCCTCTAAGACTTTCAGTCTGAGTGGGTCCAAAGAGATCAATATGTAACAGTTCTAAGGGTCTTGTCGTGGAAACAACATTCTTAGATTTAAAAGAAGTTTGAGTTGTTTCCCATGTTGACAAGATTCACACAGACGATTAGATTTCCAAGATATTTTTGGCAGACCTTTTACAAGATCCTTTTTCAAAATTTTTTAAATATACTTTAGACTTAAATGTCCAAGCTTTTTGTGCCAAATATCTCGTTCATGATCTGGTGAAATCAAACATGTTACATTCTGATCACTAAGGTCAGAAAGACAAACCTCATAGAGATTATTCTTCATTTTCCCTACAAACAGAATGGATTTATCCTTGTTTTTGACAATACACTCATCAGTGTTAAAAGCAACTTCATATCCACTATCACAAAATTGACTTATGTTAAGTAGATTAAAGTTAAGACCTTTAACATAAGACACATTATGGATGAGAGGGTTGGGTGTCTTACCAACAGTCCCAATCCCAAGGATTTTAGCATTCCCTGCACCATAAGATACAAACCCTTTACTTGGTCTGAGATCTTAGAACATAGACAGGTTTCCCGTCATGTGTCGTGAGCACCCACTGTCCAGGTACCAGTTTGAAGTCCTCTCTTCTCCTATTAAGGATATCTGCAACAAGAATAATGAGGAACTTTGGTACCCAAATCTTTTTGGGTCCTACTTTGTTAGTAGAAGAAAGTTTTTTTTTATTTAAGGTTCTAGAACTTTTCTTATAATTATTTGGAACCTTATTGTAGCTTTTGTTCTTCTTCTTGTGAGCAGACGAAACAAATTTAGATTTCTTTTCGTCTATCTTCTCAACATAACCTAGTCCACTCTTATCAGATGGAGACCTCCCATATTTTAAAATATTTTCAAGCATGGAGGTTCCTTGGGTGAACTTGGTTAAATCATTAAGTAAAGATTCATTTTCCTTCTTTAGTCTTTTGATTTCAAGAAGAAAAAGATTCTTCTCAGATTTAGATGATGTTTCATCTAACACTTTCTTTTGCAACTCATTTTCAATTCTTAAAGCAGCATTTTCTTCCAAAGTTTGTTTCAGCTTGGCTATGCATGCTTTATATTGCTCAGCAATAAAATGTGAGTTCGTCAAAAGTGTATCATATGAAATATCTTCTGATTCTGAATCAGATTCAGACGAAGAAGATGAGATAGAAGATTCATTTACCTCAGACGAAACATTGTCTCTAGCCATGAGCCAAATGTTGGCAGTTCATTTGATGCAAACCCATGAGGAACTTGTAAGGGATCTTCATGAATAAGCAAAGGGGTGCCCCAATCTTCATTCACCAATGTTCAATCACTCTTAAACAGCGGAATAACTCAATATATAGCAATGATAGCTCATGGTCAACACAAAAGGGGGAAGAAAGAAATCAAAAATGGAAGAAGGAAGAAGTGTGGTAAGCGCCATGGATGAAGCACCCAATAAGCTTGGTTGGAGAATCGCCACCTGGATCATGGATCCATGATAAGATTCAAGGTTATTGGAAGAAACCCTAGGAGAGCTCTCTCCTTTTCTCAAGACTTTAGTCTTAGAAATTCTCTTTTCATAAATGACCAAAGTGAATACAATGAGAAAATTTGCCTAAGTTATAAATGTGTTGACCGTGAGCTTCCTAGGCCATTTGATCCTTGATGGATTGATCAAGTGATGTATGGCACCCCTCACTTGATCAATTCAAGAAGGATCTAGAATAAATGAGATCAAGAGGTCTAAGACTCATCTAAGTAGTGATGATCAAGGATTATTTTAAGATGGAATTCTAGACTATGGATTAGAAGCTAATCCAAAGGCTAGAATGCCTTCTTAGATGAGAGTCAACATTTGTAAACTTGACTTAAATTTACACCTTTGATTATGTAATAATCAAGTGGTGGAAATTCAAGTTAAGTTAGTGGCAATTCCACTAATTCTCTCTCCTAATTCATCCACTCTCTTTTAAAGAGAGTGTATTACACTTGCTTAGTTAGTCATAAGACTCTTAAGCCCATTTAAAGAGGCTTTGACCACTCAAAACAAAAGTCAACATGTCCAATACTAAAGCTTGGCCGAAACATACAAAGCAAACATGGTCCAAGCTTTATGCCAAATTAAGCCTAAACTAACTACAAACTAATAAGAAGATTACAAGGCTTCTTTTGCCCAATTTGTTGACTTTGAGGAGTTGACCATTGACTTTGACTTTGACCTTGACTTGTTGACTTTGACTTGGTCATCTCTTCCTCAACTTGAGCTTCTAGTCTTCTTTGCATAGCCCTTGTGATCCTCATGCTTGGAGATGGTCCTCCATCAATCCCTCCTTCTTCAGGCAAACTTGTCCCTAAGTTGCTCCCATCACCACCTCCTTACCTTTGGAGTCCTCACGGCCTAGCTTCCCTTTGGATGAAGAATTGTATTCTTTCTTTTTCTTGTCCTTCCATGATGACTTGTATGGTGTGTAGCTCTTTTTGAAGGTGCCCTTCCTCTTCTATCTTCTCGGCTTTGTGAAGAGCATCTCCAAGGGTCACAAAATGTTGGAGCTTTAGCATATCTTGGATATCATGGTTCAACCCATGGATGAATCTTGCAAGTGTAGCCTCCCTTTCCTCTTGGTAATCCGCCCTAAGCATGGTTAATTCAAGGTCCTTGTAGTATTCTTGAACACTATTTGACCCTTGTGTTAGTCTTTGCAATTTAATATGTAAATCTCTAACATAAGAATGAGGCACAAACCTTTCCTTCATGACATCCTCAAGTTGAGTCCATGAAGTGACTTGAGGCCTTCTTCTTGCAAAGGAGTCCACCAACACTTGGTTCCACCACACCAAGGCATACCCTTCAAATTGTAGGATGGCTAAGTTCAACTTTTCCTCCTCTCTCAAGTGGGTATAACATGAGTAAACTTGCTCCACCTTGTTGACTATAAAATATGTGTGTGTCAATCTTTCGGCAAGTGTACCGGTCGTCACAAGTTTAGAAATAGTGAGAAAGGGATGTCGAACCACAGAGACTAGTTGTGAATTACCAATTACTCAACATGCTTTGCTATTAGGACGAATCAATGAATTAATCATTTGTATAAAACTAAGCTATTGTGAAAAATAAAGCAACACTGTAAAGTAAAGAAAGCAAGTAAATGTTTAAGTTTCAAAGATGATAAAAATAGTTAGGGAATTGGTTCAATTGATTCTTCTCTCAAGTAACTACTTCCTATATCAATTCAGCAAATATCACTCAATTGGAGACTAGAATTCGTGATACCGTAGACTAATCCTATTCCTAGGTCTTTAGTCACTTTGAATGACCACTATAATACCTAATTCCTTAGGTAAAAACAGAAAATCATTCAAGAAGCGAACAGATGGATTCGTTATAACATCTCATAATATGCAAGTTCTATCCCTAGACTCATGCATTACTATAGTGATACACTTCCTCTCCTACTTCAACTATCAATCTTCCGAAGGCATAGCTGACACGAGATACAAATCCTTAAGAAATAGTTCAATTCAATCAAACATTAATATTCCTATCTCTATTTGAATTTCATGAATTAAATCTCAAGAATAAGCATTAAGCAGGGAAGAGATCAATCAATTCGGTGAAATTACACTTGAATTAACATAAGAAATTCATTACAAGAGTTACAGAATCAAAATCCCCTTTCCTAACCTAGAAATCTAACCTGACATGGAAATGAGAAAAGAAAGAAGGAAAATAGAAATCAAACACAAGAAGCGCTCCATGAAGCCTTAGATCTTGCTTCCACAAGCTCCAAATCTTCAAGAATCCTCTTAGTTTGATGGAGAAGGAAGGAGAACGAAGTGGAGAAGAGAGAAAAATAGAAGTGTGCACGAGAAGCTAACAAGAAAAACTGAAAATATGAGGTCCCCCCTCAATTTGCGCCCAAACAGCCCTTATATAGCAGTGGAAACGCGCCACCACTTAAGAAGAACGCGCCCTGGCGCGTTCTGGAGTGAACTGAAGGGCCTGAGCGCGCCCTGGCGCGCTGCCTGGCGCGTTTTGGTCGAGAGCAAGGATGAAGGCGCCACTTTAGTGCGCCCGGCGCGTTTTCGCGCAAAAGCAATCTTTAACGTGCCACTTTGTCAGGCGCCCCTGGCACGTTTTACGCGCAAGCAATCTTTGAAACGTGCCACTTTGTGCGCCCTGGAATGTTTTCACAAGTAAGGGTGCTCCAATTGGCTTGCTTTGATCTTGATTTGAGCTTGCATCCTTGTTCTTCTTGATGGCATCTTCATCTTATGTCCATAGCTTCCATTCCAAGCATTCTTTCTTCTCTTCAATGAACCTAGAATCAACAAAAGAATGATTAAGATGACTTAAAAACTCAAGAGAACTTATAAAATTTAACAAAACACTAACTCAAGAGCTAACACTAAGCAAATATGGTATTTTCAATATTTTCTTGCCTAAACTACACTAAACCTATTGAAAATGGATGAAAATGGATAGAAAACTCCTAAGAAAACATGTATAATCTAGCACTTATCACAACCCCAAACTTAAAGCTTTGCTTGTCCTCAAGCAAATTAGAATCCATCATTACAAGGGTTAATAAGCATGGTATAATATTAAGCTCAATCAGTCATTGAAAATGCCTTATGCAGTTCTCAACTCCTTAAGTCTATTCAATTTATCTATGAAAGTTGGACATGCACTCAGAATGTTATCAAGCACTGCATAATTCATCAAGCATAGACAAATAACATAGATTGGCATGAGAAAATGTACTTTAGCCAACATCAGCAAAGTCCTCTCCAGTTAAGTGTTTGCCCTCAATCTCTCAAGTGTTTAGGCTTGTGTTTCTCTCAATATTACCAATCAAAAGGTATGTTACCATAGGCTTGCAATGACTCTAAAATCTCCACTGCTCTCAAGTAGAAATTGGACACTCAAAAGGTCTTTTCAGGGTTGTAATGGGGCTTAGGTAAAGGTGGGTTAAAAAGAAAGTTTATTGGCTACATATTCACAGGAACTCAAAGAGTACAAGTTAAAACCTATATGCTATGCATGAACTCATGATGGATAAAAGAAAACTCAAAAACAAAACAGAAACTTACCATGAGTAATATAAACACTTTATGAGACTACTCTGTTTTCCTTTTGTTCCTTTATTCTTTTGCTTTTAGATTGCATTTTCTTCTGCTTCTTTTTCTTTCTTTTTGCTTTCTTTTTCTTTCTAAACCTCATTTCTCATAATTTTTGTCATTTTGTTCTGTTTCTTCCTTTTTCTTTCTTTTTAGTTTCTTGCTTTTCTCTTTGTTTTTGCCACTTTGCTTTTCTTGAGTAATCTCACTTATTGATATCACAAGAAGAAAAACAAAAATTTTGCATAGTATGCATGAAAACAATGTACTGTACTGTATGCATGAAAAAAAAATAGAGAATGCACCATATGCAACTATCTATTATTCAAAAACTTCACATCACAAACTTCACCAAAGTGACCCAACAACCCCAAACTTAGAATCTGACTTGTCCTCAAGTCAACACTTGCTCATGCACCCCAAAAACTTAACCCCAAACTTAATCTTGAAACCTATCATCTAAGTAAAGAAACCAATACTCTTAAAGTTC
The DNA here is from genome assembly GCA_026586105.1 of Hylodesmum podocarpum. Classification (NCBI taxonomy): domain Eukaryota; kingdom Viridiplantae; phylum Streptophyta; class Magnoliopsida; order Fabales; family Fabaceae; genus Hylodesmum; species Hylodesmum podocarpum. The sequence goes on along the minus strand of JALJEV010000118.1, from coordinate 158,157 downwards.
CAGTGATAGGACCATTGGTTTTTCACTTAATTAGGCTTATAATGAGCTTAAGTAACCAAGAAAGAAAGGGTCAAATCAGGCTCAAAGGGGCTAGCAATGGATAATGTTAAGGTTCAGGCTTATTTTGGCTCAAGGCTACAAGAAATAAATGCCTTTATCATTTGTGTCCAAATCTAAATGTATGCAATTTTGACCAAGAGCTAAAGCAAGTTCTGGAACAAACACATCACATGGTAAAATAGAACACTCAAGAATAAATCATGTTGGAGGCCCAAATTCTTATCCAGGATTAATCATTGCATAACATTGCTACGTTCATCAATCATGTCTCAATCCAAAAAATTGTCATGCTAGAGTTCTCATACAGTAACTCTTCAAACATTTTGAAAGATATGCAACTTTGTCATAGAACCTCAAATTGAACCTAAGTGCCAAAAATTACACAGTTCATTCTACTAGACTACAGAGTCAATGTTATACTAATGCAATTAACCTTCATAAGATGGTGCAACAAAATAGGGCATATACTCTAAACAAACATGAATTAACAGTTAAAACAAAAGAGTATAAGAATGTTCCCTGTTGAAGACTTAGCCAAAATGCTCAAGGTTCTGCACCAAGTGCCCAAAAATTCCATGTGCTTCCAGCAATACTTCAGCATCTAATAATTCACATCAACAAACAAACTAACAAGACAGTAAGATCTTGGAAATTTTACAACAAAAATGAAAATCTAGGGTGAAGGGGATGAAGAATTTAATTCAAACTACTTGCAAAAATGAAGTGGTGGAGGTGAGAATGGATTGAAAATGGACTTGCACTCTTTGGGAACCACAAACACAAGAGGAGAAGAGGAAGAACAAAGGAACGCGCCACTTTTTGTGCCAAGGCGTGAGCTCGCCACCCTTTATGTGCCAAGATGTGAAAAACGCGCCACCCTGTAAATGAAAACACGCCAGGGCGCGTTTTTGCCGAATTCAATTGCAAAACGCGCCACCCTGTTGAGTGGAAACGTGCCAGGGCGCGTTTTTGCCGAAGCTAAATGTAAAACGCGCCACCCAAGGGCGCCAAGGCACGTTTTCTGCTACAAATGGCGCCTCTGGTAGTGCCAGGGCGCGTTTTTCTGCATTTTGGTTCAATTCTTCATGTGCTAAGGTGGGCTAAGGTGAGAACTAGTGATATTGCATCTTGACTCAACTTGTGCAAGCATTCTAAATCATTTTGGCTCTAATTGATCTATTCTCTGCATAAGGAACCTATCAACCATGATCATGCATTGAGATCTCACAACTTTCCCATTAATGCTATTACACCTCACCTCTCTTATTTCTATCACTCAATTCAATGCAATTTCAATTGTTTATTCATATATCTACTTGTTTAACTATCAACACAAAAATCAGATTTATTCTACTGTATCTTATATTTACACTCCTACTCTAATCTTCAAATTCTATTTTATTTTTGTTTTCCTCAACTCTTAAGCTATTCACAAGTATATTACAATGAGAAGTTACAGAAAGCTTCTCTGAATTGGGTAGGTTGCCTCCCACCAAGCGCTTCTTTAATGTCATTAGCTTGACATTTACAGAAAATGGATAGACAGGAAATGAATGAAAATAGAACGGAAAAGAGTGGATGGAGAAAAGAAAACTCCCTCGGCCGCTCAAAGCAGCAAGGTGGGTGCAAGTGGTACCAACTCTTGCTCTATGGCTGTTCAATGGTGCTTCCTTGATAATGCTGTAGCTGCCCATTCACCATGAATCTGCCTTTGGTACCTACCAGAACAAACATCCACCAGGATCAAATATCATCCAATCATCTACAACTATATGTAAGTCATTATTGATTAGTGCAAATGATTGATGGTGCAGATATGTTCTATGACTAGTGCATGGTGGTGGTAGGAAAAATTTGAATGCCATAATCATAATTTTCCATATGTTCATTTTAATCTTGGCATCGAATTTGAACAATTTAAATGTTTCACTTGATCTACAACACAAATTAAAGCATGTGGAATATTGAACATCAATATCAACAACACCATTTAAAAGAGAGAGTAAAGGTTTAGAGTGTTTGAAAGTATCAAGGTCATCCTCTACTCCATTTGCAATGTGTGTAGACATTGGTTCTCTACTAAGTATAGTAATTTGCATGTGGACCTCCATTGATGACTTCTCTAATGACCTAGAAAAATATGCATCATCATAAGAGCAAAAGGCATTAGGAACAACTAAGAGGTCTAAATTATCAAACTCAATTATAGTCCATGCTCTAATTCCATAAGTATCTAAAGTGAAACCATTAGTGTTGTTCATATTTTTGCAAGGAGAAAGAGTATGAAATGGTAAAGAAATCTTCCCTAGTGGCTGTTTTGATTCCTTGGGTGCTTCATCCTCTTCACAGTATGAGTCCCAAGGAAACTTGATGGACAATTCTCCACTAGGTACTAAGACATGAAGGTTTCTGTGAGGAGGAGGGTCTGAAACAACTTGCATTTCTTCTTTAGAAGTTACTCCTACATCACATATAAAATGAGAATCAGTATAAACAGAGGAAGGATTAGCAGAAACAATTAAATCACCAAATGTTTCCTTCTCTTGTTTATCCGTGACTCTTCTTTCTTCTATGTCTTGTTCTTTCAATTCTGGATCTTGCAACTCTTTCTCTTTACGTGCAACCTCCACTACATCTCCTTTCATTTCTATAGTTTCCTTTCCCAACACCTTACCACTCCTTGTGGTATTAGCTTTGCACTGCTCCATTGAAATCACAATAGTATCACTTGGCAGATTTCCTTGGCTTCTCTCAGAAAGTTGCTTGGAAAGCTGGCCAATCTGTGATTCCGTTCTGATAGAAGCTTCTTGATTTGTGAAAATAGATTCAGTCCTTTGCATAAAGGACATGAACATGTCTTCTAATGTTAAAGATCCTTCTCTAGGAACAGGATTCATGTTAGAGCTTACTGGAGCATTTCTAGGTTGGTTGGTTGGGAATTTAGAATGGTTTGGGTTGAAAGGTAGATTAAAATTCTGGTCATATGAGGAAGAGTTAGGTTGCAGAAAATTATTGCTCCTATATGACAGATTTGGATGGTTTCTGTGGTGAGGATTATAAGTGTTTGTGTTGGAATAGGTGTTACCTTGAGGATTTCCCATGTAATTCACTTGAGCTTGCTCCTCAATGTTCATAACTGAGCCATCACAATACTCTACTTGATGTCCTCCTCCACAGTAATCACAGATGACTGGAGGTGCGATACTGTATCCACAACCCATAGCATTGGAATTGTACCACTCCTCAAGTGTCATGCACCTTGTATTATCCATATTTTCTGCTGTATTTTCTGGTATAGCCTCTTTATTTTCTTTATTGGCCTGCAAGTTTCTCCTGCAAAAATCTCTCAATTTCTGGTTCAAACAAGAGATTAGTTTCCTTAACTCTTCGCATAAACCACAAATCAAAAGGATACAGGGAATAACAAACAGATTCAAAGAATGAAAGAAATCAATGAAAATAAAAAAAAATGTCCTAAGTAGCAAGCACGTCAAGACTATCGATATTCAACCAATAGTCCCCAGCAACGGCGCCATAAACTTGTTGACTATAAAATATGTGTGTGTCAATCTTTCGGCAACTGTACCGGTCGTCACAAGTTTAGAAATAGTGAGAAAGGGATGTTGAACCACAGAGACTAGTTGTGAATTACCAATTACTCAACATGCTTTGCTATTAGGACGAATCAATGAATTAATCATTTGTATAAAACTAAGCTATTGTGAAAAATAAAGCAACATTGTAAAGTAAAGAAAGCAAGTAAATGTTTAAGTTTCAAAGATGATAAAAATAGTTAGGGAATTGGTTCAATTGATTCTTCTCTCAAGTAACTACTTCCTATATCAATTCAGCAAATATCACTCAATTGGAGACTAGAATTCGTGATACCGTAGACTAATCTTATTCCTAGGTCTTTAGTCACTTTGAATGACCACTATAATCCCTAATTCCTTAGGTAAAAACAGAAAATCATTCAAGAAGCGAACAGATGAATTCGTTATAACATCTCATAATATGCAAGTTCTATCCCTAGACTCATGCATTACTATAGTGATACACTTCCTCTCCTACTTCAACTATCAATCTTCCGAAAGCATAGCTGACACGAGATACAAATCCTTAAGAAATAGTTCAATTCAATCAAACATTAATATTCCTATCTCTATTTGAATTTCATGAATTAAATCTCAAGAATAAGCATTAAGCAGGGAAGAGATCAATCAATTCGGTGAAATTACACTTGAATTAACATAAGAAATTCATTACAAGAGTTACAGAATCAAAATCCCCTTTCCTAACCTAGAAATCTAACCTAACATGGAAATGAGAAAAGAAAGAAGGAAAATAGAAATCAAACACAAGAAGCGCTCCATGAAGCCTTAGATCTTGCTTCCACAAGCTCCAAATCTTCAAGAATCCTCTTAGTTTGATGGAGAAGGAAGGAGAACGAAGTGGAGAAGAGAGAAAAATAGAAGTGTGCACGAGAAGCTAACAAGAAAAACTGAAAATATGAGGTCCCCCCTCCATTCGCGCCCAAACAGCCCTTATATAGCAGTGGAAACGCGCCACCACTTAAGAAGAACGCGCCCTGGCGCGTTCTGGAGTGAACTGGAGGGCCTGAGCGCGCCCTGGCGCGCTGCCTGGCGCGTTTTGGTCGAGAGCAAGGATGAAGGCGCCACTTTGTGCGCCCTGGCGTGTTTTCAGCGCAAGCAATGCTGAAACGTGCCACTTTGTGCGCCCTGGCACGTTTTCAGCGCAAGCAATGCTGAAACGTGCCACTTTGTGTGCCCTGGCACGTTTTCACAAGTAAGGGTGCTCCAATTGGCTTGCTTTGATCTTGATTTGAGCTTGCATCCTCGTTCTTCTTGATGGCATCTTCATCTTATGTCCATAGCTTCCATTCCAAGCATTCTTTCTTCTCTTCAATGAACCTAGAATCAACAAAAGAATGATTAAGATGACTTAAAAACTCAAGAGAACTTATAAAATTTAACAAAACACTAACTCAAGAGCTAACACTAAGCAAATATGGTATTTTCAATATTTTCTTGCCTAAACTACACTAAACCTATTGAAAATGGATGAAAATGGATATAAAACTCCTAAGAAAACATGTATAATCTAGCACTTATCACACCTTCATGACCCAATCCAAGTAGGATTCGGCCTCACCATTTCCCACAAAGGTTGGAAGCTTGATCTTTGCATTTAGGCCACCTTGCCTTGCTCCACCTCCATAGGGAAATGCTTGAGGTTGTCGGCCATGGTACCCTTCTTGAGGAGTCCCTCTTCCTCTAGTCCTTCTCTCATCCTCATAAGCATAGAATGCTTCTTCCTCATTGAAGTTACTACCCTCTTCACTACCTCTAGGAGACCTATAGTCTCTCCTACTACTACTACCTCTTCTTTCTCCACTCCTTCTAAGATAGGCCTCTCTTTCTCTTCTCTCAATCTCTTCTCTTATGGCTCTTTCCATGTCCCTCCTTTTATCCTCTTCTTCTCTCATTTTTCTATGGCTCTCCTCCCTCACCTCATTGACACTCTCTTTGAGCTCATTTTTGAGGTCATGTTGCATACTCATGAATTTCTCCATCATGGCATCCATCACTCTTTGGGTCTTAGGAGATAATTCATTGCCCACACTTGAGGAACTCTCCATTGCTGCTAGAAAAGGTTAAAACAAGAATAATAGAAGAGAAATAAAAGTCCTTTATCACTCTCTAAGTGTTTACACTCACACTCTTGTTTGCACACTTAGGAGGCTTTTCTTAGAATTTGCTCTCTAGCCTTTTTCCTCTCACTCTCACTTAAGATTTCTTAAGAAACCTCTATCAATTATAAATTTCCAATTTATCCAATTGAAAGAGGAACAATTCAGCTACAAAGCCTAGGAGATCAAAGAAGACAAAACTCTAGACAAAATTATTAAGAATTCAAAGAAGACAAGCAACAAAAACAAGACTAAATGAACAAATTAACTACTCAAAATGGAAATTAATGATAAAGACAATGGCTAATTTTTTTACTGCACTAATAATGAAAGAAAACTAGTATTTTAAACTGCAAAAACCTTTGAAACAAAAACTCAAAGAAAGGAAGAAATCAAATGCAATTTTGCTGGAAAAATTGGTTGAACCGTCACCAAATCTGCCTAAACTTGTGAAATTTTTTTAGCATAGCAAATGAGCTTGGAAAATTATGAAACTTTCCAGTTGAACTTATATATATGTATATTGAATGACCAAATGCCCAGAATTCAATAAATCAACGTTTAACCCCTTGAACCAACTGCAAACCCCAAACTGTCACAGCAACAGCAAAACCGTCACTAAGCTGGAAGTTAAGCTTGAAAATTGGCTCAAAATGACTTGAAATTTTGGGGATTGGTTTGGGTGATATTTATGCACGAAATAAGCTCAAATTAAGGTGTAGGGAAGCCACAAATAAGGGGGCAAAAACAGGGCAAATATGTCCAGGCACATGCAAAGCACACCACAAGTTCAAATATCATGCTAATAGCAAATTTGACACAATTTGTAATATGATGCTTGAGCCAAATGAGTAATGATGCCACAATGAGCTTGGAAACTAATTTTGTGGGTGGTTAATGACCCAATTCACCAAGGTACTGCACTCAATTTTTCCAAAATTCTTTTACTAACAAGAGCTACTACTTTTTCTCTCAATTTTTTCTTGAAACTTCTTTTCTTGTATTTTTTCTTTTCTTAAATTTTCTTTGACTCTTTCTTTTGAGTATTTTTCTCTTGCTCTTTTTCTTTCTTTTGTTTTTCTATATTCTTCTCATGCCTTTTCTTTGCTGGACAGTCCAAGTATAGGCTCAAAAACTCAAGCAAGTCAAGTCAAACTTTGCTAACAAGCAAGATAATGCATGGTAGTGGTAACTTGAACTTATAATGAGCAATGCACATAGTAATAACACATATAAGCACTAATCAAGCCACATAAGATGCAGGGGATTAAAATTCGAGCAAGGAGACTCAAAATACATATTGAGAAAATTCATCAAATACATGGGGGCTATCAACTAGAATGTGTCTAGCATGTAAGATAAGCCATGTATGATCTACCATGAGTGTCAGAACATCTCATCTATGTATTGGACAGCCAAGACACACAACAAAACTCAAATATAAATTCAATTGAATCAAAATTGAAATAAAAAAGATAGGAGCTAGACTCAATACCACAAGTGAAGAACAATTAGGTGAAGAACAAGCTCTTGATACCAAATTTTATGCAAACCCATGAGGAACATGTAAGGGATCTTCATGAATAAGTAAAGGGGTGCCCCAATCTTCATTCACCAATGTTCAATATATAGCAATGATAGCTCATGGTCAACACAAAAGGGGGAAGAAAGAAATCAAAAATGGAAGAAGGAAGAAGTGTGGTAAGCGCCATGGATGAAGCACCCAATAAGCTTGGTTGGAGAATCGCCACCTGGATCATAGATCCATGATAAGATTCAAGGTTCTTAGAAGAAACCCTAGGAGAGCTTTCTCCTTTTCTCAAGACTTTAGTCTTAGAAATTCTCTTTCCATAAATGACCAAAGTGAATACAATGAGCAAATTTGCCTAAATTATAGATGTGTTGATCGTGAGCTTCCTAGGCCATTTGATCCTTGATGGTTTGATCAAGTGATATATGGCACCCCTCACTTGATCAATTCAAGAAGGATCTAGAATAAATGAGATCAAGAGGTCCAAGACTCATCTAAGTAGTGATGATCATGGATTATTTTAAGATGGAATTCTAGACTATGGATTAGAAGCTAATCCAAAGGCTAGAATGCCTTCTTAGATGAGAGTCAACATTTGTAAACTTGACTTGAATTTGCACCTTTGATTATGGAATAATCAACTGGTGGAAATTCAAGTTAAGTTAGTGGCAATTCCACTAATTCTCTCTCCTAATCCATCCACTCTCTTTTAAGAGAGTGTATTACACTTGCTTAGTTAGTCATAAGACTCTTAAGCCCATTTAAAGAGGCTTTGACCACTCAAAACAAAAGTCAACATGTCCAATACTAAAGCTTGGCCGAAACATACAAAGCAAACATGGTCCAAGCTTTATGCCAAATTAAGCCTAAACTAATTACAAACTAATAAGAAGATTACAAGACTTCTTTTGCCCAATTTGTTGACTTTGAGGAGTTAACCATTGACTTTGACTTTGACCTTGACTTGTTGACTTTGACTTGGTCAACTCTTCCTCAACTTGAGCTTCTAGTCTTCTTTGCATAGCCCTTATGATCCTCATGCTTGGAGATGGTCGGTCCTCCATCATCGTTCTTCTCCAGAGTCGTCAAAGCTTTCACTATCAAGATCTTCCCATGTGAGCAAGCTCTTTTTCCCTTTATCTTTTCTGGGATTCCATCTTCTTTTGAGCTTGGGAAATTCTGATCTCATATGCCCAGGCTTTCTGTATTCGTAGCAGACGATATCTCCTCCTTCTTCTTTGTTAACAGGTTTCTTAAGAAACTTTTTCTCCTTCTTTTTGAAGAAGCGTTGACCTCTTCCTTTTTTGAGCATCATCTTTTTGAAGTGTCTAGCCATGAGTGATATTTCATCCTCAGATGAATCTTCAAAAGAGTCAGATTCTGTAGTCTCCACTTTCAGAACCTTATTCTTCTTTTTCTCCTCTTTGCTAGAATCTTCTTTGGGAACATCGTCAACTGATGGAAGAGCTATAGGCTCTTGAACTTTTATTTTGTCCCTTTTGCAAAGATGCGCCTCATGTATTCTGAGTGCACCTATTAACTCATCTAGAGTTAATGTCTTCATGTCACGTCCCACAGAGATGGCAGTGGACATAGCTTCCCATGGAGGAGGCAAGCTATCCAGAATCTTCATATTATTTTGTGCCTTTGTGAACGTGGTTCCCAAGGAGGTGAGTCCATTTAATATAGTTCAGAGATGGCAGTGGACATAGCTTCCCATGGAGGAGGCAAGCTATCCAGAATCTTCATATTATTTTGTGCCTTTGTGAACGTGGTTCCCAAGGAGGTGAGTCCATTTAATATAGTTTGGAATCTTCCAAACATCATATCAATAGATTCTCTTTTCTTCATATAGAACATCTCATATTCTCTCTGAAGAGTAGCAGCTTTATGAAGTCTGACATCCTCTATCCCCTCGTACGAAATCTTAAGAGCATCCTAGAGCTCTTTAGCAGATTTGTAGGCACAAAATCTGTTGTATTCTGTCCGCGAGAACATGCAAGTGAGAGCGTATCTGGCTTTGCTGTTAAGCTCCATGGCAGAATACTCCTCGTTTCCCCATTCTCCTTCGGGTTTAATAATAGGAATATCTCCTTGCGTGATGATCCTCCAAAGTCTATACTGCGTAGACTTTATGTACATTTCCGTCCGATCAGCCCAATAGGGATAATCATCTCCAGAGAACGTTGGAGGCTTGTTCATGGATGAACCACCGGAGAGAAATGTTGGCCTTTGAGACTCCATCTTGGATCTTTTCCTCTAATAGCTGTTAAGCGCTCAACCCTTAGAGGCTGAGCTTTGATACCAAACTGTAAAAGATAAAACACAAGAAGGGTGTTGAATTGTGTTAATTAAAAAATTTTGTCCTTTCGTCTGTTGGTTTAAAATCGGTCAGACGAAACTTTGTTCTTCTTCAAAGATTGATTTTAATAACAGACGTTACACTTTGATTATCCCCGTTAGTCACAAGCTTAATAAAAATAAACACAGTTATTTTTATACTAGTTCATCTATTCAAGACTACGTCCAGTTACCCAATAACTACTGAGTTTTCACTACAAACCGTGAAAAGGTTACAAGTATTCTTTGAACCCAGCCACTTCTGGCTAATACAAGATATTCTTTGGCCACAACCTTCCCAGGCTAAACAACTAAGTATTCTTTGAACCCAGCCTCTCTAGGCTAATACAAAGGTATTCTTTGAAACACAGCCTCTTCAGGCTAAAACACCACAAAAGTGGATTTAAACTAAGTTTCTAAGAAACAAGATCCTCTACACAGAAAAGGGTATAGAAGTTTAAGTACTGAGTGAGAGAAATCACAAATGTATACAAATTGTAGCGTGTTCGCCAACTTCAAAAGTTACAAGTGAAGTCTTTTATATAGGCAGGGATTTGATAGATCCGTTAGACCCATAAATCTGCCCGTTGTCCTTTCCTTCCTTGAAGTCTTCAACTGTGTCAGAGTATAATCATGGATTTGACAAGTTGCACAGCGGAATCAGAACCATTTTCTAACTTAGTAGAGATAACATAAAAAAGTAGATTTACTTTTTGTGTTGCAATGGTTTAGCGCGAGTCTCCATTCTGACTTTGGAAGCTTCTTGAGTAACGTAAACATTTGAGTTTTGGCGCGCATTACTAAGGAGAAAACACTTAGACTTCTTCAATTCTTCATAGACGATCCAATCTTCAAGCTTTAGTCTGATACTTCAACTTGTATTGACTTCGAAAGCTTCGTCTGAAGACTTTATCTAGAGCATATCGTCTTATGCTTTCGTCTGATGACGTGGCTAAGGGACAGACGAATGACTTGACCAAATATGAACTTTGGGGGGTCATCTTCCGTCTGTGCTTGTTTATTCTAATTTTGGCTTGCAATGCTTCAGTCTGATATGTTCCGTCTGTTCTATAATTAATCAAAACATGAGACGTTAATCATTTTGATCTAACAGATTGTATGTCTGTCTCCATTGCATGTTGTTTTTTTAAAAGGAAAATGATTACATGTATTTAACTGATGTTACATGACTGGTTTGTAGTGTCTGTGGTCATGGTTATAAAACTCTAGAGTCAACTCTTAGACTCTTACGAGTTTGAGAGTCGAGTGGGTCTCAACGAGTTAATTCATAAGTAAACTCTCTTTTGAGTAAACTCTAACAAACTCTGGGTAAACTCTTAAACTCGGAGTAAACTCTCGAGTTTACAGTTCCACTGCGAGTTTAGACACTAAGCACAAAACACATAATAATTTGTGTTTTGAGCGGTTGAGTTGTGCGAGCATTTTGTGCTAGGTTTCCTTTCTCTGAGCATGATTGGTCTGATCGATTGAACAATTAAGGGTTGAGTGATTATTGTCAAACTCTGAGCAATAATGAGTTTGAAATGATGAATTTATACGAACTTATTACCTAGTATTGTTATACAAGTTACCTATGTTTTTAATATTCATAAATGACGAATCTTATTTCCAGGTGAATTATATGTTATTCATAAATGATTTTTTTTAAAGAAAAAAATAGACTCTTACAAGTCAACGAGTTAACTCTTCGAGTCAACGAGTTAACTCTTCGAGTCAAGTTTCTACATCTGTCACGAGTTTACGTAAACTCTCGAGTCTGGCAACCTTGACTGTGATTGTAAGAAAAAAATAAAATATTATGTATTAATTTATGGGATGCGATTTTGAATTATTGAATAATCTATGGACTGCTTTTATTATTGTGGTTTGAATAATTATACATGTTTAATTTTAGGAATATTTAAATTATAGGAGATACTTTATCTAATTTTTGACAAAATTTGGAGACTTAGCTAATTTTAACTATGGTGTTTTATTGTTATGTCATGGGTTTCATTTCTCTTATTGGTTAAAAGTTCCTTTTTCCTTTAAGATAATTAAGAGTTGATGATTAGTTGATAAATGTTAATTCTCAATATATGCATAAAGCATCTCGATTATAATCCTAATCATGTGTTTGATGATGAAATGATTATGTTGTGATAAAATTGTTATTTTGAGATATTGTAATGACATGTGTGAGACTTTTAATCCTTAGATAGATTAACAATAACTTTGAGGTAATAGTTATGTTAGGATAAATTCTTTAATATAAATAATCACTCTCTCACTTTATATTGTATTATATGATAATGATTGATGAGGACCATCCATCACTAGAAGAATTACAAGATCAATGACCAAGAAAATATAAGAAGAAGTGGAGAGTCAACATCAAAGTCAAAGTCAACTCTCAAGTTAAGAGTCAGCTCAAGACTTCTTCTTAACTTGTAGTAGGACTTGTAATTATTCTAGTATTTGTAAATTGTAATTAGGGTATTAAACTTGTAATAAACAAAAGAATTAGTGACCATTAGATGAGGATAATCCAAGGGCTAAGCTTAGAAGCTTGGAGTGCAAGCTTGGTGCCATGACCATTGGATGAGGATCTACATCCAAGGGTGGAGGATTGATCCTTGTTCTCCAAGTTAATCAAACTTGCACTACAAGCTTCCTTTAGTGGCCATTAAATTAGAATCTAATCCAAGAGTGGATATTAGTTCCTTGCATAGCAAGCTAGTACCCCACCTTAGTAGTATAAATAGGATTTCCTTTGTAATTCAAACACTTTTATAAAATTTCTGAATATTGAATTAAGTCAAGAGCTTATCCTTTGAGAGTATTCTTTCTTGTGTTATTGTGAAGAACCTTGAATCTCATCAATGACTTCCTTGTCCATTGTGGCGGTTCCACCTCTAGCTTATTGACACTTGCAATGACGCTTCCATCTCTAAACTCCTTCCGTTTTCTATTTCTTTTTCTCCTTAAGGTCGTGAGCTTCTTCATCATTTGTCCAAGCCTCCATTGAAGCATGAAGATCCGCAACTTATATGCTCTTCTCCTTGAGGATTGCATCAATGATATTGTTCAAGGTGAGAATAATAACACAAAATATCTTGTGTACTTAAAGTTAACTACTTGAGATGTATTATGGCGGTGGATATCTTGTTTGTGAATTTGTATTTAATGGAAGAAAAAATTAATTTTAAAATAAAATTAATTTTTAGAATAAATAATGAAAAAAAATTAATATACAAACTTAATTTATTTATTAAAAATATTATTTATTTATTTACTTTTTAGACATCGTATTATTTATTTATTTATAAAATTTAGTTATATAAATAAATGAATAATTATCTAGATTGCTGACCTTAAAAGAAAAAGAGAAAATGGAGAAAAAGTGTAATGTGACTCTCTGTACGAGTCTGATTTCAAAGGGGCATCGTTTCTGCCACTGTAACTAGAGCTGCCACCTGTACTAAAACGTCGGACCTCTCGACTCACTGATGGCCGGAAACAGCTTGCCATCGGTGAAACTCACGGGAAGTGGCCGTCCGGTGCTTGAACCGAACGAAATCGAGTGTTTATTCCTCTCCGGCGTGGACCTTCTCTGCGAAGACGACCCCAACTATTCCTTTCCTCACCTCAAATCAGGTCTCCTCATCCTCACCACTCACCGCCTCCTCTGGCTCCCTGACTCATCGTCCTCCTCCTCCTCCGCTGCCGCCGCAGTTCCTCTTTCCGCCGTGTATTTCATTTTCTCCCAGAAGAAGTCCCTGCGGTCCGTGTTCGCCTCGCCACGGGTCCGGTTCCAGGTGTCGCTGTCGCCGGAGGGGAAGGTCGCGGCGGGGGGATCACGATCAGTGTTGGCGACGGTGGTGGTGAGAGGCAAGGGGGACTGCGACGCGTTTTTCACGAAATTTTTGGAGAATTGGCGCGCCAGGGCGTGGGAGGAGGCCGGAAGTGGAACCAGTTCGGGCTCAAATGCGGAAGAGGTGGCGACGACGACGGTGTCATCTTCTTCTTCTGGTGGGATTTATTCGAGCGATGGGACGGTGAGGATGGTTGGAGTATCGGGGATATTGAGAAAGGAGCAGGAAATGTGGGAGAGTACTGATAGGAGCCTGCAGGAGGCTTTTCAGGATTTGAATGCTCTAATGGTATGGTAATGTGTTTGCAAAATTGTGTTTTCCCCTTTTTGTGCAGTTTGGTTATTTACTAAGCGTAAAGTAAGCAATCATAGTTGTGTTAAGAAAATAAGCTATTAATTTTTCAACTTATTTATGATTATATACGTGAAAAAGATTGGTGTAGCACCGATTGAGGAAAAGATGATAGAAAATTGGTTAAGGAGGGTTGGATACCTACGAAGAAGACAGGAGAGACACCATCCATTTGAATGGTAGATTGCATGATTTTAGTCTCGTGAAAGGAGGAGAAGGAGACCAAATAGGACTTTGAAGGAAGTTGTTGAGGGAGATTTCATGATAAATAATATTTTACAACCTTAGGTTTTTGATTGTGCTCAATAGCGTCTTGCACTTCATGTATGGAATCTCACTTAGTGGGATAAGACTTTGTTGTTGTATTCATTTGCAGTTTGCACCTATTTATTATGGACAACTGATTCTCTTATCAAAGGTTACTTGCTCACTTTAGATGAGTTGGATGCATTTTGAGATGGGTGTGTGCAAAAAATGTTTACATTGAATGATTTCATGACATGGTAATGGGTATGCAAAAATGTTTTTTTGGTACAATTTGAATGCTACAGGTTGTTCCCCTTTGATTTTGGGGAGTAAGTATTTTTGAGGGATTTGGTTCCTTAGAAAATAGATGATTAACATCGAACACACACATTTATGATTTGTTATACATGTGATCTTAAAGTTGTTTGGCAATTGATTTTGAGACATGTATACATTAAAAAGTGGCAGATGGAGATAATTATGTATAAAAACTAGATAGAGTAACACTAGGAACACTATCTAATAAACTCTTTTGAAAACACCTCTTATTGGTTGAATTTATTGGAAATGTTAAAATATTTTGGGTCTGGCACCTTATTTAATGATTATCTCTTCTAAAAACTAATGTACCCTTATGCTAGAGACTCCTTGCATCAAAAAGTTATAGGGGAGTATAATTGTATGCAACCATCCTCTGGCATATGCAAAGAGGCTGTCTCTAGACTCGAGCTTGTGATCAATCGGTCACCAAGGGACAACTTTACCAGTTTACCTGGACTTTTCTTCATAGAGACTATTATGTATGATGTCAATTATTTCATTTTTATTTGTCTTCTCTGGTTGTGTGAAAATATAATTTGATTGAATTTTTTTTCCTTATTGGACCAAATGAAGGTTGTGTTGAGTTTTAGCAATGGTATTTGGGATGAGTAACATCCGTGAAAATTGTTTTACTAATGGCGTTTTAACTCATCACGAGAGGATGAATGGGGAGATAAAAATTTGTTTTAAGAAAAAAATTTATACTTTTGTGTGTATACAAAAATTGTTCCATATCATTCATTTGCTCTGAGCTTTTGGTGGAATGTGGAACACATTGATAGATTGAATTCAATTAAATTCTGTTTCCAAGAAAATATAGTTGGCTTGTAGTTGAGGGAGCTGTAAACTGTAACTATGGCTTGATAGGATTTTGTTCAGTATTCACAAGTGCATACCTTTTCAAATCTTTATTCTTGTCCTGACATGCCATGGCTGCAAGCGATGAGGAAATGTTGGGTGGTTGGTGGTTGTAATGTTTGCAGATATAACTACATGACCTGGATTTTCACCATGCTGACAAAAGTTTTCTAAACCATATTCCTGCAACATAATCATGCAGATTTCTGAAATTTTACTTTATCTGTCTTTGGCAATGTTAATATATGTGTATGGAGTAATTTGCTGAAAATACATTTCCTTCTCATTTTAGGCTTAGTTTATTTTTAGAGTTTGAGAGAAACAAAGAGAATATCTAAGTGAAGGAGAGGAAAAGAAGATCTATTTCAGTAACCCAACAAATGAATGTTTACAAGAGGCTTTATATATCAGCCTTAAGCTTGCTGAACAAGCTACAGAAAGGAAAAAACAAGTGCAACTCTAACTGACTTGTGTTAGTATCAGTGAAAACTAAATTACTCTACTATTCTATTACAGCTAGCTATTACATTTAGAGCGAAGAGCTAACTATTACGAGTAAAGTGTTACTCTTATACTCCCCCGCAAGCTTTAGAAGAGGGAACAACATTCACAACTCTAAGCTTGGAGTGCATTTCACAAAATCTGAGACGTGACAGAGCCTTGGTTAGAATAGTAGCATATGAGCAGATGCAGGAACATGGAGAACCTGCAGAGAATTCCCAACAACCTTCTAACAAACAAAGAATAAATCCAGCTCCATGTGCTTTGTTCTAGAATGGAGTATAGGATTGTGTGCCAAAGCAACTGTGCTGGGATTGTCACACAGTATAGAGGGAACAGAATGTGGAGTCTGTAGCTCATACAGGAGAGTTTGTGACCAAGTAATTTCAGCTGTAGCATGTGCTAGGCTTCAACACTCAGTGCTTGACCGAGCTACAACAGTCTGTTTCTTTGACCACTAGGATATTAAATTTAGGCCAAAAAACACTACAGTACCTGAGGTAGACTTTCTATCATCAGGATCTGATGCCCAGACAGCATCACAGTAGGCTTGGAGCTGCAAAGGACAATTTGACGGAGCAGGTTGAAGAAGGAGACCAAACTGTGTGGTATCTTTCAGATAATGGAGGATTCTTTTAATAGAAACTCAATGATGTTCCAGAGGGGAAGCCATAAATTGGCAGACTTTGTTCACTGGAAAACTTAACTCAGGACGAGTTATAGTGACATATTGAAGAGCTCCAATAATTGATCTATACAGAGTGGGGTCAGAGCATGCTGGAGAAGCAATTTTGGTTAGTTTGCTACCACCAACCATGGAAGAAGATATGGAAGCAGCTCCTTCCATGTTTGACCTAGAGAGGAGATCTGTGATGTATTTAGATTGAGTTAGAAGAAAAGAGCCATCAGATTGATCCTTTACCTCAATTCCCAGAAAATAGTCAAGAGCACCTAAGTCTTTTAGTGCAAAGGTGGAATTGAGCTGAGAGATTAAATGCTGGAGCGAATTGGAATTGTTTCCAGTAATAATTATGTCATCAACATACACTAGGGCATAAACAATATTGCCACTATAGGAGAAAACCTGGCATAAAACCGAAGTTGCAGCAAGATTGCTTTGAGTTTCTCAAACCAAGCTCTAGAAGCTTGTTTGAGACCACAGATGACCTTGTTAAGTTTGCAAACGAGAGACGTATCAAAAGCTTCAAAACCAGGGGATTGGTGCATGAAGACCTCTTCATTAAGAGAGCCATTCAGAAAAGTGTTATTAACATCCAACTGTCGGATTGTCCAGTTGTGAGTGAGAGCTAAAATGAGAATTAACCTAATCGCTACAGGTTTTTCAACTGGAGAGAAGGCTTTATTGTAATCAAATCCAAGTTTTTGATTGAAACATTTGGCAACTAGACATGCTTTGTATTTTTTAACAGAACCATCACGGTTTTCTTTGATACGAAACACTCATTTGCAGCCTATGGCTATACGATTTGAAGAAATGGGTACAAGGGTCCAGGTGTTATTTTTAGTAAGGGCTCAGAACTCATCCTGCATCACTGATTTCCAGGTAAAGCTAGAAAGAGCTTGTTTCACAGTCTTGGGTTCTAAATGAGTTAGAAGTAAAGTGGGATGAAGGTATGGCTGAACAAAGCCAGACTTGAATCTGGTTTGCATTGGATGAGTGTTGTTTGGACGTTAAAGAGGTGGAGGATTATCTAGAATAGATGAGGTTGAAGCTGTGGGAGTGGTAGTAACATTAGGAGATGCAGTAAGGGGAGTGGGATTGGCTGAAAGAGAATCTGCGGGAACTGAATCAGGGGAATTGGATGAAGAGGGAATAACAATATTAGAGGGTGGTGGAGGATTAGAAGTAGAGAAGGAGGGAACAGTAATGGATGTGTGGACATAATCAGAGCTTTCTTCCTTGTTGCTAGGAAACATAGTGGAAAAGGGGAATTTCTGTTCATTGAAAATGACATCTTTAGAGATGTACAATTTGCCATCAAGAGCTAAACAGTGATACCCTCTGTGAGACATAGAGTAGCCAAGAAACACACATTCTTTAGAACAAAACTGTAACTTATGCTTGTTGTATGGTTGCAGTAAAAGGAAGTAGGAGCTACCAAACAACTGTAAGAAATTGTAGTTGGGAGGTTTGTGAAATAACTTTTCATAAGGAACAACATTGTTAATAGATGTGGAAGGAAGCCTGTTGATGAGATAGACACTAGCTAAAAAGGCATAATCTCTGTAAGTGACGGGAATTCCAGATTGAGCTAGTAGAGTAAGACCCAGCTCAGTGATATGCCCCTTGGTAATTGGTTCAACTTGATTACACCAAAGAAGATAATTCTTCATGGTGAGTTTGTCAGAAATTGAGTGTGAGAAGTTGAGTGTAGGCACCAAGTGCAGGTTGTTCATGGTAGTTGGAATGGAGTCTGGAGCTGTGGAAACCATCTAAGAGAAGAAATGAAGAACAGAGATAGAAGAAGGGAAGAGGAGGGAGGGATCAAAAATCGCTCGTGATATCATGTTAGAGTTTGAGAGAAATAGATAGAATATCTGAGTGAAAGTGAGAAAGAGAGAAAGAGAAGATTTATTATATTAACCCAATGAATGAATGTTTACAAGTGACTTTATATATCAGCCTTAAGCTTGCTGAACAAGCTACAAAAAGGAAAAAATAAGTACAACTGGTATCTAACTGATTTGAGTTAGTATCAGTGAAAACTAAACTACTTTGCTATTCTATAACAGCTAACTATTACATATGGAGAGAAGAGCTAACTATTACAGAGTAAAGTGTAACTCCTATATTTATAAAAATGGAAACATCACTTGATTTGATTGACAAGGGACCACTTAGGCAAATGATCCATGATGCGTAAATGTCATAATATTTATGCTAATTTTACAGGTGAAGTTGCAAGCTGAACTTTACCTTTATGATGTGCAAACAGACATTAATAACTTGTAGTTTCTCCTACTTGATTGTGACAATTGTAGTTAGATCATAAAAGGAATTTTGTACTAAGTTCTTTATCTGGTTTTAGTTTTGGTTTGTATTATACTGGAGGTGCTTATGTTTAGGGCTGATGTTGCATTTGCAGAGCAAGGCTAAAGAGATGGTGGTGCTAGCTGAGAGAATGAGGCAAAAACTTTTGTCTGGTTCAAATTCTCAAACTAATGCAACAAATGATGAGGAGATGGGTTCAAAGGAAGAAATGCAAGATTGGTTATTGAGTGTTGGTATTATATCCCCTGTTACAAAAGAGTCTGCAGGTGCTTTGTATCATCAACAACTTTCTCGTCAGGTTCTCTAATCATTCCCCTTTAATTTTCTTAGTAATAAAAAATGAAAATTGTAAGACATGTTTTAAGAAAAGCATCATTATTATTAATATCGGTCTTTTCTCTTTAACATTTAAAATCTAAACAGTTCACAGTTGAGGATTTTTATCATGGAGCCTATTGTTCCTGCTATTTTATTTAGGGATTCTCATGAATTATGTTGTTCAGTAATTGAAAAAGAATACCATTTCTAAAGCTTGTGAGGAGAAATAAGTTTTGCTAGTAGCGCAGGAATAATGAGGCACTCGTACATACAATATGTTGAACCATATGTTAAAGATGAATTTTTATTGACTTTGGGGATGAGAATGGATGATTGTCATGGGGATAGTATGAAGACCAGCTGGTATTGGGGAATAATGTAAAAATACCAGAAACAAAGCCAAATGGATAAAATTAGCAATGTCTGCAGAATTAAAATATCATGGATTAGTTGAAAAACACAAGATATTCTTCATGTACATAAAGCTATGATGTAAATCGTGATGTGCATGCAAAATATTGTCAGACCTATCCTTTTCTTTGTATTGCACAATTGTGGTCTTTTGACTCACTTGTTGTGCAAGAAGAACCTAGAAAAAGCTTTCATTCAGTTTCATTCCTCAGGATGAGTTGTTGGTTTTGATATTTTGTTAACACACTCAGGCTTTGTGTGTATATCATTTTAAATGTTTTTCTCACTTTATAAAAGTAATATGAAATAGAATGGCCAGTTTTTTGACGTTATGGAGTTAATTAATGGTTGTTTGACTAATTGCCTTTTTTTTCCTGTACGTTTTAAATAATCTAATCTCTCCTTGCTAATACTTAGTTGGCAGATTTTGTTAAAGTTCCACTTGAGAGAGCTGGGGGTATCATCAATCTTATTGATATATATTGTCTCTTCAATCGGGCTCGTGGCACAGGTTTCAATGCTGCCTTCTATGTTCGCTCAGACATGATTTTCTTTCAAGTAGTACAGTTTTTGAATTAATCCTTCCCCTGTTTTGATTGTATAATAAACAGAATTGATCTCACCTGATGATTTGTTGCAAGCATGTTCTCTGTGGGAGAAGTTTGATGTGTATGTATGACATTATCTTCTATTTAAATTATTTTGTTTCTGTGTTTTGCTAAATTAAGGTCATAGTATAGACTTGCTGAGTAGGTAACTGTCATTCATACTCCATGGGATTCATGATAGTTAATCAGGATTCAAATTGTAAAATTGCATGATTTTACAATTTTAATTCCTCTGAAAATTTTCAGACTGCAAATGGTATTCTAGTTGGAGTGAATTGGTTGTAAAATCACAATTTAAGTTGTATAATTGCAAAAATTGTGCACTTTCACAATTTCTCAATTCATACCCAATTTCATTTTCAACCTGGTTTTGAAGTTAGTGACCCAGTTAATTTTCGGCCTGCTTTTTAAGTTAGTGATGTTTGATGCTGCTGCTTCGTCATTTACTGCAAACCCTTAGTGAAGGATGAAGCTGCTGCTTCTGCTTCTTAAGGAACCCTAACCACTGTTCTCCCACTGTCTGAGTCAGCCACCGCCCACCATTGCTGTTCAAAGTTCTATTCTCTGCACCAGCTACCATTTTTTTCTCTGTTTAGTTCTTTGTTTTAATTTCGTTTCTGTTTGCCACTGTTGTTAGGTTAGGGTTTTTTGGCTTTTGCATTTCTTGTTTCGACCTACCTTGTCTTCTTGCTTTCTTGTTCAAATATACACCCACCTTTTATTAAGTCATCTTGGTCACAGTTTTGAACTAAAGTGGACATGGATTATGGGTTACGACTTATGAATATGTAAGGGTCCAAACTGTAACAGATTTTATGTAGCAGAACCAAACAATGTATAGCAGTAAGTGTAATGAGTATGTTACTAAAAGAGTATGGAAAAGAGTACACAATAAGCACTTGGCTTTCGAGAGGCCAATTCTCTCCTCTGATTTCCCTTTCCTAAATTCTTTCCTCCCCCCAAATGCTACTTACTTTCTATTTATATCACTCTCTTCTAACCAACTCCTAAATTCACGGTGTCCTCATTCCGTTATTTTTCTTTCCTCTCCTCCTATATGTGTATTTGAAAGGGGTTATTTCTCTATACTGCCCCTGCATGTTGGGGTGTGTCACAGAATGAATAGATTTATGGAATATAGGTTATGTGTACTAATATTCATGTATGTGAAATTAATATGTATATTAGCATGAGTATATGCGTCTGAGATTCCACATCGCCTAGAAATATGACTTGTTTAGTAGTATATAAGTTGGGGCAACCCTTAGCTTGCAAGTTGGTTTTGTGAGATTGAGTTAGGCCTTTAACCCACATTTCTAAAATGGTATCAGAGATTGTCCTAGGATTGTTTGTTGTTGTTGTTGTTGGGCCTATCTACCACCCGCCATTGGACTACCCATTGTTTAGTCTTTACAATTGAGATGTCCAATCCTTTGCGTGATTGGGGTGTGTTAGATATCCCACATTCCCTAGAGATATGGCTTGTTAATTGTATATAAGGAGGGGGAAACCCTTACCTTACAAGCCGATTTTGTAAGGTTTAGTTTGGTCCTTAACCTACATTTCTAAGTCAACTTTACCAAACCGGATTGTCTCCCACTTATATACGCTAAACATACCATATCTCTATATGAAGTGGGATCTCCAACACACCCCTTTTACGATAAGGACGGGATATCTCGAGCATAAATACTAAACAATGGGTGGTGCAATAGTAGCCCGATACTGGGTGGCACGATAAGCCCTACAACGACAACAAAAAACAATTCTTATAGGCTCTGATATCATCTTAGAAATGTGGGTCAAGGGCCAAACTCAACTTTACAAACTTGGCTTATAAGGTGAGTTTTTTTTTTTTGAGTGAAAACTGTGTTAAGAGTACGCAGTGATGCCTAGAAACCCGAAGACCGGTTTTCCTGAAAAAGTTGAAACGATATGACTTATGATACCAGATCCAGCCAGAATGGGAATATACACCTCTGGATGACCGAAGAACTAAAAGAGAATGTTTATATAGGCTAATTATACATAAATTGAGAATATTGTATTTCCTCTAAATCAAAGATAACATACCTATGAATTGTTATTATTAGTAGAATCAAAATATAATACTCTGATTTTCAACATCCCCCTTGAGCTGAAGCTTACTAAGTTTTAGCTTGTGACAAGAAAATAATTTATTCCCATCTAATAAAGAAAAAAACATAACAAATTGAGTTCCACCAAAAGACAATATTTCAAAAGACAACTCAGGGATGCTGGTAAAGTTCAAGGAGTATTTCTAGAAAAATAACATTGTCAAAGAGCTGGAACAACCATCAGCCTAAGAAACCTTATGACAAGCAAAGCAAGTTTCAACCTTCTTTAAGAACCATATCTGGAAGATTCAAACCGATGTTAGCGGAATGACCATCAGCCTAAGAAAATTTATGGCAAGCAAAGCAAGTTTCAACCTTCTTTAAGAACCATATCTGGAAGCTTCAAACCGATGTTAGCGGAAACCCAAAATTATTTAAACTTGAAAGGGAAAAAACATCATAAATATCCATAAATAATGGTAGAAAATTGTGCCTAACAGAGAAGTCACAAAAACTATGCCTCGTTGGGGACCCTTGAGAAGGTTGGAACTTGCTTTGCTTGCCATAAAGTTTCTTAGGCTGATGGTCATTCTAGCTCTATGGCAATGTTATTTTCCTAGCAATGCTCCTTGACTTCGCCAACATCCTTGAGTTGTCTTTCAAACATTGTCTTTTGGTGGAACTCAATTTATTATGTTTTTCTCTTTATTAGATGGGAAAAAAACATTTTCTTGTAACAAACTAAAGCTTAGTAAGCTTCAGCTTGAGCAGGGTGTTGAAAATCAAATTATATTTTGATTCTACTAATAATAGTGGCCCGATAGCAAGTGACACGATAGGCCCAACAATAACAAATAATCCTAGGATAGACTCTGATACTATCTTAGAAATGTGGGTGACCTAACTCAACCTTATAAAACCGGCTTGAAAGGTGAGGGTTTTTTGTTTTGTTTTTTTGAGTGAAAATTGTGCTAGAGTACACAGAGTATGCATGTTTGTATAGGCTAATTACATAAATTATACATAAATAGATAATATTCTATTTCCTCTAAATCAAAGATAACATGCCCATGAACTGCTATTATTAGTAGAATCAAAATATAATATTCTGATTTTCAATAATATGAATTTTGTAAAATCTTACAATTTGATTTGTGATTTTACGATTTGTAATCCCCTTCCCAATTTGAGATAAAATGCTGATTTTACTACCTTGTTTGGATTCTACACTGTTTAATGATTTAATACAATCCACTTTTTTGTTTGTTTATTTCCGTGATTTGATTATGTTATTCAATTGTTTCAGTCCAGTGGTTCTACGGAAGTTTGATAGTGGAGTCATGGTTATACAAACTAAGTCCCACAGTGATGAGGAGGTAAGTTCATTTTATATTTTTTTTTCTGTGGTAGATTCTATTTTTCCTTTTCTTGCTGTGTTCACCTGGGAAAATCATCCTTGTATTAATTATGAAATTCTGGGATCAGGTTTATTGATTGTCTTAAAATAGCTTGTATTTATACTACATGTGTTTGCTTGCTGAGCCCTGAGCGCTTTAGACTTAAGTTCTTCCCTGTTCCCAGACAGTGTTATAGGTCAGGGCATGTTAGGATATAAGGGCATATTAGTTAAATATGATCCATGTCTAATTAGCAATCTATTACAGGTAAATTATAAGCACATCATGCCCAAAGAAATTTGTATGGCAGATGGAAGAATTAGATAATAGAAATCAATATAATTTTGCAGCATTGTATAGTCCATTACATTCATATTAGATATAAGAACTCTAGTCAAAAGTTATGAATGGGAGATACAAATTTCAACTTCTTAACTTAAATAACTTGATGAAATGTTTGGTAAATAAACATAGTTGAATTACTTTATGTGTTAGCCCTAACCCAGGATCCACCAAAAAACCAGAAAAGCTGAATCTTGATGTTGAAACAGCTAGATAGAAAGAACCAGAGAGAGAGAGAGAAATAAAGAGAGGAAAGGCAAAGAGAGAGAGAAAACTGAGAAAAGAGAGAGAGATTAATTGAAAGGCTTGCCAAATGAGGCAATGACCCAGGTATTTATAAACATACCTAGGTAATACAATCAGTAACCTAAAAGCCTTCATAAAAAAAGGCTTTAACAGAAAAATACACTTAAACAGAAAACTAATACATTGTAACAAAATTAGTACCATTCCTAACAAGCTCCACCTTGGGACTAATTCTATTCAAAAAATTTCTAAGCTTTACAATTAGAAACACATACTACATTGATGTGTTTAGTCTTAGAATGGAATGCATCATTTTTTGTCAAGTGTATAGCACTCTGACTGTGTTAGTAAACTTCCACTGAATCTTGTGTAACTCCAAGTTCAGTGGCAAAACCCTTCAACCAGGTTGCTTCCTTTACTCCCTCTGTAGCTGAGACATTGCTCAAAATGAAAGCTGAGTGGAGATAGCCTAGAATGCTTTGTGTAATGTGTTGTCCCTTAGAGAAACTCACCTTCTTCTGTTTCCCAAGGATGCAATGCTCACAAAACTGCAACTTGCTGAAGAACTTTTACTTAGGATTTGCATCCCCTTCTTACTCATGTGGCCTAATCTCATGTGCCACAGCCTTGATTGTTCCTCATTGGTTGCAGAAATTGTCTGGGCAGCAGTGCCATGATCAGTAACAGTGGAAGCAAGAAGGAAGTAGAGATTACCTCTTCTTTTTCCCTTCATAACAATGAGTGAGCCCTTAGAAATTTTGATTTCTCCACCTTCAGCAGAATACCTACATCCCAAGGACTCCAAAGCTCCAAGAGAGATTAAATTTCTTCTTAAATCAGGTAAATGTCTCACATTTGTGAGTGTCTTGACTGCTCCATCATGGGTTTTGATTTGCACTGAGCCTCTGCCTTTGACTTTGCAAACTGCATCATTACCCATCATAATAACTCCTGAATGAACTGGTTCATAGGTGGAAAACCACTCCCTTTTGGGACACATGTGGTAGGTGCATCCAGAGTCCAGAATCCACTCTTCTCTAACATCTGAAACTGCTGCTGCAGCCACCAAAACATCAGCATCAGACCCTGAATCTAAATCTGCCACAACAGCTTTTGGTTTAGGATTCTTGTTATTTTCTTCCTTTTCTTTCTTGTTCTTGAGCTTGTAGCAGTCATTTATCTCATGCCCAAGCTTCTTGCAATATTTGCAAGATTTCCCTGAGTTTTTTTCTCTTAACTTGGATCTTGATTGTTTCTTGCCAGAATCTAGCTCTTCTTGAGGCCTTACTCTTGCTGTAAAGGCATCACCCTTCTTGTCGGTGGGTAGCTCATTATCAAACTTCTCCTTTAAGAGAAGATTAGACTTTACATCTTCATATGACAATGTGTCATTGGAGCTGTAAAACATGATTTCTTTGAAGTGCCTGTAAGAAGGAGGGAGAGACACTACAAGTAATACAGCCTTATCTTCATCTTCAATCTTGACCTCAAGATTTTCCAAGTCTATCAAGATTGTGTTGAACTCATTTAGGTGAGACCTTAATGAGCTTCCTTCTGTCATTCTTAGGGTATACAACTTCTCTTTTAACCTCAGTTTGTTGGCCAAATTCTTGGTCATGTACAAAGCTTCCAGCTTAGTCCACAAACCAACAGCTGTAGTTTCTTGAATGACCTCTCTAAGTACATCTTCTGAAAGACATAATTGGATGGCAGTAAGGGCTTTCTCATCCAATTCCTCCCAGCTTTCATCAGTCATAGTTGCTGGCTTCTTGGACCTTCCATCAAGTGCCTTCTTCAACCCTTGCTAAGTACCTTCCAAATGCTGAAGTTGATCTGCCCATCAAATTTCATTATGTCAAACCTTGTAATGGATGACATCTTCTCTGTTCTTGCTTGTTTCTTGGGGATGGCCCTTGATACCACTTGTTAGCCCTAACCCAGGATCCACCAAAAAACCAGAAAAGCTGAATCTTGATGTTGAAACAGCTAGATAGAAAGAACCAGAGAGAGAGAAATAAAGAAAGAGAGGAAAGGCAAAGAGAGAGAGATTAATTGAAAGGCTTGCCAAATGAGGCAATGACCCAGGTATTTATAAACATACCTGGGTAATACAATCATTAACCTAAAAGCCTTCATAAAAAAAGGCTTTAACAGAAAAATACACTTAAACAGAAAACTAATACATTGTAACAGAATTAGTACCATTCCTAACATTATGCATAAGCAACTGGAAAGAGATATAGTGTTTTATGCTTTGAACAACCTAGACCATTAGTCTAACTAGTCAAAAGGCCGGATCAGTGGATTACTGGTTGAATCACTGGTCCAATGGCCAACCAGAAGAGACATAAATGGCAAACAACCAAATTTATGCCAGAGAAACTAACTTTTCATCCCCTCAATTTTTATTTTTTTTTAAAACTTGTGTAGAAAAAGGCAACCATATTCCAAATTCAGAGATCACTGCAATCTCTTTTTCTGCATTCTTCTTCCATCCTCCATTTCTTCTTCCAGTTTTTCATTTTCTTTGAACCTTTAAACACTATCATCTGTGTGTTTGGTAACTGGTTGGGTGCCACTCAACATGTCTTACAGTACCACATGCAGTGTCTCTGACCAATTTTTAAGTACCCAACTCCAGTGGCTCATTTGTTAAGTATCCGATTGTTAATCAGCGTTCAACACTATCAACATTGAACCACAAATTGGGGATAGGAACAATTTTTGTTCCTCCATTTTATACTAAATGTGGATCCCTGAAGCTGAACCAAAGCCAAAACCAAGCACCACTATGGTATATACAGCCCTATTTTGTACCCTGGTGTTGCCTCACTTACAAATCCCTTTCAAACTTTCAGTCATTGGGTGATCCTTGTCTTCACTCTTCCTCGGCTTATGATCCAACACAGGCAAACTGTGCCTATGGCACTTCACACCATGTATATGTGCACCTAGGTGTGAAAATTTTCCTCATCACAACAGAAGCAGATAGAGTGGATCAGTAGGTCATTGAGTACAGGGATTTGTAGTTATCCTGAGATTCCAAATTGGTTACTCAGAAGATGGTGGAGTGGCAAGGTAACTAATGACTACCAGACATTGGAGGCAAAAAGATCAGCTATTCTTTCCATGGTTTCTGCAATGTCTTCAAAATCTCTACTCAATTTGGCACTTAGACTAGGGTGCCTATTAGAAACCAGGACTAAATTCCAAAAGCTAAATCAAGAGGAAAGGACTTCCCAAGACTTATAAGGAGTAGTTTAGTCACGTTCTTAGTCGATGTGGAACATTTAACACACCCATGCAACCAGCATCGGACATCTATAGTTTGAAGCTTGCAGCATTGGACATCGACCCAACTTCATGACCAAATAGGTATCAATAACATATTACCCTGGTTATTTTGCCGCCACTCCTAGCAATTCAGATGCTATGAAATCTGTACCCAGCACATGTAATATGTCATTCATAAATACAAGTGATTGATTATTTTGCCGCCACTCCTAGCAATTCAGATGCTATGAAATCTGTACCCAGCACATGTAATATGTCATTCATAAATACAAGTGATTGATTTCCAGTCAGCGTGTTGTTTTAGGAGGGATCATCAGTTAACTTCCATGTCATGATTGTCATCTACTGCCATTTACCCTATTTTAACTTATATTTATTGATCTTAGGGGCTAGCTTCTGTTGGCAATCAGAGAATTCATCCAACTAAATCAATATGTAAAGTATTAGCCTCTGTATATAGCTCACAACTGACTTTGTAAGTCAGTAAGTTCTGTTAGTGCAGTTAGCATCTGCCTTCAGCCTCTGTACAATTCCATGAATACTTCTCAAGGGTACAATATTCCTTGGTATTCATATAAGGCCAGCAGTTGCAATTCAGCTGTTAACTTTGACAGGAATTTGTGATGCAAATTGGGTTTCTAATGTTGATGACAGAAGATCAACCTCTGGTTCTGCAGTTTTTCTTGGCCCAAATTTGATCTCCTGGAGGTCCAGAAAACGAAAAGTCATTGTTAGATCAAGTGCTGAGGCTGAGTATCAAAGCTTGGCCCAAACTTTTGCTAAATTGACCTGGGTTCAATCACCGTTGAAGGAACTGCAGGTTCCCTCCACTCCAGTATTGCTCAATCAGAGTGCAGTTTCTATAGCTCACAATCCTGTCTTCCACAGTCGCATGAAACACATTGAAATCGATGTTCTCTTTGTTCGAGAGAAAGTGTTGTCCAAGGAGCTCCAGATATATCATATTATCAGTGGGCTAATGTGCTGACCAAGCCCCTCTCTCCAGCTCAATTTGAGTTTCTTCGGAGCATACTCAATGTGAAAGGCTTTTCTTTGGAAAAACCTCCACCTTGAGTTTCACGGGGTATTAGTGTATATAAATCAATATGTAAAATATTAGCTGCTGTATATAGCTCACAACTGACTTTGTAAGTCAGTAAGTTCTGTTAGTGCCTTTAGCCTTTGTACAACTCTATAAATACCTCTCATGTATTCTGTTCTCAGTGGGTTCAATAATGAGATATTACTTTTTCTCTCTGAATTTTCCTCTCTCTGATTTCTTTTATATAAGCTGCATTTTGATTCTGTGAAAAGTTAGTTACAACATGCTAGGAACCTATTTAGGTTGTAGAAACTAACGGTAGGCCAGCTAGTACACTGGGCCCAAACCAGACCGAAGGGAAAAGTACAGAAAGGAAAAAGAGAGGATATATACAAAGTATGAGATGTTATCTCTTGTACTATTCCCTAATAGCTCCTGTGTTCTATCATCTAGTGTCATCCAAGACCATGTAACTTCTGCTGATGCATACACTAAAGTTGGATTTATTTACTGTGTTCTATATCTGAGGGTTGTATCTTTAATCAGTTTAAATCTATTGCAGTCATGCTACTAAACACCAAAATCAAATCTGTCCAGTCTGATGGCGATGGGGTGTTTCATCCTTTATCCAAAGTCTTGGCTGACTTTGGAATTACTTATATCATAGAGTCATTTGCCCCAATGCACTACCAAAATGGCATTTTTAAACCTTGTAAAAACTCTAACCCTTCTTACTCAATCATCTTTACATTCATTTATTAAGAGGATGCCTTCCTTGCTACCAATTGTCTTGTTAACTTTGTCAACCTCTCTTGATGATGAAGACCAAGTCTGGACTGCCTGTTTATAAATTCCTTAGGTCTCTATAACTGTCACAAGCTTAACTTTGAGTGTATTTAGGTAATTCTTCCACCCATAAAGAATACTAACATT
Organism: Hylodesmum podocarpum; assembly: GCA_026586105.1. Lineage (NCBI taxonomy): Eukaryota > Viridiplantae > Streptophyta > Magnoliopsida > Fabales > Fabaceae > Hylodesmum > Hylodesmum podocarpum. The sequence goes on along the minus strand of JALJEV010000118.1, from coordinate 128,682 downwards.
TATCTCGAGATGGTAGGCTTTATATCTCTAAGGATAACCTCATCCATGTTTCATTTAAGTCTGAGAATTCCCCATTCTCTGTCCTACACCTCTGCCCATTTCAGTAGCATTTTCTGCTTTTACTTTCTACCGCTACTTCCACCTCTCAACATCCTATTTCATCAGTAGATTCAACACATCAGCAGCCAATCGAGCATCTGGATGTGAATAGCACCTTTTCAATAAAGAACTTGGTTACTGGATGAAGCTAATATGCAGCAACCTCCGAGTCTTGAATATGCTGATAAATCTCAAGTTTTTAGGCCAGGCTGCTGTGGTTCAAACAACCATGCTTTTCACCTCAGTCCTAGATGACCCAGGAGGCGAAGGTCCAACCTCTTTTGTAGGATTTGCCCTGTTAGGAACCCAGAATTTGAGTGATAGAGAAAAGAGAGATTTTATTGAATAAGATGTAAAGAATAAGCAATAGGAGAGAAAGCTCTCCTCCATGGGTTTCCCCTTCACAAATGATTTCTCCTTTCACAAAAAGCTAATATTCAATTTACAAAATGATAATAGCTATCTTCTCTCCTACTAACTTTGTTTTTTATATTGGATAGATGGGAATTTTATTTTATTTTATGCTACTTTTTTATTTCGATAGGTTATCTGTCTTAATTATTGTTTTTGTCATTTTGACATCAACTTTACTCATGTTGAAATGGAAGGTGGTCAAATTAGACTAAAGTGACTAACTGCTGTTTGGTGTAGGTTTTTGCCAAAATCAAGGTGCTTGTTATGAAACCTGATGCGCTTCGAGCTGGAATAAGTGCTAGTGATGCTTCAAGGACACTAGGGGTTGCCCCAGCAATGGCAAAAGAGCATCTTTTATCAGCTGAGAGCAAGGGTATGCCCCTGGATTACTTTCCTCAGTACTGTTAGCTACATAACTGATTTCTAATGTTCGTGGAATCTTTCCCAGGTTTACTGTGCAGAGATATAAGCCCTGATGGATTTCGCTTTTATATTAACTTGTTTGCCGAAATTGATAGAGATGAAATTTATGTGTAAGTAAACTTTCTATGCTTAATCTGTTTTATTTGTGTACTATGACTACATTATTTGGTGCTTGTTCATATTCCTTGACCTCCTGTCCTTACTGTTTTGTTTTATCTTTCTGATGCTGTGTGTGTCTTTCCAAACTTCAGACAATCATTGAATTCCTTCACAAAAGAAAATTCATTTTGTCCAATTTTTGTAGTTTCAGTGTTTCAAGATTAGAAAAATTATCTTCAGAAAATGCTAAAATAACTAAATAAGTCCCCCTTTCTGCTTTGTAGCTTCGCTAGAGTTATTAATTGCTTCCCCTGTTTCTATACCTTAATGTCTCTAGTATAACGTGTTTCAATGATAGATTATGATTTTGTTCATTGATAAGTTGATTTGTAAAGTGTTATACTTCCATTTATGCAGAGTGAAAGGTCAGGGAACTTATGCCTCGTGGGTACAGGTTAACCATACACATACTTTGAGTCCCATCAGTTCAAGGTATGCGTAAATATTAGATTGATAAAGATTATGATAAGCATGAGGGAAAAGATTTACACACAGATTTAGTGTGCTTGAATCAGTGTGAGATTTTTATTGTGGAGGACATTTAACATAATCATTAGAAGGGTTATAATACTTGTAAAGATCTCAATGCAAAATTTATATATATCATGTCACATTCAAAAGCTATTGTTACTCTTAGGCCTACTTCTAATAACCAAATTGTTTATTATGTATTAATTATATATATTTTGGCGATGGATGAAGAACACTAAATGCAACATTTTTATTCATGCACATTTGGCGTAGTATTTTAAGTAAATTTGGCTCTTTGGCTCGTGGAATGAAACATAAAGCTCACATCAATTTATGAAATGAATCGTGTGATAAATTTTGCGTAACACATTCACAATACAAGAGCTGAAAAGTCTGGTAAGAATTAAAGAAATCAGATTGAAGCGTTAGAACTCGAATTGCATGTTTGATGTGTAGCCAAGTGCGTCAAGATGAGCAGCCATGGCTTTGTTCATTGGTGGTGGACCACACCTAAGTATCTGCAAAATGTAAAACAATCTGTTTTAAGTATATGGTTATGAATAATCTGTTCTAACCAACAAATTGTGAATTCTAAATTGGCACGCTATAGTATAAAGATCACTGCGTAGTTAATTCAACCTGAATATCTGGGGCTGGTTCAGGACAATGTGCTTTAATAATCTCTTTTGATATGTATCCAATGCCCCCATTCCATTGAGCAGGAGGCTGCAGAGTATGGAAAATAGCAAGTATTTTAATCAACTAAGACACCAGAAAAAAAAACATGCACGGTACAGGTTTTTTTTTTTCAATGTCATTTATTTACAAACAGTCATATATGACAAATTTACTATTTAATGCGCCTGATGTCCCTTTGTTTTTTTATATTATTTTTTATATTTTTTATTGTAATGTTTTTCAATTTTAAGGGGTAAAGTGTTATAAAGAGAGTGTTAATGTAGTATTTTTTAAATAATTAAAGGGTCTTGTGTAAGGATAAAAGATGTAGAAGTTACCTGTAAAAAATATTATTTTTTATAATAATAATTTTAAAAAGTCCTCAAGGTCATTTCTAATTTCTAAATGATGGCATATGATAATTTGAATTATTTTTAAGTTGAAAGACGATATCTATGAAATTCCAAAAATTTTGATGGCTAGAACTCAACTTCACAGTAATACGCTAATAATGGATGCTTTTGTTTCATACTGCAGAGAAAATATTTGTTAAAAACAAAACTAATATTTTTTTAAGGAAAATCGCAATAATTCTGATTTCACCTTTAGTTTAAACCTTTCTATTTGTTTTAAAGCATGTTTGTTCATAATACAAGCATTCTATAAATAGGGATGTTGGATATGGAAGAACCAACCTTATTAAGAACATTATAGACTTCAAATCTGTGAGGAAATTTGTTCGCGAAGTTATCTAGTTCTTCCTGCAGCACCAAATTTGAATTAATATTATATTTTCATTTATTGATACGGTGTAGTGAGTTAAAATTTAAAATTTAAAAATCAACTTTAATTATAACTGATTAAAATTACTGTAATTATGAAATTTTATTCATGTAGAAATGTTTGTGTAGGTTCTTTATTCATTTGTCCAAGAACATTACCAGGAAACTACTGTTAAAAGAAAAACTTCGTAACAACTACTAACAGGTTTCACCTTTAACAGAATGTCGTCCACTGTTACATTGGCGTAAACGAGGTGCACCTTTGTTTTGTCCTTGGGGTTTTCTAGAATGGCTCTTATGAGCTGCAAGAAAATATGGGGAGAAAGGTCATCATAATGAATAACTTAATTAGTTATTCAGACAAAATTAACTTCAATGAAAATTTATATATATCATAAGCACTTAATTTTGTAAAGAGTTTAACAAATATGTATTAAATTTTTATACCTATCTATTCATCATAAATTATAAGTGTAAAAAGTCTTTTAACAATGTATATAATATTTACTTTTTAATAAGTAAGTTTCTCCATAAAATATTTTAAGATAGAGTTTAATAGTTATGGATTATTAAAATATTTTTTTTTACTAGCCATCCAATTAAAATTTACGTGTGATATAACTTGTAAGATATTATCTAAAAGTCAATAAACATATAATACACATGGTAATTTATGATTGGATAATTATGGAATTTTTTTTATATTGTCAATGAATGTCAATCGTTAAAATATTTAAACCCAACCAAAAATACTTTTACCTTTTAATATAAATGTTTAATTATGATAAAAAGTAAATTGAGATAAATTCCATACAAAATTATATCTTCAAGAGAAGTTTAACTTAATTGGTTCAGCATGATGAGAGTTGAGTGGAGGTAAACCTCCCCACCTTTCTTCAATTCCATTGATAAAAAAAACATCCATTAAAGAAGAAATTCAAATACACCCGAAATTATGAGTTTGTAAGTGCCTTGAAATTAAACTGCTTTTCGTGTGCCTGAGAAAATTCATATGTATGTACCTGAAACATTGGAGTTATGCCAGAGCCACCAGCAATCATTCCAAATGCCCTAACTTGGCCAGGTTTGTAACTGAAACGTCCCTGTAACCTCGGAACTAAATCCATTACACTTATATTCCATTATGCTTGTTAGTTTATGCATCAAGTATTTGAAAAGTAAGCACTTAAAGAGCTTACATTTCTTTTAAAATTAATTATAAGAGCAATTCTATGTCAACTTATAAAATTTAAAGGTTCCAGTACTAATATTGAAATATTTCTCTCCCTGTCTCGCTTTTCCTTGGGTTCTAGTACTAAAACGGCAATTTTGTAATTTTTTTTTTGCCAAAAAATTACACTATGTAATTTTCGTTAAGGAGGAGTTCTATTCATGAAAGAGTTTGTAATTTTGTCAGAAAAATTAGAGATTTATAATTTTTTCTGTTAAAAAATTAAAACTAATAAATTTTATTCCACAAAAATCGTGAATTAAGTTTGAAGGGACCGAATTACATTAATTTTTATTATGTATTTTATTTTTCCTTTCCGGTACTTATTTTCAGGAGATTGATTTCTCAACACCAATATCTTTCGACTTTATTCAATAAAAATAAAATAAAATAAAATAAAAATTACATTTCTCTGTCCTCTAAATAGGTACAGTAGCAACATAATAGTTTTGTGGAACTATTATTAAGAAAATTTTCTCTTACCTTTTTTTTTGGCGTGTTCAAATTCATTCAGTTATTGTCTCAAAAAATAATTACAATTAAACTCTTTGGATTATTGTGTCCATAAGATACCACAAGTTCACGACAATATAATTCATGTTCAATTAATTAAAATTTATAACCTACTTAAGGACATTAATTGATACCTTGGGGCCCTTCACGGCCAAATAATCACCTTCCTTCATTTGTCTAAAATGGTGAGACATCTTTCCATATGGGTACATCTGTTTGGAAAACAATAGATAAAGTAAGTATATGATTATTATCACAAATAATTAACAATATATACGAAGAAGGTAAATTCGTTATCCTTTTGCAAAAATTTTCCAAAACAATTGTACCTTTACAACCAATTCGAAGTAGCCTCTGTCTGAATCCAATGTGATTGGAGTATATGATCTAAAAACTTCCTCTCCTTGACTATCCTTCCCCCTGCTTAGCATTTAATTAATAAAAAAATGATTTTTACACGATATTTTTTTTTTTTTTTACCCTTTTTATTGTATTTGGAATTTATGATATGTTATATTAAACGGAATATATGAAGTTAATTAGAGCAATATTTGGTAAATCCCCCAAACCTAGCAAGTATGTTTTTTCCAACAGGAAGGCCCAATACCGAAGAAGGAGTAGGAAGAGCAAATCTAAATCTTGCAACGTTGTGGCTGAGCTGAGTCTTTTTGATGAGTTTAAATTCTCTGAAATTTTTGGGGTCCAAGCATCCTGAAATCTTTGTCATTTTATTAGTAAATTTGCGTCCAAAGACGAGTCAAATAATGACATTTTTAAATCATGGCAACTTTCAATTTTAAAACTCGTTGCTTAAAGTTGTAATACTATATATGCTCCAAAATTTATATTTATGTATATATATATATATATGATTTAATTAATATAATGATAATATTATTTTACACTGTGAATAATCACATAATATCATATTTTTCTATGAAAAAATTGGTTCTTATGTATCTTAAAAGTCATGCATACAGAATAATTGATATGGTAAAATTTTTACTCGAATTTATTAAAGTATAAGTTTAAAGATCATGCACTGATTAAAATAAAACAATTTTACACTGTCAATCACTCATAGATTAGATTTTATAATATTTTTACGAATTTTATTATCAAAATAAAAAAAAAACTAATATAAATGGTGGATTATGATTAGTTAATTGTAAAAATAATGTGTCACCCTTTTTCTTTTAAAGAGATAAAAGAGAAGAGATATTTATAAAATAATTTATATTAAAAAGTGTGCAATAATTTATTATATTGAAGGGAGGTGGACAAAAGAAAAAGTTGTTGTACACACTAATTATTGTGTAGAAAACATATCTATTTATTAAAATGAGATATTAGAATAAGTTTAAAAACGTTACAAAATAAAATCTAGAAGTAGAGCTAACCTTGGGGGTTTCTTTTACGATAGTAAATATAAGCAGCAGTAACGCCCACGGCAACAAGAGCAACTACGCCACCTAACAATTCAGGGTTTACGTTCTCACAAAAGGACACAAACTTGAGACCCAAATTGGGGAAGCGAAGTGCCATATTGAAAGGTAGTTCCAACATCTTGCAAGAAATCAACCAAAAGCAACTGCTTTTATATATGCACAAACTAAAAGGAAACATATATTAAAACAATATAATTAACCTTTTCCGTACGTTATTAATTCTTTTCTTCTCCTTAACTGTGCTCTGCAATGAAGCAAAGAATATTCACAAACGTGTCTGAAGGAAGACACGATATTCTACACTTCAATATTTTTTTTTTTTGAAATAAAATTGTGGGTACTTTACCAACAAGGAGAAAGCTGAAATTTACATACAAAAAGGCACATACAGGTGTATACGGGCGTAGCTGGCCCTGCAGGATTGGATGACGAGAATGGCTGAATGAGTCTAACAATTTCTAGAGTTTCATTCTATTTGATGTTTAAATTTTGATATAAATATTAAATAATAGTTTGTCCGAGCATATATAAGTGAAAAAAATTATTAATTATAATTCTTGTGAATTTATATATAAGTAAAAAAGTATATTAAATAATGCTCTTTCTAAGTAGTGGACCTAAGGACGTGATCACCCTCGTTTAATAGCTTCCTTCCCATGTTATGCATGTATATAACATGGATAAATTTTTTAAATTATAATTAATTCTCAAATTAAAATTTTATCTCTATATTAATAATATTATCAGACTCCTTTTGCATTTTATCTCTATATTAATAATTTTATTCTTAATATCTTTCCCTTCTTTCTTGTTTCATTTTTATTTTTGTTTCTAGTCCATTTTCTCTTTTCAATATTTTCTCTATGCTATTAGGATAAGCCTGCCCAAATTGTTATTTACTCTCCACTTTTCTTTCTTTCTTCTTTTTTTTTTTTTTTTTTTTTTTTTTTTTTTTTTTTAATTAGTCAAAAAGGAATCGTAGATCTTCCATTACATTTATTTCCCGTTTGCTTGTTTCTCCCAATTCTCATTTATCAATTATTTATTAAGTCAAATTTTTTTCAACTATTTATCAATTATACTTGGGTTAGTCAAAAGTGACTACGATCAAACAATACTTGAATTCACTCATTATAGTGAAATCTTAATAGTTACTAAAAAATTGGACATAGTCTTGATAAGACGAATCGATATAAAAATTATTTGTGTTTCTTTCTTTACTTTATTGCTTTATTAACTAATGGGGGCTAATGTATTCTTATATTTGTTTGAAAAACATTTTATATCATTTAAGAAAAATTGCGTCTAAAATTTTATCAGACTCATCAATAGTTTAAGAAGAAAAAGCTTGTGAAAACGTTTAAAAACACAATTCAACCCTTTCTTGAATTATTATATTTAAAGTTTTATATCATAGCTCAGCCTATAAAGGTTGAGCGCATAGCTGCTGCTAGAGGAAAAGATCTAGAATGAAAAACTCATCAACAATGTTTACTAGAAAGGGATCTCTACAAACAAGCCCCTAGTGTTCTTTGGGGATGACTATCCCTACTAGGTAAATAAGATAGAGATGTACATGGAATCTACTTAGTACAAACTTTGGAGAATCATTACTAAAGGAGATATTCCCATCACAAAGCCAGAGTCAGAATGAAGAAATGAAGAATACTTCATCATGGAGTTGAAGGAAGAAGCCTGTTATGATATTACTTATGCCTTCTCATAGACAAAGTATAATAGGTTTTGTTCATACAAAACAGACAAAGATCTCTGAGATTTTCTCAAGATATCTCAAGAATGAACAGGAGATGTTAGACTAAAAAAGATGTAAAATATAAACACATAAGAAGGGGGTTGAATTGTGTTAATTGGTTAAAGCTTTTTCCGACGATGCGTTATGCGTCTGTTATAAAAACTTTTGGGCAGACACAAAATGAGTTTCATCTTATAAGATTAATTTTAAAGAAAATTTTCATTTAAGTGATTATCCTTAGTTAGTTGATAAACAAACAGAATAAGATAATATTTTTATACTAGTTTTTCTGTTAAGACTACATCCAGTTACTCAGCAACACGCTGAGTTTTCATTAAGAGTAGTCTTTTAACCCAACCACTCATGGCTAATTACAGATATTCTTTGAACACAACCTTCTCAGGCTAAACCGATATTCTTTGGACCTAGCCTCCGCAGGCTAAACATAGGTATTCCTTGGACCTAGCCTCCTCACGCTAAATAAAGGTATTCTTTCAACACTTAGCCTCCTCAGGTTGAAACGGTATTCTTTGGACTTTAGCCTCCTCAGGCTAAAACTCAAGGTATTTTTTAAACACTTAGCCTCCTCAGGCTACAAATACCACAACAGTGGTTTACAATAAGATCAAATAAAAATAATCCTCTACGCAGAGAGAGATTTTACAATGTGAGTTCTATTTTAAGTTTAGGGCAAGTGAACTTTTGCTTGAGAGCTTGAGAGTGAAGTTTGAATATATGATCTTTTCAGAGTAGTTCGCCAACTTCAACTCGTTGTAACGAAGTCCTTTTATAGACAGCTTCTTGAAGTATCCGTTAGACTGAAGATTTGAACATTTGTCCTTTGTCTTGGGTACTCTAACATCTAGCAGAGTGATCAATAAGAATATTTAATGTAAAGTCAGCAGATGTTAGTGTGAGATCGGGCTTTGACTGATTTGCTTAGAGATATCACAAAAACATGCAACTGCTTTTCGTGTTGCAGAGGTTTACTTCAAAATCTCTTTCCACCTCTAGAAGCTTCTGAGTAACGACTTGATTTGAATGAAGACACATGTTACTCAGCATATGAACTTAATTAAACTGATAGAAGGATGAACAAAAGATGAGTTGTATGTTGAATTCATTCGTCTGTCTTATTTCTTCGTCTTCAACTTTAGTCTTCATATATTCACTCTTGAGCACTTGACTTGAAGTTGAGATGAGCTCCCCGTCTTGAACATTGAAGGTTCTTCACTTGATGTGGTTGTTTCGAAGCTTGATGACTTGGACACTTCATCTTGTGCGTCTTATGTTTGAGGGTGCATCTTTCGTCTATGCTGATAATGATTCGTCTAATCATTCTTCCCTTTGTGTCTGATGACACATCTGTCTGTCTTGTAATTATCAAAATTAAGATGCTAAGTCATTTTGACTTAACAATCTCCCCCTTTTTGATGATTACAGACGACCTTAGCATATGTTTGATCTTCTTCTTGTTCGGAGCTAAAGGATGTATCAGAGCATGAAAGATGTAGACGCATCTAGATACTTGATCTTCATCTGACTGAACTTGCATCAGAGATCTTCATTTGAGCTTGAGTCCTTCAGACTGATAAGAGCAGACTAAAACATCTTGTATGAACATCAGATCAAGATCTGCATAAGACATGTTAGTTCAAGACACATAGTGTGTGTGTGTGTATATATATATATATATATATATATATATATATATTTCTTTAAAGTTCTTCTTTCATTTTGGTTCATTACATCAATGTGATGTAATTTATATCAGAGTAGACTAAAATAAGAACTTAGAAAGATACTTTGTATCAGAGCACATAAAAAAATGTATTAGAGCTAACCAAAAAAATATCAGAGCCAAAAATGCTCTTTTTAGAACAATAATTAAATAATAAAGAATAAAATACAAATGAGTTATTCTAAGCTCCCCCTCGCTTATTCTTGTTTTTCTTTCATCTTCTTTTGTTCTTGCGTCTGACTCCCCCACAGACTGATCATTTTTCATTTTTGCCCCCCCTTGGGCTATGCATTTTTCTTCGTTGTACTTCCCCTCAGACTTTGCTCTTTTTCTTCTTCATCTCCTCCTCATCTATTCTTTTGAGTTTAATCCCCCTCTTTTCCTTTTAACATCTCCTCTTTTCTTTTCTTTTCTTTTTCTCCATCTCCTTTTCTTTTTACCTCTCCCCCTTGGGCTGTAATCATCAAAAACATTTGACTTGATTGATTAATTAACTTCAAGATGTTGACGATGCATCATGATTCCCTCTCAATGAAAACTGCTCGAGTGGTACATGAGCTAGTACTTCCCTCATCATAATCTCAAGATAATCAACGATGTTTCGGAGAGTATCATGTTTGTACTTTAAAGCCAAATTTTCTTCTTCCAAAGCAGAATACTTTCTTTTGAGAGTATTGTAAGCAAGTGCGGTGGGAGCTTCAACCTCTAGAAAATGAATAGTGATGGATGGGAGAACGACTGTAACAGCATGAGGTTCATCCTATCTCCAACTGAATTCACTCTTGATTGGAGAAATTTGAAGGTGTTGAAGAGCTTCTGTAGCAGTGTAGGAGAAACTTGCATCGGGATTGACGCTTTCATAGACAACAACATCTTTCATCCTAGCCATCTTACCAGAGGAATAAGCCAAAGTGGCTTCATGATTGCGTTTCTTGGTAAGAGTCCTGCTATCAAAGGGGCCATCAATGAGAAAATGATCATACTCAGACTTAGACAACAACTTTGGAACATGACATGCCCACCAGAACTTCTTGGGTTCAGGATATTCCTTCTTCTCCTTGCCCTTAGCCAAAAAATTTATTCTACATGGACAAGGTCTATCTAGTTGAACCAAGAACTTGGTTTTTGTTGAGGAGATGGACAAAAATTGTGTTCCAAGAATGTGAGGTAGTGGCCTTCCTTCCTTTTCGGAGTTGCATCTGATATGATTGAGACAGATGGCTTGTGCTCTTTCTTCCTTTCGATATGCATTTGCCATAATATGAAATACATGATCATGATTAATTGGAAAAGCATAAAGGTGATCTTTAGGAGGCTCAAAATCCTTGAGGATTAGCTCCTGAGTGATATGAACACCTGAGCAGTGAGGTCTGGTCCAAGGTAGAGTAATCCCAAGTGAAAATCCAAGCCCAAGATATTCAGTTTTGTTCAGAGGGATGGTGAAGGTAATGGGGTCATGTTCATCAACAACATCTAGCAACCACCATTTGCAACCGTTTGGCATGGTTGAACCACTCTTCTTTGGCGTCTTCCAAGGGCGAGCTTCCCTTGTTTTGATGAAGGGCTCATAACCAAGAGCAGGTCCTTTAATCAAGAAGTCTTCAAGATAATTCTTGTAAGCGAAAGCTCCTTCTAGGCCTTTAATGTTGGCCTTTATTAGACCATCCCAGTCTAGGTTCCTCACCCATGTTCTTTGTTGGTCCATAAAATATATCTTCTGAGTGTTGAGAAGAGCTGGCTTCAAAGGATGATAAAACATAAAAGGGTTCAGTGTTCTTTTAACTTTGAATCCTCTTTTTCCTTTAAACACGCATGGATCTTCTGTTTCAAAGAAGGGAGACTATTCTATGAACATTGATTCACCCTTTTTGTTTTCTTCTTCTTCTTCTTCTTCTTCTTCTTTTTGTCCAACACATCAGCAGCTGGTTCTTCTTGCTCCTTTGCTGGGAGTGCCATAATTTGAGGTGACAATTCACCAATGATCCAATCGGGCTTGATTGGATTCTCCTCTGCGCACCCATGAAGAGTGAATTTATTCAGGTATAAATCATCAAGGAAGGAATAGTCCTTCTTCCTTGGGGGAGTGATATCCTCGGGAGCAACAACTTCAGAGTAAAGGAGGGGCTCCGTTCGTATGAATGATGTTGGTGTTGGCAAAACAGATGTTGATGCATCAGCAGATGCAGACTGTACACCATAATGGACAACTTCCATTTGTACAGTGTTGATATCTTCAGATGAAGAAACTTCCTTCTGAGCAAGGAAAGGTTCAACAGACGCAACATCTTTCGTCTGTTGAGTTAAAGGTGAAGCAGACTCAAAGGGCTCAACGATTAGCTATGCTTCTGTTTCTTGTCTATTCTCCACTTTTTCTTTAGCAACATCCAGATGCATAGATGTGTGTAAGTTATCATCCAACATAGTGGATGTTTGCTCAGACAACATCTCATTGTCTCTTTGTACTTGAACATATTCAACAACATTATCCTGCTCAGTTTGGTTGGATTCTGGAGCTGTTGCAGACGATAAGTTTTGCCTTTCTTCAAAAATTTTAGCAGCTTCAGCTGCATCTGCCATTTTGGCAACGTTTGCTTCTTTTTTTCTTCTTGCAAACTCAGATTTGTTAGCTTTCCTCTTTGTTCTCCTCTCAGAATTTGCGTCTAACCTTCTCTTTATAGATTTATCCTTATGTGACTCAGAAGGTTGATTGGGATCAATTATGAGTGAGCGAAGACATTTGGGTGTAGGTGGTAGTTCTAGTAAATGATTAGTGAGTGATTCATTTACTTGGATAGGTGTTTGGGTTTGTGTTTGAGATGATTTGGTGAGTTTTATGAAGAGTTGAGGTTTTTTTTAGGAGAAGGTGGAGGTGGTTGTTCTGTTTGGGATTTTCTTATGGAAAGTTTGGGTTTAGTTTAAGAGGTTCCTTCTTCGTCATGGACTCAGATGGCAGACGCATCTTGGTGAAGGTGCTTTGTTTAACTTCTTGTCCACAATGATACCATTTTTCTTCATTAATCTTGAATCCCAGATTAATGATGATATTAGAAAAGATGGCAGGATAATGAACACTTGATTTTCTCTTCAAATTTTTGCTCCTTAGTGCACTCTGCCAGTGGTCCAAGATAATATGAGGAAGACTTATATTTTCCTTCTCCAACAAATGATAGAGACAAAATCTATCTCTGTTGCTGACGTTGTCCCTGGAGACAGTCCTGGGGTGAAAACGTTGAAGAGGAGATTGTGCAAGATTCTACACTCAGGAATCAAGTTTCCAGCCCTTAGAAATATGTTATCATCAAAAGCATGAGCCCTACCATAAATAGCTCTATCTATCATTTCTTCGTCTAACTGAGCATTCCAGTTGGGATGATAGATGACTCCTTCCACCTTGCATCTTGATCCAGCGACTATAACGTCTGGATTTATCATATACTCCTTATCTGATATGAATCCACAGATGGTGTCGTTGACGATATGAGCATCACTCCAATACTTAAGAAAATTCTTTATGAGTTTCTTCGAGAAAATTCTTAAGAACTCAAATAGTTCTCAATTCACACTTTGTTCTTGCTCCTATTGGTTTTCAAAAATCAAAATGTATCTTATGAAAACATTTTTCAAAAAGCTATTTATAGAGAAATAATTCAAAACAAGTGAGGATGAGTTTTCTGATGTGGATAGTCGACTACCAATATCAGGTAATCGATTACTCCAGAGTATTGAGTTCCAACTTGGCATTTCTAGCTCGTGGTAATCGATTATCCATAACTGGTAATCGATTACTCCAGCAAGTACATGAGTTTCCCTTTAAGCAATTACTGTTGGTAATCGATTACTCTCAATTGGTAATCTATTACCTTAGTTAAAACATGTAAAACCTCTCAAACCAAGTAATCTACTACTTCAGTTGGTAATTGACTACTTTAGTTTGGTTTTTCATTTTCAAAGAAGAAAAAGGAGGGAATTCTAAAAAACTTAGCTATGAGCAAACTACCAAATTAGATCTTAAAACTCAATGAATACAAACTAAGCACTCAAATACACAAAGGCCTAAACTAAAAACATTCAATACATTAGCAAACCTATTCACATCTCTAAGAAACCAAAATTACATGTATTTTCATCAAAATCAAAAGACACTTGTAGACAAGCAAGCCTCCTCCAAGCTTTATATTACAGTCATCCAAAATAAAATTCAAACCAAATTGTTCACAAAAACAGATCATAAAATAAAAGATTAAAGCGTTAAATAAACTCCCCCTAAGATTAGCAATTCCTAGATTAAAATTTAAACCACTTATACTCCCCCTATTTGGTATATCAATCAAAAAGAGTAATAAGAAGTTTTATAAAGTAAAGTATTAATCTGTAGCATCTTGATTGAGATGCTCCATGATAGTCTCCATTAAATCTTTCATTTCTAAGAAGCGATTTTCTTGTGATCTTCGCAGATCATCAATCTTCTTTTTGATGGATTCTTCAATTTCATCAAGTCTATTAATAACAATAGACTCAAATATGGATTTGGGGATGTATTCTCCCACTGAAGAGTCATCATCATCACCATCAACAACTTGTGGTTCTGCTTCTGGTGCATCTGCAGGTTGGACCTGTGGTGCCTCATCTCTTGATATCCATCCAGCGTTAGTCTTGACTAGCCTCATCATCTTCAAGGCCTTGTCCCCTATGACATGGACATCTTTGACTAATTCCCTATTTTCGTTTGAAGTATCAACCTGAAAATGTTCAATTAGTCTAGATATAAACAAAGAATAAGGACATTTGTTATCAAAGGTCTTTCTACTCTTAAGCATATTGTCCATAATGACATGTGCCCAGTCAATCTGAATCCCATTCTTCAAAGCAGCCATCAGTATCATGTCCTCCTCACTGATTTGAGCATGATTAACACCTCGATCTGACAGAATCCAACATACAATGTAATGCAACAATCTGTCCTCAGTACTTAGGCCACCAATGTTGTATGTGACTTTCTTTCCTTGGGCCCTTCTTGCTGTTTTCTCAGCTTCCCAACCTTGTGGATTCCTCAACATGCTCTTATAGAAGGTGTCCTTCTAGAGATTGAATCCCTTCTCACTTAGCTTATCGACATGTGCACGAATCCCTTCAAGTCGGATTCCAACAAACTGAAGAAAATGTGTTGGGGAGAGAACCATAGAAACACTTTTGATTTCGAAACTTACAGTTCGTGTGGCCATGTTCGGACGAAGATTTGAGTTGAAAACCCGAACCAGATCAGGGTAAATAAATCCTTTCAACCCAACAAACTTCTCCAAGTGTTGTTGCCTCAGATAAGTCTGAAAGGTGAACCCTTGGTCATCTAGCCACCTCGGTCTAGAATCTTTGGTGGAACAAGATCCTTGTTTGCAAAGTCTCCATAGAACCTTGTCTCTTGTTGTTTTGATGTGAACCATCGAGTCACGGGGATCTTTTCATGTGTTGGTGAAGAGGGGTCTTTCCTCTTCGAAGATTCTCCTTTCTTCTTCTTCCCTACTTCTTCTCTAGGGAAACGGTTTCCTCTCATTTTAATTCACTTGCCTCTTCCTTGATTTTCCACAGGTGCAAGCAAAAGGGATAGAGGAGAGAGTTAGTGTTTGTGAAAGATTAGAGAAGAAGGCAGAAAAATTTGTGGAAGATGAAAGGTCTCACTCCTATAAACACTTATATCAGAGAAAAAGCCCAAATCATTAGTCCAAGAACAGGGTAATTGGTTAATCGATAATCCCGTGTTCTTATATAGAAAGAATTTGAAGAAAATGGAAAAACTGGTGGTGGTAATCGATTAACTCTTATGGTAATCGATTACTCTAGTGGGGGTAACCAAAAGCTTAAAAAATTAGATCTGTGGTAATTGATTACTATTTCGTGGTAATTGATTACTGTAGTGTAGAATTTTTGAAAACTTCAAATTTCAAGCCTGGTAATTGATACAAGCTTGCTTGAGGAGAAGCTTGAATTTGGCCCTATCTTCATTCTTCAATTTGAAGCTCCACGGTTTGGCATCAATGGCGGAAGCAAAAGGCTCAATGACTCAAGGACTTAGAAGAAATAAGAAAATGGAAGAGGTTTAGAAGATGGAGGTGCCATGTGTAAAAGATAAAACACAAGAAGGAAGGGGGGGGGTTGAATTGTGTTATTAAAATTTTTTGGTCTTTTCGTCTGTTGGTTTAAAACAGGTTCAGACGAAACAATTCTTTATCTTCAAAGATTAGTTTTAATGAACGAACGTTATAAGTTGATTACCCCTGTTAGTTACAAACTCAAAGAAGATAAACAGAAGTATTTTTATATTAGTTCGTCTATTCAATACTACATCCAGTTACCCAACAACTATTGAGTTTTTACTACAAACCGTGAAATGGTTACAAGAATTGTTTGAACCTTGCCACTTCTAGCTATTACAAGATATTCTTTGAGCACAGCCTTCTCAGGCTAAACAATCAGGTATTCTTTGAACACACAACCTCCTCAGGCTAAAACACCACACAAGTGGATTTACAAGATTTTCTATGAAAGAAAGATTCCTCTTCGCAGAGAGGGGTATACAATGAAGTTCAACAGTAGTAGTGAGCGAAAGCACAAAGTCTTAGCAATATAAGCGTGTTCGGCAACTGAAACTTGAATGAGTGAGGACCTTATATAGGCAGATTCTTCAGATATCCGCTAGAGACAGAAGAATGTCGTTGAGCTTTCTCCAAGTGCAGTCCAAAAAGGTGTCATAGTGCAATCAAGTGATAGATAGTGTGTGCAGCGGATTAGATAGCATGCTCAGTCCTTTTTTTGACTTGTTCAGAGATTTTCTTGGAAAAGGAGAACTCTTTTCGTGTAGCATAGGTAAGCTCGAATTCCCATATTGATCTTGGAAGCTCTGATGAGTACTTTAGCATATTTTAAAATTTGGCGCGAGTTACTCAAACTACACTTCACTCCTGTGACAGACGATGCAGATATTCAGTCTTAAGATTGGTTTGAAAGTTCCGTCTGAAGAATTTCATCTATCCTTTCCGTCTGAAGACTTGGCTTTGTGACAGACGAATGACCTTACTTTTGAGGGGTCATCTTCCGTCTGTGCTTGTTCCGTTTGACTTTGCTTGTAACACTTTGTCTGAGATGTTTCGTCTGTCTTGTAATAAATCAAAACTTAGAGTCGTTAATCTCTCTTGATCTAACAATCTTCCCCTTTTTGATAATTACAGACCATACTAGTAACTATCTCAAAAAGAGCATCTGTACAAGACAAAGTTAGCTAAAACAAAATAATAACAAGCAGCCAAAGTTACATCAAGACGATGTTCTCTTAATATACCTCTTTATAAGAATTGTTACATCAATGTGATGTAATCCACTTACAAGCTTACAAGTTTTAGAAGAACAGAAAAACAATTAAAAGAATTATACGAAAAAGAATGTGCAAACAAATAATCAGAGTAAAATAAAATAAATTTCATCCTCTCTTCGTCTTTGTCTCCCCCTCAGACGAATGCTCTTCTATTACCAAGCTCCCCCTTAGCTGAACCTTTTCCTCAAAATATTCTCCCTTTTGGGTTGAGAATCATCAAAATTAGGAGGGTGGAGGCTGTGGTTGACGCTGTACAAGATTCATGACAATACTCCGTAGAAACTTGATTGTCCTCAAGCTCCTTGTTCTTTTTGTTCTCAGTAGATATAGAAACTTGATTGTCCTCAAGCTCCTTGTTCTTTTTCTTTAAGTGCTCACAGTTCTCTTCAAGAGCATCATATTTGCGCTTCAAAGCATTATACTTGTCAACATGGTCTTCGGGTGATTCAGGTTCCTTAGTAATTTCAGGTGATAGTGGTTCCTCATCAGTGACAGGTTCCTCAAAAATTGGCACTGAGTCATCTTCAATGACTACCACTGGAGTTCCCTTCAGACGCAAAGAGAATAAAGGAAGTTCCATGCGAGTACTGAAGTTATATTCCCATTGCCAAGAATATGGTTTGTTGAAGGTAGTAAGTTGAAGGTACTGATGTTTATGAGGAGGAAGAGTGTAGGCGAAAGCTCCTCCTGGATAGACTTTGCCATAGGTAACAGACTCTTCATCAAATGAAGTTCCTGAGCAGAATGCTGAGGTAGCTTCATGATCCTTTATCAACCTCTGAATCTTGGGATTGATAGGCTTTGAGGCACGAGCTTGAATAGCTTTGAGATGATCATAGGCAACAGACGGAAGTCAATTGGAAATGTGTCTTGCAAACTTGAAATGCTTGGGGGCAGACAGTGTCTTCTTCTCCTTTCCTTTGGCCAAAAACTTAACCAAGCATGGTCTTGAGCGATCCATGACAATGAAGTACTTGGTTTCGTTTATGACTAAGGATGAGAACCAAGATCCCATCATGAAGGGATAGGGCCTGAGTTCCTTCCTTGCTCTCCTTTGAATTTGAGAAAAGGAGGCTAACCTTCCTTGTTCTTCTCTCCTATAAGCATTAGCCATCATTCTGAAGGCAATGTTATAGTCTTTCGGTAGAGAGTGAGCGAAGACTTCAGGATCTTCACATTCATCGATGAGGAGGGAGTAACGAGGATGAATCCCTGAACAATGTGGTCTTGTCCAAGGAAGAACAATCCCTAAAGTATGGCCTAATCCCACATACTCTATTTGGTTCATAGGGATTGTGAAGGAGAACGGATCATGACTGTCAATGGCATCCAAGTGCCAATGATCACAGTCTCTTGGCTCATTACTTTGGAGGTAGCGTCTCCATATCTGCAATGGTGAAAGGCAGGTGCATTAAGCTCATGTTGAACCTTCCATCTGATGTTTTCTCTGTATGGAATGTGTGGTTCATAGCCAAGTGTTGGTCCTTCAATCAACAGCCCAGCAAGATGATCCTTGTATCCAACAATATTCTCCAAATCCTTGATGTTCAGCTGTGCCAGCTCATCCCAAGGCAGACACTTCAGCCAATCGCGTTGCTCGTGAGGGGAATACTTTATATTATCTTTGAAGTCCTTTGGCTTCAAGGGTTGGTGAAAAAGGATGGGATTGACAGATCTCCCAAGTTGAAATCCCTTTTTCCCTCTATAGCGATAGGGATTCTTCAATTCAATGTAGGGAGTGTCCTCAATAAAATAGTCTTCATTATCCGCAGAATAGCCATCAGTTACAGATTCAGACGGTTCTTCATCACTAAGATCAGAAACATCTTCAGTCTGATCTTTTATTAACCAATCTGGCTTGATTGGTCTTTCTGCACAAGAGCTTTCAGCAAATCTCTTCATGACTAATTCGTTGAGAAACGAATAGTCTGTCTAGTGCTTCAATGGAAGATCTTCAGGATTCAGCAACTCAGCATGTGATCTTACCAAAGGCTGAACTAGCCTTTTTATTTCAACATGTTCCTCATCAGACGAAGAATATGTGTCATCTTCAATGATGACCACAAACGGAATCTCCATCGTCTGTAAGCAGGATGTTTCTTCAGACGCTGCATCCATCATCTGATGACAAGGTATTTCTTCAGATGCAATAGGTATCGTCTGAATAAAGGCAGCATTGAGAGGAGACGCAACAATAGGATCAGTGCTAGCATTCCTATGTTCGTCTTGGAGTAAGGATTCTGAAACCTCCATGGTTGGAGCCTCTTCATTTAACATGGTCTCCAATTCCTCTGCTATTTGAGCATTGTCCTTTTGAATCTGGGCGGTTTCTTCACTATTCATGCCCTCTCGTTCTTTAGGTGCGGAGCGACTCCGACGATCCAATGCCTCTGATGCTTTCTTGGAACAGACGTTCCCTTTCAGCTTCAAGCATGATAGAGACTCTTCTGGCCTCTCTTAATTGCTTAGCTTCGTCTAACTCGCCAACAATGACAGACGCAAGCCTCTGCTTCTGCTTCAACTTTTCCTTGCCTTTAGCAGCCTTTTGTAGAGCAATCTCCCTTGCTCTAGCTTTTTCTTCAGCTATCTTCCTTTGATTTTCTTCGTCTGTCAATATTCTAACAAACGAAACATCCTCAGACGCTTTAGTTACCCCTTCATCTTCACTCGGGGAAACTTCTTATGTTCCTTTTTCTTCTAAGGGGTTCAACAACAACATCCTCAAAAGGAACTTCTGTTATGGAGACAGGTGGTTGAGACGATAGGATTGGTGTTTGGGCTTTAGAGCCGCTTGGTCTGGCACGCTTGATGCGAGCTTTGTGAGGGTGTTCTTGGGTCATAGGAGAGAGAGGTTCTTCTTCTCCACTTTTAAAATGAAGAAAACCAGGAGCCAGATGCATATTTGCAAAGGTGCTTCCTTTAACTTCTTTCCCTTCACTATGCCACACTACTCCAGTGGCATCAAAACCTTGATTGATGATGATTTGAGAGAAGAGAGTAGTGTAAGGAATGCTGCTCTTCCTTCGAATATTTCTATTCTTCAGAGAGCTTACCCAATGATCTAGGATGATGTGAGGTAGGCTCATCTTCACCTTCCTGAGAAAATAGTACATGCAGAAACGGTCTTGATGGCTCACATTGTCCCTTGAACCCGTTCGAGGCGTGAAGACGTTGTAAAGGAGATTGTGAATGACTCTACACGTTGGGTAGAGGTTTCCAGATCTAAAAAACTTGGGATCTTCAGGGTCGCGAATCTTTCCATAAAGCATTTTATCAACATGCTCCTCAGACCCGATCTTCATCCAGTCTGCACTGTAGAAGCGACCTTCAGTTTTGCACTTCCCAGCCTCAGCAATGGTTTTGGCAGTGATGATGTACTCCTTGCTATCAATGGTGCCAACGATACCATCATCAAATTCTTTGGCATTGCTCTAGAACTCAGCATAAGCCTCCATCAGCCATGGACCCTTCCATTCGACGAAGTTCATCCATCCATGGAAAGATAACATTCTTGACACGCGGTTTGAAACACCTTCGAGTGTGGATATGGCGACCCACTTGCTTGGTAAGAAAAGATCTTTCGCGAAGAAAGTCTCTTCTGAAGTCTTGGTTTTCTTGGCGACCATTTTCTAGGTTTGAAAGAGAAAGACTTTTGTGAGTATTAGATTTTTAGAGAGAAGGTAAAGTTTCAGAGAGAATAGAGTACTGTAAAGAGTTAAAAGAGTAAACTTTGCAGTATTTATAGTCAAATATTAAAACGGTTATAATCTATCAGACGGAAAGAAGTTGAAACGCCCTTGATTTGACGTGGCCTCGTGATTGCCTTTTTAATGATTGATTTAACCTCTTCAATTCACTGCACGTGCTTCTCAACGTCCTATAATAGTGCAATAAATGACAGACACATTTAATGCTGCATTTATTTTGTCCCTGCACACTAAACTTTAAATTAATTAAATAATAACCTTGCGTTTGTTGAACTTCCTCAGACTGATTCAACTCAATCAGACGCAATGTTTCGTCTTAACACGAATAAACTGGAAAGACGAAATAGACAGTTAAAAGGTACAGACGAAATAACTTAGTCAATTAAAGAAACAATTCCCAAATTTTCTTTAATGAAGTTAAAACGAGTTTCGTCTAAAGCTTTTGTGAAAATATCTACCCATTGAAAATTGGTTTGAACAAACTGTATATCGAAAATACCTTTTTGAATATAATCTCTTACGAAATGAAATTTGATTTCAATATGTTTAGCTTTTGAATGTTGAATAGGGTTTTTGCTGAGATTAATTGCACTTATATTATCACAAAATACTGGTACTTGGGTCTCAAACCTGGAGTAGTCCTCAAGTTGATGTTTTACCCAAAGTAATTGTGAGCAACATCCAACTGCAGAATATACTCTACTTCAGTTGTTGAGAGTGCAATGGAGTTTTGCTTTTTGCTTGACCAAGAGATGAGTGATGTGCCAAGAAAATGACATCCACCACTTGTGCTTTTCCTTTCCACTTTATCTCTAGCATAATCTGCATCGCAATAGCCATTAAGATTGAAATCACTGTTTTTCTTATAAAACAAGGAGAGATTAGTAGTTCCAATAAGATATCTTAAGATACGTTTTACAGCTTGCAAATGAGATTCTCTAGGATCAGATTGGAAACGTGCACATAGACAGACACTAAACATTATGTCAGGTCTAGTAGCAGTGAGATAGAGTAGAGAGCCAATCATACCCCTGTATACCGTCTGATCCACGGTCTTACCTGATTCATCCTTGTTGAGGCTTGTACCAGACGAATGCATTGGTGTTTTCATAGGCTTAGCATTCTCCATTTTGAACTTCTTTAGAAGCTCCTTGGTGTACTTCTGTTGATGAATGTAGATGTCTTGTTTCATTTGCTTGATTTGAAGTCCTAGGAAGAACTTTAATTCTCCCATCATACTCATTTCAAACTCATCTTGCATCATCTTAGAAAAATCCTTGCAAAGGAATTCGTTAGTTGCTCCAAAGACTATATCGTCTACATAAATTTGAACAATGATAAAGTCCTTAGAAACACTTTTCTTGAAGAGAGTTGTATCAACCTTTTCTCTTGAAAAATCATTTTTAATAAGAAAAGAACTTAATCTTTTGTACCAAGCTCTAGGAGCTTGTTTAAGACCATAAAGTGCTTTCTTCAATTTGAAAACATAATCTGGTTGAGATTGACTCTCAAAACTAGGAGGTTGTTTAACATACACTTCTTCTTCAATAAAACCGTTTAAAAAGGCACTTTTCACATCCATTTGATATAGAACGATATTCTTGTGAGCAGCAAAAGCTAGTAAAATTCTAATTGCTTCTAATCTAGCTACAGGTGCAAATGTTTCAGTAAAATCAATACCTTCTTGTTGATTATAGCCTTGAGCTACTAACCTTGCCTTGTTTCTTACAACTTTTCCAACTTCATCAAGCTTATTTATGAATACCCATCTTGTTCCAATGATGCTTTTATTCCTTAGTCTTTCTACAAGAGTCTATACATCATTCCTTATGAATTGATTCAGATCTTCTTCCATAGCTAAGATCCAGTCATTATCTTGTAGAGCTTCTTCAATATCTTTGGGCTCTATATTAGACACAAGAGCAGATCTAGAAACATCTCTCAGTCTAGATCTAGTTTGAACTCCTTGATGTCTATCTCCAATGATTAGATATTTGGTGTGGTTTGAGGCAAACTTCCAAGTTCTGACAGGTACATGATCATCTTAATGTTGATCAGACGATGAGGGTTCGTCTGTGTTGGGAGATGTCCTTTCGTCTGTGATTGTGTCTGAGCAGGGTTGGATAGACAGGTCAACATTTTGACTAGAGGGAGTTATCTGCAAATTATCAAATAAATTTTCCTGGTCTGATATTTCTTTATCAGCGTTTGAGTTATCTTGGAATTTTACATGAATAGATTCCTCCACAACTTGCGTTTTAGAGTTGAAAACTCTATAGGCTTTTGAAGTATTAGAGTATCCAAGTAAAAATCCTTTCACAACCTTTGAATCAAACTTCTCAAGTTGATCCTTAGTATTTAAAATAAAGCATTCACATCCAAAAGGATGGATATATGAAATGTTGGGTCTTCTTCCTTTCCATAATTCATATGGAGTCTTATTCAATATTGGTCTTATTAATATTCTGTTTTGAATATAACAGGAAGTATTAATTGCTTCTGCCCAATAATATTTTGGAAGAGAGCTTTCATGCAACAAAGTTCTAGCCATTTCATGTAAGGTACGATTTTTCCTTTCCACAACCCCATTTTGTTGAGGAGTTCTTGGAGACGAAAAATTGTGAAAGATACCATTTTCAAAACAGAAGGCATTGAACTCAGAATTTTCATATTCTGTTCCATGATCACTCCTAACAGACGCAATGCAAATTCCTTTTTCTTTTTGAACACGTTTGAAGAATATTTCAAAGACACTGAATGACTCATATTTATGGGCTAGGAAGTATACCCATGTGAATCTAGTATAATCATTCACAATTACAAATCCATATCTCTTTCCACCAAGACTTTCTGTTTGAGTGGGTCAGAAGAGATCTATATGTAACAGTTCTTAGGGTTTTGTCGTGGAAACAACATTTTTAGATTTAAAAGAAGCTTTAAGTTGTTTCTTGTAACACCCCCCTCTTATTTACTTATTTTACTTATATTTTGTAATTTAAAGTGGTTAATGATATAGTAGATAAAAGAGAGATTTAGAAAACAACACTTTTATTACATAAGTTTTAAAGTTCATTACAACCAGATTACATAACTTTGTCCTATTATTATTTTACATAACTACCTTTCTGCTACCTTAGAACATTTACTCAACACTTCTACACGCAAAACATAACAAGCATCTTCACAACAAGATAGTAGCAACAACCAGTGACAACTTCTTAACCCTGCAAATCTGTAAAAATAGAATTGCAAGGGTGAGCTTTCCTTAATCCTCAAATAATTTTAATTATAGTAAAACTTTTGAAAATAAGGAAAAATATTCATAAAACCAATATTCTTTAATATTCTTCAATTTCTTTAAAAATAGTAATTTATTGATATAAAACCTGTGTCCAAACCATTAATTCAATTTACAAGGTAAAACCACCAATCAACCATAAAACGAATCAGTAATTTATCACGATAATCATGTATTCAATCAAAACACATAATCACTATTGCATGCTCTTATTCCTATATGATGCATGTATCCTCACGATGTACTTTCCCTATTTACTCAACATGCAATGTGGCGCCATCCACGAAAATAGCCTGGGGCATCCGGTCCTCACATCCTCCGGACCCACAAAGTGGTAGACACTTTCGTAATTGTCGAGTTCCCTCGGTGTCCTGGGGACCTCCCCCGCAACATGTGATCATCATGAGCAGGGCAATTTCCCCACCAAGAGAACCCCCTAGTCCACGGTATTCCACTCACACGACGGAACTCCGTAATCTTACACGACTTGGTCTACTACTATCCAAATCATCATGCAACATGCTCTAGGACCTTGAATTGTATAATAACCTTTATCACATTTTAAATCTTGACCTCTTTACTAGGTCATATTCATTTCAAAACCTTCTAAGCATTGCCTATTCACCAAGCAATCTTAGAATATTGCCTCTCCACTAGGCATTTCAAATTGGTCATTAAGCAATTCAAGTCCATCACCAATTTCATGCAACCATGCATGTCACCACTTATTCATATCCAACTCAAAAAACTGGACATATTTCGATATGAAATCAACACCAAGAAACACCAATAAACACCAATAAATCAAGAAACCAAGAAACAAGAAACACCAAGAATTATCAAGGAAACATCAAGAACCAATAAACAAGACCACACTTTTTCCTTGTAACAAGAATAAATTCCTCTTTCGATGTGGAAGATCTGACAAAACCGCAACCACTACGAGCATACTAAGAATTATCTTCGCACCTTAATATCCGAAAAACTAAAGAAATATAATGAAAGTAACAACAAAACAAAAGAATAGAAGAGTAGGATAAGGACAAATCCCCTTACAGTTTCTCCCACCTTCCTATACTCTTCCTCTACTTACTTGCTCTCTTTTAGAGATATTTCTTCCTAAGAGAGAGCTTGAGAGAATATAGAAATGTTCTTTGGTTTGTTTTCTCATCCGAAATCCCTAGGCCCTATTTATAGAATTCCCAAGGTACTATTTCTTCAGAATATTCTAGAATATAGAATATTCCATGAAATATTCCACAAAGATATTCCACGAATATTCCACAGATATTCCATGAATATTCCACGAAATATTCCTCAATATTCCACTACAGTAATTTTACTATTTACCACGGTAATTTTACTATTTACCACAGTAAATTTACTATTTACCACAGTAAATTTACTATTTACCACAGTAATTTTACTATTTACCACAGTAATTTACTATTTACCACAGTAATTTACTATTTGCACAGTAATTTACTATTTGCACAGTAATTAACTATTTGCACAGTAATTTACTATTTACACAGTAATTTACTATTTACTATAGTAATTTCAAAAATTCATAATTTTTTTATATTTCTCTCTGTTATAAAAACCTCTCTTAAACTATATTTAAATTTTTGGGATGTTACATTTCTCATGCTGACAAGATTCACACAGACGATTGGATTTCCAAGATATTTTTGGCAAACCTTTCACAAGATCCTTTTTAGAAATTTTCGAAATGTACTTGAGACTAAGATGTCCAAATTTTTTGTGCCAAATATCTCGTTCATCGTGTGCTGAAATTAAACATGTTACATTCCGATCACTAAGGTCAGAAAGGCAAACTTCATAGAGATTGTTCTTTCTTTTCCCAACAAACAAAATGGATTTGTCTTTGTTCTTGACTATACATTCATCAGAGTTAAAAGTTACTTCATATCCACTGTCACAAAATTGACTTATGCTAAGTAGATTGGAGTTGAGACCTTTAACATAAGACACATTTTGGATAAGAGGATTGGGTGTCTTACCAACAGTCCCAATACCAAGAATTTTACCTTTCCCTGAACCATATGATACAGATCCTTTACTTGGTCCGAGGTCTTGGAACATAGACAAGTGTCTCCCGTCATGTGTCGTGAGCACCCACCGTCCCAGTACCAGAAGTCTTCTCTTTTCCTATTGAGGATATCTGCAACAGGAATAATAAGTGACTTTGGTACCCAAATCTTTTTGGGTCCTTCTTTGTTAGTTGAAGAATGTTTCTTTTTGTTTAAGGTTCTTGTGTTCTTTCTATAATTATTTGGAAACTTACTGTAGCTTTTGT
Organism: Hylodesmum podocarpum; assembly: GCA_026586105.1. Taxonomy (NCBI): domain Eukaryota; kingdom Viridiplantae; phylum Streptophyta; class Magnoliopsida; order Fabales; family Fabaceae; genus Hylodesmum; species Hylodesmum podocarpum. The sequence continues at coordinate 102,282 of JALJEV010000118.1, read as the reverse complement.
TCTTCTTCTTATGAGCAGACGAAACAAATTTGTTTTTCTTTTCGTCTGACTCTTCAACATAACCAAGTCCACTTTTGTCAGACGGAGACTTCCTATATTTTAAAATATTTTCAAGCATGGAGGATCCTTTAGTGAACTTTGTTAAGTCTTTGAGTAAAGATTAATTTTCTTTCTTTAATCTTTCAATTTCAAGAATGAAAATGTTCTTCTCATATTCAGATGATACTTCATCTGATACTTTCTTTTGAAGCAACTCTTTTTCAGATCTCAAAGTAGCATTTTCTTCCAAAGTTTGTTTTAACTTTGCTTTGCATACTTTGTATTGCTCAGCAATTAAATGTGAGTTTGCTAAAAGTGTATCATATGATATCTCTTCTGTTTCTGACTCAGACTCAGACGAAGAAGATGAGGAAGTTTGAGACTCAATTACCTCAGATGAAATAACATCTTCGGCCATGAGACAGATATTTGTTGTTTCTTCTTTTTCTGTGGATTCCTCTAAACTTTCACTGTCAAGGTCTTCCCAAGTCAGCAAGCTCTTCTTACCCTTGTCTTTGCGAGGATTCCATTTCTTCTTTAACCTTGGACAGTAATTTTACTATTTACCACAGTAATTTACTATTTACCACAGTAATTTACTATTTGCACAGTAATTTACTATTTGCACAGTAATTAACTATTTGCACAGTAATTTACTATTTACACAGTAATTTACTATTTACTATAGTAATTTCAAAAATTCATAATTTTTTTATATTTCTCTCTGTTATAAAAACCTCTCTTAAACTATATTTAAATTTTTGGGATGTTACAATACTCCCCTCCTTTAAAAAATTTCGTCCTCGAAATTTACCTTTATTGGAATAATTCAGGGTAGCTGCTTTTCACTTGATCTTCCAATTCCCATGTAACCTCTTCACTTGCTCCGTTTTTCCAAATAACCTTGACCAAGGGAATTTCTCTTCCTCTCAGGAACTTGATCCTCTTATCCTCGATCTTTAAAGGTCGTGTTTCAAACGTGAGGTTTTCCTTTACTTGAACATCGTCAAGTTCCACCACATGTGAAGGATCATGGATATACTTTTTCAATTGAGATACATGAAAGACATTATGAAGATTTGACAGAGTAGGTGGTAATGCAATTTGATAGGCTACGGGTCCAACCTTTTTGAGAATTTGGAAAGGTCCTATGAAACGAGGTGTGAGTTTGCGGATTTGAGAGCCCCGCCAACTCCACCAAGGTGTTACTTTTACGAATACATGATCCCCCTCTTCGAACTCAAGGTTCTTCCTTCGATTATCATAGTAGCATTTTTGCCTATTTTGTGCTGCTCTCATCTTCTCTTGAATTAGTTTAATCTTTTCAGTAGTTTGTTGTATTATTTCAGGTCCTAAGGTTATATGATCTTCTGGCTCTACCCAGCATAGAGGTGTCCTACATCTTCTTCCATATAATGCCTCATATGGGGCCATTCCAATTGAAGAGTGGTAACTATTATTATATGTGAATTCTATTAAGGGTAGATGGCTATCCCAATTTCCTTTATATTCCAAAATACATGCCCTTAATAAATCTTCTAGGGATTGAATAGTTCTTTCAGTTTGTCCATCTGTTTGAGGGTGATAGGCAGAACTTAGTTTTAGCCTTGTTCCTAATGCTTCCTGCAAACTTTCCCAAAATCTAGAAGTGAATCTAGGATCTCTATCTGAAACTATGCTTGTGGGTACACCATGTAATCGTACTATTTCACTTATATATAAATTGGCTAGTTTTTCTAATGAATACCTTACATTAATCTAGGATAAAATGGGCGATTTGGTTAACCTATCTATTATTACCCAAATAGAATCTGCTTCCTTTTGAAGTTCTTGGTAATCCTACTACAAAATCCATAGAGATACTTTCCCACTTCCATTGCGGTATTTCTAAGGGTTGCGGCATTCCCCAAGGTTTTTGGTGTTCGATTTTAGCCTTTTGACATACCAAGCATGCATATACAAATTCGCTCACTTCTTTCTTCATTTTAGGCCACCAAAACAGGGTCTTCGTGTCCTTATACATCTTGGTGGCACCAGGGTGAATACTAAGCTTACTTTTATGTCCTTCCTCTAAGATTACCTTCTTAAGTTCCAATATATTAGGTATGCATATTCTATTTTGAAATCTTAAAATTCCATCAACTCCAATATTGAAGTTACTATTTTCTCCTTTTCTTATGGCTTCAATCTGATTATTAAGAAAAGGATCCATTTCTTGTTTCTGTCTTATTTCATTCATAAATTCATTAGTTATTCTTAAGGCTCCTAACTTAATACTAACAGGAGTAAACTCACATGCAAGGTTGAAGTTCCTAAATTGATCTATTAAATCCATCTCTTTAACCATTAAACTTGATATTGCTATGGTCTTTCTACTTAATGCATCAAACCTACTACATTTGCTTTGCCTGGATGGTACTTAAGATCAAAATCATAATCTTTTAAAAATTCCATCCACCTTCTTTGTCTCATGTTTAACTCTTTTTGGCTAAATAAATACTTAAGGCTTTTGTGATCACTAAATACCTCAAATCTTGTTCCAAAAAGATAGTGTCGCCATATTTTAAGCGTAAATACTATCGCAGCTAGTTCTAGGTCATGGGTTGGGTAGTTCCTTTCATGGTTTTTCAATTGTCTTGATGCATAGGCTACCACTTTTCCTCCTTGCATTAGCACTCCTCCTAAACCTAGTTTAGAGGCATCACAATAGACTTCAAACGATTCAGTTGGGTTTGGTAGGTCAAAAACAGAGCAAGATAGTTAGTTTTTTCTTAAGGGTTTGGAAACTTTGTTCACAAATCGTTATTCCATACAAAAGCTTGGCCTTTTCTAGTTAAGGTTGTGAGAGGCAAAGCTATCTTGGAGAAATCTTTTATAAATCTTCTATAATATCCAAATAATCCTAGAAAACTCTTTATTTCTCACATTTTTTGGTCTTTCCCATTTTAGTACTCGCGTCTACTTTATGTGGATCTACCGCAATTCCTCCTTGTGATATTACATGTCCTAGGAAACTAACTTCTTCTAACCAAAATTCACATTTGGACCATTTCGCATATAGTCGTTGATCTTTCAAGATTTGTAATACCACTCTAAGATGTTTAGCATGTTCCTCTTTGGTTCTTGAGTATACCAAAATGTCATCTATAAATACTACCACAAATTTATCCAAGTATGGTTGAAATATCCTATTCATATAATCCATAAATACCGCGGGTGCATTAGTTACGCCAAAGGGCATAACCATATACTCATAGTGTCCATATCGGGTACTAAAAGCCGTTTTAGGGATATCTTCACTTTTTACCCTTATTTGGTGATATCCAGACCTTAGATCAATCTTACTAAATACACAAGCTCCTACTAGTTGGTCCATAAGATCATCTATCCTTGGTAAGGGGTACTTATTCTTAATGGTTACCTTATTTAGTTGTCTATAATCTACACAAAGTCTCATAGTTCCGTCTTTCTTCTTTACTAGAGTACGGGTGCTCCCAAGGTGATACACTAGGTCTAATAAACTGTTTCTTCAATAGTTCTTCTATTTGTTTCTTTAGCTCCACTAATTCTAAGGGTGACATCCTATAAGGTGCAATAGAAATTGTCCAAATTCCGGAGTATCGTCTATAGAAAATTCAACTTCCCTTTCGTGGTAGTTGATTTATCTCTTCGGAGAATACTTGAGAAATCCCGTACTACAGTATATTATCGAAGGTGACCTTTTGTTCCACTTCTAGGTTAGAAAGGATCATGTACACGTTATTATTATTTTTCTTTAAGTCCCTTTTTACTTGGTTGGCGAGATTATCTCCATATCCCTACTTGCTTCAGGGTCGAAAAGATTAAGGTTTTATCGAAGTTTTATAAGGACATGGTTGGAAGATAACCAGTCCATTCCAAGAATAATATCAATTTGTTTTAGTGGTAGACAAACCAAGTTGACTAGGAAGGTTTTGTTATTTAGTTCTATTTGACAATCTAAACAGATGTAAGTAGTTGTAACTCGACTCATTGGTAGGGGTAGTTATTATTAAATCAATGTTTAAAAGGATAGTGGAAGTTGTAACCTTTTAGCACAACAAGATATAAAGGAATGAGTGGCTCCAGAGTCAAAAATAGTACAAGTAAAGGAATTCCACGTATGGAACATGTACCTTGTACAAGATCATTGGCATTCGAGGCCTCGGCTCCATTGAGGGTGAATACTCTTCCCACACCTTTGGTTTCCCTTGTTGATTGTTATTAGTGCCTTTAGCGCTTCCATTAGTTTCTTCTTTTAGTTGTGGGCAGTTCCTTTGGATGTGTCCTTTTTGGTTGCATTTGTAGCGAGGTAATGTCCGATTTGGGGCATTGAGGGGAGATATGCCCGACTCCCCACATTTGAAACATTTGGTTGGGGAAATGGAAAGTTGCCACTTCCTCTTACTTTGTTATCCATTTTCATTTTAGGATGAGTATATGGCTTTCCTCTCTCGTCCTTGTTCCTTGTTTCTTGTGGGTCCCCCATTATTCTTGCCTTTATAATAAGTCGCTTTAGCTCTAGAGTCTTCATCATATATTCTACACATATTTACTAAAATAGGGTATTGTCTAATACCCCGGTAGTTGATAGCTTGCTTTGATCTCGGTCGAAGTCCATTAAGAAATTTGACACATTTGGAGCTTTCCCCTCCCTTCCTTGGTAATGTGGGAAATATCGTACCAATTCCTCAAACTTGATCACAGCAGTATTCACCACAACCATATTCCCTTGTTTAAGTTCCAAGAACTCCATTTCTTTTTTATTCTTAATGTCTTCAGGGAAGTATTTCTCCAGAACACTTTTTTGAAGATTTCCCAAGTTATGACTTGTCCATTAGTTTCTAAATACCGACGGTGTTTTCCCACCAATATTCAGCTTTTCTTCCGTCAAGATATAAGTTCCAAATGCTAGTTTTTGTTCTTCCGACAAGTCGTAACTCGAAATATCTTTTCTATTTCCCTTATCCAACTTTGAGCACTATCTCGGGTTGTAACCCCCATTAAAAGATGGTGGATTGTTCTTCAGAAGTGATTCAGCCCTTGGTACTCGCCCTTCCTCCGTTATTTCCTCGATTCCCGATTTTCTATAGCTCGAGCCAGAGCTTGTAAAGCTTCTGCTATAACTCTATCATTTCTTACCGCCATAACTTTTCTAATAAAAGTAGGGCATAGAATATCATAGGGTTAGTCTACATTCTATTCTAGACTAGGTGACTATTCAATCAATCAAAGCACACCGAATAATCAAACAAACACTCAAGCAAACAAACAATCATTCACACAACAAAAACATAGCAGACACATAACTCACAAGTCGAACTGGTTCGACCTGCTCTGATACCACTAATGTAACACCCCCCTCTTATTTACTTATTTTACTTATATTTTGTAATTTAAAGTGGTTAATGATATAGTAGATAAAAGAGAGATTTAGAAAACAACACTTTTATTACATAAGTTTTAAAGTTCATTACAACCAGATTACATAACTTTGTCCTATTATTATTTTACATAACTACCTTTCTGCTACCTTAGAACATTTACTCAACACTTCTACACGCAAAACATAACAAGCATCTTCACAACAAGATAGTAGCAACAACCAGTGACAACTTCTTAACCCTGCAAATCTGTAAAAATAGAATTGCAAGGGTGAGCTTTCCTTAATCCTCAAATAATTTTAATTATAGTAAAACTTTTGAAAATAAGGAAAAATATTCATAAAACCAATATTCTTTAATATTCTTCAATTTCTTTAAAAATAGTAATTTATTGATATAAAACCTGTGTCCAAACCATTAATTCAATTTACAAGGTAAAACCACCAATCAACCATAAAACGAATCAGTAATTTATCACGATAATCATGTATTCAATCAAAACACATAATCACTATTGCATGCTCTTATTCCTATATGATGCATGTATCCTCACGATGTACTTTCCCTATTTACTCAACATGCAATGTGGCGCCATCCACTGAAAATAGCCTGGGGCATCTGGTCCTCACATCCTCCAGACCCACCAAAGGTAGACACCGTAATTGTCGAGTTCCCTCGTGTCCTAAGCAGACCTCCCCGCAACATGTGATCATCATGAGCGGTGGCAATTTCCCCACCAAGAGAACCCCCTCTAGTCCACGGTATTCCACTCACACGACGGAACTGTGAATCTTACGGACTTGGTCTACTACTATCCAAACATCATGCAACATGCTCTAGACCTTGAATTGTATAATAACCTTTATCACATTTTAAATCTTGACCTCTTTACTAGGTCATATTCATTTCAAAACCTTCTAAGCATTGCCTATTCACCAAGCAATCTTAGAATATTGCCTCTCCACTAGGCATTTCAAATTGGTCATTAAGCAATTCAAGTCCATCACCAATTTCATGCAACCATGCATGTCACCACTTATTCATATCCAACTCAAAACCAGACATATTTCGATATGAAATCAACACCAAGAAACACCAATAAACACCAATAAATCAAGAAACCAAGAAACAAGAAACACCAAGAATTATCAAGGAAACATCAAGAACCAATAAACAGTACCACACTTTTCCTTGTAACAAGAATAATTCGTTTCGATGTGGAAGATCGGACAAAACCGCAACCACGAGCATACTAAGAATTATCTTCGCACCTTAATATCCGAAAAACTAAAGAAATATAATGAAAGTAACAACAAAACAAAGAATAGAAGAGTAGGATAAGGACAACTCCCCTTACAGGTTTCTCCCAGCTTCCTATACTCTTCCTCTACTTACTTGCTCCTCTTTTAGAGATATTTCTTCCTAAGAGAGAGCTTGAGAGAATATAGAAATGTTCTTTGGTTTGTTTTCTCATCTGAAATCCCTAGGCCCTATTTATAGAATTCCCAAGGTACTATTTGCTACAGAATATTCTACAGAATATAGAATATTCCACAGAATATTCCACAGGATATTCCACAGAATATTCCACAGGATATTCCACAGAATATTCCACAGAATATTCCTCAGAATATTCCACTACAGTAATTTTACTATTTACCACGGTAATTTTACTATTTACCACAGTAAATTTACTATTTACCACAGTAAATTTACTATTTACCACGAATAATTTACTATTTACCACGTTATTTACTATTTGCACAAGAATTTACTATTTGTACAATAATTAACTATTTGCACAAGAATTTACTATTTACACAAGAATTTACTATTTACTATAGTAATTTCAAAAATTCATAATTTTTTTTATATTTCTCTCGTTATAAAACCTCTCTTAAACTATATTTAAATTTTTGGGATGTTACATTTCTCATCCGACAAGATTCACACGACGATTGGATTTCCAAGATATTTTTGGCAAACCTTTCACAAGATCCTTTTTAGAAATTTTCGAAATGTACTTGAGACTAAGATGTCCAAATTTTTTGTGCCAAATATCTCGTTCATCGTGTGCTGAAATTAAACATGTTACATTCCGATCACTAAGGTCAGAAAGGCAAACTTCATAGAGATTGTTCTTTCTTTTCCCAACAAACAAAATGGATTTGTCTTTGTTCTTGACTATACATTCATCAGAGTTAAAAGTTACTTCATATCCACTGTCACAAAATTGACTTATGCTAAGTAGATTGGAGTTGAGACCTTTAACATAAGACACATTTTGGATAAGAGGATTGGGTGTCTTACCAACAGTCCCAATACCAAGAATTTTACCTTTCCCTGAACCATATGATACAGATCCTTTACTTGGTCTGAGGTCTTGGAACATAGACAGGTCTCCCGTCATGTGTCGTGAGCACCCACTGTCCAGGTACCAGCTTGAAGTCTTCTCTTTTCCTATTGAGGATATCTGCAACAGGAATAATAAGTGACTTTGGTACCCAAATCTTTTTGGGTCCTTCTTTGTTAGTTGAAGAATGTTTCTTTTTGTTTAAGGTTCTTGTGTTCTTTCTATAATTATTTGGAAACTTACTGTAGCTTTTGTTCTTCTTCTTATGAGCAGACGAAACAAATTTGTTTTTCTTTTCGTCTGACTCTTCAACATAACCAAGTCCACTTTTGTCAGACGGAGACTTCCTATATTTTAAAATATTTTCAAGCATGGAGGATCCTTTAGTGAACTTTGTTAAGTCTTTGAGTAAAGATTAATTTTCTTTCTTTAATCTTTCAATTTCAAGAATGAAAATGTTCTTCTCATATTCAGATGATACTTCATCTGATACTTTCTTTTGAAGCAACTCTTTTTCAGATCTCAAAGTAGCATTTTCTTCCAAAGTTTGTTTTAACTTTGCTTTGCATACTTTGTATTGCTCAGCAATTAAATGTGAGTTTGCTAAAAGTGTATCATATGATATCTCTTCTGTTTCTGACTCAGACTCAGACGAAGAAGATGAGGAAGTTTGAGACTCAATTACCTCAGATGAAATAACATCTTCGGCCATGAGACAGATATTTGTTGTTTCTTCTTTTTCTGTGGATTCCTCTAAACTTTCACTGTCAAGGTCTTCCCAAGTCAGCAAGCTCTTCTTACCCTTGTCTTTGCGAGGATTCCATTTCTTCTTTAACCTTGGACATTCAGATCTCATGTGTCTAGGTTTTCTGCATTCATAGCAGACAATCTCTGAGCTTTCCTCCTTGCTTGAGGGTTTCTCAGGGAACTTCTTTTCCTTCTTCTTGAAGAAGCGTTGACTTCTTCCCTTCTTCATCATCATCTTCTTGAAGCGTCTAGCCATGAGAGAAATCTCATCGTCATACGATCCATCAGACGAATCAGACGCGGTGGTGTCAGCTTTCAAGACTTTATGTTTCTTCTTTCTTTCTTTCTTGGTAGAATCCTCCTTTGGAGCTATGTTGACAGATGGAAAAGCTATGGGCTCTTGAACCTTGATTTTGTCTCTTTTACAAAGAAGTACCTCATGTACTCTTAAGGTACCGATTAACTCATCAAGAGTTAATGTCTTCATATCACGTCCAACTGAAATGGCAGTGGACATAGCTTCCCATGGGAGAGGAAGACTGTTCAGAATCTTCATATTGTTCTGGGCTTTGGTGAACGTGATTCCCAACGAAGTAAGTCCATTTAATATGGTTTGGAATCTTCCAAACATCATATCAATAGATTCTCCTTTCTTCATAGAGAACATCTCATATTCTCTTTGAAGAGTGGCAGCTTTCCTCATTCTGACATCTTCAGTTCCTTCATAGGAAATCTTGAGGGCGTCCCAGAGCTCCTTTGCAATTTTGTAGGAACAGAATCTGTTGTATTCTGTCCTTGAAAGAGCGCACATAAGGGCATATCTGACTTTGTTATTGAGCTCCATGAGTGAATATTCTTCACTTCCCCATTCAACTTCAGGTTTAACAATAGGGATATCTCCTTGGGTAATGATTTTCCACAGTCTGTACTGGGTAGACTTGATGTACATCCCCATTCTGTCAGCCCAATAAGGATAGTCATCACCAGAGAATGCCGGCGGCTTGTTCATGGATAACCCACCAGACAAGAACGAGGGTCCTTGCGACTCCATCTCAGATCTTTTCCTCTAGCAGTTGTTAAGCGCTCAACCCTTAGAGGCTGAGCTCTGATACCAAACTGTAAAAGATAAAACACAAGAAGGGGGGTTGAATTGTGTTATTAAAATTTTTTGGTCTTTTCGTCTGTTGGTTTAAAACAGGTTCAGACGCTTCAAAGATTAGTTTTAATGAACGAACGTTATAAGTTGATTACCCCTATTAGTTACAAACTCAAAGAAGATAAACACAAGTATTTTTATACTGGTTCGTCTATTCAAGACTACGTCCAGTTACCCAACAACTACTGAGTTTTCACTACAAACTGTGAAATGGTTACAAGTATTGTTTGAACCCAGCCACTTCTGGCTATTACAAAATATTCTTTGAGCACAGCCTTCTCAGGCTTAAACAATCGGTATTCTTTGAATACATAGCCTCCTCAGGCTAAAACACCACACAAGTGGATTTACAAGATTTTCTATGAAAGAAAGATTCCTCTTCGCAGAGAGGGGTATACAATGAAGTTCAACAGTAGCAGTGAGCGAAAGCACAAAGTCTTAGCAATATAAGCGTGTTCGCCAACTGAAACTTGAGAGAGTGAGGTCCTTATATAGGGAGATTCTTTAGATATCCGTTAGAGACAGAAGAATGTTGTTGAGCTTTCTCCAAGTGCTGTCCAAAAAGGTGTCAGAGTGCAATCAAGTGATAGATAGCGTGTGCAGCGGATTAGATGGTATGCTCAGTACTTTTTCTGACTTGTACAAAGATTTTCTTGGAAAAGGAGAACTCTTTTCGTGTAGCAGAGGTAAGCTCGAATCCCCATACTGATCTTGGAAGCTCTGATGAGTACTTTAGCATATTTGAAAATTTGGCGCGAGTTACTCAAACTGTACTTCACTCTTGTGACAGACGATGTCGATCTTCAGTCTTAAGATTGGTTTGAAAGTTCCGTCTGAAGAATTTCGTCTATCCTTTCCGTCTGAAGACTTGGCTTTGTGACAGATGAATGACCTTACTTTTGAGGGGTCATCTTCCGTTTGTGTTTGTTCCGTCTGACTTTGCTTGTAACACTTTGTCTGAGATGTTTTGTCTGTCTTGTAATAAATCAAAACTTAGAGTCGTTAATCTCTCTTGATCTAACACCATGCATATGCAATAAGCCAAAGGTAGAATCGCCATAAGGATTAGCATCCATTGATAAGATCTAAGGTTCTAAGAGAAACCTCAAGACAGAACACTCTCTAAGAAAATAACTCTTGCTATATTTCAATTCTCAAATTTGACCAAAAGTCCTTCACATTTCGAATTTCACCTATTTATACTAGCTAAGGTGGTGGCAAAGGTGAATCAAGGTTTTAAATTAAGATGGAAGCTTAGTCCTTGGATGAAGATGCTAATCAACGTTCCTCAAAGCTCCAAGAATCCAAGGCACGGATCATCACTCTTCACCCTAGGATTAAGTCTTAATCTAGAGGCCTTAATTCGCTTAAGAGAGGCATGACACTTGTGACTTAAGTTTGAATTTCCACCACTTGATGGAATCTAGATCACAAGGTTGAAATTCACTCTTGAGAGGCATGAAACATGTGACTCAAGTTTGAATTTTTACCACTTGATGAGATCTTGATTACAAGGTTTAAATTCACTCTTGAGTTGGTGTATAAGGCATGCATTTTCTGATTCAAACTCCTCCCTTGGATGAAGATCCAATTTAAGGGCTAGAATTTGAATTGAGTTAGTGGAATTTCCACTAACTTCCTTCGAAAACTCTCTCCATTCTCTCTAGGGAAAGTGTGCACCACTATCTCTCATTTTCTCAATTAAATTTAGTATTAAGCTATTACAAAGATAAGGCCCAAATTAAAGTCATTGAACAATTACATAATTGAATGGAAAGCTACTAATAGGCCTAAACACTAAAACATTCGCTGGAAATTCCTGGAAGCATTCCAACGCTAACTTCAAGCTCTTTTTCCAACTAGATGCAGTCCGAAATGGGTTTTGGTATCTTCATAGATTTTGTAGCCCTGGTAGTCCTCTTTTATTTGTCACCAAGAACACCTCAATTGGAGTTTTGTAGCTCGAGTGCTCGAAATACTGAAACTAGTCAAATGCAAAAATCAACAACGAATTTTTATTAAAACAACTAAAAGCCCATTTTAACAAATAAAGTGCTTGGAGAGTTTTATTGGCATTTGAAGATGGTCCTCCATCAAACCCTCCTTCTTGTTTTCAACTTGTGGAGTTTTGCAGCTCGAGTTATGCTCGAAATACTGAAACTGGTCAAATGCAAAAATCAACAACAAATTTTTATTAAAACAACTAAAAGCCTAATTTAACAAATAAAGTGCTTGGAGAGTTTTATGGGCATTTGAAAATGGTCCTCCATCAAATGCTCCTTCTTGTTTCCTCCATCATTCCAACGCTAACTTCAAGCTATATTTCCAACTAGATGCAATCCAAAATGGGTTTTGGTGTCTTCATAGATTTTGTAGCCCTGGTAGTCCTCTTTTATTTGGCACCAAGAACACCTCAATTGGAGTTTTGTAGCTCAAGTTATTTCGAAATACTGAAACTGGTCAAATGCAAAAATCAACAACGAATTTTTATTAAAACAACTAAAAGCCCAATTTAACAAATAAAGTGCTTGGAGAGTTTTATTGGCATTTGAAGATGGTCCTCCATCAAACCCTCCTTCTTGTTTTCAACTTGTCCCCAAGTTGACTTGACCTTCACCTACAATAAAACTCCACTTGGATCAAAGGTAAAACATGGTTCATTAACTTTGTTGTTAGATGATGCAAAATAGATGCAAACTTGTTCCTTGTTGTTATGGCATAGGTCTAAAAGTAAATGAGCCTTCTTAATCAAGTACTCCTTTAATTTCCTAAATCTACTCAAATTATTAGTTTGCACATTATATAACAATGAGGTAATTTCTTTTCTATCATCATCAACACAATCAAAAGAAGTAAAAGTAGAAGTTTGTTGATCCTTCAAAACATATCCCAAACTCCTTTGCCTAGATCCATGGAATTGTGGGGGTACCCTCCTTCTTGAACTCTTGGATCTTCCTAGCAGGAAACTCAACATGATGAGAATGAAAATCATTAGGTACAACAAAAAATTCCATCTTAAGTTCTTGGGAACCTAGTGTAAAGCAAGTGTAACCATGTAATTTAGAATGAGTAAGAGTTAAGAAAATTTTCCCCATGGTTAGCTTGAAACTTTTAACCACTTCCTCTCTTCCATGATGATTGTTCCATGGTTCCATGACACACAACTTCTTGCTTGGACCTATAGCACAATCATCCTCAAAAAAAGAGTTAGGATAAAAAAGAATACGAAACTTAAGAGCAAACTCATACTTCCCTTTCAAGTATCTTTCCAACCATAGGTCCTCTTTGCTTACAAGATTACCTACAAGAGTAGAACTCAAAGAAGTAGATGTGGGTAAGCATAACAATATGGATTTCCTAGCTAAAAAGTCTCTTCTTCCTATAAGCTCTCTCTTCTCTTTGGAACCACCTTTAGATGATTTTTCTAACTTGTTTTTCACTTGTTTTTGTGCAGTGGCATTTTTTGTAATTATGCTGGAAGTTTCGGCCAAGGCTCTCTTTTTATTAATTCTAGATGATTTTTCATGCTTCTTGGCCTCACTAGCTTGCCTTTCACTTGCTCTTTTAAGTTTCATCTTTACTTGGTCTTCCAAAACTTCCTTAGGTGACAATGGCTTCAAAATAACCTTGCGGCCTACATGAGAAAATATATAAGTATTTGCAACACCATCATGTAAAGCATGCCTATCATATTGCCAAGGTCTACCTAATAGCATATGAGTTGCTTCCATAGGTACTATATCACAAAGAATTTCATCATGGTATTTACCTATACTAAATGCAACTAAGACTTGTTTATCTACTACTAACTCACCCTTTTCACTTAACCATTGCAATTTATAGGGTTTGGGGTGAGGGGAAGTTTTCAAACCAAGTTTACCTACAAGTCTAGTACTCACTACATTAGTTCAACTACCACCATCAATTATCAAAGAACAAACCTTCCCTTGTATATTGCATCTTGTGTGGAAGATGTTTTTCCTTTGAGTATCATCCATCTCTTGGTAGGCACTTCCTAGCATTCTCCTCACCATTAGCAAGTCTCCCTCTTCGGGTGGTTTACATGAGGAGTGTCCACTTGATGCTCCATTCTCACTAGAAGATGAGCTAGACTCTTCACTTGTTATAGCTCCAGCAACTTTTATCACCATGATCTTCTTGTTAGGGCATTGGGAAGCAATGTGCCCATGACCTAAACACTTAAAACACTTGATGTTAGAAGGCTTAGAGTTAGGTTTAGAAACATCCTTACCATTATGCTCTTCTCGGCCAAGCTTGGATGGTGACTTGGGTGCACCCTCCTTCTTTTGCCTATCATTCCAACTTGAAGAACCACAAGTGTAAGACTTCTTGAAGGTGCCCTTCCTCTTTATTTGGCCTTCAATTCTCTCAGCCTTGTGTATGACATCCTCCAATGTTCTATAATTTTGGAGCTCCAAGATATCTCGAATCTCCTTATTCACCCCATTCGTGAATCTAGCTAGAGTTGCTTCCTTGTCCTCTTGGTAATCCGCTCTTAGTAGTGTGATTTCAAGATCCTTGTAATACTCTTGCACACTCCTTCCCCCTTGAGTCAATCTTTAGAGTTTGACATGTAAATCATGTGTAGGAGGTAGGCACAAATCTCCTTTTCATAGCATTTTTCAATTGAGTCCAAGAAATAATGTGATCTCTCCTTCCCTTCTCGGCATCCACAAGGACTTGGTTCCACCAAACCAAAGCATAGCCTTCAAACTCCATAATGGCCAAGTTGAGTCTCTTCTCTTCACTCAAGCCAGGATAACAAGAGAACACTTGATCTACTTTCATCACCCAATCTAGAAAGGTTTCAACATCACCATCTCCAAGGAATTTAGGTAGGTTTATTTTGGTGTTTCCCTCCCATGCTCTAGGCTCATCATCCCCAAAGGTTCTTCTAGGTTTGTGAGGTTTTCTCCTATGGTGAGTGTTTCTCCTTCCCCTCCTTTCATTCCCAAAGGCTCTAAAGGCTTCATCCTCTTCATAGTTACTTTCCTAATCACTTTCCCTAGGTGTGGTATAGTCTCCTCTAGGATCTCCCCTCTCACTACCACTTCCTCTCCTACTTCTAGGCCCTTCATTCTCTTCTCCCTCTCGGTTTCCCCTAGGTCCAGCATCTCCTTCATGGTGATTCCCACAGTTCCCACTAATTTCACCAAGGATCCTCTTCTCAAGTTCCTTCCTTATCCTCGTTTCCTCCTTAAGCCTCCTTTCTTGCTCAAACCTCTCATCCAAGCTAGCATTAAGCATGGACTTCATCAAATCTACCATCTTCTTAGACTTAGGTGAGAGATCATTTCCTACACTAGGAGGACTTTCCATGGTTGCACAAGAAAAGGTTAGATAAAAAATACAAGTATAATAAAGATCCTTGCCACTCTCTAAGTGTTTCACTCTTTTAGGCACTCGTGTATCGCTCTTTAGAAGACTTTTTCTCTAATGTGTCTCTCTTGCCTTTTTCCTCTCAAGTCTCACTCAAAGTTTCTAATTGAACCTACAATCAATTACCTAGGATTATATCCTTGTGAAAGAGGCACAATTCCAACGTTTGACTTAAGAATTCCAAGGAAAACACACTCTATGACAAAACCAAGGATTTCAAGTAAATGACAATCAATAAAAGGCACAAAATAGAAGTGAATAAGCTACTCAAATCAAGGAATGGATGTGATATGACATAGGCATAAAACTGGACAACAAGAGGTTCAAAGCTTGCTGATTCAATCACTAAGCAAGACAATTTAACAAGGCACACAAAACTCAAGGTAGTGACTAATTTTGAAACCGATTTTAGTAGGGAATTTAAGCAAGTAATTTGTGAAGCAAGTAATCAATTCAAGTGCAGTAAAAATTTCAATTACAGCCACAAAAACATCAAGGTACTGCACTTCAAATTCCAGCAAAAGAAATTGAGATCAAACAAGCTAAATTCAATGCACACCCTAGGTCCAACTTCCGAGTTCTAGTAGTTTCACTAAGACTAGTTTGTGTGCAATGCTTTAGGCTCTAAAATGATGTCTCTCTCAATTTTCTTTTTCTTTTCCTTTGTTTCTCTTTTTCAAATATATGTGGCAAGTATTTTTCTCAAATTTTCCAGTCACCACTTCTTTAACCACTTATAATACACTATTTTTCTACTAAGGCTTTTCTTTTGAATTTTCTCACTTTTCTTCTTTCTTCTTTTGCTCTTTATTTTCTTAATACACTTGTTTTTCTTTTCTTTTTCTCTTTTCACTTGTTTTAGGTACTGGACCGAGACTATATAATCACCTAAACATATGCACTTAAAGTTCCACTACTAAAAACAAGTCTAGCATCATAGTATAAGCTAATTTGGACCTCGTTTGGGCACTAAACTAGCAAATTATAATGTGTAAACCTCAATTTAATTTTTAGAACTTCAAACCACAAGATAAGAGGTGATTTAGGTGCAGTAAAAACAGAACCAAAACAGAGCATACATGCTTCAACACGGCATACAAGAATTTGGACTCAAATTAGTGCTAATTTCACGGATTAAGACCTCATTGAACAAGTAATTTTAAATTTGAGTATGAACACTAGATTAAAATCAAATGCACCAAACAATTGGAAGATTAATATGTGATTTTCCAGATTTGAACTCAAAAAAGAACTTATAGCATGAATCAAGGCATAACAACACAGATCAAGTCATGAACAAGATGAATTGAAGCAATTTCACCGAACAAATTTTTCCTAACTTTAAAATTGACAAAACAACTAGACAATTAAGGAAATCTAAAGATGAATCCTAAGCACACTAAGAGAATTAAAAGAAGAACAAGAAAATTCAACTAAGGACCGAAATGAATTTACTAACCAAAGGAGTAGAGATTCCAATCTTGAAGAAGAACTAGCTCTAGATACCACTTGATACAAGCTTGCTTGAGGAGAAGCTTGAATTTGGCCCTATCTTCATTCTTCAAGAAGCTCCACGGTTTGGCATCAATGGCAGAAGCAACAGACTCAATGACTCAAGGACTTAGAAGATATAAGAAAATGGAAGAGGTTTTGATGTAGGAACATCTAGAAGAATTACAAGAAGCATGCAAAGGAGGCTAGAGGAGGAGGTGGGAAAACTCCAAGACCATGAAGCTAGTATAGGACTTATCACTTGTAACCTACATGTAAATACCTTTGAACATGATTAAGTCCTATGTTGTAATAGCTTTAGGGTAAGACTTAGGCTAAGCCCATGGGTTCTTAGGGCCAAGCCCACGGTTTCCATAAACACCTACACATGCCATGCTTTCCTAGTCAAGGCCACACAAGGTTTTTAAAAAGCGGCTAAAATCATTTTTCGGTTCAAAAACTTGTGTGAAGCCTTGAGACACTTGCTAATTAGGAAGGAGTTCCTTGATTAAGCATTAGATCCATGCCAACACTTAATCAAGGATCTTGATATAGGCCTCCTTAGAGATTCTCCAAAGAGTCCTTGATGTTGCCCAATCTAGCTTCTTCAATGCACTCCAAACCAAGCTCTAATGGAAGCTTTCGGTCAAAGCTTCAATGGTGGAAGAGAAACCGAAAAAGAAAAGGTGAAGGGGGTGAGGAATGGTGAGGGTAGGCGCCATGGCAAGCCAATAAGCCTAGGGAGAACCGCCACAATGGAGGATGGAATCCATTGATAAGATCCAAGAAACCTTGCTAAGCAAAACAAGAGAATCCTCTCTTAAGAAAAACTCAAAGCTCTTTCATTTATCAAAATATCAAAAGTTCTAACAAATTCGTTTTTACAGGCCTAGGCTTGACTTGAGAAGCAAGCTAAACTAAACCTAACCTATCCTAATCAAAGCTAACTGAAAACTAACTTTAGTTAGGAGTCTAACTAACTAATCTAACGAAGGCTAGTTTAAGTTACATGTCACTTTCAAAGTGCCATGTCATTAATCCTCCTTGATTCTTAGCCCTTGGATGGACTTGAGAGATCAAGGGTGGATGTTCCTTCTTGGGTTAAGGCATGGATCCACACCCAAGGAGCAACTCTACTCAAACCCAAGCCTCTGGATTCATTTAGAATTTCAAATCAAACTTTACATTCCATCCGAAAATCTAAGGTGAATTTTAATGCTTCATTAGATCATTATTTGTACTCTTAACCAAACATTCTAAACAAGTAAAAATAAAAGCACTCAAACCTAAAGAAAACATGTCTAGGTCATAAGCTTTGGACTCACTTACAAGGCCTTGCAACTTGTACACTTACAAAGGTACTTGATCAAACAAGTTTACAAACAAATTACAAAATGTAAGTCCTAAACTATGGCTTGATTGAGGTTGTGCCATGTCTTGGAGCTTCCCCACTTCTTCCTCTATCTTCCTCTTCATGCTCCTAGTAATCCTTTGGGATGTTCCCACATCAAACCCTCCTTCTTTGCTTGAACTTGTCCCGAAGTTATCCGATCCATTTGAACCTACATCAAACAAAGAAAGGTCACTTATATTAAAAGAATTACTACCTCCATACTCACTAGGAAGATTCAACTTATATGCATTAGGACCCAATTTCTCAATGATTTTGAATGGTCCATCTCCTTTCGAAAGAAGTTTAGAACTCCTCAAAGTAGGAAATCTCTCTTTCCTTAGGTGCACCCACACCAAGTCCCTTACTTCAAACTCTATTTCCTTGCGGTGCTTGTTGTATGCCTTTGCGACTTGTTCATTTTTTCTTTCAATTCTCTCCTTCACCTTAGCATGAAGCTCCTTTATCTTTTCGGCCCTCTCTTTTCCACTCCTATTGCAAGTAAACTCCATAGGCAAAGCCACTAGATCTAGTGGGGTAAGTGGGTTAAAATCATAAACTATTTGAAAAGGAGAGAGTTGAGTAGTGGAATTTATTACCCGGTTATATGCAAATTCAATTTGAGGTAGCCAATCCTCCCAAGTCCTTAGATTCTCACCTACAAAGCTCCTCAAAAGTTGTCCCAATGTCCTATTGATGACTTCCGTTTGGCCATCGGTTTGAGGATGGCAAGTGTTAGAGAAAAGGAGTTTTGTGCCAAGGCTACTCCATAAGGTCCTCCAAAAGTGCCCAAGAAACTTTGAATCTCTATCACTTACTATGGTCTTGGGAACTCCATGGATCCTTACTATTTCCTTGAAGAAAATCCGAGCAATGTTGGAGGCATCATCTACCTTTTTGCAAGCTAGGAAGTGTGCCATCTTTGAAAACCTGCATACAACAACAAAAATACTATCCATTCCTCTCTTTGACTTGGGCAAACCAAGAACAAAGTCCATGGAAATGTCCATCCAAGGAGAGGAAGCAATCGGCAAAGGTTGGTAGAGACCATGGGGTGAAACTTTAAACTTAGCCTTGTTACAAGTGATGCATTTTGAAATATACTTAGCCACTTAAGCTTTCATGTGTGGCCAATAAAAGTGTTGAGTGCTTGGCTCTCAAGCATACCTACACAGAAAAAGATAAGACTTATTGGGTCCTTGAGTGTTAGAACTGTGATTATCTTTCTTAATCCATTTAAACCAGCCACTAGATATACCTTCTTTCCTAATCATGCAATTATAAGAGTTATGACCAGATTTCATACAATAACTACATGTGAAGGTTCTGTTTTTGCTAGGTTGTTGAAATGCAAAGAACTTCATGTTACCCTTTTTCAAAGAAGCATCAAAAGACTTACACTTTGAATATGGTTGCTTTAAAACTTCATTTTCCTTTTTCAAACTTTGAACATCAGTTTCTAAAGCACAAATATTGTTTTCCAAATCTGTAATTTTGTTTTTCAAAACCTTGTTCAACTTGCTTAGTTTTTCGGCTTCCTTGTAAGGTTCACAAAAAGCAGTTTGCAACTCATCATAATCATAAGTAGATGAATCAGAGTCACTTACCTCATCATCGGACGTTGGATTTGCCATGAGACACAAATTTGCTTCTTCATTCTTGCTTTCACTAAAGGTAGAGGAATCGTTGTCTTCCCACGTTATGTATGCCTTTTCTTGCGAAATCTGTCCTTCTTGGACCGTTCCTCATGCTCAACTCTTCTAGGTTCACTGCTGTTTGACTTCTTCATGTTGGGGCACTCCGATTTGTAGTGTCCTACCTTTCCACATTCGTAGCAAGTAACCTTTGAAGATGAACTTTCATTCCTCTTGAAGCCTTTCTTTGAACTGTTGAACCTTTTCTTGTCATTGTTCCTTCTCATGAACTTTTTGAACTTTCTTACCATAAGGTTCATGTTCTCTTGTTCCGATTCACTTGCACAGTTGGATGTATCAATCTCACTAGTTGTATCTTCCATTTTCAGTGCTAGACCCTTTACTTTCTTGTCCTTTTGTTCTTCGTCAACAATCTACGACATGTCCATCTCATACTCACGTAGCTTACCAAACAACTCCGCGCTTGACATCAAGGCGAGATTCTTTGATTCGGTGATCGCTGTGACTGTTGGTTGCCACTTCCTACTAAGGGATTTCAGCACTTTGACATTTACCTCTTCTTCAATGAAGACCTTACCTAGTCCTTTGAGATGGTTCACAATGTGTGTAAAGCGTTTCTGCATTTCCATCACGGACTCTCCTTGCGCCGTTCGAAATGTTTCGAACTCTTGGATCAAGGTATTCTTCCTTGCTCTTCGTACTTCAGCGGTTCCTTCGTGTGTGACCTTTATTAATTCCCAAGCTTCTTTGGCTGTGTTGCAAGCTGAAATTATGAAAAATTCATCGGAATTCAAAGCAGAATGTATAATATTTAAAGCTTTTGCATCGTTTTCAACTCTCCTAATTTCATCTTGTTCCCACCTCTCAAATGGTTTTTCAATATCACTCTCATTCTCCATGTATGTGGGGACCTTGAAATCAGTCACAACCGTTAGCCAAATGCTTCTATGTACAGACTCCATAAAGATTTTCATCCTCACTTTCCAAAAAGGATAGTTGTCACCACAAAACAGTGGAAGTCTGTTAATAGAGGCACCTTCAGCGAATGATAATTGATTACCGACCATTCTAATGAACTATGGATCAAAATCTAGAGCAACCTACTAGATAAAGCTCTAGTACCAATTGATGGTCCCTACGGGTGAGTCTAAAGGGGGTGAATAGATTCTAATTTCAAGATAGCCCAATTTTTGTGCGTTTCTAATTTCTTTTAATTCAATCAAAACTATTCTTGATTAACTATCTAACCTTAAGACAGAGAAACAAGATAGATCAAAGATGCACAGCGGATAGCACAAAAGAAAGATCAAGAAACACGTTAGTAATCAATAGGCATGTGTAATCAATAGCAGCATCTAACTGTTCCAGTTTTAGTTGATTACCGAGTCAATTACCGAACGTATAGCAGAAATTAATGGATGATAATGAACAACGTAAGGCAAAAGATAAAGAGTAGAAGGGAGAAGAAGAATGCACAGTGATTTATACTGGTTCAGCCCACTGCCTACATCCAGGCCCAACCCAACAACTGTTGCGATCGATTTTCCACTACAATGATCCCTTTTGTGTTCTTTACATTCACTCTGTAACAAGAAACATAAAAACGAAATCAAAACACCCAATACAACCAGTTCTATAACCCAAAGAACCGTTCCCTTTGACCTTGGCACCTCCAAGATCAACCCTTTGAGAAAACCCCTCTCAAAGAACCTTACTCTATATAGAGAGACCTCTCTCCTAGAGTAATCAACCCGATCAGTTAGAAAACACCTGTGTGTGTAGATCTGATCACATATGAAGACTATGAATGTTAACCAATCAGAATATTCAATCAAGATTGCCTTTGAAAACAAGTTCTTTGAAGAACCTTTGATGCTCTTGATGAATTTCTTGGAGAAAGGAATAGAAAGAGTATGAAAGTGTTTGAGCAGTTCAAAAGATGTATTTCCAAGAATTGTAATTCTGTTCTAAAAGATTTTCAAAAGAGGAGTATTTATATTTTCATTTAAAAACCCAATTTAGGAAATTTCATGAATTTCTGATAGTGGTAATCAAGAGAAATCACACAAGATTTGCTTAGCTCTCTAAGGCATTCCAACCAAGAACAATCACATGCAAGCCTAAACTAAACAATCAATACATAAGAAACACCTAGTTACATATCATCTAAGAAAACCAAAATTACATTGCATCAAAATCAAAACAACAGGAGAGACACCCAAGCATCTTCAAGCTTTAAGTCCAACAATCTCCCCCTTTTTGGTTTTGATGTACCAAATCTCAACCAAGGTTTTCGTAGAGGTTTAGGATGTGTGTTGATCTTCTAAGAATCCTACAACTGTTAGAGATATCCAAATATGCAGTATATACATTGCAGATTCACAGTACAATCTATCTTAAACAGAGCATTATACTATCAATCATCAAGTAAAATCATCCATTCAACAATATAAGACATGATTCAATTCACAATCATAGACCAAGACTAGAAGAATTAAAATCAAAATCGGAATATAAACCATAAAGTGAAACTATTACAACCATATCGAATTGTTCAAGTTCAAATATCCAAAAAAAACATAAATTGTTCAGATCAAACGCGAATAACAGAAACAATAGTTCAACCATAAAGCGCAGAACCAAATGCTACCAAAAACTACTCAATACTACTCAACTACTCAATATTAGCTACTCTACTCTACTCTACTCCCCCTATCTAGGATAACCTATTCATTCATTCATTCTCCCCCTATTTGGTATATCAAGAAGCAAAAGAGAGAGAGAAGCGATAAGAAGGGAATACTAGAGTGCATCTAAGCGAGTATGAAGAGACTCGAGCAGCTCCTTGAGATCCAAGAAGCGAGCATTGCTTGCAGCCTCCATATCATCCAATCTTTTGGCAGTGGTAGCTTCCAGCTCATCCATCCGATCAATGACAATTGATTCAAAACAGGATTTAGGGATGTACTCCCCAGCTGCCGAATCATCATCATCAGAAGGTGGATCGGTTGCAGCTTCTGTTTGTTGTTGTTGTTGTTGTGGTGCTTCTTCCCTTGGCACCCATCCAGCATCGGTTTTTGTCAATCGCATCATCTTTAACGCTTTGTCTCCAATGATGTGAATGTCCTTCACCAAGTCTCTGCTTTCATTTGAGGTATCTACCTGAAAATGCTCAAGCAAACGTGAAATAAACAGAGAATAGGGGCATTTGTTGTCAAATAGCCTTGTCGTCTTGAGCATGTTGTCCATCACAACATGTGCCCAGTCGATTTGAATGCCATTTTTCAACGCTGCCATCATCACCATATCCTCCTCATTGATCTGAGCGTGATTGGCTCCTCTTGCAGCTAGGATCCAGCAGATTGTATAGTGAAGAAGACGATCGTCGGCGTTCAGCCCGCCGGTGTTGTAGGTGATCTTCTTCCCACGCTCCTTTCTTGCAGCCTTTTCTGCTTCCCATGCCTCGGGATTTTTGAGTAGGCTCATAAAGAACGAATCTTTGTGAAGCTCGATTCCTTGTGCTTGCAAGTGCTCAATCGTAGGACGTATACCTTCATTCTTAAATCCAGCAAAACGGAAAAATATATCATGAGTCAAAATCATAGGTTTGCCCTTTACCTCGGAGATTACCATTCCGGTGGCTTGGTGTGGTCGGAGGTTGGAGTAGAAAACTCTCACTAGATCGGGGTATATGTGACCCTTCAGACCAACAAACTTCTCAAGGTTCTGATCTCGGAGCAAAGAGTGAAATGTAAACCCTTGTGCATCCAGCCATCGGAGGTCCAAAATCTTCGCTGGAACGAGTTCCTTGTTTGCGAAATCTCCATAGAAACGTGATTCTTGTGCAGTAGAGGTGAACCACGGATTGGTTGGGCGTGCCACGGTTTCTCCAGGAGATGTGGGTTCTTTCCTCTTGGAGGAGGATTCACCCTTCTTTGATCGGGGCGAAACTCTTGGCTTAGGCTTGTGACCTACGTGCTTGACCCGCTTGCCTCGTCCTTGCTCTTCCATTGATGGTGGTGGTGGAGAAGATGAAGAAGATGAAAGGGGGTTTTAGGGTTAGAGAGAGAAAGAGATTTTAGGGTTTGTGAGATGTGTAGAATGAAACCCAAAACCTGAAAATCACTTATAAAACTTCCACAATTGAGGTTAGATTCAATGAACAAAGTATTGGACTCTAAGAAATTGTAATCGATTAGGCCTAAAACCATGAAAAACACTTGAAAAACTCTTTCAGCAGCGAAGGTAATCGATTACCCTTACGTGGGAATCGATTACTCCAGTGAGTAACCAAAAGCTTTGAAAATAGAGGCCAAGGTAATCGATTAACCAGCCAAGGTAATCGATTACTCCGATAACTCATAAACCGAAAACCCATTTTTGAAATCGTGGTAATCGATTGCAATTGGGGTAATCGATTACTCCGAGAGTAATTCACCAAAAACTTTGAAATCAAGCTAGGTAATCGATTGAAATGCAATGGTAATCGATTATCTATATCAGAAACATTGAAAACACTTGATTTTGCATGTTTTGAAATATAATTGGTCATGACTATGTAATGTAATGAACTCATACCTTGTTGGAGCACCATGAATGATTCAACTTACCATACTTAGAGAATTCATGAGAGGTGTTCCTCACTTAGTATACCAAGATTGGTTCTAAGTTTGAAGAATCTCTCCTTCGGTAGGGGCTTTGTGAAGATATCCGTGAGTTGGTTCTCCGTTTCAATGAACTCCACTTCACAGTCACCTTTCTCAACATGATCCTTTATGAAATGATGGCGCACCTCAATATGTTTTGTTCTTGAGTGCAAAACCGGGTTCTTCGTGATACTGATTGCACTTGTATTGTCACACTTGATAGGGATGTGATCAAGCTTTAGTCCAAAATCCTCAAGTTGTTGCTTCAACCAAATGGTTTGAGCACAACAACTACCTGCGGCAACATACTCTGCTTCTGCTGTTGATAGAGCAACACATGCTTGTTTCTTGCTGTACCATGAGACTAAGCTTTCTCCAAACAAGTGACATACACCACTCGTGCTCTTTCTATCTGTTTTGCAACCTGCAAAATCTGAATCACTAAAACCGACTAGAGTAGGGGACGTACCTTTGGGATACCACAAACCACAGTTCATTGTTCCTTTGAGGTACTTCAGAATTTTCTTCACAACAGTCATGTGTGATTGTTTTGGTGCAGATTGAAATCGCGCACAAACACAAACACTAAACATTATATCCGATCTGCTCGCTGTGAGATACAAGAGTGATCCAATGATCCCTCTGTACTTTGTTTGGTCCACTTCTAGTCCTGTAGCATCATTATCTAAAAAGAGATTAGTTGACATAGGTATATTAGAGATCTTACAACTCTCCATGTCGAATTTCTTTAACATCTCTTTAGTGTACTTTGCTTGATGTATAAAGGTTCCTTCTTTCAGTTGCTTGACTTGCGAATCTAGGAAGAATTTGAGTTCTCCCATCATAGACATGTCAAACTCTCCCTGCATGCTTTCCACAAATTCTTCACACAGAGATTGATTAGTTGATCCAAAAATGATATCATCAACATACACTTGGACCAATAAAATACTGTTAGACTTTCTCCTAATGAAAAGAGTTTTGTCAACATTACCTCTGTTGAATCCTTTTGACAAAAGAAACTTACTTAACCTTTCATACCATTGTCCTGGGGGCTTGCTTGGACCATAGAGGGCCTTCTTTAGCTTGTACACATGCTCAGGGTAACTGAAGTCAGTGAAACCAGGAGGTTGTGAAACAAAGACTTCCTCGTTGATGTAGCCATTTAAGAACGCACTTTTAACATCCATCTGAAACAGCTTAAAATCATGAATGCAGGCAAAAGCAAGTAAGACTCTTACAGCTTCTAATCTAGCAACTGGGGCATATGTTTCATCAAAGTCTATTCCTTCTTGTTGATTATATCCCTTAGCTACTAATCTTGCCTTATTCCTAACCACTATTCCATTTTCATCTAACTTATTCTTAAACACCCATTTTGTTCCAATTAGATTCATATCTCTATTAAAAGGTACTAGTTCCCAAACATCATTCCTTTTAAATTGATTTAACTCCTCATGCATAGCATTCATCCAAAATTCATCATTTATAGCATCATCAACACAAGAGGGTTCAAATTGAGATACAAACGCATAATCATCACAGAACACATTATGGGAGGATCTTGTGGATACTCCCTTATGGATGTCACCAATGATGTTGTCAAGAGATAAGTCTCTTGGTTTCCTCCATTCTCTTGGCAGGTCATGAGAATTGGTTGGTGTATCTTGCTGTAATTGTGGTTTGCTGTTGCTGTCTTCACCGACCATTAATACCTCACTCAAGTCACTGCTACTGATATTGCAGCAACCGTTATCGAATGATACTTGATAACCTTTGTCGCATAGTTGGCTAATACTCAGAAGATTGAATTTCAAACCTTCCACAAGCAGTACATCTTCAATCACAGTGTTGGATTTGTCTCCAACTGCACCTATACCCAGTATTTTCCCTTTGTTGTTATCTCCATACACTACTGAACCAGATTCTTTTGATTTGAAGGAGATAAAATTGCTCTTGTCGCCAGTCATATGTCTTGAGCAGCCGCTATCCAAATACCAAGTTGAGTGTTTGGCTCTCAAGCATACCTACACAGAAAAAGATATCACTTTGTCTTTGGTACCCAAGTCTTGTTGGGTCCATTAGTGTTAGAGCCGTGACTATCTTTCCTAATCCATTTAAACAATCCACTAGTTATGCCTTCCTTTCTAATCATGCAATTATAAGAGTTATGTCCAGGTTTCATACAATAACTACATGAGAAAGTTCTGTTTTTGCTGGTTTGTCTAAATGCAAAGAACTTCATGTTATTCTTTTTCAAGGAGACATCAAAAGACTTACACTTTGAACAGGGCAGTTTCAAGATATCATTTTCCTTTTTCAAACTTTGAACATCAGTTTTCAAAACAGAAATATCATTTTCCAAATCAGTAATTTTGTTTTTCAAAACCTTGTTCAACTTGCCTAGTTTTTCGGCTTCCTTGTAAAGTTCACAAAAAGCAGTTTGCAGCTCATCATAGTCAAAAGTAGATGAATCGGAATCACTTACCTCATCATCGAATGTTGGATTAGCCATGAGACACAAATTTGCTTCTTCATTATCACTTCCACTAGAGGTTGAGGAATCATTCTCTTCCCAAGCTATGTATGCCTTTTTCTTATGAAATCTGTCCTTCTTGGGCCTTTTTTCATGTTCTACTCTTCTAGGCTCACTGCTGTTACTTTTCTTCATGTTGGGGCACTCTGATTTGAAGTGACCCATTTTTCCACACTCATAACAAGTGACCTTTGAAGATGAACTCTCATTCCTCTTGAAGCTTTTTCTGGAATTGTTGAATCTCCTTTTATCATTGTTCCTCTTCATGAACTTTTTGAATTTCCTTACCATGAGATTCATATTTTCCTGTTCAGATTCACTACTACAGCTTGATGCATCGCTCTCACTAGTTGTGTCTTCCATCTTGAGTGCTAGACCTTTGGCTTTCTTATCTTTTTGTTCCTCATCAGCAATACGGGACATATCCATTTCATACTCTCTCAACTTACCAAATAACTCTGCACTTGTCATCAAGGCTAGGTTCTTTGATTCAGTGATTGCTGTGACAGTTGGTTGCCATTTTCTGCTCAACGATTTTCAGCACCTTCACATTGATTTCTTCCTCAACGAAGATCTTACCAAGTCCTTTGAGATGGTTTACAATGTGTGTGAAACGTTTCTGCATATCCATCACGGACTCACCTTGTGCCATTCTAAAGGTTTCGTATTCTTGGATCAAGGTATTCTTCCTTGCCCTTCGTACTTCAGCGGTTCCTTCGTGTGTGACCCTTATTAGATCCCAAGCTTCTTTGGCTGTGTTGCAAGCTGAAATTCTGAAAAATTCATCTGAATTCAAAGCAGAATGTATAATATTTAAAGCTTTTGCATCATTTTCAACTCTCCTAATTTCTTCTTGTTCCCATCTCTCAAATGGTTTTTCAATCTCATTCCCATTTTCTATGTATGTGGGGACCTTGAAATCAGTCACAACCGCTTGCCAAATGCTTCTATGTACAGACTCCATAAAGATTTTCATCCTCACTTTCCAAAAAGGATAGTTATCACCACAAAACAGAGGAGGTCTGTTAATAGAGGCACCTTCAGCGAATGGTAATTGATTACCGGCCATTCTAAGGAACTATGGATCAAAATCTAGAGTAACCTACTAGATAAAGCTCTGGTACCAATTGTTGGTCCCTATGTGTGAATCTAGAGGGGGAGTGAATAGATTCTAGTTCCACTATAGCCTAATTTTCGCGAGTTTCTAATTCCTTTTAATTCAAACAAAACTATTCTTGATTACCTATCAATAGTTGAGATAGATAAGCGAGAAATATCAAAGATACACAACGGAAATACCAAAAGGAAAAATCAGAAACACGTTAGTAATCAATATACAACGTAATCAATATCAGTATCTAACTGTTCCAGTTTTAGTTGATTACCGAGTCAATTACCGAGTTAATTACCGAGTCAATTATCGAACAAATTGCAGAAGATAAACCATGATAACAGCAATGTAAGGTAAACGGTAAAGAGATAAGAGAGAAGAAGAGTGCACAGTGATTTATACTGGTTCGGCCCACTGCCTACATCCAGTCCCAACCCAACAACTGTTGCGATCGGTCTTCCACTATCAAATGATCCCTTTTGTGTTCTTTTACATTCACTCTGCAACAAGCAACACAAAAACGAAATCAAAACACCCAAAAGCCTGTCCTTTAACCCAAAGAACAGTTCTTCCCTGACCTTGGAACACCCAAGATCAAACCTTTGAGAACACACTTCTCAAAGTCCTTTACTCTATCCAGAGAGACTTCTCTCCTAGAGTAACAACCCAGAAACCAAAAGGTAAACAAAAGATCAGTTTAGAAAACACCTGGAGTGTAGATCTGATCACAAAAGAGAACACTATGAATACCACCCAGTCAGAGAAAAGATCAAGTTTTGCCCTTTCTTTATGAAAACTTGACGAACTCTTGAAGTTCTTTATGGGTTTCTTGGAAAAGATGATAAACTCAGTTTAGAGAGAATTTGAAAGTGTATGAACTTTTCTAAAACTTATGTTCCAAGATCCTATGTTAATTTTTTGAGAAAAGAGTATTTATATATTCAATTAAAAACTCAATTTAGGCAACTTAATGATTTTCTGATAGGGGTAATCGACTGCCAGAAGCTGGTAATCGATTAAACCAGTGAGCAAAGGTTTGCAGGGTG
Organism: Hylodesmum podocarpum; assembly: GCA_026586105.1. NCBI lineage: Eukaryota > Viridiplantae > Streptophyta > Magnoliopsida > Fabales > Fabaceae > Hylodesmum > Hylodesmum podocarpum. The sequence continues at coordinate 73,310 of JALJEV010000118.1, read as the reverse complement.
ATTTTTAGTCATGGTAATCGATTAACCCGAGGGGGTAATCGGTTACTCCAGTGACAAATGAATTTCCACACTCTGTTACCTACTGTTGGTAGTTGATTACCTGCTGTTGGTAGTTAACTACCTACTGTTGGTAATCTATTACCTCAGTTGGTTACCAAAGACATTTTCAAAACAAGTTTGAGAGGGAAATCAAACATTTGACACATGAGAAATCACACTAGATTGCCAAGCTCTCCAGGGTATTCACACAAAGAACAACCACATACATGCCTAAACTAAACAATCAATACATAGGAAACTCCTAATTACATTTCATTTAAGAAAACCAAAATTACATAGCATCAAAAGCAAAACACCAAGAGAGACTCCAAAGCATCTTCAAACTTTAAGTCCAACATATCAGGTAATCGATTACTCCAGAGTGTTGAGTTCCATCTTGGCATTTCTAGCTCGTGGTAATCGATTATCCATAACTGGTAATCGATTACTCCAGGAAGTACACAAGTTTCCCTTTAAGCAATTACTGTTGGTAATCGATTACTCTCAATTGGTAATCTATTACCTCAGTTAAAACATGTAAAACCTCTCAAACCAAGTAATCTACTACTTCAGTTGATAATTGATTACTTTAGTTTAGTTTTTCATTTTCAAAGAAGAAAAGGGAGGGAATTCTCAAACACTTAGCTATGATAAAACTACCAAATTAGATCTTAGAACTCAATGAATACAAACTAAGCACTCACATACACAAAGGCCTAAAAATATTCAATACATTAGCAAGCCTATTTACATCTCTAAGAAACCAAAATTACATGTATTTACATCAAAATCAAAAGACACTTGTAGACAAGCAAGCCTCCTCCAAGCTTCAAGTCCAACAATTGCCTCTCTAATGATTGATTTGTCTTTGTAATTCCTATGCGTGTCTCATTCTTTCAAGAATTTTTTGCCATAAATGCCAGACATATTAAATGTTGCATTAAATGCTTTGTCCTGCACACTAAATAAAATATGTTAAAAGATAATATAACATTGCGTCTGTTGAAGAGTCAGACAGACTAATTCAACTTTTGATCAGACGCAACGTTTCGTCTTAACACGAAATAATAAGACGAAGGAGTAGTAGACGAAAGCAATAAATAGACGAAATATTTATTCAGAGAATACAATAATTCCCAAGTTTTCTTTGATGAAATTAAATCTTGTTTCGTCTAAAGCTTTTGTAAATATATCAGCCCATTGGAAATCAGTTTGCACAAATTTTTCAGATGATGCGTTTTGCGTCTGTTATAAAAACTTGTGGGAAGACGCAAAATGAGTTTTGTCTTATAAGATTAATTTTAAAGAAAATTTTCATTTAAGTGATTATCCCCAGTTAGTTGATAAACAAACAGAATAAGGCATTAATATTTTTATACTGCTTCGTTTATTAAAACTACGTCCAGTTACTCAGCAACACGTTGAGTTTTCACTAAAAGTATTCTTTGAACCCAGCCACTCCTGGATAATTACAGATATTCTTTGACCACAACCTTCTTAGGCTAAACCAGCATTCTTTGGACCCAGCCTTCGCAGGCTAAACAGAGGTATTCTTTGGACGTAGCCTCCTCAAGCTAAACAAATGTATTCTTTCAACACTTAGTCTCCTTAGGCTGAAACGAGTATTCTTTGGACCTTAGCTTCCTCGGGCTAAAACTCAAGGTATTCTTTAAACACTTAGCCTCCTCAGGCTACAGATACCACAACAGTGGTTTACAATAAGATCAAATAAAAATAATCCTCTACGCAGAGAGGGATTTTACAATGTAATTTCTATTCTAAGTTTAGGGTGAGTGAACTTTTGCTTGACATCTTGAGAACTTGAGAGCGAAGTTTGAATATATGATCTTTTCAGAGTAGTTCACCAATTTCAACTCATTGTAATAAAGTCCTTTTATAGACAACTTCTTGAATTATAAGTTAGACTGAAGATTTGAACATTTGTCCTTTGTCTTTGGTACTCCAACATCTAGCAGAGTGAGCAATCAGAATATTTAATCCACAGTCAGCAGATGTTAGTGTGAGATCGGGCTTTGACTGATTTGCTTAGAGATATCACAGAAACGTGTAACTGCTTTTCGTGTTGTAGAGGTTTACTTCAAAATCTCTTTCCGCCTTTAGAAGCTTCTGAGTAACGGCTTGATTTGAATGAAGACATGTGTTACTCAGCGTCTGAACTTCATTAAACTGATAAATGAATGAACAAAAGATGAGTTGTGTGTTGAATTCATTTGTTTGTCTACTTTCTTCGTCTTCATCTTCAGTTTTTATATCTTCACTCTTGAGTGCTTTGACTTGAAGTTGAGATGAGCTCTCCATCTTGAACGTTGAAGGTTCTTCATCTGATGTGGTTGCTTCGAAGCTTGATGACTTGAACACTTCTTCTTGTGCGTCTTATGTTTGAGGGTGCATCTTTCGTCTATTCTGATAATGATTTGTTTGATCATTCTTCCCTTTGTGTCTGATGACACATCCGTTTGTCTTGTAATTATCAAAATTAATATGTTAAGTCATTTTGACTTAACAAAAGAATATGAGATGTTCACCTTTGTAAAAGTCCACAATGACTCTCGATGAGCTTATTTGAGCTCTAAGATTCCACGAAGTTCACTTCTACAAGAAGGAGAAGATAAAAGTGCAAAGGCCTATTTGATGGAGGACCATCTCCAACCATGAGAATTACAAGGGCAATGCAAAGAATATTTGAAGCCCAAGTTGAAGAGGAGTTGATCAAGTCAAAGTCAAAGTAAATGGTCAACTCTTGAAAGTCAACAAAGTGGGCTATTGAAGCCTTGTAATTTTCTAATTATTATGTAAATAGTTTTAGCTTGTTTTTATGTAAAGCTTAGACCCTTGGTTGTTTGTGAATTTCGACCAAGCTTAGTATGGACATGTTGACTTCTTATTTTGTTGGTCAAAGACTCTTATGATGGGCTTAAGTGTCTTATGACCCAACTAAGCAAGTGTATTACACTCTCTTAAAAGAGAGTAGATGGATTAGGAGAGAGAATGAGTGGAATTTCCACTAACTTCATTTAAATTTCCACCACTAAATCATACTAAGAAGGAATTCTAGCCTTAAGATTACCTCTAATCCAAGGCATAGAATTCCATCTTACTAATTCCATGATCATCATGCTTAGAAGGATTATGAGCCTCTTAATCATTTAATTTCTACATCCTTCTTGAATTGATCAAGTGAGGGGTGCCTTGCATCACTTGATCAATCCATCAAGGATCAAATGGTCACCATAAGTCCCACGGTGATACGAGTTCGCTAGAGACGAAGCTCAAATTTGGACCGATCGTCGTCTTCAATTGGAAACTCCACGGATGCAATAATGGCGGAAGCTCAAAATTGACTCAAGACTCAAGGACTTAGAAGAAAGAATGAAAGCGGAGTAGATTTAGAAGATAATGGCGCCATGCATAAGCAATAAGCCTAAGGGAGAATCGCCACAAGGAAGGGTTTCCCTGATAAGATTCAAGGTTCTAAAAGAAACCTTAGAGAGAAATCCACTCTCAAAGAATTAGCTCTTGCTAAATTCCATTCATTAAAAAATTGATTCAAAGATCCTTTACAATTCAAAGTGTTACGTATTTATACTAGCGGGAGTTGGGATAGCTTGTGACGGCCCAGACGGAACCAGCTTCAGACGGAAGAGCTCAGCATGTGAAGGCCCAGACGGAACAGGCTTCAGACGGACGAGTTCAACATGTGAGGGCCCAGACGGAATAAGCTTCAGACGAGAAGAGTTCAGCATGTGAAGGCCCAGACGGAATAAGCTTCAGACGGAAGAGTTCAACATGTGAAGCATCAGACGAAAGAGCGTCTTTGGGTATCGTCTGTGGTAGCGTCTGTGGCAATTGTCTGTCGTGTCTACAGACGGAAGCATCGATCAAGACTCGAGCTTGGTATCGTCATCATGCGTGATATCGTCCTGTCGATCGATGTGGTATCGTCTGTCTGTGTGGTATCGTCTGTCGTGTCTATAGACGGAAGCATCAGATCGTCTGTCGTGTCTACAGACGAAGATCATTCGTCTGTGATATCGTCTGTCTCCAACTTTCTCACAAAAAACACCCTAAACTTTGGTTCAATTACAAACATAAGGCCGTGCACTTATTCACCAAGCAAGGCCCCAATTAAATGTTCCTAATCTAATTATAACTTTACAATCTTTCTAGAAGGTTACAAGTCCTATTACAAAGTAAAGAGAAGTCTTGAGAATCTTGGCTTTGACTTTTGAGCTGACTCTCAATTTCTTCTTGAATTCTTTTGTGCATGGCTCTTGTAACTCTTCTTGTCAAGGATGGTCCTCCATCAAACCCTCCTTCTTGATGACAACTTGTCCTCAAGTTGATGTGATCATCATCATTATCACCTACACACAAAGTAAGATCACAAACATTAAAAGAGTTGCTACCACCATAATCATTAGGAAGATCTAACTTAAAAGCATTGGGACCAAGTTTTTCGATAATAGTGAAAGGTCCATCTCCTTTGGGAAGCAATTTGGAGCTTCTCAAATTAGGGAACCTCTCCTTTCTAAGGTGTATCCAAACTTTATCCCCCACTTTCAATTCCAAATGCTTGCGGTGCTTGTTGGCATGTTGAGCCACTTGTGCATTTCTTTGTTCAATTCGCTCCCTTATCTTGGCATGCATGGATTTGACTCTCTCGGCCCTATCAATTCCACCTTGATTAGCAAGTTCATTAAAAGGCAAAGCACATAAATCAAGGGGGGTTAAGGGATTAAAGCCATAGACAACTTGAAAAGGAGAAAGAAGAGTAGTAGAATTCATCACTCTATTGTAGGCAAATTCAACATGTGGCAAACAATCTTCCCAACTTCTCAAGTTGCTCTTTACAAAGCTTCTAAGCAATTGACCAAGAGTCCTATTCACCACCTCGGTTTGGCCATCGGTTTGAGGGTGGCAAGTAGTAGAAAATAGGAGCTTGGTGCCAAGCCTTCCCCATAGGGATCTCCAAAAGTGACTAAGGAACTTAGAGTCCCTATCACTCACTATGCTTTGGGGAATACCATGTAGATGTACTACTTCTTTGAAGAACAAGTTGGCAACATGTGAAGCATCATCACTTTTGTGACATGGAATGAAGTGTGCCATCTTGGAGAACCTACACACCACCACAAAAATAGAGTCCATACCTCTCTTTGTCTTTGGTAATCCGAGAACAAAGTCCATGGATATATCCAACCAAGGAGAGGTAGGTGGAGGTAAAGGCAAATAAAGGCCATGGTTAGAGAGCTTAGACTTAGCCTTATGACATGTGAGACATTTGCTTATAAATTTAGCTACTTGAGCTTTCATTTTTGGCCAAAAGAAGTGTTCATGTAATATGGCTAAGGTCTTCTCAATACCAAAATGACCCATGATGCCTCCTTCATGAGCTTCACATACTAGAAGATCTCTCAATGATGTCTTAGGCACACACAAACATTTTCCTTTAAAAAGGTAACCATTGTGCCTATAGAAATCATTGTGAGAACCCTTGTCACATGCTAAGAACTCATGGCTAAAGTCATCATCATCATTGTACAAGGCCTTTATGTGTTCAAATCCCAACAATTTAGATTCAAGAAGAGAAAGAAGTGTATACCTCCTACTAAGGGCATCCGCCATTATGTTAGTCACTCCTTTCTTATGTTTAATGATGTAGGGAAATGTCTCCACAAACTCCATCCACCTTGCATGTCTTTTGTTGAGCTTGCCTTGAGATCTCAAATGCTTCAAGGCTTCATGATCGGTGTGGACTATGAACTCCTTAGGAAGGAGATAATGTTGCCATGTTTGTAAAGCCCTCACCAAAGCATATAGCTCTTTATCATATGTGGAGTAATTGAGTTGTGCTCCTTTTAGCTTCTCACTAAAGTAGGCTATGGGATGATTCTCTTGTTTCAAAACATCACCTACACCAAGGTTAGAAGCATCACATTCAAGCTCAAAAGATAATTCAAAATTAGGCATAGATAAAATAGGAGCATTGGTAAGTTTTTCTTTCAAAAGAGTAAAAGCCTCCTCTTGTTTTGGCCCCCATGTGAAGGGTACTTCCTTCTTCACAAGCTCATTGAGAGGAGATGCAATGGTGCTAAAGTCCTTCACAAATCTCCTATAGAAGCTTGCTAGTCCATGGAAGCTCCTTACTTCTTTCACATTGGTAGGTCTCGGCCACTCAAGGATTGCTCTCACCTTGCTCTCATCAACTTGCACACCCTTGGAACTTACCACAAAATCGAGGAACACCACTTGGTCCATGGCAAATGTGCATTTCTCCTTGTTAGCATAGAGCTTCTCCTTTCTAAGTACTTCCAAAACAAATCTCAAATGTGTTAAGTGGTCAAGGAAAGAAGTGCTATAGATAAGAATATCATCAAAGTACACTACAACAAATTTTCCTAAGAACTCCTAAGCACATGATTCATAAGTCTCATGAAAGTACTTGGGGCATTTGATAGCCAAAGGGCATGACTAACCATTCATACAAACCAAATTTGGTCTTAAATGCGGTTTTCCACTCATCTCCATGTTTCATTCTTATTTGGTGGTAACCACTTTTAAGATCAATTTTAGTGAATATGGTTGAGCCATGAAGTTCATTAAGCAAGTCATCCAATCGAGGAATGGGGTGTCTATACCTAATGGTTATGTTATTGATAGCCCTACAATCGGTGCGCATCCTCCATGTGCCCTCCTTCTTAGGGACTAAGATAATCGGTGATGCACATGGTGATAGACTCTCTTTCACCCACCCTTTGCTCACTAACTCTTGGACTTGCTTCTCAATCTCATGAGTTTCTTGTGGAGTAGTCCTATAAGTTGGCCTATTAGGTAGAGGAGCACCGGGTATCAAATCAATTTGGTGCTCAATGCCTCTCAAAGGAGGTAGGCCGTGGGGTATCTCACTAGGAAACACATCCTTAAACTCATCCAATAAAAGATCTATGCTCACTTGATCTCCTACAAAATTTGAATTTAGAAAACAAGGAGATGGTATGCATAAGAACATGGATTTCCTAGCTAAGAACTCCCTCTTAATTTCACTCTTACTCACAAGCAACCCTTCCTTAGACTTGGTAGCCCTTTGTCTTAGCTCTCGCACCCCTTTGAGATCACTCAAATCGGACTTGTCTAGCCTAAGTTTCACTTGTTTTTGTGCAGTGGCAGTTTTGGTAAATATCTTTGAAGTCTCGGCCAGAGCACTCAAATTCTTGGTTTTGGGTGATTTTTTCAGATTTTGGCCCTCCATGACCTTCCTCTCACCCTCTCTTTTGACCTTCATCCTAATTTGGTCCTCACATACTTCTCTAGGTGTCAAAGGCTTAAGAGTAATTTTCCTACCACCATGAGAAAATATATAAGTATTAGACACTCCATCATGTATAGCATGTTTGTCAAATTGCCATGGCCTTCCTAACAAGATATGAGATGCTTCCATAGGTACTATATCATATAAGACTTCATCATTATATCGGCCTATTGTGAAAGCAATCAAAACTTGTTTATTAACCAATAATTCTCCTTTTTCACTTAGCCATTGCAATTTATAAGGTTTAGTGTGTGGAGTGGTCTTGAGTGCTAACAACATTGGTGCAACTACCACTATCAATGATTAGGGAACATACCTTGCTTTGGATGATGCACCTTGTGTGGAATATGTTTTCTCTTTGGGTGTCATCAAGGTCCACACAAGCACTTCCTAGCATTCTTCTAACCATCAATAGATCTCCATCTTCCGGTTGCTCCATGCTTGAATGTTAACTAGCACTAGTTACCTCCTCCTCACTAGAAGAGTGAGTGGACTCCTCACTTGTTACTTCTCCATCCACTCTCATTATCATGGTCTTCTTGTTGGGACATTGGGAGGCTATGTGCCCATGACCTAAACACTTAAAACACTTAATGTTAGAAGGTTTAGAGATAGATTTAGCAACTTCTTTACCCTTAGACTCATCTAGGTTGGATTTGTAAAAATGCTTGGAGGTTCCCTCCTTCTTTTGCTTGTCCTTCCAACTTGAAGACCCATACGTGGAAGGCTTCTTGAAGGTGCCCTTTCTCTTGAGTTGGCCTTCAATTCTCTCGGCCTTATGTATGGCATCCTCCAAGGTCCTATAGTTTTGGAGCTCCAAGACATCTTGATGGAGGACCATCTGTGACAGGAAGAGTTACAAGAGCCATGCATAGAAGGATTCAAGAAGAAGTCGAGAAGCAACTCGAAATCGAAAGCCAAGATTCAACTCAAGACTTCTCTTTAAATCGTAATAGGACCTGTATCCTTCTTTCGTCCTTCTGTTTCGTCGAAGCGGGAACGTTGTTCCATCGAGGCTTGCTCTTCCTTCGTCGGCGATTAGATTGCGTGCGAATCGGAGGAAGAGATGTTCCGTTTGGAGCTTGCGAGAGATAAGTTCGTCCGAGTGGGAAGATGTTCCGTCCGGAGCTTGCTTCATCTCGAGGGAACTTGATTCATCGATGATAGACCTTCTCGGAGCTTTCTTCGTCCGAGTGAGACTTGTTTCGTCAGATAGTTTGTGCAAAACTTTCGTCGAAGACTCAACGTACGATACTCCCTCGGACGAGACGATACACCATGACGGACGCTTCACCGACGGACGAATGACTAAGGGTTTTTGTATGAAACTTTCGTCGAAGACCCAACGAGACGATACTCCCTCGGACGGACGATACACGTGACGAGGCGCTTCACGACCTAGACGGATGACTAAGGGCTGATTGCATTTTGTTGTTCCGCTGTTAGCTATGTCATAATTAGTTATAATGATGTATTTTGAATAGAAACTTGGCGAGCGAGCTAATTCCTACGACACTAGTATAAATACTTTGCACACATTGTATTGTAAAGGACCTTTTTGGATGAATTGAAATTTGAATAAAGCTAAGAGCTTATTCGTCAGAGAGAGTTTTCTCTCTTGAGTTCTTGTGAAGAACTTGAATCTTATCAATGGCTTCTTGATCCATTGTGGCGATTCTACCTTGAGCTTATTGGCATTTGCCATGGCGCTTCCATTCCTAGTCTAATTAAAAGCTTGAATCTTTATTTCCTGTTTACGTTCCAATTTTTCCCCAAATTTTAAAGATAGAAACTCCGTTGAAGCATGAAGGTCCGAAGATCCGTACAATTCTCGTGAGGATTGTATCAAATTTGGTAATCAGAGCTTGTTCTACTTCAATTGGAGCTTCTTTCAATCTGGTTTGAGTCTTGAACTTTGAATTTTCGTTTTTCATCTTTTTTGCTTAGTGCGATCTGTTTTGTGTGTTCTTGAAATTCTGTTATAGATCTGTGATTACTTGAATTGTTTGAGTAATTCACATGTTCTTTGAGTTTTCCTTTTTTGAAAAAAATTCGGATCTACAAAAATTGTTGAATTCATGTATTCCTCTGTTTTCGAGTGTTGTTCACATTGCCTTGTGTCTTTGTACACTACAAGTCAAGTAGCTTTCTTCTGCATAATCTTTGTTATTAGCAATTTTAGATTCAAATTTGCTTTAGTCTTAGGTTCCTAAATCTAGTTACAGCAAAACGAAAAGCAAAAGAAAATCAAGAAAAGAGTATACATAGTCAAAGGAAAAAGGAAAACAAAAGAAAAGATTACAAGAAAAAAAAAAAAAAAAAAAAAAAAAAAAAAAGAATAGCAAGAAAAGAAAATTCAAAGAAGAGAAAAACTAGAAAAGTGAAACTAGTGGAAATATTCAAGTGAATAGAAAAAGAGTAAGAAAAGTGAAATTGAAGTGAAAATCAAGTGAAGTAAGAAAGAAACATTATGCAAGTGCAGTACCATGACTGAATGAGCCTCTATTCATCATCAAATTAGTGGTTCAATGAGCTTTGGATTATAAAGATACTTAGGACTAAGCATTACACCTAAAACTTGAGTTTAAAGTGCTAATAATTTTGATTCTTGAACTTGAGGTGTGCATTGTGCTTGGAATTGGTGAACTGCATTTGTAAACAAGGTACAGAAAACACATAGCCCAGTAGTGTCGATTACCACGACTCGTAATCGATTACCACTCGTTCAAATTTGTGTTCGGACATTCAAACCACTGAGTAATCGATTACCAAACCTCGATGTCGATTACCACTTGTTCAAGCCTGAGTAATCGATTACCAAACCTCGATGTCGATTACTACTCTGTTTTCTTGCCAAAATTTGCTTCCAAATTGACTCTTTGCTCTCTATAATACATCCTAGTTTGTTTCCATTGATTGTGCCTTTGTCACATTGTTTCATTCATTGATTTGAGTAGCTTAATTCTTTCAATTGTTCTTCATTGCTTGTCTTCTATTGGATTCTTAAGGTTTTGTCTTGAGTTTGTATCCTTTGGACTTCTTAAGCTCAACTCTAGAATCGTTCCTCTTTCACTTTGGAAACAAAGACCTTGATAATTGATTAGAGGTTTCAACAAGAGTTTAAAGAGAGAGTTGAGGGAAAAAGACAAGAGAGAACATTATAGAAAGAGTCTTGAAAGTGTGATACACGAGTGCTACTTGAGTGCATACACTTAGAGAGTGGCAAGGATCTTTTATATACTTTTATTTGTTATCTAACCTTTCTTGTGCAGCCATGGATAGTTCTCCTAGCGTCGGAAATGATCTTTCACCTAAAACTCAGAAAATGATGGACATGATGAAAACTATGATGAAAGTTAGCTTAGATGAAAGATTTGATCAAGAGAGAAGAGCTAAGGAGGAAAGGAAGCAAAGGAAACAACTAGAGAAAAGGAATCATGGAGAAACAAGTAGGAATCGGGATAACCATGATCATAGTAGAGAGCTGGAAGTGAGAGAAAGCGAGAGAGGACGAAAGAGAAGGACGTTACGGAGGAAATCGGTCTTCACCTCGGGAAAGTGAAAGAGGAAGCAATTATGATGGTGATCATGAATATAGAGGATATTGGCATGATAGAAGAAGAGACAAGAAGAAGAAACTATGGTACTCATGGAGGATATGGCGGGGAAAATCACATCTTTGAGGGCGAAGGTCGTACGGACGAAAGAAGCTGAAACTTAAACTACCAAAGTTCAATGGTGAAGGAAGTCTTTGAGAAACATACCTTGAATGGGTAATGAAATTGGATCAAGTGTTCTCATGTTACCCTATGCTTAATGAGGAGAAAAAGCTCAACTTAGCCATCATGGAGTTCGAAGGATATGCGCTGGTATGGTGGAATCAAATCCTTGTCGATGCTGGAAGAAGGAGAAGACAACACGTGACTTCCTGGACTCAGCTAAAGGAGGAATTGAAAGGGAGATTTGTACCAACCACGTATGTGAGAGACTTACATGTGAAACTCCGAGGTTGACTCGGGAACTAAGACTGTGCAAGAGTACTATAAGGAACTTGAGTTAACAATGCTAAGGTGTGACTATCAAGAAGAAAGGGAAGCTACACTTGCGAGGTTCACGCACGGACTTAACAGAGATATCCAAGATATTCTCGAGCTTCAAAATTATGTGACACTTGAGGATGCCATCCACAAGGCCGAGAAGATTGAGCAACAATTAAAGAGAAAGGCAACCTTTAAGAGGTCGTCTCACTGCACAAACTTCATCTTGGAGAGATAAAGGCAAGAAGGAAGGCTACTCCAACCAAAGAAATAAGTCTCGACCGAGACACCACTAAGGTAAAAGAGGTAGTTCCTAACACTTCTAAACCTAGTTCTATTAAATGTTTTAAATGTCTAGGTCATGGCCACATAGCCTCAAATTGCCCAAACAAGAAGACGATGGTGATGAGAGCAGACGGGGTCATTACCAGTGAAGGATCCAACTCACCATCAAGTGATAGTGAAGTTTCCAACACAAGTGAATCGTCTGCTTATGAACAACCTGAGGAAGGTGATCTTCTGATGGTCAGACGAATGCTTAGTAATGTATGTAAGGAGCTTGACGAATCACAAAGGGAGAATATCTTCCACACTAGATGCACAATTGAAGGGAAGGTATGCTCTTTAATTATTGACAGTGGCAGCTGTACTAACGTAGTAAGTACTAGGTTAGTAGATAAATTAAAATTGAAAACTTCTTCACATGTTAAACCTTACAAACTGCAATGGTTGAGTGAGAAAGGAGAGTTAGTAGTAGATAGGCAAGTTTTAATTTCTTTTATTATAGGGAGGTATAGTGATGAAGTGCTTTGTGATGTTGTGCCTATGGAGGCTTCGCACCTCTTGCTTGGTAGGCCTTGGCAGTTTGATAAACATGCCTTACATGATGGCGTTACCAATACTTACACTTTCTCTCATAAAGGAAAGAAAATTAATCTCAAACCATTATCACCAAAGGAGGTTTGTGAAGATCAAATCAAAATGAAAAGTAAAAGAGACCAAGAAAAGAAACTCTCTTTGGTTGATCAGACGAAACACCCCAAGGGTGGTCAGACGAAACACCCCAAAAGTGATCAGATGAAAGGAAAATCACACAATCTGAAACATGATAAGAGTGATAGAAAAGAGAGCTTCTTGGTTGAAAGAAAAGAATTAAAAAGAGATTACCTAGCTAGGAAAATGATGCTTCTTTGTGTTCCTAACCCTTTGATCTTAAGCACTAACTTTGTAGGGGATCAAGAAAGACTGGTGGCCTTACTGGAAGAGTTCCAAGATGTGTTTCCAAAAGACATACCTCATGGTCTGCCACCAATTCGGGGAATTGAGCACCAGATTGATCTGATTCCCGGTGCACCTCTACCAAATCGCCCAAGCTATAGGAGCTCTCCTCAAGAGAGCCATGAAATCCAGAAGCAAGTGCAAGAGCTGATGGATAAAGGGTGGGTGAAGGAGAGTCTATCCCCTTGCGCATCACCAGTGATCTTAGTGCCTAAGAAGGAGGGAACGTGGCGTATGTGTATAGACTGTAGGGCCATAAATAACATTACTATTAGGTACCGCCACCCTATTCCTAGGCTAGATGACTTGTTGGATGAACTGCATGGTGCTTGTGTCTTTTCTAAAATAGATCTTAAAAGCGGTTACCATCAAATTCGGATGAAACAGGGCGATGAATGGAAAACTGCATTTAAGACTAAATTTGGCTTGTATGAATGGCTTGTTATGCCATTCGGATTATCTAATGCACCTAGTACTTTTATGAGACTCATGAATCATGTGTTAAGAGAATTTTTAGGAAAATTTGTTGTTGTATACTTTGATGATATATTGATTTACAGAAAAACTTTCCTTGAACATTTAACACATTTAAAGTTTGTCTTAGAAGTACTTAGAAGGGAGCGACTCTATGCCAACAAAGAAAAGTGCACCTTCTCAACCAGCAAGGTAATATTTCTGGGATATGTAGTGAGCTCCCAAGGAGTTCAAGTGGACGAGAGTAAGGTAAAAGCTATCCAAGAGTGGCCCACTCCTACCTGTGTTAAAGATGTTAGAAGTTTCCATGGACTAGCTAGTTTTTATAGGAGATTTGTTAAAGATTTCAGTACAATTGCATCTCCTTTAAATGAATTAATTAAAAAGGAAACTCAATTTGAATGGGGGCCTAAACAAGAACATGCTTTTCGAACTCTCAAGGAGAAATTGACCAATGCGCCTATTCTTGCTTTGCCTAATTTTAATATATCTTTTGAATTGGAATGCGATGCCTCTAATGTAGGAATTGGAGCTGTGCTGATACAAGGAGGACATCCCGTATCCTATTTCAAGAAAAGCTCAAAGGGGGGCCCAAGTGAACTATTCAACATACGACAAAGAGATGTATGCCTTAGTACGCGCCTTCCAAGTGTGGCAACATTATCTCCTTCCCAAGGAATTCGTGGTGCACACTGATCATGAGGCTTTGAAGCACTTAAAAGGACAAGGAAAGCTGGGACAGAGGCATGCAAGATGGGTTGAATACATAGAGAAGTTTCCTTACGTCATTAAATATAAGCAAGGGGTAAATAATGTGGTAGCCGATGCACTTAGTAGGAGATATACTTTAATTGCTATGCTAGAAACTAAGATGCTTGGGTTTGAACATATCAAATGCTTATATGAACATGACATAGATTTTAGTGAAGTGTACTTGATGTGTGCAAGAGGGGCTCATAAGGAATTCTTTAGGCATGAAGGATATCTTTTTAAAGGCAAAACCTTATGTGTGCCAAGACTTCCTTAAGAGAACTACTCATTTGTGAAGCACATGAAGGGGGCATCATGGGACACTTTGGTATTGATAAGACTCTTGCTATATTACATGAACACTTTTATTGGCCACATATGAAAAAGGATGTTAGCGAGGTTTGTGAATAAATGCATAACATGTCATAGAGCAAAGTCTAGGGTCCAAAATCATGGGCTGTACACCCTTTACCGATTCCAAACTCCCCTTGGATTGATATTTCTATGGATTTTGTACTTGGATTGCCCAGGTCCAAGAGGGGTATGGATGCTCGTTTGTGGTTGTGTGTCGATTTTCTAAAATGGCTCATTTCATTGCTTGCCATAAGATTGACGATGCCACACACATAGCAAACTTATTCTTTAAAGAGGTAGTAAGGTTGCATGGTATGCCAAAGAGTATAGTGAGTGACAGGGACTCTAAATTTCTTAGCCACTTTTGGAGGACCCTCTGGAGCAAGCTTGGCACCAAACTGTTGTTTTCTACCACTTGTCATCCACGGACGGATGGCAAACCAAAGTGGTTAACAGGACATTGGGTCAACTTCGAGGTGTTTTGTTAGGGGCAATGTGAAGTCTTGGGAGGAACATTTACCTTATATAGAATTTGCATATAACAGGGTGGTAAATGCTTCTACTAATTGTTCACCTTTTGAAACGTGTGGTTTTAACCCGTGACTCCTCTTGATCTTGTGCCTATTCCACTTGAGTTTGCTTTGGATGTAGATGGAGCAAGTAAAGCCGAAAGAATAAAGTCTCTTCATGCAAAGATTAGAGAACGAATTCAAAAAGAGGTACACTCAAGTAACGGCTAAAAAGCAAACCAAAGCACAAGAAGGATGTTCAATTCAAAGAAGGAGACTTGGTTTGGCTTCATCTGAGAAAAGAGAGATTTCCTAATCTTAGGGAATCCAAATTAATGCCTAGAGGAGATGGACCATTCAAAATACTCAAGAAACTTGGACCTAACACTTACAAACTTGACCTCCCTAACACTTTCATTGGTAGTAATTCCTTCAATGTTAGTGACTTATCTCCTTGTGTTGCATACGCAGACGAATTAAACTTGGGGACAAGTTTGAATCAAGAAGGAGGGTTTGATGGAGGACCATCTCGTGACAGAAGAGTTATAAGAGCCATGCATAGAAGGATTCAAGAAGAAGTCGAGAAGCAACTCGAAATCGAAAGCCAAGATTCAACTCAAGACTTCTCTTTAAATCATAATAGGACCTGTATCCTTCTTTCGTCTGAAGTAACTGTTTCGTCTGAAGCGGGGGAACGTTGTTCCGTCTGAGGCTTGCTCTTCCTTCGTCTGACTGATTAGATTGCGTCTGAATCAGAGGAAAAGATGTTCCGTCTGGAGCTTGCAGAGATAAGTTCCGTCTGAGTGGGAAGATGTTCCGTCTGGAGCTTGCTTCATCTGAGGGGAACTTGATTCGTCTGATGATAGACCTTTCCGAGCTTGCTTCGTCTCGAGTGAGACTTGTTTCGTCGAGATAGTTTGTTCGAAACTTTCGTCAAGACTCAACGACGATACTCCCTCGGACGTGACGATACACCATGACGACGCTTCACCGAGACGAATGACTAAGGGTTTTTGTATGAAACTTTCGTCGAAGACCCAACGACGATACTCTCCTCGGACAGACGATACACCGTGACGATGGCACGCTTCACCGAACGGACGGATGACTAAGGGCTGATTGCATTTTGTTGTTCCGCTGTTAGCTATGTCATAATTAGTTATAATGATGTATTTTGAATAGAAACTTGGCGAGCGAGCTAATTCCTACTGACACTAGTATAAATACTGCACACATTGTATTGTAAAGGACCTTTTTGGATGAATTGAAATTTGAATAAAGCTAAGAGCTTATTCTGTGAGAGTTTTCTCTCTTGAGTTCTTGTGAAGAACTTCGAATCTTATCAATGGCTTCTTGATCCATTGTGGCGATTCTACCTTGAGCTTATTGGCATTTGCCATGGCGCTTCCATTCCTAGTCTAATTCCGCTTGAATCTTTATTTCCTGTTTACGTTCCAATTTTTCCCCAAATTTTAAAGATAGAAACTCCGTTGAAGCATGAAAGTCCGAAGATCCGTACAATTCTCGTGAGGATTGTATCACATCTTGGATCTCCCTATTTAACCCATTGGTGAACCTAGCTATGGTGGCCTCTTTGTCCTCTTGGTAATCCGCCCTCAAGAGTGTGAGCTCCAAGTCCTTGTAGTATTCTTGTACACTCCTCCCTCCTTGAGTTAGTCTTTGAAGTCTCACATGTAGATCTCTTGTGTAGGAACTAGGCACAAACCTTCCTTTCATTGCATCCTTGAGTTGGGTCCAAGATGTTATATGTGGCCTCCTCCTCTTCTCGGCATCCACTAGCACTTGGTTCCACCAAACCAATGCATAGCTTTCAAACTCTAGAATGGCCACGTTAAGCCTCTTCTCCTCACTCAAGCTAGGATAACAAGAGTAGACTTGGTCTACCTTCATCACCCAATCTAAGTAGGTTTCGGCATCTCCATCTCCAAGGAATTTAGGTAAGGTTATTTTGGTGTTTCCCTCCCATGTTCTTGGTTCATCCTCTCCAAAGGGTCTCCTAGGTGTGTGAGGTTGTCTCCTATGGTGAGGGGTTCTCCTTCCTCTCCTTTCATTCTCAAAGGCTCTAAAGGCTTCATCCTCCTCATAGTTTCTTCCCCAATCACTCTCTCTAGGAGTCTCTCTAGGGTGTCCCCTCTCACTTCCACTTTCCCTTTGATTATTCCTCCTACTTCTGTATTCCTCATCACTATCTTTCCCTCGCCCACTATGTCCAGCACCTCTACTATGGTGATCCCTACGGTTGCCACTAGTTTCTCCAAGGATTTTCCTTTCTAACTCCTTCCTTATCTTCCTTTCCTCCTTCAACCGCCTCTCTTGATCAAACCTCTCTTCCAAGCTAGTATTTATCATGGATTTCATTAAGTCCACCATCCTCTTTGACCTTGGTGATAATTCATTTCCCACACTAGGAGAGGTGTCCATGGCTGCACAAGAAAAGGTTAGATAACAATTACAAGTATATAGAAGATCCTTGCCACTCACTAAGTGTGTCTCTCTAGTAGCACTCGTGTATCTCTCTTAGAAGGCTCTTTATATGATGTATCACTCTTGCCTTTTTCCCCTCAATTCCCTGCCAAAGTTTCTAATTAAACCTCTAATCAATTATATAGAAATTTCCTTGTGAAAGAGGCACAATTCTCGGGTAAGCTCAAGAATTCCAAGGGAACAAAACTTCTAAGACAAAACCAAGGATTTCAATTAAATGACAAGCAATAAAAGGCACAATTGAAATAACAGGCTACTCAAATCAAGGAATGGATGTGATATGACATAGGCATAAAACTGGACAGCAAAGGAATCAAGTTTGTTGGTTCGATTACTAAGCCAAACAATTTGAACAAAGCATTCAAACTCAACGTAGCATAGTAATCAAATTTCAAGACCTCTTTTGTAGGTAAATTTATCAAGTAACTTATGAACAAATAATTCACTCCAAACTGCAGTAAAAAATGGTTGGACAAGTATCAAATACAGCAAGTTTCACTTATGCAGAAATTTGAGTCAAAAACAAGCTAGTCACAAGTACACACTACTAGACTAATTTCCAAGCTACTAGTAATTTTACTAGGTGAATGAGTGTGCTATGTCTTAGCTCTAAGTCCGATTTTTCTTGCTCAAATCCCTTAACACTTCTTTAACACTTTGATAGCTTGCTGGACAGAATTTACAAGTCCACTAAATTTACTTCAAGTACTCTTTAAGGCTCTTTTCTAGCTTTCTTTGAATTTTCTCACTTGTTTTCTTCTTGCTTTGATTTCTTTTCACTTGATTTCTTTTCTATCACTTTTTTTTTCTTTTTTTAAGCTTCTGGACCGAGATATATCTTGCCTAAAACAAGCACTCCAAGCTCAACTACTAGTGCTAATGCTACTACAAGGTGTAATAGGGATTTAGATCTATAGTAAGCACTCTACTAGCATGTAATGATGTTGATTTCTCAATTTTGCATGTATGAACTTGAATGTACAGAATTATAGGCTCAAGTGCAGTACCAAAACAGAGGAAACAGGGCATACAATGATAGATAACTCACGGTACACCGAATTTCACCAGAATTAGAACAAAATTGATACTAACACATGAAAACAATTACTACTGGACAAGTAATTCAAGGAATTGGAAATTATTACGAATTAACTCAATTTGACCGAACAAATGGAAGAAACATATGATAATTTTCCGGATCTGGACTCAGACGCAAACATCGAATACGAATCTATGCATAACGATACGGATCAAGTCATGAACAATATGATTTGCATGATCTTCACCGAACAAAAAGACTTAAACAAAAAAAATTGACAAAACTACTAGACAGTTAAGGAAACCTAAAGATGAATCCTAAGCACACTAAAAGAATTAGACGAAGAACTCGAGAAAATTCAAAATGACCGAAGAACTTACTAGAGTTATGGAGTAGAGATCCAATCTTGAAGAGAATCAAAACAAGCTCTGATTATCACTTGATATGATAATCAAGAGAACAAGCTCTGAATACCACTTGATACGAGTTCGCTAGAGACGAAGCTCAAATTTGGACCGATCGTCGTCTTCAATTGGAAACTCCACGGATGCGTTAATGGCGGAAGCTCAAAATTGACTCAAGAATCAAGGACTTAGAAGAAAGAATGAAAGCGGAGTAGATTTAGAAGATGATGGCGCCATGCATAAGCAATAAGCCTAAGGGAGAATCGCCACAAGGAAGGGTTTCCCTGATAAGATTCAAGGTTCTAGAAGAAACCTTAGAGAGAAATCCACTCTCAAAGAATTAGCTCTTGCTAAATTCCATTCATTAAAAAATTGATTCAAAGATCCTTTACAATTCAAAGTGTTACGTATTTATACTAGCGGAGTTGGGATAGCTTGTGACGGCCCAGACGGAACCAGCTTCAGACGGAAGAGCTCAGCATGTGAAGGCCTAGACGGAACCGGCTTCAGACGGACGAGTTCAACATGTGAGGGCCCAGACGGACTAAGCTTCAAAAGGAAGAGTTCAGCATGTGAAGGCCCAGAAGGAATAAGCTTCAGACGGAAGAGTTCAACATGTGAAGCATCAGACGAAAGAGCGTCTTTGGGTATCGTCTGTGGTAGCGTCTGTGGCAATTGTCTGTCGTGTCTACAGACGGAAGCATCGATCAAGACTCGAGCTCGGATCGCCTTACGGATATCGTCTGGGTCGATCGATGTGGTATCGTCTGTCTGTGTGGTATCGTCTGTCGTGTCTACAGACGGAAGCATCAGATCGTCTGTCGTGTCTACAGACGAAGATCATTCGTCTGTGATATCGTCTGTCTCCAACTTTCTCACAAAAAAACACCCTAAACTTTGGTTCAATTACAAACATAAGGTCGTGCACTTATTCACCAAGCAAGGCCCCAATTAAATGTTCCTAATCTAATTATAACTTTACAATCTTTCTAGAAGGTTACAAGTCCTATTACAAAGTAAAGAGAAGTCTTGAGAATCTTGGCTTTGACTTTTGAGTTGACTCTCAATTTCTTCTTGAATTCTTTTGTGCATGGCTCTTGTAACTCTTCTTGTCAAGGATGGTCCTCCATCACACGGTCATGAGCAAGGAATAGGCTTATAAGTGAGTCAACACTTCATTTTGTAAGCATTGTTGAATTGAATGAAATTGAGATATTTCTAAGACTAGTGTCTTAAGAAGAGGAGAGAGCTCTCCTAGGGTTTCTTCTAAGAACCTTGAAT
Source organism: Hylodesmum podocarpum (assembly GCA_026586105.1). Classification (NCBI taxonomy): domain Eukaryota; kingdom Viridiplantae; phylum Streptophyta; class Magnoliopsida; order Fabales; family Fabaceae; genus Hylodesmum; species Hylodesmum podocarpum. Next base: position 53,310 of record JALJEV010000118.1, on the reverse strand, counting down.
CTTATCATGGATCTATGATCCAAATGGCGATTCCCCACCAAGCTTATTGAATTCTCACAAATTCATGGCGCTTCCTTCTTCTACCTTAGTCCATTTTTGCATTTCATTCTTCCTTTGGTTTTAATCGTGAGCTAATCACACCTATCCTTAATTTTTGAGTGAGCTTCTGTGAGTTACATGCATATATATGAGTGATTGAATGAAGGGTGAATGAAGATTGGGCACTACTTGTGAATTCCGTGAAGATCCTCTCCAAAGCTTCACGAGTTTGCATCAAATTTGGTATCAAGAGTTTGTTCTTCACTTGTGGTATTAAGTCTAGCTCCTATCTTTTTTATTTAAATTTTTTATTAAATTGAAATTTTGTTGAGTTTATTTTGTGTGTCTTGGTTTTCCAATGCATTGAGAAGATATTCTGACACTTGTGGTAGTCATACATGGCCTAATTTACATGCTAGACACATTCTAGTTCATAGCCCCATGTGTTTGATGAATTTTCTCAATGTGTATTTTGTGTCGTCTTTTCTAGAAATTGACTGCCCTGCATTATTTTAGGCTTAATTAGTGCTTATATGTTACATCACTACATGATTAGCTCACTATAAGTTCAAGTTACCACTACCATGCATTATCTTGCTTGTTAGCAATATTTGACTTGATTACTTAAGTTTTTAAGCCTTGTTCTTGGAATGTCCAGCAAAGAAAAAGCCAAAAGAAAATTATAGAAAAACAAAAGAAAGGAAAAGAGAAAAAGAAAATACTCAAAAGAAAGAGTCAAAAGAAAATTCAAGAAAAGAAAAATACAAGAAAAGAGAGTTTGAAGAAAAATTGAGTGAAAAATAGTAGCTCTTGTGAGTGAAAATTTTTGGGAAAATTAAGTACAGTACGTTGGTAATTTGGGATCATTAAATACCCACAAATTTAGTGTCCAAGCTCAATTAAGCATTATTGCTCATTAAGCTCAAGCATCATATTCACAAATTTGATCAAATTTGCTAATAGCATGATAATTGAACTTGTGGTGTGCTTTGCATGTGCCTAAACATATATGCCATATTTTCCCCCTAGTTTTAGACCTATATTTGTGGCTGCTCTGCACCTAAAATTGAGCTTATTTAATGCCTTAAGATCATCTAAACCAATTCCCAAAATTTCGTGAGATTTTGAGAAATTTTCAAACCTTAAATTGTAGTTTGGCGACGTTTGGGCGAATTTCTTGACAATCTCGGGTTATGGTTGGTTCCTTATATTAACCATTGATTTGATGACTTCTAGACATTTAGTTTTTTAGTTTATGTATAAATTAAGAATCTGATCAAGTTCACTTCCTATTCTTTTAAATTAGAAAAAAATTTGAAATATGGAAGAATTTTAGTTTATGTAAGCGGACTAAGTTCTGATCCTGATAAAGGAAATAAAAATCTTTACAACATTGTTACGTTTTTATGCAAATGGGTAATTCTACTGTTGTAATTTTTTGCATTAATTATTTTATAACTAATGAAAAAAACTGACATTTTCTATATCGACTCTTCATCTAACCGATGTTAATAAATGTAAAAGAATTTTTTTTTATATTAATTAGATTAAATGAATAATTAAAGTAAAAAATATCATTATTTTACGTCAATATCATTATTTTACGTCAATTATTCCATAACCAATATAAAAAATGTCACATGATAGTAAATAATTTATATTTAGACACAATAAATAATTAACCGAAAAGATTATTTTAGACTTTTTACCTTATGACCTAAGTATGTCATGTAACCTATTTTTTTTTTCTACTTATGCCTCATTCTCTCTTAATGTGGATATGTTATATGCTATGGTTAAAGTCCTAGGAGGCTCTATTCCTTGTGGACTTGAACGTGGTCGTAGCATGGAGCTTCCCGACAATTTTGGTGCAAATGCTTTTGGTTGTTTGCCGTGAAATGTTTATTTATTTATTTTGTTTTCTATAAGAAGTGAGGAAAAATCATGTCTCAACTAATCTCATGTGATGTTTTTGAATAAGGAAATAAATTACATGTTTTTATATTGATGGATGCAAAATTAAAGATTATATGTGATTTTGAGTATATTTGATATATGTGAAGAATTAATTATACTAAGGTTTAATTTGGAAATGTCTGATTTTAAGGGATACTTTGCCTAAATTTTTGTAAATTTTTTTGGAATAAATAATCTTTCTTTAAAAATAAGTCATGAGATTGGTTAGTTTTTTCGCTATAAATTGGCTATAAAATGGTATTTTATCATCATTTAATTTCTCAATTGATTTATGGAATTTTAGGATCCAGTTATTAGAAATGATGTTGTTGTATATGCCTATTTGGTTGTGTCTATGATCATGTGTCATTTGAGGTTAAATTTAGAAACAATATCAAAGTGAAATACTAAGTGTACGACGACCTAGGTCGTTTATCGGGAACTAATACCATAATAATAATTTATGCAGAAAAGAATAGTAAATTTAGGGGAGGGGGAGGGGTTGTTGATTGTGCACTAAATTAATGTAAAAGCATAAATTCAACTGAGTAGAATAAAAAATACATTTTATTTAAATTCAATTGAGTAGAATAAAAAACACATTACATAGCCTAAAAATCTGCATAAAAATAGTGGTATAATTAAAAATTTAGAAAAGTTAAAAAACATATTAAATTCATATTTTTACTTAGTTTCATTTTTGAATAGTATCTTTTTTGAATATTTTTTTTATTATATAGCTATGTTTTTAAATATAAATTCATTTAATGCTGGCGTTATTTATTTTGTATGTCTAGTTTACTAAATAAATAATAACAAATAAAAATAAACTTTTTAATTTTTTTGTAATTTTACGCTTCTAATTGTGTTAATTATCTTTATTTTTTTTTTATATTTTTTATTGTATATTTCCTTTTTTTTCTTCATATTTTATTATTCTCTATTGATGACTTTATTTTTTTATTTTGCTTTTATAAATAAATTCCGCTAATCACTTCGTGCCGATGATCTTTACATGTCGTTAGACTCGTCATGGGTCTATCACTTTTTTATTAAACAATTTTTCTTTTAGATTAAATTAGTTATTATTTACAAAAAATAATTGAACTCATTTACGGTCCAGCATTTTAACGTTTCCTTTAAAAAAATGCTTATGTTTCTATAAGCAAGAATTTATTATGTTTATACTTGCCCTGCATGTTCACTAATGTGGTATGATCTATCACTCTACCTTCCTCTCAATAATAAACATCCTAAATTGTTTTCTACAAAAAATTATTTGCAAATATTTGATTTTGTTTAGAGTCCCTTCACAAACTTTTTTCAATTATAGACCCTTTTTCATAAACTTATTTTCTCAGATAAATTTATGATTCTAAATTATTTATGGTTTAACACTTTAATAAGTGAACCAACGCAAAGATATTTTCCATCTAAAAATTTAAAAAGTAAATCCACTCACATTGATCATAAAAAGTAAAAATAAAATCAATCCTTTTTAAATAATATCTTCCATTTTATTTTTTTATTTAACAAATAAATAACTTCCTTTCAATCTGGAAAACAAACTTTTTAAATTCATGTTTTTTATTTGGTCACTTTGTTCAAGATAGTTCATCCTCGGAACCAACACATTACTGACATTTTCCCCACACATATATAATTATTAAACTTGCTTTTGATTTCACAAGTAATGTATTTTATTTTTGTCAATTTTTTTCTTAAAATATTAGTGGCAACATCCATGTATTCCTTTTTACTGCGTTAATTAAGTCCATTCAATTGCTAGATAAGTTGCAACACCTGGTAAACTTATCTTATTTTTTAAAAAAAAAAAAAAACTTACTATTCTTGATATGAAATTGGAAAAAATAATTAAAGAATTAATATCATAATAACATAAATGTAAATAATAAAGAAAGAATAAAATAACAAAACTCTTAAGTATTTGTACAATAATAAATAATATCAAAGAAAAAGTTAAATCAATTACATCAAATCAAATAATTAATTTGATTTTTAAAGGTTACTAATTGAATATCATAAAATAAAATATGTAAAAGTTACTGTATATAGGTTTAATCCGACACATATCATGACAATTTAGTCTTGCAAGCAGCGATGCCTCTAACTAGAAAATTGATTAAAAAAAATTAATCTGTTAACATATTTGTAAATAGTAAATAATTAAAGAAAAAGTTAAATCAATTGCATCAAATCAAAGAATAAATTGATTCTTAAAGGTTACTGATTGATTATGACAGAATAAAATATGTAAAAATTACTGTATATATATTCACTTGGTGTTCATGATTCGGATTAATGGTATAGATTTGGTAGATTATTGAATTTTTAATTATTTGCTATCCTTCAAAAATTATACCAACGAGAGTCTGTGTGTCTATATATACATGTGTGTTTCTGTCGCTCACCAAAAAAAACATATTATAAACTGATTTGGAAGTTTTGCATTGAAACAAAGAGCACGTACTAAGATGAAGACTATTTCTTCAGTTCTCTTCGTTTTTCTTGTTCTGTCAACTATTATTGGTATGCTTTGTTTTTTATGCATTCAAAATAGTCACTAATTAATGTTTATTTTTATTGATTTTTTAAAAAGTTATTTTCTCTTTTAAACCGGGTTTTAGTGTTCATTTTTGTACTTTAATATTGAATATTATATGTGCAGAAAATGAAGGACCATGGAAAGTGATAGATGTAACATCCCAAAAAAATTAAATATAGTTTAAGAGAGATTTTTTTATAACAGAGAGAAATATAAAAATAATTAAAAATTATGAATTTTTGAAATTACTGTAGTAAATAGTAAATTACTGTGCAAATAGTAAATTACTGTACAAATAGTAAATTACTGTGGTAAATAATAAAATTACTGTGGTAAATAGTAAAATTACTATAGTAAATAGTAAATTTACTGTGATAAATAATAAAATCACTGAGGTAAATAGTAAAATCACTGAGGTAAATAGTAAAATTACTGTAGTAGAATATTCTGTAAATATTCTGAATATTCTGGAACATTCTAGAATATTCGTAGAACATTCTAATGGAATATTCTATAGAATATAGAATATTCTGTAGAATATTCAGAGTAAATAAGTACTCGAATTCTATAAATAGGGCCTAGGGTTTGATATGAAAACAAACCAAAGAACATTTCTATATTCTCTCAAGCTCTCTCTTAGGAAGAAAATATCTCTAAAGAGGAGCAAGTAAGTAGAGGAAGAGTATAGGAAGCTGGGAGAAACAGGTAAGGGGAGCTATCCTTATCCTACTCTTCTATTCTTTGTTTTGTTGTTACTTTCATTATATTTCTTTAGTTTTTCGGATACTAAGGTGCGAAGATAATTCTTAGTATGCTCTGTGGTTGCGGTTTTGTCAGATCTTCCACATCGAACGCAATTATTCTTGTTACGAGGAAAAGTGTGGTCTTGTTTATTGGTTCTTGATGTATCCTTGATAATTCTTGGTGTTTCTTGTTTCTTGGTTTCTTGATTTATTGGTGTTTATTGGTGTTCCTTGGTGTTGATTTCATATCGAAATATGTCTGGTTTTAAGTTGGATATGAATAAGTGGTGACATGCATGGTTGCATGAAATTGGTGATGGACTTGAATTGCTTAATGACCGATTTGAAATGCCTAGTGGAGAGGCAATATTCTAAGATTGCTTGGTGAATAGGCAATGCTTAGAAGGTTTTGAAATGAATATGACCTAGTAAAGAGGTCAAGATTTAAAATGTGATAAAGGTCATTATACAATTCAAGGTCCTAGAGCATGTTGCATGATGACTGGATAGTAGTAGACCAAGTCCGTAAGTTACGGATTCTCGTCTGTATGAGTGGAATACCGTGGACTAGAGGGGGTTCTCTTGGTGGGGAAATTGCCCCGCTCATGATGATCACATGTTGCGGGGAGGTCTGCTTAGGACACCGAGGAACTCGACAATTACGGAGTGTCTACCACTCGTGGTGGTCTGGAGGATGTGAGGACCGGATGCCCCAGGCTATTTTCGGTGGATGGCGCCACATTGCATGATGAGTAAATAGGGAAAGTACATCGTGAGGATACATGCATCATATAGGAATAAGAGCATGCAATAGTGATTATGTGTTTTGATTGAATACATGATTATTGTGATAAATTACTGATTCGTTTTATGGTTGATTGGTGGTTTTACCTTGTGAATTGAATTAATGGTTTGGACACAGGTTTTATATCAATAAATTACTATTTTTAAAGAAATTGAAGAATATTATATATGGATTAAAGAATATTGGTTTTATGAATATTTTTCCTTATTTTCAAAAGTTTTACTATAATTAAAATTATTTGAGGATTAAGGAAAGCTCACCCTTGCAATTCTATTTTTACAGATTTGCAGGATTGAGAAGTTGTCACTGTTTCGCAATGATTGTTACTACTATCTTGTTTGCTATGTTTTGCATGTAGAAGTGTTGAGTAAATGTTCTAAGGTAGTAGAAAGGTAGTTATGTAAAATAATAATAGGACAAAGTTATGTAATCTGGTTGTAATGAACTTTAAAACCTATGTAATAAAAGTGTTGTTTTCTAAATCTCTCTTTTATCTACTATATCATTAACCACTTTAAATTACAAAATATAAGTAAAATAAGTAAATAAGAGGAGGGTGTTACATTTAGTGGTATCAGAGCAGGTCGAACCAGTTCGACTTGTGAGTTATGTGTCTGCTATGTTTTTGTTGTGTGAATGATTGTGTACTTTGTGTGCTTGTTTGATTATTTGGTGTGTTTACTTGATTGCTTCTTGGTTCAATCAATGAAAAATTAGTTTTAGGGTTAGTGACATGGCTTAGGATTAGATAGGAATAGAAAGTAGTGGTTGAAATAAGTTATAGAATTGTAGTTAAAGCCCTATAAGTTTTTACCTAAGATTTTGATAAGCGTAGGCTAAGAAGAAAAACGAAGAATTTAGGGAAGGGAGTTGTTGTTGACCCTATAAAGGATGTTCCTACCAACTAAGACTAAAGATTTAAGGAGAAAATTAGACATAAAGATAACCCTCTCTAGAGATAAAATCAAAAGATATCCTCGATAACTTACCTATAATAGAAAACCCTTTTAAGAGTATTTTCCATAAAAGAGAACTCCCTTAGAAGAGAAAAAGATAGAAAATTTTAGAACCAAAATCAATATATGAAATTCTCCTTAGAAAGTAACAAGCAAATAAAGAGGATCGAAAGTGAATCCTAAAGGAAGCCAATTTTAGGAAATGATCCCTTCGAAGGAGAAGTCGTACTAAGGATTAGAAAAACCTAAGAATATCACCAAAGTTAAAAGTCCTTAAGATAACTTCATAGGAAATGATTAGTAACCACCTACCTCTTATCCTAATACAAACCTTTTGACAACACTAAGATGCATTTAGAAGATATACTAGGATGATACAATAATGGTTGATGCATTTTGATGGTTAAAGAAACCTTAGAGAAGCTAGAAGGATTCGAAATCCGAGAGAGGAACTAGTATTTTTAAGGTAGAAAGAGTTTAGTTAAAGGAGGAATAAGTAGTAACCCAAGGAGGAATTAAAATTGATACGCTTAGGAAGATTACCTAGTGTTAAAGGATTAACCACCTTGACTTGGGAAGACTAAATTTTGTATAGCATGACCAATAGTTTTAAAGAGGCACCAACAATATCAACTAGGGAAATCAAAGGTTGTAGGAAGAATATTCACCCTGGATGGAGTTAAGCCATCCAATACCAATAATCTAGTATAAGGTACATGCTCCATACATGGAATTCTTTTACCTAGATATTTGACTCTGGTGTCACTCATTCCTTTATATCTATAGATTGTGCTAAAAGGTTACAACTTCCACTATTTTATAGACATTGATTTAATAATAACTACCTCTACCCATCAGTTTGTTACAACCACCCATATCTGTTTAGATTATCCTATAGAACTAAGTAACAAAACCTTCATAGTTAACCTAGTTTGCCTACCTTTAAACCAAATTAATATTATCCTTGGAAAAGACTAGTTATCATCCAACTATGTCCTGATAGACTGTTTTAATAAAACCTTAATTTTTTCGAATTTGAAATAAGAAAGGATATGGAGATAATTTCTACTAACCAAGTGAAATAGGATATGAAGAAAACACAATTAGGTATATATGATCCTTTCTAACCTTGAAGTAGAATGAAAGGTCACCTTCGATAATATAACTGTAGTACAGGATTTCTCTGAAGTATTCTCCGAAGAGATAAACCAACTACCACCTGAAAGGGAAGTTGAATTTTCTATAAACCTAATACCTGGGACTGAACCAATTTCTATCCTATAGGATGTCACCCTTAGAACTAGCAGAGCTAAAGAAACAAATAAAAGAACTATTGAAGAAACAGTTTATTAGACCTAGTGTATCACCTTGGGGAGCACCCGTACTCCTAGTAAAGAAGAAAGATGGAACTATGAGACTTTGTGTAGACTATAGACAACTAAATAAGGTAACCATTAAGAATAAGAACCCCTACCAAGGATAGATGATCTTATGGACCAACTAGTAGGAGCTTGTGTATTTAGTAAGATTGATCTAAGATCTGGATATCACCAAATAAGGGTAAAAGCTGAAGATATCCCTAAAACGGCTTTCAGTACCCTATATGGACACTATGAGTACATGGTTATGTCTTTTGGTGTAACTAATGCACCAGCAGTATTTATGGATTACATGAATAGGATTTTCCAACCATATTTGGATCAATTTGTGGTAGTTTTTAGAGATGATATTTTGGTATAGTCAAGAACCAAAGAGGAACATGCTAAACATCTTAGAGTGGTATTACAAATCTTGAAAGATCAATAGTTATATGCGAAATGGTCCAAATGTGAATTTTGGTTAGAAGAAGTCAGTTTCCTAGGACACGTAATATCACAAGGAGGATTTGCAGTAGATCCACATAAGGTAAACGTAGTTCTAAAATGGGAAAGACCAAAAAATGTGACAGAAATAAAGAGTTTTCTAGGATTAGTTGGATATTATAGAAGATTTATAAAAGATTTCTCCAAGATAGCTTTGCCTCTCACAACCTTAACTAGAAAAGGCCAAGCTTTTGTATGGAATAACGACTGTGAACAAAGTTTTCAAACCCTTAAGAAAAAACTAACTACTGCTCCTGTTTTGACCCTACCAAACCCAACTGAATCGTTTAAAGTTTATTGTGATGCCTCTAAACTAGGTTTAGGAGGAGTACTAATACAAGGAGGAAAAGTGGTAGCCTATGCATCAAGACAATTGAAAAACCATGAAAGGAACTACCCAACCCATGACCTAGAACTAGTCAGATAGTATTTGCGCTTAAAATATGGTGACCCTATCTTGGAACAAGATTTGAGGTATTTAGTAACCACAATAGTCTTTAAGTGTTTATTTAGCCAAATGAGGCAAGGAAGGTGGAAAACATTTCTAAGAGATCATGGTTTCAATCTTAAGTGCAAAGAAAATGTAGTGGTTGGCACCTTAAGTAGGAAGACCATAGCCATATCAAGTTTAATGGTCAAAGAGATGGATTTAATAGAGCATTTTAGGAACTTCAACCTTGCGTGTGAGTTAGGATAAGTTAGGAGCCTTGAGAATAAATGAATTTATGAATGAAATAAGACAGAAACAAGAAATGGATCCTATTCTTAAGAAATAAAAACAAATGAGGAAGATTTATAAGAGGGAAAAGAGGAAATCATAGCCTCGCATATAAGGATAACAAGGTTGAGGGTAACAATTAGATTTCAAAACATAAGGTAAAATTATAAGAGGAAGTAGTTGAAAGTAAAGAAACTTTAGGAAAGTAGAATAGAAGAATAAGATATGAATGGAAATTTCGAGGACGAAATTTTTTAAAAAGGAGGGGAGTATTGTAACATCCCAAAAAAATTAAATATAGTTTAAGAGAGGTTTTTTTATAACAGAGAGAAATATAAAAATAATTAAAAATTATGAATTTTTGAAATTACTGTAGTAAATAGTAAATTACTGTGCAAATAGTAAATTACTGTACAAATAGTAAATTACTGTGGTAAATAATAAAATTACTGTGGTAAATAGTAAAATTACTATGGTAAATAGTAAATTTACTGTGATAAATAATAAAATCACTGAGGTAAATAGTAAAATCATTGAGGTAAATAGTAAAATTACTGTAGTAGAATATTCTGTGGAATATTCTGTGGAATATTCTCAATGGAACATTACATAGAACAAATTAAATGGAATATTCTATAGAATATAGAATATTCTGTAGAATATTCTGTAGCAAATAGTACCTTGGGAATTCTATAAATAGGGCCTAGGGGTTTCAGATGGGGAAACAAACCAAAGAACATTTCTATATTCTCTCAAGCTCTCTCTTAGGAAGAAATATCTCTAAGAGAGGAGCAAGTAAGTAGAGGAAGAGTATAGGAAGCTGGGAGAAACAGGTAAGGGGAGCTATCCTTATCCTACTCTTCTATTCTTTGTTTTGTTGTTACTTTCATTATATTTCTTTAGTTTTTCGGATACTAAGGTGCGAAGATAATTCTTAGTATGCTCTGTGGTTGCGGTTTTGTCCGATCTTCCACATCAGAACAGAATTATTCTTGTTACGAGGAAAAGTGTGGTACTGTTTATTGGTTCTTGATGTATCCTTGATAATTCTTGGTGTTTCTTGTTTCTTGGTTTCTTGATTTATTGGTGTTTATTGGTGTTCCTTGGTGTTGATTTCATATAGAAATATGTCTGGTTTTAAGTTGGATATGAATAAGTGGTGACATGCATGGTTGCATGAAATTGGTGATGGACTTGAATTGCTTAATGACCGATTTGAAATGCCTAGTGGAGAGGCAATATTCTAAGATTGCTTGGTGAATAGGCAATGCTTAGAAGGTTTTGAAATGAATATGACCTAGTAAAGAGGTCAAGATTTAAAATGTGATAAAGGTCATTATACAATTCAAGGTCCTAGAGCATGTTGCATGATGACTGGATAGTAGTAGACCAAGTCCGTAAGTTACGGATTCCCGTCTGTGTGAGTGGAATACCGTGGACTAGAGGGGGTTCTCTTGGTGGGGAAATTGCCCTGCTCATGATGATCACATGTTGCGGGGGAGGTCCTGCCGGACACTGAGGGAACTCGACAATTACGGAGTGTCTACCACTTTGTGGTCCGGAGGATGTGAGGACCAGATGCCCCAGGCTATTTTCAGTGGATGGCGCCACATTGCATGATGAGTAAATAGGGAAAGTACATCGTGAGGATACATGCATCATATAGGAATAAGAGCATGCAATAGTGATTATGTGTTTTGATTGAATACATGATTATTGTGATAAATTACTGATTCGTTTTATGGTTGATTGGTGGTTTTACCTTGTGAATTGAATTAATGGTTTGGACACAGGTTTTATATCAATAAATTACTATTTTTAAAGAAATTGAAGAATATTATATATGGATTAAAGAATATTGGTTTTATGAATATTTTTCCTTATTTTCAAAAGTTTTACTATAATTAAAATTATTTGAGGATTAAGGAAAGCTCACCCTTGCAATTCTATTTTTACAGATTTGCAGGATTGAGAAGTTGTCACTATTTCGCAATGATTGTTACTACTATCTTGTTTGCTATGTTTTGCATGTAGAAGTGTTGAGTAAATGTTCTAAGGTAGTAGAAAGGTAGTTATGTAAAATAATAATAGGACAAAGTTATGTAATCTGGTTGTAATGAACTTTAAAACCTATGTAATAAAAGTGTTGTTTTCTAAATCTCTCTTTTATCTACTATATCATTAACCACTTGAAATTACAAAATATAAGTAAAATAAGTAAATAAGAGGAGGGTGTTACAATAGAAGCAAAGATATGCGACGTGAAACTGTACGACTACTGTGATGAAAATTGTTACACTGATTGTCCTAAGATGTATGGGCCGAAAGCAATCGGTATATGCATTTGGCCTGAGAAACAATGTATATGTCGTAGACAATGTTAGGATTTTTCTCTTTTTAATTGGCTGTTAGTTTAGGTCATAAGAAAATGGTGGATTCAAAGAAAATAAAATGATTCTTTACTGTCATATCAATTTATGTATACTTTTTGCTTATTTTCTTCAAAGATTATTCTTTAATTCGTGATTATATTAAAAAAGTTTTGATTGAAATGGTCACTGTCGCTCTGATTAATCACTCGCAGTAGACCTGAATAGTATTTATTATTTAATTATTTAACGATGAATTCATCAAATAGAAAAGTTATATCTTTATGCTAAAGAATTATATTTTTCTAAAAATAATTTAACAATTAAAATTTGGATTTCTAATTACAATACACTATAAGGCTTATTGATCTGTATCCAGCAAAAACAAAAATATACAGCTCGCTGATCTTCAAAATTAAGTGTGTATCAACCTCTTACTATGCATTATTGCCGAGTATATATGCCGCATCTCTTCTCATCATTTGATTGTATTCATGCTAATTTTAATTACCCGAGATTGCATGATAGTTGATAGTTTTTTTTTTTTTTTTCAAAGGCTGCGTCGTTTGAATGATTCAATTATATGTTACATAAAATTCTCTAAAATATTCTATATATATATATATATATTAATTACTGAAACTCATTTTTTTAAAACCTTCAAACATTTAAAACATTATTGTATAAAGTAACTCTCAAATAAAATATATTTTTATCACTCGATCACTCCTAATTTTATTATTACACATATCAGTATCAAATTTCGTTTTTCTTTTTCCTTTTTAGAAAGGAAGGCAGGGTGATTGAGGAGGAGTTGTTGGCAAATGATTAATTCAGCTTGATTTCTCTTTGCCTCGTTTCATTGTAGTTGCAAAATAATTTAAGAAAAATAAAACAGTATGTTAAAAAATAATTCAAGAGTTTTTGGCTTCCGTTTATGGGTAAGATTTGGTGTTTGTTCATTTGTTAGCTTACACTAAGAGATATCTTCTTTTTTCTTTTGTTAAACTGACTTCACGTTATATTTATAATTGCTTAAAAATAAATTATGTATCATCCTCTGTAAGGTTTAGATTGTAATAAAAAGAACATATAAAAGTTTGGATAATCGTGTAAGTTTGCTTAATTTTTTTTTTATCATAAATAAGTTATGTAAAAATATCTTATATATTACTTAAATACAAAATCATCATCATAATTTAATTTTATTGAAAATGCACTAGTGCATATTATACAGACTACGACGGTTAAAAAATACAGACTACGACGGTTCAAGAACCGTAGTAGCAACAGGTGTCGTAGTCTGTTTTCGCAGACTACGACGGTTCAACTAAAACCGTCGTAGTCTGATATATCTAAAATAAAAAAAACTAACAGAACGACGACGGTTTAAAACCGTCGGTCTGCTAGTTAAAATCAAATGCTTGCCGCGAGTCCATCTCATACCACCCACACCTCCGTCGCGCATCCCTTTGGAAACAAATAAAACGCGGAGACGATGAATCCAAACATTGCAAAGAAACCAAAGTACAAAAAAACATCAAAAAATGGGTTTTTAAAGAATTAATCTATTCAATCCGAAGAAATAAAAAAAAAAAAAAAGAAGCTTGGAGAGAGGTCCGTGACCATTAGAAAAAAAGTGAACAAAAAATTAAAACTTACGGTTGAAAAATAGAGTTGAAAATCTCCAGAATCGCAAGGCTCCACCGTTCACCGTTCACGTTTCCAGCATAGTCGCCGGGTTCCAGTATATTCAGCGGATTTCGCTAGAGTGGTTGGGTTGGAGCACAGGAAATATAAGAATGGGGGAAGTGTAGTTGGGGTGGTGTTTCGCAGAGAAATGAGGAAAAGATGAGTTTCGCAGAGAATTCAAATGAAGGAGCGCGCAGATGGGAAAATGAGGGTTTACGAAGACATGGTTATATTACAGACTACGACGGTTGAAATTAGAACCGTCGTAGTCTGTAATATATTATATTACAAAACTGCCACTGTTTTATAGACTACGACGGTTCTGTTTAGAACCGTCGTGAAACATAAAACGATGTTCTGATTTACTGACTACTACGACGGTTCTAAATAGAACCGTCGTAATCTGTAATATATTATATTACAAAACTGCCACTGTTTTACACACTACGACGGTTCTAAATAGAACCGTCGTAGTCTGTAACTTACATATTACAAAAATGCCACCACGCACACACTACGACGGTTATAAATGAACCGTAGTAGTGTGCGCATCTTAAGATGTTATTTTTCTACTAGTGATGTTCTAAGTATCTAGAGAGTCATTATAATTAAGAAACATTAAATATATAATGAGATGGTTTCAATTATTTAAAAAAGTAAATATTAATTAATTTATCTTTTTATTTTCTTAATTAATGTATTTAAAACACTATATAATATTTGTTAAGTTTTTTTTTCTCTAAACTAAAATTATGATTTTGAATTTTATTAAAATTCACCTAAAACCAATGATTGTTTCAGCACAAAATTACAATGACCATTTGTATTAGTTTCCACCTATTAACCTAGATGTGTCACCTAAAAAAATTATAGAAGGTAAAGAATGTTTGATATTTTCAAGGAATGAATAAACTGGATTGGACGGAGACAACATCTAAAAGAAAAACTATCTAAAAGAAAAACTATATTTAGAAAAAAACTATAATTATAAAAGAAAAGGAGACAACATAGTAACCAATCTCATATCTTTTCATGGTACGCACCGAGGCAAAAACCTTTTATTACGTATTACACGGTACTTTGTAAAAAATAAAGATGTTAAAGAATATATTATATTCATTTTTAAAAAATTGACGTGAAAATATTTTCAACAACAGTTATCTACAGTAACGAAGGTATTTTTTGCACGTTGGTTCTTTTAAGAATCAATGTGATATGTCCTTTTTAATGACTCATTGTCCTTTTCCCTTTCACTTTTTAGCCGTGATGCATTTTGAATTTCTCTCTCCCACCCTATACATTCTTGTTGTGTCACACAGTAACGGAGGATCATCCCCATTGGAGGCTCAGATATCACAAGAAGGAAGAAGGATTACAACATTCATACTCAAGAAGATACAAAAGCAAATTCAAGGAGAGTTGACTAGAGGTCAAAGTCAACAGTCAATTCAAAGTAAAATGTTGACTACAGGTCAAAGTCAATAGTTAAATGTTGACCACAGGTCAAAGTCAACAATTAACTTTGGTAATTAAATCTTATAATTTTCTTCATATTTTGTAATTGTCTTTCTTAAGAACTTAAACACTTGTAATAAGTAGTTTTTGGCCTTAGATTGGAGCTTGAAGCTCACGGCCTTGGTGGACTATGTGTGACCGAAATTTGGCAAGGCAATTGGAAAAGAGTGGCGCACACTCTCCATGAGAGAGAGTGTAGAGAGTTTTGGATGAAAGGTAGTGACAATTCCACTAACTCTTAAGCAACCTTAACCATTAGATTAATTTCAAATCAATTGGCTAAGCAAGCTCACATCCAATGTGGCATGATGCATTCTTCTAAGGCCAGTTCGTAGCTCTTGATTTAAATTCCATCAAAGGGTTGACATTCACATTTAAGTCACATGTTTCACACCACTCAAGAATGAATTTTGACTCCATGATCTAGATTTAATCAAGAGGATGAGAATAAGTCTTAGAACACATGAATCATGCTTACTCTAGCTAGCACCGTGGCCCTTGATTGCTTTGCTCATCCAAAGGCCAATGCTTGAACCGTGTGAGGTGCCTAAGTGAAGGCTTTCCATGCGTTGATCAAACATTGATCCAAGGGTGAGTAAGCCATCCGAAATTGCCTTGGTTCCTTTAGTATAATTAGGTGCATTTTCATTGTGTAAAGGGTCTTTTGATCATTTTTGATAAATTGAATATAGCAAGAGTTATTTCTTGAGAGTTTTCTCTCTTTGGGTTTCTCTAAGAACCTTGAGTCTTATCAATGGATGCTCATCCTTGTGGCGATTCTTCCTCTTGACTTATTGCTTAGGCATGGCGTCACCATCTTTTACACCTCTTCCATTTTCTTATTTCTTCTAAGTCCTTGAGTCATCTTGCTTCCGCCTTTGATGCTAAACCGTGGAGCTTCTAATTGGAGAATGAAGATAGGGCCAAATCCAAGCTTCTCATCAAGAAAGCTTGTATCAAGTGATATCTAGAGCTTGTTCTTCTTCAAGATTGGAACCTCTACCCATTTTGTGTAGTAAGCATTCGATCATTTGAGTTTCTTTTATGTTCTTCATTTTATTTTCTTAGTGTGCTTAGGATCCATCATTAGATTTCCTTAATTGTCTAATAGTTGTGTTAATTTCTTGTTTAGGAATTTTTGTTCGGTGAAAGTGCTTCAAATCATCTTGTTCATGCTTTGATCCGATTGATTTATGTGTTTATGTGCCAAATCTGGACTAATCACTTTCACAAACATGTTATATGCGGAGGAAATCAAAGTTATATGGTAGAAATTCATGCTAGCACTTAGCCTAGTAGCGGTTCACTCAAATTTGGACTAGTTCACATGCTAACTTGTGTTTTAAGCTTGTAATATGTGTTGGTATGAAAACTTGTAGAAAACATGCGTGTAATCCCCTATTTTAGACGTATGCCCTGTTTTTGAATCGTGCCAACTGCTGTTAACATGCTATATGCTAAGTGACTTGTGCAAAATTTGAGTTCAAGTAGCCTTATCCTTGCTTATCTTTATTACTAGTAATTTTAGTTTTATTGAGTACTTGGAGTTGGTAGTATATTGTTGCCCAGTGGTATATTTGAAAAAGAAGAACAAAGAAAAGGCAAGAAAGAAAAGAAAAGAGCCAAAAGATTGAAAGAAAATTCAAAAGAAGAAAATTAAGAAAAATTACTTGGAAGAAAATTGAACAAGAAAAAGAATTTTGAGTGAATTTGTGTGGGAATTTTTGGTGCAGTACCATGAGTTTGAAGGACTTGAGAGACTCTCAAAATTGTGATACAAGTTATTTTAGGAAATTGGAAACATTTGAGACTAAGTACTCATCACTATAGTTGAGCTAGAATTGCTAGTAACTTGGAATTTTGAACTTGACTTGTGCATTGTTCTTGGTAATTTTGTGAACTCCAATTTGTTTGAAAATTTCCAGTATAGTTCTTGTGGCTGTATATGATGTGTTACTAGACTTGGATGAATTTTTAACTTCACAAATTTTCTTGTCCAAATAGCTCATTAAATTGGTCTCTAAATTGATCACTAGTCAAACTTGAGTTTGTATGCTTGGAAATTTTTGTCTTGATTAAGTGATTGATCCAGCAAGCTTTGTGTCTCTTGCTGTCCAGTTGAGAGCCTTTGTCATATCACTTCAATTCCTTGATTTGAGTAGGTTATTCACTTCTATTTTGTACCTTTTATTGCTTGTCATTCACTTGGAATCCTTGGTTTTGTCATAGAGTTTGTTCCTTTGGAATTCATAAGTCAAACGAAGAATTGTGCCTCTTTCACAAGGATATAATTCTAGATAATTGATTTTAGGTTCAATTAGAAACTTTGAGGGAGACTTTAGAGAAAAAAAAAAAAGGCAAGAGGGATATATTAAAGAAAGAGCCTATAAAAGAGTGATACACGAGTGTTACTAGAGTGAGACACTTAGGGAGTGGCAAAGATCTTTTTATATAATTGTATTTGTTGTCTAACCTTTTCTTGTGCAACCATGGATACCTCTCCTAGTGTGGGAAATGATCTCTCACCAAGGTCTAAAAGGATGGTGGACATGATAAAGTCCATGCTTAATGCTAGCTTGGATGAGAGGTTTGATCAAGAGAGGAGGCTAAAGGAGGAAAGGAAGATAAGGAAGGAATTAGAGAAGAGAATCCTTGGTGAGACTAGTGGCAACCGTGAGGGTCACAATGGTGGAGGGGCTGGACCTAGAGGAAACCGAGGGAGTGAGGGGAATGAAGTACCTAGGAGTAGAAGAGAAAGCAATAGAGGAAGTCGTAGTGAGGAAGGAGATTCTAGAGGAGATTATACCACACCTAGGGAGAGTGATTGGGAAAACAATTATGATGAGGAAGAAGCCTTTAGAGCCTATGGAAATGAGAGGAGAGGAAGGAGAAATCCTCAACATAGGAGACCAAATCACACCCCTAAAAGAAATTATGGAGATGATGAACCTAGAGTGTGGGAGGGAAACAACAAAATTAACCTACCTAAATTCCTTGAAAATAGTGATGTTGAGAGTTACCTAGATTGGGTGATGAAGGTAGACCAAGTGTATTCTTGTTATCCCAACTTGAGTGAGGAGAAAAGTCTTAACTTAGCCATTTTGGAATTTGAGGGCTATGCCTTGGTTTGGTGGAACCAAGTCCTTGTAGATGCCGAGAATAGGAGGAGGCCTCATATCACCTCTTGGACACAATTGAAGGATGCCATGAAGGGGAGATTTGTGCCTACATCTTATACAAGGGATCTACATGTGAAGCTCCAAAGATTAAATCAAGGAGGAAGGAGTATACAAGATTATTACAAGGACCTAGAGCTCACCTTGATGAGGGCCGGCTATGAAGAGGAAAAGGAGGCCACTCTAGCAAGATTCACCAATGGTTTGAATAGGAAGATTCAAGATATTGTTGGTCCCTATGTGAATCTAGAGGGGGGGTGAATAGATTCTAGTTCCCTATATCAATTTTATTTTTCTTCTCTCACTTTCTTTCCCGATTCAATTTTATCTTAGTTACAAGTAACATATCAGAGATATTACAGCGGATAACAGCGAGAATGTAAAGCGAGAAAAATAATGAAGTATAAGAGATAAGGTAGAGAAAAGAGTTTAGACAGAGATTTATCCTGGTTCGGCTTTCGGCCTACATCCAGTCCCAACCCAACAATCTGTTGCGATCGGTTTTTCAACTACAATGATTCTTTGTGTCCAATACAATCACGCTGCACAAACACAAAAAAAATCAAAAATACTCAAAACATATGTTCTTCACCTAAGAACATATCTTGATTCTTGATCCCTTCAAGAACCAACCTTGAGAGTACCTCTCTCAAAAAAAAAAACTCTTCAACTCTTCTAGAGAACACCTTTTTCTTTAGAGTCTTAAACCAAAAACGAATACAAAAAGATAAAGATCAGATAAGAGTACACCTGTTGTGTATGCACTGATCAAGATAGCATCCAATGAATTCAATCATTCACACAGCCTTCATCTCAAGAGAAAGTCTATTAAAAACTTTGAAGAGAATTCTTGTGTAAAACTGGTTTTTTCGCTCTTCCTTTCTTTCTGAAAAACTCAAAAGATCTCTCTCCTTGAAACAATTCAAAGAGGTTTCTATTTAAAGCAGTTTCAAAAACTATTTGAGATGAATTCTGGTGTGGTAATCGATTACTGGATAGAGATAATCGATTACTCCAGAGAAATTTTCCTTCTCTGTTTCTTCAAGCACGAAGTAATCGATTACTATGGAGTGGTAATCGATTACTCCAGAGCAATTTGGGTTCCCCTATTTTCTGAGTCTGCTGGTAATCGATTACAGTTATAAAGAAGTCAGACCCTTTTGATTTTAATTTTGATGTATTTGTAATCTTGAAGTTTAAATAGTGTGTATATAGGATCTCAAGTGTATTCATTGTTTAGACTAGGCTTTGAGTATGTGATTTAAATTGTTATGCTTCTAAGAGAGTTTGAACCTGCTTTTGATATTCAAGCTAAGTGATCTGGGAACCCACATTTTGTTTTGAAAAAGAGAAAAACCAAACTTAAATGGTAAAACACTTGGTTTGATAGTTTTAAACTGTTTTTAACTGAAGTAATTGATTGTCATTTCAAAGTAATTGACTACCAACAGTAACTGAAATTGGGAAGCCAAAGAACTCTCTGGAGTAATCGATTACCCCATATCCGTAATCGATTACCTCGTGCTTGAGAAACAGAGGAAGTTTAAAACTCTCTAGAGTAATCGATTACCACTCCACAGTAATCGATTATCCCCACTAGAATTCATCTCAACTGCATTTCAAATGTTTTATATAAACACCTTCATGGAAGATTTCAAAAAGAAAGAAAAATCTTTGATTTTAAAAAGAAAGAGGGAGAGCAAAAAACAAGTTTTAAGAAGAATGGATGGACATTTCAATGGACTTTGTTCCTGGATGGACATTTCAATGGACTTTGTTCTTGGATGGATATTTCAATGGACTTTGTTCTTGGTTTGCCCAAGTCAAAGAGAGGAATGGATAGTATTTTTGTTGTTGTATGTAGGTTTTCAAAGATGGCACACTTCCTAGCTTGCAAAAAGGTAGATGATGTCTCCAACATTGCTCGGATTTTCTTCAAGGAAGTAGTAAGGATCCATGGAGTTCCCAAGACCATAGTAAGTGATAGAGATTCAAAGTTTCTTTGGCACTTTTGGAGGACCTTGTGGAGTAGCCTTGTCACAAAACTCCTTTTCTCCACCACTTGCCATCCTCAAACCGATGGCCAAATGGAAGTCATCAATAGGACATTGGGACAACTTTTGAGGAGCTTTGTAGGTGAGAATCTAAGGACTTGGGAGGATTGGCT
Source organism: Hylodesmum podocarpum (assembly GCA_026586105.1). Lineage (NCBI taxonomy): Eukaryota > Viridiplantae > Streptophyta > Magnoliopsida > Fabales > Fabaceae > Hylodesmum > Hylodesmum podocarpum. Next base: position 32,746 of record JALJEV010000118.1, on the reverse strand, counting down.
ACCTCACATTGAATTTGCATATAACCGGGTAATAAATTCCACTACTCAACTTTCTCCTTTTCAAATAGTTTATGGTTTTAACCCACTTACCCCACCAGATCTAGTGGCTTTGCTTATGGAGTTTACTTGCAATTGGAGTGGAAAAGAGAGGGCCGAAAAGATAAAGGAGCTTCATGCTAAGGTGAAGGAGAGAATTGAAAGAAAAAATGAACGAGTAGCAAAGGCATACAACAAGCACCGCAAGGCAATAGAGTTTGAAGTAGGGGACTTGGTGTGGGTGCACCTAAGGAAAGAGAGATTTCCTACTTTGAGGAGTTCTAAACCTCTTCTGAAAGGAGATGGACCATTCAAGATCATTGAGAAATTGGGTCCTAATGCATATAAGTTGGATCTTCCTAGTGAGTATGGAGGTAGTAATTCTTTTAATATAAGTGACCTTTCTTTGTTTGATGTAGGTTCAAATGGATCGAATAACTTCGGGACAAGTTCAAGCAAAAAAGGAGGGTTTGATGTAGGAACATCCCAAAGGATTACTAGGAGCATGAAGAGGAAGATAGAGGAAGAAGTGTGGAAGCTCCAAGACATGGCACAACCTCAATCAACCTCAATGAAGAAGTGTGGAATTCTATGTTAGTGTTTTTCTTTTTCTTTTTCTTTTCTCTTTTTTTTTCATAAATCCTATGCAGCAATTCACATACAATTATGTGTATCATCCAACTCATGTTAGAAACATCAATATTTAGTGATATATAAAGACAATCATTTGCAGAAATTTTAAATCTATCTATTACAGTCATCCAATAATAGTCTCAAATGTATTAACCTGCTCCCCCTAAGTCAGATGCCTAGGTACAAACAGATTTTAAAACTTTTCAAAACAGAATAGTTCAAAATAGAGTAAAAGCAGAGCAAATCAAATACTAAAGGCTAAATACTAAACAACCAAAATCACTAACTACATATACTCCCCCTATTTGGTATATCAAATCAAAAGAGAGAAGTAAATGAAGTTACTAATCTGAGTCGTCATCATCCTGATTGAGTCGTTCCATGATAGTTTCCATCAAGTCCTTCATTTCTAGGAAATGCAGATCCTGTCACTTTCCTAGAGCATCAATGCGCTTGTTGATGGTTGCTTCTAATTCATCCAATCGGTCTATCATAATGGATTCGAAGCGAGATCGTGGAATGTACTCTCCAGGATTGTCTTCATTCATATCTTCATGATGTGCTTCCTCTTGCTCTTGTTCTGCTTCTTCATGCTCTTGTTGTGGTACGTCATGCTCTTGTTGTGCCTCTTCTCTTGTTATCCATCCAGCATCGGTTTTGATGAGTCTCATCTTTTTCAGTGCTCCATCGCCGATGACATGAACATCCTTGACTAATTCTCTTGCTTCATCAGTAGTGTCTATCTGAAAAATTTCAATTAGTCTAGAAATAAAAAGAGAGTAAGGACACTTATTATCAAGTAGTCTCCTTGTTTTTAGCATGTTGTCCATGATCACGTGAGTCCAATCCACTTGAATGTTGTTCTTCAAGACAGCAATGAGGATCATGTCATCCTCAGTCAACTGGGCATGGTTTGCTCCTCTTGCAGCCAAGATCCAACAAACGGTGTAGTGAAGTAGCCGATCATCTGCTGTGAGGCCACCAATGTTGTAGGTAATTTTCTTGCCCAAAGCCCTTTTTGAATTTCTGTCCTCTTCCTAGTGTTGAGGGTTCCTCAGAAGGCTCATAAAGAAGGTATCTTTTTGCAAATCAAACCCTTTCTCTCTGAGTTTGTCTGTATGTGCTATAATCCCTTCCTTTCGAATCCCAGCAATATCCATAAAGTGTGCAGGGGTTAGGGAAATTTTGATACCTTTGATTTCAGATGTCACAGTCATCCTCTCCATATTCGGTTTGAGGTTGGAGAAGAAAACTCGAACCAAATCTGGATAGATGAATCCTTTCATCCCAACAAACCTTTCCAAACATTGTTGCCTGAGGAAGGTCTGGAATGTGAAACTCTGAGCGTCAAGCCATCCAAGGTCAAGTATCTTTGGAGGAACTAGACCTTTGTTTGCAAAGTCCAAATTGAACCGTGTTTCCTGTCCCTTTGAAGTGAACCACCGGTTGATTTCTGATACTTGTGATTGTGGAGGAGGAGGAACTTTCGGTTGCTGCTCCGAGGTGGTTGGTTTCTTCCTCTTGGAGGATTCTCCCACCTTTTTCTTTCCTTTGATCTCTTCTTGAGTGTAGCGGCTTGCCCTCATTTTAATTCTCTTACCTTTTCCTTGTCCTTCCATTGTTTGAGAGAGAGTGAAAACCTAGGGTTTGGAGGAAGAAGATGAAGGGTTTTTCTGAGTAAGAGGTTGAGTGGTGAATGAAGGGTCACTCCTGCACTTCTTATAAGAGAGAACAAAGCCCAAAAGATTAGCCCAAGAACGAGGTAATTGATTACCAGCAGTTGGAAATCGATTATCTCAGTTCCTTATATAGAGGGAAGAAAGAAAAAACGAGAAAACAGTCGTGGTAATCGATTACTGTAAAATGGTAATCGATTACTCCAATGGATTCCTCTTAAAAACATAAAAAGCATGTTCTATGGTAATCGATTACTGCTCGTGGTAATCGATTACTCCAGGGGTGTTTCACAAAACTATTGAAAACTAGTGCTTTGGTAATCGATTACAGGTCGTGGTAATCGATTATCTTAGTCCCAAAATCCTTCTCAGAGTGAATTTCACACGAAGTAATCGATTATCCTCCCTTGGTAATCGATTATTTCTATCAGAAGAAGGTTTTTCTTGAAAAATTTTCACAAAAACAGTTATGGATAAGTGTAATCAAGTAAGAAGGTTTAGTTTAGATGTTCCTCACTTAGTATGCCGAGGTTTGATCTAAGTTTGTAAAACCTTTCCTTTGTTAATGCTTTTGTGAATATATCTGCTAATTGATTCTCCGTGTCTATGAATTCGATGTTACAATCTCCTTTCTCAATGTGATCTCTGATAAAGTGATGTCTGACTTCAATGTGTTTTGTCCTTAAGTGTAGTACATGATTTCTTGTGATACTTATGGCGCTTGTGTTGTCGCATTTCAAGGGAATGTGATCTATCCTTAGCCCAAAGTCCTCAAGTTGGTGTTTCAACCAAATTGCTTGAGCACAGCAACTTCCCGCAGCTACATATTCTGCTTCTGCAGTTGATAGTGCTACACAAGCATTCTCCGAAGATGTGACATGTGCCACTAGTGCTTTTCCTGTCCGTTTTGCTACCTGCAAAATCAGAGTCACTGAAACCAACAAGTAGTGGTGAGGTTCCTTTCGAATACCATAGTCCACAACTTATTGTTCCTTTTAGGTATTTAAGAATCTTCTTCACTGTTAGCCAATGAGATTGCTTAGGTGCAGATTGAAATCTAGCACATAAACATACATAAAACATGATATCAGGTTTACTGGCTGTAAGGTAGAGTAAAGATCCTAATGTAGTTCTTTAGTGTACTTAGCCTGATGTATGAAAGTGCCACCTTCCATTTGCTTGATTTGAAGTCCTAAGAAGAAACTCAGTTCTCCAATCATAGACATATCAAATTCTTCCTGCATGTCTTTCACAAACTCTTCACAAAGTTGTTGGTTAGAAGATCCAAATATAATGTCATCAACATAAATTTGAACCAATAGAATGTAGTCAGACTTGTCCTTAATGAACAAAGTCTAATCTACTTTACCTCTGTGGAATCCTTTGGATATGAGAAACTTACTCAGTCTGTCATACCATTGCCTAGGGGTCTGCTTCAACCCATACAAGGCTTTATGAAGTTTGTAGACATGTGTAGGCCAAGTAGCATCTATGAAACCGGGTGGTTGAGCTACATAGACTTCTTCATTGATATAACCATTCAAGAATGCACTTTTTACATCTATCTAGTATAACTTGAAATTGTTAATGCAAGCATATGCCAGGAGTAGTCTAACAGCTTCAAGTCTTGCGACAGGAGCAAAGGTTTCTTCAAGTCAATCCCTTCTTGTTGATTGTATCCTTTTGCGAAGTCTTGCTTTGTTTCGACCACAACTCCTTCTTCACTCAATTTGTTCTTGTAAACCCATTTTGTACCTATGATGTTCATATTGCCCTTGTCCGAACAAGTTCCCAAACTCCGTTCCTTTTGAACTGGTTGAGTTCTTCTTGCATAGCCATGATCCAAAATTCATTGTTCAAGGCTTCTTCTATGGAGGATGGTTCTACCTGAGATACAAAAGCAGTATTATAGCAATACAGATTCTTTGAGGATCTAGTAGTTACCCCCTTGTGGATGTCACCAATGACATTGTCAAGTGATAGGTTCCTAGGTGTCCTCCACTCTTTTGCTTGTTCACAGTGCGGAGTCGGGTTGAGTTTCTTGATGCTTGTTATCAATGTCTATGTTTTCTTCACTGTTTCATCATCATGCAACAATCTTTCCTTCTGGAAAGTGTTAGTTTCATCAAATCTAATATGGACAGATTCTTCAATGCACATTGTTCTTTTATTAAAGATCCTATATGCTTTATTGGTGTTTGAATAACCAAGGAAAATGGCTTCATCAGCCTTTGCATCAAACTTTCCAATAGGGTCTTTGCCATTATTTAAAACAAAACATCTGCATCCAAAAACTTTGAAGTAAGAAATGTTTGGTTTTCTTCCATAGAAAAGCTCATAAGGGGTTTTCTTCAAAATGGGTCTTATAGAGACTCTATTGAGAACATAGCAAGCAGTGTTTACAGCATCTGCCCAAAAATGTTTAGGCATCATATGCTCATTCGGCATGGTTCTCCCAAGTTCTATAAGGGACTTTTTCCTCTCCACCACTCCATTTTTTGTGGAGTTCTAGAGCCGAAAAGCAGTCTGATATCCCATGTTTTTCACAAAACCTTTCAAAAAAGCAATTCTTAAATTCAGTTCCATTATCACTTCTTAAAGCTTTGATTTTCAAATCCTTTTTGTTTTGAATCTTTTTGGCAAGTACCTTGAAAACTTCAAAGGCTTGATCCTTTTTCTTGATAAACAAAACCCAAGTAAATCTTGAATAGTCATCTACTATGACTAGTCCATACAGATTTCCACCAATACTAGCTATCCTAGATGGACCAAATAAGTCTAAATGCAAGAGTTCAAGCGGCTGATTTGTAGAAACATGTTTTACATTTTTGAAAGATGTTTTTGCCTGCTTGGACTTTTGACAAGCCTCACATAGTCCTTCTTTGGAAAATCTAATCTTGGGGAGACCAAAAACTAACTCTTTAGAAATAAGCTTATTCAAATGCAATGTGTCAATGTGTGCTATTCTCCTATGCCACAGCCAAGACAGATTATCATTAGAAGTTAAACATGTAGAGTAAGGAGAAGAATGATCTACTTCCAGTATGTAAATGTTGTTAGATCTCTTGCCAATCATTAGAAGTGTTAGATCAAGAATGATTAACATCTCAAGATTTTGATTAATTACAAGACAGACGAAACCAAGCTACCCAAGACTTGCTAAAGACGAAACCAACACAGACGGAACGAGACACTTCAAAGTGAAGATCTGCGTCTGTCCAAAAGCCAAGTCATCAGACGATACATGCACAGACGGAAGAGGACTACTCAAGCTTAAGTCCTTCGTCTGTCCAAAGAGCGAAGTCTAAGACGATAGGATGAGACGAAACAAATAACAACTGAAGACTGAAGAGTCATATTGTCTATCCAAAAGCTGAAGTCAGGATGAGTCATTTGTGCCAAGATTTGAGAAGCATCCAAGATCAGTATAGGGATTCGAGCTTACACACCCAAGTCAAAAAGGTCTTTACCTTTTGTCACATCTCTGTACAAGTCAGAAATAGTATTGCGCACAACCTAGTCCGCTATATCCGCTGCGACTCAACATCAATCAATCAAGTACAACTGACAACCTTTTTGGAAAGCTCTCTAGAAGATCTCTCAACGACATTCAAATAAGTCTAACGGCTATTTGAAGAAGATGCCTATAAAAGGACTTCACACCTTCAAGAATCAGTTGGCGAATACGCTTATCTTCATCTATCTCTTAAGGATTCGCTCAAAATCTCTGATTGTGCTATATTGTAGACACCTCTCTGCGTAGAGGAAAACTCTGATTTTCAAAACATCTTTCAAAGTCCACTTGTGTGGCATTTTAGCCTGAGGAGGCTGTGTTCCAAAGAATACCTCTTGTATTAGCCTGTGGAGGCTGGGTTCAAAGAATACCTTGTTGGTTTAGCCTGAGAAGGCTAGGAGCAAAGAATATCTTGTAATAGCCGAAGTGGTGGGTTCAAACAATACTTGTAACCTTTTCACGGTTTGTAGTGAAAACTCGTGGTTCTTGAGTAATCGGACGTAGTCTTGAATAAACGAACCAGTATAAAAATAACTGTGTTTATTTTTGTTTCGTCTGATCAACTAACAGGGGATAATCACATCATAACGTCTGTTCATTAAAATCAATCTTTCAACATAAACTTTGTTTCGTCTGAACAGCTTTGTAACCCACAGACGAAAGGAATAAATTTTTTTAATTAACACAATTCAACCCCCCTTCTTGTGTTTATCTTTTACAGTTTGGTATCAGAGCTCAGCCTCTAAGGGTTGAGCGCCTAACAACTGCTAGAGGAAAAGATCCAGCATGGACTCACAAGGACCATCATTCTTATCCGGAGGAGCATCCATGAACAAACCTCCAGCGTTCTCTGGAGATGATTATCCCTACTGGGCTGACAGGATGGAGATGTACATCAAGTCAACCCAATACAGATTATGGAACATAATCACCACAGGAGATATCCCCATTGTAAAGCCTGAAGGAGAATGGGGAAATGAAGAATACTCTATGATGGAGCTGAACAACAAACCAAGATATGCTCTTATGTGTGCTCTCTCCAGAACTGAGTACAACAGATTTTGTGCCTATAAAACCGCTAAAGAACTATGGGATGCTCTCAAAATCTCATATGAAGGCACTGAAGATGTCAGAATGAGGAAGGCCGCCACTCTTCAAAGAGAATATGAAATGTTCTCTATGAAGAAAGGAGAATCAATAGATATGATGTTTGGAAGATTCCAAACCATATTGAATGGACTCACTGCCCTGGGAATCACCTTCACAAAGGCCCAGAACAACATGAAGATCTTGGATAGTCTCCCACCTCCTTGGGAAGCTATGTCCACAACTATCTCTGTTGGAAGAGATATGAAGACATTAACTCTAGATGAGTTAATAGGAGCTCTAAGGGTACATGAGGTACTCTTATGTAAAAGGGAGAAGATCAAGGTTCAAGAACCTATAGCTCTTCCGTCTGTCAACAACACTCCTAAAGAAGAATCTGTCAAGAAGGACAGTAAAAAGAAAGCAAAGATCTTGAAGGCAGATTCAACTGAATCTGAATCGTCCGATGATTCGTCTGAAGACGAAGTCTCTCTCATGGCCAGACGTTTTAAAAGGATGATGATGAAGAAAGGCAGAGGCCAACGCTTCTTCAAGAAAAAGGAGAAGAAGTTCCCTGAGAAGTCTTCAAGTAAAGAAGAAAGCTCTGAGATCGTCTGCTATGAGTGCAGAAAACCTGGGCACATGAGATCTGAATGCCCTAAGCTCAAAAAGAGGTGGAGTTCTAGAAGAGATAAAGGGAAGAAGAGCTTACTAACTTGGGAAGACCTTGATAGTGAAAGCTCAGAGGAATCCTCTGAAGGAGAAGAAACAGCAAACATATGCCTCATGGCTGGAGACCATGTCTCAACAGAGGTAAATTACAACGAAACTTCTTCATCCTCCTCTTCTGAGTCTGAGTCAGAATCAAAAGAAATGTCATATGATACACTTCTAGCTCACTCTCATTTTATTGCTCAGCAATACAAAACCTGCAAAACCAAGCTTAGACAAGCTCTGGAAGAAAATGCAGTTTTGAAATCTGAAATAGAGTTTCTAGACAAGAAAGTATCAACTGATGTTTCGTCTGAGTCTGAAAAGGACAGTTTCATTCTTGAAGTCGAAAGATTAAAGAAAGAAAATGAGTCCTTACTCAATGACTTAACCAAGTTTACTAAGGGATCCTCCATCCTTGAAAATATTTTAAAATATGGGAGATCGCCAAAAGATAAAAGTGGACTTGGTTATGTTGAGACAGACGAAAGGAAAAACAAACCTGTTTCGTCTGATCAAAAGAAGAGGAATTACAACAAGGTTCCTAATATCTACAAAAAGGCTCAAAACAAAAAGAAGCCTTTTGTAACTAACAAGAAAGGACCCAAAAAGATTTGGGTACCAAAGTCACTCATTGTTCTGTTGCGGATATCCTCAATGGGAAGAGACAAGACTTCAAGCCGGGTACCCGGACGGTGGATGCTCACGACACATGACGGGAGACCTGTCTATGTTCCAAGATCTCAGACCAAGTAAAGGGTCTGTCTCATACGGTTCTGGAAAAGGTAAAATTCTTGGCATTGGGACTGTTGGTAAGACACCCAATACTTTTATCCAGAACGTATCATATGTTAAAGGTCTTAACTTCAATCTACTTAGCATAAGCCAATTTTGTGACAGTGGATATAAAGTAGCTTTTAACTCTGATGAGTGTATAGTGAAGAACAAAGATAAATCCATTCTTTTTGTTGGGAAAAGAAAGAATAACCTTTATGAGGTTTGTCTTTCTGGACTGAGTGATCAGAATGTAACATGTTTGATTTCAGTAGACGATGAACGAGATATTTGGCACAAAAAGCTTGGACATTTAAGTCTCAAGTATATTTAAAAAATTTCTAAGAAAGATCTCGTAAAAGGTTTGCCAAAAATATCTTGGAAAACCAATCGTCTGTGTGAATCTTGTCAGCATGGGAAACAACTCAAAACTTCTTTCAAATCAAAAAATGTTGTTTCCACGACAAGACCGTTAGAACTGTTACACATTGATCTCTTTGGACCCACTCGGTAGAAAGTCTTGGAGGGAAGAGATATGGATTTGTCATTGTAGATGACTATACTAGATTCACATGGGTATACTTCCTAGCCCATAAACATGAGTCATTCAAGGTCTTTGAAATATTCTGCAAACGTGTTCAAAAAGAAAAAGGAATATGTATTGCGTCTGTAAGGAGTGATCATGGAACAAATTTGAAAATTCGAGTTCAAAGCCTTTTGTTTTGAAAATGGTATATTTCACAATTTTTCGTCTCCAAGAACTCCTCAACAAAATGGAGTTGTGGAAAGGAAAAATCGTACCTTACAAGAAATGGCTAGAACCATGTTGCATGAAAGCTCTCTCCCTAAATATTATTGGGCAGAAGCAGTAAATACTTCTTGTTATATTCAAAACAGAATATTGATAAGACCAATATTGAATAAGACTCCATATGAACTATGGAAAGGAAGAAGACCCAACATTTCTTATTTCCATCCTTTTGGATGTGAATGTTTTATCCTAAACACCAAAGATCAACTTGGAAAGTTTGATTCAAAGGTGGTTAAAGGAATCTTTCATGGATATTCCAATACATCTAAGGCCTATAGAGTATTTAACTCTAAGACGCAAGTTGTAGAAGAATCAATCCATGTAAAGTTCCAAGATAACTCAAAGGCTGATAAAGAAATATCATACCTAGAAAATTTGTTTGATAATTTGCAGATTAACCCTTCTGGTCAAAATTCAAGACAAGATGATAAACAAGGGTCAGACGATACAAGGACAGACGATAGATGCACAGACGAACCCTCTTCGTCTGATACTCATCAACAGGGAGATCAAGTCTCTGCAAAAACATGGAAGTTTGCATCATTGGAGATAGATCCCAAGGTGTTCAAACAAGATCAAGAGTGAAGTATATCTCAAGCTATGCTCTTGTATCAGATATGGAGCCAAATAATATTGAAGATGCTCTTCAAGACAATGATTGGATTTTGGCTATGGAAGAAGAACTTAATCAGTTCACAAGAAATGATGTATGGACCCTTGTTGAAAGACCAAAGAACAAAAGCATCATCGGAACCAGATGGGTGTTCAGAAACAAGCTTGATGAAGCTGGAAAAGTGGTAAGAAACAAAGCAAGGTTAGTAGCACAAGGGTACAATCAACAAGAAGGTATTGATTTTACTGAAACCTTTGCACCTGTAGCTAGATTAGAAGCTATTAGAATATTACTTGCTTTTGCTGCTCACAAGAATATCGTCCCATATCAAATGGATGTAAAAAGTGCTTTTCTAAATGGTTTTATTGAAGAAGAAGTGTATGTGAAACAACCTCCTGGTTTTGAAAGTCTGTCACAGCCAGATCACGTTTTTAAACTCAAGAAAGCACTGTATGGTCTCAAACAAGCTCCTAGAGCTTGGTATGATAGACTCAGTTCTTTCCTTCTTAAAAATGGTTTTTCAAGAGGAAAGGTTGATACAACTCTCTTCAAGAAAAGCGTTTCAAAAGACTTTATTATAGTCCAGATTTATGTAGACGATATAGTCTTTGGAGCTACTAACAACTCTCTTTGCAAGGATTTTTCAAAGCTAATGCAGGATGAGTTCGAAATGAGTATGATGGGAGAATTGAAGTTCTTTCTAGGACTTCAAAATCAAGCAGACGAAAGAAGGAATCTACATCCATCAACAGAAATACACAAAGGAACTTATTAAGAAGTTCAAGATGGAAAATGCCAAGCCTATGAAGACCCCAATGCATTCGTCTGGAGCAAATCTCAACAAGGATGAGTCAGGTAAGTCTGTTGATCAGACGGTATACAGAGGTATGATTGGCTCACTCCTTTATTTAACTGCAAGTAGACCTGACATTATGTTCGAGTGTCTTATTATGTGCACGTTTTTCAATCGATCCCAAAGAATCTCATTTGTAAGGTGTAAAGAGAATTCTTAGATATCTTGTTGGAACAACTAATCTCTCTCTGTTTTATAAGAAAAATAGTGATTTCGGTTTAAGAGGCTTTTCTGATCTTGATTATCTGGAGATAAAGTGGAGAGAAAAAGCACAAGTGGTGGATGCCAATATCTTGGATCATCACTAATATCTTGGTCAAGCAAGAAACAAAACTCCATTGCACTCTCAACGACTGAAGCAGAATATATCGCTGCGGCAGGGTGTTGCTCACAATTACTATGGATTAAACATCAACTTGAGGATTATTCCAGGTTTGAGAATCATATTCTAGTGTTTTGTGATAACACAAGTGCAATCAATCTCAGCAAAAATCCTATTCAACATTCTAAAGCCAAACATATTGAAATTCGTTTTCATTTTATAAGAGATTATGTCCAAAAAGGTATTTTCGATATACAGTTTGTGCAAACTGATTTTCAATGGGCAGATATATTTACAAAAGCTTTAGATGAAACACGATTCAATTTCATTAAAGAAAATCTTGGAATTATTTCTTTAACAGATTGAAAATTGTTTCGTCTGAGTTATTGATTGGATTTGTTCCGTCTGTACATTATTTCGTGTTAAGACGAAACATTGCGTCTGATCAAGTTGAATAGTTACTGTGGTAAAATTCAACAGACGCAACTATTACTTTTAAACAAAGTTATCTCAAGTGTGCAGGGACAAATTAAAGGGAGCAATAAATGTGTCTGTCATTTATTGCACTATTCTAGGACAATGATAAGCACGCGCCGTGAATTGCATAGGTCAAATTAATCATTAAAAGGGCAATGATGTGGACACGTCAAATCAGGGGCGGTTTTGGAAATCTTTCGTCTGATGAATTACAACCGTTTCATTCTTTATCTATAAATACTCTTGAAAGTTCGCTCTTTTACTCTTTACTGCAATCTGCAATCTTTTGAACTTTCCGAAACCTAATACTCACTAAGCTTTCATTCTCTCTATTTCCAAATTTTCAACAATGGCCGCCAAGAACACCAAAGCTACCAAAACTGCTGAAGCCACCTTTTTCGCCCAAGATTTATTCTTGTCAAGCAAGTGGATCTCAAGAGAGACCCTGAAGAGTGTCTCTGAAAGGGTATTGAAGATGTTTGACCACACCGGATGGATGGGATTTGCTGAGTTGAAAGGGCCATGGCTGATGGAAGCCTATGCCGAATTCTGGAGCGACGCGAAGGAATTTGATGATGGTATCATGGGTACCATAGACAACAAAGAGTACATCATTACGGTGGACTCTATTCTTGGTAGGAACTAAGGCTACTGAAAGGGCGTTTCTACAGCCCAACTGGATGAAGAATGAATCAGAGGAGCATGTTGACAAACTCATGTATGTGAAGAAACGCGACCCTGAAGACTCCAAGTTCTATAGGTCAGGGAACCTCTCTCCAACCGCTAGAATCATCCACAACCTCATCTTCAACATCTTCACACCAAGGATTGGCTCAAGGGATAATGTGAGTACTCGAGACAGATTCTGCATTTTCTACTGTCTGAGAAAAGCAAGAATGAGCCTCCCTCACCTTATTCTTGACCATTGGATAAACGCTCTGAAGAACCGCAACATCCGAAGGAAAAGCAGCATCCCCTACGCCACCCTCTTCACAAAGATTATTATCAACCAAGGGTTTGATACTGCTGGTGTTATCTATAACCAACAGGGAAAGGAAGTAAAGGCTAGCACTTTCGCCAAAATGCATCTGACACCAAGCATTCTTCTTCACTCACAAAAAGAAGACATACCTCTCTCACCCATCACCAAAGAACCTTCACACAAAGCTCGCATCAAGCGTGCAAAGCCACAAACACAAACCCAAACACCGTCCGAAACACAACCCCAAACACAAGCCCAAACACCAAACCAACCTCAACCTCCTCCTTCCGTGATAATATCTGAAGTTCCTTTTGAGGATGTTCTTGAGGAACCCCTCAAGAAAAAGAAAAGGACCATCAGAATCAAGCACATAGGTGCTAAGTCAAAAGAACAGATGGTATCCCCAAGTGAAGACAAAGGGGTCACCATTCCGTCTGAGAAAGTTTCGTCTGTGAAGATACTCACAGACGAAGAAAAGCAGAGAAAAGCAGCTGAAGAGAAAGCTGAAGCAAGAAGAATTGCTCTTCAAAAGGCTGCTAAAGGCAAGGAGAAAATGAAGCAAAAGCTTAGTACGGTTATAGTTGGTGAGACAGACGAAGAAAGAATGCTGAAAGAGGCCAAGAGAGTCTCTATTTTGCTTCATGCTGAAAGAGAAAGGATCTTTCTCGAGAGCGTTCAAGGCATTGGATCGTCTGAGGGAGCATCTGCTCAAGCAATCTCAAAGGGCATGAACAGTGAAGAGACAGCCCAGATCCAGAAAGACAATGCCCAACTTGCGGAGGAGTTGGAAACCATGCTAAGTGAGGAAGTCTCCACAATGGAAGTCTCTCCTTCATCTTCACTCCAAGATGAACTTAGGGCAAGCCCTATTGTTGCGTCTCCGCTGAACACATCCCTTGCACAGACGCTAACTGCTGCGTCTGAGGAGGCATCACATTAACAGACGATGGAGATTCCGTCTGAAGACCTCGTGCTGATTGAAGATGTTGATTCTTCGTCTGATGAAGATCAACTTGAAGTTATAAAGGTCTATGCCTCTTGGGAGACACCACATGTTGAGGTGGTCAATCCAGAAGATTTTACTCCAAAGCACAAGGTGGACTATTCATTTTTAAATGAATTAGTCATGAGAAGATATGCTAAGAGCACCTGCGCAGAGAAACCAATCAAACCTGATTGGATCATTGGAGAGAAGGATGAAGAATTCTCCAATGAAGCTGAATCGTCTGAGTCTGCTGCAGACGATGAAGACCCATACATAAGGGGAACTCCTTATATTGAGTTGAAAAGCCCATACGTGTACAGAGGACAGAAGGGCTTTCACCTAAGGAGATCCAGAAAACCCCATTCTTTACGATAAATCCCTAAAGCCAGCCAACCTTGATGAAGATTTCGTCTATTCACCAGAAGAGCAACGCAATTGGTTGAAGCGTCTGCCCTTGGACGAACTGGCAACGCAAAATATTAAGGGACTAGAGAAAATAAAAGAATACAAGGATCATCTTGTTGCGTCTGAAATTGAAGGACCAGCACTTGGCTACGAACCTCACATCCCACACAAGTAAAATACTTAGTGATAAGTGCTAAATTATACATGTTTTCCAAGGAGTTTTCAGTCCATTTCCATCTAATTTCAGTATGTTTAGTCATAGTTTAGACAAGAAAACAGTAAAAATATCATATTTGTCTAATGTTAGTCTTTGATTTAGCGTTTTGGTAGTTTTATAGGATTTTCGTGTATTTTTAAGTCATTTTATCCATCTTCTTGTTAATTGTAGATTGATTGAAGAGAAGATAGAAGCTGGGAAGGAAAGCCCACGAACATGAGACGAACAAATCCCATTGAAGCAAGAAAGTCCGTCCAATTCGTGCAAAATATGAAGTGCAAGTGGCAACTCTGTATCGTCTGTGGATGCGACAACAGACGGAACAAGCATCAAGCCTCGGACGCAACTGCATCAGACCAAGAGAGTAGAGCAAACCAAACCTCAAGTTGAGCATCCAAGGCTGTTAAAATGGTATCGTCTGAAGAAACGCGCCAGGGCGCACTCATGGGCGCCTTCATACCACCTTGCGGCAAAAATGCGCTAGGGCGCGCTCAGGGCGCGCTCATGCCATCCTTACTTATTCAATCGCGCCGGGCGCGAGTTCACTCAATACGGGCGCGTTTCGACGTTATGAAAGCTCGGCGAAGGGATCAAGACGCAATGGATTAGTTTCGTCTATGCTTACTTCATCGAAAGCTATTCCATCTATCGTGCTTCTTATGAAGTTGCTTAAATCACGTGCTTGTATCTTCCAAGTTGCCTCGTCTGTGCTTGTATCTTCCAAGTTGCTTCGTCTGTGATTGTTTCTTCCAAGTTACTTCGTCTATACATGTTTTATCTGGATTAGTTTCGTCTGTGCTCGCCTCATCTGAGTTGTCTCGTCTGTACTTGTTTCGTCTGAATCCCCTGATTATTGCTTTCGTCTGTAACCAACACAGACGATACCAAGTTTGATACAGACGAAGCAAAGACAGACGATACGAAACCGAGTTACAACAGACGAAAGAGCTGCATCAGACGAAAGACTTGACAGATGGAAGAACACTTAGCCGTTGCAATTACCATACTATTACAAGCAAGCAAGTCAATGTATTCACATGTCACAATGCACCTGGACGTAATTCCAGTAAATGGGGGAACACTTCTTCACCTATAAAAGGAAGTATTGGGCGCGAAAATAGGGGATGGATTCGAATTGTAGATCCACAACTAACATTACTCTGTTTTTCCTTCTCTTGCGAGTTTCTCTCGTTTTTCTCTTCTCCACTTTCATTCTCCTTCTCTCTCAATCAACCTTGAGATTCCTGAGCTTGTGAGTTGTGAAAGCATAATCAAGCAATTATGGAGCTTCTCTGGTGTTTGATTTCTGTTTTGTTTCTTTCTTTTCTCATTTCCATGTTTAGCTAAATCTGTAAGTTAGGGATGGGGATTTTGATTCCAGAACTCTTGTAATGAATTCCTTGTGTTAATTCAAGTGTGATTTCACCGAATTGATTGATCTCTTCCTTGCTTAACGCTTATTCTTGAGATTTAATTCATGAAATTCAGATAGAGATAGAGATATTAATGTTTGTTTGAATTGAACTTTGTCTTGAGAATTTGTACCTCGTGTCAACTATGAGATTGAGAGATGAATAGTTGAAGAAGGAGAGGAAATGTATCACTATAGTATTGCATGAGTCTAGAGATAGAACTTGCATATTATGAGATGTTGTAACGAATTCATCTGTTCGCTTCTTGAATGAATCTCTGTTTTCGCCTAAGAGATTAGGGATGATAGTAGGCATTCAAAGGGACTAAGACCTAGAGATAGGATTAGTCTACGGTATCACGAATTCTAGTCTCCAATTGAGTGAAATTTGTTGGATTAACATAAGAAGTAGTTACTTGAGGAAGGAATCAACTGAACCAATTCCCTAACTGTCTTCATCATCTCTGAAACTTAAACATTTATAGCGTTCCATTTCTTGTTTTACGGTAAATAGTCTTTTACATAGTTACTTAGTTCATACACATGATTCACTCAATTGTTCGTCTTAATAGCAAAGCATGTTGAGCATTTGGTAATTCACAATCAGTCTCTGTGGTTCGACAACCTTTTCTCACTATTTCTAAACTTGTGACGACCGGTACACTTGCCGAAAGATTGACACATATACATACTCATAAACTAGTCAACAAGTTTATGGCGCCGTTGCCGGGGACTATTGATGAATATCGATAGTCTTAACGAGCTTGCTACTTAGGACACTTTCTTTTACCTTCTTTTGTTTTCATAGATTTGTTTTCTTTATTTTTAGTTTTTTTTAGTTTTCTTTATCTTCTTTGTTTTAATTGTTTTTCTTTTGATTTCTTTGATTTCTTTAATTTCTTCATTTCATTGATTTCTTTGTTTTCACTGTTTTTATTATGTTCATATTGTTTCGTCTGTGGCAGATTTGTTTCGTCTGTAGCAGATTTGTTCTGTTTCGTTTCTATAGGTGTCTAGTTCTGTTTTCAGTAATTTCTTTTATTCTTTGAATCTGTTTTATTTTGTTTTGTTTTGTTTTTATTCTTTGAATCGGTTTTGATTTTTTACTTAGAATAAGTGCCTTTTCTTTTCTTTGCTGTTAATAATTGTTTCGTCTGTCCATTTGAGCTTTCGTCTGTTAATATCGTTTCGTCTGTGGCAGACTTGTTTCGTTTTGTTTTCTATATTTGTTTTGTTTTGTTTTCTAGAGTCGTTCTGTTTCTTATTGATTTCTTTATTTTCTTACTTGTTGCGTCTGATCATACTATAGCTTATTTGTTTCGTCTCTACCTCTTTCCTTTTATACCCTTTTTGTTTCCCCTGTAACAAATTTTTGTTGTTTCGTCTGTAGTATAGTGTTCCGTCTGTGAATACTGGTATTATCTGTTCATTTTGTTTCGTCTGTTCATTGTGTTTTGTTCTGTTTTACATAGTTGGTTGTTTTGTCGTGTTTTCATTAATTCTTTCATTCTTTGAATTTGTTTCAGTATCCCTGTATCCTTTTGATTTGTGGTTTATGCGAAGAGCTAAGGAAACTGATCTCTTGTTTGAACCAGAAATTGAGAGATTTTGCAGGAGAAATCGAAAAGCAAATAAAGAAAATAAAGAGCCTGTTCCAGAGACTATATTAGAAAATATGGATAACAACACAAGGCGCATGACATTGGAGGAGTTGTACACTCCTAATGCAATGGGCTGTGGATCCATATTGCACCACCAAATGTTACGACCAACAATTTGAAATAAAACCCGCTCGACACAATTAATAAGGCAAGAGCGGTTTGGAGGTTTAGAGGAGGAAGACCCAAATCAGCACATTCATAACTTCCTCTGATTTGTGGTACTATCGGGATGAATGGAGTGCCGACGATGCAATTAAATGCGAGACTATTTGAATTTTCGCAAAGGAGAAGCTAAAATGTGGTTACGAGTTTTCCTTATGGTTATTTCTTGTTTGGGAGGACTTGGTGAACACTTTCTTAGCTCAATACTTTCCACCAGAGAAATACAACTACTTCAGAGCAGAGATCTCTTGTTTCAAGCAGAAAGATGGAGAGTCCATCAGTGAGGCATGGAGAAGATTCAAATCTTTGCTGAGAAAATGCCCTCACCATGGATTCTCTGATCTTCAGCAAGTCCATATCTTCTATAATGGACTACGGACGCACACAAGACTTCTAGTGGATGCGTCTGCTGGAGGCTCACTAAGGAAGAAGGATGCTCAAGAAGCAAGAGTGATCATTGAGACCATGGCGTCAAATCGCTATGATGCTCCCAGTGATTTCTACGGTGAGAGAAGAGGAATGATCGAGCTTGGAGCTAATGATGCTTTGTTAGCTCAAAACAAGTGATGAATCCAGAAGATGGACCAAATAATGAAGCAACTTCAAGTGGTCCAGTTGAATGCAGTTCAAACGCCTCCTATCGTCTTTTATGTTCATGTCTTTTATGCAAAGGACTGAATCTATGTTCACAAATCAAGAAGCTTCTATAAGGAACTTAGAATCACAGATTGGTCAGCTCTCCCAGCAACTCTCTGAAAGAACTCAAGGAAAGCTGCCAAGTGACACTGTGATAAATCCAAAGGAGCAGTGTAAATCCATTACCACAAGGAGTGGCAAGGTACTAGGAAAGGAAGTTGAAGAAGAACAGAAGGGAGATATGGTGGAAGAAGAAGACAATACTGCGAAAAATGATAGGCAATCGTCTGTGCCTATAACTCTCAATGAAACGAAAGAATCACCTAGAAAAACAAAGAGACAGATCCTAGCAGAAGCTGGTCAGACGGAACATATTTCACCATACTGCAAACTCCCCTATCCGCAAAGGTTAAAGAAGGCCAATGATGACAAGCAGTTTGCTAAGTTCTTCGACATCTTGAAGAGCTTGAGAATTAACATTCCATTTTCTAAAAAACCTTTGCAAAGATGCCTTCTTATGCTAAATTCATGAAGGAGATTCTGTCCAATAAGAGGATCTTTCTTTGGATGATGAGACGATAGCCATGACGGAGGAGTGTAGTGCCATCATCCGAGAGGAAGCTACCTCGAAAATTGAGAGACAGAGGCCCCTTCACCATTCCTTGCTCCATAGGAGAAGTTTCGATAGGTAAAGCTTTAATAGATCTAGGAGCCGGTATAAATTTAATGCCTCTTTACGTGGCTTTGCGGCAATTGAAAATACAGGACATGGACATCCAACCTACCATGATGACGCTGCAATTGGCAGACCGCTCCACCAAACGTCCATATGGAGTAGTGGAGGATCTTTTGGTAAAGGTGGACAAGTTCGTGTTCCCTGCTGACTTTGTAGTGCTGGACATGGAAGCTGATAAGGAAGTTCCAATCATTTTGGGAAGACCATTCATAGCAACTGGCAGAGTCTTAATAGATGTAGCACAAGGTGAACTCATCTTGAGAGTAGATGAAGAAAAGGTATCATTTAACATATTTGATGCAATGAAATTTCCGTCTGATAAGTCACAGTGTATGAGTGTTGATGCGTTGGAACCAATAATAGAAAATGTTGAGATTTTTAACTTCGCAACAGAGGAGGAAAATTTTGATTCCTCCAGTTTTGAAAATGAAAACCAAGAAGTTGAGAATTTCATAGCTGCACTAGAGACCAACACATCAACACCATCATGCGTTGAGCCATCAGACGAAACATCAGACGGAACATCTACTATGGCGGGGCAAACAGAGACTGTACCCAAGAGTGAACTTAAGCAACTTCCTTCTCATCTTAGGTATGCTTTTCTTGAAAAGAATGACACCTTCCGGTGATCATTAGCAATTCTTTGAATAAAAAGGAAGAGGATAAGTTGCTTAAAGTTCGAAAGAATACAAATGCTATTGGGTGGCGATTTACGATTTGAAAGGTATAAGTCCCTCATTTTGCATGCACAAAATCTGCTTGAGGACAATTTCAAACCTGTGATACAACCTCAAAGGCGTTTAAATCCTATCATGACGGAGGTTGTACACAAAGAAGTCCTCAAACTACTTGATGCTGGAATTATTTATCCTATTTCGGATAGCTCATGGGTGAGTCCAGTGCAAGTAGTTCCCAAGAAAGGGGGCATGACTAATTACAAATGAGAGGAATGAGCTAATCCCCACCGAACGATGGCGGGTGGAGGATGTGTATAGATTACGAGACGGTTGAATGAATCAACAAGGAAAGATCATTTTCCTTTACCTTTCATGGACCAAATGTTAGAAAGGCTAGGCGGTCATGCTTATTATTGCTTTGGATGGATATTCGGGTACAACCAGATTGTGGTAGACCTACAGGACCAAGAAAAAACTGCTTTCACTTGTCCTTATGGGGTCTTTGTCTGAACGAATGCCATTCGGATTATGTAATGCACCAGCCTACCTTTCAAAGATGCATGATGGCCATATTTGGGGACATGGTTGAAAAGTTTATTGAAATTTTTATGGATGATTTTTCGGTCTTTGGGTCCACTTTCGAAAATTTGTTTAGAAAATCGACTTGTGTACTCGAGACGATGCCAAGAAACTAATCTTGTTTTGAACTGGGAAAAATGCCATTTCATGGTGAAAGAAGGTATCGTCTTAGGACACAAAATATCTGTAAAGGTATAGAAGTGGACAAAGCAAAAATCGAAGTGATAGAGAAGCTGCCTCCTCCGAGTGAATGTGAA
This sequence comes from Hylodesmum podocarpum, assembly GCA_026586105.1. Lineage (NCBI taxonomy): Eukaryota > Viridiplantae > Streptophyta > Magnoliopsida > Fabales > Fabaceae > Hylodesmum > Hylodesmum podocarpum. Next base: position 12,532 of record JALJEV010000118.1, on the reverse strand, counting down.
AGGAGTGAGAAGTTTCTTGGGTCACGCTTTTTTTTTAGACGATTCATCCAGGATTTTTCAAAAATCTCGAAACCATTGTGTGACCTGTTGGTAAAGGAAGTGAGCTTCAATTTTGATGAAAACGTCTAAGAGCCTTTGAAACTTTAAAAGAAAAAAGTTGATAACACTCCTATCATCAACTGCTCCAGATTGGAGTTTACCTTTTGAAATTATGTGTGATGCTAGCGATTATGCAATAGGGCTATGTACTAGGACGAGAGGAAGGAAAAACTTGTAAGAGTAATATACTATGCTAGCGAGTCTTTGGACGAGTGCTCAAGTTAATTACTCAACTACTGAGAAAAAGGAACTGTTAGCCATAGTATTTGCTCTCCGAACAAGTTCCGTCAGTACCTCATTGGCTCAAAAATAATAGTGTACACGAGACCATGCGGCCTTAAAGTACCTTCGATGAAACATGAGAGTAAACCAAGACTAATTCGGCTGGGTTCTCCTCCTACAAGAGTTTGACATTGAAATTAGAGATAAAAAGGGGAGAGAGAACCTAGTTGCGGATCACCTTTCAAGGTTAAATCATGCTACAATAGAAGGTACTGATATCCCTATTTCTGAAGCCTTCCCAGACGAAACACTCTTTACCATTTCTAATGCTCCTTGGTTCAGCGATATCGCGAACTTTAAGGTCTCCAATTATATTCTACCTGGCTTGTCTCATCAACAAAGAAAGAAACTGTTTTCTGATGCTAAATATTATGTTTGGGATGAGCCATTCCTGTTCAAGTGGGGTATAGATGGACTCCTTAGGAGATGTATCCACGAGGAAGAGGTTAACTCTGTTCTTTAGCCTTTGTCATAATTCTCCTAGTGGAGGTCATTTTAATGGGGAAAGGACAGCCAAAAAGGTTTTGCAAAGTGGTTTGTATTGGCCATCCATTTTTAAAGATGCAAAAGCCTTTGTACAAAGTTGTGACAGATGTCAAAGAACTGGAAATATTTCTAGAAGAGACGAAGGACCCTTGAACAATATTTTAGAGATAGAGGTCTTCGATGTGTGGGGAATGGATTTCATGGGACCATTTCCTCCATCATTTTCCCACACATACATCCTAGTAGCTGTTGATTATGTGTCTAAGTGGGTGGAGGCTATTTCTGCTCAGACGAATGACTCTAGGATAGTAGACGCTTTCATCCATAGGAATATTTTTTCCAGGTTTGGGGTCCCTAGAGCTTTCATTACTGATGGTGGAAGCCATTTCTGCAATAAACACTTAGAGAGAGTCCTTAAGAGGTTAGGGGTGAAGCATAAAATTGCAACACCATATCACCCCCAAACCAGTGGGCAAGCAGAGCTAGTGAATAGGGAGATTAAAAAGATTTTAGAAAGAACTGTAAGTCTGTCCCGAAAAGATTGGTCAAAAAGACTAAATGATGCTCTTTGGGCATATAGGACAGCTTATAAGACTCCCATTGGCATGACACCATTTCAAATGGTCTATGGAAAGGCATGCCACTTGCACATGGAACAAGAGCATAAGGCATACTTGGGCCTTAAAATACCTCAATTATGACTCTCATGCAGGCAGTGAGAACAGACGATACCAACTCCATGAGTTGGAAGAGCTTAGGCTTCAAGCATACGAAAATGCCAAGATTTACAAAGAGAGAACAAAGTTATGGCATGATCGTAAGCTTAGACAAAGAGAGTTTTACCCTGGACAACTAGTTTTACTTTATAACTCTAGATTAAGGTTATTTCCGGGAAAACTTAAGTCTAGATGGTCTGGTCCATTTGCTGTAAAAGAAGTATTTCCACATGGTGCAATTACTCTAAAAAACCTCGAGGATTCCAGTGAATTCAAGGTGAACTGCCAGAGAGTTAAACCATATCTGGGAGATAACTGTGAAAAGGAAAAGGTCTCTGTGGAACTTCAAGACCCTCTGTGACAGGGTCAAGTCAGATGTCAAGCTAATGACATTAAAGAAGCGCTTGGTGGGAGGCAACCCACCCAATCAAGAGAAGTTTGCTGTAACTTCTCATTGTGATATACTTGTGCATAGTTTAAAAGTTAGAAAAGCAAAAACAAAATAGAATTTGAAAATTAGATTAGAAATATAAATACATAATACAGTATAATAAATTTGATTTTTGAATTGTTAATAAACAGTAGTTATAGGAATAAACACTTGAAATTACAGTGTTCTTGAGTTGATAAGAAATAAGAGAAGAGGTGAGGTGTTATACCGTTAGTGGGAGATTTTTGAGGTTTCGTCTGATGCTTGCTCACAGACGGAAGCCTAATACTTGTACATTCTAAAGAGAGCAATCCCACTTTCTATCAATTCCCACCTTCACCATCTCACATTGCAAGTAATTTTGAGTTGATCTCTCCATTTCCTTCAATTTTGTTTCACTGATATTTCACTGTTTTAGTTCATTTTGACCATTGTTGATATTTTTAGCATCTGACCACTGTTGGAAAGAACATGGAAAGATAGCACTTGCTGCAAACTCTGTAAATATCATGGCTGGTCTTCAACAGGGAGTGTTCCTATATTCTATCGTTTTAAATATTGATTGATGATTATTTCGAGTACACTCCTTCTTTGTTGAACCATCTTACGGAGGTTGATTTCATTGGTATAATATTGACTCTGTAGTTCAGTAGAATAAATTATGCATATTCTGGCACTTAGGATCAGCTTGAGGTTCTATGACAAAGTTGCATGTTCTCAATTATTTAAAGAGATACTGTATGAGAATTCTAGCATGACAATTTTCAAGATTGACATGATTGATGAATTTAGCAATGTTAAAGCAATTATTAATCCTGGATAAGAATTTGAGCCTCCAACATGATTCTATTCTTGAGTGTCATACCAACTGAAGTGTTTTGTTCTAGAACTTGCTTTAGCTCTTGGTCAAAATTGCATACAATTAGAATTGGACACAAATGATAAAGGCAATTTTCTTTCTTGTAGCCTCGAGCCAAATAAGCCTTAACCTTCACATTATCCATTGCTAGCCCCTTTGAACCTGAATTAACTCTTTCTTTCTTGGATACTTGAGCTCATTACAAGCCTATATAAGTGAAAAACCAATGGTCCCATCACTGGAACTTAAAGAGTATTGGTTTCTTTGCTTAGACGATAGGATTCAAGATTAAGTTTGGGGTTGAATTCTGGGGTGCATGTGTTGTTGACTTGAGGACAAGTCAAATTTCTAAGTTTGGGGTTGAATGTATCGTCTGCTATGACTACAGACGGAAGCATTGTTTGGTCTAGATATTGGTGAAATTTTTGTGACTAACATATAGTTGTAGTATAATTGCATTCTCTGACTTTTCATGCATACCATACAAAAAGTTTATTTTTCGTCTTGTGCTGGCAATTAGTGATACCACTCAAGAAAAATAAAGAGAAAAACAAGAAAAATTGAAAAGAAAGAAAAAGAAAGAAAAGAAACAAAGGAAGAAAAGAGAACATAGTGTTCTCATTGGTCCTTGTAGGTATCGTCTGTGAAGTATCGTCTGTGGGTATCATTGGTCCTTGTAGGTATCGTCTGTGAAGTATCGTCTGTGGGTATCATCTTTAAGCCTACAGACGAAATCATCAGACTAAAGGCTCAGACGATACTGGCACAGATGGGATATAGTGAAAAATAAAGAAAAACAAAAGAAAGGAAAAAAAAAAAGAAAACAGAGTGGTTTCATGAGTTGTTAGTTTTGCGTCTGTCCATCATTTTTGTTTCGTCTGTCCATTATTTTTGTTTCTTCTGTCCAGTGTTAGCTCATACATATCATGTAGGTTCTAACTTGTACTCTTTAAGTTCCTTTGATTTTTAACTAGCACCTTTTCTTTTAACCCACCTTTACCTAAGCCCCATTACAACCCTGAAAAGACCTTTTGATTGTCCAATTTCTACTTGAAGGCAGTGGAGATTTGAGAGCTATTGCAAGCCTATGGTTGGATCATTGGAGAGAAGGATGAAGAATTCTCCAATGAAGCTGAATCGTCTGAGTCTGCTGCAGACGATGAAGACCCATACATAAGGGGAACTCCTTATATTGAGTTGAAAAGCCCATACGTGTACAGAGGACAGAAGGGCTTTCACCTAAGGAGATCAGAAAACCCCATTCTTTACGATAAATCCCTAAAGCCAGCCAACCTTGATGAAGATTTCGTCTATTCACCAGAAGAGCAACGCAATTGGTTGAAGCGTCTGCCCTTGGACGAACTGGCAACGCAAAATATTAAGGGACTAGAGAAAATAAAAGAATACAAGGATCATCTTGCTGCGTCTGAAATTGAAGGACCAGCACTTGGCTACGAACCTCACATCCCACACAAGTAAAATACTTAGTGATAAGTGCTAAATTATACATGTTTTCCAAGGAGTTTTCAGTCCATTTCCATCTAATTTCAGTATGTTTAGTCATAGTTTAGACAAGAAAACAGTAAAAATATCATATTTGTCTAATGTTAGTCTTTGATTTAGCGTTTTGGTAGTTTTATAGGATTTTCGTGTATTTTTAAGTCATTTTATCCATCTTCTTGTTAATTGTAGATTGATTGAAGAGAAGATAGAAGCTGGGAAGGAAAGCCCACGAACATGAGACGAACAAATCCCATTGAAGCAAGAAAGTCCGTCCAATTCGTGCAAAATATGAAGTGCAAGTGGCAACTCTGTATCGTCTGTGGATGCGACAACAGACGGAACAAGCATCAAGCCTCGGACGCAACTGCATCAGACCAAGAGAGTAGAGCAAACCAAACCTCAAGTTGAGCATCCAAGGCTGTTAAAATGGTATCGTCTGAAGAAACGCGCCAGGGCGCACTCATGGGCGCCTTCATACCTTTGCGGCAAAAATGCGCTAGGGAGCGCTCTCGAAAGGCGCTCATGCCATCCTTACTTATTCAATCGCGCCCGAGCGCGAGTTCACTCAATACGGGGCGTTTCGTACCTTATGAAAGCTCAGACGAAGGGATCAAGACGCAATGGATTAGTTTCGTCTATGCTTACTTCATCAAAGCTATTCCATCTCGTGCGTGCTTCTTATGAAGTTGCTTAAATGCATGCTTGTATCTTCCAAGTTGCCTCGTCTGTGCTTGTATCTTCCAAGTTGCTTAAATCGTGATTGTTTCTTCCAAGTTACTTCGTCTATACATGTTTTATCTAGATTAGTTTAGGTACATGCTCGCCTCATCGAGTTGTCTCGTCGTACTTGTTTAAATCTGAATCCACGATTATTGCTTTAAATGTCGTAACCAACACGGACAATACCAAGTTTGATCTGAGGCGAAGCAAAGACAAAGACGATCTGAAACCGAGTTACAACGAAGACGAAAGAGCTGCATCGACGAAAGACTTGACGGATGGAAGAACACTTAGCCGTTGCAATTACCATACTATTACAAGCAAGCAAGTCAATGTATTCACATGTCACAATGCACCTGGACGTAATTCCAGTAAATGGGGGAACACTTCTTCACCTATAAAAGGAAGTATTGGGCGCGAAAATAGGGGATGGATTCGAATTGTAGATCCACAACTAACATTACTCTGTTTTTCCTTCTCTTGCGAGTTTCTCTCGTTTTTCTCTTCTCCACTTTCATTCTCCTTCTCTATCAATCAACCTTGAGATTCCTGAGCTTGTGAGTTGTGAAAGCATAATCAAGCAATTATGGAGCTTCTCTGGTGTTTGATTTCTGTTTTGTTTCTTTCTTTTCTCATTTCCATGTTTAGCTAAATCTGTAAGTTAGGGATGGGGATTTTGATTCCAGAACTCTTGTAATGAATTCCTTGTGTTAATTCAAGTGTGATTTCACCGAATTGATTGATCTCTTCCTTGCTTAACGCTTATTCTTGAGATTTAATTCATGAAATTCAGATAGAGATAGAGATATTAATGTTTGTTTGAATTGAACTTTGTCTTGAGAATTTGTACCTCGTGTCAACTATGAGATCGAGAGATGAATAGTTGAAGAAGGAGAGGAAATGTATCACTATAGTATTGCATGAGTCTAGAGATAGAACTTGCATATTATGAGATGTTGTAACGAATTCATCTGTTCGCTTCTTGAATGAATCTCTGTTTTCGCCTAAGAGATTAGGGATGATAGTAGGCATTCAAAGGGACTAAGACCTAGAGATAGGATTAGTCTACGGTATCACGAATTCTAGTCTCCAATTGAGTGAAATTTGTTGGATTAACATAAGAAGTAGTTACTTGAGGAAGGAATCAACTGAACCAATTCCCTAACTGTCTTCATCATCTCTGAAACTTAAACATTTATAGCGTTCCATTTCTTGTTTTACGGTAAATAGTCTTTTACATAGTTACTTAGTTCATACACATGATTCACTCAATTGTTCGTCTTAATAGCAAAGCATGTTGAGCATTTGGTAATTCACAATCAGTCTCTGTGGTTCGACAACCTTTTCTCACTATTTCTAAACTTGTGACAACCGGTACACTTGCCGAAAGATTGACACATATACATACTCATAAACTAGTCAACACTTAGCTAAAGGAAAGGAGAAGAAGCATCCGTCTGAAGCCGCATTCCAACACTGTTCTGGAACCACTTATGATGAGAGTGATTCTTCAGTCTGTGGCAGAGTGTTTCCTGGAAGTGCATTCGTCTACTCTCAGGAACAGCCACTTCTTGAAGTGTCCATTCCAACAAAGTGGTACACTTACCAATGGGAGCGGAACTTCACTGCCTACCTAGTTCTTCCACTATTTACATTACGTCTGAAGAAGACCACACTAGTGATCATTATTAATGACACTGAACCCATTGTGGAGTACCCTCAAACACCACTGATGATTGAAAATGTGGTTGAGGCTGCGGAAAGAGCTGAGGTTGATGAACCAACTACAAAGGCTGATATTACAGACGCTGAAGAGTATAAGTCTCTGAAGCGAAAATGTGATGCCTTGGAGCTTAAAAATAGGGAGCTTGAAGAAAATCAGGCGTCTCTCACATCTGAGTTGGGGCAGTTAACAAAGATTGTGATGGGTCTGCTGCAAGAGAAAAAACAGAAGCCTTCTTCTTGATCAGAGTTTTGATGATCACAGCCCAAGGGGGAAAGAATAGAATGCATAATCCAAGGGAGAGCCTAACCCAAGGGAAAGAAGAGCAAAGTCTGAGGGGGAGCAAGGAAGAAAAGCTTCGTCTGAGGGGGAGAAACAAGAACAAGGAGTATCGTCCTAGGGAGTTATACTGTTGTATTATTGTAAAGTTTCTTTCTATACAATTTTTTTTGTTTTGCTCTGATACACATTGTAATTCTTTAGTGTTTTCTGCTTTGAAATACCATTGTAATATTCGACTCTGATTACATCACATTGATGTAACAATCTTTATAAAGAGGTATTATTCAGAAAACATCGTCTTGATGTCAATCTGGCTTTTAAGACTGTTTATTTTTGTCTAACCATGTCTTGTGCAGATTTTCGTGGTATGGTCTGTAATCATCAAAAAGGGGGAGATTGTTAGATCAAAAATGATTAACGTCTCAAGATTTTGATTAATTACAAGACAGACGAAACCAAGCTACCCAAGACTTGCTAAAGATGAAACCAGCACAGATGGAACGAGACCCTTCAAAGTGAAGATCTGCGTCTGTCCAAAAGCCAAGTCATCAGACGATACATGCACAGACAGAAGAGGACTACTCAAGCTTAAGTCCTTCGTCTGTCCAAAGAGCGAAGTCTAAGACGATAGGATGAGACGAAACAAACAACAACTGAAGACTGAAGAGTCATATCGTCTATCCAAAAGCTGAAGTCAGGATGAGTCATTCGTGCCAAGATTTGAGAAGCATCCAAGATCAGTATAGGGATTCGAGCTTACACACCCAAGTCAAAAGGTCTTTACCTTTTGTCACATCTCTGTACAAGTCAGAAATAGTACTGCGCACAACCTAGTCCGCTATATCCGCTGCGACTCAACATCAATCAATCAAGTACAACTGACAACCTTTTTGGAAAGCTCTCTAGAAGATCTCTCAACGACTCTCAACGGCATTCAAATAAGTCTAACGGCTATTTGAAGAAGATGCCTATAAAAGGACTTCACACCTTCAAGAATCAGTTGGCGAATACGCTTATCTTCATCTATCTCTTAAGGATTCGCTCAAAATCTCTGATTGTGCTATATTGTAAACACCTCTCTACGTAGAGGAAAACTCTGTTTTTCAAAACATCATTCAAAGTCTACTTGTGTGGCATTTTAGCCTGAGGAGGCTGTGTTCCAAAGAATACCTCTTGTATTAGCCTGTGGAGGCTGGGTTCAAAGAATACCTTGTTGGTTTAGCCTGAGAAGGCTGGGAGCAAAGAATATTGTTGACTTATTTTCTAGTCACACTTCGGCAAGTGTACCGGTCGTTTACAAGTTTAGAAATAGTGAGTAAGAGTTGTCGAACCACAGAGACTAGTTGGCGAAATATCGAATGTTTAACGTGTTTTGCTATTAGGATGGATCAATGGATGAATCATGTGTGTAAGAATAGGCAATTATGTAAAATTAAGTGATAAACTGTAAAACAAATAATGAAAGACAGTAAATGTTTAGGTTTCAAAAAATGATGAAGAGAGTTAGGGAATTGGTTCAATTGATCCTTCCCTCAAGTAACTACTTCCTATGTCAATTCCGCAAATATCATTCAATTGGAGACTAGAATTTGTGATACCGTAGACTAATCCTATTCCTAGGTCTTTAGTCACTTTGAAGGACTACTATAATCCCTAATTCCTTAGGTGACAACAGAAAATCATTCAAGAAGTGAACAGATGAATTCACAATATCTCATAGCATACAAGTTCTATTCCTAGACTCATGCATAGCTATAGTGATACACTTCCTCTCCTAATTCAACTATCAATCTTCCAATTGCATAATTGGAACGAGATACAAATCCTCAAGAAATAGTTCAATTCAATTCAAACATTAATATCCCTATCACTATTTGAATTTCATGAATTAAATCTCAAGAATTAGCAGTAATTAGGAAGAGATCAATCAATTAGATGAAATTACACTTGAATTAACATAAGGAATTCGTTACAAGAGTTCTGGAATCAAAATCCCCAATCTCCCTAACCTAGAACCTAGCCTAACATGGAAATGAGAAAAGAAGGAAGATAAAAGGAATTCAAACACAAGATTGACTCCATGAATGCTTGGATCTTGCTTCCACAAGCTCCCAAGCTCAGAATCTTCAAGGTTTGATGGAGGAGGATGGAGAACGAAGGTGGAAAAGAGAGAAAATCTGAGAAGCGTGCTGAGGAAGGAACTAAAAAAACTGAATTATGAATTCTCCCTTGATTTCGCGCCCAAGGATTCCTTTTATAGCAGAGAAACGCGCCCCCCACTTAAGAGAATTGCGCCTAGGCGCGTTTGTCCAGAGAGAAGGGTTCAACTGCGCCTCCATTTGCGCCTAGGCGCGCCTGGCGCCTCCATTGGGTCCTCTATTCGCGCCTTGGCGCGTTTGGTCAGAGAAGGGGGGTGAAACGCGCCCCAGCACGCGCCCTGGCGCGCCCTTGCGCCCTAGCATGTTCCTCAGGTGCGCCTTGGCGCGTTTGAACAGCAAGGAGGGTGAATTCGCGCCTCCATGAACACTGATTTGCGCCTAGGCACGTTTGCTTGCTCTGATGCCTTGACTTGAGCTTCCATAAGCTTGTTCTTGATGGCTTGCACTCCAAGTCTTCATCTTAGGTCTATGGGCTTTCCTTCCAAGCTTCTATCCCCTCTTCCATCAACCTACAATTAACAGAAAAGAAGATAAAATGACTTAAAAACACAAGAAAACCTTATCAAACTAACAAAACACTAAATCAAAGACTAACACTAAACAAATATGATATTTTCAGTGTTTTCTTGTTTAAACTACAACTAAACCTAGTGAAAATGGATGGAAATGGACTGGAAACACCTAGGAAAACATGTATAATTTGGCACTTATCAAATATCTTGTAATAGCCAGAAGTGGCTGGGTTCAAACAATACTTGTAACCTTTTCACGGTTTGTAGTGAAAACTCAGTGGTTACTGAGTAACTGGACGTAGTCTTGAATAGACGAACCAATATAAAAATAACTGTGTTTATTTTTGTTTCGTCTGATCAACTAACAGGGGATAATCACATCATAACGTCTGTTCATTAAAATCAATCTTTCAACATAAACTTTGTTTCGTCTGAACAGCTTTGTAACCCACAGACGAAAGGAATGAATTTTTTTAATTAACACAATTCAACCCCCCTTCTTGTGTTTATCTTTTACAAGAAGTTCATCTGAGTCTTTGTTGCTGATGAGGCAATGTTCATCATCAAAAGCAATTATGTAGTTCTTGTCACATAGTTGGCTTATGCTCAGCAGATTGAACCTCAATCCATCGACCAGCAATACATCCTTTATCACTGTGTTTGCCTTATATCCAACAGTACCGTAGCCTAGGATTTTTCCTTTGTTGTTGTCTCCGTATACAACAGATCCTGATTCTCTTGGTGTGAAGGTGCTCAGGTTCCTTCTATCACCCGTCATATGCCTTGAGCAGCCACTGTCTAAGTACCAAGTTGAGCTTCTGCTGTTCAGGCTTTCCTGCAAGAGAAAAAGAACTTATTTAGTTGGTGGTACCCAGTTTCTCTTGGGTCCATACATGTTAGTGCTACTGGTTACTTTCTTAATCCATTTGTATTTGCCATTGGAAATCCCTTTCTTCCTAATCATGCAGTTATATGATTTATGTCCAGGTTTCATGCAGTATGTGCAAGTGTATTTCGCATGTTTAGTATTTCCAGGTTTCATATGAACACAGTTTGCAGAGATGTTGAGTTCTTTTAACTTTGAAATATCATTTTCTAGTTCACATATTTTCTGTTTTAGCATGGATATTTCCTTTTTCAGTGTTATGTTTTCTTTTTCAAAGGTTTCAGCTGTTGGACCTAAAGCTTGATGGTGCTTTGGTGTCTCTCTTGGTGTTTTTGATTTTGATGTTAATGTAATTTTGGTTTTCTTAGTTGGAATGTATCTAGGAGTTTACTATGTATTGTTTGTTGAGTTTAGGCATATATGTGTTGAGTTCTTTGTTTGAGGCCCCAGAGATGTTTTAAACTTGTGTATGGTTGATCAAGTGACTAATGTTTGATTTCCATTTGAGAAAAACAGTTTTAAAATCCTTGGAAATCCATTTTTCACTGATGTAATCGATTACAGGCTTGATGTAATCGATTACATTGATCTTCCTCTCTGGTGTAATCGATTACATCCCCTAGGTAATCGATTACCATGGCAGAAAATTTTTTGTATCCTCTTGCTGCTTCATTTCACCCTAGATGCACTCCGAATTGGCTCTTCATGTCTTCATGAGATTTGTAGCTCTATCAATCCTCTTTCATTTGCAAAAAACCAGAGCTCAAAACGATATCTGTAGAAGAAGTTATGCCAATTTTGGTGAAAGTGGTCAAGCAGGTGCGCCCGAGAGCAACCAGGAGCATTACTCATCGATGTAATCGATTACATCTCCAATGTAATCGATTACATGGCCTGGAACACTGATGTAATCGATTACATCTCGTTGTAATCGATTACATGCATGGAAAATTCAAATTGGAGGGTTCTAACGGCTAGTGTAATCGATTACATTCATTTGGGATCAATTACATTGACCGTTGTAGCTCGATTTGCACGTTTTCTCCCTCCAAATTTGCTCTATAAGTATAATCTTGATGAAACATATGAAGGTAGAGAAAACCAAACCATTTGCAACTACTTCTACACTTTCATATGCTCTGTAAATAGAGTTCATCAAGGTTTTCAAAGAGAAATGGCAAACTTGATACACTCCTGTGTTGGGTGGATTTCATAGAGATTATTTGTGATCGGATTCTTGCACTTGAGTGTATTCTTTACTGATCTTTTGTATTTCCATTTTTGGGTTGTTGCTCTAGGAGAGAGGTCTCTCTAGATAGAGCATTGTATTTGAGAAGTGATTCTCAAAGGTTGATCTTGGAGGTGCCAAGATCTTGGAAGTTACGTTCTTGGGTTGAAGAACAGTTTTGGGTGTTTTGATTTCGTTTTGTGTTGCTTGTTGCAGAGTGAATGTAAAAGAACACAAAAGGGATCATTTGATAGTGGAAAGCCAATCGCAACAGTTGTTGGGTTGGGACTGGACGTAGAAATTAGCGAACCAAGTATATATCATTGTGCACTCATCTTCTTCCTTACTCTCTTTACAGTTTTCTCTATATTGTTATTGATTATATTCTGCTCTGTATTTGGAAACTGTATTGATAATCAACTCATTAATTGGTTTAGGAATAGAGTCAGTAATTAAACTTGTATTTGAATCTATAATTGAAAGGTAATTGATAGGCAATTAAAAGGAATTAGAAACACGCGAAATTGGGGTAAAGTTTAGCAAGAATCTATTCACCCCCCCTCTAGATTCACACATAGGGACCAACAATTGGTACCAGAGCTTCATCTAGTAAATTACTCTAGAGTTTGATCCAATAGTATCTTAGA